>OZ023190.1:2498515-3778953 GCA_963995505.1 Hypericum androsaemum | reverse complement strand
TGACTGGCATCCAGCCTAACATTTTTATTTTTAGCCAAATGGCATCCAGCCTAATATAGATAGCTATAAAATGCACAAACAGGAAGTGAAGATAAAGGATAAAGGATAAGTCACAAGCAGGAGAAGCCCGGAGATAAAGCTACATGAGTTTTAAAAGTAAGCAGACATAAATTTTGGTAATGAACGAAGAAAATCAATGGAACATATCGGCCATGGCTATCATTTTTTTTTATTTTTCATTACGATGGGTCAACTCAAAAAAGACTGAAGTATCTGTATTTCACAGTTCCCCAGCACATCAAAAAGTTGACAAGTAGACATTAACAACAGCAGGCATTAAACAGGAAAACAAGCCTTGGGTAGTGGAAAAGAAAAAAATTCAACATCTAAAGCCAATATACATATTACTGGACAATTCAAAGGCAAACTCCATTGATTTGTATTGTGCCCCGACAAGCCATTCATATTGCTGATACCAAAAGAGGCTAAGTACCATGATATCAAGAAAAAAAAAATGCAAATGACAAGTTTGATTCAACTATCAACTACCATAAGAGATGCTAAAATCAAGTATAGGAGAAGGTAAAAAGTTTAATCCATGGCCGATGAGGCATTTTTCTAGCGGGTCAAGCGCTAGGGTTCTGACATCACGAGTTGTCCCCTCCCGTGCAGTCAAATTGGCCCAGCGGGATATCGTATGCACCAAAAAAGGATTTAATCAATAATTTGACTCAATCATTAGTTAATGGATCAGAAAACTTACCAGCATCGGTCCCATTGCATTTGGGTTATTGCCATCAAACTTGGATAGAACATCAAAAGCATGAAGCTTCCAGTCCAGCATCATCGGTGTGACAACAACACTAGCCAAGCAAACATTACCATGGACCTACAAGAAATGGAAATTAGACAGGATATCAGATGCGGAGAGAGAGAGTGTGCGTGACGGGGATTTGGGGAAAAGGATAAGGTAATTGAAGAATTTCGTATTTTAGTAGGAACTGCAAGCCCTTACGAGTTTGCAATCATTATCGAGAAAGCTCACAGCTTTTGCTACCTGGTTCAATCCCCAAGCATAATATTCATCCCTAGAAACATATTGTACAAAAAATGAAGATTAGTTAGTCAAGTAACTGCTAACATGCAAAAAGCAACAAGCTTGTGCTCGTGCTAACAGTTATGAGACAGGTAAGGAGTGAGTTCCTTGACTTAATAGAAGCTGGCTGATTGTTAAACGAAAACTTTCGGATTCAGGGGCGAAGAGTAAGGAAGAAATAGTACCTTTGGGTGCCTTCCAAGCCAAGTTCCTTGATCTTCTCGGAGAGGGGCATGACAGGCTCGGTGACCATGTAGATAGTGACCCTGGTGGCAAAGGACTCGACCTCGGAGGATGTTCGGGTGCCTGACCTGGAAAGGGGACGACAACCAACACTCGGTGATTGTAGCATCGGAATTAAGAATAGAAAAGATCAATAATTAAGTGGAGAAGAGGATTTAGGGTTTACAGTGCGAAGGCGCTTGACACCGTTCCGGCCAGCAACCAAATGGCCGTCCTGAGCACTACTTCCAGTGAGTGTAAATATAGACACTGCAGATCCATCATCCTGACCACACAAAAAAAAAACCAACTCGAATAGCGAAATCCAGCCGCGACTTGGCTAACATCTAAGCGGTTACCCAAGGACGAGGACATGCACAATAAAAACTGCCTGACGTACAATTATGTATCTTCACACTTGGCTAAATAACCACCGATGGATTGGATTGTACGTACAGTTAGCGAAGAAAACGACAAGATAAAGAAGTGAATTAGGGCAAGGGAACCTTGGAAGTGCCGCGATGGTGGGACCAGGAACCCCAGCCGGAAGGGTAAGGGTCGCCGAGGTTGTAAGGGAGATCCTTCACTCCGGCGCCCGATCCCCCTACCACTCCTTTCAGGAACTTGTGCATCGGATCCGATCCGATCACCTCCCTTCCCTTTACAAACTCCCTCCCTCCCTCTTCTAACTCGTAATAATAATTTTGATTTAGCGTTGATGATGATGGTGGAGGGTGCCTTGGCTCCGCAAAACTGCTTCTTACGCGGGGGCCTAAATTTAAATTAACAACTCATCTATCACTTGAGCCAGGCCAACTAAGCGGAAGAAGAAGCCGTATTCGATTTTAATCAGTTGGAATTCGAATTTATCAAAATTTTAAATCGTCCGCAAGGGAAAATGAAATATGACAAAGGAAAAAGTATATTTTAGTACTATGTGACTTCACATTTTTTGCATTTAGACTTTGTGGTTTTAAATTGGTAATTCTATTTCCGTGATTAACCAATTTTTATCCGGGCAAGTCCAGGTTAGCTACCCGTCCAAACGCGATTAAAACGCTGCCATTTTTTACCCGACATGGCAGACACGTTTACTTAATGCTGACATTTAATATGATAAATTACCTATACAGTCCCCAATTTGTTTATAATTTTCCAAAAACATCACAATCCCCACTAACACAAGACATCGTCGTTCATCCCTGAAGAGCAGCCTGTCCTTGTCATTCATCGTCCCACACCTTGTCCTCCCAATCCCCACTAACCCAAGACGGTGTCGGTTATCGTTCGAAGGTCGTCCCCAGTGTACGCCTCCTATATTCGCTGCGTCGACGCCAAACGACGCCCCGGAGAGAAGACCATGTGGTCCAAGTAGTGGAATAGGAGCCGAGGATGGATGCTCTCGGTTGATTGATTTGTCCTTTTTTGACCCATTATTTACGTCATTGTCACTGAAAAGTACCCATTTTCTCTTTGATCTAAACGGTCCAAAATTTGTCTTTCTGGATCCAATCGTGGCCCGAGTTGGGTTGATGAAAGGCTAATTATAAAGGGAGGTGGCCAATTTGGTAAGTAGATCACGTACTTGATTTGGATGATCTGTTTGTATTCTACATTGATGACTGCTGTTGTTTCCCATAATATTTAATTCCCCGGCTCTTCCCATTCTCCCACGTTGATTGTCTGAAATCGCGGGATTCTGTGCCAGAAGATGAATACGACTATTGGAAGGCAAATTGAAGGAAAGAGTGACAGTTAACTGGCCATTCCTCGAGCTTCTACGTTAGCTGGTCGTTTACATTCCCACGTTTTAATGGCTGCCTATTCTCGTTTAGTTGCAGACCTACCGGTTAGTGAATTTAATAATTCTGCTTTTGAGATTTTTTTAGTTGCAAAATCTCGATTACTAATCATCCGGCAAAAGAATCAAGTTCTAAAATATGTATGACCCAATTTCTTCGCAATTTTTTTGAAGTTAAAATATATACTTTATTACTCCTTGAAGAAATTACAAACAGAAGTAATTGCACAGGGAGCAATTACAAAATCACAGTCACAAGAAAACCAGTACACCTAAATAATCAAAAGGAACCAAAAGTAGACAAAAAGAACTATAAATCGAAGAACAGAGCACAATACCGTTGCAAGATTGGATTATTGTAACATATGCTTTTTCCATGAATGCAAGAGAACGAGCAAATTCCAAACGTGCACCATCAACTCCAACGAAACCATAGCCGTTTGAGACACGGAAAAGGAAGCCTGAAACCGAAAGGGAACGAAAGTTCCTGCTGCTATGGGTGCGAGAGAAGTGAGAGCTCGAAATAAGAATGAGCAATGGCTTGGATTCACCAACCAGTTGTCGCATTTATAAATAGATGAATTATTATCTCAAAAAAAAATCGTGAGTGCCTTTAATACTATAAAAAAATCTTGAGATCCATAATTCTTGCTTTAACGTAATCAAATAGTGCCATTTAAATCAGAAAGTCGTGTTAGCAAGTTGAGAAAGAAATGGTTATCTTTGATAAAAGATTATGTTACTTATATGGTTCCGTTAGCTTTTGGTGTAATTAAATAAGGATTCACATTTTGCTTTGAATCTCCCATCAACACAAACATGTGATCTATTTTGGAGCTTTAGAAAGCCAGGATATCTTCCAAGACAAGACCCTGGCCATCAAGAGATTGAGGGGTAATTTTCCGGAGTGGTGTTAAAATTTCGGACAAATCCCAGAATGGGGTTGTCAAAAAAAATTTTCCCTGTCTGGGGTTGTGCTAAAAACCGCACAAAATAATGCGGTTTTATTTGCAAGAAACCACACAAAATAGTGCGGCTTTATCAAGAAACCGCACTATTTTGTGCGGTTTTAGTGGGAGCCGAGGTGAGCCATTTTTAGTTGGAGCCGACTAATAAAAGAGCCAACTAATAAAAGATCCAATAAAAATATAGTCATGCCATGATTCGAACTCAAGACCTCCCGCTTGTTAAATCGATGCTCTAACTAACTAAGTTATGAGAACTCATTGACTATACCTTTAAAATAAATTATATAATATATAATATTCCGCTATGCATTTATACTTTACAAAATGACATTAACAAATACTAACCAACCTTCCACGCCAAAAAAACTAATTAACTAAATATAATTTCAAGTAAATTCTCTACTTACTTGATTAATAATATTAATTTTAATTTATTAATTGATTATTATAATTAATATTATTAATCAAGAATAAATTAAATTATCTACTTACTTGATTAATAAGATTAATTGTAATTTATTAATTGATTATTACAATTAATATTATTAATCAGGTTGTAATTTATTAATTAATTATTAAAATTAATATTATTAATCAAGAATAAATTAAATTATCTACTTACTTGATTAATAATATTAATATTAATTTTTTAATTAATTATTACAATTAATATTATTAATTTATTATACTTGATTAATAATATTAATTGATTATTACAATTAATATTATTAATCAAGAATAAATTAAATTCTCTACTTACTTTATTTTTTTAATTTTGTTAATTTATTCTTGATTAATAATATTAATTGTAATAATCAATTAATAAATTACAATGAATATTATTAATAAATTAACAAAATAAAGTAAGTAGAGAATTTAATTTATTCTTGATTAATAATATTAATTGTAATAATCAATTAATATTATTAATCAAGTATAATAAATTAATAATATTAATTGTAATAATTAATTAACAAATTAATATTAATATTATTAATCAAGTAAGTAGATAATTTAATTTATTCTTGATTAATAATATTAATTTTAATAATAAATTAATAAATTACAAACTGATTAATAATATTAATTTTAATAATCAATTAATAAATTACAATTAATCTTATTAATCAAGTAAGTAGATAATTTAATTTATTCTTGTTTAATAATATTAGTTATAATAATCAATTAATAAATTAAAATTAATATTATTAATCAAATAAGTAGAGAATTTACTTGAAATTATATTTAGTTAATTAGTTTTTTTGGCGTGGAAGGTTGGTTAGTATTTGTTAATGTCATTTTGTAAAGTATAAATGCATAGCGGAATATTATATATTATATAATTTATTTTAAATGTATAGTCAATGAGTTTTCATAGCTTAGTTGGTTAGAGCATCGATTTAACAAGCGGGAGGTCTTGAGTTCGAATCTTGGCATGACTATATTTTTATTAGATCTTTTATTAGTTGGCCATTTGCTCCTCGGCTCCAACTAAAAATGGCTCACCTCGGCTCCAACTAAAACCGCACAAAATAGTGCGGTTTCTTGCAAATAAAACTGCATTATTTTGTGCGGTTTTTAGCACAACCCCAGACAGGGAAAAAAATTTCTGACAACCCCATTCTGAGATTTGTCGAAAATTTTAACACCACTCCGGAAAATTACCCGAGATTGAGGCCCATAGACCGAAATGATACGACATTTCTTATCCAAATCCATTAGAGTACCAGCTATGGCCATCCACCCTTGACTCTTTTGAACTTCTTCACAAGTAAAAAAAAACTTTTACTCCAAATAGATATCAATCCTCTTGCACACGCCACGACTGGAATATACTCCCACTTAAAATCCTCATGTCTCCAAATACTCCTTGAATACTTCAAATCAGGTTTCTTCATATTCGATTCTTTTTTTTATAGGTAAAATTCTTTATAAATAATAAAAGGAAAGATGAAACTGTTAATAATTACAAAATAATCTAACCCCTAAAAAGCTCCAACGAGCGGCATCCAAAAACCATGCGCAGAGAAGACCACTGAAGTGAAAGTAGTACAGCATCAAACCCATTTGACTTCATATTCGATTCTTAGTGACAAAAAACCAATTTCCATGTTTCTGACCATTTTCCTTACGGAGGCCCTTTTTTGAAGGAATTAGCACCTCTTAAATTCCATGAGAGAGAATTCATGGATCGGTAAAAAAAGAAAATCCCTTAAGATACTCACCACTTGTAGCTGCTCGTATTGCGTCAAGGATATATTCCACATTCACATCCCATGCATAAGCCCATTGCACGATTGGATTATTGTAACTCATTGGTTCTCCAGGAATTCAAGAAAAGGCGCAGGTACAGGACGTAGATTAGGCGGTAAAAGTCTTCGGGAAATATACCAAAACAATTTCGCAAATGATAAAAACGTGAATTCCCAAATCCCAAATGCTACGCAAAGAGATTCCTTGCAAGAAAAAAAAAACCATACAAGAGATTCCAACTTAACATTCTTCTTTCTCATAAAAACAAGCCAAGGTTCCTGAACCACCGCCAATTGCTTCCTTAGAGAGACTCCTAACACAGTAATCACATCGATTAGGACAAAATTAAAAGACTACATGAGGCACTTGAGTGGATGGATGAAATTGAAATTTTGGAAATAAGTTAAAGTACACAATTTGGTCAAACTACTGGACTCAAGGTCTCTATATACGGATGAGCCATGTCGGAGGAATTCACGAAGAGCATCGTTGATGCAGTCTTTTCCATGATACCGTACAAAGTTTTCCCACGGTATTTCAACCTTACGAGCAGTTGCAAAACGTCGTCATCTTCATCGTCATATCCCCCAACAACACAACGGAATCTGTCGGGGGATGAAATAATCCTACTGCCGAGCCCCCAGGTAAGATCAACGTTGTACTGAAGAAGCCATTCCGAGCAATCCTTACTCGTTTCATAAACAACCAAATCTAACATGGAAAGATATGTTCCTCCTCCTTGTAATTCCACAAGGTAGAGTTTCCCATTGCATTGCCCGAGGTAGGTGGAATTCTCGGTATAACTGCTAAATCTGATAGCACTGTAGACTTCCATGGTAATGGTGTTGAACTGTTGTTTGACAACATCAAAGTGGATCAAGTTCCAATGATCCCCACAAAGCCAGCAAAGGGAGCCATTTTAGAAGACGCCATTCTTGAGAGCGTAAGGGAAAAAAAAATGCTTCTTCAGGAGTTTCAAGGGACGTCCACGAATAATACAGATAACTCTGTAAGCAAAACTGTGAGTGTTAAATGTAGCAACTCCGGTGTTTATGACTTGATCCAAGCGGTAAAAAAACAAAACGGAGCATATCGGCAACACAGAAACACTTAGAAGATGACCATATTAAAGACCACATGTGGCAGTGGCATGGATGGACCAAAATGAAATTTAGCAATAAGTTGAAACATACAATTTGTTTAAAATATTGGACTCAGACTCTTAATATATGGTTGAGCCTCATCTTCAAATCCTAAGAGCAACAATTTTGTTGTAGTCTTGTCCTTGATACTGTACAATATAACATCCGTTTCATGAATATTGTATAGCAACTTCATGAGCAGCCGCATGTCGTTGGCATCGTCATCCTCCTGTCCTCCAACGGCAACAAGAATGGTGTAGCTACAGATCTATTCATCCTCGTTGCCATCGACGTAGTCATGTGTATCTATTCCCGACACCATGATTGAGAATTCGAGGAATACAGATGAGTAAAATATAAAACTTTGAAATGCGGAGACCATAAAAAATGAGGTTGATACCAAAATCATAGAGAGAATCAGGATCCGCCAAAGGAGGAGGTGGAATAGATGAGAACTTCTTGGTGGTCGGGTTGCATGCATAGAAATCATCCAGAGAGGTGGAACAGAGCATAAGCTCGTTGCAAGAGTGGAGTAGGGTAACATGTGATTTTTTCATGAATGCAAGAGAAGGTGAGTATTTTGTTGGGTATGGAGACTATACGGAGTTACTCTTCACATGTTGACTATATGGGGTTATTGTTCACATGTTGATTTTTCATTGTTCACATGTTGACTCGGCACTATTTATCCAGAGCCAGGAATGTGATTTCTGGTGGACGGTTTCGCCCCTGCCGACACCAAATAGTCCTAGGCTGTGAATACTATAAATACCCACCTCTCAGTCACTATTTGCTTATCTTCTTCCTTGTGTAGAGAGAGAGAGAGAGAGAAGAGGAGAGAGAAACACAATTGTTGAGCGAGTATTTTGTTGGGTATGGAGACTATACGGAGTTACTGTTCACATGTTGACTATATGGGGTTACTGTTCACATGTTGATTTTTCATTGTTCACATGTTGACTCGGCACTATTCATCCGGAGCTAGGAATGTGATTTCTGGTGGACGGTTTTGCCCCTGCCGACACCAAATAGTCCTAGGCTGTGAACACTATAAATACCCACCTCTCAGTCACTATTTGCTTATCTTCTACCTTGTGTAGAGAGAGAGAGAGAGAGAGAGAGAGAGAGAAGAGGAGAGAGAAACACCATTGTTGAGCGAGTGAAGCTCTAAAGTGTAGATCGAGCTTGATATAGTGAAATCTCCTGGCTTGGTACGCCCCCGGACGTAGATCGATTAAGATCGAACCGGGTGACCAAATTTTGTGTCTTATTCTTGTGTGCGTGAGTTTCCTTTGTGTTTTGCCATCGATCTCTAGCTCTGGTGTTGCTAGAGTGGTGTTTGGGGCCCTCGTGTTTCCCAAACATATTTCGGACGTGCACCATCAACTCCAACATAAACAGAGCCGGTTGACTTGGGAAAAATGAGACCTGAAACAGGAAGGGAACGGAAGTTCTTGCTGCCGTGGGTGTGAGAGAAGTGAGAGTTCGAAATGAGGAGAAGCCACGGCTTAGAGACGCACTTGAACCTTATAAGAGACCTCACCGGAAGACGTGGCAGAATCTCGCTCAGCAGATCTTTATTCCCTGCAATCTTCTCTGCTGACGTAAGAAGGATTTGAGATACTTGGTCTTGGTTCATTATTGTCTATGAAGGTCTGGTCTGGTTTGGAAAGGAAGAGTAGGGGTTGATGAAAGGGTAGAATATACTAACTACTAAAATGACGATGGGTTAGTAATCTCCTTCTTCTTCTTGTTTTTTTTTTGGTAAACTTGGTGAGTGTTATACACTCCTTCATTCAAAACAAATCAGTCACAAAGAAGAGTGTCATGGCACACCAACTGCCGTACAGTCGTACAAAAGCAACGGAAAATAACCAGAAGGTGGATCCTCCAAAACATGATAACCCAAATCAAAAGAGAGAGCATGGTTCGATAGCCAATTCGCAACTATATTACCCTCCCTGAAGCAATGTTGAACCTCAAAATGCCAATGACGGCGAATGAGGTTGAGACAAATAATCATGAGGGAAGACAGTGGATGCTCCACAACAATTTTCTCGGTAAGACACTTCGCCGCCACTTGCAAATCTGTCTTTACAATCACCTACCGGAAACTCCTATTCCAAACAAGCCGGAGGCCTCGCCAAATTGCCCAAAGTTCCCTTTCTTCTTGTTGTTGTTGATGTTTCCCATTCTGCAACGAGGGCTTTGGAAAATAGCTCTACGGTTCATGGTTGTCCGATTGGGAATTTTCTTTTCAGGAAAAGATTCAATTCGATTGAGAATTTAATTTTGATAGTTAGGAGTTTTTTGAGAAAGGTAAGCTAGGGTGGGTTGTGCTCCAACTCGAAGTGGGCTTTATCATTCTTCCCGTTTCTGGTTGGGCCTCCTATGAACCGGCTCTCCACGTTAGTAGGCCATCAATGAGACGATAACCAAAATGCCCAAATTAATTCAGAAATTAATGAATTTGACTAAAATCATTCAAAAGAAGAAGAATATTAAATAGTAGAGTTGAAAACAGAATGTAATAAAAAAAACTTCAGGGAACATGGAGCAATAAGTTCGATGTAATAAAAAACATTGCATAATAAACCTGTGATATTGATCACATGCAAAATACTTCCCTTTAATATAAAAAAGAAAATTATATTCTCTTGGTAAAATAACAAGAGACTAGCAATGTCAAGATTATTTTAAGGTGTGTGGCTCCCAATTATGTATTTCCTTTTGTGAAGTTTGGATAATAATTTTTAAAAGAATCTATTTTTTTAGCACTCGAATAAAACTTCATTTAGATCGAGGATTTTAAAAAAAGTGATTCGAAAACGCTGTCTGACAGGTGGTCGGACCGTGAATTATAACTTATGTTTATATTTGAATGTACCCTAAAATTTTCTAAGTAATTATTAACCAGGTATGGGCCAAAAGACATTTAGTTAGTGAGTAACGAAATTGACAAAGTTCCAATGATAGAACCTGTGAAATCCAACTATTTGGTGTGAAAATTTACGTATAAAAAAAACTTGACCAGCTATGGAAACTCTGTATCATTTCTGGACGAATTGCTATCACTCCATTTATAGTCATTATTTCATTGGAATAGCTCTACAAAAGAAAATAAAGATTATAGACATTTTATGACGAATTTAACTTGCAGAAGTCATCTTTTGCCTCACTAATCACATCTTAACCTGGCATCCAAACACATAGAACCATTTACTCAAATTGGTTGGGTGTAACTGGTGCGTAAGAGGCTCAACATCAGGCTTGTGAGAGTACTGGGTGAGAACCGTGAGATTATCAAAACGCAACTTCCGAGGAAGACCTGGTACACCCTTTTCACTTCTTTCTGTCCGAATATTTGGCTGCTACGAAATCGAGTAATTTTTTAGGGCACCAGATATGCATATTTCTATGTAGTTACTTAATACTAATAAACAAATTACTTATAAAAAAATGTATAAGTCGGCTCGTACAAACTAAATGACATTCCGTAAATCTTGTTGCATACTAATTTTCATAACGGTTATGGCAAACCATTGCACAGAATGCAAGTCCAAAGCTGATTAAAAAGGATTAGAATCTGAATCTAATAAAGACCAAAAGAAACTCCATCTCAGAAACGCATCAACGAGGACAAAATTGAAAGACCACATGGTGGCAGTTGCATTGGATGTACCAAATTGAAAGTTAGCAATAAGTTAAAGCATACAATTGGCTTAAATTACTGGACTCAAACTCTCAATATATAGTTGAGGCTCTTCTTCTTCGATGTCGGAGACGAGCATTCTTTTTGTAGTCTTCTCCTTGATAGCATACAGTATAATATCCGGTTCACGAAAATTGTATTCCAACCTTACAGGTAGACCTTGGAGATGAATTTTTGGGTTGAATGTTGTTGGTCGTGTTCTTGATTTTGGTTAGTTTAATCTTGTTTTTAAGTTGGTTTTTGATTTTTTGTATTTTTGTTCAAAGGTTAGAGAAGGTAATTTTTTTTTGTTTAAGGATATTTTGGTAATTTCTATAACCAAAAATGAAAAAAAGAGCCGTCGGGGACCCGAGAGTCTCGAAAACCAAACTTCGGGGATGTCAGGAACGATTTCGGAAATGCAGGGACCCCAAGAACGTCAAACTACAGGGACTTGAGCGTAATTTTCCCAAAAAATTGCATAACAAACCTGTCATATGGATCACATGTAAAATGCTTCCCTTTAATATAAAAAAGAAAATTATATTCTTTTGGTAAGATAACAAGAGACTAGCAATATCAATATTATTTTAAGGTGTGCGGCTCCCAATTATGTATTTTCGTTTGTGAAGTTTTGATTAAAATTTTTAAAAGAATCTGTTTTTAGCACTTGAATAAAACTTCATTTAGATCAACCATTTAAAAAACGTGATTCGAAAATGCTGTCGAATAGGTGGTTGGACTGCGAATTGTAACTTATGTTTATATTTGAATGTACCCTAAAATTTTCTAAGTATTCAATAGCCAGTTATGGCCAAAAGACATTTAGTTAGTGCCACAAGGCGTAACGAATTTGACAAAATTCTAATGATAGAACCTTAAAATCTAACATTTGGTGTGAAATTTTACGTATAAAAAAACATGACCAGCTATGGAAACTCTGCTGGACGAATTGCTATCACTCCATATATAGTCATTGTTTCATTGGAATAGCTCTACAAATGAAAAATCAAGACTAAATTTATGATGAATTTAGCTTGCAGGAGTCATCTTTTGCCTCATGAAATTTGGAGATGTAATCCTCTAATCACATCTTAACCTGGCATCCAAAACATAGAACCATTTCCTCAAATTGGTTGGGTCTAACTGGTGCGTAAGAGGGTCAACATCAGGCTTCTTAGAGAACCGGGTGAGATTATCAAAACACAACTTCCAAGGAAGACCTGGTACACCCTTTTCACTTGTCTGTCGGAATATTTGGCTGCTACGACATCGAGTAATTTTTTAGGGCACCAGATATACATATTTCTATGTAGTTACTTAATACTAATAAACAAGTAACTTATCCAAAAAAAAAAGTATAAGTCGGCTCGTACAAACTAAATGACATTCCGTAAATCTTGTTGCATACTAAATTTCATAACGGTTAAGGCAAACCATTTCACAGAATACAAGTCCAAAGCTGACTAAAAAGGATTAAAATCTGAATCTAATAAAGACCAAAAGAAACTCCATCTCAGAAACGCATCAACGAGGACAAAATTGAAAGACCACATGGTGGCAGTTGCATTGGATGGACCAAATTGAAAGTTAGCAATAAGTTAAAGCATACAATTTGCTTAAATTACTGGACTCAAACTCTCAATATATGGTTGAGGCTCCTCGTCTTCGATGCCCGAGAAGAGCATTTTTTTGGTAGTCTTTTCCTTGATAGCATACAGTATAATATCCGGTTCACGAAAATTGTATTCCAACCTTACGAGCAGTCGCATGTCATTGACATCCTCCTGTCCTCCAACGACAGCAAGAATGGTGTAGGTACAGAAGTCTTCATCCTCATTGCCATCAACGTTGTCATGTGCATCCAATCCCGATACCACATCGGGAAATTTAACCATGTACTTGACGAGCCACTCGGAGCAGACATTTCCCATTTCATAAACAACCATATTTGTCGGGACGTTAGATACTACCACTACCTGCACAAGGTAGAGTTTCCCCTTGCATCTGCACAGATGGACCGGATTTTCTTCATCACGGGTGCCTATGAGATTACTGTCCACGTTCATGGTAATGGTGCTGAAGCGTTGTTCGTCCACTTCAAAGTGGAGCAACTTCCATTGATCACGACAGAGCCAGTATAGGGAGCCATTGCACAAGACACCATTATTGAGAGTAGTAGAACGCAAGAATGCTCTTTCAGGACTTTCAATAGAGGACCATGACTGAGACTTCGAGGAGTACAGATGAGTGGAGTAAGTGAGCCAATCCGGGGAGATATTATGCGGTTCGATCACCCCGGTACAATATACAACTTTGAAATGCGGCGACCTCGAAGGATCGAAAACGAGGTTAGTACCATACCCGTAGAGGGAACGATGATCCGTCGGAGGAGGTGGAACCGATGAGACCTTCTTGGTGGTCGGGTTGCATACGTAGTAATTTTCCCGAGGTTTAAAGGTGGAACAGAGCACAAGACCGTTGCAAGATTGGATTATTCTAAAATGTGATTTTCCCGTGAATGTGGGAGGAAGTGGAAATCCGGAACGTGCACCATCAAGTCCAAGATAATCAAAGCTGCTGGTTGACTCGGGGAAGAGGAAGCCTGAAACAGAGAGGGAATGGAAGTTCCTGCTGCTGTGGGCGTGTGAGAAGTGCGTGCCCGTAATAAGCAAAAGCCAGGGCTTTGAGACGCACTTGAACCTTATAAGAGATCTCACCGGAAGGCGTACCAGGATCTCGCTCAGTAAGTCTTCGTTCCCTGCAATCTTCTCAGCTGATGTACGGAGGATTAGGGATACTTGGTCTTGGTCCATTATTGTCTCTGAAGGTCTGGTCTGGTCTGGTCTAGGATTGATGAAAGGGTAGAGTATACTAACTACTAAAATGACGATCGGTTAGTATTCTTCTTCTTCTTCTCGGTGTTGATGTTTCCCATTCTCGAGTGAGGGCCCGTTATGGGGTGGATTTGGAGAATGGCTCTAGCTCTAGGGTTCATGGTGGTCGGGTTGGGGGAATTTTCTTTTGAGGGGTAGATTGACTCAATTGGGAATTTTCTTTTGAGGGGTAGATTGACTCAATTGGGTAGGGTTGTGCTTCAGGTATCAACTCGAAGTGGGCTTTATCATTCTTCCCGTTTCTGGTGTGGCTCAAACTTCCGTTGGGCCTCCTCAAGAATCGGCTCTGTATAATTGACGAAAAGCCCAAAACAATTCAGAAATTAATGAATTTGTCAAAAAAAAAAATCAAAGGAAGAAGAACAAGTATAAATAGTAGATTAAATTCAAAAATTAACTTCTTTTGATAGCTAGGCCTTTTTGAGAACGGTAAGCTGGGTGGATTGTGCTCCAACTCGAAGTGGGCTTTATCATTCTTCCCGTTTTTTGTGGCTCAAACTTCCGTTGGGCCTCCTCACGAATCGGCCCTGCACGTTAGTAGGCCATAAAATGAGACGATGACGAAATGGCCCAAAACAATTCAGAAATTGACCAATCAGATCAAACGGTTTTTCATGATGTTGGTAGACAATTTGATAGGATCAGTGATAAATTTAGCATAAGAACAGCAACAAGTAGAAGGATATTAGCAACAACATTTCAATAATGTCTGATATTAGCAACTTCATCCGGTACTATATTATAATTCAGAAGCTTTCCAATAAGGTCAGCATGAGTTGGAGCAGACAATTTGCTTAAATCAATGGACTCATGCTCTCTATATACGGATAAGCCTTGTCAAAGAAGTCCACGGAGAGCTTTTTTTTTTTTTTGATACCGTACAATATAGCCCATTTGTGTTCCAACTTAACGAGCAGCCTCAAGTCGTCATCATCCTCCCCCTCTCCTCCGAGGACACCAAGAATGGTGTAGCGACAGTTCGCAACAAACTCATTAACATGAAAAGATTCCGATGAATACAGATCCTAGGATCGAACACGTACTTGACGAGCCACTGGGAGCAGTCCTTACCAATTTCATACACAGCCATATCTGTCAGGGTAAGAAATGCTTCTGCCACTTGCTTAAATTCTTCAACGAGGGCCTTCCTCCCACACTGCATTTTTGCTTAAATTTGGCAATAAGTTTCACACTGCATCCAAAAATGCTGCATCTTCACGCTGCAAAACTTCCTCCAAGTCAGTAAGAGCTTCACATCAAGCATTCTCCTCAAAAGCTGAAGCACCAGACACCTGCACCAAATCCGAAATAGCAGCAACGCAAGGCTGCACAGTGTACATATGCTCTGCAGCTAAATTAAGCTGCATCACACAAGGGTCAAGGGTCGCAGGGGGCTGCTCGAAAACCCCAGACTCCACATCAACAATTCGAAGAACATGGTCCGCAAAATCCGACGCTGCCACTTCAAGGATAGCTTCAGGCTGCACATCCTCACAATCAACAGCAGAACACAGAAGTGCAGCCACACAATCTTCGACAGCAGGAGTTGGTAGACTCGAAGCAGCAAGAAGCTGCCCTTCATCTAGAAGCGTGAGCCCTGTGTCAACATCCGAAGCAACAACTGCAGACACATGGCTGGCCCATCCGCCAATTTGATGTTTCTAACGCATTCATACATGACGCGCTACAGGAAGCTGTCTTCATGAGACAACCACAAGGCTTTGTTCATCCGGACTATCCTGATCACATCTGTCGACTGGTTAAATCGCTTTACGGGATAAAGCAAGCACCCCGTGTATGGTATTCCTGCCTTAAAGATGCGTTATGCAAATTTGGTTTAACCACATTTGCATTTGCTTCCTCCATTGTAACCACATATTTCTCCATCCCAATCTTAAGATTATCGTGCGGCTAACCTTTTCCAAATTTGTTGAGGAAATAAGAATGAAGGTAGTGTCTAACCATTTCCGGCTAGACGTGAGTTTATGAACACGTTTAAAAACACCCACCGTGGAGACTAACCATTCAAGGAAGTGATTCGTCCAAACCTGCAATGAAAAACAAGCTGCCACGCATGCAAAAACAAGCTGTTGCTGTTTCCGAGGCAATTCGGACCGAAAAAGTTTTGCAGTAAAAACAAGCTGGAAATTTAAGACAGAAAATAAAAAAGGGTCGGGGAAATATAAGCCTACGCAGGACAAGAAAAACTTTGTTGGCCTACCATTTTTTTATCTTCTCTTCGTGAACTTTTATGTCCATCTCCTCGGGCCTCATATGAACTAATCAGAAAATAAAATCACAATAATTGGCGTGAAGTCGTGAATGAAGCAAAACTGCGAGTGTTAAATCTAGCAGCTCCGGGGTTTATGACTTGGTCCAACCAGTAATAAATTAAAACATAGGATATCAGCAACATAGAAACACATCGAAGATGACTAAATTAAAGACCACATGTGGCAGTTGCATTGGATGGACCAAATTGAAAGTTAGCAACAAGTTAAAGCATACAATTTGCTTAAATTACTGGACTCAGACTCTCTATATATGGTTGAACCTCTTCATCAAAGCTAGAGAACATCATTTTTGTTGTTGTCTTTTCTTTGATACTGTACAGTATAACCTCCGTTTCACGAATATTGTATACCAACTTTACGAGCAGCCGCATGTCGTCGCCATCGTCATCCTCCGGTCCTCCAACGGCAGCAAGAAAGTTGTAGATACAGAACTCTTCATCCTCGTCACCATCAACATAGTCATGTGTATCTATTCCCCACATCGCATCTGGAAATTTAACCATGTACTTGACAAGCCACTCGGAACAGACATTTCCCATTTCATAAACAACCACACGATCAGAAAATATCACTTCATGCACAAAGTAGAGTTTCCCCTTGCATTGCCAGAGACTAACGGAATCACCTTCCTCACGTCCGAGTACGAGATTACTGTCCACGTTCATGGTAATGGTGCTGAAGCGTTGTTTGTCCACTTCAAAGCGGAGCAACTTCCATTGATCACGACAGAGCCAATATAGGGAGCCATTGCACAAGACACCATTATGGAGAGTAGTAGAATGAAAGAACGCTCTTTCAGGACTTTCAATGGAGGACCATGATTGAGAATTCGAGGAGTACAGATGAGTGGAGAAAGTGAACAGAACCGGGGAAAGCCTATTATGCGGTTCGATCACCAAGGTAAAATTTACAACCATGAAATGGGGAGACCTCGAAGGATCGAAAATGAGGTTAATACCACACTCAAACTCGTAGAGGGAACCAGGAGCCGCCAAAGGAGGAAGTGAAATAGATGAGAACTTCCTGGTGGTCGGGTTGCATACATAGTAACCATCCCGACGTTTAAAGGTGGAACAGAGCATAAGACCATTGCAAGACTGGATTATTTTAACATGTGATTTTTTCATGAATTCAAGAGAAGGTGCAAATTTCGGACGTGCACCATCGAGTCCAACATAATCAAGCTTGCGGGTTCCATTTGGAATAATGAAACCTGAAACAGCAAGGGAACTGAAGTTCTTACGGCTGTGGGTGTGACAGAAGTGAGAGCTCGAAATGAGGAGAAGCCAGGGCTTGGAGACGCACTTGAGCCTCACAAGAGACCTCACCGGAAGGCGTAGCAGGATCTCGCTCAGCAAATCTTCATTCCCCGCAACCTTCTCAGCTGATTTTTGGGAGACCTTGTCATGTTTGTTGGAGATCATTGTTGACTTCCTCTTCTTCTTCTTGTTGTTGACGTTTCCCATATCATTCAGTGCCTGAATCTTCCCATTCTCCAATGAGGGCATCTTGTGTGATGGATTTGGAGGATGAATGGGTCTAGGGTTCATTGTGGTCGGATTGGGAATTTTGGGATGCAGGTAAACCTAGGGTTTGACGATTATAAAATTGGGAATTTGGGTTTCTGAAGAGGAGAGTTGTCGAGATGAATATTGAGGCTCACCAGCAGTTTATTTTTATTTTTGTTTTCGGCCTATGGACTGTTGAGGCCCACCACCGCAGGCTTACCTCGCCCGCCCTTGAGTAAAAATATCTCCTCGTTAAATTCGAATTCAAAAACTGACATTTATTTGAATCATCTCTTGATGGTGATTATAATTAACATCTTATTATACCAAAATTATATTAATCAAGTATAATATTTGAATAATACTAATTACTATTTTTTATAATTTGAATGTAGACAAAGAAATAACAACATCGATATTTTTTGACTTGAGTATATATACAAGTCATCCTTTGAAGTGTACTTAGTAAGTGACAACAAATATTTTTAATTATTTTAGAGGTTAAAAAATGCAAACCTTCTATGTGACATTTTTATGTGGTTATAAAGATATCATTTTAAAAGTGTTATACCAAAAAAACTAAAAAGTGTCCAAAGTTGCATGGAATATGGTCATCTTTTGATTGATATTTCTGAGCCCAATTTTAATTTTGATATTATTATGGGAAAGAGATTCGGCAAGTTAGAATTGTGATCCATTTTATTGAATTTTGTTGATAAACTAGTTTTTCGACACAGCGAAACTTATATAAATTGATTGCACATTCTGCTGAATATATAATTCGAAGGAATATCTAATGCTCTGACGCACCATTTTAATTGGTTTGAGCCCCCAAGAAAAAAACAAATGGTGCATTCCTAACTGATTCAAGCGATAAAAAATATATTAAAAATTAAAAATATTGCAGATCCCTATTTGTAACTTGATTTAAGCGGTAAAAGATATATAAATAATTTCGACTTGTGCTCCGGGTAGTCGAAACGGGCTTTTTAGCATTCTTCCGTTTTTGGTGGCTCAAACTTCCGTTGTGCCTCCTCACGAATCGGCCCTGTACATAGTTGGCCATAAATGAGAAGATGACGAAAGGCCCAAAACATTTCAGAAATGAATGAAATTTAACTAGAAAATTAAAAAAAAATTAATTAGTAAAAAACATAGAGCAATAGGTTCGATATACTTAAAATCTTGCATAATAAACCTGTGATTTTGATTGTTGTAAATGAATCAAATAGAAAATACTTCTCTTTAATATAAAAAAGAATATTTTTTTTGGTAAACTTCTGTTATTAAGATGCAGGTTCAAGAAATCAGAGAAAATATATAGAAAACTCGAAGATTGCAGGGAATGAACATACTATTTTTAGGAATTAGTCACCATTATCGACGACCAACAGAAGCAGGCATTAGGTTTTTTGGGCCATCTTTAGTCATGGTTAGAATTCGACATGTGAATGTCATCAAAATGAAGCAGGGAACACAAGCGGATGACCAACCTGCTCTACAACTAACTGATGAACGACAGATGACCAGGAGATCAAAAAGGGGATAAGCTGGTAGCCATCGTTTCGTTTTTATTAAGAGATAAGGATGCGAGAGAGGAGAGGGGGGCCGGATATAAAATTGCCGTAAAATGAATCGAAATCAGAATTATAAATTTATTCCATATCGGTCAACTCTAAATAATAGACTTTTGAAAAGCAAATCGGAAATTGAAACATATTTGTGGAAAAAACAGTTAGCCGCAATAAACCAAATTGCTTATACTGGACTTAGACTCTCAACATACTGAAGAGAAACAAGAACATCAAATAAACCGGGACCGATTAAATGCGGAAACAACTTGTCAAAGTCTGCCAATAGTACTCTTGGTGTCTTATCTTTCGAATCGTAGAATAGAAGATCGCCTGATAGAATCAGCATCCCCAAGTCGTCATCGTCGTCGTCCTCCTCTTCGTGCCCACCAACAACACCAATAATGGAGTACCTGCTGCAGCACATATACGTAGAATTGGAGACGTCACATAAGTTGTGTCGCAAAATTCTCTCTCCCGCATCGCCAAGATTAACCGAGTACTTGACCAGCCACTCAGAGCAGCCCTTTCCCATTTCATATACAACGAAGTATGTCTCGGGACAAACTCCTTCCTCCTCCACGAGGTAGAGTTTTCCCTTGCATTCCCCGAAAAAGCGATGCCTCTTGGTTGATGGGCTTTCTCTAAATCGAAAGCCCGTGTTTATTGTCTTGAAGCATCGGTTGTCCACATCAAGACGGAACAAATTCTTTTCAGAGCTGAGCCAGTAAAGGAATCCGTTGCAGAACACGCCATTGTCGAAATTAGTGGATACTGATGCTGTTAAAGGACTTTCCAGGGACAACCAGGTTCGACTACGCGAAGAATACAACTGAATTCTGTAAATCTGATAAGGATCAAGATAGCGGTTGGTGTTGAGCTTATCACGAGGGTCGCTCACTTTGGAAACACGTACAACAACGTAATGCGGAGACCTTGAAGGATGGAAAGCGAGGCTAAGACGCGGTATATAGGTGGAACTAAGGCCAGCTAAAGGAGGAGGAGGTGGAAGTACAGAGAACTTCTTGGTTGTGGGGTTGCAAACGATGATACTGTCAAAACGGTAAAATTGGCTAGACGCACAGAGCATAAGCCCTTTGCACGATTGGACGATAACAACTGGTGGGTTTTCCAATAATTCAAGAAAAGGTGCACGTGCAGGACGTACGCCACCATCTTCTATGGTATATTTGTTCGGTAAAGGAATAAAGATAACTTCAGGATCGAAAGGACATTCTGGATGGGGGTTAGGGAAAAATAACCCAGAAACAGATAGGGAGCGAGCGTTCCTGGTGCTGTGGGTGAGAGAGAAGTGAGTGCTGGAAATGAGGAGAAGCCAGGGCTTGGAGACGCACTTGAATCTGACAAGAGACCTCACCGGTAGGCGTAGCAGGATCTCACTTAGTAAGTCTTCGTTCCCTGCAATTTTCTCAGCAGATGTCTTGGAGGCGGATGTATGGAGCATTTGGAATTCCATTATTTTCTTCAAAGTTCGGGTCTGGTCTGATCTGGTCTGGAACGGAAGAGTTGGGGTTGATGAAAAGGTAGTTATGAATCTGGCTATATAGTACTACATTGATGACTCCCTCTTGTTGTTGATGTTTCCCACAATATTCAATGCCCGGCTCTTCCTCTTCTCCAGTCTCCCACGTTGATTTGCTGAAACGCGACAATCTATGCCAGAGATGGATGTTTCTTCGTTTCCCGGCAGTTTACATTCCCAATTTCTTGTAACTGTATATAATCTAATCCATAATTACTACGTTGCATGTTCTAGTAATGAGAGAAAGTGTATTCAAAGATAAACTGAAAAGAAAGCGTCGAAAATTATAAGGAATGAAGATGCTCTTTTTTAGGCATTAGATCACACTTATCTATTCGAATTTGTCAGTAACTTCCAATAATCTAGTTTTCGGCAACAGGTTTTCTACAAAGCCAATAATTTGATAGCATATTTGCTGAATATATTGATCCAAGTAATATCGAACGCTTAGCCCTGTTGAAATGGACCTGGCAATGGCAAGATTCGTGCAAAATTTTAAAACCTGATTCTTAACAATTTTTTGTATTGAAAAAGAAAGATTTGGGTAGAGTTCAAGCCCCAAAAAATTAAATAGATAAGTGTGATCCGCAAAAGTCTGTATAATTTAACAATTGTTTTAATCAAACCAATTGAATCACCACTCAATTTCCTCAATAGTAACAAGCCAATCAAAAATATCAACAAGTAATTCGTTCATTAATACAAGTACATATAAAAAAACAAAGGTAGAGAAAAAAAAATTCAATTATACATCCATGGAGAAACATTTCGTTCACTAAACTTAAGATCCTTACACAAGTGCACTTTAAGCAAGCAACCAAACAAGAAAATAAAGAAATTTGATTAATCCTTGAAAGAAACTTGAGGCTATTGATAGGTGAATATTTCAAGATTTATAAACACACTCGCAACTAGCAATGTAATAACGAGTTCAATATCTTACATTCTCGAACAAAGTCTATAAGATCGAAGTTCGTACGCGCTTTGAATTAGCCAACGTGCAACGAAAATCAACCTGCTATAACACCAAGTTAGAACCTTCATATCAACCTCACTTTGAATGAAGAACTTTTTTCCCCCACGTATATCGCCGGTTATTTCCCTTTTTAGTGTCAGAACGACCAACAGCAGTCCAAAACGCAAACAAGAAAAGGAAGGAAAAAAAAAACTATTTTCCAAAATAAAATAGAAAGAAGTCGTTAGCATACACTGCGGGAGCCGAGATCGAGCAGCTCCACTGGTCCTCCTCCCAGCTCGACTGGGTCCCCTTCTCCTCCAAGGTCCAGATGTTTTGTTAGCATCCTAATTGAAATGACAAAATCACCCTTGGTTATTGGTCAACCTTAAATTACAATTTTGACCAAATAAAAATAATTAAAGAAAAACGAAACTCTGCAGACTCGTCGCCATCAACGTAGGCATGCGTATCTATTTTTGATACCGCATCGAAAAATTTGACCATGTATTTGATGAGCCACTCGGAACAGACATTTCCTATTTTATAAACAATCATATCTGCCGGGAAATTAGATACAAATATGGATTACACAAGGTAGAGTTTCCCCTTGCATTGTCAGAAATAGACGGGATAATCGTTTTCACGGATAGTGAGATTACTGTCCACGTTCATGGTAATGGTGCTGAAGCAACGTTTGTTCACTTCAAAAAGCAACTCCCATTGATCATCACAGAGCCAGTATAGGGAGCCATTGCACAAGACACAGTGATTGAGAATTCAAGGAATACAGATGAGTGGAGTAAGTGAACGGTTCCGGGAAAAGTCTATTATGCGGTTCGATCACCAAGGTAAAATATACAATTTTGAAATGCAGCGACCTCGAAGGATCGAAAACGAGGTTAGTACCAAACTCGTAGAGGGTATCATGATCCGCTATGGGAGGAGGTGGAATAGGCGAGAACTTCTTGGTGGTTGGGCTGCATACGCAGTAATCATCCATTGGTTTAAAGGTGGAACAGAGTATAAGCCCGTTGCAAGAGTGGATTACCCGAACATTTGATTTTTCATGAATGCAAGAGAAGGTGCAAATTTCTGACGTGCACCATCAAGTCCAACAAAATCAAACTTGCAGATCCTGTTGGAAAAAATGAAACCTGAAACAGGAAGGGAACGGAAGTTCTTACGGATGTGGGTGTGAGAGAAGTGAGAGCTGGAAATGAGGAGAAGCCAGGGCTTTGGAGACGCACTTGAATCTCACAAGAGAGCTCACCGGAAGGCGTACCAGGATCTCGCTCAGTAAGTCTTCGTTCCCCGCAATCTTCTCAGCTGATGTCTTGGAGACAGATGTGCGGAGGATTTTGGATACTTGGTCTTGGTCCATTATTGTCTTTCAATGTCTGGTCGGAAGCAAAGGTCTTCCATCCTCCTTGAATATGGTTTATTTTCGACGCATTTTTGGTGGTTCTCATGAATGTTCAGAAGGGGTTTATACGGTTCAGCTTTGTTACTTTTTTCACCAAGCAATTTGGAGACGAGAACTTTTTGGTTTGTTTTTTCATCGTGGTCTAGGGAATTAGATAGTATTTATCGTATTCCTGATGCGATATAATTTTTTGGTATAATTACTTGTGGAGTTTTTTGAGGAGTAATAAAATTTTACTTTTCAAAAAAAAAATTTGGTCGGAATAGAATGGAATGGAAGAGTTGGGGTTGATGAAAGGGTAGAAGTTATACTAGTAAAATGACGATCAGTTAGTATTCTCCTTCTTCTTCTTGTTGATGTTTCCCATTCTCCAATGAGGGCCTGTTATATGTGTTGGATTTGGAGAATAGCTCTAGGGTTCACGGTGGTCGAATTGGAATTTTCTTTTGAGGGGTAGATTCGATTGGGAATTTTGACAACCAAATATGTCGCCTAAAATACACCTACTAATCGCTCCACAAGGCAAAATTTCCCCTTGCATTGCCCCAAATATGGTAAATTCTATGTATAACGTCTGCCTCTGAGATCACGAGATCATCGTAATGGTGTTAAGCAGTCCTTACCCATTTTATCAACACCCAAACCTGTCGTTAAAAAAGAAAAAAGAAACCTAAGATAGAAAGGGAACGGAAGTTCCTGTTGTTGTGGGTGTGAGAGAAGTAACAGCTCGAAATAAGGAGAAACCAGGACTTGGAGACACACTTGAACCTTACAAGGACTTTACCAGTAGGCGGAGCAGGATTTCGACCATGAGATATTCATTGCTCGCAATCTTCTCTACTGATGTCTAGGAGACGGATCTAAGGAGTTGGGATACTCGGTCTTGG
This sequence comes from Hypericum androsaemum, assembly GCA_963995505.1. NCBI lineage: Eukaryota > Viridiplantae > Streptophyta > Magnoliopsida > Malpighiales > Hypericaceae > Hypericum > Hypericum androsaemum. The sequence continues at coordinate 3,754,699 of OZ023190.1, read as the reverse complement.
ATGTTGGAATGGAAGTTCCTTCTACTATGGGTGTGAGAGAAGTGCGAGCTCAAAATGAGTACCAAGATCTCGCTTAGCACATCTTCATTCCATGCGATCATCTCAGCTGATGTCTTGGAGACGGATATTAGGATACTTGGTCATGGTTTTTTATCATTGCTTTGGCTGATAAATATTCGTACTCGGATGTTCCATTATTGTTTTCGATGGTCTGCAATAAACAGTTGGGCTGAAGAAGTGTAGTAATAAATATGGGTGCATAGTAATTACCTGATTCGGATTATGGGTAAGCATTCGACATTGATGAATTCCTCTTCTTTGTATCTGACGTGAATGAAACAAAACTGCGAGAGTTAAATATTGCAGCTCCTGTTTTTGGGACTTTGTTCTAAAATGAAATAAAAATTTCAAATTGTGCTCCGGATAACAAGTCAAAACGGACCATATCAGCAATATAGAAACATATCGAAGATGACCAAATAAAACACTACATGTTTATACCAAAAAAATATTAAAGACTACATGTCGCACTTGCAGTTAAAGCAAGTTAAACAAGACATTTTTGTTTAAATTATAGGACTCAAACTCTCAATATATGGTTGACCCTGACCCTCTTCTTCGATGTATGAGAACAATATTTTTGTTGTAGTCTTGTCCTTAATACTGTACAGTATAACATCCGTTTCACGAATATTGTATACCAACTTTACGAGCAGCCGCATGTCGTCGTCATCGTCATCCTCCAGTCCTCCAACAGCAGCAAGAATGGTGTAGGCAGACAACTCTTCATCCTCTTCGCTATCACCGTAGTCATGTGTATCTAATCTCAATACCACATCGGAAAATTTAACCATTTACTTGACGAGCTACTCAGAGTAGAGATTTCCCATTTCATAAACAACCATATCTGCCGGGACATTAAGTACAAATATGCGCTGCACAATGTAGAGTTTTCCTTTGCATTGCCAGAGATAGACGGAATAATGGTTATCACGGATGCCCATGACATTAGTGTCCACATTCATAGTAACGGTGGTGAAGCGTTGTTTGTCCACTTCAAAGCGGAGCAACTTCCATTGATCAGGAGAGAGCCAGAATAGGGAGCCATTGCACAAGACACCATCATAGAGAGTAGGACATACGAATGATGCTCCATCAGGACTTTCAAGGGACGACCATGATTGAGAATTCGAGGAATATATATGAGTGTGGTCCGGGGACAGTCTATCACGTGTCAGAAAAAAATAAAACTTTGAAATGTGGTGACCCCAAATGAGGTTAATACCACACTCCAAGATGGAATCCGCCAAAGGAGGACATGGAATAGATGAGAACTTCTTTGTGGTAGGATTGCAAATCCAGTAATCAAATAGATATCGTGATTCACTAACGGTGATGGTAGAACAGAGTATAAGCCCGCTGCAAAAGTTGATTACCCTAACATGTGATTTTTGCATAAATGCAAGAGAAGGTGGAAATTTCGGACGTGCACCATCAACTCCAACAAAATCAAAGTCATTCACTGACCGTGGCCAGTTTCGGTTGGGAAAAACGAGGAGAAGCCACGGCTTCGAGACACACTTGAATCTTATAAGAGACCTCACCGGGAGGCGTAGCAGGATAAAGTCCTTCATTTTCTAAAGGGCAGGTAGTCGTTTTTTCTGTTCGGTTTAATTATATTCTCAAGTCACATACTGACGTTATTATTTAATTTTCTTTATTTTTATTACATGAAATGAATTTTATGTCCTTAAACTAAAAAACGTAGAGAAAAACTCATAAACCACAAAATTTTGATATAATGTGTTGTAAAATATAGTTCAGAGTAATTTAATCTCCAAAATTTGAGAAATGGAACTCATTAGCCCTTAACAATAAAAATAACAATAAAACTTGTTTATATCCCAAAACTAACATTTTGCAAAAAGAGCATAATCTAAAAGACACCTAGAAATTAAATCAACCATCGTGTCCCCGGCCACTTCTCTCTCTCTTGGTCTTCTCTCTTCCATCTGACAGCTGACACCAATGATAGATCCATCTTTCTCCTCCAAATACTTGATTCTTTCATCTTCTACCTATACGTATAAATCTCATTGTTCAATTCACTTAAGTAGCAAACTCTAGATGGTTAAAACACACAGCGATCAAAGTATTTTCTCTATAATTAACCATCAACATTATTTTAAAAATGGGTTTATGAGGAGTGTGGTTTGGCCTATTCTTGTCCATTGTGACAATGTTCTACGATGGAGACACGACTCAATGTAGATACACCTCTACGCTTATAAATTTATTTAAGAATGTCTCTCTCTATATATCTTCCTCCTCTAGAAAGCGGACCACCACCAATTAGTGGATAGTTAAATATTAGTTGTTAAGTTAGTTTGAAGGAAAATTTTGTTAACTTCATATGATTTTTCATGAAACAATTGACCTAAGGACTAATTAGTTTAACTTCTCAAACTTTAAAGACTACGTAACTATGAATTGGACTTAACATCATTATATTAAACTTTATGAACTTATGACTATTTTTCACCACATAAAAAATCAATCTTCTTCCTCTCCTCCTCTTCCTCCTGAACACAACCACAGCCCCCAACGACTCGTCATCCCTCTGTCACAAGCCAGATCTCCCACTCTCTCCCTCTTGGCTCGTCATTCCCTCTACAAGTCAGGATAGTAGGCAGTTGGGGTACATGTCAAGCTCAAGCTAGCTCGAGTAATCAAGTAACTAGAATCGAAGGAATGAGAGAGAGAAGTGGGGGGAGAAGAGCTAACAGAATAACCGTTGCTTGCTTAATTTAGTGTAAAAGTTATGGAATGGTCCCTACACTTTAGTTGTTTGCTTATTTATACAAAACACCCTAGCTGGGCCGATTCCTATCGAACAAGCACAGTAAACACCCTCTGCATTTTAAAATAGAACAATTAACACCTTAAATGATACTTTCTCATCATAGATGGCATACATATATGCCACATCATTCTTTTATGGCTCCACGTCATAAAAAATAGAGAAAAATGTATTTTATTATCCCGTGGTTTAAAACGCATACGAGTCCAACTTTTCTCAATTATTATCAACTCGGACAGCATTTCCCTGTTAGTGAACTTACTGGAGAGTGTAATTCATCAATGGAGGGGGATGAACAAAGCATAAGCCCGTTGCAAGATTGGACAATTTTCACTCCATATTTTTTAATGAAAGCAAGAGAAGGCGCGCATTTCGAACGTCCTCCATTAAGTCCAACAAAATCAAACCTAGCAGCTGAGGTGGCAAAAAGGACGCCTGAAATAGAAAGGGAACGTAAGTTCCTTCTGCTATGGGTTTGAGAGAAATGGGAGGAGGAGAAGTCAGGGCTTGGAGACACTTGAATCTTACAAGAGACCTCACCAGCAAGCGTAACAGGATCTCGCTTAGAAGATCCTTGTCCCCGCAATCTTCTCAGCTGAAATTTATCATGGAATGGACAAAAATGAAATTTAGCAATTAGTTAAAACAGCAAATTTTCTTACATTATTGGGCTGACTCTCTACATATGGTATAGCCTCTTCTTCGAAGCCTGAGAACACCATTTTTGTTGTAGCCTTTTCCTTAATACTGTACAGTATAACATCCGGTTCACGAAAATTGTAATCCAACCTTATGAGCAGCCTCATGTCATCGACATAGTCATCCTCCTGTCCTCCAACGGCAGCAAGAATTGTGTAGGTACACAACTCTTGATCATCAACGATGTCATGTGCATCCAATCCCGATACCTCATCGGGAAATTTAACCATGTACTTGACGAGCCACTCGGAGTAGACATTTCCCATTTCATAAACAACCATATCTGCAGGGACATTAGATACTACCACTTCCTGCACAAGGCAGAGTTTCCCCCTGCATTTGCAGAGATGGACGGAATAATCTCTATCACGTATGCCTATGAGATTATTGTCCACGTTCATGGTAATGGTGCTGAAGCATTGTTTGTCGACTTCAAAGCGGAGCAACTTCCATTGATCAGCGTAGAGCCAGTATAGGGAGCCATTGCACAAGACACCATTATTGACAGGAAAAAGATCTTCTTGTAAGAATGCTCTATCAGGACTTTCATCAAGGGAGGACCATGATTGAGAATTCGAGGAATACAGATGAGTGATGTAAGTGTACGGATCCGGGGTTTGTCTATTATGTGGTTTGATCATCCCGGTAAAATATATAACTTTGAAATGAGGCGACATTGAAGGATCGAAAATGAGGTTAATACCAAAATCGGAGGGGGAATCAGGATCCGCCAAAGGAGGACGTGGAATAATTGAGAACTTCTTGGTGGTCGGGTTGCATACGTAGAAATCCTCCAAGTAATCATGCAGAGAGGAGGTGGAACAAAGCATAAGCCCGTTGCAATAGTGGTGTACCCTTACATGTGATTTTTTCATGAATGGGGGGAGAGAAGGTGCAAATTTCGGACGTGCACCATCAAGTCCAACAAAATCAAGCTTGCGGGTTCCATTGGGAATAATGAAACCTAAAACAGGAAGGGAACTGAAGTTCTTACGGCTGTGGGTGTGAGACAAGTGAGAGCTCGAAATGAGGAGGAGCCATGGCTTGGAGACGCACTTGAACCTCACAAGAGACCTCACCGGAAGGCGTACCAGGATCTCGCTAAGCAAATCTTCATTCCCTGCAATCTTCTCTGCTGATATCTTGGAAACCGATGTACGGAGGACTTGGGATACTTGGTCTCGGTTACTATTCTCCTTCGATGGCTTCCTCTTCTTCTTCTTGTTGATGTTTCCCATATCTTTCGATGCCCGGCTCTTCCGGTTCTCCATTGAGGGCCTGTTCTGTGGTGGATTTGGAGGATGAATGGGTCTAGGGTTCATTGGGGTCGGATTGGGAAATTTGGGATTGAGAAATTTGGTAAAGCTAGGGTTTGATGATTGTAGAATTGGGATGTTGGCTTTCTGTATCGGAGAGTCGTGGAATTTTTTAAAAAAAATTTTTGGGCCCATGGACTATTGTGACCAACCGCCGGCAGGTAAAACTGACATTTATTTGAATTACAAAAATGCTCATTTAAAAATACGATAAATTATGATGAATTCTTTGAAAGATTTGTTTTGTAATATTATTTGTGGATATTATGAATAACGCAAAATACTTATTTAACAATTAACATTTAACTTTAATTTTTTAAGGGTAAATTATGTTTGGGTCCTTGGTGTATGGTCAAATAAATGATGTGGACTTTTATTTTCTAAAATTCAAGTAGTCGTCCCCACTATTTAGTTTTATTATATTTTGGACAGACTGACGTAATCAACAAGTTCAAGATTATAATAAAACCAAACAAAATAGTCGGCTACATGCATTTCAAGAAAAGAATGACTGTATCATCTATTTGACCACATACCAAAACCCCAAGCGTAATTTATGTTTTAAAATTGAACTGAGTAGTCGATTTTAGATAAAAGTTGGATATTGTTTGTTGAGGCACAAAAATAATCTCAAATTATCAACGATATATTGAGCTCTCTGGTGCAGTCTCAAAGTGACCGTGTGACCGATGACCGGCATGGTCTCAAAGTGGGTGGTGTCATCCCAGAGAGATCAATGTCGGGTGATCGATATTCGGTATCGTCCCGAAGAGACCGGTGTCGGATGACCGGTGATTGGTGTCATCTCAAAGAGGTTGCTTCCGGTCTTGAGTTGGGTAGAAATCAATAATGGTCTTCTCTTAGTCAAGACCGATGATGGTCTCCCAATGATGGTCTCTCCTTGGTTGAGACCGGTGACGGTAGACCACCTTAGTTTATTGTCCTTCGATGCCAAACATTCATCTTTGGTAGATCGGCGGTATATTTTGACTCGAATATTGGATTGAGCTAATTCTTTCGGCTATGGAAAGGCAAGATAAATATCTATAACTTTATAGTTTACAACTTTTTCCAATTCAAAGCGAAATATGGTCAGAAATCTACTTCAAGATGAGCATACTTTGAACCGGTTCGGTCCGCTTCCCACCTGCCTGGGTAATACTCCTCAGTAAAATACTCATAACTTTCTATCCGGAGCTCGGATTGAGACGATTCAAGTTGCTGTGTGACGCCAAGACATCGATCTACGACTTTGTAGTTTGTAATATCTTCGGATTAAGGGCGGAAGTAGGTCAAAAATATGGGCGGAAGGCTTAGCCCGGATGTCATTTTGGCCTTCAAGGTGGGAGGCCGGAAGGTGCTTTGACCTATAAGGCGGGAGGCCGGATGGTTGCTTCAACTTACAAGGCGAGAGCCCAGATGGTCACTTTGACCTACAAGGTGAGAGCCTAGAAGGTTGCTTTAATTTTCGAGGTGGGAGCCCTGAGGGCATTTTGACCTTCGAAGTGTCCGGGTGGATGTCTTGGCTCGTAAAGTGGGATGTCCGGTTGGATGCCTCGGTATGTGAAGTGATATGTCTGGGTGTTAAAGTGTAAAATTCATACTCCGGGTGTGTAGCAAAGGTATTCATCTCTGGGTTCGTTTGCGTTGGACAACCCGTGTTCAGGTTGATTGGACCGTTCGGTCCACTTACTTGTGCAAGCGGAAGGCAGATCTCGAGCGGTGTATCGCCTTACTTGTGCGAGCGGTAGGTTGGAGCTCGGGCGGTAGGCCTTGAAAGAGGTAAGGCTCCCTTTGGAGCCCGGGTGGTAGGCCTACGAGTTTCCGCTTTGAAGGCGGTAAGGCCCGCCTTTCACTTCATGTTCGCGGGCAGAAGGTTGGAGCTCGGTCCACTTCAAAGCGGGAGGCGATATAATGCCTTGTTGGTACGAGCGGGTGGATGGCACCGGTTTTGGAACCCGGGCGGTAGGCACATACCGCCTAGGGGCCTGCGGGCAGAAGAAGAATTCCGCCTAGGGCCTGAGCAGAAGGAGCCCACTTGGAAGAGCCGGCGGTAAGCGAGACGATAGGGATGGCTCATGGGCGGTAAGTTCCGCCTCGGGCCTAAAGGCGGTAAAGCCTGCCTCTCGTTTCAGATTTTGTAAGCAGTAAGGCCCGCTATAGGCATATAGGCGGTATACCGCTTGTGAAGGACTCGGGCGGGAAGCCCATTTTGTCCGTATAGGCGGGAGGCTTTGGCCCATTTTGGGGTTTGCTTCAAGACTAAAGGCGGCAAACATGACGGGGTTGAGACGGGATTTTACATAGAAGATTCGTGAAGGGGCGAGTTGCCTTGTGTTTTTCTAAGTTGAGCCGGGATTTTCGAGATTCGGGCGAGATCTTGGGTCTTAGTTACTTGGTCGACATGTCGGGATGTTCAGATTTGGAAGCGGGATTTGTTCATTTAAGGAACACGGCTTAGATTTTCCTAATCTAAGCCGGGTGGATTCAGAAACAAAATATTCGTTCGGGACGGGATATCTTGCTCGGGAATGATGGAGCTAGGTCAAGGCGTGCTATATAAAGGAGGCTCGGACAATGGAGACGGACATCCACAACACAACACACAACTACTTTACTTATCTTGTATCGCTTTTCCTTTCCGTAGCCTAGCGTAGCCCGTAGCCTAGCTCTAGTTTTAGCATAGTATAGACCGACCTTGGGACGACCACTACAGATCCGTCTCAGGTTACTTTTTCACTTATTCCCGCAACATTGTTAAACAATTTAGATTGTGTTTTGTTCGCAGTTTCCGAGACAATTCTGCGCAAACAAACAACTTTCGCATGGAAAATAAGCTGGAAACTCGCGCAAAAAACTAATACCATCATAAAATAAAATGAGTGGCGGAGATATTTAAGCCTTCGCAGGAAAATAAAAAATTTTGGTGGCCTACTTTTTTCTATTATTCTCTTCGTGAACTTTTATTGTCCATCTCCTTAGGCTTCGTATGAACTAAACAAGAAACTAAAATCATGATAATGGCGTGAAGGAAGCAAAACTGCAAGACTTATAGATGTAGTGATACCGTTTTCGTGAGTTGATTCAAACGATTAAAGGACAAATGGAACAATAATTTCGTATTATGCTTTGGGTATCGAGTCGAAGTGGGCTTTTAGCATTCTTCCCGTTTCTGGTGGCTGAAACTTCCGTTGAGCCTCCTCACCAACCGGCCCTACGCGTTGGTAGGCCATAAATGAGACGATGACAAAATAGCCCAAAACATTTTAGACACTAATGATTAACATCGAGAATAAGTTCAGTGCACTTAAAAACCCTGCATAATTAACCTGTGATTTTATTCGTAATTAGAAATATCTTTACGAACAATTCTTCTAGCACAAGCACCGACTCTTTCTTGTGGAGGTTAATTGACTTATTTAGATAAGTAGACCAATTATAAGTACAATGTGCTTATTGGACTTGTTGAGTTAGGAATAGGGCTGATTTGAACTTTATTTTTAATAAGTATTAAAAGGTTACCACGATCGATTTGTATTCTCTATTGACGACTTCACCTTCTTCTCGATGATTCCCATATCATTCAATGCCTGGCTCTTCCCATTCTCCAACGAGGGCCTGCCTCCCACGTCGATCGACTTAAATCCAGATGAAGAGAACTTTTGGAGGGTGATGGGAATTAGCAATGTTATTAAAGCTGCTGTTTGATCGACGGTCGGACCACTATCTAAAACTAAATCCGGTCGATTTTTTTCTAAAATTCAGAATGTGGTTCGATCGGCTAAAATCTGGTCGGACCACCCGGTCAGATATTTTCGGATGACCCAGTTCATCCGGATCAGAAAAATTAGTGTTTATTTTTTCTATTTTATCTGATTTAATTTAGAAACAAAATCTCAACTTCCACATTCGGAGAGTGTACATAACTTCTTGATCACAAAAAAATTATTTTTTAACAATTCTTGATAATATTTTAACTAAGTCAAACGAATTGGACTAATATGTCGAACCTGAAAACTTGTATAATCATCTTCTTGTTCTTCTAGACTTGTTCAATTCATGTTTGAAGACTTTGTTTGGATAAATTGTATAACAAAGTTGCTAAATATTTGAATTTATTTAATATTTTATCATTTTATGTTAAATTAAATTTATTAAATATTATTTAATTATATTAATATAAAATAGAAGTACCGGTCCGACCGGTCAGATCGGGTGAACCAAAAATTTTAAGAATTCTAGGTCGCCTTCTGGTTCGGTTTTAAAAACATTGGGAATTAGGGAAAAGTTCGAGACTCTTGATATTCCATAACAATAATTATGTTTTAGATAATAATGACAGATTAAAAAAAGTGGAAGCATAATTGCACTTCGTTTTTTAAGGTGGCAACACAGAACAGGTAATGGTTATTGATCGGAAGTAAAGAGATATAATTAGAAGACTACATGGGGTACATGAGTGGATGGACCAAATTGAAATTTGGCAATAAGTTTAAGCACACATTAAAATTATTGGACTCAAGCTTTCTATATACGGATGAGCCTTGTCAATGTAGCCCACAAAGAGTATTGTTGTTGTAGTCTTATTCTTGATACCGTACAATATAACCCAATTGTTGTCCAACTCTGCGAGCAACCGCAAGTCGTCGTCATCCTTTTGCCCCCCAATGACACCAAGAATGGTGTAACGACGATTCTCATCAAATTCGTAACTATCGAAAGAGTCAAGTGTATCAGTTTCAAATTCCGCATCGGTAAGATCAACCATGTACTTGACGAGCCACTGGGAGCAGTCCTTGCCAATTTCATAAACAACCAATTTTGTCGGGGAATGAAATGCTCCTTCTACTTGCTCCACAAGGTAGAGTTTTTCCTTGCATTGTCCGAGAAAGGGCAAACCATCAGCATGACGACTGCCTCTGAGATCACTATCTACATTCATGGTAATGGTGCTGAAGTGTTGTATGTCCACTTCGAAGCGGGTCAAGTCCTGACGATCAGCATAGAACGTAAGAATGCTCCTTCAGGACTTTCAAGGGACGACCATGTTCGAGATTTCGAGGAATACATATGAGTGTATAGAATATTTTGGGATTCTCTCACCCTAGAAATACATACAACGTTGGAATAGGGCGACCTCGAAGGATAAAAAACAAGGTCAAAACCTGACACCAGGGTGGAATCAAGACCTGGCAAAGGAGGAGGTAGAATAGATGAGAACTTCTTGGTGGTGGGGTTACAAACGAAGTAATCTTCCAGAGGGTGACTTCCATTATTGGAGGAGGTACAGAGCATAAGACCGTTGCAAGATTGGATTATTCTAACATGTGGTTTTTCCTTGAATGCAAGAGAAGGTGCAAATCTGGAACGTGCACCATCAACTCCAACATAATCAGAGATGCCGGTTGAGGCGGGGAAAAAGAAGCCCGAAACGGAGAGAGAATGGAAGTTCTTACTACTGTGGGAGTGAGAGAAGTGAGAGCCCGTAATAAGTAGAAGCCATGGCTCGGAGACGCACTTGAACCTTACAAGAGACCTCACCGGAAGGCGTAGCAGGATCTCGCTCAGAAGATCTTCATTCGCTGCAATTTTCTCAGCTGATCTCTAGAAGGATTTAAGGAGGAGTTGGGATAATTGGTCTTGGATGTTGGATATCATTGCTTCTGCTGATGAGATATTCGTACTGGGAGGTTCCATTATTGTTTCCGATTGTCTGCAATAGAAGAGTTGGGTTGAGAAAGTGCAGTAATAAAGACGGGTGTATAGTTTTCTCCAAAAAATGATGGGTATATAGTAATTACCACACGTATCTATATTTGGATTATGGGTTAGTATTCGACGTTGACGACTTCTCTTGAGGTTATTTTTTATTTTATTGAAAACGCATGACATTTAGATAGAGATTGATTAATCAGAATCCGAACCTGTAAAAATAACAGAGGTATCTGAAGCAATAAGCACTTGCTAATGGTATAAAGGAGGGGTAGAAACAAGAATGATCAGAGTTTAAATTTTGTTTGAAAAAAAAATCTACCTATAAAAATACAAAGGTTTATGAAATAACTTTTTTTTGGTAAAAATTTAGGCGGATTGACCTAAAAAAAAACCCAAGGCTCTAGACGGCATTGGGTTTTGTTCTCCTCCCAAATAAAGTTTTTTCATTTCCGCAAAAGGTAAGAATTGACCCACCGACCTCTGGGAAACGAGGCAGGACCCGTTACCATCCTATGAAATAACTACATTGCTTCCAATATAAGACAGAAAATAAAAAAGGGGCGGGGAAATTTAAGCCTAGGCAGGACAAGAAAAACTTCGTTTGTCCTGTTATTCTCTTCGTGAACTTTTATAGTCCATCTCTAGAATCATCATAATTGATGTGAATGAAGCAAAACTGCGACTGTTAATTGTGGCGGCTCCGGAGTTTATCACTTGGTTCAAGCAGTAAAAAATGGAATAAAAATTTCGAATGGTGCTCCAGGAACAAGTCAAAAAGGAGCATATCAGCAACACATAGACACATCGAAGATGACCAAATTACAGACCATCGAAGATGACCAAATTAACGACCACATGTGGCACTTGCAGACCAAACTGAAACTTAGCAATAATTTAAAGCATACAATTAACTCAAATTACTGGACTCAAAACTCTCTATATATGGTTCAGCCCTTTTATTGTAGCCAGAGAAGAGCATTTTTGTTGTAGTCTTTTCCTTGATACCGTATAGCATAACATACGATTCACAAATATAGGATTCCAACTTTAGGAGCAGCCGAATGTCGTCGTCGTCCTTCTGTCCTCCAAAGGCTGCAAGAATGGTGTAGGAACAGAAGAATGGTTCATCCTCGTCGCCATCAACGTAGTCATATGTATCTAATCCCAACACCACATCGGAAAATTTGACCATGTACTTGATGAGCCACTCGGAGCAGACATTTCCCATTTGATAAACAACCATGTCCGGCAGGGCATTAGATACTACCACTTCCTGCACAAGGTAGAGTTTCCCCTTGCATTGCCAGAGACAGACGGAATCATCTTTACCACGTCTGCCAATGAGATTAATGTCCACATTCATGGTAACGGTGTTGAAGCGTTGTTCGTCCACATCAAAGCAGATCAACTTCCATTCATCAAACCAGAGCCAGTATAGGGAGCCATTGCACAAGACACCATTATCGAGAGCCGAATGTAAGGATTCTCTTTCAGGACTTTCAATAGAGGACCATGATTGAGAATTCGAGGAGTACACATGAGTGGAGCAAGTGAACGGATCCGGGGAAAGTCTATTATGCTGTTCCATCACCGAGGCAAAATATACAATTTTGAAATGCGGCGACCTCGAAGGATCGAAAACGAGGTTAATGCCAAACTCGCAGAGGAATTCATGATCCGCCAGAGGAGGAGGCGGAAGAGATGAGAACTTCTTGGTGGTCGGGTTGCATACGTAGTAATTTTCCCGAGGTTTAAAGGTGGAACAGAGCATAAGACCGTTGCAAGATTGGATTATCCTGACATGTGATTTTTCCATGAATTTGAGAGAGAGTGGAAATCTGGAACGTGCACCAGCAAGTCCAAAATAATCAAATTTGCTGGTTGACTTGGGGAAAAGGAAGCCTGAAACAGAGAGGGAATGGAAGTTCCTACTGCTGTGGGCGAGTGAGAAGCGCGTGTCCGTAATAAGTAAAAGCCAGGGCTTAGAGACGCACTTGAACCTTATAAGAGACCTCACCGGAAGGCGTAGCAGGATCTCTCTCAGCAGATCTTCATTCCCTGCAATCTTCTCAGCTGATGTTTGGGAGACCTTGTCTTGTTTGTTGGAGATCATTGTTGACTTCCTCCTCTTCTTGTTGATGTTCTCCATATCATTCAATGCCCGGCTCTTCAGCGAGGGCCTGTTGTGTGGTGGATGAATGGGTCTAGGGTTCAAATGGGAATTTTCGGATTTTGTTGAAGTTGGGGTTTGATGATTATGGAATTGGGAAGTTGGGTTTCTGAAGAGGAGGAGAGTCGACAGGTGGAGATGAATATTGAAAGGCCCACCTCCAGCAGTTTTTTTTTGGCCTATGGACTATTGAGGCCCACCACCAGCAGGCTTAACTCGCGCTCGAGTCGAAATATATGCTCGTTAAAATTCGAATTCGGAATCCGAAATTTATTTGAATTCGACAACATATTATAAGAAGAAAAAACATACTCGTGTAAATATAATGATGAATTCTTTGAAGGATGATGTGTTTGTATACTCATCTAAAATACTCATATTTTGAATTACACAAAAGACTTATTTATCTTTTAACCTTAATTTTAAAAAAGGTAAATTATGCTCGGTTTTAGTGTATGGTCGTGGTTCCCTCATTTTTTGAAATGCATGTAACTATTTCCTCCGTTTAGAATAAAGTTGGATATTGTTAAACAGTTTAGATTGTGTTTTGTATGCGGTTTTCGGGGTATGGATTGGGTACGGAATGCTTAGATTCTGAACCGTTCGGAATGAAGACACGCGGGAACTTTTTTGCAAATGCGCTAAAATACAGGGACCAAAATAAAAAAAGCCACGCACAAACGCAGGCCGGATACAAATGCCATTATCACATAACTGCGCATGCCAGTATCACATAACTGTGCGTGCCAATATGACCTTTTTGCAAAAATGCTAAAATACGGGAGACCAAAATAAAAAAAGCCACGCGCGCTATTATCATAAACGGGACTTGCCGCTGTCACAAATACACATGCCATTATCACATAACTGCACTTGCCATTATCACATAACTGTGCTTGCCATTATCACATACATGCACTTGCCGCTGCGGTCACTCTTCACTCCAAACCGTACGGAATCAATTCTTTCACTCCGTACTCAATCCACTCCCCGGTTTTCGAGGCAACTCGGCGCAACAAAAAAAATGCGCACAAAAAATAAGCTGGTAACTCGCGCGAAAAGAAACTAAAACAAATATAAAATAAAAGGAGTGGCGGAGATATTTAACCTTCGCACGAGAATAAAGAAAATTTGTTGGCCTACATTTTTTTTTCTATTATTCTCTTCGTGAACTTTTATTGTTCATCTCTTCGGGCTTGGTATGAACTAAACAGATACACTAAAATCATTATAATTGACGAGAATGAAGCAAAACTGCAAGTAGCGGATCCCGTCTTCGTGACTCGGTTCAAGCGGTAAAGGAAAGGATAGCAGGAGAATTTCGTATTTTGCTCTGGGTATCGGGTCGAGACGGGCGGGCTTTTAGCATTCTTCCCGTTTCTGGTGGCTCGAACTTCCGTTGGGCCTCCTCACGAATCGGCCCTGCGCATTGGTAAGCCATAAATGAGACGGGGACAAAAAGGCCCATAACATTTCAGACACTAATGAAATTTAACATCGAGAAATAAAATAAGTTCAATGCAATTAAAAAACCTTGCATAACTAACCTGTGATTTTTTTGTGTAATTTTTAATGGCGCGAATTAGACGTATCTTTACGTACAGTTCTTCTGCCACTCGTCTACTCATTTGAAGGTTGCTTGTGGTGGGATCTGGGTTACTTTATATATTTCTTTTCTTTGATAATAAAATCCACCATATAGTTAAAAAAGCCCGACTCTTTCTAATAATGACATACCCACAATTAATTCTCTCGCATTCTTGTGGGCCACACTCTTCAAGTGGATGCAAGATCCCGACACCACAACTTGTCAGATTGCGTCAGTAAAAATTATGGAGGTAAAAAGTTTGTTTTTATTAAAGCAAATAAAAACTTTCTGTCGATAATTAGAATCTTTACAAAGTAAAATCGTAATGTTAGATGTCGAATTCCAAAATTCAATCACATTTTACTATTTCAGATATGTCCAAAAATATATTAAAAAGCTGGAACTCATCCGAAGATAATTTTCATTGTAGAAATAATGGGAAATTGTATTGCACCCAGTAAATATCCTTTGGCAATTATAATGGGAAATATCAAGAAAAGGGAAATTCGATTTTAAAAAACAGATTTGGAAAATTCTCAAAAAATAAAAGGGAAAAAGTGTACCTTATTTCTCGGCCGTCGGTCAGCGTTGACTTTTCTGACCTGGTACCTGATCTTCTTAGAGAAGAGGCGAGTCCGGCGCTTTTCTTTGTAGCGTAAAACGCTAGCCTCTCTTAGACCTCCATTTTCTGAGAATAGATCTATTTGAGCCAATCTGACCTGCCCAAAAAAATTACAAAATAAGTTTTACATAATTTATTTTTTGAAATTGAAGAATTATTATTATTATTATATTATCACATTTACCAGTGAAAAAAAAGAGGCATATTAACTATACATGCTAATATTTTTACGAGGGTTGTGTTTTTACTTTTTAGAATAACGACTATATTTTGGCGTCAATGAAAACTAATTAAAGTGATAAAAGTGTGAAACAGAAAATTAAAATCAGAACCTAGTACCAAAATTCAAATCTTAAATATGTAAAAAAATTTACCTGTAAAAAAACACTTATAAAATAACAGTTGAATTTGGGTGACCACGTGAGTTTCAATATTCGAAATTGTTGTTTTCCATTTGTCTCCTACCCCTTCACCGCCGGACAAATGCCAACAAAATATTACTTATCAAAAAATGCCAACAAAATATTGGCGGTACATCGAAATTCCTTACTGTGCCTGATTGCTGGTAATTGGGTATGTTTTATTTAAATTGTTCATTTTTCGGATAAAACAAGGCAAATGCTAATTATATACAAGCATTAACCATCAAATTAGAAGTCAGAGCCAGTAGAATAAACAAGGCAATAATTAAAGAGAAGAAAGCAACGAACTCAACTAAATTATAATTATAGATGGTCCCACTAACAGACAAAAAGTAGAAAAGGTCTCGTGGCATTCTTTTGTGACACATTCCTATCTTTCTTTATTCCAATTGAAACAAACATTTTCCTATAAAAATTATGCATACCTGGGCGTAACAACGATTTCAGAGCCTTG
The DNA here is from genome assembly GCA_963995505.1 of Hypericum androsaemum. Taxonomy (NCBI): domain Eukaryota; kingdom Viridiplantae; phylum Streptophyta; class Magnoliopsida; order Malpighiales; family Hypericaceae; genus Hypericum; species Hypericum androsaemum. Next base: position 3,738,853 of record OZ023190.1, on the reverse strand, counting down.
CGCAATAAATTAAAAATCTCTATTAATTCGTTCCAATCATGTTTCATGAAATGAAGATAAATTATTTGTTTCACTCAACAAATTCAGTATTTGTTTATTCCAAAAACAATAATTGAGACTCAACAAAAATTAGAAAACAAATATTTAGTTTCCAGCGGGAGAGTAGACACGTACAGAGACATCGGTTCCTTCGATTCCGGCAATTTCTTCCGGGAACGGCATCCCACGGTCCGACCAGGCGTCCAGTACCTTGTCATAATTCAACTTCAACTTTAACCCGGAATTCACCAATTCCGGAATTGGACTGTCTTCAATTGAATCCTCCTTGGCTGGTCCCAGATTCATCAGCTCCGAAATCGGCCTCTCCACTTTCTTCTTTTTCTTCTTCTTGTCCTCCGAATTCGGCATCGGCTTCGGATTCGCCAACGTCAATTTCAATTTCAGCTTGGTATTCGAATTCAGGTTCGAACCCGAACGCAAACTCGGCTTTGGCTTCGGCTCCGAGTTGGAACTGAAAGTCGAATTCGGGTTCCAACTCTTGTTAACATTGAGTCTGGGAGAGATCTGAAGCATGTCCACGACGGGAAAATTCTGGCAATTCTCGTTGTGAACGCGCCTGAAAGCTCTCACCCCACCAATCCTCAAACCCCCGAATTGGCTCCTCCCACCAAGACTCAACCCAATTGGGTGAACGTCCCAGGGATTGAACCCGCGACCACCGCCACCTATAGAACAATTAGAACCGGAAGAACCCCTCGTGGACCCATCAACCACCTCATTACCAACGCTCAAGTTACCCATGATACTATCAATACCCTCCTCAACCTCCTCATCCAATATTGACTCCGCGTCGAAATCCGGGTCGTCTTCCCGGTACCCATCACAAACTTCTATAGAATCAACCTCCCAAGTAGTGGCACTAGTCGTACTGCTACTACTTTGACAAGAAGAGCTCCTCACCAAGTTGCTCATAGCCCGGGGCTCGCCGAAGAAGCCGAGCCCCGGCGAGTCCTTGACCGGCTGGTGCAGGAGGAAGCCGGAATTGTCGAAGACCCGGAAGGGCAAAAGCAGCTCCGATGACTCCTCGAGAAGAAGAGGGCCATTAATACTAGTACAGTAAGGGAACTTGGTGGAGTAACCGGTAGTGAAGTGTTTGGTTGAGAAAATGTTGGGGCAGGCGGTGGAGAGGAGCGCGGCGGCCTCGTTGTAGGTCTGGTTGGGACGTTTTCGAGGAGTTCGAGTTTTACGAGTGGAAACTATTGCGAGTGGGGAGCTGGTGGAGTCGGTGAGGGTGGAGGATGGAGATGAGGAGGATGATATTTGGGATGTTCTTGATGTGGATTTCACTAGCTCCAAGTCTAGTACATATGTGCTCCCACTTAGACAAGGGGATGACATGTTTGGAATCCAAACCAAAATTGTGGGTTTTGTTTGGAGAATCAGACCAAAACTGGATTATTGAGTGTCCTTTCTACTAAGTTGTTCAAAATTGGTAAAACCCTAAACCCTGGAGAGGGAAGGGAGGTGGAAGAGAGACCAAATTGGCAATATTTGAAGAAGAAGAATAAGCTTAGCAAGAGGAGAGCTCACGAGCTAATTTCTTTGGGAAATACCCTTTTCAAGGAGGTGCCCATTTGTTAAGAAAGTATTTGGAACAGAGATTTTTCTTTTGAGGGAAAAAAAATCTCTGTATTGGGAACAGAGATTGGCCACCAGAAAGAGGAAGAAAGAATTGGCCAAAACCCTGGAGAAACCCAGAAATAATTCTGAGTTGGGGAGAGGGGAGAAGTATCTGACTGAGTGGGATTTTTATCCTAGAAAGGACTCGCAGTTCATGCCTCGGGAGAATATATATGGAGAGTAGAGCGGGTTAGATTCAATCGCCGTCCTACTCTATTTAAGAACGGTTCTCCGGTTTAGTAGATACGGGTTCCGGAGAGAGGGTTATTAGGAAGATGACATTTTGTGAATTGGTATCCCGGGAAAGGTCACGGGGAGATGAAATTGGGAAAAGATCCTTTTAGAGGGTATGTGTAGATGAAGAGAAAAAGATGTATATGGCAGAGGGAAAGACACATTCACGGTATTTTTCTCTCTCCGATCCGGTAGGACACTGAGAGAGATGTATGTTAAGATTTTTTTTGTTTGAAGAATTCTTCCATATTTAACATATGATTTTTTTTTTGCGTTTCCATAACTACTCGTTATTAAAGTATCTTCTATATTGATTAATCTAAATTTGGACTAGATAGATAGGATTAATAAGGTGTCAAAGATCAGAAAGTTTATTATGGTCCCGGTACAAGTATAAATGGGTAATTTTCCAAAAGGGGGTTAATTCCCTCGACAATTCCCTGAATGGGGTTGTCAGGGGATGTTTTCCTTGTCTGGGGTCGAGCCAGAAACCGCTCAGTGGGGAGCATTTTTTGTTTTGCCAAAAACCGCTCCACGGGGAGCGTTTTTAGTTTTGCCAAAAACTGCTCCACGGGGAGCATTTTTTGGTTTGCCAAAAACCGCTCCCCGTGGAACGTTTTTTAGTTTGCCAAAAAAACTGCTCCCGTTTGTGTTGTCACCGAAAAAAAAATTAGCTGCAATGAGCAAGGGGGAGAAAATCCAAATAAAAATACACAATGGCTCTTGTTCGAAATCGAACCGAAGACTTCCACAATTTTAAATAAGCACTCTAACCAACCAATCTACAAGAGTCTATTGACGTATAACTTTGTAATAAATAATATATTACATATATACGATTTCTATGAAATATGTAATATATTACATAAATACATATTTATATAAAATAATATTTATTACATAAATACGTATTTATGTAATATTTTTTATTACATAAATATGTATTTATGAAATACATATTTATGTAATATATTATCTATATTTATGTAATATATTATTATTTATGTATATTATATATTTCCACATGCAAAATTTTTTGTTTAAAAAGAAAACGCTCGTCCGGGAGCGTTTTTTGGTTAAAAGGGAAACGCTCCCCCGGGAGCGGTTTTTGGTTAAAAATAAAACGCTCCCGGGGCAGCAGTTTGTGGTAGCATTTTTTTAATAAGTTTTCATTGCTTTATTTAAGCCATCGGTTGACTCCAATTTTAATTTTCTAGTTTTCAGATAACTAACAAAATAAATTAAAAGTTTCTATCGTATATTGTGGATGTTTTGCCATGGTGTACTCGTTATTACAGATGTTAATTGCCCAATAACTTATACTACCATATATATTATACAGGTAAAAGTTAAAAAAATAATAGAATCTGAGATTTATTAGGACAAAAATTTAAGAGATTTATTGCAAACTTACATGTATAATCCGGGGTCTGGTTTAAATGGGACAATTGGAATTAAATTGGTGGGATTTTTGGTAAAAAATTGGCTCCCGGAGGACCGGTTGTGGTATTAAAAAATGCTAACAAAACGCTCTCGCGGGAGTGGTTTTGGTATAAAAACAAAACGCTCCCGCGGGAGCGTTTTGTGGTTGAAAAGAAAATTTTATGGTAAAAAATAAAACGCTCCCGGGGGAGCGGTTTGTGGCAAAAAAATTTTAAAAAGAAAACGCTCCCCCGGGAGCGATTTTTGGTTAAAAGAGAAACACTCCCGGGGGAGCGGTTTGTGGTATAAAACATAACGCCCCGTGGGGAGCGGTTTGTGGTATAAAACATAACGCCCCGTGGGGAGCGGTTTTAGGTAACCACAAAACGCTCTGACGGGAGCGGTTTCCGGCTCAACCCCAGACAGGGAATTCATCCCCTGACAACCCCATTCAGGGAATTGTCAGGGAAATTAACCCCCTTTTGGAAAATTAACCAGTATAAATTCACAAATTTAAAAGTTGGGATTCCATCATTTCTTAGATTCTCGGAAAAATTACAGTTTAGTATCCTGTAGTATCACGCTTTTCGCGATAGGACCATGTGGTTTAAAAACCATCAATCAAGTCCAAGTTATTTGAAATTTTATCAACCTACGGTCTCTCTCAGGTCCGGATGACTTTCGAGTCTAGCTGGACGGCCACGTCATACAAAAATGTCTAGTGTCATGCCAACTATATTTTTTAAAAAGTATCAAAATGGTCCCTATTTTATATATAATTTTCAAAAGTTGTCACCCCTAACCTTACCATCCTCGTCTTCTACTCCCCAACCGCCACGCTGCAATTGTTGAATCACGGCAACGAGGAAAGATGAAGAAGCAACCTCACTAATCGTCTACTTCAATACTATAAGTTTTAGGAAAAATTATTCTCAGGTCTCTGGTTTATAGTTTTATTACTCACAGGTCTCTGACTTTCAGAAATAGTGTATGAGGTCCCTACTTTTTAGAAAAATATTGGTCTCGGGTCCATGGCTGACGTCGGCACTCAATTTTTCATTTTTGTCATGGAAATGACCGATATACCCTTAAACAAAAAAAACCGTGTGGTCTTCTTCTTCAAGCTCATCCTCAACCCATAAATTCATCCATAGTCTTCTTCTCTGAACGACTTCTTCACCGCCCCAACCGACGTCGAGCTCCATTAATTCTTCCTTTAATTCCTCTCTGTCACCGCCGCCCCTTCTCGGAGGTCGTCCCACCTACTAGATCCGGAGCGGCGGTGGTCACTAATTGAGCTCGTCCAAGTCGGAGCTAGAACTGGACCACCCCAACATCGAGGACTACCTCTCTATCTCTCTGGTTTTTGTTTCTATTTGAAATTTCCTTTTTGTGATTGGTAATTGACGAAGCCATTAAATTGCCATGACTGCCGGGGTCGGGAATGGCGAGGGGAATTTCTCTCCGACGACACCGGTGGAATTTCAATTGAGATTAACCCAACCATTGTTCAGTCGCCGTCTGGAAGAGGGAAAGGGAACTAATGCGTTAACCTTTTTTCTCTTCCTCTATTTATCTTTTGTTCTTTTCTGGGTTTGGTTTCTTTGAGTTTAACTGCTTCTTTGAGGGATTTTGGCTTTCTGGGTCCTTTTCTCCTGGGGCTTGTTTGGTGGATTTTCGTTTTTGATCAATGTGTGGTTCTTTTCAGTTTTTGGGTAGTGAATATTGTTTGTGAAGATCGATAATTTTTAATTTTTGTTGGGTTGTTCATGGTATTTTTGGGTTTCAAGCTTGAAGAAGGTAAGTTTTTTTTTGTTTTTTTGTTTAAGGGTATATCTGTCATTTCCATGCTAAAAAATGAAAAATCGAGTGGTGACGTCAGCCAGGGACCCGAGATCAACATTTCTTTAAAAAGTAGGGACCTCATACACTATTTCTGAAAGCTAGGGACCTGCGAGTAATAAAACTATAAACCAGGGACCTGAGGATAATTTTCCCTAAGTTTTAATTTCAATAAACCCTCTCCCCTTTCCTCCTCCTAATTAGGGCTAATAATAATCCCTCTCCTAAACACACTGTCATCCTCCTCCTTAATTAGGGATAATAATTCCTCCCCTAAACGCTCTGCCCCATCCTCCGGATCCAGGAGTAATCGTACACAGTTGCATTTTGAACCAAATTGCAATTTAAACCCACCGTCGTCCAACCGATGCCGTTACTAGAGTTATCGTCTGTCCAGATCCAAAACGGGGTCGTTTTGATGACGTGGTCGTCCAGCTAGGTTCAGAAGTTGTCCGAACCTGAACTGGACCGTAGGTTGATAAATTTTAAAATAACTAGGACATGATTGATAATTTTTAAACTACATGATACTATCGCAAAAAGCGTAATACTACAGGATACTAAACTGTACTTTTCTCTAGATTCTTTTGTGAACTTTCTATTTTGTCAGATTTTATTGAAAAAAGTTATTCAAACTTTGTTACCCCAAAATAAAATTACTTCCAACAAACACTTAAACTAAGTGATGAAATAGTTTAGGAATGGCAATGGGTAGGGTATTGATAGGACCCTACGGGTATTGATAGGACCCTACTCATACCCTAAATTTTTTTTACAGACTCATACCCTACCCTCGACCCTACAAAATTTTTATTGTCAGATTCATACCCTACCCTCCTGGAGACCCAGGGTCTGCAGGGTCCGACCCTTTATCGTTCTGCATTTTGATAATTTTTAATCAAAAATTTATTTTTATATAAATTTAAATAAATTCAAACATTTTACACATCAACATTCAATAAAAAATTGATGAAACATCAAATTTTGTAATTTAATTTCAATAGTCCAAGATTTTTCTTTTAGAGTTTGAAGTACATAAACAATTCAACAAAAGAAAAATATAGCATGTCGGCTTCTAGTGATCCATCATTCACGACATTTTCTGAGCTAGTTGTGGAATAACATAATAAATATGTTAAAGTTAACCGTAAAATATATTATATATATTATCAATACGGTCTAACTAGGGTCTAACTAGAGTCTAATTAGGGTAGAGTCTAAAATATCGTAAAAATGAAAGGGTAGGGTCCGACTCACAGGGTCTTGGATTCATATCCTACCCTAGACCATACCTCTAAACATGGACCCATACACATACCCTACCCTAGACCCAGTCAAAGTCAATATACCCTAGACCCGTAGGGTAAGAGTATGGTCCGACTCTCATGGTATGGGTATTTCTGCCATCCCTAAAAAAGTTATTCTAACTTAACTAGGTCTCGAGTTCGAATCCTATGAAATACATCTGTGTTAAATACTTGTTAGGAGAGCTATGACATTTTTAAAGGTCATACCTGACTAAATTTTGGATTAGTCAACCCAGTGGATCCGATACCAAATAAAAAAATGTCTGCCATTTTATACAAATGTATTCTTAAAGTCCAACCTCTAAACATCTTATTAAATTATAACAGTTTTTACCGGCCAACCCGCTTACTCTCCATAGTCTATTGTTTTTGTAATGTTACAACTTAATATCAGATCAACGTGTAAACTACTATGTCGTCGTTTTCAAGAAAAATCATTTTTTTTAGTAATATCTACTTATTATTCTCAAAATTGAAATAATTCGATTTTTTAATCATTTGAAGTGGAAGCACTTCTTTTATCGGCCCCACAAACAATTCGCAAGGGAGATATTATGAGGACATAGTATGAGACAATGCTTGTCTGCTGTAGTTAGTGGGGACCAGCCGCAGAGCCTCGCGTTGGCTGTCTCTCTCTAGACGGTTCAGTTATTCTATCGTGAAATTGGCTATTGTTTGTTACCCGTTAATATAAATTTGAGTTTATACAATATTTTGTTAGTGACAAATTAAGCTCTTCCAAATAAAGTTAACTTGAATATGGAGTCTATGATTAAATTAGAACATGTCTGTTAATCTCAAAGGAAAAAATATTTTCATGGTCCCTCTAATAAACAAGAACATGGTGTAGTTTAGAGATCTCTTCTATTACTTATTGGAAACAAAAAAAAAGTTAGTAGAGTAGATTTGTTAGTTAAGCTACCTCCCATTTGAATAGAATCTCAAAGTAGTCGATTTGAATTAAAATTTAAATTTATAAAAAATTTAGAAAATACTAGAAGATTTTAGATTAGAAAAAAACAACATGCAATTGTATTCAACTATTTGTCCTTAGGTACATCTCATAAACAATGTCCGACTAGAAAATTCAGAGTATGGATTGGGTATGGAATGCCACTATTCTGAACCGTTTGGAATGAAGACACGCATGGACTTTTTTGCAAACGCGCTAAAATACGGGGATCAAAATAAAAAAAAGTCACGCACAAACACAGGCCGGATACAAATGCCATTATCACATAACTGCGCATGCCAGTATCACATAACTGTGTATGCCAGTATCACATAACTACACATGTCAGTGTGACCTTTTTGCAAAAATGTTAAAATACGGGAGACCAAAATAAAAAAAACTACGCGTGCCATTATCATCAACATGGACTTGCCGTTTTCACAAAAACAAATGCCATTATCACATAATTGTACTTGCCATTATTACATAACTGCGCTTGCCATTATCACATACCTGCGCTTGCCACTGCGGTCCCTCTTCACTCCAAACCGTCCGGAATCAATTCATTCACTCTGTACCCAATCCAAAGCCGAAAATCCAAACCCTCCGTTAGTATAGTAAAATGTATAGACCGGAATTTTAGATTTTAGATTTTGAAATTATGAATCTAAATTTATTAAATAGAGCTGAAAAAAAAAGAGTCGTGCCCTGAAAAAGTCTAAATGGATAATGTATATCATATTTTCATGTAGAACAAAAATATATAATTAAATCAATAAAAAGTAAGTGAGACTAACGCAACCAGAGGAATCACCAATTTTCAACGATCTAGAATACCCCATGACAGAAAGGTTTAAGTTTTTGATTGCTTATTGAACATTGAGGTAACGCCACTAACAAATCTGATTAAGCGATCAACAACCAAGTGTACTAATTATAAGTTTTATCGATGATGATGAAGAGTTATTCTAAATTAACTATGCATTTTGAATTTAAATCAGGGAAATATAGCCAAATGTCATAATACTAGGCATACTAGAGTTGACAAAAATACATTGTTCAACTCGGACAGGTGTAACTCTAACAATAAAGTTTTACGTTTACAACAAAAAGTCATGGGAATGTATTTATGTTAAACCTCTCGTACATATAATCATGATATTTTTTAGCCCAATCCAATTCAAATTTAAATTATTTAATCTAGCAAATATCTTGATAACAGGTACTTTTAATTAAAGATTTAAGTTATTTATAGTGCATGGCCCACTTAGATAATATGTAATCCTGATGATCATGGGCAAAAGCATGGATAGTTTTTGTCATCCGTACCAGCTGCAAACTCCTTGGGATATCCTAGGAAAGGTCCCTTATCTGCTGAGGTGGACGATTCCCATTGGAGGACTTAGATTTTATTTGGGCTTACGTGGATCGTACTTTGCAGGTAGGGAGGATTATCACATGAATCTAGGGTGGAGATGGGCCTCTACAAATATGACTTGGTAAACTTAGTAATTAAGATTTTTTTATCGAGAGATAATTTATAGTAGGGTTTAAAATTACTCGAAGAGATAGTGAGGTTGGCCTTGGATCTATTCTTGCCTGAGGCTTAAACCGCAATGATTTGAACCTTTTTGGTTTCACTTGCGGCTTGTGTGTGGCAGATGGGAATCCTACGTTGTGCTTATTACGTTCAATGACTTTGGATTAGAAAAATCGTGTGCCGATAAAGTCACTTTTTCTTATTATAAAAAACAGAGATGAATCTTTTTTTTCTTTTTTTATTAAGAGAATAATGATTTTACAATCTACACAATGAAATTTTCTAATAAGCAGATTTTATAATATTTCCAAGAATATTCTATTAGAAAGAATATGATAAAATAGATTTGAAAGTTTGTACTATGTTCGTGCATGAGGAGAAGTTCAGATTACATAGAAAAATTTACATATCTTTATATATAAAGTGAATATTAGATAGGGACCAAACTCTAAAACCACTAGAATCCTTAGGAATGTTGAGTTTTGGAGCCTATGGACTATTATCAGTGATTTTTTTTGCTTTAATGTGTACACGGGGTCTATTAGGATCTGGCAAGCACTTCTGGATTTGTGTTATAATCCCCGCTGATATTATTGTAATCGAGTGTGTTAGAATATAGAAAAAATTCTGACTTAACAGCGCTATCAGACAAAGTCGATTTAAGGAACAAATTATGTGTATCTTTTGTTTTGGTTTTTTATCTTTCTCAATTATTGCTATTTAATCTCAACAAAAAAATAAGATGTAAATTTCCGGATCAAAAGGACGAGGAAGAAACGGGTTATTAGTTCTCCGGATCAAAAGACCGGACGGCAGGTGGCAGAGTATTCCTGCGGCCCCACCTTATTATTTCTCTGATATCAGTTTTTTTGTAGGTTTCACCAGGGTGGCCGGATACAATATCCTGGGGTCTCACCCAGGACAGACGTTTCTTAACCCGTTTCCTCTACGGAGTGCTATGCAGGGAAAGAGAGTTGCCACCAGCCGACCCGATCTGGAGCCGAATATGGGCCCTACGAGCACGGAGACACTTCACGCATGACGATACATGTCCTAGACGTGGTACTTTTTTTGAGTCCCTGATGCACATGTCTCGTGATTGCAGATTTTCTAGGACGATATGGGCAACCCTCCTTGCACAGCCTCCGATGAATTTCTACACGGAGGCTGACCCACGCAGATGGCTTTGGGCTAATATCTCGGCCACTGCCATTCCCACGGCGCGACCTCCCTGGGCGATGACTTTTGTGACAGCATGCTAGTGGCTTTGGCGGTGGCGGTGCGACTCTGCCTTCCGACCTAGCAGTACCTCGGGGCACCTCCCCTCCCTTATCATCATGCAAGCACAAGAGTATGCTCTTGTCCTGACGGACAGGATTAGTTCACTTCTCCCACGCTGAGATCTTGGTATTTTTTGCAGCGCCCCGTGGAGGGCTTCGTGAAGCTCAACACAGATAGAGCTTCGACGGGTAACATAGGGCCTGCTAGTGCTGGTGGTGTCATACGTGACTCGGGTGGTTATTGGGTCTGCGGTTTCACCAAGAGCATTAGGAGTTGTACCTCTCTGGATGCGGAGCTCTGGGCACTGACCCTCAGGCTTGAGCTGACCTGGGAGAGGGGATTCCAAGCGCGCAAGAGCTACTGGCGGGAGACTGGGAGATTGACATCCAGTACATTTGGCGGGAGAATAACAGGGTGGCAGACACACTCTCCAAGCATGCTCTGGAGATCTCATATGGCTATGTCGTATCTGATGTACCTTTCACTTTCTATACCGAGGTGTATTTAGATGACTTACGGAGCATTAGCCTTTCCCGCTGCACTAGGTTGGCTAGTGATGAGTTGAGAGGATCAGAGCCAAGGCGGGTCACTCTGACCTTGCCGAGGTGCTCTTTCTCTCTCGCTACAGGTTTTTCCACTGAATTTTTACCACCAGAGGATTTTATTGAGGCCGGCGACCGCAATTTCGAAAGAGGGGATCCCAATACTGAGGCTAGTAGACATCATGATGAGGGTTACAGATAGACTATTATTTCTGATGTACTTAAATTTATTTTTTCTGTTTTCGTTTCTTTTTGATTGAATGTGCAGCTGATGGTATTTCACTAGTGACCATTGTAAGAGATGGAACTGAAAGAAAAGTTGCAGAGTACAACATTCAACTACTAATCATTGAAAGAAGCATTTGCAGGAGTTATGAGCTTTGTTATCTGAACTACGGAATTTTTAAATTTGCTCTCACTTATAAGATTGAATGAAACTGATCCACTGTTGACTGCTAATGAACTTGCAAACACCGTTTGGTCCGGACCTTGATACTTGTTGATGGGCTTCTCACCATTTTCTTACCTATTTTGTGCAAAACCCTAGCTATAATCTTGATGTCTTGAGTTGTCGTGGGCTATGTTCTTACCGACCGTGTCATAAACGCTTCGATGGTGACTGATTTTGTTGAAACGTTTAGTGCTTGAGTTGATGTATTTGATCTCATTGGTCTTGAAGATATCATAGAAGTAGGTAACCAATATCGAAGAAGATGGAAACCAATATCGAAAAAGAAGAAAACCAATATCATATTAGAAGGATACCAATATCACCGAGCAAGGAAAACCAATATCATATAAGAAGGAAATCAATATCATAGAAGTAAGTAACCAATATCGAAGAAGACGGAAACCAATATCGGAAAGGAAGGAAACCAATATCATATTAGAAGGATACCAATATCCCCGAGCAAAGAAAATCAATATCATATAAGAAAAAAACTATTATCATAGAAGCAGGAAACCAATATCATAGAAGCAATAAACCAATATCATAGAAGCAATAAACCGATATTATAGAAGCAATAAACCAATATCGTAGAAGAAGAAAACCAATATCATAGAAGTAGGTAACCAATGTCGGAGAAGATGGAAACCAATATCGGATTAGAAAGAAACTAATATCATATTAGAAGGATACCAATATCATCGGGAAAAGAAAAACAATATCATATAAGAAGGAAACCGATATCATATAAGAAGGAAACCAATATCGAAAACATATTGGTATGATAAAATTTTCTTCATAGTCCCACGAAAAATAAACAATAATTCTTCTTCGTTGGATTCCGACGTCATTTTTGGACTAGAGTTCTTGGGTTTTTTGGTTGGAACGATTGCTAGAAAAAATTGATCATGGCATTTTTTTTTCACCTCTAATAATTGTGTAATAACGTAGTTTTAGGGTAATTAGTTGGTATTATTTTCTTTTTCAATTATTTTCTTAATTGGTATTAGTTGGTAATTAGTTGTATTAGTTGGTTAGGGATCGTGTAGGATTCTTGCCTTTTTTTGGTGTAATTATATTCTAACGTGATTTTAGGGGAATTGATTGGTTTTGTTTCCCTATTTACTTATTTACTTAATTATATTAAACCTAAATTTTAACTTCTCTTTGGTAATAGAGTTGTCCGATATTACCCTTAATAATCTTTATTATACATAGAGTACCCTTTCATTCCTTTTGATCTCTTTCAGTGGGGATGACCCATGTCCCTACTGAATTTGAGCCCCTATTATATCTCTCAAACTATATAAACATTTGACCAGTGCTATGTTAATCAATTCAAACTTGAGCCGAGTACAATTATAAATGATGATAAAATTTTTAATTGGATTGTCATACAACTCAATTTTGGTCTTTCTATTAAATGGAATAACCAAAAAAACATAAATTTAAACCCCATTTTGTCCCCCATCAAGAAGTTATTGATTTGTGCGGTCAGTATTCACTATTTGCGGTTTCTGTTTGTTTTATTTTTGGGTTTGACGACTTTGATCGGTGCACATCCTATCAAGAAGATTTTGTTGAGGTAAAAAAATAATTAAACCGATCATGGGCGATCATTTCGGATCATCCTCGAGTTCTTTAGCTTTTTCTCACAATAGATTTATAGAGTTCGAATTTAAGAAGTAATTTCTTCTACCTCTTCAGACGCTGAAAAGCTGTATACAAAGTGAACGCACCTTATCTCCTTTAAGTGAGTTGGAGGTATAACAGCCTTAAGCTTCGGATAAGTAGCAGCAGAAGTATAGGACCAGAAATTTCATAAAATATATGTGACATATGTTAAGCTAGCATTAGTCATTATTCTATTATCCTTTTCTCAATCTCTGACATTCACATGTACGTCAAAAAAAATGAAATAAAGGAAATCTTCAAAGATCTATGGTCCATTCGTCTTTATTCGATCAATCACATTCCAAACCAGAAAAATCCAATGGTCGAAGAGCTTCGCGCAGTCTTTAATCAGCGGATAGTAAGAACGGGAAGATCCACTACTCAGGTTTAGTTGATTTTACGGGATGAGAATGGGTAGCGTAGTGTAAAACATCGTGCATATTTTTTCAAATTAGACCTTAATTCTATCTTAATTCTTTGAATTACTTCCCATTTTTTCATATTAGTTCAGAGCATATCATGAAAATAATACCAAAATCCATATAGATTTCAACTATTACACAAGCTTTTAAAAATGCAGGTTGGACAGCGAAATAGACATTTGGGCGTACTAGGTTTTAGGGGTTGGTACGTTCACCTTGTGAATCGTCCTAAATTCGATCGGACCGAGCGGTTCGCCAAATTTTTTTACTCGAACCTCCCGGTTTGACAGAATCACGAGCTCGATTTTTCCAAATCAACACAAAATAAACCTAATAAACAAAGAAACGTTGAGTATGAAATAAATTGGTTAGAATATTATCTTAAAATAGTAAAAATTTAAAAAGGTCCTGTCTGACAAGAGATTCGTCTGGTCGAACTAATCGACCCAGAATACGGGAGAAATTTCAGATCGACCTCCGGATATTTTTTAAAACATTACTATCACATATAAAACTCACATAACCAAATTTGAATCCTACCAAGGTTTCTCGTGGAAGGGTAAGATTTCGGCGGGTAAGAAAATTTTACTGCTGTTTGGAATATAGTATAAACTGGTGAGTCCAACTATAATCTCGGTGTGGATACTTGACGCAGACGATAGGAGTTTCGAATGGTGACAAATCTCTTAAGAACCAATGGTAATCATTGCTGATATCAATGTCATCATCAGCTTGATTGACCATATGTCCCGCCAGACAAGATGCCGATGCGGCTGCATCCTGCTTTGCAACCAAAGAAATCAAGGATCAAGAAACTGGCAAGAGTATAATTAGGGACAGAGCCCTCAGGCGTTGCAACCAAAGAAATCAAGGATCAAGAAACTTTCGCCACAGGATAAACTTAGAATCCGAAATGAGATTCTGCAGCCTCGGATATGGAGTATGAGCATGATTCCAGTAGCGGATGCCTGGCACGACCTTCTTTTCAGAAATAGAATGACACAGAATCACTTCTATGGATGGCGATAATATTCGAATCACCATCCATACTTGACTTGAGTTTGAGCTTTGGTAAGAAAGCCTCTAGATCGACGTTCTGCCAGTTCCGTCTCTTTCTGCTTCATGTCAAAGTATAATGAACCGATTTGATGCTTCCTCTTGTGGGGCTTTGACGGCTTCCCCTTCGAAGACTCGGGCTGCAAAAAACGAAGTCCCGGCCTAACTTGAATGGCATAAAGGATACAGACTTTACACAAATTCTTCGGGTTGGGGTAATCTAAGTGCATACTTAAAACAGAGTGTTGCTACTTTAAAGAAGATGAGAATCTCTTGTAGCTTTGACTACAATTTACTCGGGAACTAGAATGCTGTTGTAAAGAGCTAAGACAATGCTTTCAGTTCATGATTCAAGAAGACAATGCTCGAAGATAACATTTTGCGGTGCTCCAGGAAAATTGTTGAGAATCTCACATCGGTTAAAACACGAGTGGGGGCAAGTTTATAAGTGTGAAAAATCTACCAATCATTATCTTAAAGTTTTGGGTTGGATATGGAGATTCTAACATGGGATCAGAACAGGTTGATCCCGTGCCCATTGTTGAACTCGCACGACTCCCATTTCTCGCACGTTGGTGAAGTCAAAGCCCGTGCCGCACTTTGATGTAGTCAAAAGCCAGTGCAATCTTCGACCATAGGTGGATCTCGTTTGAGGAGGCGTGTTGAGAATCCCGCATCGGTTAAAACACAAATAGGGGGCAAATTTATAAGTGAGAAAAATCCACCATCCCATTACCTTAAGATTTTGGGTTGGATATAGAGATTCTTAAAAAAAAAAATAATGCTTTCAGAAATAATGAATTTAGAGTTGAAGGCATGTTCTGAAAATAAAAATGTCAAACAATAATCATGCAATGCAAACTGTAAGGTCCAACAGTTCATGATCTAAGAAAGTAAAAAACACCTCATTTACTGCATGAATTTGTAAATAACAGCTCCGTGGCTAACATAAGCAATAGACCCATAACGACCCTTCGGGGTTCCGGCCCAGGGGGAAAAGGTTGGAAACGGGCTGGACCTGGATTTGGGCCCGAAACGATCCTTCGGGCTTCGGGGTCGTTGGCGTGAGGGCAATTGTATCTTTCGGGGTCGGGGTTTCGTCGTCGTTGTCTTCCGCAACTCGGTTGCCCTTCACATTGAGCTTAATTGTATCTTAACTCTTGTGGATGATAACCAACTTATTTTCTCTAGTTGTATTGTCTGTGTATCTTATATTTTGCTATTTAGACATATTTTGAATTCAAGACTTATAAAATCGTATACTTAAAAAACTACAGCCCTATATAGGGTGGGGAAAAGAGCAACAACAAAAAAATGCAATTTTAGCCAACACACAAATCTAATTATTTTGCTCTCAGTCAACAAATGTTGACTGCAAAGGCTTTCATGCAAAACCTAATTAAGGACAGGACATTCTTCCCCAAAAAAATTAAGGATAGGACAAAATTAAACAGAAATACGATAAAATACAGACTCAAACCAAAAGGGGAACTTGCCAAAAAAACCAAAAGGGAAACCTCAACACATAGGGCAATGAACGTTGACCTCCTCACCTCCAGGTGGCAACCTTTCTTCTATTCTTCTTCTTTAATAAAAGGTACCAAGCAGTATTTGTCCTTTCACACACTCGTAGGACTCTGTGGATCATTAAGAGCTGCAATTGCTGTTTCAATTCTGATTCTCAACTCGTCTTTCTCGTCTTCGTCTGCCTGCATATTCAGTTGACCAAAGGAGATCTTGAATTCAAAATATGTCTAAATAGATCTCGATAATGACCAACTCTAAATTCATTGCTTCTTGAAAACAACACATGGCAATGACACAACTTTGTTCTCAATTGTGAGCAATAAAATATATAGCCTACTACTATTTCATGATTCCACAAGATTTTGATATTCTAATTTTTTAACGAGATAACCTTTTTCTTTGGCAAAAGATTTGATATGAAATCTCATAATCCATGAGTTATTATATTTTAATATGTTTCAATAATTGATCAGTTTAAGATCAAAAACATGGGGCCCGCAGTTGATTCTTAGCGCTACCCAGTTGCAACAGTTGGACATTGAGCGACATAGTGGTGCTAATATGAAACTTGGTAGGATTTGATGGTGATATTAAATATAGGTGTATATGTAATAATAGAAAAAATTATTTTTATTATGATATTCAGAGTGGATCAATGCCGAGTCTATTTATAGATGATATTTTTAATTTTTTTATATATTTCCAGTAACCTCATATCTATAAACTTACTGAACTAACTAATTTATACTCGAACAGAGTATAATTTTAAAAAAATAACAAAATTTTCAATAAATATTTAACATCATTGTTTTTTGCAATGACTCGAACTCAAATCTTTTTTATTAAGAACTCTCTTACTAATTAATTAATTTCAATACTTGTGGGTACTCTCCTCAACCAGTTTCTAGTTTTTATATATAGAAAACTAGTTTCTAGTTCCACAACTAAAACAAAGATTAAAAATAGAAAGGTTTCCCAGGTACACACGTGAGCTGGGGCCTATTTTTCATAATTTAATAGTCTCTCGCTCCATTTATTTCAAAATTGTTGGACCTTGGGCCCAATAGGCAATTATTATTGTGCCTAATTGGGCCCGGGCCCATTAGGCCCAAAAGGTTGGGTTGGATAGGCCGGTCAACCCGCGTTGACCGGCCCAAGCTATGCAAGCGCCACGTCAGCGTGACGTGGCGCTGACGTCACATGTGGCAGCCCACGTGGCGCGCCCACATGGCGCCACGTGGCAAAGCTATGCGTAGCCTTGCCACGTGGTGGAAATGCGGACCAAAGCGCCACGTGGCGAAGCTATTGGGTAGCTTCGCCACGTGGCGCGACACGTGGCGGACATGTGACCTGTGGCATGCCACGTGGCGACACGTGGCGTGCCACGTGGCGCGTTTTGGCTGTCCGGATTTCCCTATAAAAGGGGAAATCCGGCTGGACTGAAATGTAACTTTTCCCACAACTACTCACTCAGAAAGGAAAATTCCGGATCAGTTCCAGAATTTTAATCAGATTTTTGATTAAAGGAAATCTCGTGAAAATTGATTACGGATCCGTTCGAACGTGATCGTAATTCGACCAGCACGAAAAAATCGTGGACCCGAGCCTTTGGACCTCTTACTTCAACAAGTAAGTGATTTATTATTAACGAATTAGTTTGTTAATTCAACGGGTTTAACACGTAATTACTCGTTAATTATGCGTCAAAACCGTCAATTGGTATCAGAGCATGGTTGAAACCATGTTTTGATGATAATATGATGTTTTAATTCAAGTAATTATGTGATTTATTGAGTTAAAATCATATTAATCGTGATTTTATGAAAAATCATAATCTGTTGGACTTTAATGTAATTAATTTGGAACTAGCGGGACTAAATTAAATTTTGCCTAACCACGCGGGCAAATTCGCGCACGCGCGAAACCTTAAGGTACCAATCTGAAATTTTGACCGCTTACGTGGCACCTGCGTGTCATGGACCTCGGTGCAATTTTCGGAAGACTTGGGGATTAATTGGAAATTTTCCCAAAAATCCCCAAATCGAACTCAACCCTTATCGGGCGATTTAGGCGTTTTCGCCCGAAAACGAAATCCGTCGATTTCGTCAGAAATTCGACGATTTCGACGCCGGAGATCGACGATAGTCGATTCTGCGGCTTCTCCCCGACGTCCCGATACCACGTTTGTGGATCACCGTCGCCGAAATCGTGAGATCGAGGACGACGACGGCGGAGAGGCGCCGAATGGAGAAGAGCTTCGCGGCGGAGAACGGCTGGACGACGGCCCGAGAGGCCGCTACGGCCGTGATCGCAAGGCCGAGACGAGTCGATTGCGACCGGTCTCGGCCCGTGGTTCGCCGCCGTTACGCGGCGGTCGTGGAGAGGAGCGGCGGCCGGATTTTTGTCTTCGGGGGAGAAGAGAGAGAAAATTCGGGTGAAAATATGCGAGGGGCAAAATCGTAATTTCACGATTTTTCCCGAAAATATTTATACCCGGGTCAAGAAAATCAAAAAACCGGACGGATTGGCCCGGTTTCTTGGTTCGACCCAACCCGGTTTACGGTCAATTTTGACTTAAGTCAAAATTGGACTTAAAATTTGGGTTTTTTCTCTTTTAATTGGATAAAATCAGTTTTTATTCAATTAAAATCCAATAAATTGATAAAAATTTTGAGAAATTTTTGTCAATTAGGTTTATTAAAATTATATTTTAATAAACTTAAAAAGAAAATATTTTGGAACGAGTTCCGAGATATGTAAAAGTTAAACTAAAATCACATAAATTGATCCATAAAATGTTCATCAAAAGATGGGAAAATGAGTTTTTCAATCATATTTTGGGACAATATGAGTATTAACCCGAAATTTAATTGCAATTGTTGCAAGATTTGATGGCTACTGGAGAGAGGTATCTGAACTTCTGTGCAACAGAACTTCGACAGAAGATTCTGAAGCGCCGTTTACCGCTGCGTGTGCCCAAGAATGACATGTATGTCATTGTTGAGCACATTGAGGCTGTTCACCGGGAGATGCAAGAGTGCATCTGGGCCGGAGGTTACGATCATGGAGAGGACTGGCCCTCTATGTTTCGAGACCTCCTGGTCACGATGAAAATTCGAGAAGATATGAGTGTCTTCTCGGCACCCGAGTTCAATGCCCATAGAGATGCTCTCTATGGTCTGATCCATTATCTTGAGGATAAGGGTCTACGCAGAGAAATGATACCTTCTCATGTTCTGGAGTTGCGAAGCGGTTTGATCTTGAACCGCTACTTCGCTAAGGATTACTATTATAGTTTTCCTCCGCTCCTGATCATCTGGATCATGGACTCAATTCCAGTTCCGGAAAGTACTCTGGAACTTCTCATCGGATCGTCCTCGTACCCGGCCCCCACCGGATCGTCTCCGGAGCCAGATCCAGATATGTATCTGGATTCTCCTACTGGATCACCTGGACATCCGATCCCTGTGTGATTATATGTTTAACTGTCCCCATATACATATGTTGCTTTTGGGGGACTTTTGTACAATAGGTTGTGACCTTGTCTGAGGTTTTGTGCATGTGTGAGCACACTCAGAATGTACAAATGCATGTGTCAAACATGTAATTAAATAAAGATGTTTGTTTAATTGCTTCCACTTGAATTTACTGTCAATGAACTTTAAACGGTTGAAGTTTAAGATTAATACTTGAATGGTGAGGGGAAGCATGCCCGCGACCCACTTCGATTTTGAGATTAATCAAGAACTCCATATCGTTAAAAGTTATGAGTGATTAATAAATTGAATCATATTGCCAAATCAAATTTCTAATATGTTCTCATATTAAAAATCCCTATAGAAATGTCAGTCGCTTCTAGATCCATTATAGCGAGCTAAACCGTGAGTTAAAACTCAACGGTGAAAATTATGACAATTGGAGTATGAAAATTTAATATGTGCTTGAAGAACAAGAAGTTCTGGAGCACATACATGTCATAATGGATGAGCCTGAAGAAGGCACAACTGCTCAACATAAGCAAGATAAGGAAGCTTATGTTATTTGGAAGAGGAAAAACACTACTGCTCGATTGATCTTGTTGAGTTCCATGATGGATGATATCACCAGACAATTTCGCGTGCATGACAACGCGAAAGAGGTATGGGATTCTCTCAAACTGAAATTCGGAAAGCTTTCAGTGTCGAAGCTGCGTGCTTTGACCATAAGGTTTGATACCTTTAAAAAGCGTTCGGAGGTTCCCATGAGGAAACACTTGAGAGTGATGTCCAATATGATCAGTGAACTGGCAGAGGCCGGTCACATACTCAGCAACGAGCAGCAGATTCAAGCTGTCATCCGTTCTCTACCACCAAGTTGGGAACAGATGAAGATGAATCTTACCCATTCCGATCATTTGGTAACATTTGATGATGTTGCCAGACACCTTGAGCTGGAGGAAGATCGCCTCCTAACTATGAAATCCCACCCTGAAGCCCATTCGATTTGTTCGACTGGGAGTGGTGGGAAAAAGAAAAAAGGTAAAGGGAAGGGTAAGTGTAAACAAACTCCAAAGGCTGAAAACCATGGAACCAAGTTGGATGGCTCCAAGGCTAAAAAGAACAAGCGGTTTAACATTTCAAAAGTGCAATGTTTTAACTGTCAACAGAAGGGACATTTTGCAAAAGATTGCAAAATGCCCAAGCAGGTACATCTGAACTCAAGTGTGAGTAAATTGTATGTATCCTCTTGTACCCTTCTAACTGAATCACATTCTGTGTGGGTAATTGATTCAGGAGCGACAGACCATATAGCTAGAGACCGTGGTTCATTCGTTGAGTACAGGCGGTTACCGGCTGGAGCAAAAACCATTTTTGTCGGTAACAACTCGTGTGTGGATGTGAAAGGCCTGGGCACTTGTAGATTACACCTTCGTGGTGGTCGTGCCCTTCTTTTACATGACGTGTTGTTTGCTCCAGACATACGAAGGAACCTGATCTCAGTTTCGGCCTTAATGTCTTTAGGTTTCTGGTTGTCATTTGAGAACGACACCGTTAGATTGTTTTTGGATGATGCCTATTTTGGCCTTGGATATATATCGGAAGGTTTTTTTATTCTGGATATTGATCCTTCTGAAAGTTTTTCCTTTGTCACTAGTTCAAATTCATTAGAGGATGATATTAAACTATGGCATTCTAGACTTGGCCATATCGGTCAGGATCGTTTAAACCGTCTAGCTAAGGCAGGACTGTTGGGCCATATAGAGAAATCTATATTACCTTGTTGCGTATCCTGTCTAGAAGGGAAAAGTACTAGAAAACCTTTCGGTACTGGGGCTAGAGCCAAATTTCTACTACAATTAGTCCATTCTGACATATGTGGTCCAATGAACGTGAGGGCAAGGCATGGAGCATATTACTTCATCACCTTTATTGATGACTATACTAGATATGGTCTGATATACCTGATTTCTCACAAGTCTGAAGCCTTAAACTGCTTCATGACATACATGAGTTTTGTTGAGAATCAGAAGGATAGAAAGATAAAGGCCTTACGAACTGATCGTGGCCGTGAATATCTTTCTGATGAGTTCAAAGCTCTATGCATTGAAAAAGAAATTGAACATCAGTTGTCCATTCCTTATACACCACAGCAAAATGGAGTTGCTGAAAGAAGGAATAGAACCCTTCTTGATATGGTTAGATCGATGATGGCAGAGGCAAGTTTGCCTATATCATTCTACGGAGATGCGCTCCTGACTGCCGCATACGTTCTAAACCGTGTTCCCTCTAAGTCTGTTACAGCCACTCCTTACGAAATATGGACAGATCGGAAGCCCGATCTATCCTATTTTAAGCCGTGGGGGTGTGCATCCTATGTCCATTCTACCTCAAGTACTTTCGGTAAATTAGGACCGAGAGGTAGAAAAAGTATCTTTATAAGATACCCAGAGGTATCTAAAGGGTACGTGTTCGTGGGTGAACTGGACAATAGACATGTAACAGAATTTGAATCACGTGATGTCACATTTTTGGAGAATGAATTTCCAAAGTTGGGAGAGGTTAGTAGTGACCTTACCCTTTATGAGACAGATGAACCAGATTCATCTGGATCACTTCTTCCGAGTGGGAGAATTGAGGAGGAAGATAGAGATTTTCCAACTCAAACTGATCCGGAAGGTCGTGATCTGAGTCCTGAAAGGGAGGTAATGCCTTATTCCAGTGGGAGTACGGTATTTCCACCCAGTGGGAGTGCGATTCCTGGATATGATGAATATATTAGAGATGTTTATCAAAACCGAGAATTTCGTAGGTCTAGTAGAACTAGCATACCACGCCGACGATTTGACATCGAAGGCGAGGCTAATGCGTTCTTGGTATCACTAAAGAAATTTGGTGGTCCAAGTGAAATTCTTCTGGCGATCCTGCAGGATGAAGATGAACCAAAGAATGTATCTGGAGTTTTGTCATCTCCAAAACGAAATGAATGGATGAATGCAATGGAAGAAGAAATGTCTTCTATGATCAAAAACCAGGTTTGGGATCTGGTTGACCTACCTAAAGGGCGTAGGGCAATTGGGAATAAGTGGATTCTCAAAATCAAGCGCAATGCAGATGGCAGTATCGAAAGATACAAAGCGCGTTTGGTTGCCCAAGGATTTAAACAACAGGCTGGGATAGACTATGAGGAGACTTTTGCACCTGTTGTTAGATTTACGTCAATTAGGGTCATTTTAGCTATGGTTGCTAACATGAATCTAGAATTACATCAAATGGATGTAAAGACTGCTTTTCTCCACGGAGAATTGGATGAAGAAATCTATATGATTCAGCCTGAGGGCTACATTCAAAAAGGCTGCGAACATAAAGTTTGCAAATTGAATAGATCAATTTATGGCCTTAAGCAGTCGTCTAGACAGTGGTATATTCGCTTTCATAATACGATCATGCAGCATGATTTTATTATGATAGACGAAGATCACTATGTGTATGTTAAACGATCAGGAAAGAAGTTTGTTATCATCACCTTGTATGTTGATGACATACTTTTAGCTGGAAATGACATGGGATTTCTTATCGAAATCAAAGATTGGTTATCTTCCAACTTTGAAATGAAAGACATGGGTGAAGCAGATTACATACTCGGAGTTAAGATTTCGAGGAATCGTTCGAAAAGAATAGTGTCTCTTTCACAAGAGACATATATTCGCAAAGTAGTAGAACGTTTCAATTGTGATCACAGTAACCCAAAGTATGTCCCATTGGTTAAAGGTCATAATTTGTGTAAGGACATGTGCCCAAAAACAACTAAACAACGTAGGGACATGGAGAAGATTCCTTATGCCAATGCAGTTGGATGCCTGATGTACGCAATGTTGTGTACTAGACCTGACATTTGCTATGCTGTTGGGATAGCAAGCAGATATCAGTCTGATCCAGGCAGTGCTCACTGGAAGGCTGTCAAAGGGATTTTGAAATATTTGAATACTACTGCAGAATACTCCTTGTGCTATCAAGGCCGTGACCTGATAATGAGTGGCTATACTGATGCTGATTGGGGAGGTGATGTGGATAAGAAAAAGTCTACATCTGGATTTGTTTTCTTGTTGAACGGGGGTGCTGTCTCATGGAGCAGTAAGAAGCAAACATGTGTATCCCTGTCAACAATGGAAGTAGAATATGTAGCTTCAGCTCATGCTGCACAAGAAGCGGTGTGGTTGAAGAGATTCTTAAGCCATCTCTCCCTGATCAACTCGACGGAGCCAGTGAGTCTATTCTGCGACAACCAGGCAGCTATAGCATATGCTAAGGATCATAGATTCCATAGCAGGGCTAAGCATATAGATATTAAATTTCACTTTGTGAGAAATTTAATAAAATATAAAGAACTGTGTATGAAACACATATCTACACGAGATATGGTCGCAGATCCAATGACTAAAGCATTACCTCGAGAAGTGTTCGAGAAACATGTTAAGTCACTGGGTTTACGACGGTTTCATTTGTAATCCAATTAGTTGGAATAAAGGAATTTTTTATTTGGCAATATGAGTTTAAATGTGAAACATGTCGGACAGAGAAGTAGCCCACTCACACGGGTGTTTACCTCAGTGAGAGTTAAGAAGTTGATTCCTGGCTGAGATGAGGCAGTTATTGGACATTCATAAGTGCATGTCCTATGGCGGAATGCCGTCTTGCTTAAGAGCAAGTTTCCTTATGGGATGCATGAATAAGTTGCTGCATTTGGATTTTCTACAATCCATATGATAAGATATAAGTGGAACTTATCATACTGTCTGTCCTATTAGCCTAGAGTTAAGCTAAGGCTGATACTCTAGTATGGTGTTAAATGACATGTGTTCCTTGAAAAAGGAAAGTACACCGTAACACGTGATCAGTATCATGTGTGTTACTCGACCACTGGATGGGATGAAAATGTTGAGTGATTTCACAATCCCTGGTGTGAGACCAATTTTCGAGAATTGTGATTCCCGAAACCTACCCTTAAGATCCTAAACGTATTCTGGAAGTATGATCCAGTGCTGCTAGCTTGGAAAGTTCATGAAAAGGTTATGGCATAGCGATTCGACCTGGCAGGGCTGACCAGAAAAGCAGGCTGTATCATTATGAAAGGAATATAGTTAAGGGAGAAGGAACTCTGTTCATCACATTCTGAGTTTCGTGGTTCAGGTGCACCAATTGTATTGAAAAATACAATAGTGAACCCGAATATAATTGTTTGAAATCACTGATGTGAACAATGGAATGTGACATGAGTCCTGGGGTAATAGCATACATTAAACAAGAAGGTTGTCGAGATGCTACTATTCAAGTAGCCTGAGTGTCTGTGCTCTTGAATTTGGCTTAACATACTCGACGTGTGCTGGTCGCACGAAATCCTTTAAAGAAATCTGATAACTGTTGATCAAGGTCAATAATAATTGAGTGGGAGATGTTGGACCTTGGGCCCAATAGGCAATTATTATTGTGCCTAATTGGGCCCGGGCCCATTAGGCCCAAAAAGTTGGGTTGGATGGGCCGGTCAACCCGCGTTGACCGGCCCAAGCTACGCAAGCGCCACGTCAGCGTGACGTGGCGCTGACGTCACATGTGGCAGCCCACGTGGCGCCACGTGACAAAGCTATGCGTAGCCTTGCCACGTGGCGGACATGCGGACCAAAGCGCCACGTGGCGAAGCTATTGGGTAGCTTTGCCACGTGGCGCGACACGTGGCAGACATGTGGCCTGTGGCATGCCACGTGGCGTGCCACGTGGCGCGTTTTGGCTGTCCGGATTTCCCTATAAAAGGGGAAATCCGGCTGGACTGAAATGTAACTTTTTCCACAACTACTCACTCAGAAAGGAAAATTCCGGATCAGTTCCAGAATTTTAATCAGATTTTCGATTAAAGGAAATCTCGTGAAAATCGATTACGGATCCGTTCGAACGTGATCGTAATTCGACCAGCACGAAGAAATCGTGGACCCGAGCCTGTGGACCTCTTACTTCAACAAGTAAGTGATTTATTATTAACGAATTAGTTTGTTAATTCAACGGGTTTAACACGTAATTACTCGTTAATTACGCGTCAAAACCGTCAAAAATAAAATCCAACTAATGTATAATAATGAAATATATTCACATACTTGATTGGGTGTTCAAAAAAAATTTAATTACTCAATTTTATTCATCAAAATTCTCCGTTACTCCGGAATTTTTCTTCGTCCAAGTTGGATCAATTACTAACGAAAAACTGTTAGATCAATTAGTAAAATAATTATCCTAACTCAACTAACAAATAACAATGAATATATGTTAGATCAATTAGTAAAAAATTTATTGTAATTTCATTAATAAATTTCGATTTCAAGATCCTAAACAAATTATGAAAGAGAATTACCTCAACGAAGACGGTCTTCAAGAGCCTGTCGGAGGAGGCGGTGATGTTGGCGGTGATAACCTTGAGCTTCAAAGATTCGAACACTTGGCACAGTCTCAGTATCGTATCAGTCTTCTTGCTGCATGTTAAGCTCACCAACACAGTCTTCTGCCCCATGTATGCCACTCTCAACTGCGGGCACCAAGCCAAAAAAATTATATTTAATTATTTAAATAAAATCAACAATTAAATAGGGTCTGATAGGTCTCTAAATATCTAGCTGAAAAACCAACAATCAAATTTAAACAAGAAATTATAAATTTTATCATTGTCTTGTCAACAATTTTCTCCTAAAAAGTCTTGTCATCGATTTACATTTATTTATTGTTGAGATGTCATAATTCAAATATCTCATATTTAATAGTTTATTTGCTTAAACTACACTTTCTAATCATGATTAACCTATTGACTTCAAATATTTACTTTTTCTAACCTACCTATACAAACATATATGCAACCAACTAATTTAAATTTACCAAAGCTTTAGCACGTGCATTTTAAAGATTTGAAGTGTCGCAAAATTTTAATTAAATTAGAATATTTAGATTAACTGATAAAATATTATTTTAGATTAATCAGATGTATCAAATTGAAATTTTATGAAGTGATAAAATTTAGTAACAAATTCTTTTACCCACATTCGAAATTCACCATATTCAATTACAGTTTAGTCAAACTAATATCATGCAATCTCGAAAAAAAATGGAAAGAGAGGAAAAAAAGCATAACATTAAATAACAAAACAGTATCTCAGCACATACTTCAATAACTTCGATGGGAGTGATTCTAGACCCGGCAAAATCGTACACTTGTTCGATCCTTTTCTTCTTGGGTCTCAAAACAGCTGGTAGCTCCTCTTGATCACACTCAAAATCTCCAGGACTATTATTGTTTTTTAGGCTCTTTTTCTTCTTCACCAAATCCCCTGACTCGAGATCCACTATCTCCGCCTCGATTCTGCTCTGTTTCTCGTGCAACTCTTGGATGTAGTCAATGGCGCCCTTGATTATTGATGCCTTGTCCATCTTTATGGGAAGAAAAATGTATGAGGTGTGGAACCCACAGATAAGATAATTGAATAATTAAGTTACCAAGAGATCTGCCAAAAGGCTTGTACTCTATCAACACAAGACATGGTAGATATCTACGAGGTGCATGGGTCAAAATCTGGTATGTGTATCGTGGTGTACAATTTATCTTTAAAAAAAGTTACCAAGAGATCTCAAATTCAAGAATGCAAGATTTTATTTTGTACATTGACTCCATCAGGTGATTTTTGTATAGACATGTGCATAGGTTATACCGTAATTAAAGGGGTTTTTAAAATTGTCACTTATCAAAACAAGAATGCAAGATTTAAATATTTTTGGGAGATTTATGAAATTATTCAAAATTATATTCGACTTAAAAATAGATTAGTCGGCTAAATAGACATTTGAATAGAATTATAAAAAAAACAACGATCAGCGTTTCTGGTTATCCAACCGGCCTACCAGCTGGGTCGCTGGTCGTTACAATAGTTTAAAACCTTGAATACAAGTTAAGGTCCCGATTGATTTGTTGGTCTACAGATACTTTCAGAAAGAAAAAAAAAATCAGATTGAAACAGACATAACATGTAGAAAAGGTATATTCCCCAATGTTAAAAATGGCTAATTAGGTTGAAAAAATAAATGATTGTTTAAATGTGAAATAATTTTTTTTTGCAAGAGATTAATATTTTGTGCACAAAATATTTTGAGATAATTACTGAGAGGACCCCAGGGTATAGTCAAATAGACTATGAGGATCCTGTAGTTTGATTTTTATTATATCCCGTAGTCCTTCGTTGATGTCATCAGTCATTTTTTAAGTAAATGACTAAAATACTCTTACAAAAATATAAAAAAATTAAGGGAGGTGGCAACAACGATCAAGGCCGGGGCGGTGGAGAAGAAGAGGAAGTTCACAGAGACAATCGAGCTTCAGATCGGGCTCAAGGACTATGACCCACAGAAGGACAAGCATTTCAGCGGCTCCGTCAAGCTCCCTCACATCCCCTTTCCCAAGATGAAGGTCTGCATGCTCGATGACGCTCAGCACGTCGTGGAGGTGACGACACGGTTTCGATTTCTTTGTTTGCTTCGGCTGATGTCGATTTCTGTAGTTTGATTTTTATTATACCATGTAGTCTTTCGTTGATGTCATCAGTCTTTTTTAAGTAAATAATTAAAATATCCTTACAAAAATCAAAAAAATTAAGGGAGGCGGAAACAACGATCAAGACCGGGGCGGCGAAGAAGAAGAGGAAGTTCACAGAGATGATCGAGCTTCAGATCGGGCCCAAGGACTATGACCCACAGAAGGACAAGCATTTCAGTGGCTTTGTCAAGCTCCCTCACATCCCCTCTCCCAAGATGAAGGTCTGCATGCTCGATGACGCTCAACACGTCAAGTAGGTGACGACACGGTTTCGATTTCTTTGTTTGCTTTGGCTGATGTCGATTTCTGTTGCGATGGTCTTGTTGTGTCTTTGTCGTGTTGGAGGTTGTCTCCGATTCATCACAGTACAGCCTCCTCGGGCAAGATTCTGCTGTCGCCGGAACAGCTCCTCGTCGGCAGTCGCTTTCCTCTTTCACTACACGGAGCTTCCGGTCCTCGAAGGTGGACACATCCAAGAGGCCGTCACCCTAAGGGACCCACCACCGCACCCCGGGAATGATTTGGCACTGCTTCAGCTTCGCCGCTAGGGGTGCGGACTCGTCGAACCCTATAAACCCTTCTCCTCATGCTCCAACACCTTATTCCCTCTTCCCTTCACGCTCTGTCTAGTTAAGATCCAACCCAGAACCAAAGAAGGAGATTTTCTCTTTTTTTCCTCAATTAATTTATTTTTTTTACCTTTCGTTGTCTTAGATTTGGGACTATAGAAATAAAGAGGCAAATTGTTGGAGGAGATGGAAGGTTCACCGAAAGGGAGGTATGAGACAACTCTAGGAGTACAATAGGATTAAAAAATAAAAAAAATTGATGACGAGCGGGAGACCGGAGAATATAATAAAAACTAAACTACAGGGGCTCAGAAATTAGTAAAAAAACTACAGGACCGTTAGAGTCTATTTGACTATATCCTAGATTTCTTCCGGTAATTATCTCAAATATTTTTGAACAAAACATACAGAATTTAAAAGCGGGTGGTGGTGAATCACCTTGCTAATTTTAGGGACGACCGATCTTAGAGCGAAGAGGCGTTCGTTTAGCTTCTTCCTCCTGTTGCTCTCGGAGACGATATTCTTCGAGGCCGCCGACGATGCTGCTCCGTCCGGCGAGCTGGAGTCGTCGTACCCAGAAAGCGCTTCATCCATTGCCCAGCTGCTTCAAAAATTAATTAACTCACGGACGACCTCCTAATTAATTTCATAATAGGCAAATAAAATCGAGATACGATAATGCTCGAGTCCCAAAAAAAACCTGTCAACAAGATCTTCATTATGGAGGAAGATGTTTGTCCCCCAGTAATTCTGGTACTCATCCCCAATTTTGTCCATGGGATCCATGAAATACCACCAGCCAATGACTAATCTTTCTCTTTAAGAGAGAGAGAGAGAGAGGAGGGGAGACCGTATATGAAGTAGAAATGGTGCCCATTTATGGAGTTGTTTGGTAACTTTCCTATTAAATTTTTTTTTCCTGAAAGGTAGTTGTTTGAGTAGTACCAAGGACAGGGGAGAGTGAAGGGGGTGGGGTTTTACAAGTACGGGGGAAGGAATTGGTGTTAGTTGATAATACTTAGATAATAGTTTGAATATTAATTTTTTATAAAATATATGATAAAAAATAAAGTTATTTACCGTAAAATTATCATTTAATCATGATAATTTTTTTTTGAATATAGACGCGTTTTCCAGCTTGCGGCAACTTGACCACTCTCCATGTGTGGCCGTCTCCGAATGTTAGCGCCCTCCTGATCCGGCTTCTCCGGCTGGCATCGCTGTTGTGGTGAGGGATCACCTGGGTAAGATCGTGCAAGCTAGAACCCTCGTAACACCTTTGTCTTCAGATTTTGAAGCTAAATTAGTTACTGCAAAATGGTGGTGGATTTCC
Source organism: Hypericum androsaemum (assembly GCA_963995505.1). Lineage (NCBI taxonomy): Eukaryota > Viridiplantae > Streptophyta > Magnoliopsida > Malpighiales > Hypericaceae > Hypericum > Hypericum androsaemum. The sequence continues at coordinate 3,708,928 of OZ023190.1, read as the reverse complement.
TCACAGACCTCTCTTCCTCCATTGATTGGCAGCTGGAGAATAAAGTCATTGAGATCCAATCATACTTTTGAGTTTACCTGTATGTAACCTTGTTCATATCCCAAGGAATGCCAATGTTGTAGCCGATTGGGTGGCGAAAGCCATTAACTTTTGCCTTTTGTTTTAGGGGACCTTGTTAATCGTCCCCCTCCTCAGCTCGCGCAGCTTTTTTTGTATGACTTTGATGTTGGGAAGCACGAGGGCCCCGAACACCACACGAACAACACCGGAAGCTAGAGATCGATGACAAAGCACAAAGGAAACTCACGCACACGAGAATAAGACACAATATTTGGTCACCCGGTTCGATCTAAACCGATCTACGTCCGGGGGCGTACCAAGCCAGGAGATTTCACTATATCAAGCTCGATCTACACTCTAGAGCTTCACTCGCTCAACAATGGTGTTTCTCTCTCTCCTCTTCTCTCTGTCTCTCTCTCTCTCTCTCTCTCTCTACACAAGGAAGAAGATACTAGAATAGTGACTGAGAGGTGGGTATTTATAGTGCCCACAGCCTAGGACTATTTGGTGTCGGCAGGGGCAAAATCGTCCACCAGAAATCACATTTCTGGCCGCGGATGAATAGTACCCAGTCAACATGTGAACAGTAACTCCGTATATTCAATGCGTGAACAGTAACTCCGTATAGTACGAAGTCTCCATACCCAACATTTGATCCTGTTTAATGATATTCTATCCTTTAATCTTAAAAAAAAACATTTGATCCAGATGCTTCTCGAATTCCACGTCATTGTGTGTCAATGTCGAAAACTTGGACCAATAATTTATTAATCATGTCATGGGCAAACATCTATTCTATTGATTAATTTATATACTAATTTGATTTTCACCCAAAAAAATATACGAATTCGATAAATTTGAATTTCATAAATTTGGCAGTTACTTATGAGTAGACCGGGTAACTGATCAAAATGCATATGATGATATGAATATGATTAACATACGGTCAAAAGAATTGTAATCTAACGACACAACACGTTGTAGATATCTTATAAGTCTAAAATTTTAATCCTACCATTGTCATGGTGTAAAAAAAAATTTACTTTAAAAAAAAATATGATTACCATACAACAGATCAAATCAAAAAACTGTCTGTCTGTCCATAATCGTTTCTCCGGGTTGGAAGAAGACAACGGTTGAGTGGAGAATGCTGCTACTCTATCATATAATAACACCCCTTGCTTTTATTTTTCTTCTGGCGAACATAATTTTCCTGCGGCGTTTTCCTCTTTCCAAAGGTGCGAGGTTTTCCTTCCTTGTACGAGGCCACGATCATAGGCTTGTCGCCTGGCCCGGGTATGACCTTGAAGGGCCACAACTTCATGTCGTTCTGCACGGAAGGATCAGAGAATCTCCCCCCAATCAACCTCTTAGCATCTGCAAAAACAAAAGAAACCGTTTAAGCAAATCAAAAATAGGGAATTATAATTTAACTAAAAGAAAACCTAATCTAACATGAACTAGCGTTGACTCACCGAAGACGGTGTTGACGTGGTTCACAGCGACCTGATTCTTGGCGGCGTCGCCGAGGAGCCTCTCTGTGTCGGTGAACGCCACGTAGGACGGCGTCGTGCTGTTCCCCTGATCGTTAGCTATGATCTCCACCCGATCGTGCTTCCACACCCCGACGCACGAGTACGTCGTCCCGAGATCGATCCCAATCGCCGGCCCTTCTCCTTTTCCCGCCATTTTTTTCCACAACAAAAACTTCTACCTTCTTTAACTTCTCTAAGCAAGAGCTTTTCTTTTTCGTCGCCTTTACGAGAGCTAGGGTTTTTTCCGAATTACATGTGGAGAGAGGTAGTTATGGGGTTTTGAAGTGTGTCGGAACTTCCAGAGTCTTCGGTTCCACGTTTCTCCACAGTCTTCCTGTTCCTTTTCTAAAACGGGAGTATCTACATTTTTCTTGAGGCCTTGGATCTGGTCCGCGTCGGAGTATCTACATGTTTACCTCTCGTGTAGGCTGTAAGTAAGCAGACATGTACAAGATAGAAGTGACCTGACATTGTTGGTCACGGATTGCATAGAGGCATCTCGAGGTTTGGAGACATTTCGTTTGGCTTCATTAGGCACGGTAACAATAGAACAACACATGTATTTGCCAAGAGTTGGATTCTACGTAAGAGAGTTGGATTAATCTAATTTAAATTTAGATTATGATAGTTTTAGCCCAATCTAATTTGAATTTAGATTATATAATCTATCAAATATCTTTGTAGCCGGTATTTTTTTTTTTAAGATTTAAGTTATTTATTGGCGTAGTGCATGGCCCACTTAGGTAATATGTAATCCCGATGATCACGAGCAAAGAGGCAGGATCTGGTACAGGAGTGTGTTTTTTGTTTCGTACGAAAGCGGGTAAAATGGTCAAATACCAATGGGGAGAGAAGGAAGCAATGCTGACACAAGCATGATGCGGAGGGAGGGAAGGGAATGACCCATGCGCCTGGAGAAATTTTATGGTGGACCCTTAATACCAAGTCACTATGTGATTTGGTATAGACCCACCAATCCCTATTTGACATGTGTATTGATCACTTATTAGTGAAATATTTGACTAGGATAAACAAATAGGGAAACTAAATCAAGACAATATTTTAATTTATGCTTAAAGAAATCATTTCCTAAACTAAATTATCTAATTGGGAAGTCCAATTTAATAACAGCGTTCTTAATAACCAATTGGCGGAACAGTAGCAAATAATATCAAAACGATAAGAAGGAACAACTTCGAAAACTGTCGACTTTGAAACTAATAAATCTTCGGAATTATCTTGTTGGAAGCTACCGAAAATTTTCAAGAAGAAACCCTAAAGTCACCAACTTGAAGGAGCCAGGAAAGAGGAACAACTTGTAAGTAAAATGTCTTAATCTTGTCTTTTCTTTTCTTCAATTTTTGCTTATTTTATTTTTTTAGTATCTAGTGTTCTGTAACTTACAAATTCGTTGTTTCTTTGTAGTTGACAAATTGATTTTTGAAAGCAAAGTATTTTGATGGAGCATAAAGATAAAGATGAAGGTATGTGTAATTTTTTTCACTTTTATTTTATCACAGGATTGTTCGCATAATGTATAATTTTTTTTTATTTTTTGAAATATTGTAGATGATGTGAACAACATTGTTGATAATGTTGATAAAGAATTCACTTTTTATATTGGGATGAAATTCAGGTCATATGAAAAAGCTTATAAGACATATAACTCGTACGCCATACTGAAGGGTTTCAGTGTCAGAAAGGGGAAAAAGTGCTGGAATCGGGCAAATGAATTGACACGTTGTACATTCCTTTGTTCGTGCGAAGGAATTTCAAGTACTCGTGCACCTCATGAAGAAATCAAAAGAGAAAGGTTGCAATATCGATGTGGATGTAATGCTCGTATAAAATTTAAAGTTTCAGGGGATGAGTTTGAAGTTGTTGAGTTCAACGATGAGCATAATCATTCATTTGTTGAAGAAATTCAGAAGCATTTTATAAGTTCAGCAAGGAACTTAACTAGCGAGGGTAAAAGACTTATTAGTTCATTGGTTGATACGGGTATTAAACCAAAACAAGCTTTTAGATTTCTTGCAAAAGAAGCGGGTGGGATTGAAAATGTCGGCTTTATTGAACAAGACTGTCACAACTACTTACAGAAGTGCAAGGCCAGTACGATTGGTGCAGGGGATGCACAGACACTCATTAATTATTTCAAAACTAGAATGGCTGAAGAAGTTGATTTTTTCTACACTATTCAACTTGATGAAGAGGGTCGACTTTGCAATATTTTTTGGAGAGATGCCATATCAAGATTGCATTATGAGTGTTTCGGTGATGTTGTTACTTTTGACACTACTTTTCGAACAAATAAGTATGGAATGAGTTGTGCACCTTTTGTTGGTGTCAATAACCATTGGAAGAATGTGTTTTTTGGATGTGCTTTTCTATGTTCTGATAATGAAGTTTCATTCCGTTGGTTGTTCAATGCATTTGTGGAGTCAATGGGAGGAAAGTACCCTACTACTATATTTACAGATCAAGATGGTGCAATGGCAAATGCTATAAAAGGTGTTCTTCCTGAGACATATCATAGATTGTGTCAGTGGCATATAGAGAGAAATGCAGCTTAAAATATTCCCCACTTACTTGGAAATTCAGATTTCAAGCGAATGTTTAATAAGGTGTTATGGAATTGTGAATCAATAGATGAGTTTGAATCTCTCTGGGAGAATATGATGGCTTGGGTTCAGAAAGTATCAGATGGAGGCAATGATTGGCTTGATAGGTTATACAGAAAGAGAAGTCAATGGTGTCCTGTTTTTAGTCTTACCAAATTCTCTGCTCGAATCAGGTCAACTCAGAGAAGTGAGAGTACAAACAGAGTAATTGGTTCTATGGCAGGTAAAACTGTTCCATTAAGAGAATTTGTTAGAAGGTATGAAGTGAGATCATCTGAGATGCGTGATATAGAGGCCAAGGATGACACTGATTCTCGTGGAAAACCCATTATAAGAGTTCGTGGATGTGGAATTCTAAACCATGCTGCTGAAGTTTATACGAGAACTATCTTTTATGATTTTCAGGATGAGTTCTTGCAAGCATTATCTGAGAAGCTCCTAAGTGATACTGATAATGGTTTTACCCGCGTATTGACACTGCAAGATGTTGAGAGAGGGAAATCTTATGTCGTGCAGTATACTGAAGTCGATCATTCAATCACATGCAGTTGTCATATGTTTGAGACATTGGGGTACTTATGTCGACATGCCTTACGAGTGATTCATTTGGATTTGCAGTTCTCGTGCATTCCGTCGAATTATGTATTGAAGAGATGGACTAAGAATGTGAAACATGGTCTGGATTTTACTAAATACTTCAAGAAGACAGATAGTTGTTTGTCATCTTCGATGTGTGTTTCTCTCAATGAATTGATGAGAAAATCATTTTCTGTGATAAGTACAGCTGCTTCTGATGAATCTTTGACAAAGCTCGCGTCTCAACATCTAGATCTTTTAAGTGTTGCAATCGAGAAAGCCTTGAATACTCGCAATGCAGAGAATGGCGAGAATGAAATTGATGTTAGTAATCGTTTGGTCTTACCTGTTCAAGATGAGCAACATGTGCGAGACCCCGTTGCTAGAAAGTCAAGGGTATATACAAGGATTAAGAGTTCAATTGAAAAGAAAAGAAAAAAGAGGACAAAAACAGTACTAGTTGAACCACAAGGATCAATGCAGCCTCAAACGGTTACTACATGTCTTCCGTTACAACACGAATCATCATTGGGACAAGCATTTGTGGTAAACAAATTATGTATTTATTTTTCTATAATAAATATATTAAATAATTCATTTTTTTTTCAGCCAACACCTTTTACCATACCTGGCAACATCAGCAACAGTTCAAATATTTATTCTTATTATAATCAGGTAATATCTATAGTCTTGTTCTATTTATGATGAGGTAACTAGATAACTCAAAACTAACATTACTGTTTAATACTTTGATAGGTGATTCCACAACCAAATTCAAATATTACATTTACACAGTTGTTGGAGCAGGTACGAAATTATTATTAATTAACTTTAAAATATACTAATTTATTATTATTAATTAACTCATCATATTTTATTCGCAGGGAATATCAAACTATCACTTCAACAACAGTTAACATACATATTTGAAGTGATCTCGCTGACAAGATATCTGGGTGATAAGAATCTACAATTTTTTTATTACTTTCTTGGCTTTGTTCGAAGTAAAGAAATTTTAATTTATGTAGTATCAATATCAGGACCTGTTTATTATTTTTTATGCTTTTAATTTTTTAATGAGAACTATGAATTATTTCACGTACTATTGAAATATTAGTGGTAGCTTCATTGGCTTATTTTTCTTCTACATATTCATTTTAGTTATTATTCATGATATAACAATACACAAATTTTATATTTACACACACCAGTAAAGAGACAAAATTAAAAGATCGTATCGTGGTCCTAAAAAGAATATCGTATAGTGAAGAAACATGTGAATTTTGACGTCAATTGTAGATTAGTTGTTAAAAATTAATTCTTGATACTCTCCTTTATTTTATTAAAAAGACGGCCACCTTCGAAGTTGTTCCTCCGTACTGTTTTGATATTATTTGCTACTGTTTCGCCAATTAGTTATTAAGACATTAACTCTAGCAAGCACATGCCAAATATCATCATTAACTCTTGCTGTTACAAATATTGTCTTGATTTAGTTTCCATATTTGTTTATCCTAGTCAAATATTTCATTAATAAGTGATCAATACACATGTCAAATAGGGATTGGTGGGTCTATACCAAGTCACATAGTGACTTGGTATTAAGGGTCCACCATAAAATTTCTCCATGCGCCTGGGAGAACATGGTTTTTATTTTTATTTTTATTTAATTAATTTAATATTATTAGTATTTTTAAATATAATTAAATATTATAATAACATTTGATCATAATCAGATATGCCATAAGTATTAACCGAGCATGTTATTTTGATATAATTGGGTCTGCCATTTTATCATAACCAGTCATGCCATTTAGACATAACTGAGCATGTCATTTAATTTATTATAAATTTTATTAATTATTTAACGGACATGTCATTTAACGTAATCGAGCATGCCATTAGTCATAACCTGGTATGCCATTTTAATATATTCTGGTATGTTAATTAATTAATTAATTATTTATAATTATTATAAATATTAATCGGGTATGCTATTTAATTAATTAATTAATTATTTATAAGTTTTATAAATATTAATCAGGCATGCCATTTGACATAACCGAGTATACCATTTTTTAATAACCGGACATGCCAATTGACATAACCGGACATGCTAATTTATCAAACCTGAACATGCTATTTTTTAATCACTGGACATGTCATTTGACATAACCTCACATACCATTAGACATAATCGCTCATGACATTTTATCATAACGGAGTCTACCATTTGGTCATAACCTCACACAAAATAGAACATAGTGTTTCGATCTCTCTTCCATTGTTAATCATCGCCGGCCATTGTCATCAAGTACCATTAAAACAAAATTTTCACCAAAACAAAGTACCATTAAAATGATTTCACGAAATCTGAATTACAGCATCAACAAGTCCATTTTTGATCCTCTAATCCAACTCCAATTTGAAGTACAGTAGCAGCAAATTAAACAAATTCCAAGTACAACAAGAACATCAAACTTCACGAGCAAGTTCCCTTTCACGAAATAAAACAAAACAGTAGCATGGTTCCATTTTACCAATTATCATTTCCTCAAGTTCATCTCAAATATTTCACAAGAACGAACAAGAGCGAACTAACACGACGCAAGCAAAACGATAATCCTTCACAATTGCAAACCCAAATCCTAGAGTACAAATCAATCTCAAACAAAAAGACACCGATTAATGCAAGTTACAGGCCACCGAGAACACCCTCCTGAGCCGCCGGTCTTCAAGCATTCTGGCAAGAACGATGAGAAGGGGACCTCGGCTTCCAATTAATTAACCCCAAAAATACCAAATTTAATGCCCAAAAACATTCTAATTAACACCAATCCTCGTAACGCCTTCCAGATACGACTTCGCCGGCGACCTCGGTTTCTTCATCATCGAGACCGTCTTACCGAAAGGTCCCCCTGACCTCAGCGCAGGTCCTCCAGCAATCTTTGCCGTCGTTGGCGGACCGCGGGTTTTAGATCTGAGGCTTTTTTGTCCGCTCTTTGCCGTTGCCATCAGAGTTGAGGTCCTCCAGCAGCCGTTGGCTTCGTCGGCGGACCGAGGGTTTCAGATCTGAGGCTTTTTTGTCTGTTCTCCACCGTAGCCGTGGGGGATAAGGTCCGTCGGCGTCGCTCCTTGTTGGCTTCGGTTGCTGAAGGTTTTCATGCATATACATAATTAATGCGAAACCAATATAATTAACGAACACATCATTAATCGAAATAGCCATATCGAAAAGGTTTACCTCTTGTAGCGCATTTCGTTCTTCGAGAGGTATGTCACAGGATCGAGGGAGGCTTGTCACTGGTCGTCCTCGCTCACGTACACGAAGCGGGGATCGGGTTTCACCGCCTAAAAGCCTTGAGAGTCTCTTAGATAAAAAGCTACGTCTCTTTTTCTCTGGTGTGTGTTTTCTGTCTCTCTCCTTCCCAGTAAAAACCCCTATTCCGTATAAATAGAGAATTCTGGGAGGAGAAAGGAGGTGGGAGAGTTATCACGTATAACAAACTCTCCTCATCCAAATCCCTTTCTAATTTAAATTAAAACTAAAAGATATCTAATATCTTTTATTTAATTTAATGGGATAATCATGGGTGGATAATCCTTCAGTTGCCATGGAGGTGGACGTGGAGGTGGAGAAGCCGTCGGACGCTCTGTCGTTTCCTCTCTCTGTTGGTTTTGCGTTGGGAAGGGAGAATGAGAGAGTGAGGGAGGGAAGAGAGGGGAGAGAGAGAGTTAAGAGACTAAAATACCTTTGATAAATTACTGCCTAATCATCGAGATCAATAGTCCTTATTAAATTACGTAGGTACGGAAATAGTGTATTAGTTTCTGGAGTGAATCCGGTTCCCACGGGCAAAAGCATGGATTAGTTTTTTGCACTCGTACCAGCTGCAAACTACTTAGGATTTGGATTCAGTGGGGACTACATAAAAATTATCCTTATGGTATGGATTAAATTTAGACTGTTAGATTTGATCAAATTCTTTTTTTATAATTCTGATGGCCAAAATTCGTCAGGGGTATTTTCGAATTTTTATCCAAGAAAAACCCTATTAGGGTTTCACAAACTTTCCTCCTTTTTAATAAAAAAAAACTCTATCTCATCACGAGATTATGAGCTTCTAGGATCTAAATTCCTCATCCGCCGCCTCCAAGAAGAGGAGGTCCATCCCCAACAACAATACCCATTCACATGAGATCTCCTCCGCCAATTTCCAGATCAACACAGCTGTCTCCGGCTTCCGCCGCCTCGTCGACTCCCTCAGCACTATCAACGACACCCCCAACCACCGCCGCAAGCTATCTCTCTCCCTCCTTCCCAACCACCCCGGCACTATCACTGAACGTGTCGAGTTCGTCGAAGCTCGATGGAAAGGTGAGGCGGACGGTGGTTGTTGAATCCAAAGCCCTAATGGCCCCGACCACTGCTGCAAGCTGTCTCTCTCCCTCCTCCCCGACCATCCCCGGCACTGTCACTGAATGAGTCGAGTTCGTCGAAGCCCGATGGAAAGGCGAGGAGGACGGCGGTTGTTGATTTCTTTGTCGCTGCAAATCGAAAAGGCAAAGGTTCCTGGAGCAATAAGAAATGAATTGGTTTATTTGTAATATTGGTATATTTGTGGATTGACAATGGTACATTTCTGTATTAATTACCAATATCCGAGAAGAATGATACCAATATCGAAGAAGATGAAAACTAATATCGTAGTAGAATGAAACCAATATCATAGTAGAATGAAACCAATATTAGAGTAGAATGGAACCAATAGCATAGAAGATGAAAACCAATATCAGAGAAGATGAAAACCAATATCGTAGTAGAATGAAACAAATATCATAACAGAATGGAACCAATATCAGAGTAGAATGGAACCAATAGCATAGAAGATAGAAACTAATATCAGAGAAGATAAAAACCAATATCGTAGTAGAATGAAACCAATATCAGAGTAGAAAGAAACGAATAATATAAAAGATGGAAACTAATATCCAAGAAGATGAAAACCAATATTCTCATTATTGTATTTCCTTAAATTATATTGTTTTCCATAATTATATTGTTTGGCTGATATTATTATTATTTTAATTATTTTTATAATTATATTTCAATATTGTTCCTATTCTCTTCAGTGGGAACTACCCATGTTCCCATTGAATCTTGACCCAACTACTTAGAATGTCGTAGGAAACGTCCCTTATCTGCTGAGTTGGACGATTCCCATTGGAGGACTTAGATTTTGTTAGGGCTTACGTGGATCGTACTTTGCAGGTAGAGAGGAATATCACGTGAATCTAGGGTGGAGATGGCCTCCACAAATATGACTTGATATATTTAGTAATTAAATTTTTTTTATCGAGAGATAATTAAGAAACGGGTTGAATTAATTATTATAAAGCGCTCTTAATTCGGAACTAGCAGAATTCAGGGGCTGTGACTTTAATTTGGAGTGTTCGTAAACATGAACAAACGAATAGTTCAAACATGCATTAAAGTTCATAAATCTTATTAAATGCACCATAGTAGCGATTTTCTATTCTATTTTATATTTCAAACTATCTAACATATGAACACTACTATGCTATTCAATTTGAATTTGAGTCGGGTACAATTATGAATGATGATAAAAATTTTAATTGAGTTGTCACTCAACTCAATTTTGGTCTTTTTATTAAATGAAATAACCATTTATTATTTGATCTATGTGCTAACAAAATCCTCCATGAGAATATTTTTGGTGTTTTGTTTCGTTGGTGCAAGAGAATTTTTTTTCAAGAAAATCTTTTTTCGGCAGAACACTGAGCCCGATTCCTAAATATTTCCGAATATGTTTTTTCCACGAGAAGAAACTCAAAAATAATAAGAAAAGGTGTCTTTGTATATGTCGTTGTATTTCCCTGCTGCAGGTTTTCTGGCTTCCTAGTACACTTTCGGAAATATCTCCAAGTCTTGGTGGAAAATGGCCATAAAAGGGCCACCTCTTTTTTATAGCTTTACATTTAGGAGGTATTCTCTCTCTTTTGAAAATTCTCTCCAAATATCTTATAATTATACCTTAAAAATATAATAATTGACTTGGAGAATTATGGTGTGGAATTAAATTTAGCAAGATATAATATTTTTTTATCGAGGTACTCTTTTTTTATCACAATTTTTTTACTAGATTTTATTGCTGTGAGATATTAACGAGGCAGGCGGTTGTAATCTCGTAAGAGGGAATTCTACACTAAGAAAGTTGTAAATATAACTATCAATAAACTGTACTTATAAAAAAATAATTATATACAATTGAGGATATTATTGACGGAATAGAAAGTCCTAGTCTGTATAGGGAACTGTATCTTCAGCTTAGGAAAGTGTATATGACTATATTTTATAGTTGTAACCCTAACCCTAACGGAGGACTAGCGACATGTATATATTAATTACTGATCAATGAAAACATAAGCTTCCAAGCATATTTACAGATATAGTATTGGTATTGTGAGAATATATAGCTAGAATCATACCCAAAAAAAAGTTATAAGTTAGAAGGTCCACTGGAGGTTCTCTTTTGGGAAACCCTTGAGTTTTTTAAATTGCTGCTAGAGGTTGAATTATTAATTTTTTACCTCAAAATCTATAATAATATATTATATTGCATACAAAAGAAACAAAAAATGATTAGTTTTGTTGCACAAGCAGCAACCAAAAAACATAAATTTAGACCCCATTCTGTCCCCCATCGATAACTTATTGATTTGTGCGGTCAGTATTCTAACATTTGGACATTACTATTCTAATGACCCTTCAGGGTTGGGGTTTCGCCGTTGTCCACAACTCGGTTGTCCTAATCACTGAGCTTAATTGTATCTTTCCACCTGCCGCTTTGATGTAGCTCAGTGTTGAGGTAAATCACCTAGGTTGTTTTTAACTCTAGTGAATGATATTATAGTTATGATAACCAACTTATTTCTCTCAGTTGTATTGTCTATGTATTTTATATTTTGCTATTATTTAATGAAAGACTTATAAAATCGTACACTTAAAAAACTACAGCCATAGATAGAGCGGGAAAAAGAGCAACAAAAAGATGCAATTTTAGCCAACACACAAATCTAATTATTTTGCTCTCAGTCAACAAACGATGACTACGAAGACTTCCATGCAAAACCTAATTAAGGACAGGACAAAGTTAAACAAAAATACGATAAAATACAGACTCAAACCAAAAGGGGAACCCCAACGCATAGGGCGATGAACGTTGACCTCCAGGTGGCAACCTTTCTTTTATTCTTCTTCTTTTTCTGGTAATAAAAGGTACTAAGCAGTATTTGTCTTTTCACACACTCATAGGACTCTCTGGATCATTAAGAGCTGCAATTGCTGTTTCAATTCTGTTTCTCAAATCGTCTTTCTCATCTTCATCTGCCTGCATATTCAGTTGACTAAGTTTAGTTTTGGAATTCGTTAAGGATATATTGAATTTAAATTTTAATAAAAGACACAATTATAAGAACTATTCTAAATAGAACCCGATAATAATCGACGAATTTCACTTAAGCTAAAACCGGTTCAGTATCCAATCTGTTCTTATGCATTGTATATTAATCAAGTAATCAACATCCATTAGCAAGTTTCTTAAATTTTAAAATAAACAATGAACCAGAACAACAACACAAGGTAATGACTTACCTTCATTCTCAATTGTGAGCAATAAAATATATAGCCTACTATCATTTCATGATTCCACAAGATTTTGATATTTACAACGAGATAACTTTTTTCTTTTCGGCAAAAGATTTGAAACGGAATCTCATAATCCATGAGTTATTATATTTTAATATGTTCCAATAATGGATCGGTTTAAGATGAAAATCATGGGGCCCGTAGTTGATTCTTGGCGCTACCCAGTTGCAACGGTTTGACATTGAGCGACATAATGGTGCTAATATGTAAACTTGGTAGGATTTGATGGTGATATTAAATATGAGTGTCTTATGTAATAATGGACCAGAGTTTTTTTATTATGGTATTGAGAGTGGATCAAGGGTCCTATTTAGAGATGATATTTTCTATTATTTTTTATATTCTTAGGTCCTTAATATCTAGACACCTAGTAAACTAACTAATTTAGATGCGAACACATTAAGATTTTAAAAGACAACAAATCTCCCAACAAATGTTTAACACCGTTGCTTTTTGCAATGGCTCGAACTCAAATCTTTTTTAATTAAATTAGTTCAACTCTCTATTTAAAGTATACTATTTTGTTATTAGTGGATATCTACTGAACTAACTAATCTAGATTCTAATAGAGTAGAACTTTTTAAAATACATTATTGTTAATGAACTAAAATTTTCGTTGTCAAGTTAGATCAACTACTAACGAAAAACAGTTACATTAATGATAAAACAATTGTTCTAACTTAACTAAGAAGTCACGATAAATATTAGATGAACCCGTAAAAAATTTATTATAGCTTAACTTAAAAATCTGTTGGGTTTTGAATGAAAGTTCAATGCAAGCCCACAAATGGTAAGGCCCAAATAGAGGCCCAAAGGGAAATGGGAAAGTGCAATCCCACATTGATTAGAGCAAGGAGGATTTCCTTGTTTATAAGGAATTTCCCTCCTTGCCTATCAACTTGATTGGCTACCCAAAAGGCTGACCCACCGCTAGCTGCCTGCGAGGACGGTGCGAGGCACCGTCCGAGCACGAGCACGCGCACGCGCACGCGCACGTGGCGCATTGGACGCAGGTCGCAATGGGCGCTTTGTGGCACACTTGGCACGTGCGCATCGTCGCGAGGAGCTGGAGGAGCCTTAAGTATTTTGCCCGGGCCCGGAGGCAGCTGTGCAGCTACCTAAGCGACGAGGAGCTGCGAGCGCCTTCAGGTTGGCCGCCGAAGAGGCACGACGGACTGGAACGTCCAGAAGGCCGAAGGAGTGCGAGATCTCCCGCGAAAAGGCGCGAGCGCAGCCTGGCGCGCCTGGAAGGATCCAGAAGCCACCGAAGGGCCACGAGCGCAGCTAGTCAGCCTGTTGGCCGAGCGGACGCGTCTCTTCGGGGTGGCTGGCTGCTTGCCTCCTCCAGCCTATAAATAGGCCTGTCCCCCTGCCAGAATTCTCATCCCAGCAGCACATGCACCTTCTAGCATTGTTGTCTTCTCCTCTCCCCCCGTTCTTCATCTAGAAAAGAGTCCCGAAAGTTCTGGGTATATAAGAGTTCGCCCGAAAGTTTTGAGATACGTGTGCAACGGTCTTGGAAACGCCCTAAACAGTCGTTGTATCTTGGGGACGATTGCCGAAGCCCGTACCGCACTGAAATATACGGGGCAATCTCGTCTTACGGAGAAAGTGTCCAACACTTGCCTCGACTGAAGTGATCCTAATCAAGTACACCAACTCCTACTAACAACAATCGTAAGACGAGATTGTGTACTTGAAGATGGCATCGACAAGCTCAGCACCAGTGCCAGCGGTCCCGGGAACTGCCCACGCCGAAAGGCCGGCCAAGTTCAACGGTACCGAATTCAAGAGGTGGCAACAGAAGATGTTGTACCTGACGACGCTCAACCTGGTTCAGTTCCTGAAAGAGGAAGCTCCGAAGGTGGCAGAAAATGAGGCAGATCAACAGAAGATCAACGCCCTCGATGCATGGAGTCACAGCGACTTCCTATGCCGGAACTACGTCCTGAATGGACTAGACGACACGCTCTACAACGTCTACGCGGAAGCTAAGACCGCTAAAGAGCTGTGGAGTTCACTCGAGAAGAAGTACAAAACGGAGGATGCCGGGACGAAGAAATTCATCGTCGGACGATTCCTCGACTTCAAGATGGTGGACTCCAAGAAGGTCATCGACCAAGTGCAAGAGTTGTAGCTGATCCTTCACGAGATCCAAGCCGAAGGGATGCAACTCAGCGAGTCCTTCCAAGTAGCTGCGATGATCGAGAAGCTCCCCCCGCTGTGGAAGGACTTCAAGAGCTACCTCAAGCACAAGAGGAAGGACATGGGCCTAGAAGACCTGATAGTGAGACTAAGGATCGAGGAAGACAACCGAAAATCCGAAGTCAAGCAAGGCAAGGCCAACTCTGAGACCACCGTGCACCTCGCTGAGGGAAAAAGTGGCAAGAAGAGGAAAAAGTTCGAGGATAAGCAGAAGGAGCAAAAGCCCAAGAAGAAAAAGATCAAGGGCGATTGCTACAACTGCGGGAAACCCGGACACATGGCTAAGGACTGTCGCCAGCCGAAGAAGGAAAACCAAGGAAAGGCTAACCTAGCTGAAGATTTGTCCCAGATGGATCTGTCAGCCGTAGTGTTTGAAGCCAACCTGGTAGACAATCCGAGAGAGTAGTTCGTGGACACTAGAGCTACCCGCCACGTCTGCTCGGACAAGGAGATGTTCTCGAACTATATCCCGATCATCGGCTGAAAGCTGTTCATGGGAAACCCCGCAACGTCCAAGATCGTCGGTCTGGGAAAGGTGGTCCTGAAGCTGACCTCAGGAAAGGAACTGACCCTCAAGGATGTGCTGCATGTCCCGGACATCCGCAAGAACTTAGTCTCTGGCTCACTGTTAAGCAAAGCCGGTCTTAAGCTTGTATTTGAGGCTGATAAGTTTGTACTGACCAAAGCGGGTCAATTCATAGGAAAGGGTTATCTAGAAAGGGGGCTATTTAAGATGAATGTAATAACTGTACATCGCACCTTTAACGGTGAAAATAAAGTTAATGCTTCTTCTTACTTGGCCGAGTGTTCTAATTTATGGCATGGTAGATTAGGACACGTAAATCTAAACTCGCTAAGAAAGTTAGTAAGTTTAAATTTATTACCGAATCTAGAGTTCAACCCATCCGATAAATGTGAAGTATGTGTGGAGGCTAAAATGACCAAAGCACCTTTCCATTCAGTGGAAAGAAGTACTACGCCTTTAGAGTTAATTCATACGGACACTTGCGATATGAAACACGTGCAAACTAAAGGCGGGAAGAAATACTTCATCACGTTTATCGATGATTGCACGAGATACTGTTACGTATATCTCTTAAGGGGCAAAGACGAAGCTCTTGATGCTTTTAAGAGATATAAGAATGAGGTTGAAAATCAACTCAGCGTGAAAATCAAAATGATCCGAAGTGATCGAGGAGGAGAATATGTAGCTCCGTTTGAGGAACTCTGTCAAGAACATGGCATTATTCATCAGACGACTGCTCCATACTCACCTCAATCGAATGGCGTAGCTGAACGCAAAAATCGAACTCTTAAAGAGATGATGAACGCTATGTTGATTAGCTCGGGCTTACCCCAGAACATGTGGGGGGAAGCTGTGCTCTCAGCTAACCACATTCTAAATAAATTGCCACACAAGAAAAGGGATAAAACCCCATATGAACTATGGAAAGGAAGGAAGCCTTCCTACGGTTACCTTAAAGTGTGGGGGTGCCTAGCAAAGGTCGAAGTACCTAAGCCTAAGCAGGTGCGAATAGGACCCAAGACCATTGATTGCATCTTTATCGGATATGCGCAAAATAGTAGTGCTTATCGATTCTTGGTGCATAAATCTGAAAACCCTGAGATAAACACGGGAATGGTCATAGAATCAAGGAACGCAATGTTTTTTGAAGATAGCTTTCCTAATAAGGAAAGAAAGGAAGCAAGTCCGAAGAAAAGGGCTCACGAGACTACGCAAGGGTCAAATCAGAAAGATGATGAACCTAGACGTAGTAAACGGACGAAGGTAACCAAATCTTTCGGTCTGGACTATCTAACCTATGCGTTAGAAGATGAACCCAGGACAATCCAAGAGGCATTGTCCAGTCCAGATGCTCCTCTCTGGAAGGAAGCTATCAATAGTGAGATAGAATCCATTATGCAAAACCACACGTGGGAAATCGTGGATCTCCCACCGGGCTGCAAACCTTTGGGATGCAGGTGGATCCTAAAAAGGAAATACAAAGCTGATTGATCAATCGACAAGTACAAAGCTCGATTGGTAGCTAAGGGGTTCAAGCAGAAGGAGGGATATGATTTCTTTGACACGTATTCACCGGTCACAAGAATCACATCGATTAGAGTACTCATAGCTGTTGCAGCACTCTATAACCTCGAGATCCACCAAATGGATGTAAAAATAGCTTTCCTAAATGGAGAACTGGAAGAGGAGATATACATGGAGCAACCTGAAGGGTTTGTGGCTCCCGGTCAAGAGCATAAAGTATGTCGACTAGTCAAGTCACTATACGGGCTAAAACAAGCGCCGAAACAGTGGCACGAGAAATTTGACAGAACAATGTTGTCAAATGGATTTAAGATCAATGAGTGCGATAAATGTGTTTACATTAAGGGCACAACTGAAGCTTACGTAATTGTATGTCTCTACGTAGATGACTTACTAATTATGGGAAGCAATAAAGAGGTTATTGTGAAAACTAAGAACATGTTGAAGAATCACTTTGACATGAAAGATATGGGTCAGGCAGACGTCATACTAGGAATAAAAATTTCTAGGAAAGCTGACGAAATTATCTTGACGCAATCCCACTACGTGGAAAGCGTGCTCAAGAAATTTGAAGCTTTTGACAAACCTCCGGTTAAGACTCCAGTAGATTTGAATCTACACTTAGCCAAGAATCGAGGGGACCCAGTATCTCAACTGAAGTATGCGCAAATTATCGGGAGCTTGATGTATTTAACAAACTGCACTCGTCCCGATATTGCGTACTCGGTTAGTAAACTTAGTAGATTCACAAGTAATCCAGGAAAGGATCACTGGCTAGCTCTAGAAAGGGTTTTACGGTATTTAAAACATACCATAAACCATGGCATACATTATGCTAAATATCCAGCTGTATTAGAAGGATACAGTGACGCAAATTGGATATCGGACACTAAGGACTCCAAATCTACGAGTGGATACGTATTCACCATAGGAGGAGGAGCTGTGTCTTGGAAGTCCTCTAAACAAACGTGCATAGCTCGATCCACCATGGAGTCGGAGTTTATAGCGCTAGATAAAGCTGGGGAAGAAGCTGAATGGCTCAGAAACTTCCTAGAGGATATTCCGTGCTGGAGTAAACCAGTGCCTCCCGTATTGATACATTGTGATAGCATGTCTGCAATCGGGAGAGCACAAAGTACATTGTACAACGGAAAGTCTCGACATATCCGTCGGAGACACAATACCGTTAGACAGTTGATCTCTAGTGGGGTGATCACCATTAACTATGTAAAGTCCAAGGACAACTTAGCTGATCCTTTTACAAAAGGAATCAATAGAGATCAAATGTACAATGCAGTAAGGGGAATGGGATTAAAATCCACACACTAAAGAACATTCATAGCGGTAACTCAACCATGATGAGTGGAGATCCCACGAACTTGGTTCAATGAGACAACTAAGTTATGGAGGGTTCAGTGAATCACCTGGAATCTATCTCATTCTCAGAAGCTGCCCAGGTATTAACCTGCAGAGGTGTGGTAAGGATAAGCATTACGCTTTCAATGATTCCTATACCTTGATTAAGGTGGAGTATGGCAGGATACTCCTGATAGGAGATCACCTATGTAAGTGTGAAGTGAGGCCGCTTCAAATGGGAAAAACACTTATGAATCCAAGATACGGTCCATGGCCGAAACGGACACAACGTGAGAACCTAAATATACTAGGGTTATTATTGTGTAAATGTTATTGTCTTGGTTTACACCAAAAGCTGACGGTTCAAGACATCACGTTCACCGAGCAGCGAGTAAATCCGATAACATATTACTAAAGAAGGTTCAAAGCCGCAAGCTACCTGTCTCGACGCAATAATAACACGTCAGAACTTTCGATTAGAGTCTACATGCATTAATCATCATTCATGTGGGGGATTGTTGGGTTTTGAATGAAAGTTCAATGCAAGCCCACAAATGGTAAGGCCCAAATGGAGGCCCAAAGGGAAATGGGAAAGTGCAATCCCACATTGATTAGAGCAAGGAGGATTTCCTTGTTTATAAGGAATTTCCCTCCTTGCCTATCAACTTGATTGGCTACCCAAAAGGCTGACCCACCGCTAGCTGCCTGCGAGGACGGTGCGGAGCACGAGCACGAGCACGAGCACGCGCACGCGCACGTGCGTGTGCGCATGGCGCATTGGACGCAGGTCGCAATGGGCGCTTTGTGGCGCACTTGGCACTTCGCACGTGCGCATCGTCGCAAGGAGCTGGAGGAGCCTTAAGTATTTTGCCCAGGCCCGGAGGCAGCTGCGCAGCTACCTAAGCGACGAGGAGCTGCGAGCGCCTTCAGGTTGGCCACCGAAGAGGCACGACGGACTGGAACGTCCAGGAGGCTTCCAGAAGGCCGAAGGAGTGCGAGATCTCCCGCGAAAGGGCGCGAGCGCAGCCTGGCGCGCCTGGAAGGATCCAGAAGCCACCGAAGGGCCACGTGCGCAGCCAGTCAGCCTGTTGGCCGAGCGGACGCGTCTCTTCGGGGTGGCTGGCTGCTTGCCTCCTCCAGCCTATAAATAGGCCTGTCCCCCTGCCAGAATTCTCATCCCAGCAGCACATGCACCTTCTAGCATTGTTGTCTTCTCCTCTCCCCCCGTTCTTCATCTAGAAAAGAGTCCCGAAAGTTCTGGGTATATAAGGGTTCGCCCGAAAGTTTCGAGATACGTGTGCAACGGTCTTGGAAACGCCCTAAACAGTCGTTGTATCTTGGGGACGATTGCCGAAGCCCGTACCGCACTGAAATATACGGGGCAATCTCGTCTTACGGAGAAAGTGTCCAACACTTGCCTCGACTGAAGTGATCCTAATCAAGTACACCAACTCCTACTAACAACAATATCTAAGGTTTGAATTCTTGAAATCGATTCACGAAAGAGAGTTACCTCAACGAAGACGGTCTTCAAGAGCCTGCCGGAGACGGCGGTGATGTTGGCGGTGATAACCTTGAGCTTCAAAGATTCAAACACTTGGCAGAGTCTTAGCATCGTATCAGTCTTCTTGCTGCACGTTAAGCTCACCAACATCGTCTTCTGCCCCATGTAAGCCACTCTCAACTGCGGGCACCAAGCCAAGAAAAGTCAATTTAATTAATAAAATAAAAGCAACAATTAAATAGGGTCTCATAAGTCTTTGAATATCTAGCTAAAAAACCAACAATCAAATTTAAAGGAGAAATTATAAATTTTATCATTGTCTTGTCAACAATTTTCCCCTAAAAAGGTCTTGTCATCGATTTACATTTATTTATTGTTGAGAATTGAGATGTCATAATTCAAATGTCTCATATTTAATGGTTTATTTGCTTCAACTACACCTTCTAATCATGATTGACCAATTGATTTCTGTCAGTTTTAACGTATAATTAACGAGTAATTACATATTAAATATGATTAATCAACAAACTAATTCATTAATAATAAATTACTTACTTGTTGAAGCAAGAGGTCCACAGGTTCGGGTCGACTATGTCTTCGTACCAGTCGAATTACGATCACGTTATAACGGATTCGTAATTGATTTTCACGAGATTTCCTCTATTGAAAATCTGACCAAAACGTAGGAACTATTCCAAAGTTTTGCCTTTCTTTTGAGTGGTTGTATGGAGAATTTTATTTTAGTTCAGCCGGATTTTCCTTTTTATAGGAAAATCCGACCAATCAAAACGCGCCACGTGGCACACCATATGGCGTGCATGTCTGCCACGTGGCACTTTTGGGCCGCATGTCCGCCATGTGGCATGCCACGTGGCAAAGCTGCCAACTTTGGTGGCAACTGCGTCAGCGTCACGTCACGCTGACATGGCGCCTGGCGTGGCCCTGGCCCGGTCAACGCGGGTTGACCGGCTCATTCCGCCCAACATTTGGGCCTGATGGGCCTGGGCCCAATCAGGCACAATAATAATTGCATGATTGGGCCTAAAGGTCCAACATCTCCCACTCAATTATTATTGACCTTGATCAACAGCTATCAGATTTTTTTAAAGGACTTCGTGCGACCAGCATACGTTGAGTGTGTTAAGCCAAATTCAAGAGCACAGACACTCAGGCTACTGGAATAGTAGCATCTTGACAACCTTCTTGTATAATGCATAAGGGTGAGCAAATGGGATCGGTATTCGGGATATCCCAAAATTATTTCGGTATTCGGGAGTTCGGGATCGGAAGTTCGGGATTGGGAGTTCGGTATTCGAGAGTTAATTCGGTAAGGTTTTTGAGAAAATTTCGGTAATTTTGGTATTCGGGATCGGTTCGATATATACCGGTATTATTTTGGTAATACCAAAAATTTCGAAGTACCAAAGTATAATTTTACCAACCTATATATATAAACAAAAAACCACTCCCCACATCCCACTCACAGAACGCCTTCCCCCCTCCTTTCTCTCTCTCCTCTTCTCCTTTCCTCTTTCCCCCTCTTCTCTCTCGATCAACAAGAAAACCAACCATTTTTCTTCTTCTTTAACCCACTCCGGCAAGCCACCACCACGAGACAGCGACCGGCGACCATTGTGGCTGCCCTCTTCCACCATGGTCCTCTCCTCTCCTCTCTCTGACTTGTTCTAATTAGTAATTGTTTTGACTTAGGGTTTCGTATTTTGGGGGGTTTTGTAATAGATTGTGAGTTTGTGTCCAATTTAAGTTGATGCATGTCAATAGATTGTGAGTTGGTATTGCTCTTAAGGAAAAAAGAGGTGAGGTTGAAGCGATTTTGATTTAGGAATTAAGATTTTGTTATTCGAGATATTCGGGATAATCCTTAAATTCTAATTCGGTATTCGGGATATCCCAAAATTATTTCGGTTCAGGATCGGGATGAATTTTTTTCGAATTTTGGTATTCAGAATTTTCGGTATTCGGTATTCGGGATCGGGATATCCCGAATGCTCACCCCTAATAATGCATGCTATTACCCTAAGACTCATGTCACATTCCATTGTTCACATTAGTAATTTCAAACAATTATATTCGGGTTCACTATTGTACTTTTCAATACAATTGGTGCATCTGAACCACGAAACTCAGAATGTGATGAACATAGTTCCTTCTCCCTTAACTATATTCTTTTCATAATGATACAGCCTGCTTTTCTAGTCACCCCTGCCAGGTTGAATCGCTATGCCATAACCTTTTCATGAACGTTCCAAGCTAGCAGCACTGGACCATACTTCCAGAATATGTTTAGGATCTTAAGGGTAGGTTTCGGGAATCACAGTTCTCAAAAATTGGTCTCACACCAGGGATTGTGAAATCACTCAACATTTTCATCCCAGGGATTGTGAAATCACTCAACATACAAAGTGATGATGACAAACTTCTTTCCTGGTCGCTAAACATACACGCAGTAATCTTCGTCCATCATTATAAAATCATGCGCCATGATCGTATTATGAAAGCGAATATACCACTGTCTAGACGACTACTTAAGGCCATAAATTGATCTATTCAATTTGCAAACTTTGTGTTCGCAGCCTTTTTGAATGTAGCTCTCAGGCTGGATCATGTAGATTTCTTCATCCAATTCTCCATGGAGAAAAGCAGTCTTTACATCTATTTGATGTAATTCTAGATTTATGTTAGCAACCATAGCTAAAATGACCCTAATTGATGTAAATCTAACAACATGTGCAAAAGTCTCCTCATAGTCTATCCCAGCCTGTTGTTTGAACACTTGGGCAACCAAATACGCTTTGTATCTTTTGATACTGCCATCTGCATTGCGCTTGATTTTGAGAATCCACCTATTCCCAATTGTCCTACGCCCCTTAGGTAGGTCGACCAGATTCTAAACCTGGTTTTTGATCATGGAAGACATTTCTTCCTCCATTGTATTTATCCATTTAGTTCGTTTTGGAGATGACAAAGCTCCAGATACATTCTTTGGCTATCTTCATCCTGTAGGATGGCCAGAAGAATTTTACTTGGACCACCAAATTTTTTTAGTGATACTAAGAACGCATTAGCCTCGCCTTCAATGTCAAATCGTCGGCGTGGTATGCTAGTTCTGCTCGACCTACGGTATTCTCGATTTTGATAAACATCTCTCATATATTCATCATATCCAGAAATCACACTTTTACTGGGTAGAAATACAGTTCTCCCACTGGAATAAGGAATTACCTCCCTTTCAGGACTCAGATCACGACCTTCCGGATCATTTTGAGTTAAAAAATCTCTATCTTCCTCCTCAATTCTCCCACTCGGAAGAAATGATCCAACAGATTCTGGTTCATCTGTCTCATAAAGGGTAAGGTCATTACTAACCTCCCTCAACCTTGGTATGCGGCAGTCAGGAGTGCATCTTCGTAGAATGATATAGGCAAACTTGCCTCTGCCATCATCGATCTAACCATGTCAAGAAGGGTTCTATTCCTTCTTTCAGCAACCCCGTTTTGCTGGGGTGTATAGGGAATGGACAACTGATGTTCAATCCCTTTTTCAATGCATAGAGCTTTGAACTCATCTGAAAGATATTCACGGTCACGATCAGTTCGTAAGGCCTTTATCTTTCTGTCCTTCTGATTCTCAACAAAATGCATGTACGTCATGAAGCAGTTTAAGGCTTCAGACTTGTGAGAAATCAGGTATATCAGACCATATCTAGTATAGTCGTCAATGAAGGTGATGAAGTAATATGCTCCATGCCTTACCCTCACGTTCATTAGACCACAGATGTCAGAATGGATTAATTGTAGTAGAAATTCGGCTCTAGCCCAGTTTCGAAAGGTTTTCTAGTGCTTTTCCCTTCTAGATAGGATACGCATCTGGATAATATAGATTTCTCTACATTTCCCAGTAGTCCTGCCTTAACTAGACAGTTTAAACGATCCTGACCGATATGACCTAGTCTAGAATGCCACAGTTTAATATCATCTTTCGATGAGTTTGAACTAGTGACTAAGGAAACGTTTTCACAAGGATCAATATCCAGAATCAAAAAACCTTCCGATATATATCCAAGGCCAAAATAGGCATCATCCAAATACAACCTAATAGTGTCGTCTTTAAATGAAAATCTAAAATCTAAAGATATTAAGGCCGAAACTAAGATCAAGTTCCTTCGAATGTCTGAAGCAAACAACACGTCATGTAAAAGAAGGGCACGACCACCACGAAGGTGCAATTTACAAGTGCCCAGGCCTTTCACATCTACGCACGAGTTGTTACCGACAAAGATAGTTTTTGCTCCAGCCAGCAACCGCCTGTATTCAACGAACGAACAACGGTCTCTAGCTACATGGTCTGTCGCTCCTGAATCAATTACCCACATAGAATGTGATTCAGTTAGAAGGGTACAAGAGGATACGTACAACTTACTCACACTTGAATTTAGGTGTACCTGCTTGGGCATCTTGCAATCTTTTGCAAAATGTCCCTTCTGTTGACAGTTGAAATATTTCACTTTTGAAATGTTAAACCGCTTTTTCTTTTTAGCCTTTGAGCCATCTGACTTGGTTCCTAGGTTTTCAGCCTTTGGAGTTTTCAAACTCTTACTCTTCCATTTACCTTTCTTCTTTTTCCCACCACTCCCAGTTAAACTAGTCGAATAGGCTTCAGGGTGAGATTTCGTAGCTAGGAGGCGATCTTCCTCCAGCTCAAGGTGTCTAGCAACATCATCAAATATTACCAAATGGTCGGAATGGGTAAGATTCATCTTCATCTGTTCCCAACTTGGTGGTAGGGAACGGATGATAGCTTGAATCTGCTGCTCATTGCTAAGTATGTGACCAGCCTCTGCCAGTTCACTGATCATATTAGACATCACTTTCGAGTGTTTCCTCATGGTAACCTCCGGACGCTTCTTAAAGGTGTCAAACCTTATGGTCAAAGCACGCAGCTTTGACACTGAAAGCTTTCCGAATTTTTGTTTGAGAGCGTCCCATAACTCTTTCGCGCTGTCATACACGCAAAATTGTCGGGTGACATCATCCATCATCGAACTCAACAAAATCAACCAAGCATTAGAGTACTTTTTCTTCCAAATAACATAAGCTTCTTTGTCTCGCTTATGTTTAGCAGTTGTGCCTTCATCAGGCTCATCCATTATCACATGTATGTGCTCCAGAACTTCTTGTTCCTCAAGCACATATTGGATTTTCATGCTCCAGTTCTCATAGTTTTCACCGTTAAGTTTTAACTCACGGTTTAACTCAGCTATGATAGATTTAGAAGCAACTGACATCTCTATAGAGAATTTTTTTAATACGAGAACATATTAGAAATTTGATTTGGCAATATGATTCAATTTACTAAACACTCATAACTTTTAACGATACGAAGTCCTTGATTAACCTCAAAATCGAAGTGGGTCGCGGACATGCTTCCCCTCACCATTCAAGTATTAATTTTAAACTTCAACCGTTTAAAGTTCATCGATAGTAAACTCAAGTGGTAGCAACTAAACAAACATCTTTATTTAATCACATGCATCACATATGCATTTGTACATTCTGAGTTTACGCGCATATAAAAAACTCAGACAAGGTCTCAACCTATTGTACAAAATTCCCCAAAAAACAACATATGTATATGGGAACAGTTAAACATAACATATAATCACATGGGGATCGGGTGTCCAGGCAATCCGGTAGGAGAATCCAGATACATATCTGGATCCGGGTCCGAGGACGATCCTGTGGGGACCGGTGAAAGGTTCCAAGTTCAACACCGGAACTGGGATCGAATCCATAATCCAGATGACCAGGAGCGAAGGAAAATTGTAATGGTATTCCTTAGCGAGGTAGCGGTTCAGGACCAAACTGCTTCGCAGCTCCAGGACGGGAGAAGGTATCATTTCTCTGAGAAGACCCCTCTCCTCGAGGTAGTGGATCAGACCATAGAGGGCATCTATATGGGTATTGATCTCGGTTCCGAGAAGACGCACATATCTTCTTAGATCTTCATCGTGACCAGGAGGTCTCGAAACATGGAGGGCCAGTCCTTTCCATAATTATAACCTCCGGCCCAGATGCATTCTTGCATCTCCCGGTGAACAGCCTCGATATGCTCAACGATGACATACATGTCATCCTTAGGCACTCGCAGTGGTAGACAGTGCTTCGGAACCTTTTGTCGAAGTTCTGTTGCACAAAAGTTTAGATACCTCTCTCCAGTAGCCATCGAATCTTGTATCAATTGCAAGTCAATTTCGGGTTAATTCTCATATTCTCCCAAAATAGGATTGAAAAAACTTATTTTTCAATCTTTTGATAATCATATTATGGACCAATCCATGTGATATTAGTTAAATTTAACATATCTCGGAACTCGTTCTAAAAAATATATATTTTATTAAAAATATCGTTATAATTTTAATAAACCTAATTGACAAAAATTTCTCAAATTTTTATCAATTTATTGAATTTTAATTGAATAAAAACTGATTTTATCCAATTAAAGGAGAGAAAACCCGATATTTTTAAGTCCAATTTTGACTTAAGTCAAAATTAACTAAAAATCGGGTTGGGTCGAACCAAGAAACCAGGCCAATTTGTCCAGTTTTTTGATTTTCTTGACACGAGTATAAATATTTTTGGGAAAAAATTGTGAAATTATGATTTTGCCACTCGCAGATTTTTCCCTTTTCCTCTCTCACTCTTCTCCCGCGCGACACCGATGAGGACGAACTCTCTGGCCACGACCACAGCGGAACGACGGCCGAAACAGCTCGCCGTCGTCTCGCGAGCCGTCGTGCCTCTGTTCTCCGCCGCTGTCATCTTCTCCTTTCCGCGATCCTCCGGCGTCGACGGCTTCGTTCTTTCGATTCCGTCAACCTCGATCCACGAAAGTGGTATCGAGACGTCGAGGACACGCCGGAGAATCGATTATCATCGATCTCCGGCGTCGAAATCGACAGAAATTGATTTGGGAGAAAATCGCCCCCAAATCGCCCGATTAGGGTTCATCGGGATTGAATTGAAATGGCAAATTTAAGTTTAGTCCCAAAGATTTTCCAAAAATTGCACCGAAGTCCATGACACGCAGGTACCACGTAAGCGGTGAAATTTTAGATTGGTACTTTAAGGTTTCGCGCATGCGCGAATTTGCCAGCGTGATTAGGCAAAATTCAATTTAGTCCTACTGGTTCTAAATTAATTACATTAAAGTCCAACATATTGTAATTTTCAATAAAATCACAATTAATACGATTTTTAACCCCAAAAATCACATAATTACTTGAATTAAAACATCATATCATCATCAAAACATGGTTTCAACCATGCTTTGATACCAATTGTCAGTTTTAACATGTAATTAATGAGTAATTATATGTTAAACTTGATTAATTAACAAACTAATTCGTTAATAATAAATCACTTACTTGTTGAAGCAAGAGGTCCACAGGTTCGGATCGACTATGTCTTCGTGCCAGTCGAATTACGATCACATTATAACGAATTCGTAATTGATTTTCACGAGATTTCCTCTATTGAAAATCTGATCAAAACTCAGGGACTATTCCAAAGTTTTGCCTTTCTTTTGAGTGGTTGTGTGGAGAATTTTATTTTAGTTCAGCCGGATTTCCCTTTTTATAGGAAAATTCGACCAATCAAAACGCGCCACGTGGCACACCACATGGCGCGCATAGCTGCCACGTGGCACTTTTGGGCCGCATGTCCGCCACGTGGCACTTTTGGGCCGCATGTCCGCCACGTGACACTTCTGGGTCGCATGTCCGCCACGTGGCACTTCTGGGTCGCATGTCCGCCACGCGGCACTTCTGGGTCGCATGTCTGCCATGCCGTGGCAAAGCTACCCTAGCTTTACGACGTGGCGCCACGTCAGCGTGCCACGCGGGCCACAAACTTTGGTAGCAATTGCGTCAGCGCCACGTCACGCTGACGTGGCGCCTGACGTGGTACCGGGCCGGTCAACGCAGGTTGACCGGCCCATTTCGCCCAACATTTACGCCTGATGGGCCTGGGCCCAATCAGGCACAATAATAATTGCCTGATTGGGCCTAAAGGTCCAACAATTTCAAATATTTACTGTCAAAATATTGTTTCAGATTAATCACATGTATCAAATTAAAATTTTATGAACCCAATAGTGATTAAAATTTTTTTGATGAATAATAGCGATAAAATTTGGCAAAAATATTTGTACCCATATTTGAAATTCACTATATTCGAATATAGATTAGTCAAATAATTTCATGCAATTTTGAAAAAAACGGAAAGAGAAAAAAACATAAAATTAAATAACAAAACAATATCTAATCACATACTTCAAGAACTTCGATGGGAGTTTTTCTAGACCCGGCAAAATCACACACTTGCTCGATCCTTTTTTTCTTGGGTCCCAAAACAGCTGGTAGCTCCTCTTGATCACACTCAGGATTATTATTGTTTTTTAGGCTCTTTTTCTTCTTCACCAAATCCCCTGATTCGAGCTCCACTATCTCTGCCTCGATTCTGCTTTGTTGCTCGTGCAACTCTTGGATGTAATCAATGGAGTCCTTGATTATTGACGCCTTGTCCATCTTTATGGCAGAAAAATATATGGGGCGTGGATCCCAAACAAGATAATAAGTAAATAGGAGATTTCGAGTTCGAAAATACGAAAAATATTTTTGAACAAAACATACAGAATTTAAAAGCGGGTGGTGGTGAGTCACCTTGCTAATTTTAGGGACGACCGATCTTAGAGCGAAGAGGCGTTCGTTTAGCTTCTTCCTCCTGTTTCTCTCGGAGACGATATTCTTCGAGGCCGCCGACGATGCTGCTCCGTCCGGCGAGCTGGAGTCGTAGTACCCAAAAAGCGCTTCATCCATTGCCCAGCTGCTTCAAAAATTAATTAACACAGGGACGACCTCCTAATTAATTCATACTATGTGAAAAAAATAAAAGGAAGAAAGAAAAACACCCATATATTTTCAAATTTTTAGTTGGAATGTAAGAGCCGCTACTAAATAGAATACGATAATATAAAATAATACTTGACTTTAAATACCAGTCAACGAGCTCTTCATTATGGAGCAAGATGTTTGTCTCCCAGTAATTCTGGTACGCATCCCCAATTTTGTTCATATGATCCATGGAGTACCACCAGCCAATGACTAATCTTTCTCTTTAAGAGAGATAGAGAGAGAGAGGAGGGGAGACCACACAAGAAGCAGAGACGATGCCCATTCATGGAGTTGTTTGGTACCTTTCCTATTTATTTATTTTTCCTGAAAGGGTAGTTGTTTGAGACTTTGAGCAGTACCAGGACAGTGGAGAGTGAAGAGGGTGTGGTTTTACAAGGACGGGGGAAGGAATTGGTGGGGGTGGATTTATACTTGCTTTTTTTAACATAGTATGCGATATCCGGAGTTTTATTTGCTGAGTAATGCAAGTTCAAATTGATGGAAATTTTTAAAAAGTGGTAAAGTACACGAAATATTTTAGTTAAATTAAAATAATGTTCTCACCAGTTGATCTAAATGTTTGTTAGTTGATAATACATAGATAATAGTTGTATGATAAAAAATAAATTTAGTAACCGTAAAATTATCATTTAATCATGATAATGAAATATAATATATCATATTTGTATAATGATAAATTAAAATTTTCCATTGATTTAGGCCTCGTGGATTAAATGCCCATTTCGAAGAAAGATCTGCACCTTCCATGGAGATGGCCGATGAAGAAACTTTATGTTGGTTCTTATATACTATGTCATTTGATGACTTAGTATATCTCTACCAATCGATAAATTACAAGTGGACAAATGGGGTTTTCCATTAGTCCATGTAGTATATATGATCTAATTATAGAATATAATTCTTAACTAATGGAAATAGAGTCTCAAAAGGATGGCGTTTGGTACAGTAATCTGGGGCGTTTGGAACCTCCGAAACCATGCAATTTTTCGAGACGAAATGTGCAAACGAGATCTTCTTAGGCATTCTATTATCTTCACAATTCAAGAATGGCTATCTTAGACGGATATGACTAAGAACTACGGGAGGCAAGATTTTTTTGTTACTTCTCGAATCATTTAATAGTCTCGTGTAATTAGTGTTTTTGCATTTGGTGAATAATTTTACCATGGTGTCCCTAGGTTGTAAAATTTTTCAAAGAAATATATTCACATCTACTTATAAAAAAAAGTCTCAAAAGGAAATTTATTTAAAAAGTTAACCATAATTATTTAAGCAACTTCGTTACCTTTTTTGATTGCTGAGAGAAGGAATTCACTAAAATTCTCCAGGAAGAACTAATGTGATACTCCAATTCTGAAAAGTCTTAAGTGATTTGATTGGTATTATCCATACCAACAAGGTGCACCTTCTTTTCTAGCACACATCTTGAGAGAACTCCAATGTTAAATGCGTTTGGCCGGGAGTAGGATCAGGATGGGTGATCTCCTAGAAGTTTTCAGGATGCGTGCGAGTGAGAAAAAATACGCTAGAAAAGATCCATGTTGGTCTGTGGAGTCAGTCGGTCGAATCACGGGGCGTTACATTTGACATCAGAGCAAAAATAATTCTGAGATTGTTCTGTGTTCTGGATTGTTCTGACTAGCGCGACGAGGATGTCGCGTATTTAAGGAGTGTGAATGTGATACCCCAATTCTGAAAAACCTTAAGTGATTTGATTGGTACTATCCATATCAACAAGATGCACATTCTTTTCTAGCACACATTTTGAGAGAACTCCAAGGCTAAACGTGTTTGGCCGGGAGTAGGATTAAGATGGGTGACCTCCTGCGAAATTTTCAGTGAAGACAAAGCACGCTAGAAAAAATATGTGTTAGTATATAAAATCAGTCGGTCGGATCACAGAGCGTTACAACTAACTCACTAGAACTTTTTACAAGAGTGTTTTCTCTCGATGGATTTTAGTTAAAAAAAACATTGCATCTTGTAAAATGTTGGATGACATACCGATGAACGAATTTTTTTTAACTTCTATTATTGATAGTAAAAAACTACATAACTCTATACTCGCGACTTTTAAAAAAAAAATTCAGTCTGACCAACTCTAATTTGTATCGCGAGGGGTACCTTAATATAAAACATGGACTTCCGGTGGTGTGCATGTTAAATACATTGATTAATATATATTCCAACTCTAATTCAGTCAGCACAAATTCTTTTATTATTTGATAAAATGGTTCAAAGGGATATTGTATCATAGAATTTACTAATAGTTGCATATTTTTCATAGGTCTAATAGTTACATTTTTTTATAGGTCTAATAGTTGCATGTAAGACGAAATTCCACCTAATTTGTTAATATTAATTACTATGACCTTATTGGTTCCATATTATTTTTTTAATAACATTTCATTTTTGGGCGCTATTTACATTAAATACAGACTATATTCTATAATTAGATCATGTACATATGGACTAATGGCAGGTTTTCGCTTGTCCACATGTAATTAGGGATGATAATGGGTAGGGTATTGGTAGAACCTAACTCATATCCTAGTTTTTGGAGTTGGACATATACTCTATCTTCGACCCTACAATTTTTTTATTATTAGACTCATACCCTACCCTCTATGAGACCCAGGATCTACATGGTCTGAAGGGTCCGACCATTTAACGTGATCTACATGGTCTGCAGGGTCCGACCATTTAACGTTCTTTTTTTTATAATTATTTTATAATATATTTTTATTATTTCAATATAATCCAAATAAAAAATTAAGGAAAAAGTGAAAGTCTATGTAATCAAATGATAATCTCAAGTTAAAGTTGAGAGTGAAACTATAAATCAACTTGTTCAAATGGATAATTGTTGACCACAACATAAAACGAAACACATACGACTACGTCGTTAATCAAAAAATAAAACTTAAAAAAGTTCTCGGATAATATAAGATTCCAACTTCAAAATAATTTCTTGCTAAATTTTCAAGTGGCTTCTGAATAAGTCTTATTGATCATCTTCTTGCTCTCGTAATCTAACTCTTCTCCGTAGGTTCTGCATCTAACCTAAATATTTAATTACTTAATTAGACATATAATTATCTTAGCAATGTAATAAATATGGATCTAAATATGGTCTAACTAGAATAGGGTCTAATTAATAGGTCTATGAATAATTGTTGACCATAACATAAAACGAAACACATACGACTATGTCGTTAATCAAAAAATAAAACTTAAAAAAGTTCTCGGATAATATAAAATTCCAACTTCAAAATAATTTCTTGCTAAATTTTCAAGTGGCTTCTAAATAAGTCTTATTGATCATCTTCTTGCTCTCGTAATCTAACTCTTCTCCGTAGATTCTGCATCTAAAATAAATATTTAATTACTTAATTAGACATATAATTATCTTAGCAATATAATAAATATGGATCTAAATATGGTCTAACTAGAATATGGTCTAATTAATAGGTCTATGGGTAGGATCAGAGTCTGAATTCATATGGACCCTATCCAGACCCAGATCCTAACTAACATAGATAGATCTAAACCAATACTCTACCCAATACCCATAGATCCTATGATCTATTGGGTAGGATAAGGATCTCCACGTGTTCATGATCTTTTTGCCATCATTGCGGATTTGGTGCATATGGGACGCGATTTGACACTTGCTTCATTCTTTGTATCTTACACGTTCACGCATCATATGAGCGCGTGAGTTACACACTAATAATTCACGTTCTAAATGTCCGAGTTACTCGTACGTTCGAACTTGAAATATTATCTTAAAACATCCAAAAAATTAATACTTAAATATGCTCATGTACAACAATTTGCTTTGTTTTATTTTTGGGAAAAGTCCACTTTAGTACTCTCTGGTATCGCCCAAAATTACTTTAGTACCCTGTGGTAAAAAATCGACCAATCGAGTCATACTTATTCCAATTAACATCAAAAAGGTCCTCGGGCAGCTGCCCAGAGCTGCCCGGACCCGCCCGAACGCTGCCCGAACTACGTGGCCAGCCACGTCACCAAAACTTGATGACGTGGCGCCACGTGGAGGAGGAGGAGGAGGAGAAGAGGAGGAGGAGGAGGAGGACGAGGCGGAGGCGGAGGACGAGGAGGACGAGGAGGAGGAGGAGGACGAGGAGGAGGAGGACGAAGTGGAGGAGGAGGAGGAGGAGAAGAGGAGGAGGAGGAGGACGAAGTGGAGGAGGAGGCGGAGGAGGAGGAGGACGAAGTGGAGGAGGAGGCGGAGGAGGAGGAGGAGGAGGAGGAGGAGGAGGAGGAGAAGAGGAGGAGGAGGAGGACGAAGTGGAGGAGGAGGCGGAGGAGGAGGAGGAGGAGGACGAAGTGGAGGAGGACGAGGCGGAGGCGGAGGAGGAGGAGGACGAGGCGGAGGCGGAGGAGGAGGAGGACGAGGCAGACGAGGAGGAGGAAGACGAAGTGGAGGAGGAGGAGGAGGAGAAGAGGAGGAGGAGGAGGACGAAGTGGAGGAGGAGGAGGAGGAGAAGAGGAGGAGGAGGAGGACGAAGTGGAGGAGGAGGAGGACGAAGTGGAGGAGGACGAAGTGGAGGAGGAGGCGGAGGAGGAGGAGGAGGACGAGGCGGAGGAGGAGGAGGCGGAGGAGGAGGAGGAGGAGGACGAAGTGGAGGAGGAGGAGGAGGACGAGGAGGAGGAGGACGAAGTGGAGGAGGAGGCGGAGGAGGAGGAGGAGGAGGAGGAGAGGAAGAGAGGGAAGAAGATGGTTGTCCACGTGGCACCACGTCATCAAGTTTTGGTGACGTGGCTGGCCACGTAGTCCGGGCAGCGTTCGGGCAGGTCCGGGCAGCTCCGAGCAGCTGCCCGAGGATCTTTTTGATGTTAATTGGAATAAGTATGACTTGATTGGTCGGTTTTTTAGCACAGGGTACTAAAGTGATTTTGGGCGATACCACAGGGTACTAAAGTAGATTTTTCCCTTTATTTATTTCATGAAATGAAAATATCTTATACGTAATTAGAATTTAGAAGTACCATACCCAACAGTTTATTTGAAGTCGTATGATGCCATCTACCAAATATCTTATTTACACCCTAACCAACTGATAACGGAAAAAAATTAGAAACTTATATCAGAAACTTATTTACCTTTTTAAAAAAATAATATTAAAAATGTATTCAACAGATTTCTGATCCATTAAATTTCTTGTCGATTCTTCCCATCATTTATTAATTAGGGTCCCCTTATGGCATTATCTCCCGTCGTTTTCGTGGCCAGAGGTTGATCCTTCCTTTTATTTAACCATCTGATCTGGATATTACTGACTAATCAGGTTCTAAATTCTAATTGATTAAGATATTTGAAATAAAGTAAAAACAATTTCAACAAGTAATGAATTATATTTTCAAAAATTCTAATTCGAAAACTATTAATTAAACTATAACAACGTCAGCAAATACTAGTCGGTAATACTTGCTTGCTTCTAGTCGGCCCATCCACTATCACAGAAACAATAAATAACAACCAACCACTGTCCCCCCACGTTTATGTCCAGATCTAGGTGCCATATATTTGGTCAATTGGTCCCTCCTTCCTCAGGTTGATAAGGAAAGCGATTGCAGTCGAAAATAGGGGAAAATGTAACAAATCTTGAAGTTAAATCGCTATGCGAACACAAGTAAAATTGGACATATTCTACCTAACTCCACTATCCTGATACGAAAATATAGAGATACACCTTAAAACCGATAAGTGAAAATTGCTAACATCTACCGATATTTGGTGGATAGTATGATAACGAATTTTATCTCTTTGTGAAATGGGTACTTGGTTTCAAACCCTTGGTCGCCGCCTCCTGTTTTGGAGGAGGAGCCGTCCTGGCGCTGTTGACTGCACCGACAGTTCGCAATTTAAAAAATTCTAAATTAGGGTTATCTAAAATTAAGGGGTTTTACACAGTATTAAATTTGTTCTCATCACAAACAAGTTTTTTCATTTGGTAATGGGTGAAAATTGACTTCTCTCCTCCTTCCGGAAGTTGCGCAGGACGACGGCTCTCGTATCAATCGTGGGAGGTGGCCACGTCTCGAGTGGTGGAGATGGGAAGCAACAACGTGGAAGCGAAATAAAGATGTTAAATACTCCTAATAAGTTACCACCGAAAAGAAAATACTCGTAATAAGTAGTAAGTATGAGTTGGCGAAAGGGTTATATTAGCTTAATCAAGAATTAAAATATTTCGAGTTTTTATTTTTTGAACGCACTATTATTAGGATGGATTTTATTTTTTGAACGCACTATTCTTTCCCTACCTTCAATCAAAACCAAAACTTAATTTGAACATTCCAAATCATTTAGAAAGAATCAAAACTTAAACTACTCTAATTTTGAAACCCAAATCATTTTCTAAATTTGAAACACCCTAATTTTTTCCGGGAGTAGAAGCGAGGTTTGCGACGAGGTTTAGGAGATTTATGGTCTGCTTTCTCGTCCGTGTTTCTAGCGCGGTCCAAGTTTCGATAGCCGCATCCAAGATCCATTTCGCCCGCCAAAGCCGAGCCTGAGTTTGAAGACTCAAGCAAGGCCGAGCTTGGAGACGACGAGGAGAGTATGAGCCCAAGCTTGGAGACGACGAGGAGAGTATGAACCCAAATCATTAACCATTCTTGGCTCTGTCGATCGGTACGGATACGACGATGAGCGGTTGCAGTTATCGGTACGGAGATTTTTGACGGATTTGACCTTTGGATCTGTTGATTAAGTTTCACTTCTCTTAGGTGTATGTTAGTAACCTTTGGCCGCCCTAATTATCGCTAGCAAATGAGATGTAGTTTGGTGATTTGTCTTGGGTTCGGTTCCACTGGCGAAGCAGATTAATTTGTTCTTCCAAATGACCCTTTTGTGGTTTTAAATTCAGGGTTTTACTTTTTCATGTCTGCCTTTTGTATTCATACTCTGTGTTTGCTTACTATGTACATGGTTTCCCATTCTGAAAATTATTTTTGATCATTTCATGATCTGGTTCAGGGCTGAGATCTGGTTCAGGGCTTTTAGTTCTTGCAACCCACATTTTTGTTTTTATGTTTATTGGGTTTGGATTTTAGTTAAAAGTTAGAGGAAGAAGATGAAGTGAGGAAGAAAGAGATTTTTTTTATATGTGAGTGGTATTTTTAATCTTTTTAAGTGGGAGTTCGCCGGAGAATATGGCATATTACGGCATCAGGGACCCGAGAGTTTCTAAAACCAAAGACGAGGGACGGTAAAATTATTTTCGAAAATGCAGGGATCCGACGGGAAGGATGACCAAAATACCAGGGATAAGGGAGCAATTTGCCCATGATTTTATCCTAAGGGGCGGTTTTTTGGGAAAAATAATCAAAATTTCCTAAATAATACAAACTTACATATTTTCTTAAAATTTTGTAACATTTTAAAAAGAGCAAATCACCCTAAGGTTCCTAGGGTTTGCTTAAATCACTATTTTAGTCCCTGCTGTTCCAAAATAGAAACTTCAGTCCCCCTAATTTGCTTAAATATCACTTTCGGGTCCTTTGTTGATGTCATATTTTTATTTTGTCATGAAAATGACTATTATGCCCTTACATTTAAACAAAAAATAGCTACGATGAGAGAAATATTCTCCGTTCATCTTCTCCGGCGAGACTTAACACCGGAACCAACTTCAACACCCAAATCACCATTCAAATCCTTAAACAATGGTAGCTTAGAGGGAGGCCCTCGAACCCGTCCTCATCCTAATAGTCGAGGCTCAATTTTTGCCCAATTTTTCACAAGAACGGGATGAAGCCGGGATCTGTAGACTTCGTGTCGGTCTCAGATCCGGCTAACAGGGAGGCCCTCGAACTTGTCCTCGTCCCAGGGAGGCCCTCGAACTCGTCATTGTCTCAAATAGAGTCTGGTCAAACACTAGATTTATGGGTTATGTGCGCCACCATCGTGACAGACCTTAGGTTACGGGTTTCTGAGTTTCAGCCATTGCCTCTTTAATCGAACACTGGGTTTCGTGCAACTTGGAGACCTGGATCGAGTTCTCCATCGGGCTACAATTTAGGGAGTTGTTCTGGGTCTTCTCGCTGAGGTCGAAGACAAGAGAAGATAGGGGCTGCAGTTCATGTTAGGTTAGCTGGCGAAGAGAAGCAAGATTCAGATGGCGACCAGAGAAGATTGGTTCTGGCGGCTGAACGGAGGAGGGCAAGGAGAAGATCGGTGGCGCAGAAGATGTCTTTGTCGGGGACCGATGTGTTTTCTGGTCAGTGTGTTCCGGTGTGTTTTTCGATCGGTGTATTTTTCGGAGAAGAAATGTGCTTTTTTTATTGAAGGGTATAAGAGTCATTTTCAAAATAAATTAAATGATGACATCAGCGAGGGACCTTAGAGTACAATAAAATCAAACTACGGGACCAAAGTTTTAATTTTGAAATAATATAGACTAAAATAGTGATTTAAGCAAATATCAGGAAATTGAAAACAATTTACTCTTTTAAAAAATATTAAAAATACGAACTGATCGACTCCACTCTTGTTGTTGCCACATAACGGTGGCAGCCTTAAAAAAAACGGAGTCTAGTAGGCCGACTCCATTTGGGTGACTAACAGGTGGCCCTTAGAGGTCATATTTTTTATTTAAAATCTTTTTTAAAGTGATAAATTGGTTTAGGTGTTTAAATGAGTTAATTTTTTTATTTGATATAACTTTTCGATTTCATCTAATAGAGGTCAAAAAATTATGTAAAATAAAAAAATATATATTTCGATAAACCAACTCCAATTCTTCAGGCTTAAAAATTTTGAAAAAAAGGGAGTCGGCTCCCCTTAGAAATTTTGGTAAACTTTTTTTACCCAAAACATAAAAAGCCCCCAGAAAATACCCGAACGAGTTGCACAATAAAAAAAAAAGAAGAATTAGACAAAAAAAAAATAGAGGAATATTTTTTTTAGGTCAAGCATATAGAGGAATATTGAATTGGGGTCAAAAGTTATGATTAGTCATTACAATTGGCGTATTGACTAATTTATCCTGTGCGGCTGACTTCTGGGTCCACCCATCTCCACTTAAGTATGCACGTGCCACGAGTGTAACGATTCCAATGACCAAGAGACTCCAAATTTGGCATCCAAGACAAAAGTGAGTTATTCAAACAAATAAACGGACAAACATGTTAATTTTGTCAAACTTTAGGGATGAACGTATATTTTACCTTAAATTTTGGATCAGAGCATAATTTTCTCACAAAACTATCTCAGACTCATCCAGAGGCGACATATTTTTCTCTCTATGAATTTTAAGGCAATTATAACTTGCCCTTAAATAAAAAAAGAATATTGTTTTTAATACTAATTGGGGTGAATTATTTTTTATACTAATTGATGTCGAATATTATTGAACCGATCAATTCACTTTTAAGGGTTTAATATTGGTGTTGGTGAGTTTATGAGACTCAAACGAGAATTATTTATGTAAAGTCCAAGTTTCATTCTTTTTCTTGCATACTTTGAAGAAGGAAAGAAATAAAATAAAATTATTTTCCGCTTTTGGTCTCTTTGAACAGAACTCCATTATAAGAACTGTTTAGTGTACAACTTTTGGAGGGCAAAAGAATTTTAAGAAACACAACTTTTGGAGGAAAAAATCTATGTTTTTTGCTATAGTGTACTGTGAAAATAAACATAATTTCATTTAGTTTGGTTTGCAAAAATGAATTTCTAGGTACTCGTAATTACCGTATCTGTAAAATTAGGCGTTGATAAAAATGTTTGGAAAAAATGTCTTACATATTAAATAATTTTAAAATAAAACAGTTTGACAAATATAAAAAATAAATATATAAATATAAATATAAATATAAATTACCCTAAATAGATCGGTTCTTCAATTGTTTCATATAGATTGAATTCTAACGGCCACCAGGGGTCCTAAATGTGATGTTTTCGAACTCCGAGACCTAATAATAACTTTTCCAATTTTTTGGAGAACTGGTAGAGAGGAGAGAAACCAACAAACCTCGTAGAACACTGTCCATTGCACTATTTTTGTTAAGCAAAATTTAGGTGGGTTGACTTAAATTTCGGAATTTTAGTGATATTGACTTTGTTTTTCTCCCAAACAAAATTTTTCTATTTTTGCGAGGGCTGAGAGCCGATCTATTGATCCATTGAAAATGAAGTAGAATCTATTATCATCCTACCACCGAGTGTTTGTACTTTAAATCTTTAGTTTGGTTAGTTTTAGTTGTCCCTTCATGTAGCAAACCATGTGATCTTTCATTGTTCATGTACATACTATGCGGCAAATTACCTCAATTTTTAAACTATTTTTAAAAATAGCCAATAATTAAAAAATTCCCCCTTAAACCTTAATTTAAAAAACCCAACTTAAAATAAATTAATGAGATTTTTCATTGTTTATTTTTTTGTTAACCTCTGTTATTTTAGAGTCGAGCATTATCAGGCCTTATTTCGATTAACTACTCTCTCAATAATATTTTTTACATTCGTAAGATTTGAATCCAAAATTTCTTTAAATTATTCAATTCTATTGCCATTTGCAACAATTCTCGTAACAATTCTCGTCGGATTCTTTCTTCTTCTTTTTTGTTCTATAATGTAACCCAATGATGTTTTAGTTTCCGGTTCCCCTGGTCACGAGGCTACAAAATCTCCTAATTCTAGTAATAGCATGACACATGGCTGGCAATTAACGCTTTAACCAACAAATCACTGGCATCTAAACACTATAAATTGAGGCCAGCCAGTTGAACTAATACCTCACCAACCCAATACTCCACTCTCTATCCCTACCATTCTCACCTTCTCATTGATTTCTTGCTCTTGTGTTCATCAAACTTCCCAGAACTTAATTATGGATAACTCCCAGAAAGCAAGCTACCACATTGGTGAGGCCAAGGGCCAAGCTCAGGTTTGTTTTTATAATTAATAAAATTTCATTTACTTCTCTATTCCTTTTTCCAATTCATTGTTGATATTAAACAAAATTGTGATTGTAAACGTTACAGGAAAAGGCCGGCAGCATGATGGATAGGGCTGCCGATGCTGCCCAATCGGCCAAGGAGTCGGTCCAAAATGTATCAATCCATCATTTTTAATATCTTCTATATTGTTTTTGGTTGATACCAGTATTCGTATACTCACTAGGCCTACTGGTACAAATTTGAATCGGATAGAATCATTGAATAATTAGTTCTCTTATGAATATTTAATTTTATTTTTTTATAAGTAACTTTATTAAAAGGTAAGATAAAGTATTTACAAGGTTATCAAAACCCAAAAACAACAACAAAAAAAGACCACAAAAGGCAACCCCAACCCACGCCTCTAAAGAGGGCAAATATTTAATATTGTTGTGTTTGAAAATTTGTGAAAAATTATTTTGGTACCATGTTGTATAGGTTGGCCAGCAGATGCAAGAAAAGGCACAGGGGGCAGCCGATGCCGTGAAGAATGCAATGGGCCGGAAATGAGGCACAGATGGGTTACGTTAAAGCAAGCCGCCCTAAGCAATATCTTTGGGTTTCAGTATTCTATAATTGCAATTAGTTTGATTTTTTGATATTATTTCTTTAGTTTTGTGGGCATTTTGTGAGTGCTCCTCTTGTTTTTTCATCTTTGGATTTGTATAAAGAAGAGAGCTCAGTCCATGTGGCTCTCTCATGCTCGATTCATCAATTAAGGGAATTTTTGCTCTTTTTGGTACTTTTCAATTTTTGTAAAGCATTTCCTTTCTATTGGCTTCTTTCAATAGTCGCATCGAAATTTCTCAATGCTTGCTCCATCTTCTATAAACTAGACGGGCTGGTGAAGAATTGACATTTGAGTTTAAAAACATAGTTAAAACTTAAAAAGAATACAAAAATATTTTTGACGGAGTTTTATTTGTTTCACATTTGTCTTATTTAATGATAGAAAATTTTAAAATTCATACTTTCGATGACAAATTCACAATCATGGTTAGTTTATTTTAGATGATGTCTGCATAGATGATCGCGGCAACGCTTGTTGGCTTGACAACATCTTAAAATTTTTCCAAAATAATAAATCTTAAATTTGAATTAATTTTTATAACTGAATAAAAATTGAGAAAAAAAAGTGTACAACAACAAAGTTAGAGACAACAAATATCAAGATTACTAGGAACATATCCCAAAAAATAAGAAATTTTTGTACTCATTTCTGGACTAAAACTATAACTCCCAACTAAAAAAAACATGTATGGAAAATGCTTACACACAGTTAATAGGTCTTTAACAAAAGAAATTTCAGTTCTGATTATGAAATACTAATCTATTCCTATTATTAATTACTCCTTTCCATTTTGCTTTCTATTTCTTAGACTTTATACTTTCAAATCCGGATCAGAATCTAGATTATTAGTAAGATCTCAATCTGAATTTATACGAAAAAAGAAAACAAATCAAATAAATAAACTTAAATTTGGATTTTTTTTTGTATTCAACACTTTTCTTTTCTCCACGAGTCATTGATTTTGATAGATCAATGGATTTTATCATTTTAGGATCCGTAACTTATTGGGTGGAGCTGCATTTGAATCAGCATACAAATATTCATTTTAGCTTTATTAATAATTAATGATTAACTTCTTGGTTGCACCTAAGTTGAAACTCCATATTCATGGTAATATTTCCCACTAATAATAGTGTTCAGTACATTTATTTTAAAAAAAAATTACCGCCGGCCACTTGGGACTACTTTCCACGGCAAGAAAGGCGACCAAACCGAAGGAGAAACCATAGAAATTATGGGAACCAAAACATGGAAACCCACTCCCTTCCTCTTCTACCTCGTAACAATCCTCATCGTCCCCTTCTCCCTCCACACCACAATCACCAACCGCCTCTTCTCTCCCCGCCGCCTCCGCCTCCTCCTCCGCCCCAACGTCCTCCCCGACCTCCCTCTCCGGTTCTCCTCCAATGGCACCTTCAAGATCCTCCAGGTACCATATAAACGGGTTAATTCGTTCCTTTTCGAAGCGTTGTTGACAAGGAAAACAACTGATCAAAGCAGAAACTTGGGTGCTGGGCTATTTGACCCACTTGGTTTTTGCTTGACCAGCATAGGATTTATGATCAAAGTTTGAAACTTTAAGTCGACAAATGATCTGGGTATCCCTTGAATTTGGATGAAAAGATCAATTTTGAGATGAATTTCCCACCGGATTGCTTTGATGTTTATCCTTTCTTGGTCTTGTTAGGTGGCTGATATGCACTTCGGGAATGGGTTGCTCACTCGGTGCAGGGACGTGTTCCCGGAGGAGTTCTTCCGCTGCTCCGATCTTAACACGACCCGATTCCTCGAGAGGATGATCCAGGACGAGAAGCCGGATTTCGTCGCCTTTACAGGTGCCCCCGTCCATCCGTTTCGTGCTTAATGAGAGAGTCTTGTTTGAGCTCAAAGCTTTGGACAACCGGGTTTTGTTCCTGCCAATCAGAATTCTTGGTTGATTATGGATAGAGTTATGTTAGAAAATTTCTACCACCGAGTGCATAGATTAACTCGGAACAGTGTTATTCTAACTTAACCAGTGGGTGAAATAAGAAAGCTTATGCAAGCGTATTGCTATTCCGTGTCAAGCCTATGCAAGACATCTCTATCTCACACAGACATGTGCACTCTGAATCAATGACTTGAGCTGGTTTTCTTACATTAGGAGATAACATTTTTGGGACAACTAGTAGTGATGCAGCTGAGTCGATGCTCCGCGCCTTCCATCCAGTCATCAAATCCGGGATTCCATGGGCAGCTGTGCTGGGAAACCATGACCAAGAATCTACAATGAGCCGGGAAGAGTTGATGTCGTTCATCTCCCGACTGGATTTTTCAGTGTCACAAACCAACCCTCTAGTGGAAGATGAATCTGGTGCTGTGAGGGGGCACATATTGGCTAATAACATTGATGGCTTTGGAAATTATAACCTCAGGGTGTATGGCGCACCAGGATCCCAAGTGGCAAACACTAGTGTCCTTAATCTTTACTTCCTCGACTCGGGAGACCGAGAGATTGTTGATGGAATCCGAACATATGGATGGATCAAAGAATCCCAGCTTTGGTGGCTTCACAATGTTTCTGATGGATATCAGGTATGTTGTTGAACCATTGATGCAATCAGTACCATTGATTCGGTATTTAGTAATTAGTTTTCTGTACAGCCTTCAACAGAGCTCTCCCAGATCTGGATCTTATTAACATTTTTCGGCCTAAAAAAATTGACAGGGTCGAATGGAGAAGCCCGCTGCAATGGCTTTTTTCCACATTCCGGTTCCGGAGGTCCGGCAGCTCTTCTATCGAAAGATTGTAGGGCAGTTTCAGCAGGCTGTGTCCTGCTCGTTAGTGAACTCTGGGGTGTTACAGACTTTCGTATCCATGGAAGACATCAAGGCTGCTTTTATGGGCCATGATCACACAAATGATTTCTGTGGGAACTTGGATGGAATATGGTTTTGTTATGGTGGAGGCTTTGGGTACCATGGATATGGGAAGGCGGGATGGCCAAGACGAACGAGGGTCATACTGGCCGAACTCGAGAAGGGTCAGACATCGTGGATGGGCGTGCAGAGGATCAAGACTTGGAAGCGTCTGGACGACAAAACGCTCAGCAAGATTGACGAGCAGGTCTTGTGGGAATCCTAGCGGACAGGCGATTGTCCTTCCACGCACTAGAGATTGTACAGATCCACTCATTGTTGTTGTTCTGTTGTATGCTGGCCATTTCAACGTTTGATGGGGCAAAACCCCCAGAATAGCAGTAGCTTAAGACGAGCATCTGATCGATAATGTCTATTTCATGCAGAAGAATTGTCTTGTACAGTTCAGGCATAGCACTATCTTGATGCAGATACCTTGATCCACTTTTGTAAAATGTTTTTAAAAACGACTCGGAGTTGCTATCCGGGTCGCGGTCCGATCGGTTAAATTGGTGAATTTAATAGATCCTTACTAATGACTGAATTCAGTGCATAAAGTATAATATTAGCTTAAAAATGTACAAGAAGGCTCCTATGTAGTTATAGTTCAAAATTTAAGGTAATTCCGACATCCGAACCTTGAAGTAACTAAACCTATGCGACTAAAGTTGGGCTGGATCGTAACTACTTGAAGCTAAACCTGACTATAGTAAGCAATATGAAGATTCTACCTCACCTCCAACCCAGTGCCTAGTTCTGACGGGGTCGTTTGGACCATGGGGTAAACATGTCGTCGAGTCGGATAGCTGCTTCATACAGGCACGCAATGC
Source organism: Hypericum androsaemum (assembly GCA_963995505.1). NCBI lineage: Eukaryota > Viridiplantae > Streptophyta > Magnoliopsida > Malpighiales > Hypericaceae > Hypericum > Hypericum androsaemum. The sequence goes on along the minus strand of OZ023190.1, from coordinate 3,665,027 downwards.
CTCGAAGATGCAGAAACAGCTACATGCAGATCCGACTTCCGAAGATCCAGCAAGTTCTGCTTCGAGCGAGCCGACAAAAACTCTACTTTTAATCACAAAGTTTGCACTGTTGAGTCACGTTGATTACAACAAACGTAGGGCCATTGCCGTTCAATCGTCAGTCATCAGTTCTGGACTCGAGTACACGGAGGATGCTCAGCGCCGATGAGCTAAGATGCATTCCCCGAACTATACCTCCATGTCCAACCTTGATCCTGTGGCACATGAGCAAGAAGGCATCCCATATTGCACTTCTTCCCTGAAACAATGGGAGTAAATTCTAAACTATGCTAACAAAACCTTTAACATAATACAAGATATCACCATTTGTATACCTGAAGAGAGAACTGCAGTTTCTTGTCCCAGTACAAGGCAAAAACTGGAGGACTTTGCTTCCAACACACCAATATACAAGCTCCCGGGTTATATGTGGAAGGAACATAAGATAGAACAGCAATGTACTTCTCCGGAAATCGTTTTTTCGGAGGCAGAACCCCTACAAACAAAGCGTTCTTGCTAGATTCTGTTCCGGCATACAAAGCTGGATCCACATGCAGCATCCAGTTGGGATGCTCCAAGAAGGCACAAAACAGATATATAGCAAGTGCGAGTCAGTTGGAAGCTCAAGAGTCCACTTCTTGTTCTTGGTATCATAAACCCCTCCACCTCTCTTATATTCATAATTCTTCAAACATGTTCCTCCAGCAAGCTCTGCCAAAAACAACAACTAAGCATAAAAAGATAGCAATTGACTAAATCGAGAAGATAAATGTGAATATCGAGTACCTCGCACCCTTTGCCCACTCTCCTTTCATCAATGCACGAAGACGCTGGTGTTCAGTGATGGCATCAACACATTCCTGCATTACAGGGACAGACGGAGATTGCTTCGGGGACTGTTGCAACCCGCCAACTGGAAACTTTGCTGCATGTAATCCATCACTCATAATATAATGTGAAGAGTGGTTCAATAGCTAGAATCACAAAATTTTGAAACAATGTGAAGCAACTTACGCATGGACGTGTCAATAGCCCGCAACTGATGCAGAAGGGCATCTTCATCATGGGAAAATGCTGGCTGCCACTCCTTCCTGTCTGTAGAGGGGACAGTAGCTGGACTCTGTTTAGTCACAGAGTCAGTAGTTCCCACTCTGCTTACAGTGACCGAGATGCCAAGTCTAGCAGCCGCTTGCATTACATTACCTACATATGTGGAAGAATTTTAATAAAATCCTTATGGACGCTTTTTAGCAAATGCGGATGGGAAATGAAAGCTACGAAACGGCAACTACATGAGCGGATACGGAGCCAATAATTACATGTTACCTTGTATTTAGGCAAAATCCATATACTCCAAAAATTTATCTCAAAACAAGACCATACCTAGAATAGCATTCCCGAGAATGTAACATGCACCTCCCCCTCATCTTCCAGAACAAGAAGCCAGAAGATTAACTTACCAAATCCTGACATCAATCAAATTCTAGATTTTGCCAAGCAAGAAGAATGGTAAATTCGTTAAGAGGCAATTACAACGATGTCAAACCTGAATGTGACTGCTCTCAATCTTGTTAACTAGCGGCTCAAGAAAAGTTGATGAAAACCATTGTCTAATGTGGTCCTGCCACTGCTCAATTTGAGGATAGATGCCAAGATGCTTTAAAACATCAACGGTCTCTTGTATGGACATTGGAGGAGGAAGGTCGCCTTCACCTTTCTTAGGGGGAGTAGTAAACTTCTGTGAACCAGGAGACATCCTCACAGGCCTGAGCGGGGTGCTCCTTGTAGTTGCAGAAGTACCGACATAACTGCTAATGGCAGTAGGAGTTGTAACACCAGGACCACTAATAGTGGGGGGTGGAGTTGTTTGTTTCCCTGCAGGTTCTACTAGTTTCTCATCTAGCTCTACTAAGAACCGTTCGAGTTGCTCTTCCGTTGTTATCTCTCTGGAAGCTGAGCCCCGCTTACTTGACCAAGGGGTTGAAACTGCAGAACCCATTCCCTGAGAAGCTTGAGTTTAAGGCAAGGTTGAGATGGCACCAGGGACAAGGTACAAAGAAGAAGAAGGACTTTGCGATTGTGATCTCGAAGTAGAACTTGATCTATCAGAGACAAGCTGGGATTTCCGACTGGGACTTGTAATTGGTTGATGAATTGGAACAAGAATATCCGAAGCAGTCACAATCGACCTGGACTTGGGATGTCGCTTTGCTGATTCAAATACACCTGGTTCAACTCTTGGCTTTACTCCCAACAGTTCTAGCTGGCGTCTTGTTAGATGATGAGGTTGGTCCTTAGCATCCATTGAGACAGATGCTACCGGCACACCAGATACAGTTTTCGATCTCTTGAAAGAGATGACTTTGAAGAGACCAAATAGAGATCCAACAAAGACAAAGCCCAGCAGTCCCCGTATCATCTTGGCAAATAAGTCTGAAACATTATCACAAGTCAAAACCATAGATAGAGGAACTGCAAACAAACTACATCGACCGAATTAAAAAAGCTTACAAGCTGCTTCATCGGGGAAATTGCTGGTCTTCATGGCCATAATCACCCCAGTTTCTCTTCTCACCATTGAACGCTAAAGAAATATCAGAATACATGAATCTCCAAGGAATATCAACTTCAATGACACGAACACAGTTGAGATACGAACAACAAAATGAGTCTAATTTTTTTTTTCTATCTGATGATTATGTGATTATTAAAGCAATTATCTGGTTGACTCTGTATCCACTTGGACAACAAACAATTGCCCCATTCAAACTCACAACCTTTCCCAAATATGCCGCGCTTTCTTAGAGACAGACGGAACTTTCTTTTCCACGAACACAGACTAATCATCAAAACAAGGTTGGACGATTGCAAGAAACAAACAGAAAATTTAACGATGCACCAAGATGCCGATGCCAAGTGCGCCTAAAGATCGCCCGACTGTTGACCGACAAACCCCCAAGTTTGCCAAAAGATGCATATGACTGTATCTAGAAGGCCCTAATAACTAACTTATGAAACAGAGAACCCTTGTTCGAATTTCATAGTTAAAAGCCAAAAATCACATCCTAAAACCTCAGAAGGCCCTAAAAACTGTAAAGCACTAGAATTAAATTCCAAAACCAACTCTGCTAAACGAAGCACAAACATCCAGTAATATGTTTTTGTGGAACCGCGACACGAGAGGAAGGCCGAGGCCGAGGCAGAGGAGAGCGAGAAGAACACGACATTGGTGACGCTCGATGGCTGGAGGCTCCTGGCCGACAAAGCTGGTGGGGTCCGGTACACGGCGAACTTGGTCATCGCCCCGGATTGACACCGAGCTGTCACAAAACGGGAACAAACGCGCAGGTGGGTGAGCGAGGATGAACAGAAAGGATCGAACCCAACACTAAAAATCGCATCTTTTATAAAGTCCAACAACTTCTCTAAGAGCCATTCTCCTACCAGAACTCCAAATGGAAAGAACAAGATGCCAACGTGTCCAATGTTATTAAGACAAGAATTTGTCTTTTGTTTACGAGGTAAAAGGAGAGGAAGAGGCAGAAATTTTACCGTTGCAATTTGGCCTGGCGATTTAGGGTTTAGGGTTCAAAGTAAACCCCCCACAACATTTGTATTTGGCAATTGACTTTTTGGATGCAGGATATGGCAACTCCGTAATTTTTTAGTTTTTACCATATTGTATATTATCCGAATAATTAATAACAATAAGTGATCTTCATTATATTTTATTTCAAAATAAATTTCGTTCTATAAAAGCTATAGAAGAACTGCTACGATACGAGATCAGAATTGCTTTAAAGGACAAATATAAAAGAAACCGATTTATTTTTGTATTTTCATTTCTCATTCAGTTATAGAAAAAAATTGAGCAAATCTTGATCTCAAACTGTCCGTATTACATTTTTTTCTCATATAGTAGTTAAACTAACAATTAAGCACGAAGATAGAGGAAATAACTCAATTTTTATAGTATAAACTTTTAACTATTGATTATTAAAACTTTGAAGGTAAAAGGTTGTATTTAATTCATAACACTTAAATTTGAATTGCCACATATCAAGAAATTAACTCCTCTTTTAAATCATGCACATAAAATTTGGGCCTACGATCGAGATCGAGATCGAGATCCAGGGATCTAACTCGTGGGGTCGTCATTTGTTGGACTTCATAAGGGCATTTTCGGAAACCCGACAACGTAAACCAGGGTCAAGAATACCAAAATTCGACCGTTGGAGACAAAATATTTAAAAAATAAACCAATTGGAATCCCCTGCTTTTCTCAAAAGCTAAACAACATGATCAGATGCTATTCCACCAAGTAGATCACTCTCACTACTAACCCATTTTAGATACTTCTCTCTCTCTCTCTCTTTCTCTCTCTCTCTCTCTCCTAATTGTAGCAGCAGCATTGCAATGGCCAGCCCTGGAGGAGGAGGAGAGGTGGCCGCGGGGCTGGCGGAGGAGGCGCACCCCTACGCGTTCCACGTGTCGGGGCCGCGGAACGTTGCATCTCCTAACTGGAGAGACCTCATCAGTTCCAGTTGGTGAGTTGTGGATTTTTGTCCTTGTTTTTAAATTCTACTTTCCTTTTTTGCTTGGAAATTAAGGAAGTGGGTTTTTGTTGTGGGAATGGAAGGTTACAAATTGTTGGTCTTTTTTGTTGTGTTTTTAGTTGTACGGATCCATATTTGGTAACCCAGTTGGAAGTTTGATTAGGAAAAGAACCTGAATTTGGAAAAAAAATGAGAGATTGATTTGGGATTTTAATCTAGTTGGGAACCCAATTGGAAGTTTGATTAGGAAAAGTACCTGAATTTGTTGTGTGTTTAGTTGCATGGATCCATATTTGGATACCCAATTGGAAGTTTGATTAGGAAAAGTACATGAATTTGGAAAGAAACAAAAGGAGAGAATGATTTGGGATTTTTAATTTGGTTGCAAGTTTGGGGAGATTTTTTTAAATAAGTAGATGTTTTCGCGGTTCTGGAGTACAATCTCAAATCTCCGCCCTACCGTTTTATACTTGGGTTAAGAATTGATCAGATGCAATTTGGATAAGTTAAAAGGGGCGATTCTTGTTGAGTTGGATCCGAGTTCAATTGTTGTTTATCTGTTATTGTGCTTTATAGGAAGGACGAGAACTACAAGAGATCGGTGATGGCCTGCTTCATTCAAGCTGTTTACTTGCTTGAACTAGACAGGCAAGAGAAGAGAACTAATGAAAATGCGCTCGCTCCGAAATGGTGGCTGCCCTTCAAGTATAAGCTTGTTCATACACTCATTGACGAAAGAGACGAGTCCATATTCGGTGCAGTACTCGAGTGGGACCGATCTGCAGCTCTCGCAGACATGGTGCTGATTAGGCCTAGTGGTGCACCGAAGGCTGTTTTGGCAATAAGAGGAACGCTGCTTAAATCGCCTACGATGAGAAGGGATATCGAGGATGACCTTCGGTTTCTTGCTTGGGAGAGCTTGAAAGGATCGGTGAGATTTAAGGTAGCATTGGAGGCATTAAGATCAGTTGCTGACAAGTATGGAAGTTGTAACGTCTGCATCGCGGGGCATTCGTTAGGTGCAGGGTTTGCTCTTCAAGCAGGCAAAGCATTAGCCAAAGAAGGAATGTATGTGGAGGCTCATCTGTTCAATCCACCCTCGGTTTCCATCGCTATGAGCTTGCGGAACATTGGCGAAAAGGCGGAGTTCGCTTGGAAGAGAATCAAGTCTATGCTTCCATCAAATGGGGCCTCCACTGAAGAATCAAGCAACACTTCTATCATAGGATCAAGGAATTGGGTTCCATACTTTAAGAACTCGTTAGGATCTCGAAAGTGGATGCCGCATATTTATGTCAACAATAGTGATTACATCTGTTGTCATTACACTAATCCTGATCAACCCGAGGAGTCGAATGCCGCTGCTGCCAAGGAGAACAAGCCTCCTGCAGGTAGCCCTGCATCATCAGCAAAGCTTTTCATCGCGTCGAACGGGAAACAGAAGTTTCTTGAAGCTCACGGATTGGAGCAATGGTGGTCTGATGATGTGCAGCTTCAACTGGCTGTACAAGATAGCAGGCTAATAACCAGGCAACTCAAGTCTTTGTACAGCCTCCCACCGACGAACTCGAAGCCACAATGACAGTGGCTGCTGCTTTTTTCTTCCTCTGATACAGAAATAAGTCCATTTAACAATTTTATGTTCTCTTGGTTTTGAAGTTTTTTGCCTCACAAGAACAAGCAATTGGTGTTTTTGTTTTTTTTTTGTCTCTTCAGCATGTCTTGGTCACAAGAGTTCTGGCAAACATGTAAATAAGACTAATGAGTGAGAAATGCAAATGATTTATTTTGGTGAATCTCTCATATTCGTAATCGAGTACCATCAGACAATATTTAGAGATGGCTATTATTAGGTGTTGCAATGTTACAGAGATGCTGGACCTTTTGACATCATCTGATACTTAAATTATTGGCTAATATATTACAAGCAATTTCTCTGTTATTGTTTTTATAAGTAAGTTACACTACCAAAAATTTAAACATTATAATCAGTCAATTCTATTATGTCTTGTGTCATTAGGCCAAATGTCATTTCTCATGCACCGGATACTTTTTTCTAAGAAATATATTGGTTCCTACGCTATCGTGACAAACATTTACGATTCATGACTTGTTATATTCGACTATTAGTATTTCATCATTTCTTAAATTTACGATTGACTATAAAGAGTTCACTTTCTCTTTTAATTTTTATCGAATTTTCATTCGTTACTATTTACCTAATGCCGACCGCTTGGTATGTTGTGACCGTGGTAAAATACTAAAATTGTTCTCTGAGAACCAATGTTCTTATCTGTGCAGACTCTTGGTTGACCAATTCATTTTGTGACAAATGAACTATTGGGCCTATGGACTGTAGACTAAATTTATAGGCCTATGAGCTATTTTTATTGATGGACCTATGGGCCCATTTGGTTCATTGGACTTTTGGCCCGTTTAGATTTCTTATCGGCGGTTCGAATATCAAGTTTTCATTCAATTTCTTCGAGAGATATTTTCTCACATGAAAAAGCTTTTGTACGGTCGATTTTTTTTTCTTTCGCTACGCTACATCAATTTGCTAATGAGACAACTAATATCCGCTTACCATGTTATTTTTTTCTTTTAAAAACTGCTGAATATCCAAAAAAATTCAATTAGCCGATCAATTAATATTCAAACTATTTAGGAATGCGAAGTGGGAAAGTTTTCCCTATAAATAGCACTTTACGCAGTTCAAATCTCATGCTGAAGGCCAAAAAACATATAACATAAAGACAAAAGAAATTCAGAGTTCAGACTCAAGACAAATATAATGGTATAAAATCTCACCTTTAAAAAAAAATCTCATGCCGAGTTATGGCACCAATGTACAATCTGCTAGCTGCACTGGTATCCATCTTTTAAGGGAAAAAGAAACGGCAAAAAAACATTTGGAGCTAAAATGTTGTTTTGTGAGATCTAAGCCAATTCAACTAAAAACTGGTGTATTCCTGATAACCACCTCTTATCCCTTGTTCCCTTTTCTACATAATTACATAGCATATGCTCTTTGGTCCAGGTGAGCTCTTAAGCTTTTTGGACAATGTTCATGCAAATTATATGCAATTCTATGGTATTATTGGGAGTTGGTTCGACTTTCATTCTCTTAATAACGTATCAAATCTGAACCATGCGAACGGAATCGACTACTAAAAAAAACTACTTCCTAAATATTGGTATAACGGTACTCGACAGTAGATACAAAATTTTTGCATGGCCATTCTATCTTTATGGAGATTCTGTAATTAATTCTTTGGCAGTAAACCTTTTGCTTTCTAAGATGTGATTAGCACGTTGTTGTTGTTGTCTAAGCACGAACTCGTCTGCTACGAGTGCTTTTCTTCTTCCATTATTGCGAATCAGTGACAGATCTCTGGTTTTAAAGTTAATATAATAAGCAGAATAAAATATAGATAGGACATAAAGAGGCTGATGCATTATTATTATTATTTTTTTCAAATTTGATCAAATTATACTGTTAATGGGTGTTTATTAAAGTATCAATGCCCCCACTCACTTCCCTACGATGCCTTTGCGAAGAACCCCGAGCTTTTAGTTCTTAAAAAATTGGAACAATTTGCCTCCTTTATTTAATAAATAACAAAAAGATCTCCTTCAAATTAATATAACTGTTTAATTGAAGTTCTTTGGACAGTTGCTTTATGTACTACTATATTATTTTGAAGATGGTAAAACGAATAAGTTCTAACGATTTTAAAGAGATGAAAATTGGGTTAAAGTGAATATGATTCAAATCATGGGGTGTAATTCTATTTATAAAAAAAGGAATAATTTGAGTTGGTTGGATTTTCCAACTAATCGTCATGTATGCTTGAAGAATGTTAATAGACATTTATATTTAAAAGAAAAAATCTTTATAGTGATGCTATGATCATCATCATATTGTTTTAGTCTCAGTTTTACCCTTTTGCCCAAACTTTACGGCATTAAATCCAACTGAGTGTCTGTTTGCCGGTAATTAAGTTTTTTTTAGAATTAGTAGCTAACTTGATGAGCATTTTAAAATAACTCTGAAAAATTCAACTTTTTATTGTGAAAATATAATAAGATAGATGAACCTAGGTCGGCCAAAGCTGGAATAAAACCTAAACCGTGCCTTCCTATAACTTTCTTAGAAGGTTTTGGTTACGATTACGATTACGATTTTTAGAGAACTGCATTAACCATGTAATCGTTATATTGGAGGCTCCGAAATTGTGAAACCGGGTCAAATTTTGATTATATATGTTGGACCTCAAGGGCCAATCATGTAATTATTATTGTGCCTGATTGGACCCAGGCCCATCATGCCCATATGTTGGGTAGAATGGGCCGGTCAACCTGAGTTGACCGGCCCGGGGCCACGCAGCTGACGTGGCGCTGACTTAACTGCCACCAGAGTTGATGGCCCATGTGGCACGCTGACCTAGCACCAACGTGGCAAAGCTAGGGGTAGCTTTGCCACGTGGCATGCCATATGGCGGACGTGCGACCCAGAAACATGGCGGACATGCAGTCCGAAGTACCACGTGGTATGTCACATGGCGGGCATGCGGCCCGAAGTGCCACATGGCAGACATGCGGCCCAGAAGCGCCATGTGGCGCATTCTGAACCAATCTGTAAGTTTTCCCATAACTACTCAACAAGAAAGAAAAAACTTTGGAATAGTCCCTGAGTTTTGATCAGATTTTCAATAGAGGAAATCTCGTGAAAATTAATTACGAATCTGTTATAACGTGATCATAATTTGACTGGCACGAAGATATTGTGAACTCGAACCTGTGGACCTCTTGCTTCAACAAGTAAGTGATTTATTATTAACGAATTAGTTTGTTAATTAATTGGATTTAATATATAATTACTCGTTAATTACACGTTAAAACTAGTAATTTGTATCAGAGCATGGTTGAAACCATGTTTTTGATGATGATATGATATTTTAATTCAAGTAAGTATGTGATTTTTTGGGTTAAAAATCGTATTAATTGTAATTTTGTTGAAAATTACAATATGTTGGACTTTAATGTAATTAATTTAGAACAAGTGGACTAAATTGAATTTTGCCTAACAATGTGGGCAAATTCGTGCATGCGTGAAACCATAAAGTATCAATATAAAATTTGACAGCTTATGTGGTACCTGCGTGTCAAGGACTTCGGTGCAATTTTTAGAAAATCTTTGGGACTAATTGAAATTTGCCATTTTAATTCAATCCCAGGGAACCCTAATCGGGCAATTTGGGGGTGATTTTCCCTAAATCGATTTCCGTTGATTTCGTCAGAAATCTGATGATTTCGACGTCGTAGATCGACGATAGTCGATTCTCTGGCGTGTCCTCGACGTTTCGATACCACTTTCGTGGATCGACGTCGGCGGAAAACGAAGATCGAAGCCGACGACGGTAGAGACGTGCGGAATGGAGAAGACGACTGCGACGGAGCACGGAGGCACGACGGCTCGTGAGGCTACTACCGACGAGCTCGCGAGACCACGGCGAGTCGATTGAGACCGGTCTCGGCCGTCGGTTCGCCGTCGTTGCGCCGTGGTCGTGGGCGGAGCTTCAGACGCATTTGGCATCGCGTGGGAGAAGAAAGAGAAAGGGAAGGTAAATTTTACGAGGGACAAAATCATAATTTCACAATATTTTCCCAAAAATGTTTATGCTCTGGTCAAGAAAATCAAAAAACCAGACAGATTGGTTTGGTTTCTTGGTTCGACCCAACCCGATTTATGGTTAATTTTGACTTAAGTAAAAATTGGACTTAAAATATCGGGTTTTCTCTCTTTTAATTGGATAAAATTAGTTTTTATTCAATTAAAATCTAATAAATTGATAAAAATTTGAGAAATTTTTGTCAATTAGGTTTATTAAAATTATAACTATATTTTTAATAAACGACATATATATTTTAGAATGAGTTCCGAGATATGTTAAATTTAACTAATATCATATGGATTGATCCATAGTATAATCATCAAAAGATTAAAAAATGAGTTTTTCAATCCTATTTTGGGAGAATATGAGAATTAACCCAAAATTGGCTTGTAATTGATACAAGATTTGATGGCTACTGGAGAGAGATATCTAAACTTTTGTGCAACGGAACTTCGACAAAAGGTTCTGAAGTGCCGTTTACCGCTGCGAGTGCCTAAGGATGACATGTATGTTATCGTTGAGCACATCGAGGCTATTCACCATGAGATGCAAGACTGCATCTGGGCCGGAGGTTATAATTATGGAGAGGACTGGCCCTCCATGTTTCGAGACCTCCTGGTCACGCTAAAGATCCAAGAAGATATGTGTCTTCTCGGAACCCGAGATCAATACCCATAGAGATGCCTTATATGGTCTGATCCACTACCTCGAGGAGAGGGGTCTTCTCAGAGAAATATTACCTTCTCCCGTCCTGGAGCTGCGAAGCGGTTTGATCTTGAACCATTACCTCGCTAAGGAGTACCACTATAATATTCCTCCGCTCCTGGTCATCTGGATTATAGATTCGATCCCAGTTTTGGTGGTGAACTTGAAATTTTTCACCGGATCGTTCTCGCACCCGGTCCCCATAGGATCGTCCTTGGACCCGGATCCATATATGTATCTGGATTCTCCTACTGGATCGCCTGAACACCCGATCTCATGTGATTACATGTTATGTTTAACTGTCCCCATATACATATGTTATTTTTTGGGAAATTTTGTACAATAGGTTGAGACCTTGTCTGAGTTTTTTATGTGCGTGTAAACTCGGAATGTAAAAATGTATATGTGATGCGTGTAATTAAACAAAGATGTTTGTTTAGTTACTTTCACTTGAGTTTACTATCAATGAACTTTAAACGGTTGAAGTTTAAAATTAATACTTGAATGGTGAGGGGAAGCATGCCCGCGACCCACTTCAATTTTGAGGTTAATCAAGAACTTCGTATCATTAAAAGTTATGAATATTTAGTAAATTGAATCATATTGCCAAATCAAATTTCTAATATGTTCTCGTATTAAAAATTCTCTATAGAGATGTCAGTTGCTTCTAGATCTATCACAGCTGAGTTAAACCGTGAGTTAAAACTCAACGGTAAAAACTATGAGAATTGGAGCATGAAAATCTAATATGTGCTTGAGGAACAAGAAGTTCTGGAGCACATACATGTGATAATGGATGAGCCTAATGAAGGCACAACTGCTCAACATAAGCGAGACAAAGAAGCTTATGTTATTTGGAAGAAAAAGAACACTACTGCCTGGTTGATTTTGTTGTCACCCAATAATTTCGCGTGCATGACAATGCGAAAGAGTTATGGGACGCTCTCAAACAAAAATTCGGAAAGCTTTCAGTGTCAAAGCTGCGTGCTTTGACCATAAGGTTTGACATTTTTAAAAAGCGTCCGGAGGTTATCATGAGGAAACACTTAAGAGTGATGTCTAATATGATCAGTAAACTGGCAGAGGCTGGTCACATACTTAGCAACGAGCAGCAGATTCAAGCTATCATCTATTCCTTGCCATCAAGTTAGGAACAGATGAAGATGAATCTTACCCATTCTGACCATTTGGTAACATTTGATGATGTTGCCAGATACCTTGAGCTGGAGGAAGATCGCCTCCTATGAAATCCCACCCTGAAGTCCATTCGACTAGTTCAACTGGGAGTGGTGGAAAAAAGAAGAAAGGTAAAGGGAAGGGTAAGTGTAAGAAAACTCCAAAGGCTGCAAAATAAGGAACCAAATTAGATGGCTCCAAAGCTTAAAAAGAAAAAGCAGTTTAACATTTCAAAAGTGAAATGTTTCAACTGTCAACAGAAGGGACATTTTGTAAAAGATTGCAAGATGCCCAAGCAGGTACACCTAAACTCAAGTGTGAGTAAGTTGTATGTATCCTCTTGTACCCTTCTAATTGAGTCATATTCTATGTGGGTGATTGATTTAGGAGCGACAGACCATGTAGCTAGAGATCGTTATTCGTTCATTGAATACAGGCGATTGCCGGCTGAAGCAAAAACCATTTTTGTCGGTAACAACTCGTGTGTGGATGTAAAAGGCTTGGGCACTTGTAAATTGTACCTTCGTGGTAGTCGTGTCCTTCTTTTACATGACGTATTATTTGCTCCAGACTTTCGAAGGAACCTGATCTCTGTTTCAGCCTTAATGTCTTTAGGTTTTCGGTTGTCATTTAAGGACGACATTGTTAGATTGTATTTGGATGATGCCTATTTTGGTCTTGGATATATATCGGAAGGTTTTTTTGATTCTGGATATTGATCCTTGTGTAAGTTTTTCTTTAGTCACTAGTTCAACCTCATCGGAGGATGATATTAAACTGTGGCATTCTAGACTAGGCCATATCGGTCAGGATCGTTTAAACCGTCTAGTTAAGGCAGGACTACTAGGAAATATAAAAAAATCTATATTACCCAAATGCGTATCCTGTCTAGAAGAGAAAAGTACAAGGAAACCTTTTGGAACTAGGACTAGAGCCGAATTTCTACTACAATTAGTTCATTCTGACATCTGTGGTCTAATGAACGTGAGGACAAGGCATGAAGCATATTACTTCATCACCTTCATTGACGATTATACTAGATATGGTCTGATATACCTGATTTCTCACAAGTCTGAAGCCTTAAATTGCTTCATAACGTACATGCATTTTATTGAGAATCAGAATGATAGAAAGATAAAGGTCTTACGAACTGATCATGGCCGTGAATATCTTTCAGATGAGTTCAAAGCTCTATGCATTAAAAAAGGGATTGAACATCAGTTTTCCATTCCCTATACACCCCAGCAAAATGGGGTTGCTGAAAGAAGGAATAGAACCCTTCTTGACATGGTTAGATCAATGATGGCAGAAATAAATTTACCTATATCATTCTACGGAGATGCGCTCCTGACTGCCGCATACATTCTAAACTATGTCCCCTCCAAGTCTGTTGCAGCTAATCCTTATAAAATATGGACAGATCGGAAGCCCGATCTATCCTATTTTAAGCCATGGGAGTGTGCGTCCTATGTCTATTCTACCTCAAGTACTTTCGGTAAATTAGGACCGAGAGGTAGAAAAAGTATCTTTATAAGATATCCAGAAGTATCTAAATGGTACGTGTTCGTGGGTGAACTAGACGATGGACATGTAACAGAATTTGAATCACGTGATGCCACATTTTTGGAAAATAAAATTTCAAGGTTGAGGGAGGTTAGTAATGACCTTACCCTTTATGAGACCATTTCTAACTCAAAATGATCCGGAAGGTCGTGATCTGAGTCCTGAAAGGGAGATAATTCTTTATTCTAGTGGGAGTACGGTATTTCTACCTAGTGTGAGTGTGATTCCTAGATATGATGAATATATGAGAGATATTTATCAAAACTGGGAATACCGTAGGTCTAGCAGAACTAGTATACCACGTCGATGATTTGACATCGAAGGCGAGGCTAATGCATTCTTGGTATCATTAAAAAAATTTGTTAGTCCAAGTGAAATTCTTCTGGCCATCCTGCAGGATGAAGATGAGCAAAAGAATGTATCTGGAGCTTTGTCATCTCCAAAACGAACTGAATGAATAAATGCAATGGAGGAAGAAAGATCTTCCATGATCAAAAACCAGGTTTAGAATCTGGTTGACCTACCTAGGGGGCGTAGGACAATTGGAAATAAGTAGATTCTCAAAATCAAATGCAATGCAGATGACAGTATCGAAAGATACAAAGCACGTTTGGTTACCAAAGGGTTCAAACAACGGGCTGGGATAGACTACGAGGAGAGTTTTGTACCTGTTATTAGATTTATGTCAATTAGGGTCATTTTAGCTATGGTTGCCAACATGAATCTAGAATTACATCAAAAAGATGTAAAGACTGCTTTTCTCCATGGAGAATTGGATAAAAAATCTACATGATTCAGCCTGAGGGCTACATTCAAAAAGGCTGTGAACACAAAGTTTGCAAATTGAATAAATCAATTTATGGCCTTAAGCAGTCGTCTAGACAGTGGTATATTCGCTTTCATAATACAATCATGGTGCATAATTTTATAATGATAGATGAAGATCACTGCGTGTATGTTAAGCAATCAGGGAAGAAGTTTGTTATCATCACTTTGTATGTTGATGACATACTTTTAGCTGGAAATGATATGTGATTTCTTGTCGAAATTAAAGATTGGTTATCTTCCAACTTTAAAATGAAAGACATGGGTGAAGCGGATTACATACTCGGAGTTAAGATTTTGAGAAATTGTTCGAAAAGGATAGTGTCTCTTTCACAAGATTAAAGACCAGGAGCGCATCACAGTAACCCAAAGTACATCACATTGGTTAAAGATCATAATTTGTGTAAGGACATGTGCCCAAAAATAGCTAAACAACGTGGGGACATGGAGAAGATTCCTTATACCAACGCAGTTAGATGTCTGATGTACGCAATATTGTGTACCAGACCTGATATTTACTATGCTATTGGGATAGCAAGCAGATATCAGTCTGATCCAGGCAGTGCTCACTGGAAGACTGTCAAAGAGATTTTGAAATATTTGAGCACTACTACAGAATACTCCTTGTGCTATCAAGGGCGTGACCTGATACTGAGTGGCTACACTGATGCTGATTAGGGAGGCGACGTGGATAAGAAAAAGTCTACATCTGGATTTATTTTCTTGTTGGGCGAGGGTGCTATCTCATAGAGCAGTAAGAAGCAAACCTGTGTATCCCTGTCAACAATGGAAGCGGAATATGTAGCTTCAGCTCATGCTGCACAAGAAGCGGCATGGTTGAAGAAATTCTTAAGCCATCTCTCCATAATCAACTCAATGGAGTCCGTGAGTCTATTCTGCGATAACTAGGCAGCTGTAGCATATGGTAAGGATCCTAGATTCCATAGCAGGGCTAAGCATATAGATATTAAATTTTACTTTGTTAGAAGTTTAGTAAAATATAAAGAACTGGGTATGAAACACATATCTACAAAAGATATGATCACAGATCTAATGACTAAAGTATTACCTCGAGAAGTATTCGAAAAATATGTTAAGTCACTGGGTTTATGACAGTTTTATTTGTAATCCAATTAGTTAGAATAGAGGATTTTATTTGGCAATATGAGTTATTTATGAAACATGTCGGACAGAGAAGTAGCCCACTCACACGGATGTTTACCTCAGTGGAAGTCAAGAAGTTGATTCCTAGATGAGATGAGGCAGTTATTGAACATTCATAAGTACATGTCCTATGACGAAATGCTGTCTTGCTCAAGCGCAAGTTTTCTTATGGGATGTAGGAATAAATTGCTGCATTTAGATTTTCTACAATCCATATGATAAGACATAAGTAGAACTTATCATACTGTATGTCCTATTAGCCTAGAGTTAAGCTAAGACTGATACTCTAGTATGGTGTTAAATGACATGTGTTCCTTTAAAAATGAATGTACACCGTAACACGTGATCAGTATCATGTGTGCTACTCGACCACTGGATGTGATAAAAATGTTGAGTGATTTTACAATACCTGGTGTGAGACCAATTATCGAGAACTGTGATTTCCGAAACTTACCCTTAAGATCCTAAACGTATTTTGAAAGTATGATCCAGTGCTGCTCGTTTGGAAAGTTCATGAAAAGGTTATGGCATAACGATTCGACCTGGCATGGCTGACCAGAAAAGTAGGTTGTATCATTATGAAAAGAATATAGTTAAGGGAGAAGGAACTCTGTTCATCACATTTTGAGTTTCGTGATTCAGGTGCACCAATTGTATTGAAAAATACAATAGTGAACCCGAATATAATTATTTGAAATCACTAATGTGAACAATGGAATGTGACACGAGTCCTGGGGTAATAGCATGTATTATACAAGAAAGTTGTCGAGATGCTACTATTCAAGTAGCCTGAGTGTCTGTGCTCTTGAATTTGGCTTAACACACTCGACGTATGCTGATCGTACGAAATTCTTTAAAGAAATCTGATAGCTGTTGATCAAGGTCAATAATAATTGAGTGGGAGATGTTGGATCTCAAGGCCCAATCAGGCAATTATTATTGTGCCTGATTGGGCCCAGGCCCATATGTCAGTATGACGTGGCGCTGACTCAGCTGCCACCAGAGTTGGCGGCCCACGTGGCCGCTAACGTGGCGCCAATGTGGCCTATCTTTGTCACATAGCGGACGTGCGGCCCAGAATTGACATATGGCATGCCACATAACGGACATGCGGTCCGAAGCGCCACGTGGCATGCCACATGGCAGACATGCGGCCCGAAATACCACATGGCATGCTGTCCAGAAGCGCCACGTGGTGCATTCTGATTGGCCGAATTTTTCTATAAAAAGAGAAATCTGGCTGAACCAATCTGTAAGTTTTCCCTACAACCACTCAATAAGAAAGAAAAACTCTGGAATAATCCCTGAGTTTTGATCAGATTTTCAATAGAGAAAATCTCGTAAAAATTAATTACGAATCTGTTATAACGTGGTCGTAATTCGACTGGCACGAAGACATTGTGGACTCGAACCTGTGGACTTCTTGCTTCAACAAGTAAGTAATTTATTATTAACGAATTAATTTATTAATCAATCAGGTTTAACATATAATTATTCGTTAATTATACATTAAAACCAGCTATATATTTTATAAACCGTGGTTACACCTAACCGAAATGAAGAGTTGCAACGATGACAGGTGTTGCCTGTGGATCTGACTTTACATTATACTAAGTTGGTGACAAGTCAAACGATACTTGCAGCCACAACCTTATCGCCAATCTAAGCGCACCATAATCTGGGCTACGTGCGACTTGTCGGGACGACCGACGGTGGATTACGTATCTAATTCTAGTCAGCAAAAACCGAACATTTGATTAATCATAATGAATTTTATTTTAATTAGAACATTTGAATTGGAATCCCAAATCCACCCGCTTTTAAAATCATTGTGTGAAAAATCACGATCTGATTGCCGATTGGACCGTCACGCTGTATTGAGAGCAAATCATATTACACGGTCATGCTAAATATAATTAATAATAAAATTATTAAATAAAAAATATCTGATCTTAATGGCAGTCCAATCGATCAGACTGGTTAAGTCGAGATCCGAAAAGCAAATTATTTCGTTCTTCAATCTATTTTTTTATTTTTTGGTGAAAACTTGTTTGAAAATTTTCTATCTGTTAATAATATGTTCAACTCGAACCGAATTAAAAATATCCAACCGCGCTATATCGTTTCAGAACAACCAAAAAGTACAGAAGTATCATAAAACATATACCAATTTAATAAAACAGGTATCCCAATCTGAGGATCCCGACATGTGCACCATTTCGACGTATTCCCTACTTTTCTTCAATTATTACGCTATATAATAGTAAGGGTAACGAGACCCGAATTGATTTAAATGGTAAACAAATTTAATTAATTTAACTTTTTAAACAAAATATTAAGTTGGAATATTGATACAATACCGGGCTCTGGTTCCAGACATTATCAGAACGGGCCAGACCTGACCACGGTTCGAATTTGGACGAATTCGAATCGAATTTATTCGAATTCGAATTCATCAAAACATTAAACCATATTCAATTCTTCACAAGACGAATCGAATACGAATTATGAATTTTTGAATTAGAATCGAATTCGAATTCAAATTAATTCTATAATTTTAATACTTAATTAAAAAATTATAAAACCTCTAATTTTTTTTTGATATTTTGAATATTTTTGTCATATTTTCGAAAAAGTTTAAAAAGTTATGATTTTTTTTGAAAAATTTAAAAACTTTGATTTTTTCTTCAAATATTAAAAAAAATTAGGAATTAGTGTTTAACATTTTTTGGGAAAAAGAAATAAACTAAAGATTGGGTTTGCACTTAATGTACCAAATTAAGTTGCCTACGTATCCTTAGCTCCGAAGGAATCAAAGCCCACGTAGTTCTCTTACCTTTATGGAGCTAACTCACCTAGTCGGATGTGTTTGTGCTTTCACCGGTTGTGGCATCATCGAGGTCATATAGTTGGTCGGGATTTTTTCGGACCAATTCTTGTTGTCGTCTTTCCGCCTTGGTCCAATCGGCGACCAATGCTTGTGCCTCGAAAGATTGCGGTGTCATTGAGTACCGGTGTTCATCCAAAATATTACCTCCTGCACTAAATGCTTGCTCCAACTTCCACGGCAACCGTCGAAATCGGACAAGCAAGCAATTCTTTTGGAACAATTGACATAACCGGAAATTATTCTACATGGTTGTTCCACCATTCTAATAAAGCAAAATTAGAAGATTTGACAAATGGAATATCAAATTGTGTGTTAAGATATAAATCAAATTCCGAATTGGTTAAACTTATTCCTCGGGGTCTTTTTTATTTTTTCATTAGCAATCTTTCCGTAAAACTTAATTTTTCACCTTATGAGGGAGAGGGAGTTGGTTCATTAGATGTAGAAGCATTATTCCTAATACTATATTCACTCATTAAATCCATAATATCTTTTTGTAAACTATCAATTTTAATGTTCAGCATAAAAACGGTTGCATAATAGTAAATGAGATGTAGGATAATAAATACCCGATAAAAGATGTGTAGCATAATTAAAACATTCTAAAAGCTCATTTAGTTTTTCTACAAGGTCCCAATGGTAAGGTTGTAACATAATATTATTAGTTTGATCATAAGTCGAATTCCAACGATGTTGAACATCTTGTGGAAAACGTTTTGGTTTCATGTTGTTTAATTTGCAAAAAAATTTCCAATCTTTTAGCAATTTTGGGCGAGCCCATAATAAATTAAGGGGTAAATTACCCTCACGTCACTGAAGTTTGGTCACCCTTCTCCTAGGGTCCCTGACTTTTGGAAAATGATTGTCCAGTCCCTAAGTTTTGATGATAATAGACTCTCGGGTCCTTGGAGCCGGAATATTCCTTTTTCTCCGGTGAACCCCCACTTGAAAAGACTAAAATACCCCTCCCACTTAAAAATAAAAAAAAACTCTTCCTTCCCCACTTCATCTTCTTCCTCTAAACCTTCAACCTTCAACATTCAACTCAAACTCAAACCCAAAAACAAAAACAAAAACAAAAACAAATCCAAATCTTTTTAATGAGAAACTAATTAGAGATAATCAAAATTTAGAAAACCCTAACTCTGAAAACTCTAATTCGAATTAGAAATGCAAATTACACAAAAGGGATTACCTCGGGACGATCCTCCGTGATCGAAGGCAAGAGACCGAGGGATCTGGTGAAGCGAACGGAGTTGAGGATCTTCTCCTCGACCTTGGATAAGTCCATCGCTAATCCCGGCCCTGGAACAACAAGAACGAAACCAAGAAGAAAACCCTAGAGATCTCGAACCCGACGTGGCGCCCTCGCTCACCTCCCCATCGCTCAACAGGAACGAAGATGACAGATTCCCCAACGCGGCGCCGATCGACGGGAAAGTCCCCGGGAGCAAATGGCGTTATTTCCCAGAGCAGAGGTTTGTGCTTGGGAGTGCTTCTAGATGGGATGGACTGGAGCACCGAGGCCTTCAAAACCAATGCTAATGCCATGGAAGGCCTCATTTTCCAATTAAAAACCCACATAAATAAGGTCTGTGTGCTATTTTGTTGATGGGTTCTTCTCTGTGCGATGTTTGGTTTTAAAGTTTGCATCCTTTTGTAATTTAATTTGTTAAAGTTTGTATATTTAGGAGTTGGGGATTAATGGGTGTTATTGTCTGTGTGTGTGTGAAGGTTATGGGTGGAGGAGGGGAGGAAGAAGATGACGTGGGGGAAGAAGGAAAGAGAAAGCTTTTTTATTTTTTATGTGAAGGGGGGCATTTTAGTCTTTTCAAGTGGGGCTTCGCCGGAGAATATGAAATATTCCGGCTCCAAGGACCCGAGAGTCTATTATCATCAAAACTTAGGGACGGGACAATCATTTTCCGAAAGTCAGGGACCCTAGAGGGAGGGTGACCAAAGGCCAGGGACGTGAGAGTAATTTGCCCTAAATTAAGTGCTTGTTTAATTGGTCCTAATGTAGAGTCTAAAGCTTTAATTCCATCTTGAGTACAAAGATTAAATATATAGTAATATGAGTAATTATATGAGAAATATGACTAATATATCTAATTAGTAAACTTGAGGGAGAATTTATATAGCTCAAATTTTCAATAAGAGAAGTAGAGAATTGAGATTGGAATGTGTAAAATTTGAAGAATAAGAGATGGTATTTATAGAGTTGGGAAGAAATTCTGAATTTATTAAAAAAAATTTTAAAAATACCAACAATAAAAAAAACGGTAACCTAGGGATTAAAACGGTAACAAAAAAAATAATAAGAAAAAAAGGGTAATTTACCCCTAATGCTGATGCAAGCGCTGACATCAGCGAAATCCAAATATAACCCCCCCTTTTTTGAATTTCTATGAATTCAAATTGAATTCGATACGAATCGAATTCTCAAAACGAATTCTAATTGAATTCGCCGGTTTGACGAATTACAAAAAACTTGAACCGTATTCAATTCTTATCATGACAAATTCGAATCGAATTTTTTGACAAATCGAATTATTGTCGAATCGAATCGAATTTTTTACGAATAGAATCGAATCGAATCGAATCACGAATCGGATTCAATTCGTGGCCAGGTCTAGAACGGGCAAGAGTGGAACTAAGAAGAAGAATGACAGTTCCTAAAAGAACAGAAAAATTCTTGACATCCTCTGGTTTAGTGAATCGGCTCCCCCACCAAATTCTTCAGCTGGCTACAAAGAATTAAAGAAGAAACTACAATTTTCAACTCTATAAATATTCAGCTCATCGGCAAAAAAAGATACAAATCCATTAAGTTATAGCTAAAACGTGACATCCATTAGAGCAGCATCCTTTTCGGGAAAATGAGGTGCGGCACTTAAGAGAAGATTTTGAGCAATGTTTAACCATGCTAACGACCCTCTTTGCTTATGATTCTGGTGTTGTGCCGGCCGACGAAATGTACAGAATCTCACCGGCGATCACCGGCCTTCGGTTGAATTAAAGGTGTTTTTCATAATTCCTTCCGGGATACTTCCTTGAGTCTGGGAGTATGACAGATCGTACATTGTTGAAGTTCCCTCGTTTTGCCATCTATTCACCCATTCAGGGAGGGACATTGGGAGATCAATGCCATCTTCGGCGTCTTGGCTCGTAGGTGTCCACTGCTCGACGAGAGGCCCCAAGATGTTGACAGCATGGCCCATATCCGGCCTCTGGTTTGGTTCACGGGCAGTGCAATGCCCAGCTAGCTCAGCTACCTTGTGAATGCTAGCAAAAGCCTCTGCGTCCTCGAGTTGGAGAGTTTGGTCAATTGCTTTTCCAATATCCTTCTTAGTAATTAGGACCCTGCGGAACCATGCCACTAAGTGAGCCGTCTCCTCCGGATCATTAGGTTCTAGAGCTTTTCTGCCGGTGATAATCTCCATTAAGATCACCCCAAAAGCATAGACATCCACTTTTGTCGTCACCCGTCCAGTAGCTGTAGAGAAGCAAGTTATATCAGATAATAGAAAAAACATGGCAATAATTAAATGAACCTGAGAATTAGACTCTCATTTCATTTAGGCTGGTTTCCGTATCATCAAGAACTTCATTGGTTCATTATAAGCATGTACAAGTCTCTTGCTCAAGTGGTCAAGGGTATCACTTCAGCCATGTGTAAGACAGAAAATAATTAACAGAAGTTTAAGCTCATCAAAGGGACTAAAAGAAAACCAATCAATTTGGCTAGGGTCCGCACATAAATGGCTATCACGACTCAATAGGAAGGTAGGGGCATGATTGTCCCTCATCATCCGACCATTAAACCACCAAAGGTAAAACCCACCAGACAGATAATCCAACAAAGAAAAGAAGATTATTTATCTAGAAGCACAAGCACGCAGAACAAGTGTAATGTCAGAAAAAGGATAACCATTTCTTGTCCCTTTCATTAAGAAAGTCGGACTAGAAGTAAAAACTATCTGCCATCTCAAGATTTAAGATGCATTACTTTCTTGGTCAATGGTACTATGGTAGTAAATTTAAATGTTAGAAGTAAGATAGCTAGATCACGTTTTCTGATGCTTAGAGCATCTTTACTAAGTAGTTTCGGCAAGCACATCCATGAAAACATTAATACTGAAGCAGAACAAACAAAGTTAACTATAATGTTTTATGATGAACACTAACAGAATACATAACCAAGGGATAAGCAGAATCATAAGCAAAAGAAAGTTCAACATCTACTTACCAGCATACTCCGGGGCTAGATAACCAAATGTTCCAGCCAATCTTGTTTCCATAGAGTACTTCCCATCCGGAGCAAGTTTGACTAAACCAAAATCAGCCACCTTAGCTCTCATGTCATCTCCGAGCAGTATGTTTGAAGGTTTAAGATCTCTGTGGATAAAACTTTGCTGAGCCAAACTGTGCAAATACTCTACACCGCGTGCCACATCTAGAGCAATGGTGATCCTTTGCTTCCAAGAAAGAGGAGGCCAGCTATGGTCCTGCCATTCGAACAAATGTTGGGATAAAGTGCCTTGTGGCATGTATTCATAGACCAAGAGCCTCTCAGCACCATTGACACAATATCCCAAAAGGGCTACCAAGTGCCTGTGCCTCACTTTGGTAAGCACGCCAATCTCAGCCTGAAATTCACTGACCCCTTTGTTACTCATTTGACTGGCCTCCATCCTCTTCACAGCAATCTTAGTTCCATCACGCAACTCACCTCTATAAACCACACCAAAGCCTCCCTTGCCTAAGATGTTCCTCTCATTAAAATTATCCGTTACTTGCCGAAGCATTTCAATAGGGAACACAGCGTTCCCTCCTTCAAACACGTGATGATCACTACGATTACCGCTATCCTGACTCTGGGCTTCGCTCAGAACTCCATACCCACTGGTACAACAATTTGCTGCAACTGATCCTGTAGCATTGCCACTCTCCTGATCCTTGACTTTGGCAAATTGTGCACGTTTCTTCTTGACATGGTGCCTGTACACAACAAACAGCACTAATCCAACAAAGATGACTAGAGCAACAACAACAATGCCAGCAATCAATCCTGCCGAAGCGCCACTGCTTTTTGATCCACTGGAACTCCCGCCAGATGCTGGTCTACCAGGAACCGATCCAGAGGATGACCCTCCACCTCCCGTATCTATATCTGTTCCTAAAAAGGGATTTCCGTCCGTTTTGACAGTCACTGGGTTTGGAAAGTTCGGAACTTTCCCGCTAAGGTTGTTATTGGAAACATCAAGAGTTTGGAGGCTGGTTAACTTAGTCAAGCTATCGGGAATTTTACCTGTGAGATTATTGTCATTCAAGTACAACCCTTTCAAGCCGGTAAGATTCCCAAATGCCGGCGATATGAAGCCGCCAAAATATTGCTTCCCCAAGTTGACAGTAATAACCTTCCCCGAACTACAGGTCACAAATGCCCAATCTGAACACGCATCATTCCCTGTCCAACTAGTAGCCAGCTTCAACGGGTACCCAAACCCCGCAGCGGCCTCAATCAGTGTCGTAACCTGCTCATCACATTGCACCCCAGGAGTGTTCAAGCAAAAAGAATTCAGCCCATTGTTATCAACCTTGACCTTCGATGTGAACTTGGGCATCGGACCCTGGAACCTATTATTCGCCAACGAAACATTCGCCAATTCCGGCAGATTAATCAACGAGTCCGGGATCACCCCGGTAAACACGTTATCCCTTAGTTGCAGATCAAACAGAGACACACATTTTGACAAATCCGGAACAGGCCCCGAGAAATTGTTCTTGTGGAGCCATACCTGCACAAGATTCGGCATCGAGGCCAACACATCGATACTCCCCGAGAGCCCCTCCTCCTGATTGTTCACCCACAAGTGCGTGATCTGCGAATTCGCAAACGACTTGGGCAACTCCCCGATGAGCTGATTATACGAAAGCCTGAGCTCCGTGAGGCTCGGGAACGACGCGAAAATGTCAGGGATCGTCCCGGAAATGTTCGCGTTGCTCGCCTGGAACTTGGTGAGACCGGTGGCGGCAGTTAGTCCCGTCGGAATGCTCCACCCGGCGAGATCAAGGTTCTGGCTGATGCTGAAATCAGTGAGCCCCGTGAGGCCGTCGAAGAAACCGTTGGGGACCGCCGTGAAGTTGTTGCCGTCGAGGAGGAGCTGCGAAAGCGAGGAGAGGCGCCCGAGCAAGGGGAGGTCGCCGGAGAGGGAGTTTCCCTGGAGCTGGAGGGTCTGAAGGGAGGCGAGCGAAGCCACCTCCTTGGCTAGGGTTCCGGCGAGCTTCCTGTTGGAGAGGAAGATCGAGGTCACGGCGTTGGAAAAACACTTCACTCCGTCCCAGCTGCAGTAATCAGTTCCCGTCCACGACGACGGCGCCGGAGACAGGGCGCCGGCGATCTTCGCCATCGCCGCGGCGTCGTCGGATTTCGCCGCGTAGAATAACAAAACGGAGAACAGTATAAACACCAGAATTTTCTTTCCCATTTTGCCCTTCCTTCTAAATCTCTAGCTTCTTTTCTTCTCTCTGTTTGGCCTGGAGAGGAAGGTGGGGTGGTTGTGGTGTAATTATGGAGACAATTAGGGTTAGTGTGGTTTTTTTGGGTTTTCCAAAATATTTGGGGAAAAAGGGTTGAGTTTGTGAAGGGAATTGATACAAGAGAGAAGAGAGAAGTAAATGGCTTAGCTGGGTTTTGTCTGTTGGTTGGTTGTGTAATTAATTGAATTTGGGTGCCTTGTAAGTTGTACTTGTAAGGAGAATTTAATTGCCTGTCTAGAAATTAATGGGGAGGAGATTGGAATTTGGTAATTCATTACACGAGGAGTCAGATTAACATTTGAACCTTTTCAAGGTTGCTTTTTGGTTGTTAACATATTTGTTACAATTGGATGAAAAGGAAAAGAGAGACAGAAAATATAGGAAATAGGGTAAAAAACGCGTATGGTCACTGATTTATTTTTACAAGTTTGTGATCACTAAAGACACTTATGATCATTAACATCGTGCTGCCTTAACTACGTTGCCATTCCGGCCTCGCGTTGACGCTTTCTGCAGCTCGATCTAAGCGGAACATGCAGATGATAGTCGTCGGTGGTTGGACCCAATTTTTCTAATCGTGTTCAATCTCCTCAATTTTTCTTGTAATTTTGGAACATGGCTCTCTTGCTAGGTCGTGATCAGATTCCAAAAAACGTTAGCGAGGCCTGAGCTGACATGGTATGGGCGGCATAATGTCAATGGGGCTCAAGACTCTTTGGCTAAGATAGAAAAAGAATGGGAGAAAATAGAGAAATGAAAGATGACGAGAAAAAAGTTTATGATGTTTAAAAGATCTTACATTCCAAAAATTAGCTAGAGTAATATACTTTGGTGACCATAAAAAAATTGTGACCATGAAATAAAATTTTAATCACTCTAGAAGAGAAGATTTTGTTCCCTCTTTTATGTATTTGCTAATTTGCGATCGGACAATAAAAAAGGAAAATAGATAGGAATTCAACATACTATTCTACACCTGGATGATTAATTTCCTTCGGGAAGGAACGAGAATTTCGGGCGTGATTAACGGGAAGGAACGAGAATTTCCCTTTCTTCGGTAAGAAAATAACATAGTGAAATTAAATATTTGAGAACTTTTTCATAAGAATAAAATAATATTGAATATAAAGCTTTTTTGGAAACTACATATATTGATGTTTAATTATTTAATTAATTTAGATTTAAAACAAGTAAATTTTAAGAATGAAAATTCAAAACAACAGTTTTTTTTTCGGTGAGTAGAAAAAAAGCTTAAAAATGACAGACGAAAAACGCGGTTTGCAGCACATGGGTCACGCTGGAATTATTTCATGGACACAGACGTTCAAAATTAATTATTCGCCGGCAATGATTATTATGTTTTTAGTTTCTTTTTGGATTGGGCTCCTGATTGTTTTTTAGTATTGGAATTTGTCAAATTACCAAATTCCAAGTAGTTTTTTACTTTTTTAACTTCGAATATTCGCATCTCATATTCTCTTAACACTAAAATGACTCTCAATTACATATTTTTCTGGCGGAATGACGTCTTCTCGGAACTATGATGACGCAAAAAGTCAGTCCCTCCCTCTCATGAGTAAATCATTTCCAAATCTCACAAGATAAGATGAGACTAATCTCCAGGTATCATCTTTCCCTCACCAAAATGCGGGGCACACGGCGCGACAGGACTCTCCCCGTCGCGGGGATAACGTAGCCGAGCAGCAAGCGACGGGCGAATGGACCGACGGTTATATTGCACGTTGGTCCCAGTCAGTGGAAAAGCCTTGGCACAGATCTCTTAAGTACTTTGCCTTCAAGCTTAAGTCTTCTATATGCTTCTCTGATATGGCAAGGCCTGATCGGACCAGACTCCCTCCGCTCGGACATCACCATTCTCGCTGCAATCATGTCGAACCAAGAAATGAACAGCCAGCGATAATGAAGGACGAATATGAAAATATCAACCCTGATGATGTTTTCAGGGTTGTAAACTTGAGCCTTGTACATGTTCAGACGCAACCAGAGATTTTCTCCGAAGAAACTTCGGTTTGCCAAAAATATATATCAACCCCAGACACTGCACATAGAAACACGAGATAAGAAAAGTTACCTGTTTCGACAAGGTCGCCAACAAACATTTTCGCTATGCCACACACTACGATTGTCATCGGCAATGAAATTTTCTGGCTTCCGGTGATGCTGACCAGCAGCTACATTCAGACAGTAATGGAGGATAACAAGAAAGTTAGGCCAACTACAACAGTGCCACAGTGATTCACTTAAAGCCTAGAAACTTCTGCCAACTGATTATTGCCCCTTTCTTGCCCATGCTATGCTAAAACATTAACCTCATGGACTAATATGCAAGCAAATGCCAAGGAAAACGAGACAAGTGAAACTATTAGTGCAACTTTCCGCTATGTGTCCATGCACAAATCCGCATTCGTCTTTTGGAGACATGTTTCAAAATTCACAGCAACAATTATACTGTGGGGACTATCCTGTTAAAGAATAAAAATCAAGACTTATCCAGTACACCTTTAATGATGGACACTTCAAAACTCTTATACAGGATTGCGGCTATGATGCTCGGTTATAAAAGCAAGGAAGCATAAAGAATAATTTATCAACACAAAAGCACATTAACAAAAACAAGGTCAATAGCAATGCTTACCCTCCTCATGTTAGGCTTCTGAAGTGCTGATCTACGAAAAGATTCATATCTACTCATTTGGTCATCGGTAAACTGTGATAAGATAGATCTGAAACAGAGACAGAAAGGTATGATTTATTTAAGTTACATAGTTCAAGGTAAAGATGGACAAGAGATCAAAAACAATACTTCAAATTATATACATCATAGAAACCGTATTTGATGCAATTTCAATTAGTTCTCAGCAATCAAGCAGGATTTTTTACACATGACAATTCCAACCCAGTCACTAAAACTTCCCAGAAGTATTTGAGAATATTAATAACTTGAATTGATTTCACATATAACAACAAAAAAACATGTGGCAGACGGATGCAATTGCCAAGCAAACGTGCACTAACTTATCACCGAACAAACAATAAAATTTGGTACAATTGTTGACCCATCAATCAGAACCTTGAAAATATAGGCTAACCCACATAATCGACATTTGACGCGCATAACCAGGTTCCTATTTCACGTATGCCAGTGGCACAACAGGCAAGTTCAACACCATTCATTAACTGGAAGGTACTCACTCAAGAACCATTCATTAACTGGAAATGAACCAGATGTTCAACACCATTAAATGACATGTACTTACTTCATTTTCGCCATCTTATCAGGGTCAGAGCTGGTGGGCAACTTGGCAAGTTCAACATCCACATTCTCCTCATCACCATCATCCTCATCATCCTTAATCTTCGCCTTGCCTCTGGAAGACTCAGTCATGGTTGTCAAAGATGATGGGTTTGAGGGAAAGACCAATGAGTTGCCCATATCATAGTCTTCAGGTGGTGGATCAGACGAAACATCAGGCGGACCGAAGGCATCTTGTGAAGCCATTGCAGTTCGATTGTCAAGGTCGTCCTGGCCAGTAGGGGACTCTGGTGGTGATTCCTCTTGCTCCTCGTATGCTACTTCAAATGGATCCTTAGAATGCTTCATTGCACTACTGTTGTGAAAACCTAGATATCAATGATCATGTAACAATAAGTGATAAGCTTAATTTGACAGCCTTCCATGTCAAAGAAACCCGACAAGAAAAAGCATTATATAGAGCGAAACTAAGTAGTCCAATTTCATTGGCAGTGTCACAAATGAAGAACCTAGCTTATTGACACAAACCCTTATAGAAAAGGGAGGGAGGCAGGGAGCGCAAGTGAGGAAAAAGGCTTTGGTACCGCAAATATGAGAATAGCTGAAGTTTGCTTATACTGGAGATTTTAGCTTCTTTTTTTCCGGCAAGAACATGGGAACCCACCACTGGGAGGTGGGGCATATTAGAACCTTATATCCATCAAATTTTCAACACATGTATTTATAAGAAAACCATGACAATGAATGAAGTGAATATAAATGGACCAAATCAAATTATGAAATACAGGGGCTGGTAGATAAAATGAACAGGTTAAATCCCGAGTTCTTACATCTCCCAACAGAGCAGGAACATACAAAAGTAGATGCAATAGACCAAAGAAAAACATCTAGAGCACGACCCAACTAAAATGCAACGAACAATCCAGAACAGAAACCACATAAACAGTGTGCTGCAGAATTCCGAACAGAGGCAAAAGCTCCAACGAGAAGTCTAAAACTGATCCAAGTAACAAGCACCGAGTTAACAAATTTAGTAGGCAAACACCAAGACAGTTTTCTAATCATAGAAACCAAGAGAATCATCCCGAATAACTGCGGCAACAGATATCACAAAGGCGAAAAATCGCAATCAAGAGGATCCATCTTGGCACCCAGCATCATATACTACTCACTACTTGATGAAGGGGAGGGAGCACGTGATAGGCAACCACAAATCCGTTGATTCCGCAGAATATCAGAAACAGGATATAGTCTTGATCCGTTGATTCTACAAATACAAATACAAGAAGGCGACAAAGAATTAGGGAAAACTATATATAATGACCTAAATCTAAGGTTATCTTTATCTCCATCACTACTTCTCCCTTAACCAAAACACAAGTCTAAGGTCTTAGCGAATTGGAAATTTTTCACAATTCTCAGCCATCAAATTCAAAAACTCATCTTATTGAAGACTAAACTTTCAACCCCTCGTCTACATAAGCCAGCGGTTGGCTGCAATTGTAACAGTTAATTAACCCTAGAAAACCTGAATTCCGATGCCCTAAATTCCCTTTCCAAGAAAAAGAATTCCTATTCAAAGGAGGTCGTACTCACCCGGGACCGGCTTGTATCTCAGGACATCAGAGCACGCAATTACAAACTGCGGTATTGGGATTCAAGTCTTTATACATTCCGAATTGTTGCACTTTCGGATAATTTAGATTCGGATAATTCGTTGGACAATTAGGACGGCACGGTATTGGCACCGACTTGAGCCCAGATAAACAACCACGCCCGCAGGATTTATGTAATTGGGCCAAAGGCCGCTATTTACAGGAAATAACAAAAACAGAAGATAATTACTTTTGAGCTAGGGCCCGGCCCAATCAGCATCTGAGTCACCTTTCCTGCGCTGGCTTCTCTTCGAAAGAGAAAATAGCAAATCTGAACATTCGTAATTAGCGACGAGGTAATTTGAACAACGGTTTAACCATTCACATTTGGAAAAAAATTAATAGAAAAGGTTATGTGCCAGAAAAACATGTCATGTATGAGGCAGTTATTAAAAAAAAGAAAAAAGTATATTTTACTTACCTGTAGTTTCGCAGATTTTCTATTCAGGCCGTGTGGTTTCAATTTGGTAATTCAGTCCTTGTGCTTTGCAATCTTTTATAGAATACGATCCACTCCGGATGACGGGGATAAAACATCCACTAGACTTGCCACGTAGGCTAATACGACATCGTTTTATTATCCACATGGCAAGGTGACTGGATAAGTTGTTTGACTCGAACTTACTCAGAACGACGTCGTTTTATTGGCAAATTACAAAATCAATCCTAATTATTATTTATATTATTTCAAAAGCTCCACCTTTAACAACAACTTTCAACCTTCCATCTCCGACCACATCCCTAGCCTCCATCTCTATTGAAGTATTAAGATCAATATTTAAGCTCTAGGATGATGATTACTCACGGTTATTTTCGGAAAGGGAAAGTAAGAAAGAGAAAGTTGTTCATATGAAGAGAGAGAGAGGAAATTGGTGGGAGAAAAATGATTTCCATTTTCTCTTACTTTTATTAGCTGTAGAAACTCATTTATATAGTACTACCTGCTACTTTTCATATTTACAAGTTTGCCTTTAAGTCGTTGAGCCTCTTATACATTGAACAGTATGGCCCACTACCACTCCAACATCCATCTCAAGTACTCAGGCCTGTTCTATTCTCAGTTGCTTGTTCTTCACATTGCAGTGGAGCAGCTTTCAGATCCTTCAACAGCCCCCCATAAGTTGGGCTATGTATATCAAGAAGACCCAATTTATGTACCAAGAACTCAAATCGTTGTACTGATAAGCTCTTAGTGAGAATGTTGCAAGCTGAAATTG
The DNA here is from genome assembly GCA_963995505.1 of Hypericum androsaemum. Classification (NCBI taxonomy): domain Eukaryota; kingdom Viridiplantae; phylum Streptophyta; class Magnoliopsida; order Malpighiales; family Hypericaceae; genus Hypericum; species Hypericum androsaemum. The sequence continues at coordinate 3,633,742 of OZ023190.1, read as the reverse complement.
TGTAGCCACATGAAATAATTTAATCAAGCCATTGTGAACCCTTTCTTGTACTAGATGACAATCGATCTCTATATGTTTCGTCCGTTCATGAAACACAGAGTTCTCCACTATATGTATGGCAGATTTGCTATCACAATAAACCAGAGCAGGTCCTGGTTCTAAACTCTGTAAATCTATGAGTAAGAATGTCAACGATTGCACTTCGCAAGCAGTTGCAGCAAGGGCCCTGTACTCCGCCTCTGCAGAAGATCGAGATACTGTAATTTGCTTCTTGGCTTTCCAAGAAACAAGTGAGTTGCCTAGATTAACGCAGTATCCTGTCACTGATCTTCGTGTGTCAATACAAGCTGCCCAATCACTATCAGAATAAGCTTTCAGTTTCCCATCTGATTCAACAGGATAGTACAATCTTATTCCTGGTGCTCCTTTTATATATTTCAAGACATTATACGCAGCCTGAAGATGTCTGTCTGTAGGCTTAGTCAAATTTTGTCTCAGTTGTTGTACTATGAACCCAATATATGTTCGTGTAATTGCAAAATACAACAACCTGCCTACCAATCTCTTGTACAAACAAGAATCTTCCAGGATAAGCTTCCCATCAATAGACTTCTTATAAATAGGTTTTTCATGTTGGTCAAAGGCCAATTGATATAACAATCTCCCTGCATCCACACACAACTTGATGCTCATATCAACTAGTGCCTGCCTAGGTTTGCAACCTAGATATCCAACATCTTGCAATATATCCAATGCATATTTCTTTTGAGACAAATGAATCCCAGCTGAATTTCTCGCCATTTCAAGCCCAAGAAAATACTGCAACTTGCCTAAATCCTTTAACTTAAGTGTTTTCTACATAGACCAACAAAGCAGTGAAAGAATCTGCATCCTTTTTAGTGAATAATGAATAGTCACACTTGGATTGAACATACCCAAAAGCAAGCAAAATGGATGTAAGCTTGGCAAACCACTGTCGACTTGCTTTGAGTCCGTAGAGAGACTTTTTGAGCCTGCAAACTTTGCCGTCATCCCCCGCTGCAAGGGACAAACCTGGAGGAACTTGCATATAAACCTCCTCAGCAAGATCACCATAGAGAAATGCGTTATTAACTTTAAGCTGATGGAGGATCCAGCCTTTACTGACAGCCAAAGCAACCAAAACACGCACAGTTGTCATCCGGGCAACGGGACTAAAAGTCTCAAAAAAATCAATCCCAAGTGATTGAGTGAATCCCTGAGCGACAAGTCTGGCTTTACACCTCTCAATACTGCCGTCAGACTTGTGCTTAACCTTGTAAACCTATTTATTTCCAATGAGTTTCTTGCCAAGAGGAAGAAAAGTAAGCTCCCAAGTGGCATTTTGAGCAAGAGCCAATAACTTCAAATGCATAGCTTCGAGCCAACACTCCTCTTTAATGGCATCATCATAAAACTGTGGTTACACGACACTAGCAACGGAAGTAGTAAAAACTCTATTAGCTAGGAGCTAGATGACTATAAGTGAAATATGAATGGATAGGATAACAACAAACTGCAGAACAGGCAACTGAAGAAGAATGTACCTGAACTGGAGAGTGATCATCTGCGCGCGGTGGAATCACAGTGTGTTCATAATCATGGAGATATTATGGTATGGTTTTGGTATGAGTGGATCGGCGAGGTGGCAAGGGTAGTGTGGGAGGAACAGAGGTAACAGGGGAGATAGGTGTAGGAGAGGATGGAGTAGGTAGAGTAGAGGATGAAGTAGGTAAAGAAACAGATGGTAAAGTGGAATCATTGGTTGGATTAATTATAGGAATAGGTAAAACCAGGTCAGAAGGTGAATAGGGTTGAAAATATCTGTCTTGATAAACAGAACTATCATGAAAGGGAAATATACGCTCATAGAAGATCACATCATGGGAAACAATAGTGGAATGGGATTCTAAATCGTATAGCTTGTAGCCTTTGATCCCAATAGGCACTCCCAAATAGATATATTATCATGCCCTAGCTTGGAATTTGGTTCTAGAGGCAGGGGTTGTAGCTGCATAACTCAAACAACCAAATACTCACAAGTTATTAAACTTTGGTGGTTTAGAATAGAGCAAGGTATAGGGTGGCTGGTTCTGAAGGCTAGTGGAAGGCGTTCTATTCATGAGATAAGCAGCATAGGTGACTGCATCACCCCAGAAAATGGTAGGTAATTTGGCTTGGAGCATGAGGGATCTAGCTATATTGAGTATAGTTTGATGGCGTCGTTCTACCCGACCATTTTGTTGATGGGGTATAAACACAACTTGTCTCGTGGATAATCCCCTTTGCTTGGTAAAATTCCTTCATGAGAAACTCCTTTCCTTGGTTAGTACGTATGGTTTTGACTTTCCTAGCAAATTGGGTTTCAACTAGAGCACGGAAATTGGCTACTAACTGTCTGGTAACAGACTTGTCTTTCATCAAGAACAACCAAGTGAAACGACTATGATCATCAACAATCGTCAAGAAATATGAACATCCATCATATGTGGGCAAGGCATATTTTCCCCAAATATCCATGTGAACTATCTCAAAAGGCATACTAGCATGAGAGCTGCTAAGAGGGAAAGGCAGTCTTCTATACTTAGCATAATGGTAAATGTCACAATGTGTGATTGCCTTAGGAACTACAACAAGATCAATAGTATGGATCAACTGAAGTTTAGGAAATGGTATGTGACCTAGGCGGCAATGCCAGAGGTCAAAATTTGAAGGCAGATAAACTGATGCAGCAGTAGGTAAGGTAGGCTGTGTGGAGGAAGTGAGGTTGAGGATGTAAAGGTCCTGTGATTCCACGGCGCTACCAATCACTGTCGAACTGATTAGGTCCTGAATCAAGCAAAGATTAGTTTTAAAATAAATCTGAAAAGGGAATGACAAAGTCAGCTTACTAACGGAAAGAAGGTTAAAGGCAAAAGAAGGAACTAGCAGCACATTAAAGAGGTACAAATCCTCTGTTAACTTGACAGTTCCCATATGGGTGGCCACTGTTGTATGACCATTGGGAAGAGAAATGACAACATTAGAAACAGGTTGTGAATCAATAAAATAGTGAAAGGAATATGCAATGTGATCGGATGCACCAGAATCTAATATCCAGGTGCTGAAGGAAGAAGTGGAACTAGCACAGACTCTAAGCGAAGAAGAAAGAAGATTACCAGTAATGTGTTGGACACCTATGGAATTAACCTGAGGTTGAGTGGACAAAGGAGTATCACTAACATGTCATGTGTCCTGATGCCCCGCAGAAGAGTATTGAACCAAAATATTGCTCAGGGGTTAAAGCCAGCTTGGCTAAACCCTCATTCATCTCTTGCAACTCGGCTGAAGAAACTTGGTTTGCTGTAAGTGGAACATGTCTGCTATAAGAAGATGAATCTCCTGGTCGTTGAGCATTGCCAGAGTATTGATTCCCACCATTAGTGAACTTGAAATTAGGAGAAAATCCATGCTTCGATAGCACTTGTCAACTATATGACCTTCTTTGCCACAATATGTTCAAATAGTAGTACGATTGTTGTTGTTCCAAGACCTTCTACCACCACTAGTACTATTCACAGTATTAACTGTTCCTGAATTGCTAAAAGATGAAGATCCTGCGGATATATTCACAAAGACAGAGCCAAGAAGTTGCTGCTCATATTGCAGAGCCAGGAAAAGAGCTTTATTCACATCAGGTAACGGCTCTATTAATATGATCTGAGAGATAATCGTGCTAAAATTCTCATTCAGGCCAATCAAAAACCTAATGACTTGATCATTCTCCTGGTATATACGCGAAGTTCTCACAGATTCACACATCTCAGAGCCTTTCTCCTTGTCTATGCACTTGCACAAAGGTATAGGACGAAACTCACAAAAATCATCCCACAGTGTGCGAAACGAAGTGAAATAGTCAGTTACCGAAAGCGCACCCTGTTTAAGAGAGCAAAGTGCCATTTGAAGCCTCGCAATCTTCACGGAATCACCTCTTCCAAACCTTCCTTTTAGGTCAGTCCAAACAGCAGCAGCTATCTCCAAGCAGCTTACACTTCGTGCGATCGCAGGCTCCATAGATCCTACAAGCCAACTAAGCACCATATTGTTGCAGCCTTCCCAATCTTCATAGCGATCGTCATCAGGATTTGGTGGAATTACAGATCCGTCCACCATAGGCCATTTCTTCTTGGATCGTAAGACTCGCTTCATAGATCTGCTATAGCTGAGGTAATTCGTGGCATTAAGAGAAGGAGTAACCAGCACCAGAGCTGGAATCTCACTTGGATGAAGATAAAATAGTCCATTCTCCATCAGACGTTCAGAAATTGGTGAATCGGAGGTCAACGAGCCGTGTTGACCAGCAACGATAGAGTTTCCCGCCATAGTTGATTCTTCTTGAGCTACTGAAGATGAAATTGCTCACAAGGATCGAAGTATTTAGCGCTCTGATACCATATTGAAGTATTAAGATCAATCTTTAAGCTCTAGGATGATGATTACTCACGGTTAGTTTCGGAAAGGGAAAGTAAGAGAGAGAAAGTTGTTCATATGAAGAGAGAGAGAGGAAATTGGTGGGAGAAAAATGATTCCCATTTTCTCTTACTTTTCTTAGCTGTACAAACTCATTTATATAGTACTACTTGTTACTTTTCATATTTACAAGTTTGCCTTTAAGTCATTGGGCCTGTTATACATTGAACAGTACGGCCCACTACCACTCCAACGTCCATCTCAAGTACTCGGTCCTGTTCTATTCTCAGTCGCTTGTTCTTCACATTGCAGTGGAGCAGCTTTCAGATCCTTCAACAATCTCTTCCACTTCCCATCTCAAAAATCAATTTAAAAGATCAATTTGTGGTTCTGGTCACTCTTGAGCTGCCTATCCACTGATCAAAAGATGTGTGTACTATTTCACCTCTAATTAATTTTCAAGTCATTTCCGTCCAAAGAAAGGCCCCTCATTCTCGAAGAAACTTTGTGTTGGTCCCTCCATACCAAGTCATTTGATGACTTGGTATGTCTTTGCCAATGAATAAATGACAAGTGGACAAGTAGGGCATCTCATTAATCCATGCGTGTATAATCTAATTATGATATATAATCTGTATGTTATTTGTTCCTTCTTCTTTAATGAAGGTGGTTTCGATTTTTGTGGCATTCAGGATGCCATTTTTTGCTTCGAATTTTTATTCATTGGTGGGAGAAGTTTGATTTTGTCCCTAAAGAGGTTAAGAACCTTGCAAGACCGTGAGCTAGATTTGATTCAATGACTCCAATTATAGAGTCTTCTATTTTATTGTGTCTTTGATCGCGAACCATGACTAAAGCTGAAGTGTTCAACCCTGTTCTGGTTAAAGGTTTTAAACCTATGCGGTTAACACCCTCGTCTATACAATAGCTACTAATTTTATTGGAGCTGCGAGTCTCATGCAAGACCGTACTCAAGAACAGCTAATGAATCTTAAGTGCCCATCTCTATCTCATTTTAGATGGTATTGAGATGGACGCGACCCGGATTGGGCTGGCGGGTCTGGTGGTGATGGGCCAAAACCTGGCCTTGAACATCACCGAGAAGGGATTCCCGATCTCCGTCTACAACCGCGACTTCGTGCTCTCCATCTCCATCGACAAGAAATGTAATGAGTTGGAGATAACGGGTAGGGCTTGTCTTTGACGAGGAGGTGAGGCTCTAGGCCACAGAGTTGGGAGAAGTGAGGAGGTGAAAGTGTATTTGTGTAGAGCAATGGAAGCCATTAGCGGTCAATAATTCAATGTCCAGATGCTAAATCCCTGTGAATTGGGTTCTTCCGAATCCTGAAGATGAAATTGGTTGCAGGTAAGGGAAAGGTTGTGAGCTATTTATTGATGCCACTTTCCAGGTAAGGTGAAATTGGTTGCAGGCAAGGGAAAGGGATTTTGCCGAAGGTGGGGGCTTTGAAATAATATAAACAATAATTAGGAATGATTTTATAATTTTTTAATAAAATGATGTCGTTTCGAGTAAGTTCGAGTCAAACAACTTATATAGTCACCACGCCACGTACACATTAAAACTACATCTTTTTGGCCTACGTGGCAACCCAGGTGGACGTTTTATCCCCGTCATCTGGAGTGGACCGTATAACATAAAAGATTAGAAAACACAGGGACTGAATTACCAAATTGAAACCACACCTGAACGCGAAATCGATGAAACCATAGGTAGGTAAAATGTACTTTTCTCTATAAAAAATTGTCACTTATGAGGCTAACACGCATAAAAAATTTCATATTCAAATCTAAACATTATGGACGACAATGTGATATTCATTAATTTTAAATTATCTATAGACAAATATGTTAGGAATAAAGTGCACAAGAGAACAATAACATGCAAAGAACAATGGACACAATAGATTATGTGGTTCGCCCTAATATCTACGTCAACGGGAAGAAAAGAGAATTTTTATTGATAATCCACAAAACCATATATAACCCTAAGGTAACATTTTCTTATACAGAGATAAACCCTTGTATATCAAAAAACCTATAGAGGTCGTCCTATGAGTCCAAAACAAGAGTTCGAGCGAAACAGGAAACGACTGTCAGCACCACCTAGCAGTCGCTAGCAGCTAGGTCATCAGAACACAACTTTTTGGAATACCTCCTAGCAATCGCTGGGGGTAGCGACCGCTACCTCCACTCACCATTTTCTTGATTTCTTTGACATTTCCAGCAATCTCCACCTTGGCGAGAAATTATCCAGTACGAGAAATCATGAAGCTCTACTCGAACTTCAAAAAATTCTACCTTGATAAAATACCGTCCTATGAAGAACCATGAGATCTTGCGAAACTAAATCGACTCCACCTTGAACCATAGATACACTTCATCAATAAGATCATCTCCATTTTCTCACCTCTTTTGTTCAATCACTTAGAGCCACTCCTCAAGCTCGAGCAACTTTTGAGCTTGCTTAGCGTCTTCTTTCCAACCTGCAAGGTGTCGAAGCAACCTTGTGACCAATAGACATGCCCTCTATATTTTGGTCAACCCTAAACTACTTCTCTGTTAGACCTTTTTGCCTCAAACCAATGCTACGTGTCATAGTATACAAAGGATAACCTTTTGATCTACCAAGTAAAACCTTCGATATGTCATGAATTCCACTATTCGGCCGTGAGTGAGATACCTGACTCGCCCATGGTGTCACCAACGGCTTTGCCTTCCCAATGCCAAACCTACCTAACACCATTGACATACACGTTCCTTTAGACAACCATAGCGGGGCCTTGCTAACCTTATCTCTGCAAATCCTAACTGCAACTCAAAGTATTCATGTCAAGCCTTTGCTCCATCATACAAAAGCCTTCTCCCTCTGCATCAAAATCTAATGATGTGACTCCACCTACAACTATACCCCCCACTAACCTATAGGTATTCCTCGCATCTCTTTCACCCATCATTACCACCATAGTATCTTTCTCCACCTCGATTAGCCCGCCTATAACCTTATAACTGGACCACTTATAATCCAAGGCTCAAAATGAGATCAAATTCCTCTCCAACTTCGAAACATGCCTAACCCCACTTAATTTTTTCTCAACACCATCGTACATCTTGATCTGGATATCACCTATGCCAGTGATCCTACAAGTATAACCATCACTCATAGTCATCACACCTGAATCAACGAACTTGTAAGTGTCGAACCACCCTCTCTTATGCATCATGTGAAAGTAGGGGTAAGTTCGGTGCAGTTTTGCGGTATCGGTGTGAAAATTCACACCGAACCACACTTTTAGTTTTGCAAAAATCTGCACCATCGGTGTGGCAGTTTTGAAGAAAACTGCGGTGGTGCGGTTTGATAGTTTTGCGGTTTCATGGTGCGGTTTGCGGTCTGCACCGAAAAATTGGGCCCATTTCGTTAGGCCCATTTAGTGGGCCCAAATTTGAAAAAGAGTCTCATTTTTCACACACGACGTTTATGGGACAAAAAAAGTTTATATACTAAAACAAAACGATGTCATTTTTTCACATAATACATGTATACTAAAATGACATCATTTCAATTTATCAGTTTCGCAGTCGGTCGGTGTGGTTTGAGACCAACACTGAAACCACACAGCATCAAATCAGTTTCGGTTTGAAATCACACTACGAAACTATTTAAGTGTGCGGTTTGGATTTTATTGGTCGGTCAGTTTCGCGGTCTGTCGGTTTCATGGTTTGTGTGGGTTTCAAGCTCACCTCTATGTGAAAGGAACAAGCGTTGTCCAAAATTCAGGAATTAACTTGACAATACAGAAAGACAGTCACCATCTGACTCGTCCAAGCAAGAGGCCATATTCATAGAACTCGATCCTTTTTCCTCGTGGTCCCGAGTTCTTCTTAGAAATCCTTCTTCACGTGCCCTTTTTCTCCACACTTGAAGCAATTTTCTTTGAATCTCTTTGACCATGACTTGGATCCTCTTCCATCTTCACTACGACCACTATGATAATCCCTCACAACCAGCTCTTCCATTCGTTCATTGCTAGTTTTCCTATTTTGATGAAACCCTAGCAGAGCACTTGTGATATCTTCCAACACAAGGGATTCCTTCCCCCAAATTAGAGTTGTAACCAAATTCTCATAGGAACTCAGTAAAGAATTTAGGAGCAACAATGCCTTATCTTTCTCCTCAAACTTCACGTAGACCCTTCTCATATCACTCAATAATTGATTGAAAATATTGATGTGTTGGCTCAAATCCGAGTTCTCCATCATCTTAAGCTCATAAAACTTTTGCTTAAGTTAAAGCTTGTTCGACAAAGGCTTAGACATATATATTGCCTCCAATCTCTTCCATACCTCAGTTGATGACTCCTCATTCATGACATGATACAACACATTATCCGCCAAGTACAAGCGAATCGTCGCTACCGCCTTGGCCTCCATCTCCATCCACTCTCGGTCCTTCATCTTCTCGGGCTTCTTCTCCGAGAGCGCGCTCGCCATTCCTTGTTGCACGAGGAGATTTTGACACGTCTTTGCCATACCCCAAAATTTGATGAATCATCAAAATTCACAAGAGCAAACTTAGCGCCGTCCGACATCCTCCAACCTTAGCTCTGATAGCAGTTGTTAGGAATAATGCCCACAATAGAACAATAACGCGCAAAGAATAATGAATACAAGAGATTACGTGGTTTAGCCTCATGCCTACAACCACATGGAGAAATTAGAACTTTTATTGATGAGTAGTCACAAAGTCATACATAACCCTAGGTTAACATGTCCTTATATAGAGATAAATCTTTATACATCAAAAAATCTATCTAGGTCGTCCTAAAAATCAAAAATAAGAGTCCAAACAAAACAAAAAATGACTATCAGCACCTCCCAACAGTCGGTAGTTCATCAGAACCCAACTTTCTCAAACACCCCCTAGCGATCGCTAGGGGTAGCGACTGCTACCTCCACTCGTATTCCACCATTTGCTTGATTTCGTGGACATTTCCAACAAAATGAACACTCTTTAATTTTTAAAAAAGCAGCTCATAATTCCGGTCACCACCTCATCGGCAATGATGACAAATAGAGTGGAGGTGGGGTATAATTGCTTTAATAAAAAACAATGACCCACAAAATAAAGTAACGTTCACACCTCGGCATGTAATATATGTATAATCCCCATGCAAAAATAACTAGATTAAAATAATATTAATAAAATTTGCACCACAAAATCTTTGCAGATTTGGATTCTCTAATTAATCCTTTTGATCATCAACCGATGTCTTTTAACATCAAAAGGTGACGAGAGGAGGAAAAAGTGTGGGAGGAATAGAATCTGGGTACTATCCCTTGAGAAAAACGATGGGTATTCTGCTGGCAAAGAGAATCCATGTTGGCTCTTCAAGAGATCAGCCAAGTAAAATAGATGGATACTACTCGGTATACCGATAAAGTAACGAGATATTGTTCTAACCCAATTTGAAATTCGAATCTGAACAATCAAAACATATTTGAGCAATACATAATTAAGATAATTAAAATCGTCTAGTAATGGATATTTATTGAGTCGAATAATTCAAATTTGAGACAGATATAACATTTGAATGATGTATGAACTCTTCTAACATGTATTTAATATTATTACAGCATGCGTTCTCAAGAACTCGAATTTGATATCTCTTGATCAAGTTGAACCAAATTTATTATCAACTAATTTTTTTAAAGGTAAAATTTTGCACCATAATTACACATAAAAACCCTAGACTTTCGTCAATTTATTCATAAACGTTATGTGTTGACAAATCAAATGTCTTTTGACATTATCAGTTCATCTAAATGATCGGTAGTATAAAATTAAGATAAGTAATTAAACGTGATAACTATACATGTAGATTGGAACACGAAAACCAAGATGCAGTCAATACTTATCTTCCTCCTCATGGAAAAGTTTGAGCTGTTATTTTCTAAAGAAAGAAGATGATGAAAGCAGTCAAAAAAGATTATCGGACGAACTTATTATAATGTCTTAGATGAACGTGAACAAAGTTGGTACTTTTTGCCTTTTTAAAACAAACTGGTCTTCTGAATTTCACTTGTTGCATTGTGCAAGAAAAAATGGCTTTAACGGTACATTTGTTGGGTGGGAATGGAGATCAAGACAAAATGGTTACTTTAGTTCGCAGGCAACAGTAGATAGAGGCAAAAAAGAGACCAATAATGCTTTGAAATTGAAGGAGAATATAGCAGCAGACAGAGTGTTGCTTTTTGGGTACTCGGGAGAAATAAAATTCTCTTTTTTTGTTTACCAAGATTGGCTTGAAGAGTGAGACCCACTTTTTCTTCTTCCCATTTATCACCTTTTTTTTGTGGAAATATCACCTTAGTTATTTGTTTAAGTTAAAAAAAATACTTGCACATCAGAATTATGTGGTTTCAGAATGTCCAAGTGTAATTATAACAATTTGATTTTAACTTTTTTACAGAAAAAATTAAAACTCAAAATTTTAAAAAAAATTCAGTTGTGTTTTTTCAATTTTTCATTTACCACGATATGTTTGGAACGTGTCTTAAGTAATTTAAATTTACTATTCACATTTTCAAGTGAACCTTTTTTTTTAACAAATGTCTTGTGAGAATTAACTTTGCAAATAATTTCGGAGAAGTTTTGTCACTAAGTCAAATATTATGGGGCGTAACAAATATTATTGGGGAGAAAAATTTTGACACTCGATCAAATATTTTGAAACTATAAAGTAATTACATACAAATCGATCAAACTACAAATTATTAAAATAAATTTTTATTTTAATAATATTTTGAGACCTATAGTCGACACTTCAGATTTTATGTAAAAAAGAGATTGGAGAATTACGACGAATTTGATAGGCGTATACTTCTAAATCCAGTTATGTAGAAACAACAAACTAAGGAAAATCAATAAATGGCACAAACAAATTAAAAGAAAATCAAAGGAAATTATATCATCTTCTTTTTTTTTTATCAGTCATCAACTCATCACACTCTGTCCTCTTTTTTTCTTTTCTCTTTACTTGCTTTCTTTGAATTTCTGCTGGTTTTGTCTGTCCATTCAAAGAGAGGTGACGTTGGTCAAGGGGCCCAAGAGCTCTCTTTCTATATATATATATATTATTTATAAAAGAATATGGGTTTTTATTTTCTTTGAAAATTTGAGGGCCCTTGTGGACCCTTTTCCATGCAAACTTTTTTTTATCATAAAAGTAATCAATAATAAAAACAACAGAAAGGTGTTGGCTTTATTGGTAAATGGCCATCATGCTATTTTGGCTCTTGTAATCTACTTTTGTATGATATGTTAATAACTACATCCGTATTGTGAGCTTCAAGAATCTTTAATAAACAAAGGGCCATGGGCCATGGCAAAAAAAAAATTACTCCATAAAATCAACTTTTTTAATCTTCTGATATTTATAGTCCTAAACGTTTGAATCGAAAATTTTCTTTAAAAATTTAATTTTTTTACCATTTGGATCAAACTACCACCAACTTTTATTGGTGAACACCTGTTATTCAAAGTCAAAACGTCATATCATTTGCACGAGACAAAATTTTCAATTGTATTTTTTATCCATAAGACTTAAACTCCAAAAACTCCTTTTGTCTCTAACAACCAGCCTTTTTGAACATGCTTCATGTTGTGTAATCCCAAGTGTAACGATCAATTCTCAATTATAAGCAAATAACAAACAAAACACATACAAATAATTATTAGGACAGACATCATTGGACTTGTAAAGATATGGTTCAGAGCTAGCCTGCATAGTGGAAATAAAAGGCAGAAAAAAAAGCTGTCTCCCTAGGAATAAATTAGTAAACAATAACTGATCACAAAGAAAAAAAAGGAAAAACAAAAAGGCAAAAGAAGGACTATTATCAAGAAGTACTATAAAGTTGGTGGCCTATAGCCTTGTTTTCCTAAACACCTCTCAACCAAAAAAAAAAAGAGTAAGATCTCTCTCTCCTTCCCAAAAATCTCAATATTATTCCACTCCACTTCCTCAAAAACCAACCCTAGCTAGCCCTAGCTATAAGATCAACAAGAGCTGAAAACCAACTAAGAAGAACGTCGGAAATTGAATCATAGAATTCCGTCAATTTTTATACGTCTTGTCTTGTGTCATTGGATTTTTCTAGAAGGTTTGGGGTGGTGGGGGATTGGTTTCGGGTCCAAATTATGCGATTAGGAGCTTGCACTAATGTCCACAACACCCTCACCCAGGAGGCTGTTTCAGTGTTGAAGCACTCTCTAAACTTGGCGAGGAGGCGAGGCCATGCACAGGTCACCCCTCTCCACGTGGCCGCCACTCTCCTCAGCCTAAGAGCCAGCCTCCTCAAGAGGGCTTGCCTCAAATCTTCCCCTCTTCGGTGTCGGGCTCTCGAGCTTTGCTTCAATGTCGCACTCAACAGGCTCCCCACCGCGCCCCTCCTCCACGGCCAGCCCTCTCTCTCGAACGCCCTGGTCGCGGCCCTCAAGCGGGCTCAGGCCCACCAGAGGAGGGGATGCATTGAGCAGCAACAACAACAGCATCCGCAACAGCAACCGCCTCTACTAGCCATTAAGGTGGAGCTGGAGCAACTTGTAATATCCATCCTTGATGACCCTAGTGTAAGTAGGGTTATGAGGGAAGCTGGGTTCTCCAGTACTAATGTCAAAAGTAACATAGAGGAGGAATTCTCCTCTTCTCCTTGTTATCCTCAGAGGGTGGTGTTTCCTTATGGCCCTCCTCCGAGCTATAGTTTCGGTACGGACTTGGATTCAGTTAAGGACGATGTGAAGCTCGTGCTCGAGGTGATCCTCGGAAAGAAGAGGAAGAACGTGGTGATAGTTGGAGACTGCGTCTCTACCACCGAGGGGATGGTTGGTGAGCTGATGGGAAGAATAGATAGAGGAGAGGTCCCTTTAGAGTTGAAGCAGACCCAGTTCATCAGGTTCCAGTTTGCACCAGTTGCATTGAAGCTGATGAGGAAAGAAGACGTGGAAATCAACCTCTTCGAGCTGAGGAGGAAGCTCGATTCTGTCAAAGAAACCGGTGCAATCATCTACACCGGTGATCTCCGATGGGCAGCGATTGATGATCATCAAGAAAGTGGCTATGTTGCTGATCATCTGGTCGCCGGAATCGGAAGCTTGGTGGCTGATTATTGCAGCTCGAACTCGAACTCGAAAGTCTGGTTGATGGCAACTTCGAGTTACCAAACTTATATGAGGTGCCAGATGAGGCAGCCTCCTCTAGAGGTGCAATGGGGACTTCGAGCTGTTTCTGTTCCCTCTAGTGGACTTGGCTTGAGCCTCCAAGCTTCCAGGTTAGTCACACACTGTCTTTCTCTCTCTCTCTCTCTCTTTAACCCGTGTTTGTTTCGCCGAAAAATATTTTCCGGGTTTAATTAGAAGTAGGGTTACATGTTCATATTAAGGTTCATATGGCTCAAGTATTAATAACATTTGATATATTTTCTTGTTTTCAACTTTACATGAAACATTTCGAAAATCGTTCTTTCGAAAATATTTTTCGCGAAACAAACGCGTAGTAACTGCTGCAGTGACTACTTGTGAATTGGGTTCTTTTGATTAGGCATTAATTGATTGACACTGTTTCAGGAGTAGCTCATATATATATATATATATATATATATATATATATATATATATATATATTTTTTTTTTTTTTTTTTTTTTTTTTTGTGTACTTGTTTTTGGTTTTCTGGTGGAGAATAATGTTTCAACTTTACGTTGTAAATGAGGCCAAATTGGCTGGGAACAAAGCATGAGATGGGTGGGACAGATGTCCTCTGCAACTTTTTTTTTCCTGCAATGTTTTCTTTTGTCAGGATACATAGGAACTGCATGCATACTGCTGCATTTTTCATTGGGGAATCATAAAAAGAGAGGAAACATCAATAATAGTGGAAAGTTTCAATGTCTCTCACAGCTTATATCGACCAAAATTGGTCTAATTAATAATAGACTTTGATTTATCGTGTAAAACCTTACGAATGGAAAAAAAATTAGTGAGTGACTCCTAAATAAGACCACACAATACCTAATTATAAATACCATAGATTCACCAAAAAATAGCACAGATGATTAATAGCAAAGAAAAAAGTAGTTCTTCTTTTATCTGGGAAAAATGGAACAAAGCTATCCTATAGTTTGTCATTTTTTAATGCTTTTTGTGACATGCTTTTACATTTACCTTAAAAGTCATTGCATCTTGGTTGGTTTTAAACCAAGCAAGGAGCCTATTTTCTTGGGTACCTTTTCACTTTAGAGGTCAAAGAAAGATTGGGAGAGCCACTGTAGTGATTTATTTGACCACCCTCTCTCTCTCTCTCTCTCAATTTAGTTCTTGTATGCGAGGAAAATGTCTCTGTTGAAATAAATTAACATTAGTCTCTCTCTATTTGTTGCAACTTTCAAAACCAAATTGAGATATTGAGAAATTGATAATATTTTCTCTATATGGTGGGTTGAGAAATTGAGTTTTAGAGTTTAAGATTCGAGTTCAAACCAAATAAAAATTTATTTATAAGAAATGATGTTTAAAGAAAATATAAATGTGAAAATGGGTACTCCTTGGGTTTTATCCATACATCCTTTATTCTGGCTAACTATTTAGAAAGGTACTGCCATGGCAACTTTTGGTTCACAGGGCTAAACCCTAGGGGATTCAATAATTGTGTCCTCAATAAGTACTTGAGCCCTTTTTTTTTTACTTTAGTTTTTGTGCAAATCCCAGAAGGGCATCACTTTATTTTCTATTATTGAGTAAAAAATTGACAATAAATTTGCTGCATTTTTGTTTAACATGTAGCATCCAGGACCACGGAGTGGCTACTTCCAAGAACCCATCTCAAGTGTTGTTGGAATCAAAGAAATTTATTACCAGTTTCACTTTGGAGGGACAAGACAAATTGTTCACTTGTTGTCCAGAGTGCACCTCTAACTATGAAAATGAGGCTCAGCTGTTTATTTCTGGTCAGAAGAAACATTTGCCTCCTTGGCTCCAACCACAATGCACCAATACCAATCAAAAGGTAACTAAATTAACTTTTTGTTTATTTGGATTTGACCATGTTAGGAATAAAGAAAGAACGAAAACGAAAAAACACGTTCACCCACTTCGTCAAACTGAGTACGTCTCGGGTGCTGTGAAACCAAAATTTCTTCATTATTCTCAAGATACTTGATTACAATGAAATCAGCAGATATTTATCGGGAAAATTGAGGGTCATTGTATAGCCCAACCCATAATACAGTTCATCAGGCTCCATAACACAACAGACTATTGTCGGGTTTTAAATAAAAGTCATTGTTCTAATAAAGGCGACTCTTCTAAATAGAATTCTAGACGAAAAATCATGATCATGTTATTATCCTTGTCAGGATGAATTGGCCGAGTTAAAGAGGAAGTGGAACATCTTATGCCTCAGACAAGACCATCAAACAAGATACGACTTTGGGCGGGAACATATGCTCCCTACATTGTACAACAACAGCAGCCAAAGTCTGATTGGGAAGAGCTACTCACAAGCTTCGTCCCGTCAATGGTGGCCAACACAGAGCAGCATTTTCCCACCTCCCAATTCCATCTCCTTCACAGAACCGGCCTCGATGCCCGTCGTGCCGAAATTCAGAAGGCAGAGCTCATGCACCATTGATTTCAGCTTTGGGAATGGCAGCCAGAAGCACGGAGCGCAAACAGCGAGATTGGATTCTATCAGGAAGTACAATGAAGGAGGTAAGGAAGAGAACATCTCCCTTTCCCTTGGAAGTTCTTTCGTTTCGGGTTCAGGAAAATCGGAGAAAGGGACGTCCGGGGGGTTTTGCAGGTTGCTGAGAGAGAACGTGCCTTGGCAGTCCCCTGTTGTTGTGTCCTCCATAGCTGATGTCTTAAGTACCGAGCCAAAATCCGACACGTGGTTGCTGATCGACGAGAACGACAGGATTGGCAAGAGAAGGCTGGCACTTGCAATTGCAGAGGCAGTGTTAGGGTCTTCTGATTCGCTTCTTCACTTGAACATGGCACGGAAAGACCCTGATGACACCGAGATGCTCGCGAAGTCCTTGAGGAACAAAGATAAAGTTGTTGTCTTGGTTGAGGAAGTTTGTCTGGCTGATGCCAAGTTCCTGAATTTCCTAGCTGACAGGTTTGAAGAGCGAAAATTCGGAGAGACGAGTGCTCGAAGGGAGAATCATCAGAATCCTGCTGGCCAAGCAATCTTCATATTGACCAGAGGTGATCATTCCACAAACTATGAAGATGGTGTCGTCCAGATGATTCTGCAGCTGGCTCCTGCCATTGGCCACAAGAGGAAAGCCGAGACAGAGATGCCAGGTAGCAAGATCAAGGCTCCAAGGCCCGGTGAAAATCCGAACCCGAAAAGGGACTTGTCCAGGCAGTCTAGCTGCAACACCCTTGATCTGAACACAATGGCAGATGACAATGAGGAGGCACCAGGGGAGTTTAGTCCCAATTCGAGCGATTTGACACGCGAGACAGGCTCCGATCCTCCTTCGCGTCCCCCTTACAGCTTCCTTGATGCTATCCACAATAGGCACTCCTTCAAAAGAAAAGAGGGTCAGTTGAGAGAGGTCTCGGAGTCCTTGTGGTGCAAGTTCAAGAGGGCTTTTGAGGAGGCTCTCAGGGATAAAAATCTAGGTGGGTTTAGTTTTAGCATTGAGGAGAGGGTTATAGAAGAGATTGTAGATGTGGGGATTGGTTCATTTCTTAACAGCAAGTTTGATGAATGGCTTAAAGAAGTCTTTCAGACAAGCTTGGGAACAACAATTGGACATAGAGGAGGGGAGGGGGGTGGTATAGAAGAGGTTAAACTTTGTTTTGGGGGTAAAAGTGATAGAATATTGGAGGATGGGTTCTTGGGTACATATCTTCCAAACAAAATCAAGGTTTCTTTTATGGACTAATTGGCTCTCTTTTTTTTGTCTCCAACTTTGTGTATAAACTATGTCCTAATGGCATTGAACTATGATGTCTTCTCTTGTGTAACTTCCAAAGTTGTGCAAGTAACGGATGTGTTATCAATACCTTTGTGGGTTGATTTTAATTCCTAATCTTGTTACTTCCTTGAGCCACTTTTACTGCTAAGATCATGCAAATCCACCAAAATCTAGATCTAGTGAATCCTTAACATCTTAGTGAATTTCAAAGTCCACTACAGTTGCATCTAGCAACGCGGTAATCTCAATATTGAACGATGTCAAGATTGTCGGCGGCAAGTGTGCAGGTGCCACTGGGACTTCCTCCGCCACACCTTCGACACTGGCCGCCACCACCCCTAGGGCTGTGATGTTTAACATAATACCAGTTTAGCAAGGTTGGATAGCATCCCAAATTAGAAGAAAAAAAGTGGCAAGGTGTTTTATGGTTCCAATTGGATCTTTTGTTAGAAACCGGATTAAGAACAGAACCGCATTGGACATGGGTGAACAAGCAAGAATCCGGATACGACATTTCGGACTTGGCTTGTAAAATTCCCAAGTGCAGCATCAAGAAAGATGTCATATAGGAGTAACAGTAGCTACATAAGAACCATCACTGTACTTCAAGCCTTTTAAGAAGCCTGAAGATAACTGAGGTGCAAGTACACCCTCTGGAACACCATGCACGAAAGCGGCTTCTTCAAAGCTCTCACCTGCCTCGGCTTTTGAAACAGGTTTCTCCTGAGCCGCCTCAAGAGAGACATTCAAACCAATTGAAGTCCGTTCTGTTGCGAAGCTGAAGGTGCCAAAATAATGTTAGATGACACCATTTTAATTTCTTGTGTTTTGAGTATAATAGAAAGCAGAAAGATCACGAGGAACAAAACAATACCTCGCTTCGAAGCCCGTCCCATTGGAGCCTATAAGTGCACATATGCGGGTGACAATCCATGGGGGGATGTATCCATCCTTTATTTCAATGCTGGAGCAGAGTGCTTGACGTGAGTGTGGTTTTGATTCAGTAGGTCCAGATATCGATTCTTTTGCTTGGAAAGTTTTATCATCTGCTTTTTTCATCTCAACACACTTGATCTGAACACAAGCAAATTGCAGTTGCAAGTTACAAGCATTTACTCGTTCAAGCATGAGGGCCTCGAATGAGAACGAACATAAATATCACTTTTGTTGGCAATCTGTTGTGTTGGCAAATCACTCGAGAGATACAGATTCTACTCTGCAAATCAAGAGAAACTGAATAGACGTGAAAAGAACCCACCTGCGGTGCAGAAAGAGCAGCATTCTGAAATGGGACAGGTGAATACAGTAGAGGAACATCGACTCCGGACAGGGAGGTCAAGAAAGATCTGTTAATCACATGAGGCCATGAATGAAACATTAGAAATTAAAAAAAAAGGTAAATTTAAGATTCAAATGTTTGTTTGGCTTAGATGGGTTTCAGATCACAACAAAACTTGTTACCTATAATTCAACAAAAAGTCATACAGCCCATGCACACTGTAATTTCCATGCAAAGCCAATAAAGATTGTGGGCTGTCATCAACATCATAGGAGGAGCCAAAACGTCGGGACTGCAGTGATTTTCACAGCAATTAATCATTAGCAACTTTGAATAGCATGAGGCAATTGTATGAACTTTCGGGAAATCGTCACACATAAGCAGATAAGTCCGTGATGCGAAGAAAGCACAAGAAGATTGTTTCCCCAAGTGAACAACTTGTCTCTGAAAAGGGGGATCATAGCTGTTCATATAGCTAGGCTCGTGTTATTGGCTGTTAGTCATAAACCTTTTTCCACAAAGTAGTTGATATATCACACAAGGAAGAGACACAACTATAGACACTCACTGGTCATGTCATCCAAAAGCCTCAGACATAAAGTTTAAAATTTCATTGAGTCATACTAAAAAAGAATCAATGGAAAATATGTGAAAAGCAACAGCTCACCTGTCCCAAATTTTGCTTCTCAATCTCAGCCAGCTCTAACAGATCTTCAGTCTTGGGTTGCTCTACCTTTGAATGGCAAAGCGGCATGGAGAAACATATATCCTAAACCAGCATTAGCAGAGTGAGGGTTGTTAGAAATAAAGATGCTGCGAACAGCAAGGTACTTGAGCCTGAAGTGTAGCGGGATATAGTAAGACCACAACAACGAAAATGTCTCTATAGTTACCTGCATTGGCCCATAATTAAAACAAAAGGAGCTTCCAATATCTCCAAGTTATAGAAAAGGATCCAAATGGCAATCAAGATTGCCAGGAACCAACCCACTGAATGCGCAACACAGCATGAGGTCATTTCCGAGCTAAGTTCATGTTAAGAGTCTATGGATCTGATAACAAGCCTTAAACCACCACTTATCAGAGCCAACATGAAGCGTCTTGTTTCAGTTTCTCTTTTGCTATCCCACACAACCCAAACTGCCGCGCCAATTGGCATTTAATTTTAAATAACTAGGTTTTGAATAGCATTGCTATATATGATGAAAAATGACACGTATTATCTGAAGCAGACTATGACAGGATGACTTTGGCAAGAGGAGAAACTAAAATCATAAAGGCGTGGGGATAACTTACATGCTCTTTTAATAACGACCTTAACGTTCTGGTTGACCGTGAGATGTAAGCACTACAACGGCGTTTGCCACTGACTGAGCCACCATTGCTGGCCTTGAACACCACGACAAAATGTGAAGTGCACACTGGAAAGAATGCAGAAACTCACTATAGCAACCAGTTGTCCATGAAAGAACGTGGAAAAACTAGCAGAATGCTAGCAAAAATAGGAAAGAAGCCAGGTGCAGATGGAAAATAATATGACCAAGGACATCATATTCCAACCCGGGAGTTGGAATTTTCTTTTTTTGTCCTAATGGCCAACGGACAAAGTTCATACATCATGTCCCTATGTGCTGCCAAATATGAAGCAGAACAGTTGGGACGGAAGTATAGCATAGAGTCTATAAATAATTACCATAGAAGATATTGCATACGCTCTTGCGGAGGATGTAATAAAGACTCCGAAAGGAGTCCTCCCATGCCAGCTGTCGTTTGCTTAAGAAATCTGTTCCGCCTTTATATAAGAGCAAGTAAATTAGAAAAAAAGATTATTCATTTTCCACATTCTGGGGGAAATCAAGTTAGGTTTCTCATTAATACATACCTCCCCCAGTGGCTGTTGAAGTCAATACTGACATGACAGAAGGTGGTAACACAGATTGTGGATAAACCCATGAATGCAAAGCCTGAGAACCGATGATCTGGGAAGCAAATAATTCAGCCGAGGTACTACTATCAGTAGAACAGCCTAATGAAGTGGCAGGAGCTGGGACACCATTGTATGTACCAGACATAATTAACCGATGGATCCTGGAAGTTGCACAAGAGAGAAAAAATGGTTCACAACAGAAGCAGAAATGATGATAAAATGTGCGTGCTCACATGAGTGAATCTTTCACCATTTAGAGCAGCTGATAGAAAGCAAACAATCAATGGTATTCAACTATGCATTACAGAACAAATGCAAAGACACATTGGCTAGAAAACTGTTAATTGTTGTGGCCCGTGGGTCATACCTTCCTCACAATGAGGCAATGCAAATTTTTTTTGTTATTATTAATGTGCTAAAAAAGCATCCCCAGCTCAAAATTTTGATAATACAAAGTGTCGAACTAGCAACAAGCTAACAAGTAACAACACCGAGCAAGCATCTTCAAATGAACTGGCACACTCACCAATTAACCGAAGAAGAAAACGCCACTCGCATTCTAGTTTTCAGAGTCAGGTCAAAAGGAGCCCTTATGCCAGGTATAAGGAATTCAGGGCAGAAGTTGCCGGAAAACACCGACTCATCCAATAATACTGCAGAACTTTTTGATCTATCATGAGCAACAAGTCCTTTCAACGCCTTATTCTGTGAGGCATATGTCATAGCATATTTAGAATATACAAAGATATATTAACAAAAATAAAAGCTAGCAGACATCTACCATATCAACTGAAGCCAATCCAGATAATGTTTCACCAGCAGATGAAAGCTCCGCAACAGTGCGGAATGTATTTTGACCCTGTTTTCTAGATCCTCGAGAGCATTGTGACATACCATCTTTGGTTACTTCATTGCAAGCAACGGGATTCTTGATGCTGCGGATAGATGGCACAATGAGATCCCACAAGGATAACAAGAAAATTGGAAGTGTCTTCTTTTTCAGAGATATCTGCAGCTGTACCTTGAAAGTGGTGGGTTCATGGCCGCGAATTTTGAAAGCACAGACAGATTCTTCTGATTGTTAGAGAGGTCAGAAGACAAATCATCCTGCACAACACAAGCCCGCTTTGACTTGAGAGATCAAACATCATTATAACAAGAAAATGAGACGCTAGGATAGTGATAGAGCCAACGATAACCTTTACATTTTCCTTCAAGGAATACAACCGATGTCTCAACTTCTTGATCGGATACACATCATTGATATGAGTGTCAATGAAATTCTTAAGCCCATTATCCACATAGTTAGCCGCCTTTCTATCGCATGGAAATGACACAACCACAATCAGCCAATGAATCAAAGACGGAACGAAAACACACTCGAAGAGGAACAAACAACTAACATGACAGAAGCAGCTTGAAGCTCCGCATTTCTCGTCCTCTTCAACTGCTCCCCCTGAAACCCGACCCAAATACGAAGATTGGAGAAACTAACCCAATATTCCAAGATAAAAGTTGGACATAACACGGTACTGAAGTAAGTAATATATCCAAGTCTGCACTTTGACAATGGCCACGGGTCAAAAACCCGCTCCGATGCCATGTTAGAATCTCAACACAAACACTTCCAAACAGTAATTAGGGTACTTACTCGGAGTTCCGATGGGGTCTTTCTCCTTGCTGCTGCTGCTGCTACCTTCGCCATTTTGAAATTAGAAACAAAAAATAAAATTAAAATACAAAATCCCCGACCCAACGCTGTTCTTTCCCTCTGCACTTATGGGATCACCTGCAACCAACCGCCCATAGGTTCCTGAAATTAGAAAAAGGAAAAAGACCGATTAGAAACCCTAACGGCGCTTCTCGGAACAGTAACTTGGATGGATAGATAGATAGATAGATAGATAGATAGATAGATAGATAGATGCCGGGGAAATGCCATGGAGCAGCAAAAAGCACACCTCGAGAGAGAGAGAGAGAGTTCAATTTCTTGGTTGGGTGGGAAACAAGTTTAAGGAAATTACGCTAATCTGTGAAATATTTTCGTATTTCCCTCCCTCCTTTTTACGCACTCGTTGTTCTAGACGTTAACGGACGGCGTTTGGACAGAGATGGGCCGTGACCGGCCCACTAGCCGGCCCAATTATGATATAATTTGCACTATCTATCGTTAATTTGGTATACACTGAATAAAACAAACCGGCAGAAAGTTTTCCATTCTAACTTAATCAAAAGTTTCGTATTCGAATCCTAAAAACACAGTATCGTAATTTTTTTGTAGGAACTGATTTTACCATCCTTGGTGGTTGGTTCTATTCGACTCAAAACCGATCCCAGTTGGTTCAACCGAAGAAATTTATGGAGCATTATAATTAGTTTTGTTCCGTCAAAGAGCCGGAGGTTTCCCAGTTTCTGCAGAAGTTATGGATCTAGCATTCCCAGAACCAGATAATTCATTAATTCCTGATATTACAGACTTTCAGTAAATTTGTTGAACTCCAAGAAGAACTTCATTTCATCAGTTCAGTTGATCCGAACAACCATCTTTCGCGACAAGTTATGTCTAAGGTCCAGTAGAACATATCAAATGGATTGTGGTCCTTAAACATCTGTGATTTCTGCAGAATCGGCCATATCCATTAACAGCAGCAGAGATTCATTTCTGTGCTACAGAAAATCGAAAACCGCCCGCGGAAGCCTTTACATACAAATAAATGCCTCACATATGTACACTGATGTTGTTACTGCGGTTACAAGCTGGGGAAGAATACTAACCGCGAAGTTAGAACTGCTATAGAATGGTGTGGATGGAAGGTATCAAAGAATCACACTAGTTAGTTAGGTTGCTAATGTACAGTTGTTGCTACTGCTTACGAGGGTAGAGGACTCGTGTTGAGAAAAGGGTGAGATGGATATAATATGAACTGCACCCAAAACACAAAGAAGCCCTAGCTAAATCGCATACCAGGAGTCTGGAACTTACAAGGAGTTGGGAGTTTCGTTTGAAGACGAAGCGTTAGAGAGATGTAGAGAAGCATTAAATGATCTCGTTACTTGATAAAGATCTTCTGGATTCTTTGAGGTGTTTGAATCTCCTTCGAGCATGACTAATGGTTTGAGTCTTGTTTCTACCTCTTCTCTTAGTAAATTAAGCTCTTCGGAAATCATCAATAGAGCAGATTTGCACGATTCCTCATCCCTGAAGGCTAAGGTCCATCTCCCATCGACCATGGTTTTTGACTTCATCTTTCCAAGTCCGACAATTTTAGAAGGGGTCAAAAATGGTAAAGAAGATGGTCGAACCCGCAAATGTAGCCACTTTGCATGCTTGTCGTCGATTTTAGGCTGATAACATGCGGAAATCGGATCAGCACATTCCACCTAGGTAAATATATGCACAAAATTGTAGCACAAGAATGAGAGACATAAAACGCATACATACATTGGAACCAGCCAAAGGCGCAGCCACGCGAAGAATTCCATGCTGCTGCTTTAATGGTAACTCTTCGGCCAGGACAATCCATCCAGATGAACCCACGGACAATGCTAGAAATAAGAAGCGGCGCTCTTTTCCCCTTTCAAATGAAATTCTACAGGGCACCGCATCAACTGTATATGGCAAGGGACCAAATAGTCAATCAATCAGTAAATGATTTCCCAAATAGAAACAAATAATGAACTCCGGGTCAACTTCAGTGGCTATCATGCAAGTGTTCAACAAAAAAAGCATATAGTAATAGCACACTATTCGTTAGATCGTCCCTGTTATGAAAAGCACCTGTCCTATTTGAACATGTCCTGACAAAGCAAATGAAGACGTACCGATTTTTATTTCAGATCCAGGTTTGGGACCTGAAGCATCCAAATTAGCAGTTCTTGCACGGCAGTTTTCATGGACAACTGAAGGACCGATTGGAGGCTGTTCAAGTAAAACCTTTCCAAGCGAGAAAATTTGGAGTTGGCAAAGAAGAACAAAGACCTAAGAAAGAAGGGCGAAGAACCTTTCAATTTAAAAAATATATATACAAGATTCTGAAAGCAAAACTGACACAGAGACAGAGATTAATGATTCTGTGCCTCAACGATAGCAACCAACTAGCACATCGCATTGGCATGAGAGCCTCAATCTAAATCGAGTAACAGCAAAACAGCATGTCGCATGTCAGATTTGCTTAACGTTTGGCCCAATTTGGAGCATTCCCGACTTTGATGATTTAATTAACAATTTTCTTTCTTGTGCCATCTAAACTCTTTCACAAACAAGACATTATCACACTCCAGCTCAGGCAATTGTTTTGACTATTTGTTGCATTTATTTCCCAAAGCTCATCTCAAAACCTCCATTTTTAAAATTAAAAAAAAGGACGAGCCAGGAAGGACAAATGATAAAAATTACTAACCTTCACCAGCTCATACATTTTTTCACCAGAGCGGTAAGATGAATCGCCATGAACAACTGCAACAGGAACAATAAATATTGTTCATAACACTAACTTAATGAACAGTGGAAGGAAGACTAATCCAGAGCAGTTTAGTCAAGAAAATTATGCACCATCGGGTGAAGACTTGTGTAATGGCAAAAGTATGGACTTTGGCTCTTTACGAGGGGCTGAAGCTTCAATCACTGAAAGTTCAAAGTTAGCCAACAAATTATGTGGATCAGTTTGGAATCAGCTTGCTATGTAGGATTAGGAATATCACAAACATGAGATACCTCGTTTGCACTTTTTCCATTCATCACATACCACAGGTATGAGTAGATCAGCCCAATCACCCCTGATCTCCTCTAAAAGAGCCTTGATGCATTTCCGGTATCTATCCTGAATTTGTTTCATCATGTATCAACAGTCACCGATTTTTCGAAAGAAAAAAAAAAGAATATAAACTGATGAAAGAATGATTTGCCTAGCTATACTGTAAATCACATCTATAGTCTGAGTGCCAGCATTTCCATTTCATCCCTCATACTCTACTTCAAGCCAGTGGCATGTTAGATCTTGTAAACTGAAGCTAAGCCGCATCCACCAACAAGATCAAGGTCATGGCAAACACACGTATTGAACTTAACATCTACCAATAACAGATACCATTCAACGCATATGTAAAACATATTATCATTGATAGTGGAGTTGCCATTGTCAACCATAAATGTTTAAGAAGATGAACAACAGAAAATGAAACTGGTTTATGTGATAGAAATGAAACTGGTTTATGTGATAGAAATGGACAAAAAAAGAAATAAACTAGAGACTACAAAAAACCATAGTGATAGCTTGAGAACTGGTGTTTAAATGCACCTGCAAAGACAACTTACTTTCAATAATTCAAGATTATGGGAGTCGAACTCCGCCTCAGTATACGGTAGCAGTTGACGCAATAGCCAACCACCATCCCACAATGTCTCCGCTGATATATTTGATCGACAAAAGAGACTCGCTAATGCATCAAGTACCTACAAGAATATTCCAAATGTACGATTGACAATCTTCTGTATTCAAAGTTGATTAAAGTTCATTCATGAAGATTTTTGCAAGATCTTTTGTATAATTATGTGCAGTAATTGTCGCTTTGGCATGGAAGCCTGAACAACAATCTTTGGCCAAGCTCCCAGCACAGTTAATGTACGTTGTTTGCCTAACAAGATGATAATGAACATCAAATAGCCAACTCATCCCAATACGCCTTAGTGAAATTACATGTTGTAAATCAAGAATTCAAAAGGGTTCATTTGAATTATGTACCAAAAAACAATGGCGACATCATATGGAAGTACAGCCAGAAGATATGTTAGACAGGACAAAAACAACAAGAAGGCATATCGCATGGAGACTATGCTTCACTAGAAAGCATAAACGGAAAGAGGTGAATTACCTGGTACCTATGCACACGTGGGCTTGTCCCCACCTCTGGAGAAGAGCATGCTAATCCATATTGATCCTGCAAAAGAAACGAAGTTGGCATCAGAGGAAACAAAATGTCAAACCTTCTATGTTTCAATTGTTTTAGCTGTTGTGCATCATTGGAGCAACGAGGAGCAAAAGTTTACGTGAACTTAGTGATCAGAGTTGCAAAGTTAAAAACCTATGCTTCTTTTTCCCAGTAAAAACTAGGAAGCTTTATATCAGCTTCTAACACAACGAACGGGAAACTTGGTTTATTTCTGATGCTTGGGATCACAGAATTCGTGTAAGAAGTCTATGGATTTCTGATTACTGAGATTTGGTACACTCAACAGACAGGCAAATAAATAGAGGAAAAGAAAACAGAAACTAATGGGATCTAAAAAGCAACTTGTACACTAACATGTAACACAGTCTAGGAGAAACATAGACAACAAAAACTAATGACTCTACAAGCAAGAATCCATTGATGTAGAATTGGTGCCATTCACCATGTATCAGCTACAGCAACACTGCAAAAGCTTTGGCGTGTGTATATTTTAAAGCAGGAACGATCTCCCAAACAACTATCTCTGTGATAAATGACCTCCCATTAACATTAACTGGTTTTAGGAAAAATCTAAAAAGAATCGAGCATTTTGGTCATTCCTCCAACAATTCCAGCCACGGATTCTTTTGAGCAGTAGGGAGAAAGAGGACACATAACATCACGTCTTACCTTCAGCTTATGCAGATAGCCATCAAGCTCACTGCTAAAACCATGTCCAAGTGTACCACTTTCAGAAGAAAAAAGTTGCTCTTCACCAGAGTCTTCACCAACCAGTGCTTTCTACAGAACAAGGAAGTGACGATTCATTCCTCCATATCTCCAAGTAATCAACCCTCAGCAATGCAATAATTTTGTACAGTATGCAAGAGTCATCGTGAGATAATAACTGAATATGGTAATTTGGTACTTAGACAAATGTTTCATTAAGTGTCCTCCAAGCCATAACTTAGCTATTACTCAAAGAAAAGTGAATCCCAATTTTGAAGTCACCAACACAAGGCAGCATCGTTTGATTTATACAAGTTCATTACCCCTCAATAGGTAGGAAGAGAGAAGTGATGGACAGATTGGGGGCCAGTTATTGCTCAACCTGAAGTGTGATACTTGTTTAATACAGTCTAATCAAAGTGGCAAGCTTATGATTCTACTTGCGTCGGAATATCCGAGACCTCTATGAAGTGGTAAGCTATTGAATACAATTAATATTAGGTCATATGAAAGATGCATTTCCTTAAAGGTCAAGGTCTATAGCAATCATTATTCACGACAAAAAATACTACAGCGGCAGCAAATACATTTATGGTAATTGCCAGTCTCAAATAAAATTATTCAGGCAAGAAATAGTTTCAACATTTAAAAGGTGAAAACATAAACTTACCAATAAGAGTTTCTTGTGTTGTTTACGTTGAGGAAGAATGCCAAGGGCATCAAGCATTGTCTCGTCCAATTCTAGAAAAAAGGAATGGTCGATAAGATGGTAGAATGGAGAAAAGACTAGTGTTTTTTGTGAGGGGTAAATGACTGGCGGTGATCTTAATTAACCCCAGAGAAAGAACCTTTTGTTTGCAACAAGGTAGCTAGCACATTTAATGATCCAGTGACTTGATGATCATTCCCATCGGTAATGTAAGAGAGTAACTCATCCCTACAGGAAAGAAAATACAAATCTTAGAATAGCATACAAGTATTGACAACATATAGAGATATGAACAGCTAATACATTTAGAACTGGTTGTGATTAGGAGGTAACAAAAGCTACGAATGAAGTTGAGTAAAACAAAAGCTACGAATGAAGTTGAGTAAAACAAAAGCTACATTATCCACGATTCGCTATGTACAGGCAACACACATCCCAAAATTATCACAGTGCCTGATTTTTTTTTTTTTGTTCTTCTTCATGCTTCTATCAAATAGCTTTAAGCCAAAATTGATATTTTACCTCAAAATCATTTGTGAATGACGAGTCTCATTATGCATCAGACAATTGTCGAGTTCAACTTCCTTTGGCACCAGTACTTCCAAGTGATTGTTGGACTCTGTTGATTTAGTTTTTAATACAGGCTGGCACTCCCGTGAGCGAACGTGATCAGAAGCATAACCATTAACTTTTTGTTCAGAAATAGGAAGAAAGGCCTCAGGTCGACAAAAAAGAGCAGCAGCAGTGGTGTTCGCCAGGTCTTTGATCTTAACTATGCGTAAGATGCAACAAAGCAGATACAGAGAGGTGATGGCGCCAATTTGTTCCTGGAATTTCAAGCTACAGAAGGTTAAGTAAGATCAATTGCACAACCAGTAGGTAGCTTGCTTCATTAAGAACGAACATGAGAGTTTGAAAATGTTGAAAGGATAAAAGACACAACTTTATTACATGTGTAGCATCTGACCACAAAGATGGAAGAAGTATGGGCAGTATCAACGATTGCAGGATGAGATCCGTCAATAGCCTCCCAAGATCAGGAATACCAGCAGAAATTGCATCACTAAAGTAGTAGAGATTATCTTCAATCTCCTCCACAGCTGCAAGAATAGTGCTACTTGCATCTGAATCTGTACTTCTGTAGAACCCAACCCAAACAAAAATGTAAAGAGATAACACTCTTTCGGGTTGTTATTGCAATGAATTTAACTGACTTTGCGCTTACACTGTATTTTCTAAGACCAAGCCATTAAGATCAAGGCACTGCTTCCTGAAGAACGTGACCAGGTCTGAGAAATAGTTGGCTTGAGGGGCAATTGTGATGAATCGGTTTACAGTTTCATCTCCAACTGCCAAGCAGAAAAAGAGAATAAACTCGATGCACTTCTATTGGAAATAGCAGGACATCGTTTCTGAATGAACATAGCAAAAGCTAACGGAGCAAAGTTTCAACTCACCATGATAGACATTTAGTGTCAAAGCCCGTATGGCAGTGCGAATCATACTCTCTTCATGAAAAGCAAATCGAATTGCCTCAACGTATAGTGGAAAAGAAACTACTTCTTCCTATAAGCACAAGATTAGATTACATACCAAAGAAGATACTTTCAGAGTGTATGAAGGCAGACTGAAAACAGCATACTGGCATCCAGTATGAGCGCACAACGATAACCAACACACTAATTAGAACTAAAGAAGCAAAGCTTGACAGATCAAATGCACAACGAGATGGTTCTCTGTGTATGTATAATGAAAATGCTTAAAGGTGGTTTTATAGACCCTAAAACCTTTGATTGTACAACTGATGATATTTAGAAATGCAGCACAAGAAAAATCGAACAATAGGAAAATCAGAGTTAAAACTTACATTATGGGTCTTCACGAGCAGAGAAATAGTATTCTTGTTCAGTTTTCCACTTATTGCTCTTCAATGTGTAACGAAAGAAAAAACCAAATGAAGTCAGCATTAACAGCAGTAGAAAGGAGCAGGCAAATTAAGTGAGAGGAGACCAACCTTAAAAAGGATATGTAGTATTGTAATAGTTCTTCATTACGGAAATCAAATTTATAAGTTATCAAGAAGTTGATATGTTCGTTACTGAACAAGTAGTCTGCAAGAGATATAGGCCAATTCAGTTGTCATCTTCAGGAGCAAAACACATGACAGAAATGAAAACCTGCAATGAATCCCCAACTCGATACCAAGCTTACATATGGCATGCTCAGATTTGAGGTTCTGAATCATAATGCTCATTGTCTGTAACAACTGAAGTGAAACAATCACAGCTCTACTGACTTTTAAGATGCGTGCAAATTCACCCATTACTTGCTTCTCCATAAAGTACCTGCACGTGAACAGCCAGACATTATGTCAATAGAAGTACAAACATCACCCTCAAGGATCTGGGGTATCGAGATGTCTTACTCGAAAAAGGTTGAGTCGTGTTGATCGCCATAAGTTATCAACTCAGCTATTGATCTCAATGCCTCGATAACAAAATCCTTCATTAAAGAGAGAATTCTCATAAGAGAGGAAATTGAAGAACATGCAATAGATAAAAGTAAACAGAAAAGTAATCACCTTATTGACTTCATTTACAATATGCACCCTTTGCAGTTGGTCAGTCAAACGTCTGCACAAAACAATGACATAGGTGAAGCAGACCCAGATAACCGGAAATAATTGATTATCCTAACATCTAGCCAGTGCACCCTTTCCATTAAATTTCGGGTCAGACACTTCATTGAATAATGAAGAAGTTCACAATTTCTCCTCCCCAATTTCACCGATTTTTCCATAAAGAACCAACTTTCACAGCTGCCTAGCTACATTACATTGTTAAAACATAAACAGAAAAATTCCAGCTCTGAGACGCCACTCACACGCCCACGCTACCATATCCAACGCAAGAGAACAATAAGCCAATAGTCAAGCAATGTCACATCCCACAGAGGACGTGTCTATTCGGACAGTATCTCTATTCATAAAGCTGGAATCTGAAACTTAACAAAAAGGAATCCGAGTCCCTCGAGAAGTATCCAACAACTGTTAGTAATTATATGCTAATACTAAACGAGTGCCAACACTCGAGGCTCGGAGGTTCGTTATTTTCTGAAAGTTATCCATGACTCATTCTAGAATCTCAAAACCTAAAGTCCACTCGAGCAGTATCCAATTCTAATTGGGAACTAGCAATTTCCCCTCGTTCAAAAGTCCATAACAGAGGAGCAACTTAACGTCGAATTATATAAGTAATAAAACAAATTCCGCGGAGATTGTCGAGACAATCGACGAAACCGATCGCGATTATCGACGAATTAATTAACGATTTCGCGGTAGAAGGAGAGGAAAAGATAGGAAAGATAGCGGGACCTAAGCTCGTCGAGGGAGAACCGATCTCGGGATCGCCAAAAGGAAAGCCACATGATTCCGGCAGGCTCTCAGAGACCGAAACGGCTCATCCTCCGCCGGGACGCCGACTCCTTTCTCTCTCCCCGATCGGAAAGCGGGGCGGATGGATGATTTACCTATAAATTAATTAATTAAACAACTAACAAAGTAATTAGCGACTTGTTTGGTGGGAGACGGAACCGAGATGATGGAGGAAGGCGTGAGCCGGTTTTAACTGATTTGGGGGCTCGGTGGTGGAAAAGAGAGATGGAACTTGGAAGGGATCCGGGAGGAGGAGAGAGACAAATATCCAGAGTGTTATATTTGTTTCCCGTTTCCTATTCCGTTGTTGTTTAATAATTAGTTAATTACTCATTTTAATAACTAAAATTTGAGATCTAATTAAGTTAAAATAATTAATTTACAATCGACTGTAACTTAAAGCATGAGAAAGTATTTTTTTTCCTAGTAAATTGCGATAACTTTCCGTTATTCTCAATAAATAATCGCATGATATGTTTTTTTTTGTGAGCCTCTAGTTTTTATCAGCAACGAAAAAACATAGGACTAACAGTAATTTCATATTTTCATTACCTTGATTGGACGTGGAAACTATTATTAACGGATGAGATTCAACTTCTATATTGGAGAAAGATTGCCTTTATAATTTTATACTATAGTGGTAACTGAAGGCTGGAATTGTTATTGCACAAGGACACATTACCTTTTTCGTTTTCGTATTGGATAAATTCAAAATTATTAATTAATCTCTTTAGTTACTGGGAATTTGGGATGAGATATCACAATTACTATTCGGTGTATCCAAATAACTTTTTTGACAGTTTTTCGTCGTTACAATTTTTTATTTGTGATTGTTCAATTCCACTTATTATTAATTAACAAACCAGAACACCAAATATTAGTATTTATCTCAAATTTTAATTGGCTTCAAACTTTATTTATATTATATATAGTATAGGTAGAAATTTAGACTCAATACATAGTCTCGTCTGTGACCTACGTAATTTTGCATTTTTAATGATATCCTCGACTACGTAAATATATATCTTTCGATCGAACACGTATATCTCTTGATAATTCATGTTTAAGTTGCCCTAACATCAAATATTATCCTAACAATGCCCAAGGTTGTGTTTGGTCTCGGTAACTATCATATCGTAAGTTCATAACCAGCAAATAAATAGAAGTGTGTGTATATATATACACAAAATCAAATAGATTATTATATTATAAGAGTGCACTTGGCCACTAGACTGTCGGAGCGTTAGTGGTCGTGGACAACTGGTTCGAACAAAAAAGTTTCGAATTTGTTTAAATATATTTAAAAGTCTGTTATGTTTGTAAAATATACGTCGACGTCTATCGTATTTAATTTTATTATATTTTTGGGTTCTTCAGTGAATTTTTTTTTTCTTTTTCTATCATTGAAATGACAAAAATACTCTTAAAACAAAAAATAAAAAAACTGCTGACATCATCTCTTCTTCAACTCATCTCTATCATCTTCTTAATCGATTCAATAACAGATTTCTCAGATCTAAAATAAATTCAAATCAATTGCAACTTCACTTCCCTCTCTCTCCACCGTTCGCACTTCTGATTTTTTATAAGGAAAAATTGCCCTCTCTCTCCGTCGTTCACGATTGCAGAAGTAGAGAAATTTAATTAGGGCAAATTGCTATGAACATGATTGCCCTCTCTCCTAGGGATATCAATTAGACTCTTACCCTAAGGGTCTAATCTGATCCAGATCCGAAGAATCCAAGACCCGTTGACTTTGACCGAGTTTAGACCATGATTCTGCTCGGATCCTGATATTTTAAAAGAATAAGAGTATGGGTATGGATCTATTGAATTCTGCCCTGATCCTACCCGAATACAAGTATATTAAAATAGTATATATCTATATTAATTATTAGACATAATACCAAATTCTCATTTTTTGGTAGGTAAATATTCTTTATAAAAACGAAAGTTCAAAATAGAAAAAGCGCAAAAAAAATACCAGATACAGAGGCCCGATATTTACATCAGTTATTATCCTAACAATGCCCAAGGTTGTGTTTGGTCTCGGTAACTATCATATCGTAAGTTCATAACCAGCAAATAAATAGAAGTGTGTATATAATATATACATATAATCAAATAGATTATTAGAGACTTCACAAGGTCTCTGAGGAAGGCGTGAGCCGGTTTTAACTGATTTGGGGGCTCGGTGGTGGAAAAGAGAGATGGAACTTGGAAGGGATCCGGGAGGAGGAGAGAGACAAATATCCAGAGTGTTATATTTGTTTCCCGTTTTCTATTCCGTTGTTGTTTAATAATTAGTTAATTACTCCTTTTAATAAATAAAATTTGAAATCTAATTAAGTTAAAATAATTAATTTACAGTCGACTGTAACTTAAAGCATGAGAAAGTTGCATGATAGAGGTATTTTGGTCATTTTATTTACAAAAATAAAAAAAAAATTGCTAACAAACAGACTCGAAAATATAATAAAATCAAACACGAGAAACTTTTGACTATATGTAAATAAACCCGAAAAACTTGAGAGTAATTTTCCCAAAAAGTAATGAAAATTTTAGTTAATGATGCAGGCGCAGCAAGAGGCGTGTTGACCTATGATATTAAAGTTCGAACACTAATAAATCTTAGTTAAAATGTGGTTTTTTTTTAATAATATATACTTCGTAACAAAATATTAATTCATTACCACTTCAACCAAAATTTTTCAGCTAATATGCTAACAAATAAAATAACTAAACACATACTCGTAAAAGTTCAACGATACAGCATTAGCTTATAACCACACGCCACGTACATATTCGCTCCCCCACACAACACAAACAACCTCGCAGCCAGAGATAACCACACACAGGGACTAATTAGTAATTACCCAGACCCAATAATCTCCACATTCCGCCGCCGACCACCACCACCGCCGGCGCCGACCTTGGGGACGGTAACAGTGAGCACCCCGCCGTCAGCGGAAACCCTGACCCCGTCGCGCATGGCGTCCTCGGGGAGCTTGAACCGGCTCGCGAAATTGCCGTCCTCGGTGCCTATCTGGAGCACGTTCTCGTCGTCGATGTAGACCAGGACGCCCACCTCGGAGCGCGTGGGGAACACCGCCCTGAACACGTGGGCCCGTGGGGTCTCCCTCCATTTGACCTGGGTCTCCGACCGGAGGATCGGGAGGGACGGGAACAGCGGGTCCAACAGGTCCATGTTTTCGAGGAGGGACTCCGGGTGGCCCCACCACGCGTCCAGTGGCGCGTCGTCGGAGCCGCTCGTGCTTCCGCCGCCTCCGAATGGGACTATCGACATGGTCCGAAAGGGTCGGAAGCTTTGTCGGTGAGGGTAAGTGATGGATTTGTCTGGGTCAGGGATATGTGTTCAAGTTAATGGAAAATTGTGTCAGAATTCCAATACGCCACTTCATTTTCTAGCGCCTTCTTTTCTTTTTTCTTTTTTCTTTTTTGGTAAGGATTTTCTAGCGCCTTCTTCTGATGTGGTGGTGGGGTCGGGTAACGATGGGCCATCGAGTTTTTGTTGATGGGCCATCGAGTTTTTGTTAATGGGCCTTCGAGGAAGTCGGGGTGTAATTTAGTGATCCATTTGTAACTTGTGGGCAAAGATTGACTTTTGTTTTGTTGAAAGGGTAATTCATTCGGATCGAAATGGGAGCCCAGACACAAACCGGAATAAACTTGTCCCTTTCTTTTCTTTTTACATCCTATGTCATTCAATTTTGGATTATTTGTCTGATTTCATGTGCTTTGGTTACATATTGACACTGTGTTGGTCAAAGATTATTTCTTGTGGGCAAAGATTATTTCTTAACAAAATCTTGAAATTCTCAACATGGTTACATATTGACACTGTGTTGGTCGGATGTATCACGGAATCATCCGTTATCGATCCTCATCTGTCGTGCTAGGCAGTTGCTCGCTCGAGACTAAGGATCCACATTTAGTATTCCTGGAGATAAGAAAATTGTGTTGTAGATGTCCTATCAAAGTATGCCCTCACGATCTCACATGACTATATCTTATCAGATGTTCCCTTACGCTTTTGTGTTGTTGAGTAATTAGATGATCTTAGGGGGTGAGCCTACTCCAATGTACTCACATTGTTCACTGATAAATAAAGATTAGGGAGTCATTTGCCCCTAGTTTATACCACAAAAATCATGGTTACATATTTGGACTTCTCTATTACACAATTAATATTTTTTAGTTATATGATTTTTTGATATCTACCGAATTAACTAATTTAAATTGAATATGATGTTTAAATAATGATAAAAAAATTTAATAAAAATTTAATATTAATATATTTTTAATAATTCGAATTCGGAATATTGATTAGGCCAGAAGAAGTACCTATACTTAGAAACACTGTTTGGATGTACCTACACTGTTTAAATGTAACATTTGTGACACGTACCCAAGAAACGGTGAAAGAAAAAACTGTTGACACGATATTTGTTATTAGAAACGTGTAGATGTAAATAAGAATGACAACCGGATAGCGACTCATAACGGTAAGCGATACGACGTTCCTTTCTACGCTAAACTTGATGTTCCAAATTTAAAGTAGTAAGATGTTTAAATTTTTTGACCATGTCACGGTTTCAAAGTAAATTATATTTTTTGAAAGTCATTCTTTAAATATATTTCGGTAGTGCACAATTTTAAATACCAGAGAATAAAAAAAACCAAAAGCTTTCAGGATAAACGAAAATCTTGGGCGGCCCACTAAAGTTCCCCAAAAAAATTCAGATGAAAATTTTCTCCACTTTCTGGCTGCTCCATTTGGATGATGTCAACTCTGTGCAGCGGTAAATCCTAACGAGTTCGACATTTCGACGTCGACATTCTATCTTTCAATCTTTACTTGATAGGGACCAGTGGATTTTGCTAAAAAGAAAGGGGAAATAAGATCAGTGGTAATAAAATAGATTTGAGAAAACCATTCGACATGGTAAACTAGGATTATCTCAGAAAAATCATAGAGTAAATGTGATTTAGAGACAAATGGATCAAATGTACTCAATTCGTATCCGTCTATGTTCATGATAAAAAATTCCTAGGATATCAGGTTGCACGAACGGCTTCGATGGTCTAATTTTATTTTGAATCTCGAGAATTTACTTTTGTAAATTGAGTTTTTAGGTGAATAGAGATTCTTCTTGTAAATAGTATATAATATTTTGAGTGGTGTAACTTCTGGAGGTGAATATATAAATTAATCCATTTAAAAAATGATGAAAGAACCTTGTTAGCAACCATTCACTCCAGAAATTGATTAGTATTTTTGTTGAGAAATACGAGACACACGAGAATTACGTGGAAACCTCAAGACGGGGAGAAAACCACGGGCAAAGGAGAGTCGTCCACTATGCGAGTCAAACAGATTACAAGGCGTCCGTGAAAGTTCTCTCTACCTCACAACTCTCAACTACATACAAAAGACATAGGCATAGACCGATATATATAGGAGATTATTACCATACTCTAAATAGGAATAGAGTACTAATTTGTTTAGAATTTGAGACAAACCCTAACAAATCTCTACCTTGGACCAAATTCTATGACTCCAACATCAACGATGCTCCACCTTCACCACCAGCCCCTAAGGGCAATCAGCATCAAGCACGAATACCTACCAAGTCCAAGCAATGCTTTAACTTAGTACCAGGAAGCGACTTCGTCAACATATCTGAAGGGTTGTCCTTGGTACCCACCTTGCTCACAACAATGTCACCTTGAGCAACATGCTCCCGAATGAAGTGGTACCTCACATCAATGTGCTTCGTCCTCTCATGATACATAGCATCCCTCGTGAGATGGATAGCACTTTGACTATCACAGTATACTGTACTGACCTGCAGCTTCTCACAAATTTTACTAAAAAAACTTTTCAACCAGATAGCCTCCTTCACACCTTCAGTTATAGCCATGTACTCCGCCTCAATGGTAGACAACGCCACTGTGGCCTGTAGACAAGCTCTCCAACTGATAACACATCTTCCAAGAGTGAAGACATATCCAGACAAGGACCTGAACTTATCAAGGTCTCCAGCATAATCTGAATCAATGAAACCAATAACTCCATCATTGGTGCTTCTAAACTGTAGACACACGCTCTTGGTACCCTTCAAGTACCTCATAATCTACTCCACTGCTCTCCAATGACCTTCTCCAGGATTTGCCATAAACTTGCTAACAACACTCACACCATAGGCCAAATCCGGGCGTGTGCAAACCATATCATACATCAGTGAGCCAACAACATTTTAGTATGGAACACCAGACATGTAATCGACCTCAGCAGCTGACTGTGGAGATAAAGCGGACGAAAGCCAAAAATGTGTACCAAGAGGAGTACTCACAGGATTACCAGTCATAACAAACATGTTAAGCACCTTTTCAATGTAACTCTCCTGACTCAAAAATAATTTCCTTGCTCCTCTATCTCTGGCAATCTCCACACCAAGAATCTTCTTAGCAGGACCCAAATCTTTCATCTCAAACTCGCTACTCAATAGAGCTTTGAGCTTCCTCACCTCTCCTTTGTCACTGGCAGTAATTAACATGGCATTCATATACAAGAGCAAATACACTTGGGAACCGTCGCATAGCCTTTTCAGGTAAACACAACTATCATACTTGCTCCTCTCACAACCATGAAAAATTATAAAGGAATCAAACCTATTATACCACTGCCTCGGAGACTGCTTAAGGCCATACAAGGACTTCTTCAACAAGCACATATGGTCTTCTTTGCCTTCAACATAAAAACCCTCAGGATGTGCCATATAAGTCCGATCCTCAAGCTCTCCATTCAAGAAAGCTGTCTTCATATCCAGCTGTTCAAGCTCCAAATCCTGTATAGCGATAACACCAAGAAGAGAATGAATTGAGGTATGCTTTACAACTGGTAAAAATACCTCATTAAAGTCCACACCAGAAATCTGACTATATCCTCTAGCCACTAGCCTAGCCTTGTATCTAGGCTTTTCAACTCCAGGTATACCATCCTTCTTCTTGAATACCCACTTGCAACCTATGTTGTCAATAGCGCGCTATAGCGGCGCTATGTAGCGTTTTGGGCACCTACCGCTACGCTATGCTGCTGTTAAACGCTATAGACAGTAGCGGCTATAGCGGCCGCTATAGCGGCCAAATAGCGGCCGCTATACCACTTTTTGGCCGATATTTGGTCGCTATTTTAGATTTTGGCAAGAATTCCTTAAATACCGCTGATTTTTTAACTGTTTACTTATTTATAGAGGGCATATAGGTAGTTTTGGGTATTGGGCAAATGATTTTTTCCCTTTTTTCCAGTTGCCGAGTAAGTTAATAAGTTTTGGGTATTGGGTAAGTTATTTTTTTAGTTGCCGTGTAAGTTTTGGGTATTGGGTAAGTGATTTTTCCCCTTTTTATCAGTTGTCGAGTAAGTTACTAAATTTTGGATATTGGGTAAGTGATTTTTTAGTTGCTGTGTAAGTTTTGGGTATTGGGTAAGTGATTTTTCTCTTTTTTGGCTTACTTTTAGTTGCTGTGTTTGTAATTTGGTGGTTGTTCTGTATTTTTTTGTTGCCCAGTAAGTTAATATGTCTATTTTTTAGTATTTATGTTTATTTTGTACATTGATTTTTAGTGTTCTCAATAGCGGTCATCCCGCTACCGCTATACCGCTATAGCATTTTAGAGGGGTAACCGCTACGCGACGCTATCTGCTATTGACAACATAGCTTGCAACTGACAACCTTCTTATCCTTAGGCAGCTTAGTAATCTCCCAAGTCTTGTTCTTGTGAAAAGATTCCATCTCTTCCTCCATAGCAACCAACCATCTAGCAGATTCTTTTGACTTTACAGCGTCTGAGTAA
This sequence comes from Hypericum androsaemum, assembly GCA_963995505.1. Taxonomy (NCBI): domain Eukaryota; kingdom Viridiplantae; phylum Streptophyta; class Magnoliopsida; order Malpighiales; family Hypericaceae; genus Hypericum; species Hypericum androsaemum. The sequence goes on along the minus strand of OZ023190.1, from coordinate 3,594,389 downwards.
CTAGACAGTTCTTTACAGCTCTCTATTTCTTCTGCCACATTCAAAACAAAAGCAACAATATCAGCCTCACCCAACTTCTGTGGAGGCCTGATAATACTTCTGGGCCTGTCACTAGCAATAGAATACGCTGGCTCCCTCTCAACTGTGCCAACATTCTCAGCTTCATCAGACAACCCACAATGAGTAGGATCATAGCAATCAACATCACGGAAGGATCTCGCTTCTGGATCAGCATCAAAGTCCACCTGCACTTTTGACTTTTGCAAGTCCATACTTGGAACACTAGAAATACCAGGTGAAGAAACATCCTCCCTCTTACTCAGCATATCTGTCTCTTTGAAAATAACATTCCTACTCAAGAAGACCTTAGACAGCTCGGGACACCACAACTTGTATACCTTCACTCCAGAAGCATAGCCAAGAAAGATACATTTTACAGATCTTGGCTCTAACTTGCCATTGTTCACATGAGCATAGGCAGGACACTCAAATATCTTTAAATCAGCATAATTAGGAAGATTTCCAGACCACAATTCTTCAGGTACCTTGCCATCAAGTGATGCATAAGGTGAACGATTGACAAGGTGACAGGCAGTAGAAGCAGTTTCAGCCCAAAATGACTTAGGCAAACCAGCATTTGACAGCATACAACGAACTTTCTCTAATAAAGTTTTGTTCATTCTTTCAGCGACTCCATTCTGTTGAGGTGTACCCGGGATTGTCTTATGCCTGACAATACCCACATTCTTGAAGAACTCATCAAACCAACTAGAGCAAAACTCTAATCCATTGTCTGTGCGGAGATGCTTGACATCTCTCCCAGTCTATTTTTCAATCACAGTCTTCCGCTGCTTGAAAGTGACAAAGACATGATCCTTGCTCTTCAAGAAGAACGCTCACACCTTCCTCGAATAATCATCAATAATAGTCAGCATATACTTGGAACCATTCTTTGTTACAACTTGAGATGGTCCCCAAAGATCATAATGAACATAGTTAAATTTTTCCTTTGTAGTGTGCACACCTTTCTGAAAACTGACTTTCTTCTGCTTGCCAAACACACAGTGCTCATAAAATTCCAGCTTTCCAATACCCTGTCCACATAATAATCCTCTCCTATTTAGCTCGGTCATGCCTTTCTCGCTCATGTGACCAAGTCGCATATGCCACAATGAGGTATTCTCAGAATCTGTCAACAAGCCAGATGCAGCAGCAGCAGTCCCTGTAACTGTAGAACCCTGCAAAACATACAGATTTTCAACCTCCTTCTTGGCCTTCATATGCACTAATGAGTTCTTACTCACACGAAGAACTCCACATTCTCCTATGTACTTGTACCCCAATGTATCAAGAGTACTCAGCGAAATCAAGTTCTGCTTCAAATCAGGGATATGCCTCACATTCGTCAAGGTTCGAATAACACCATCATGCATCTTGATCTTCACTGTGCCAATACCAACAATCTTGCAGACAAAATTATTTTTCATGAGAACATTACCCTCCGCACGTTCATATGTTGAAAACAGTCCCGGATTGGACACATATGAAATGTACAAGCAGAATTAAGGACCCAAGAAACATCAACTTTAGACTTTCCATCAATCATAGATAAAAGGTCTCCATCATATTCTTCTTTCTGAGTGGTGGTGGCAACACTAGCACTGCCACTATCAGAACTTTCTCCTTTTAGAGCATTGGACTTTTTGCCCTTCTTCTTATTCTTCAACTCCGGACAGAACCATTTAATATGCCTAACCTTATGACAGTTGAAACAAGTCTTATCCTTGTGCATTGACCTTGATTTGCTTCTGCTCTTCTTCCTCGAACCAGACTTAGCATTCCTCTCTTCAGACCTCCCACTCATAACCAAACCAGTTCCTTGGCTATTTTCAGAGGAACTAACAGTATGCTTATCAATTCTCTTTCTCCAAGAGCGAATCATGAACATTATCCCAACTCAGAGTATCATGGCTGAACAACAGAGTATCCCTGAATTGCTGATAAGAGGCAGGCAACGAGCACAATAATAATAAAGCCAGATCTTCATCATCATACTTCGCATCCAGAGTTCTAAGATCAGCCACTATATCCTTAAATTTATTAAGGTGGTCGTGAACAGACTTATCTTCTTGCATCCGGATAGAAAACAGTCGTTGCTTCAAGCACAGTTTGTTGGTCAAACTCTTGGGCATGCATAACTTTTCAAGCTTTGCCCACAATGAGGAAGCTGTCGTCTCCTTCAACACATCCCGCAAAATATCATCTGACAAGTGTAACTGAATCTGACTCACAACCTTATGGTTCTTTGATGCCTTCATCGCAGCATCCCAACTCGAAGGTATCGACTTCTCATCAAGTAGAGTCTCATCCAGCTCTAGATGTGTCAGAATCACGTGCAACTTTACCTGCCACAAGGAAAAATTGGTTTTCCTCGTCAACTGAGGAATCTCGTACTTCATCGAAGTCAACCTAAAACACCTCGAACCAAAAAAATCGGCCAAAAACTGGTTAGAAAACTAAAAATCAGTCAAAATAATTGACTTTTGGTTAACCAGTCAAACTGTTGACAAAGTCAACTCGAAATTAGGTTTTTTTTCAACCCAAAATCAGGATAGGCGCCGCTCAATCCGACGATCACCACGGCGAGGCGGCTGAACGACGATGGGCAGAAGGCAAACGACAGACTCGGCCGCATCGAGCGGCAGTGGTGCGCGGGGATGGTGCGCTTGTCTCCTCCACGAACGACGGGGTTCAGACTCGAACCCCAAGGACCCGACGCGGGTTCCTTCTTCTCGGTGACAGATCTACTCCTCCCAGGTGCGGCGACGGAGCGCGGGGAATGGTCGCCTCCTCTAGGCGACAGCGGGGCGACATCGGGTCACGGGGCATTCTCCTCTCCTTGCTTCAGGTTCATGCAAGAACCCAGAAAACCCGACAAGCGGTCTTCGCTTACTGCTGTGAAGGCTCCTCGAACGGCGAAGAAGCGGGCTGCGTGCGGGCATGTCTAGACGGAAGGGACGCAGGCGGACCTCGGGTGGCGGCTGATCGGGGCGACGGCCAGCTGCTTGATGATCGACTCTGAAATCGGCCCTCCCTTTTTTTTCTTTTTTTGTTTTTGTGTTGTATACTCGTATCTCAGATCTGGCTCTGATACCAATTGTTGAGAAATAAGATCGAAACGAGAAATAAGATAGAAACAAAAAATACGAGACACACGAGAATTACGTGGAAACCCCAAGACGGGGAGAAAACCACGGGCAAAAGATAGTCGTCCACTATGCGAGTCAAACAGATTACAAGGCCTCCGTGAGGGTTCTCTCTACCTCACAACTCTCAACTACACACAAAAGACCTAGTCATATGCCGATAGGAGATTATTACCCTACTCTAAATAGGAATAGAGTACTAATTTGTCTAGAATTTGAGACAAACCCTAACAGTGTTTGGTTTTTGGTTTGATTCAGTCCAAGACTAGATAAATCAAATGAATGTAAGAGAGAACACAATTTGTAGTTTCAAAACTTACAAGACGTATCTTTGAAAACAACTATAAGAAATAAAAATTTAATGTAATATTAGAATGATTTCATAAAATGTTGTTACTGATACCGTCTTTCATATCCTCCCAGAACTTATTGATGATGACCGATTCAGAAAGTAGTGGGAAAAAAACTTGTAACAGGAAATTAGAAGAAAGGCGAAGACCCGTAAGGACCGTAAGGTTATTGCCCGGGAAGTCTCTCATGTCGTGTTGTAAAATTCAAAAAGGAAAGAGCCTAATGAATTTTCCTTTTCTCCGCTTGAAAACGACCCAAACTTTGGAAATAAAATGCTGGACGTTTGTCATAAGTTCGCTTCCATAATGTGCTTGGGCTAGTAAACGTGAAAAAATATGAGTGCGCAGGAAAGGTAATTTATTTTTGGAAAAATTATTCTCAGGTCTTTCGTATTTGACTAAATTTACTCAAAAATTTTCCGTGTTTAAAAAATATACGTCGAAGTCTCTTGTGTTTGATTTTATTGTACTTTTGGGTCCCTCGCTGACGTCAGTGACTATTTTTTTTATTTTTGTCATGGAAACGACAAAAATGTCCTTGAAAAGTAAAAGGTTTATCTCTTACCTCTCGACAGGACCCTTCTCGCTGACGGGAAGAGAAGCTCGACTATCCTCCTCCTTGCTCCTCTTCCTCTACCCATTCTACTCTCCCCTTCCCAATGCTCATCTCCTTTCATCTCCTTCTCTGTCATCTTCTCCGGTGAACCAGCCTCAATCCCCTTCCCTGCCTTGTCCCTAACAAACTCCTCTACCTCTTCAAGAACAAGTGCCGTCGTATCTACCGTCGCCTTCGGGATCTCAGCTCGCAGTCATCGCTCCCTCTCTATCACTCTTCTCTCTCCTCCTCCAAGTCATCGCTCAATTCTCTTCGCCTCCCTCCTCGTTCCCAGTTGGTTCCCTTCTCAATCACACAAGATATTGCAACTTGTTTTTTCATATGTTTATCATTTTCTAATCAAAATATCAAATTAACCCAAGTAATTGAACTCATTTAACAACAACTTTTAACGCCAGTTGTTGCATATTGAAACCGGCGGGAGATTTGGAGGTTAAATTGGAAGATTTGGGAACTAGGGTTCAAGGCAGAAAAACTGTGAATTTTGGTCATCTAATGTTAATTTACATGAACAAGATGGTGAACGAAGCTAATTAGGAATGATGATGACATTGGAGGTTTAATTGGAAGATTTAGGAACGATGATGCCAACATAAACTAATTTCTAATTGGAATTGTGCTTGCAATTTACAAAGGATTAACAACGGCGAAGGCCACCCCAACGCCATCGTCCAAGCTTTCTCGCAGCTTCTCAAGGAAGTTGTTCAATAGAGGTTCCTTCTGGATGAAAATGGCGGCCGACAAGGACAGGGATGTTCGGCGGTGAGCCAGATCAAACTCTAAAGCCGGAGAAGTTGATGAGGCATTGTTCAGACGGTAAAATCAGGTACTTGTTTACATGATGCGTTGTTCACTGAATTTTGCAGATTTTTTAGATGCTTTTTGTGGGTTGGAAGATGACCGGAGTTCGCCGGAGAAGATGATCAGAGGCTTGAGTTGGCCGACTAAGGATATTTTTGTTATTTCAATGAAAAAAATAAAAAAAAGAGTCTCTCGCATCAGCGAGGGACCCGAAAGGATAATAAAATCAAGGGCAAATTACCCTCACATTCCTCTACTTTGGTCAGCCTCCCCCTAGGGTCCCTGGATTTTGGAAAATGATTGTCCCGTCCCTAAGTTTTGATGATAATAGACTCTCGGGTCCCTGGCTGACGTCATCGGCTCTTTTTTTCATTTTTGGTCATGGAAATGACCAAAATACCCTTAAACAAAAATTAATCAAAAATCAAACCAAAAATCAAAATTCACCATCCTCTCCGTCTCTCCTTCTTCCACAATTAGACAAAGCCCATGAAGATGAATTCAACAGACCAATTAGACAATTGTCTACTACCAATCGTCTACTCCATTGGCGTTGCCCGTCGCTGTGGTGGAATCGTGAAGGAGAAGGTCAGGGAATCGTGAGGTCTCTTCTTTTCTCCTTCAAGCGGCTTCCGTCGCCGACGAGCACATTGGTGAGATCCCGGCGTCGCTTTATGCCAGCAGGCTTCCAGGAGATAGGGCTTCCACGGAGGGCATGCAAGAGAGAGAGAAAGACGCCGACGCCGATGAGGAGCGGTTGCCGGAGGTTGCCGCTTGTTGTCGTCGACTTGTGAACTTGCTTGTTCCTGGTGTTTTCTCAATGGGGGAGCCGGCCAATGGGGGAGCGGGAGGGGAGGGGAGCGGGCGGGAGCGGGAGGGGGGGGAGCGGGCGGGAGGAGGGGGGGAGGAGGAGGGGAGCGGGCGGGAGGGAGTGGGCGGGAGGAGGGGGGAGGAGGAGGGGAGTGGGTGGGAGCGGGCGGGAGGAGGGGGGAGGAGGGGAGCGGGCGGGAGGGAGCGGGCGGGAGGGAGTGGGCGGGAGGAGGGGGCGGGAGGAGGGGGGGAGCGGGCGGGAGCGGGCGGGAGGGAGCGGGCGGGAGGGAGCGGGCGGGAGGAGGGGGGAGCAGGGGGGGAGCGGGAGGGAGGAGGGGGGGAGGAGGGGGGGAGGAGGAGGGAAGCGGGCGGGAGCGGGCGGGAGGGAGCGGGCGGGAGGAGGGGGGGAGGAGGGGGGAGGAGCGGGAGGGAGGAGGGGGGAGCAGAGGGAGAGGGGGGAGCGGGAGAGGAGGGGAGGAGGAGGGGGAGCGGGAGGAAGGAGGGGGAGGAGGGGGAGCGGGAGAGGAGGGGGGGAGCGGGGAGCGGGAGGGGGAGCAGGAGCGGGGAGCGGGAGGGGGAGCGGGGTAAAAGGTTGAAGAAGGTATAAAAAATTATTTTTTGTTTAAGGGTATTTTGGTCATTTCTATGACCAAAAATGAAAAAAAGAGCCGATGACGTCAGCCAGGGACCCGAGAGTCTATTATCATCAAAACTTAGGGACGGGACAATCATTTTCCAAAATCCAGGGACCCTAGGGGGAGGCTGACCAAAGTAGAGGGATGTGAGGGTAATTTGCCCTAAAATCAAACACGGAGAACTTTGGCGTATATTTTTCAAACATGGAAGACTTTTGAGTATATTTAGTCAAACACGAAAGACCTGAGAATAATTTCTCTTTTATTTTTTATAGGCATTATAAAGATGCGGGGCCACCTTTTTCCTCCATGAAAATTACAAAAAACACATCACACAACTCTAATGTAAATTGTGTACGTTAATACCGAAAAAAAGTAAATTATGTACCTAAATCAAGATAAATTTGTTTTAATTTCTGACTATGGAAATAGAATGTATTTACGATTGTTGCTGTCTTAAGCACCGCACCGCGATTCAAAGAAGAACAACATCATTATTAATCGACCTAATTATTTATTGGTAAGAATTTAACTGTTTACCTTCACACACAAAAACGGGAAAAAGCAATCCCAAAAAGTTTCTTAAAAATGTTCCATGAAAATAAAACAAAAGAAATATTTAAAAAAAGGTAACGCACCCTCAGGCCTCAGCTTTACCCGCTCTTCCTCCCCCACCACAATTAACCCGTCAGCCAGTACCCGGATACTTCCAAATTTCCAACAACGAGTCTTGCAGATTCTGACTTTTGCAAAACTATTGAAAGAACATACATTATTGCCTCTTTTTGTAAGTAATCTTTATTCCAATTATAATAGGAAAAAGTTTATTTAGGTAACATGTATTCTCGATATCTTATGGTTTAAAATACAGAAAAAGTATACAATTTTTTTAATTTTTATTACTTAAAAAGACCAAAACTTCTTGGTAACGTCGTTTTGTTGCCTATATGGACTGCCAGGTCGGTAGTGACTAGCATGAGTTGAGAATGACATAGCTGGTGGTAAATTACTGACCGGGCATCCACATAGGCAACAAAATGACATCTTCTTGTAAACAAATTTTGGGCAACTGCGCGGATACTATAAGTGATAAAAATTTAAAAAGTTATACTATTTTTATGTGTTTTTTTAAATTATAGGTTCCCTAGTAAAAAAGTGTGATATCACGTACTATTAAAGTGCACTATTTCTATTATAATATGTACAAATGTATACTTATCAAAAAAAAGTACAAATGTACATTACTTTGGTGATAAGTTCTCGTCAATCTCAGTAAAACTCTATAGAGAAAAAAAACTTATAGGAAAACTTCCATAATAAATCGTAGTTTAGCACCCCATAACCTTACATCACGGTTACGGGCGATTATCATAGAAACACCCCCAATCATCGTACTTCCCTATTCCGTAACCCCCAACTTAGAACCTCTTAATCTCTTGAACATTATTACCCCCCCTATAAATTTTTTTCTGCCTACCTCGTTGCAGATAGCACCAAAAAAGAAAAAATAAATCTTTTTTCACCTAATTTAAACTGTGATTACATTCTTACGTTCAAATGAGAGATATTTCCTACAAAACTAAAATATTATTTACCCACGAGCATATAGATCAACTCCACAATAAAATTGTTTTAATCAGGCTATTTTGCTGGATAGTAAACACTTTTATAAAATAATATTGAGCTCGAGTTAATATAAACAGTGTGAAACAAAATTTAATAACTAGTGTTATAAAAAACTAAAATAGTTTTTAAAAAAAATATTTACTCTCACCTATACCTACGGGTGTGCAAAAAATAATCGATAAATTCATTAAATTTTTCGTAATCGGTAATTCTATAATCAAGATTGAATTCGATAAAAAATTTAAAAAAAAATCGATATTTGGTAAATTTTAGGCCTACCGACTCATTCCCCATATAAATCCTCGACCCACCGCAAGTCCCTGTCTCTAGTACCATCTCTCTCCCCTCACCTCCCTTTTCTTTCCCCACAACCATCAAATCGAAGCCCAACGACAAATCTAAACCGAAAACCAACCACCAACTAACTACCAGTCAATTTAACGAGATGTGCCTCGTGTTTCTCTGCGACGAGAAGCAAATAGAGCTCGGGAGGCAACAAGCGCCGGGGTCGTGTCCGTACTGCGGAGGGAAGGTGGAGGCCATGGACGTGGAGAGCCAGTGGAGGCTCTGCTTCCTCCCCATTTGTTACAAGATCAAGCGCAAGTACTTCTGTAGTCTCTGCTCCAGGCGCCTGGAGTTGTGTCACTAATAACAACAATCTCGTAGTTCGAACTATGATTAGTCGGTTTCTTTTTTGAGTTTTTTTTTGGAACTTTTCTTTCCTGGTTATTTCTATTTTTTGAGTGCAGTGTAATGCCGTGACGTTAGTACTAATGTTAATTCCTATATTGTATGGAAATGAATTGGGGGATGCATGAAATTGTAGGCAAATGTTATTCCTTCATTCTTTTGATCTTAATTTGGAAGGGGATCTCCCTATTCGTAAAGAGAATTATCTTGTGAAAATGGGTATTAATGTCCCTGGCCAATGTGTAAAGTAGTTTTTTTTACCACGTTATTTTAATTTAATCAGAAATTTCAAGTTCAAGTTAGAAGAATGCGATAATTTTAAAGCTCGATAGCGAGAACTTTGCCAACATTTTTTTCCTGTTCAAACTGACCAAACTTTTTTTTATAGGTAAAATTTTTATTATTCGGGGACCGAACTTAATTACTCATTATGATGAATGTGCATATATATGATGGTTTCCAGAAGAAAAAAAACAGCAATTTAATGTTGGGTTGTGAGAAGGGTCTTCTTATATTTCCTATACATTGCCGCCGGCGAGCGCACTACACACAGACCTGGAACGAATTTCCTCTTAGGAGGACCAACTCCGTCATAAAAAAAAATCGATTTTGCGTTGAATTTACTATTCAAATTTGGGTACTTTACAAGTTCAAAACCTGTCATACAAGTCAAGCCCACTAATTCTTCGGACAATCCCAGTGTTGTGCAACTGAAAAGAGCATATTCTTTTGGTGCTGCAGGATTATCCTGATCCAGCCTGTACCTTACTTTTACAAATTAGATTGTTTTTTGGACTTAATTAGTCTCTGGATACTAAGTGATTTTAGATAAAATAAAACTTAAGCAGAATAAGTAATGGACATATTGGATTTATTCCACTTATATATGCAAATTAATAATCATGGTCTCATTTAAAAAAATAAACGCATATGTATACATAAATAACTAAGACATATAAAAGGTCGTTTCTCATTGATCCAAATGGTACAAGATTTGAGTTGTTTAAAGGAGTTCTTGAGTTTAACACTATAAATGTGAAATACATAATTGAAAATTTACTCCTAAAACAAGATCGACAGTGATGGATTTCTCAGATGTTGAAAACAAAATGGATTTATGCTTAATAATTAACAAACTCATTAATATTCTACTGTGTTTGCTTCTTCATTATGGTTCTCTTTAAAAAGGCAGACAATTAAGGCGGAAAATAAAGAGTACTGGACAAGTGAAATCTTAAATATAAACCGAGAGTTATTTGTGGAGATATTTTTTCCTATCCTGTTCCGTTTGACATGAATTAGTCGGTGCACACATGTTTTTGAAAGATGCAGTCCAACTGAACGGACCGCGAATTAGGGCCAACACTGAGTCAGTTTTCACCCTAAGTCCGAACTCCACTTTGACTAGCCAGCCCGGCCAAAAATAATATCTGAAAAAAATATTTTAAAATTTTAAAATTTTAAATGATTAAATTATGATTTTGATGTTTATACATTATAATTATGCAATAAAATTAAATAATACTTATAACTATTTTTATTTAATGCTAAATATAATAAATAATAAATTTTTAATTTTTAATTTTTTTGGGTCAAACCTGTGAACCCATAAGACAATGATCGTTTTCAAAATCATAGTGCATCAGTATCAATTTGAATACCAGGCGATCTAGATGTTGGATGGACAAAACGAGGAACATGGCTGATACTATCCTGGACAACGGGATGTCGAACGACGGAATGACGAAACATGTCATGTGGACGACAAGGTCAGACGACAGGACATGGATGACAGTATTGACGGGCGACAGGAACTCGATTGGGCGACAAGAAACTGGCACAGCATGAAGAGATGGCAATTTATGTAATAGGACTATTGGGCCTTTGTCTGTTTTGGCCCATTTATTTTAAATTTTGTTAATGTGTTGGTTGTGCAGCTTTAAACCTTAATATATAAGGAACGAAACAGTAAAGCGAGGAGTATCAACCCCTTCAAAAACGTTTTGGGAAAACATAGAAAATTTGGCCAAATTGAGCTTGGAGCCTCTTCTTAATTCTTTTCTTCTTTCTTGGCACCAAAATCACTCTCCTAATTCGATCGGCGAGCTTGGTGATTTGGACCGGAACCTATCATTTATGTGAATTCATCTCTTTGACATAGATTTGGCCGAATATTCGTATTTCATACTCAATGTGATGTTGTGTATTTTTTTTTTGTTTTGGAATTAGTGTTAAAACGCTTCAAGTTTATTAGCAACTTGGATTCTTGATTGATACTTCAACATGTGATTGAGGCCAAGTTATTGTCATCTTAGTTCTCCATGTAGCTTTTGCATTCATTGTTTGAGAAATGCATTCTTTGAAGGAGAGGAGTTCTTTGACTATGAATTCCAGGAGAACAGAATAAGAAACATGTGTGGAAAACTGAAAGAAAAGGAAAAGGCATGATTCAGGCAAGGATAATGCCGAGGCTTCTGAGAAAAAAAAGCAATTGATGAATCAAAAAGGAGAAAAACTGGTATACCTGAGGAGGCCAAGTTGAGTGAGCAAGCAATGAAGACAACATCATTGGGAAAATCTGAAAGGGGGAGGAAACTGTTCATTTGGATTCCAATCAATCCATAAATGGTTCCTTCTTACAGATTGATGGGCTTGCAAATGGAGACCTCAATAAAAAAGGGGAGAAGTTAGTCGACATCCACACACTTCGAATTTTGCTCGTGCGCGAGAGTTTATTGGAGTCTCTTTTGGGTGGGGATTCCGGCACGAGAAGAGGAAGAAGAAGTGGGGTATATACAGAGGAGGAAAGATCAATGAGCACTCACACTCCAGTTTTTTGATCGACTGAAAAAGAACAAAAGAAACATCTTGTTCGTTCTTCAACAACTTTACGAATTGGGAGCAGAGGGATATCAAAAGTGTCAACAAACACAAACAAATTGGTTACTTTTTTATTTTTGGGGAATATTAAAGTACGCAAGACTTGGAGTCTTCGTGTGTGTAGATTTAATTCATTTGACGAAAAGAGAAGATAATATTTTCTAAGTCGAATAATAAAGTCTTCCATTATTTATGAAAGTCCAGGTCTTTCTAAATATTTCCCAGAAGTTTCGCTTCGCATGCAAGGTTGAATAAAGAACCATTCATTCTTTTCTATGACTTCTGCAAACACGGTCATAATAAATATTTTGTTATTTCAAAAGTCGAAAATGGTTGGATGTCTGGTACGGTAATGACATTATAGGGGTTTTGTTCCCATGTAGGTGAAGTTAATTGGTAGTAAAGTGTAGATAGAATATCAGAGGGCCATTCTCAATCTCATCCACTTCCCATCTGCTCCACTTTGCTATGATTTTCTTCACGTTAGTTGTATAAAGGAAAGAAGTTGCACCGAAAAGTTGTCATGTTATATATATTTTTTTTCGTCGGATTAATTTAGAGTCGAACTAAAAAGATAAAAAAATAATGATAAATATTTCCCTATAACAAGTTATTGGAACTTACCTTGAGTTAAATTAAAACAAATTCACAGCAAGTGTTTGATGAAGAATAGCATTTTCTCACGGATGAGTTGTGGAAACTTTGTCAGATTTCCATTAATCGAGAGGTACATGGTATTGTCGTAAGCTGAACTGTTTGTATCAAGAACTAACTTAAACTTTTTTTTAAGAATAGAACTAACTTAACATAGTGACGCAAGTGTTGGATACGTGTGCATAGTGACGCGTGCTTGTAAATTGAACCATTGATATAAGGTGATTTTTTTTTTTGTTTTTTGAGGGTCAGGAGAAATTTCATCCAAGATCTTGCAGTTTGCTATAATATACTATTGGTTACATTGTTTTATAAAATGTGGTGAGATCCGTCGGATTATAACCCATGATCCAAATCAAGTTGGTTCATGTCTAAAACCTGAAAGACGATTGGATTGGTAGTCAACATATTTGATTCATCGGGTTCAGAGTATGACCATGATCCAAATCAGGTTGGGTCAAGTCTAAAATCCGAGGAACTATTAGATTAGTGATCAATATATTTGTAGCACTAGGTTCAGATACCTGGCCATATAAAAAATAATTTATAAAGTTGGTTAGATTGAATGTTACTAAATTGAGGTTTTGATACTTAAAAATGATAAATTTGACACCTTAGTAAATATTGACCAAATATGATCAATAATAAAATCATTAAAAATACGTCAACTGCGATCCGAGTCATTTTTCAAAACATTGATTAGTTGCACCTTCCACACAAAATGTAAGAATCGAGAAACCAAAGTGATAACTTTCTAAAGTTTAAAGAAGTAATTGGCTTGTCTTAATAAGTTTGGGGAGCAAAGGATAATTTTCCACAAACTCTAGCTGTATTATGGTAACTTCGGGCAGATTAGAGTTTTTAGCCTTGAATCCCATGTTAAATAGACCCGTAGGCCGTCCATTCTATCACCAAATACCCACGAATTTCCTCTCACTGTGAAGGTGAGGATCAAAATCTGACTCGGAAGGAGGTGCAGGAAAGGACAAGACCATCCGGGAATCACTATACGAGGAGGGTAAGCTATAAACACTGTTTTCTTCTTAAATTCGAGTGATTCCTGTCATAAGTCACGTATTTTATCTCCCAAACAAAAGGTGGAGAGGACGAATCTGTGAGGGACCAGTCGAATCGAGAATTCAGGCTCGTGAAGGTTTAAAGATTTAGGAGCAACGTCAGGTAAGTGGAATTCGTGATTATCTCATGAATCGAGGATTTTAGGCTTCCTGAGACAATTCATGTTTTGGTTTGAAACACGTATGATTCGGGTTTAGATTCTGACTTAATCTGATTCCTTAATGCTAATGAATTCATTTCCATATTATTTTCTGATCCGTATTATTTTTTGATTACCGAAGTTTTCTGATTCTGTTTTGTTTATGGATCCGTATTGCTTATGTCCAAATTCTGAATATGATGAGTTTCGATGTGCATGTGGTATGTTCTGTTTCTGAGAGGCAGAATTATTTCCACACCTTTCTGGGCCCTATAGTTTATACGCATCATTTCAAAGGGGCTACCAGATAACCCTAGGTGCGTGTAATCAAATGGATAGGAAGTGTAGAAATATCTGTGCTCGTGGAGGGGATACCCTTCTGTCTTCTGGGTCTACAACGCGAGAACAGAAGGATATTTATTTGTGCCCCACGAGAATCCCGTCATGGATATGTTAGGCTCTGGAGTTCTATTATGTTAGTCGGTTAGGAAATCCTCTTTAATTTGCATAGTGTTCATATGTTTGTTGGTTTAATATCACCATGAAATGGTTTAAGTTCTTTCCACTTACTAAGTTATTCAACCCACCCTAGTTGTATGTGTTTCAGATCGTTCAGGTGAGGTCCGGGATTAGGAGTAGAGGGGTTCATTTGCATGCATCGTCGTTATTTCTTCTCAAATAATAAAGGCTGTCGAATTTTCGACTCTAGTATTTAGATTTGATGACAATCGTTTGATTTTCAAATAATTGAATCCTTTTGGATGTTTCAGAATTATTTCATAATAAAGTTTGGTGTCTTTCGGGGTAATTAATACCTCAAACATTTGTCACTTCTTTCAGATCGTGACACAAAATAACCCCACTTGTCTGCAAAATCTGTACCGAGTTAGGCCCTGGGATTGCTATTCACTTTCCAAGCTTTCTTTTTTATAAAATAAATTGTATTGAAACTACCAAATAGTAATTATAAGGTAATTGTATCAAATTGTAGGATGCGTACAACACCCGGTTATCTAAAATAATTTTCCAAGCTTCCTTGCGACCTAAGATTACTCCTTTGTTCCAAATTGACGTTGTCATCCGAGGAGGGTATTGTTTGGTTTCCTTCCCCACCGTTTGGAAATTTCTGCTGCTTTAGTTTTGTATTGTAATCATGAAATTGTTTGATCTATCTTCGCTAATGAAATGAAGTAATACGTTTATCCTCAACAACAACAAAATTACTCCTTGGTGGATTAAGTTGGAAATTTCTCATTGACCAATTGGGTCTTTTTCTAGACCCTTTCATGCACGTCTTCATAATAAAAAAGAATATCCCTTAGAAACAGTATAACTATAAATAAGGATACGAGCACTCCGCAAATTTACTCAAATTTCCAACGACAAATGCATTTCGGGGCAGGATAACTGGAAAAGCACCACCACCACTCTTAAATCATCACCTTCTCAACAAGGTAAAGGTCACCCCTCAACACCGTGATATAATTTCTATATCCCACCAAAATTACTAAATCAAAACTGTGTCATCCCTCACCCTCTCATGCCAAACAATTTTCATGAGATGTAAAAAAAAATCTTAAAAAATATTAGCCCTATCACTTTGGTTTGAAAGGTCATACATTAAAATGTTCCATGTTCGAGTTCAATTTTTTGGTGTGTAGAATGTTCGAGTTCAATTTATATCACGGACAAAACTTTTACATGTTTATTTTGAAAGTTTAAATTAGATAATAAATTATCAAACTTGGGCGTTGTTTACCAGGAATATGTACTTATTGCAAATTTTTGGTTAAGATAAAGAATTAACTCCGGAATGAAGACATTTCGTCGTCTAACTCGTCATGCTTTAACGGGCCGGGCCTTGATGATTGGGATCGGTATTTTTGCAATTCGAGGCCCATTTTTAATCTTGAAAATTCTCATAATTAAAATGACATTCTAAATACCACAATATCTATGTAAAATAACATGTTAGTTAATTTTTTATATTTATAACGTAATTCCGCACATGATTTTATTGAGACGGATTATTAATGAGATTCATGGTTTGCATTCTAGTACCTTGGTACGGGAAATTTCCACCCTGTTATAATGTAATTTGTACACAATATTATCTAATAATATTCAACCTTTAGAATTTTTTTGAATTAGATATCTCCTCCCCAACTTGGATTTCTCTGTAAAATAAATGTCGTAATCACTAGAAGATTTCGCAGTAGCTTCGCCGAAAGTTTTTCAAGAGTGCAACCGAAGTAAATGCTCTATTTTTTTCAAGCCAATGCAAACAAAATACCAAATATATTCGCATCGATACCTGAAGTAGCTCACTTGTCAGTGATCAGATTCAAAGCAAACCCCGTATACTTGCTTTTGGGTTTTCTTTCTTCCTTTATTTTTCATTGTAAATTTTTTTGTTGAAACCATATCGTATTCGCACATCTACGAAGTTGAATAATCCAGATTCAATCTTATTGAACCTTTGAATGATGACAAAACAATTTCACCAAATATATAATATTATTTTTAAGAATTCTAACTCGAAAATTCTAGAACCGTCCCTTAGTTGATTTTTTCAATTGTAAATTCCCTTTAACTTTTTTGTTCTTATTCTTCTCTTTATTATTATTTTTTAAACAGGCTTATTCTTCCATATACATACGGAATTGAGGATAAAAATCAACATCTATTAAGTTGACAATCTTCAAGAAATTGCTGCGAAGTTTCCCAGTGGCACCGACTGGTATATTTGCTTCTTAAAAAGGTAAGTAATTCCCAACCTTTCTCCAAAGATATAATTTGTGCAAGTCTTACTCTTTTTGGAAATTATTTTACCCTTTATTTTTTTTCATCTTCTTTATGCTTTCTCTTCCCATTCTTCCAAGAGAAGCATTCAATTACTTTATAGTAACATAATTTATTGCCTTCGAGATGGCAAAAAGCAAGGAATATCATCGTTCTTGTTATAGGTTATCATCCTTCATTTATCTAATTCCTCCTCTCCTTCACTAATTTTTATTTGATTAATGTCAACCAAAAAAAAAACCAATGTTTGAAATGGCCTTAAATAAGTGGAACTGGTGTATGATCATTGTTACCATGATTCAAATTGGTAATCATGGCTCAGATGGTATCTGATATAAGTGGATGGCCCTTGTTTTACTTATTGTCACAATAAGATACTTGAACATTAAGTATATATGATTGCAATATCTATATCCACCCAAAGGAAAGCAATAGGGTAGTCGCTTTTGAAAAAAAAACTAACCTATTATTTTATTTGAAAAATTGGGGGGGAAATAGCTGAATTTTCAAAATAAAATAATATGTTAGTTAATTTTTTATATTTATAAACAATATCTAAATACCACAATATCTATGTAAAAAAATTGAACACACGTCTTCGAATAAAAGATATTTGTTAAAGTCTGCACAATTTTGACATAATCAACATACAATGAAACAAGAGATCATGTAAAACAACATGCTACGAATGAGCTCATTTTAATATTGTATTAAAATATGCATATTCAAGCCTAATTTTTTTAACCGTGGATTGATGCCCTTACAAATAATACTCAACAATACCAGCAGCATAACAAGAAAACTATATTTATGAGGAAATATATTTGATTTGCCAAGGATTAAGAAATTTTGGCAAGAATATGATTAGTATGAGTAAAAAGTTAATCTTGTGTCGGGTCAAATTAAAAATACATAATTTACATGACTATTTTGAAATTGAATGAATCCACCAGCGAAAAAAAATACTACAATCCTTGTAGGAATCCCAAAAGAAATAACGATTAAGGTCCATATCTAAGAGCCACATAATATAAGGTTTTTTTTTGTTTGGTTATCAAAATCAGGGTGAGTCGGGTTTATAATTCTATCTTGGTAATATCCAATAACAGCAACCATGCTGTTTATAAAATTACAAGACAGTAATCAAATTACTCGGTACATATATACACGTCAACTATGTAATTCCGGGAAAAAAATTACAAAGTGTAATGTTACGTCGCAATAATAGCAGTCCATCCTAAAATAGCCACAGATCAGAGATATCTATTATCTTCCCATAAAACTTGTCTACGGAAAAAATAGTATATGAAAATGAAGGAAGCATGAAGTTTCCGAGAAATTTCAGTAGGTCGTCTTAAAGCGTGTGGTGTAAATATCAGTTGCTTTCGGGTATACCGTATATGTAGGAGAAAGTTATTCTCGGTATTACTATTACAGTCCCTTCAAAAACAAATTTAGTGTAACCATTTCTTCTCGTTATCCCACCTACAAAAAATAACCTCTTAACGTAATCCTAAGGCATCCGGACTCCATACCAACGCTGAGGCCTTAGAGCATGTAGGATTAATTCCAAAATTTAGAACACGGTTTAACAGGTAGTCGATGTATATTGAGAATTTCATATCGTTAGTTGCGAGTGTGGCAGGTAAGTTTATAAATATGAAAAATTCACCAACCAATTGCTTTAATACTTTGGGTTTAATATGGAGACTCCAACATGGTATCAGAGCGGGTTGATCCCGTGCCCCTTGTTGTGCTCACACGACTCCCATTTCTCACACGTTGGCAAAGTCAAAGCCCATGCAATCTTCGACTTGATGGGTCTCATTTAAAGGACGTGTTGAGAATCTCACATCGCTAGTTGCGAATGTGGCGGACAAGTTTATAAATGTGAAAAATCCATTAACCTATTGCCTTAAGATTTTTGGGCTGGATATAGAAATTCTTACATTATCAATTAAGAAGACTAAGTAGATAACTACTCCAATAATGCAATCGTATCGTCTATTTTTTTTGGGTTTATAACCACTTGGTATCCGATCCATTTGGCCGACTAATCCAAGTTCGAGTTGAGTAGGACCTTTGAAAGATGACAAAACTCTCTCAACAAGTATTTAACACTGCTGCGTTCCCAAGGACTCGCCCGAGACCTTGGTTAAGCTAGAACAACCCCCTCACCAATTGATCTAAATGCTTGTTGGTAATCGTATGGTCTATTAACCCAATTAGTTTAAAAAAGATATATAATTTTTTCTTATATTAAAAGCGATCAAATTAAAATTTTGGTATTTCTAAAGGATCAATTTTGTAATAAAACTATACTATATTTTAATACAAAATATAACTAGTAATAAAATTATTTATAAAAATATCGGTCAGGGTATTAATTGAACCAAAATCCAAATAGCATATCAGATCGTTCTGCTGTCGTTTTTTGAAATATTGATACAAAGCATAAAACACAGCGCACAAAAGGAGGACGATCGTTGATCAAATTCGTCTTTTTAATGTACAACCCCTAGTTGAAAATTGTCAAAAGGAAGAGAGGACTAAATTCGAAACGCTGATAATTAACACATTGCAAAAATATACACTCATTTTTTTTTGTGTTCTCTTCAATTTTCAGTATTTACCTTTAATTTTTCGTAAGCTTCATATGTGATACCCCGAAAATAATATATTATATTTAAAAATCTTAAGTGATTTGATTGGTACTATCCATACCAACAAGTTGTGTTAAGTAATTCAGCAACTTCGAGAGAATAAAACGTGCAAAGAATACGACACAAGAGATTACGTGGTTCGGCCTATACACTCATTTTTTTTTGTGTTCTCTTCAATTTTCAGTATTTACCTTTAATTTTTCGTAAGCTTCATATGTGATACCCCGAAAATAATATATTATATTTAAAAATCTTAAGTGATTTGATTGGTACTATCCATACCAACAAGTTGTGTTAAGTAATTCAGCAACTTCGAGAGAATAAAACGTGCAAAGAATACGACACAAGAGATTACGTGGTTCGGCCTAGTGCCTACATCCACGGTGAGAAAAGGAAAACTCTATTGATGGATCCGAGTCTCAAAGCTATATATAACCTAAGGGTAACACGTCCTTATATAATAGACGAACCCTTGGTGTACAATCAACCTATCTAGGTCAAATTAGGAGTCCGAAATAAGAGTCGAAACAAAACAGGAAAAGTCTGCCGCGGGGACCTGGCGATCGCCAGTTGCACGAATTTTCGAACTTCTGTAACATGTGACTTGCGATCACCATGACATTAGCGATCGTCAACCACCACATCTCGCCACACTCAACAATCTCCACCTTGGCGAGAAATCGTCCCTTCAGAAGAACCATGAAGCTCCACCCGAACTTCAACAAACTCCACATTGACGAAATACCAAACCATGAAGAACTATGAGAACTTGCAAAATCAACCGACTCTACATGCTCCACCTCGCACTATAGATAACTACCATCAATAAGACCATCTCCACTTTCTCACCACCTTTTCTGTTCAATCACTTGGAGCCAGCCCCCAAGCTCGAGCTTCCGAGCTTGCTTGGCCTATTCCCTCCAATCTCCATTGAACCCCAACTAGCAAGTCCACCTGCTGAAGTAACCTTGTGACCAATAGATGCGCCCGCTATTTTTTGGTTAACCCCATGTTCCGCAACCTCAAACTGCTTCTCTATTGGACCTTTTTGCCTCAAACAAATGCTACGTGCCATAGCATACAAAGGGCAACCTTTTGTTCCACCAAGTAGAACCCTCGATATGCCGCAAACTCCACCGTTCGGCATTGAGTGAGATATCTGATTCGCCCGTGGTGCTATCAACAACTTTGCATTCCCCATGTAAAATCTAACCAACACCTTTGACGTGTACGTGCATTTAGACAACCATACCGGGAACTTGCTAACTTTGTCTCTGCGAATCCCGACTATACTCAAACCATTCATGTCAAGCCTTTGCTCCATCACACAAGAGCTTTTCTCCCCTCCATCGAAACTCAACGAGGTGACTCCACCTACAACTGTGTTCCCCTCCAAATTCGGAACTTGCCTAACCCCACACAATGTCCTCTCAACACCATCCCACATCTTGATTCGAATATCACATATGCCCGTAATTCTACAAGTAGAACCATCACCCATAGTTACCATACCTGAATCAACGAACTTGTAGGTGTCAAACTACCTTTTCTTGGTCGTCATGTGAAAGGAACAAGTGCTATCTAAAATCCAGGAATCACAATACTTTGGACTTGACAAAACAGAAAGAACACCATCCGACTCATCCGAATATGAGGCTATATTCCCGGAACTCGATCCTTTTTCCTCGCGATCTCGAGTTCTTCTTGAACAATTCTTCTTCACGTGCCATTTTTCTCCGCACTCGAAGCAATTTTTTTTGAACATCTTTGACCTCGACCTGGATCCTCTTCCATCTTCACTACGGCCACCATGGCTACCCCTCACAACCAGCCCTTCCACTTGTTCATCACCAATTTTCCTCCTTTGATAAAACCCTAGCAGAGCACTTGTGATATCTTCCAACACCAAGGACTCATTTCCCCAAGTTAGAGTTGTAACCAAATTTTCGTAGGAACCCGGTACGAAATTCAGTAGCAACAATGCCTTGTCTTCTTCCTCGAACTTCACATCAACCTTTCTCAAGTCGCTCATGAGTTGATTGAAACTATTAATGTGTTGGCTCAAATCCGAGCCCTCCTTCATCTTGAGCCCGTACAATCTTTGCTTAAGATAAAGCTTGTTCGACAAAGACTTAGACATATACCTTGCCTCTAATTTCTTCCATACCTCAGCTGGTGACTCCTCATCCATGACGTGATACATCACATCGTCCGCCAAGCACAAGCAAATTGTCGCTACCGCCTTGGCCCCAATCTCCTTCCACTTTTGGTCCTCCATCTTCTCGGGCTTCTTCTCCGAGAACGCGATGACCATCGCTTGTTGCACGAGGAGATCTTTGACATACCTTTGCCATAACCCAAAATTCAATGAGCCATCGAACTTCACAAGAGCAAACTTCACGTTGTGATCCGACATCCTCCAACCTTAGCTCTGATACCACTTGTTAAGTAATTCAGCAACTTCGAGAGAATAAAATGCGCAAAGAATACGACACAAGAGATTACGTGGTTCGGCCTAGTGCCTACGTCCACGGTGAGAAAAGGAGAACTTTATTGATGGATCCGAGTCTCAAAGCTATATCTAATCTAAGGGTAAAACGTCCTTATTTAATAGACGAACCCTTGGTGTACAAAAAATCTATCTAGGTCAAATTAGGAGTCTGAAATAAGAGTTGAAACAAAACAAGAAAAGTCTGCCGTGGGGACCTGGCGATCGCTAGTTAACTGGCGATCGCCAGTTGCCCGAATTGTCCAACTTCTGTAACATGTGACTTGCGATCGCCATGACATTAGCGATCGCCAACCACCACAACTCACCACACTTAACAAGGTGCACCTTATTTTTTGGCACACATCTTGAGAGAACTCCAAGGTTAAACGTGTTTGGCCGGAAGCAGGATCAGGATGGGTGACCTCCTGGAAAATTTCCCAAGGTGCATGCGAGTGATGATGAAACACGCTGGAAAAGATCAATGTTAGTCTTTGGAGACAGTCGGTCAGATCACGGGGCATTACATTTGGTATCAGAGCAAAACTGTTCTAGGAGTGTTCTGTGTTCTGTCTGGCTCGACGAGGATGTCACGTATTTAAGGAGGGATGTATGTGATACCTCGAAAATGATATATTCTGTCTAAAAGCCGTAAGTGATTTGATCGGTACTATCCATACCAACAAGGTGCACCTTCTTTTCTGGCACACATCTTGAGAGAATTCCAAGGTTAAACGTGTTTGGCTGGGAGCAGGATCATGATGGGTGACCTTCTGAAAAGTTTTTCAGGGTACGTGCGAGTGAGGACAAAGCACGCTAGAAAAGACCCGTGTTGGTCTGTGGTGATAGTAGGTCAAATCACGGGGTGTTACATCACATAAATATACATTATGGAATAAGAATGAGCCCTTAACACCACCAGTTTCTATATTCAGAGAAGTGCTCTTTGAAAATATTTGAAATTTGTAAAACAAAATATTTATTGATAGCACCGAAAGTTCAAACTAATAGGAGAAAAAAAAGACAAATTTGAAAGTTAGAGAAAACGTAACAAATTACATAATAATTATTTAATGTCCGGGATTGAACATATATTACAAGAGCCATTCCCTAGGTTTGAACCAAAACGCATCTCAGTGCTGAAATGTAGAAGAATATTTTGGCAGTTTGTACTTGTCGAATTTTTTCTTGTTTAGATTTGAATTGGTTATAATTTTGAAAAGTTGATAAAATCTTACAAGTAAATATTTACTCTCATCTTTAAATTGATCTATTTGATTGTTTGTGTTTTTTATCAAATAATTTAAGATGTTGTTATGTTTGGACAAAATACATGTAGGTCCTTCACGTTTTCTGTAATGAGCATTTAAGTCTAACAGTTAAAAAAAGTGTGTTTGTCATTATCTTAACGCCTATTTTTTCAACTAAACCAAGCGCAACTATTCAATTCATCTCCAAATTCCTATTCAGTATTCACTTAATTTCTCATTTTCCAATGTTATTTCCTTTTCCTTAAACCAAACAAACCCTAAATGTGACATAGATCACTTTTCAAAAAAAAGAAGGGAAAAGTCCACTTTCGTACCCTGTGGTATCGACCAAAATCACTTTAGTACCCTGTGGTAAAAAACCGATCAATCGAGTCATACTTATTCCAATTAACATCAAAAAGGGCCTCGGGCAGCTGCCCGGAGCTGCCCGAACCCACCCGCCCGCTGCCCGGGCCACGTGGTCAGCCACGTCACCAATTTTGGTGACGTGGCGCCACATCACCAATTCCTCCTCCTCCGATTTTCCTCCTCCTCCTCCTCCTCCTCCCCTCCTCCTCCTCCTCCTCCTCCTCCTCCACCTCCCCTCCTCCTCCTCCTCCTCCTCCTCTCCTCCTCCTCCCCGCATCCCCCTCCTCCTCCTCCTCCTCCTCCGCCTCCTCCTCCTCCGCGTTCCTCCTCCTCCTCCTCCTCCCCTCCTCCTCCTCCTCCTCCTCCTCCTCCTCCTCTCCTCCTCCTCCCCGCATCCCCCTCCCCGCATCCCCCTCCTCCTCCGCGTCCCCCTCCTCCCCGCGTCCTCCTCCTCCCCGCGTCCCCCTCCTCCTCCGCGTCCTCCTCCTCCTCCGCGTCCTCCTCCTCCGCGTCCCCCTCCTCCTCCTCTCCTCCTCCTCCCCACGTTGCCCTCCTCCTCCGCGTCCTCCTCCTCCCCGCGTCCCCCTCCTCCCCCGCGCCCCCCTCCTCCTCTCCTCCTCCTCCCCGCGTCCTCCTCCCCCTCCTCCTCTCCTCCTCCTCCCCGCGTCCCCCTCCTCCTCTCCTCCTCCTCCCCGCGTCCTCCTCCCCCTCCTCCTCTCCTCCTCCTCCCCGCGTCCTCCTCCTCCTCCTCCTCCTCCTCCTCACCTCCTCCTCCTCCTCTTGGTGACGTGGCGCCACGTCACCAAAATTGGTGACGTGGCTGACCACGTGGCCCGGGCAGCGGGCGGGTGGGTTCGGGCAGCTCCGGGCAGCTGCCCGAGGCCCTTTTTGATGTTAATTGGAATAAGTATGACTCGATTGATCGGTTTTTTACCACATGGTACTAAAGTGATTTTGGTCGATACTACAGGGTACGAAAGTGGACTTTTCCCAAAAAAAAAATGTGAGAGAGATCTCCCAGTCTTTGATTACTTGAACGGCAAGGATTGCAGCTTGGAATTATGAAGATAAAAAAGTTGTTTGTCCCCACTTTAAATTCATAGAATCCTTTCATACCTATCAATCTAAAATACTTTTGGTTGATACCAATTTGTTATTCCTACATTTAATATGTCCTTTAATCTATATCCGAACAATATGTGAACTTTTGATGGTAAAAGAGTTATAATAATAAATATTGAACACTGTCGCTGAAATGAAAACCGAATTCATAGAATGTGAGAAATGGAAAGATATGTCCTCAACACCAAAGTAGTAATCATTTTTTCCATCTTTTAGTTATGGAACAATATGTTATTAGTGAAATTAGAAATCAAATTTTATTTCAAAATACTGTGTATGAATAGTATACTCATGTACAATTAAACATCGAACTTGTAATTGCAACAACCCAATTATCCAATTACGAGAGAAGAGCTGTATCAACTAAGATATATTCCCCGCTGCTTTCCCACAAAGATATGTCCTTGGATGACATTGCACATACTTTCAAGTGGCGTCGGTACAATTTCCTACAAAAAAAGTGGCGTCGGTACAAAGCAACACGATGCCTTTACTTTTTTATTTATATTACAATTTACAAAGTGTTATATATTAATAGAAATCAATGACGAGATATATTTTTTCCCTCCACATAACATATAATTGGGAACATTTTTCCTTTTTATTGACTCCTATTCCATTGAATTCAGTATCCTTCTTTAACTTTTTTTTAGGAAGCGGTCGGTATCTTTCTTTCTTAAGCTTTGATATTATTGACATTTTAACAACTTTATAGGTGATTAGATGGAAAAGAGATTACACGTTAGTAACACGTCGAATGTTACAGATCATCTGATCTTCAACCACTCGGATCTTCTCTTTCCCTTTATTCTTTTCACTACTTTCATCCTAGCATTGATGCTCAGGTGAGCTTCTAGGAAATTACTGCAGATGAATATGTCGATGTTTGAGCCAGATAAAATTTTTGAACCATAACAAAATTGTCTTTTAATAAATATTCAGAGTGATGTGTAACCTCTTGGTTAAGACTTCAGACACTAATAAAACCATGACTCACGAATGGCAAATATTCCAAAGATTTTTTATTCTTTTTAACGCTTTGCTATTTCTTACGGCTATATCCAAAATAGATACACCTTATGTTATTAATCGCCATGGTATATACATACTACTTAGTGTAATGTTCTTCCAAGTCATGTATGTCTAAAACGAGTTACAATTGTCGGCCTTGTCAAAATCTTATCATACCAAAACTCATAGGGAAAAAATTATCGTAGGAAAAGACATACATATATCTTGGTCTGATTTCCATATAAGTACTAATCGATAGATATTACTATTTTTTAAGTTTTCCGATGGACCCTATTACTCCTCTATTATTTTATTTTTATAAAAAATATTATAATTATCATATTGTTAGTTTATTATTGACCAACTTTTTGTATGATATGATATTAATTCTCTGACTTAGTTAGCGATGTGTGCCATAGAGCACAAAAGGTGAAATAATAATAAATTTAATTACTTGCTATTTTGACGATTTAATTTTGAATAGACAAAAATTTACTTGTTCAAAAAAACTTATTGTATGATATTTTGGGTTCGTGAAACTAACATTTACAAATCTAAACTAAATAATTATCTTAATATTTTGAGTTGGATATGAAAATGGTAAAATAATCTTTTGTGCGGTGTGATATCAAATATCTATTATTTGTCGGCGGTAAAAGTTGAAAGCTCATTCTCAGCATATTTCACGACAAGAATCCTTTTAGAGAATTCAAAGTTGGGGTGAAACATACGACGACATAGTTGAGGCAGAGAGATATTTTAGTTGGTGCCGACAGAGGGTTGGTGTCTAATCTGCTTGTCAGTATAGCTTAGCAATTGATGAGGAGAAGAAACTAAAGAGTACTCACTGATGACTCTTGTGCAGTTCTCCCTAGACCAACCTGTTCCAACATACTTTATTCTGTTCTCACTCGAGTTTAGTACTTACTTAGCACTCTTGTCTTTGGATCGCAGAGTTTATTTCCAACTCTTCGCTGTTCCTGTCCGAAGACGCCGCTCGGTGCTGTAAGAGGCCCTCGATCACCTTTCCGCCGGCTCTACGGGATCCGCCGCCGCCGGTTACGTAACAGGTAATATTATATGCACACTTACTGGTTCTACCCTTTCCGCCTCTATATTGCTGTTAAATATTTGTTATAAATATTTTATTTCAAAAAATTTTAGTCGGTTCAAACATGTGTTCATCTCGGTTCAAACATGTGTTCATCGTTCAACTGGATCTATAGTATAGAAAAAACCTAAGTTTAACCAAACACTTTCTCGGGATAAGTAATGAAAGATCAAACTAAGAGATCATATGGGTTAATTAATGGCAAATTAAATCAACAAAACTTTCCAAGAACGGGGAATATTAATCGGGTATTTGTCGAATCGAGAAATATGACGTTCTTATCCTCTTTTTTATTTTGTCGAGTCACCAACTTTTCGTTTGTCCATTTCCTATGGTAGCTGGTGCATTTTTTCGTATCTAATTGCCACCTCACCTTGAGAGTGGTGTATAAATTATAATGTCTGGACCGCCCAAGTATATATTCTGTTCACGATTTCCGAATTCTGAATTCTGAATTCTGAGACTTGAGAGTGGTGTATAAATTATAATATCTGGACCGCCCAAGTATATATTCTGTTCACGATTTCCGAATTTGAAGGCATATAATTGACGGGATTGTTGACCAAATTAGTCATTATCTTCCTCCTTTATCACTAAAGTCAATTTTAATTATCTCCAATTTTTATCACCAGAAGCATGTTGCATCGCATCATCAGAATTAAAAATTGCTTGAAATTAAGAAAAAAATTAACGAGATAGGGAAAGTTAGAGAATTTAAGGAACTTCAATAAATTAAAAAAAATTAAGACAGCACCCTCAAACCTCTCTAAATATTCCTCAGAAATTTTTGTGACGACACTCATGTTCTAGGGCCATAAAATGTATGACACGTGGCAATACTAGAACAATTTATTTGGTATTTTTTTTGTCTGTGTCATGACAACAAAAGTTCACTACCGTCGCAAGAAAGGGAGGAAATTAATATATTTTTTTCGAATGATCGATCAAAATCTCCCAATAGAAAAAAGAATTTAATAAAAAGAACCACCTAATCAGTTTATAATACTACATATTTGTACACGGTTAGCCACGTAGAGAATAAATCAGATCTTGAAGAGCCATAAGAAACTAAATAATGTGCAAGGTGACATGATATCTTTGGCTACACGTAGAGGAATTGCCAGCAAGTAATTTAGCTACATCACGGAAAGAAATTGAAGTTTGTCCCCCCTTTAGAGCTGTCACATGGCACCATTATTTTGCATATTGTTATCAACCATCGAGTAAACTCAGAATCGATGCGAGAGTCTAATAAAATTAACAGCTTTCTAAGTAGCATACCACATTTACTAAACTCGGACTAGATTTTGTTTGTTGAGATTACCAAGAAATATGGTTAGCTTGTTTTATTGATTCGAAAAATTCATAATACTCATTATCTTAAAATTTTGAACAACATATTGATATATTAACATGATATCAGACGAGGTTGGTTTTGTGCTCGTTGTTGTCTTTAGACGACTTCATTTTATCGCATGTTGGTGAAATAAAATCGTAAATTTCAACTCGATGAACTTCGTTTGAATTGTTTTGTTTATAAGTATAAAAAAAATTATATACCTAATTCCTAACGTTTTTTAAGAAAATATAGTTTTTTTAGCACTTCACCAATTTGGATCGGTTGACACTAATCATTTTCGCGGGCATTCAAGTCCATTAGTGCCAAACCCATCCCATAGCATGAATAATTCCTCGCTACTCCATGTGTTGTCACCGGTGGTGGTCACGTTCGTATTTGCCTACCTATGTAGACAAGGAATAATACTGATCAAACCTTTTCATCTGCTCCCGAGCTGTTGCCAAATGTGGAATTATTTCCATTATCAAAATATTTAATAGCCAGCTCTTAAGTTATGATAAAGACGGAAATCGTTAGCTGTTATTTGGAAGAGTAGTCTTTATGTGTCATTACTTTTTTTTAATAAATAAAGTATCATTTACCATAAAAGATTTCACTAACAAAAGTTACACCATTGTTACTGTACCAAAGATACCACATAAAACATATCAAACGTAAAACAATGATATAAGGTATCTGAGTACGTAAGCAAAGAGAACGCCAAAACAATATTAAAAATAAAAAATACCCCAAAATCGAGACAAACCCATACCCGGATATACATCAATACAAACGATCAAGCCAAAAATAGTAGTCATGGAGGATCGAAAGACCAGTTATGATATTGACCACAAGCTACCTCTTTAATTGCGTGGAAGATAGAAGAGGCATCAACCTCCCAAGAGATTCATGCGCAATTACGAGACGCCACGCCTCAGTCAAAAATAATTCACGAAGGACATCATGATGCGACTCCATACCTTCTATAGCCGAAGTAAGACTAAGCTCCAACACCGCACGCTTCAGAGACTTAACCTTCATCTTCTGGATGTGTCATTACTTTTTATAATAAAAAATAGAAAATTTTTCACTAATACTTTGTAGTTTGCAAACTTAACCAACCACGACAAGCAACTAATGGCTCTATGAGTAACAATGGGTAGAGTATGGTAAGGGTCCATAATATCTAAATCCAGACCCTGAATTTAAAGGTACGACCCTAATCCTACCATAGACCATGTGGTAGGACTCTAGACCTAGACTCGCAAGGTTCTACTTAGACTTCATACCCTACTTATGGACCCGTTAACTTGCAAAATAATTTTACAATTCAGTATAATTTATTTAAAAAATCCACAAACATTTACTTCTATTTCAACACTCGACACTATAGAATATTAATGTTTAAATTTAAGTTGAAAAGTGAACATCTTTTTTTTCATTACGAGTATTGTATAAAATTATGGAGAAAAATATTTATATGTTAATCTAGATAGATCTAAGTAAAGTCTATCAGGATAATGTCTCATTTATGTGTCTATGGGTAGAGATGGGTCTGAGTTTATGTGGTCTCTATCGAGACCAAAACGACTTTAAAAGTTAATCTATACTCATATTCTACCTTAGACCCAAGCGACCATAAATTTGTAGGGTAGAATAAGGGCATAACTCATGAGATTTAGATTTTTCTGCCGATGGCGCCATAGTCATTGTCATATACATTCGGCTAATTTTAAGAAGCAATACAATAAATCTAATGTCCAAAACTTATAAAAAAACCTAATGTCCAAACTCTTGCCTGACCAACTAAGGATGGTTGAGTTAGTCACAATGTCCCATTTAAAATGAGATGATATGACTAATGAAAATTGGCGTGATAATGAACTAAAATTTTTAATTCAAATTTTATGAGTAAAAAAGTTATCACTGAAAAAATTATCTTAAGTAGGATCGAATGATGGACCGATTTGTATAGCAAATATTTCAAACTGATGGGATAAAATTTACTCATCCCCATTTCACAACCAATTAATTAATGACATTTCAATCATGTTGTTCCACCTAAATTAACCATAGTTAAATTTTCCATCGACACTAAGTAAATGCACTAGAATAATGAATAAACCAGAATTCAGCATCTTTATTGAAATTAATTAATGGCATAATTGTTTGATAATCCAATATCTTATATGATTTGGAGGATTCTCCAAAATTCCTAAAATCTTTTTTATAGTCGGCACATTTTAGGGAATTCCGTTATTTTTGACAGGTCGCGACTAAATGAGAGATCCTAATTCTTAAAGGCAAAGATTAACCTTTAACACTTTGTTTTTTTTGAAATAAGCATTTCCTTTATTTCTTTTATGGTGGGCGCATCCGGACCATAGCATATGAGTGGTTTTGGATTAGGTACGGAGTGAAGGAAATGATTCCGAATAGATTGGAGTAAAAGGGGGACAGCAATGATTCCGAATAGATTGGAGTAAAAGGGGGACAGCGCTGACACGCGCATTTATGTGGTACAGACATGCACAGTTATGTGATAATGACATTTGTTTTTGTGACAGCGGCATGCACCGTTTATGATACTGGTGCACATGATTTTTTTCATTTTGGTCCCCGTGTTTTAGTATTTTTTGCAAAAAAGTCTTGCTGGCATGCCCCGTTTACGATACTGACATGCCCCGGTTACGATACTGGCATGCGCAGTTATGTGATAATGACATTTATTCCCGGCATGTATTTGTGCATGATCTTTTTCATTTTGGTCCTCATATTTTAGCGTGTTTGCAAAAAAATCTTCACGTGTCTACATTCCGAACGGTTCGAAATGGGGGTATTCGGTACCCAATCCAACATATAGGCGTTGTAATAAACGGAAAATAAAAGTAATTAAATGCCTTGTAACAAATCTTTGCTTGAAAATGAGGCAAGTAACTCGTACTCGACAGCTCCCCCCACACATGAAACCCACGTGATCCTTCCTCGCTTTACGTCTTCGCCAAGCATATATTTATTTGAAGCATAAAACTAACTCGGGTTATTATTTGCCAATTGTTTTTTCCCAGAATTATGCGGGGGATTTGTTAAGATCTTTATAAAATTATTATTAAGCTAAAATAACTCTATGCATTTTAGAAATTTATTATGTTTGTAATTTTTGGGTGAAAGTCTAGATATTCAGAGTCGAATATTATCGTGTCATATTTTACAAACAGTTTTTTCAATATTTAAAAAAATATAAATCTCTTATAAATTAAATCAATTCTCTCGTTGCTCCCCCTATATATTTATATTTGTTTAGTGGGTGAGATTTTGGTAAATCTTTTTGGGTTTTAGGTATACGGAGAGAACTCGACGAGGGGGATGCGGAGGAGTGACAAAACTTGTGACAAACAAGAGGACTGACAAATGGTTGAAGCGAGGGGTCGCTATTTTGATAATTTAAGGTGACAATTAATTGAAATCGAGACAAAATAATCTTATATTTCTAATTAATTGAAATTTGATCTCTTTAACTTCCTAATTTATTGAGTTTATTCCTTTTTTTTATCATCCTTCGTGCATTTGTACTCTACTTGAAAAAAGAATCGAATCGTACACGCAGTTTTGTAATGATGTATATTGTTTTGAATTTCCTCTCATCTCCTTGCAACACTTAAAAAAAAAAAATCGAGGAAGCGTTTGAAGTTATTGTGGAGTCCACTACTTGCACATTTCCGTTGGGTGGTAGGGACCACTAGTTACTACAGCTTTTTTTTTTCTCATCTAAAAAAAAACCGACATGCCATGACCGACCTAACAAAAACCTAAAAAGGCTTCCCGGTAAAAAGAAAATGCAATAAATATACCGTCCCTGCCCTACCACCTCCCCTTAAATTAGGGTTTCTTTACTGTTCTTATAGCCCTCTCTCTCTTCCCGGCCGCGCCACGAAGAGAGAGAAAAAGAGGAAGAGTAAACTGAAAGTCCGGTCCGGTGGGTTCCCCTTTCTCTCCCCTTCCCGGTCATCTAGTCCAAATTATTTAACCGTTTATTTTCTAAAATATTAATTTTTTTTTGGAATCTAAAATATCAGTTTGATATTTTTCTATCCTATCTAAGATGTCTCGATTTTGAAATAGTGGTGTTTGAATAGCATTTTAGTCTAAAGAAATTGTTAGGTTAATTTTTTATAGAAAAAAGGTAATTACCGGCCATCCACGTCTTGTGCTTTGGACCCACGCTCACTCAAGTCGGTTTAAGATCGTGAGCGTCGTCGTTTTGTACGGTCACACAGTTGTCGTCGTCTCTCTCTAAATGCACGCCCCGAGGACCACGGGAAGAGAGAGAAACCGCGTGGATGTTTTTTGAAAAGCAACATAAGAAAAAAAAAGGAGAAAATAACTGAAACATTGAGTCAAAAGAGGAAAGGAGAAGAACCGTCGCGAGCAATTTTTATCGTTTTCCTTTTTTTTGTCATCTATGTTTCGTAATTATTGCGAGATTCCGAGGGTAACGGTGTCATCTCTCCTGCGACAGTAACTGAAGTAACAGTAACCTGTAACAATGGCGAACAAGTTTACTGGCAACGGTTCGCCGTACAAGCGGGGCCTCGGCGACGACGACCTCGAGTCCGGCCGGCGCTACTCGGAAGACGGCGGGGGAGGCGATTCTTCGTCCTCCAGCCCCTTCTACATCCCCAGCACCAAGAACGCCCCAATCGAACGCCTCCGCCGCTGGCGCGTAAGTTTTTCTCCTTCTCTTTAGTATTTATTTCTGTTGTTGTTGCTTTTCTAGATTTATGAGTTTTTAATTATTAGTTAGGGTTTTGAGTTTTGGTTTGCTCGGTGATTCTTTCAGCAAGCTGCGTTGGTGCTAAATGCGTCGCGGCGGTTTCGGTACACGTTGGACTTGAAAAAGGCAGACGAGAAGAGGGAGACCTTGAGCAAGATACGGGCACATATTCAAGCCGTTAGAGTAATTATTTCTATTTCTTATTATTTCATTCTAATTTTGTTTTGTTTCGGTTTTTTGTGAGTTGGTTATGGATGAATTTCTGTGGTTTTTGGGTTTTTTAGGCTGCCTATCTGTTCAGAGCTGCTGCTGATCAACTACTACTAGTTAATGGTACTCTCTCCCACCGCTTTGCTGTTGAATTGCAAGACGAGGCTTGAAATAACTTTATGTTATGCATAGCTTGTGTTTTGAGTTAGTCTGGATTGTATGGGTTTTGGAAGGCAACAAATATGCGACTTGCGATGACTAGTGAAAAAGATAGCGCTCATGTAAGCTAGTTCAAGGGT
Source organism: Hypericum androsaemum (assembly GCA_963995505.1). NCBI lineage: Eukaryota > Viridiplantae > Streptophyta > Magnoliopsida > Malpighiales > Hypericaceae > Hypericum > Hypericum androsaemum. The sequence goes on along the minus strand of OZ023190.1, from coordinate 3,561,467 downwards.
CACAGATGTGCTAATTTAGATGATCTAGCTATTGCTGAGAGAGGCTGAGATGTAATTAACTCTGGCTATGAGTGGCCCCAAGTAAATCTGAGCTTATTCTGTCTCCTGTTTGGCGTTTGCTCCACATTGAAACATTATTTCTGAGTATATAGGATTAGCCTTTTGAGTGTAAGCACCACGGTTTATTCACGGTCCTGGGATTTTTTCTCATGCTCATTTTTCCTCTTCGGCCATCCTGTTGACAAAAATGTGATTTGTAAAGAACCTTTCACGTTGTGTTAAGATATCTTTCCCTTCCAGCCTATTGTTCTTGAACGATAAAATTGGTGTTCTATACCTGCTGGACAGACATCTATTGATAATCTTGTTGTTTTGTATATCCTTTGGGCAATTTTTGGGTGGTATAAAACATTTGGTGATTCTATTTTTGGAGTAAAGTTTGCAATGTTCTGTTCAGTGCCGTGCAGGCCTTTGTTCCTCTTTTGCAGTAAGCAGAATTCTAGGAGAAGCAACCTTGTTAATGCCTTTGGTTTGCCACTTATAATTTCTGTTGTTGTTTTCAGGAACTGCTGAACAACCTGATGTTCCAACGGGCGAATTTTCTTTCAAGCAGGATCAACTCACCGCTATAACAAGGGATCGTGATATGAATACTTTTGAGATAGTTGGGGGGGTGAGTTAATTTTTTTCTCTTCTGAATTGTTTGTGACTGGAAATCAGTCTCTAGTCATTGAATACATCCATTGTATGCATTAGGTGAAAGGACTTGCTGATGGCTTAAAAACAAACTTAGAAAAGGGAATTGCTGAAGATGATGCTGATTTACTGAAGAGGAAAAATGTTTTCGGCTCAAACACGTACCCTCAGAAGAAAGGGAGGAGCTTTTGGGTAATCAATTGCTTTGCTGCTTTTAGTTTTGTTTTAAATTTATGCCTTTCAACAAAAGCAGTTGGTCAGAAAGAGTTGATTCCCCATGTTTTTCTTTGTTTGCTGTTTTTATGTTTCCTTAGATGTTCCTGTGGGAAGCATGGCAAGATCTGACTCTTATCATATTGATGGTAGCTGCTGTGGCTTCTCTAGTGCTAGGTATTAAGACAGAGGTGAGCTAACTGGGCTTTTCAACTTCTATTACCTGATTAATGTTCTGGTGATTATTTCACATTTCTTTCTATGTTTCCTGATTGCTTTCCAGCCAAGTTTACCTTCATGCTAACTAAGTGTAAAATTAGTCATTGAGCAAAAAGGAGTACAAAGTTTGTTACCAGGAGAGAATTGTATTTTTTTCTATACATATTACAACAGCAACGACACTATTAGCAACCTCGGCCTCTGTCAAACCTATGATGACCGCATAATATTTTCAGTTATTAATTACCAAATCCTGTGTCCTTGATATTTTCCTCCCCTACCTTTCTCTTGTAATTCTTTTGTAGGGTATTAAGGAAGGATGGTATGATGGGGCGAGCATTGCTTTTGCTGTGATTATTGTCATTGTAGTGACAGGTACAGTGACCGCCACCTTTAAATTAGTCGATTATTCTGGCATTTGAATGTGGACTACATTAGATCATGCTCTCTGGAGTTATGTTTTTCCTCTTCAATGTTTTCCAACTTGTTAAGAATCTTGCATTACTTGGATTGGATTAAACTATCATGACTTCTAGCGGTGGGATATACCTTCAGTTGCTATTTGGATGTACAGGCTTTGACAAATTTTAACATGTTTATTGGCTGTTCTTCAGCTGTTAGTGACTACAGACAATCTCTTCAATTTCAAAATTTGAATGAGGAGAAAAGAAATATACGGTTGGAGGTGTGTGCTACAACAACGAAGAGCTAATTTATTTTTTAGCACTTTTTATCATTAGTGATTAAATGGTGCATATATGCAGGTTATTAGGGGTGGTAGAAGAGTCGAGGTTTCAATCTATGATATTGTAGTAGGTGATGTAATTCCCCTCAACATAGGTGACCAGGTTAGTTGCCTTTTGCTTCAAATTGATTGCATCACGAACAGCTTCTTTGAAGGAATAATAAGTTCCTGAAATATTTGCCTTTAGGTACCAGCTGATGGGGTTGTGATCATGAGTCATTCTCTTGCTATTGATGAATCGAGCATGACTGGAGAAAGCAAAATCGTAAGTTTATTGGGAAAAATTAATGGAAGCATTGGCCAAAAGCTCCAGAAAGTGTTTCCTTGATCTATTTTTGGAGCTTAAAAATGATTAATTGGTCTTGCAGGTGCATAAAACTGCCAAGGAACCATTTCTTATGTCTGGCTGCAAAGTAGCAGATGGTAGTGGCACTATGCTTGTGAGTTTTTTGATTCTTCGCTTCTGCTAGCTGCTGATATTTTGTGACTGTACTCCCTACTGGAAAATTGGATATAGAATGGTTGCTAGAAGTCGCAGTGCCATATCCTTTTAGTTAGTGATGGTAATAGATTTCTGAGACGGCCCTTCCCTCAGATGTCTACGTAGTTGCATGTCTGTATGAGTTCACTTGGAAGGAGGTTGAAGGAAGTGTTCTACGCCTTTTCCCCTGGTGGCTACAAATTAATTGTCATTGTTTTCTCAGGTGACAAGTGTTGGGATAAACACTGAATGGGGATTGCTTATGGCAAGCATTTCTGAAGACACTGGCGAAGAAACACCACTGCAGGTTTAGTTTCTTTTCTGGTGTTCGGCTAATTTTCGTTCTTTATTCACCTTCTCATCTATTTCAAATTACAAACAATAGGTGCGGCTAAATGGAGTGGCAACTTTCATTGGGATCGTTGGCCTGACAGTGGCTGTTGTTGTATTGGTCGTCCTCCTGACCAGGTAGCATATATTTTTCTCATTTACTGCTCCCATTTGATGAACATGCATCTTTGTACATAATAGTGAAGTCATGGTGAAAGGAAATGTTTTGGGTAGCATCTCCTATTTTTTCATAACTTTGTGAAGCTGTCTGGATTATTGTTGAGCCACGTGTTTGTATTCCTGATCAGATTCTTTACTGGTCATTCCAAAAATACTGATGGGACGGTACAGTTTAAAGCGGGTAAGACAAAAGTTAGTGATGCTGTGGATGGAGCCATCAGGATATTTACTGTGGCGGTAGGTGTACAAACCATCGATTGTTTCAACTCCGATTAATTTGTTTGTTTCTCTTACTGATGCTGGAAATTCGTTTAGGTCACCATTGTTGTCGTAGCAGTGCCGGAGGGACTTCCTTTAGCTGTTACATTAACGTAAGTTTCTCAGGTTAAAGGTGATTTGCATTATTCATGTCAAGGTCAACTAGTGTCATCTTATCATGCATTAACTCCTTTATATGTCGATAAATGTATAATTGTTTTAGTGTATGGTGATTGCTCTAGTAGCCAATGAGCTGAGTGATTAGTAGTTAAAAAATGGGAAGTTACTTCCTAGATGTATTACTTTTTTAGTTTACTCTCCTTCTGCTTCATATATCTGTCTCTCTTTGATGCAGTCTTGCCTACTCGATGAGAAAAATGATGGCAGATAAGGCGTTGGTATGCAAGAGCTCCTTTAGGCCAAGCTTTTAGTTCCATCAACTACTCTGCAAAACACTAAATGTCTTCTTGCAGGTTCGTCGACTTTCAGCCTGTGAAACCATGGGTTCTGCAACAACCATCTGCAGTGATAAAACTGGAACCTTAACCTTAAATCAGGTAATGTTTCTATAAACTTTGTATGGTGTCCGGGAATATCCTTATTGTGTTTGGTTATGAGGAGAGTTGGTAGATAGGCAAGTGTTTGTATTATTTGCTATTTTATTTATTTGGTCAGTGAAATGAAAAATGCTGACCCGTTAATTGTTGATGGGTCTGTAATAGTAGTGATTATAAAACTTCCTTTGGAGTCCTTTCATCATTCAAGTGAATTTTGGGTCTCAGAAATTGGGTAATTTGTTTTATCTGTCAGGCATGTATTAAAGCATTATGATTTGTTTATTTGTTGTGGATATAATTTGCTATATTATTTATTTGGTCAGTGAAATGAAAATTGCTGACCCGTTAATTGCTCATGGGTCTGTAGTAGTAGTGATTGTAAAACTTCCTTTGGAGCCCTTTCATCATTTAAGTGAATTTTGGGTCTCAGAAATCGGAATTGGGTAATTTGTTTTATCTGTCATGCATGTATTGTTTAGTTATCGTGGAGTGAACCATCTGGCCCATGATTTTGTTCTACTGGTGCAGATGACCATCTCATTATTCCTGATTCATTAATGTAATAATAAGCCCTGCCTTCTTGGTTACAGATGACTATTGTTGATGTTTATGCTGGTGGAAGAAAGGTTGATCCTCCGGATAACAAGTCGCAGTTGTCTGAATCGCTAGCCTCATTGCTTAAGGAAGGAATTGCTCAGAACTCAAATGGTAGTGTCTTCATTCCTGAGGTATGTTCCTCCATTTAATGTCTGGCTTCTTTTAGTGTTACGTTTGTAATGTTGGTTGAGCAAATGGATGAAAAACTTCAATTCACTGTGATGTGCTAAAATCCGTCCTATTTATAATAGGGTGGTGGAGAGATGGAGGTTTCTGGCTCACCAACTGAAAAAGCAATTCTTACTTGGGGTGTCAAGGTATACTGTCATATCTCGTGAAAACTTCTGTAATGATGTATCTTATTTTTGCAACTGAAAAAGCAATTCTTTGATTTTACAGCTGGGAATGGATTTTGAAACTGTTCGGTCGCAGTCCTCTGTGATCCATGTCTTCCCCTTTAATTCAGAGAAGAAAAGAGGTGGCGCGGCCTTGCAACTGGTAAAGGCTTGTAGTGAATTAGTATACAAATTTTAAAATGATGCTATCAGAATTGAGCTATCTTTTTCTTTATCTGTCTGCTTTAAATCTTTATCCTTCTGATGTTGATTTATTTGTCTAGTTTTAACCTGATAGATGCCAAGAGTTGGCTTGAACAATGCTCAATTACTGGAACACTCAACAATTGATGAAGCTCTATTTTTATAGTGTTCCATGGTCATTAATTTGACGAGGCTGTTTAACTGCCTAAAAAGGTGTATTAGGGCTGGCTATTGCCTTTCAAGATCTATATTTTAAGTTCTTAAATCTTTTGCTACTGATGGGCATCTTTTTATTGACATAATTAGTTAAGAAGGTTTCCATCGTCATTTTGCTCCCTTGTGTTGTGGACTAAATCAGAGATTTTATCTGTCGAAGGGAAAAAAAAATCAGTTATCTAAGATTTTGGCACAAGATTAGTGATTTGTTCCGCTAAAAATGATTAGTGATTTGTTGGTCCATCGTATCCTTTCCTGATGTGATGTTATCTGCGGAGGATCAATATCATGCTTTTGTAAGTGACCTAGTGTTTGATTCTTGATTGATCTGGCAGCCTGATTCACAAGTGCATATTCACTGGAAGGGAGCTGCTGAAATAGTCTTGGCTTGCTGCACCCATTTCCTTGATTCAAATGACCGCATTGAGCCATTGGATGAAGAAAAGGTTACACCTCTCGCTACCTCTCCAATTTGTGTGTGTGTGGGTGTCACAAACAAATACACAATCTTTGAAGGCATTCGTAGATGCAATTGAATTTGGTAAAGATCTGTGTATGGACCTGAAATTTGAATAAAAGCAGCTTAATGTTATCTCTTTTTCAAAGTAGATGATCTTGCAAGATTTATTTTCTAGCTTTACTTCTAAAGGTTTTTATGTTCTCCGAGAGCAAGGAATTATTATGATTTTTGTTCCATGAACTGATACATTAATTTTTCTCGTTTTCTAAAAAAATATTTCCTTTAAGATTGGCAGTGCCAGAAATCTCTGAACTCATGTATCTCGCTCCACCCGTACTCGATGACCTAGAGTGAGGGCATTTCCATCTTCAGAGTCTTAAATTGCAATGTATTTACTTAAAACTGCGCGAGTGCTCTTCAATCTGATCCTGTTTCCACCTCTTAGGTTGCTACCACTATACTGATAAAATAGTTATTTTGGTTCACACTGTGAATCGGAATTATCGTGAATATTCTTGAAACATGTTTGAACAGAAGTAACTATTTTTGGTTCCCAAAAGAGGATATAGTAAAACTCAGTGGATATAATATAAATCAAATATTTTAGGGATGATGATCTTTTCTTTTTGCAGATGTCCTTTTTTAAGAATGCTATTGAAGATATGGCATCTGGTAGTTTGCGTTGCGTGGCCATTGCATATAGGTCATATGAAAAGGAGAAGGTTCCAAGTGATGAGCAAGCCCTGAATCAATGGGCATTGCCGGAAAGTGAGCTTGTTTTACTTGCTATTGTTGGCATAAAGGTACTTGCATCCCTTTCGCCTGCTGATTTGAAAAAAAAAGTGCTCTTCTACTTATTTATCTGTTTGTCTAATTATCCACTTGAAGTTTCTGTGTCTGGTAACTGTTCTTTCTATTTCAGTAGATGTGATATCTGAATTTGGTTTTAATGTGGAAAATTTTCTTGGGTTACATGTAATACATTTGTGATTGGAAAATACATGTGGATTCTGTTTGCCTTGAAAATGCAGAATAAATGACGGCCAAATATTACCAGTAAATGGTGCTTAATTTGTGTTATTCCATAACACTCTGTTCAGAATTGTTGTTATTGTTGCTTTCTGCAGAGGTTGACCTTTCATTTTGGGTATGGTAGTCTGCTACTTAATTGCACCCTGTAATGTGTCCTACAAAGTACAATCTAAAGTCAATGGGAAACAATATGGAAACTGATTTTTGTGTATGCTAATCGGAGGATGAATGTTCTTTGTTTGTGTCGTTGTGGTATTCTGATGCACATCATTTTTGTTTGAGTTGATTTCTTGGAAAAATCAGTCTTGACTTTAATTGTCTGGTTGCAGGATCCATGCCGACCAGGAGTCCAGGATGCTGTGCACCTATGTCAAAAAGCTGGTGTTAAGGTACTTATCTCTTTGCGACTTTGTGTGGAAAACTGTTGTATGCTAGTCTTCTCTCATCGTTATTGGCGGTTGTTTTGACTCTGACCCTCAGTTTTTTCAACCATAGTTTCTTGGATATTAGATAAGTTGACACATGGTTTATGCTTTTGGCTGTGTCCTTACTGTTGCATGAACTTGTTTCACTAAGGCGCAGCAGCGGTGCTGTCCTCTTTTTTTCCTTTTGGCTCATGCATTGCTTTAGATAATACTTCCCTGTAAATGATTGGTCATCTTATACTTGATTTTACATAGGTACGAATGGTCACCGGTGATAATGTCAAAACTGCTAAAGCAATTGCTTTGGAATGTGGAATATTAGCTTCTGCAGAAGAAGCTGTGGAGCCTACTCTTATTGAAGGAAGAGTTTTCCGGAGCTACACAGATGATGAAAGAGAGCAAGTTGCTGACAAGATCTTGGTAATCCTTTATATTTGTGCTCTGACAAGGTCTTGATTACTTTATGTTTTCTCTCCTTGATTCTGTTTAATCAATTGTTTTTACTTCAACTTGCTTACAAACAGGTTATGGGACGTTCTTCACCAAATGACAAACTTCTGCTTGTTAAAGTGCTGAAGAAGATGGGACATGTCGTTGCTGTAACTGGTGATGGGACAAATGATGCTCCAGCCTTGCATGAGGTACGCCAGTTTTACACTGCATCTGACGAATATATCAATTGAAATGGTTTAGTTTATGGGGTTTTCTGCAATTTATGATCTAGCTTGTTTCATTATGATAATGGCCATCTAGGATTTGCAACTGGTAATCTATCATTCTGTCTAGAAATGATTGCACGAGTAATGTTGCAAAATGCTTATTGTGGGTGGTTCATGAATTCATGACCGCTTTACTCATGAGACAGTACTTGTCACTGTGCATCTTGCTTCTTTTTTATTAGCGAAAAAATGAAACCGTTTCTTGATCATTTTTACTGTTTTGGATGGACGAGTTCATCTTGTTATAATAATGCTATCCGTTTATCACAAAGGTTTTTATGGAATTCAGGCAGATATTGGTCTATCAATGGGTATTCAAGGCACAGAAGTTGCTAAAGAAAGCTCAGATATTATTATCTTGGATGACAATTTCGCTTCCGTTGTTAAGGTTTGTTGTCTCGTAAATTTATGTTGCATGCTTCTTTAATTGAATTCTCATATTAAATTTGTTCAGCGTGCGCAATCAGTGACATGGAATAAAATGGTTTTGTATTCGTTGTTTTCCATTTAATAGATTTGTCCCTAGCGCCTTCTGAGTAGTTGAATTCTAATCTAATTGATGAAAACAGTCGATCTGTTTGGAATCAGCTGTTATCGGACCCGTGTGAACACAACTGAACTTGGTGACCCAACCCCAAACGTCTAAAACAACCCAAATTTCCACTTGTGATTGGAGATTCAAACAAGCTGAATGTGATGATATAAATTTGAACATGATCGAAGCCGAAACAGCATCTAACCCATTTGACCTTAACCCCGGATTTTACCTGAACCATCCAAAATTTTACCCTGTTACTCTTGACAGCAAACAGATCGTAATATCTGTTGTACTGGTCTTGTATGGTACAAAAACTTCTGTCCCAACGATACATTCAACTTTTACATACTATAGGTTACAGTAATGTGTTTATTTATTCGTTGTAGGTTGTTCGCTGGGGTAGATCTGTGTATGCAAATATCCAGAAGTTTATCCAATTTCAGCTAACAGTAAATGTTGCTGCCCTCATCATTAATGTTGCTGCTGCGGTTTCATCTGGTGATGTACCATTGAACGCAGTGCAGGTTTGTGATTTTTCATCTCTCTGGCACCCACCTTACTGGCTTACTCTAAAGGCTCCATTTGTTTGAGATGGGAGGAATTTCTTGTCTTTCTCGTTTTAACTTGTTACCCTTTTCATGAAGCTTCTGTGGGTCAATCTAATCATGGACACCCTAGGTGCACTGGCATTGGCTACTGAACCGCCAACAGACCACCTAATGGATAGGCCTCCTGTAGGTCGCCGGTAAGTTAAGCTGCAAATTTGATTAGTCTGAAAATGTGCAAATATATTTTGAGTGATAGCCCCTCAATTTTAGACCACAGTAATGGGCATTTTAACAACATTTTTTTGTTAAATGGCATATTTGATGAGACAGATTTGGCAATAGTAATACGAAAAGATGCAAGTTCACTTGGAGAGACTGAACGCTGAGAAAATAAATAAGTTTTTGGTTGTTTGGAAAGCTACTCTGTAACTTGGAAGACGACTATTGATGGTATTGACAATTTATTAGGCGAATGAATACTGTTTTTGAAGCAGAAATGCTCCTGTAATTTGGTAGACGACTATTGATGAAAAAGTTGTTTTTTCTGTTATTCTGTGGTTAAGCCAGCGTAGTTGTTTACAATTTCTTCAGTATTTTAGGTATTGTTGTTTGTAAATGTTTATATTCTTGAATTCATCAGGGAACCTCTTATAACAAACATTATGTGGAGAAATCTGTTGCTCCAGGTGAGGCTTCTCTGTTCTCTGCATTGTCTCAGCTTGTAATTTGTTGTTAATTCTTTCAAGAAGATAAACTTTGCACGTACGCTCTACTTATATTTGTTTGGTTATTTCAGGCTGCCTATCAGGTTACGGTGTTACTTACCCTTAACTTCAAAGGCAAGAGCATACTTGACCTGAAGCATGATGATCCCGACCATGCAAACAAAGTGAAGAACACCGTAATTTTCAATGCATTTGTTCTCTGTCAAGTAAGCCTCTGAACTTCTTGTATCAGGCTGTCGAAAGCTACAATGTATTTAACTTTTGTACATATATTTTATGAAACCGTAATTACAAATTCGTCCTACAGCTCTTCAACGAGTTTAACGCCAGGAAGCCAGATGAGATGAATATTTTTAGAGGAATTTCAAAGAACCGTCTGTTTATCGGTATTATTGCGATCACTCTCATCCTTCAGGTGAGCCCTAAACTTTTTATTATATGGTATAATTTTACATTTTTTTGCTTTCACCTTTAATGATCCGTTCTCTCTTCTGTTTTAAGGTTATCATTGTTGAGTTCATTGGGAAGTTTGCCACAACCGTTAAGCTCAGTTGGAAGCTCTGGTTGGCTTGCGTAGCTATTGGCGTTATCAGGTACTAACCGTCGATAATGCATCTTACGACGTTGATAAAATCATTTAGCAATAAAATTGAATAATGATCCTTCAAGCTTCGATCAAGCCTCTTATTCAGTTATAACTAACAACCGATGACGTTATTGGTGCCTAAAAAATTGTCTTTTGGTCTGTTTTCAGCTGGCCGTTGGCTATCGTTGGGAAACTGATACCCGTGCCCGAAACCCCTTTGCACAAGTTCTTTACTGGCAAGTGGCGACGCGGAAGTTCATAAGAGGTAAGAAGTAAGTGATATCCTACCTGTCTTTCCATAAAGCTGGTAGTGTATCTGGGATTTTCTCCTTAATCTATAAGCGGATTTCGCAGAGCGTTGAAGCCCACCCAACTCCTGCACATCTACAATTTTGGTTTGCCATAGAATTACGGACGACTGAGATTCACACGAGGGTCCACGGTAGAAGATGTTACCCGTTGTTTTAGCTGCTGGGGCCAATTCTAACTACTTAAGTAGGACGAAAGAAACTAACGTTTTGTTTGGCTTGCGTTGCCTTGAAGTGGATTGTGTACATAAATCTAACAGCATTTTGATCAAACCTGAAAGCAGATATATAGCTGAACTGCTAATGAGATTGGCCTTGTTGTGGCTTGTTGAAGTCCACCAACTTATATACCCTTTTCCTGCCTGATTTCCCTTTGATTATCACTGTTTTATTCAGAATCGAGCACGCTCGGTTTTCATTGGCGAGGCTTGATGTTTGGAAGGTGATTTTGCCGCTTGACGGTGAAATTGCAATCCGTATACTAAATCTTTTTTAGACTAATGTATGGAAGAATTTGATAGTTCTTTTTTCCAGAAGTAAAATACTACACCAAAAGATTTTGATTAAAAGAAAATCAAAGAATGTGCATTTCGACATACATCAATAACGAGATACCTGAAATACAACACTTGATGAGCAGAAACTTTTATATCTGCCTTTTGATATAGAGGAGTCCATCCCAACTGCCAACCAAACAGCAGAATGCATTCGAAGCAACATTTCATACAGTTCCCAAGCTGGATGAAGCAACTTAACAACATCGCATCCTATTCACATTGTGAAAGATTTGTATGAAGCAGTTGGTGGAAATGATGCATAGCTTTCTCAATCGCTGGGGCGTATCGACCGCTGCAATACGCTGGTGACTCGAGACCCTTCTGGACCCCTTCGCAGAGTACGATATCTTCAACCTGCCCATCACATCTCGGACATTTAGCATCTATTAGTTAGACAATACATTTATGTAGATGATGGCTTCTACCTGAACTCTCTCGCTCTCTGACAAGCTGCTTGCTATGAAATCTTTGTCATCCTGTACAATATTGAGAAGTTATGGACTAGATGAAGAAACCTATAGTAAAGATATCATCAAAAGGTACCATGTACTAAAAGATCCTTCCATCTGACACAAGCTCAAGGGCAATGCATCAAGGATTATTTGTGTTTAAGACACTGAGAATGTAGCCTGGGAGATGATCATGTCCCACGCGACGATATTAATAATTCTTGAATGATCATCGACTCACACCTCCCTTAAGAGACCGTGAGATGCATTTCGGCCAAAGCGAGAACAGGTACGTAGGGTCTCGAACTGTATACGAACTAGAAAGACGGGTTGACACCTCTAACTACTACTATGTAGTCAAATATCTTTGCATCAGGACACAGGATGAACAGGGGAATTACGTTCAGAGAAGTATCAATGAAGTAGTCAAATATCACTCGGCATTTCCTGGGTCCTAGTGGTACTACCAAATTGGTGTCCATCCAAGGTCCATACCTGCAGGAGTGAGAGAAGTTAGAGCCGTGAAACGAAGAATAACAAGCAACGTAATTACACATTACCTATTGATCATGAAATTAGGATAAACAAAAGCATACAAAGCTTTTGATCCAAGTCTATCAATGTCCTGGCCTTCCACCACCCCACCTTCACATTGTTGGATGCTAACCTTTTCGAGTATCTGTCTTATAGAAGCTAGTTAGGGAGTTAAACGCCTAACGCGCACAAAAAAGTCCGACAATCTTTCGGTCTGCTGAAGTTAGGCAAACCAAATGTATGACAAAATCCTGTCATCGGACAACGAAGAGCATACCGTGGTGGAATACGAGTCCAGATTAAGACCAGAAGCAAGGCCTTTATGTGCATAAGGAACATGGTATCCACCATCTAAGTAGTTATCACAGAAGACCTAAAATATAAGAAAAAAAAGGAACAGTGTAGTACCATCAATTGGTAAGATACTAATGGAGGAGCGAAAAAAACATATGTTGCGGATCCGGGAAACTACACGATACGAAGTAAAGTAGCAGTGACCGAGTTCACCAGAATGCCGTTAGCTGTAAATAGAAACATAATTTTAAGCACAAGAACAAGGCAAAATAAGGATCACCTTCCAGTTACATTCGATGCTATATTCACGCCTGCATACAAAGCTCAGAGAGCAGTCCACTCCATTGGAACTTAGTATTTTGGAGCTCGTACCAAGCCACTCGTTTTCCGCCAAGTTGTTACCAGCTTGCTGCTGAGGCCGCTCCTCCATATTAAGAAGAACAAATGGTCCCCAGGTAGCTACATTGATGGGTACAAGCCCGAACTCCTATAAGGTTGAAGCTGTTAAGCCTGAAACTAAGTACCATGACAGAAAATGAAATAGTACAACATACTTGTGAATTAAAATCTTGGATCCCAGTTATCCTTGTAGCTTTGAGAAGCGCCCCGTCGAGGCCATATGTCCAGCCCTACGCAACGGATTCTATTAGTTTTAGCACTGAAGTGCAGCAAGCAGGTAGAAAGAATGGAAAACATGTCAAGCTCGATCGGCAGCTACTTAGGCACCGAAGTACTACCGTTCGAGTAATCCTCCACTGGTAAGGGAATTAAGCTAAATTGGGACAAGATGCGAATGAAAGAGATTTTTGGCTTTCTGCAACTAGCCAAAAATTATTAAAGAAAAAGGTTACTTACATGGTATGGGCAAACAAGGCAGGGTTTCTTTCCACTGCCAGACGCAAGGAGCGAAGCATGGTGCCGACACACATTGTGAAATGCCCGGATCGTGCTATCGTCATCCCGACAAACCAAAAACTCCACGTTTCCGAGGCTGGCACAATTGGAAGTCCATTTGGTTACCAGGAGTATTAGAGGAAAAAAGAAAAGTAGATATTGATATCAAACAAAGCCATGTGGAAGGATTCCCATCCATTTTTTTCCTTTCTTTTTTCCAAGGAACCAAATAGAGGCAACGTTATTAGATGCTGATAATAGAAGATGCATACGAATTTCGTAAAGTCGGCATCTAAGGAATGGCACCTTCCAGTGAAGAACTGATGAGGATCTTTTATCTGTTCAGTGTACCCTACATGTTCAAAGTGCAGTAGAAATCTGAGAATATACAATGGCCTCATCATACAACTAACTAACAAACAACTGGCATCATTTAAACGATTACACCAACGACCTAAACATGAACTCCTAAAAATGAAAACGAGTACCATAATTGGCCACGAGATTAACCTGCTCTACTTTCATTTATCCAACTTAGCCGAAAGGCAGCATGCTGATGGATTTGCTAATAAATTTGACCTAACAGCAAACCACGATTAATTCAATTTGATATTCTTAACAACAAAGCTCACAAAACCACACGACAACTCTAATATTCAGAGTTGAATATTATAGGACCCTATTTTAGGAGTGCCTCTCGTATTTTACACAAGTCTTGAACCCAAAACTTCCCGATAACTTACTATCCTACTCCATTCATATAGAAAAAGTGGTCCAAATCCTACAATACGGGCTAAGAGATTCTTCTTCTTCTTTGCATTACGAATCTTTTTTCACGAGTTTTGGAATTGGAATAATCTTTTTTTCCAAAAAAAAGAATAAAAAGGAATCTATTTTTATCTAATTCGGTTGTATATGAATGCAAATTCATTTTCTTTTCTCTTAACAGCCAATTCTTGTATTTACGATCCAACCATTTTCAAATTCTTTTCGAGCGAAAGTAGAAAATTCTACAGAAATTTTTGCTAAGAAGCTTATAGCCTTTTTTGCTAATAATTTTCAAGTTAATTCAAATATTGTTCGTGAATCCAAATCTCTTACTACGAAAATCGACGAAAACTAAGAGCCCACAAAAAGAACAACTAACCGACAGCCTGCCAACCCCGATAAAAGACACGCCGGAGCTCGAGGTCGTAGAAAGAATGGTCGATGTACCACGAGCTGGGCGGGGTCGCCGCCCTCTCTATCGGGACGCTCGGGTCGAACCCATCCAACAATCGCTTGTGCTCCGAGCTCTGGATCGCGGCGCGGAGTCGCCGGCCCCGGCCACGCTTGTGGGCCCCAGCTGGGAGAGCGAGAGCCGGAGGCCGTGTGAGAGAGGCGGGAAGAAGAAGGTCGGTGTCGGTGGTAGGCCGGGAGAAGTGAGAGGTGGGTCCCGCCGCTGCGATCGTGTACAGTTTCATCTTGTTTTGGCAAGAATGTCGTCGTTGTCCGAAATGCGTTTTTTTTGAGAGAATTGTCCGAAATGCGTTGGGTACTAAAAGGCAAAGAGCTACATAGGAAGCCGGCGGGGCCTATGGCCCGTCTCTGTCTTTCTTTTTCTTTTGGTCCGTTTTTGGTTTAGACCAACCCCATATATATATATGTATATATATGTATATAATCTACCGCGGTGGGTAATATCAATGAAAGTTGAGAAAATTTACCGAATAAATATTTAACAATTTAGTTAAACTAAGACGAGGCACAAGTTGATTAAAGCACTAGTACATTAACCAACAAGTACCTTATTTTAGTTTAAGATTAACATTTTAGTTAAAAACCCGCTGGAAACCGCCCGATGATGGTTGGTGTAAGATTTAACTTTGATGGTGGTTTTCTTGAAGATGACAAGGGACAAATTGGTGGTGTGGTCCGTGAGGCAAGTGGAACCTTCATCGCGGCAATAACTAAAGCTATTGATCAGGTGTATTTTGGGGTAATTAGGGTCAAATTTCGGTATAAAAAATCGTGGGGTTTTATTTGGGGACTTGTACTAGATTATGATTATTATTGTTAACTCTGATATTCGAATATTTTGATCATGTTTCTCATCCTACCTTACTTGAGGGCTTTGGTGTTTGTGCGGGTTTAGAGCTTGGAGCCGTGATAGGATTTACCAAAGTCGTGGTGGAGACGGATTGTATGCCTATAATTCCCGCTCTAAATAGAGAGGTCTTGGACCAAAATGATATCGGCTTAGTTGTTTGAGGATTTTCGCCAGCTTATGCTTCGCTTTGAAGGGGTAAAGTTCAAATTCATCTGCCCCGAGGGCAACATGGCTGCCCACTCGATGGCCCAGCGGACTATGACTAATGGGGGGCCGTCGGAGTTCTTCTCGACACCTCCTTCGATTATTGTGGAGGTAATCACTAGTGAGGCACCCATTGGAGATCCGGGTTAGGTTTAGGGGGTTGGGTTGGTGACAGGGGTTACGGGTTTTTTTTTCTTCTATTTCTTTATTGGGGTTCTGGATGTATAAGAGGCAATATATACTTTTAATTTTGTAGTGTTATCGTAGATTTTTTTTCTAATCTATTTATTTTTGGTGGGGGCAAATTTTCTGGAATACGATTTTTTAACGAGACCGACGGCTTTAACCTTGCTTTCATGTGAGGGAATCGCTATGTGTTGAAAGGTAGTGGTTTGGAGGATAGTGTCCTCGTGGTGTCTGGCAGTAAATCCTAGGACGAATAAGTAGAGTAGGTTGTTTAGGTCCGGGTGGTGGATGGATAGTTCTCCCTCGTGCTATCATACGTTGGAGTTTTGGGTAAGCTAGGTAGATGATTTATTTGTACCTAATGGATGTAATGATTTGGTTTTCCGTTTAATGAAATAGATTTTTTCCCCACAAAAAGTACCTTATTTTAGTGTTGATTTTTTAGATTTGTTATATTTTAACGTAAAATTTGCTTAAATAAATTCAAATCATTTATAACTTTTACTAATGATACTTATAAATTACGTTTGCACAATTATGCAACTTTTGATGAACATGATTGGTGGGGTCGACATGGTAGGAAGCAAATTTTGTTGGAGAAGATTTTTGTCGTGGGAGAGTGATGCAGACATGCCTCTTGGAATACCAAATTTGAGCACTATTTTGGTTCGGACTTGAAAACTTTTCTAGTAATTTTTTAAAATATAATTTATTACTATCAAATTCTAATTAGATTAACATTTTTTATTGGGTTGTTTTAGTGCTTGATGATATCTACCATCTAGTTAAGAGACGTGTTTGTAACGATATTGGGTCAACTTGGGCCAATTGGAACACCAGCATAATAAAATTTCCCCATAGAATAGAGGTTTGACTTTCGAGGTGACGCATCCAACAAGAAACGCAATCGATCACTATTTTTTTTGTCAAAGTTAATCAACATTAGAATAAATTAGCAAGTTTTCGTAAAATAAAATTTATTATAAAGAGAGTTACCCGTAAATTTAAAAAAAAATTGTGTCAAAAAATGCCTCAACCATGGTGGGCCACTGATAGTGCTAGATTAAAAAATATATAAATTTCAAAAAAAGAAGAAGGGAAAAGTACTATTTAGTACCCTGTAGTTTCACCTTTTTTGCGATAGGACCGTGTGGTTTAAAAACCATCAATCAGGTTCAAGTTATTTTAAAAATTATCAACCTACGGTCCCGACTTGGTCCGGGTTATTTCTGAACCTAGCTGGACCACCACGTCATAAAAACGACCTCGTTTAGTCTGACGTGGCTTGATGAATAGGCGGATGAGTTGTCTTAAAGGAAAATTTCATAAAGATTCCAAATTTATTAAATTTTCCCCTCCACTCCTCTTCTCCCTTCACCCCTCTTCTCCCTCATCTAATCCCACAAAATTCCCATCTCCAGCAGAGTGAATCAAGAAGCCTCAAACACCATGAAAGTTGATGGGGTCTTGGGTGGGTTCATGGTACTGGAGGCCACCGCCGAAAGGATTCGGCAGTACGGGAAGGCCAGGCGGGGTACTGCTTGCCGCTCAGGCACGGCCTTGGAGGTCGGGGCAGAGATGGTGCCGGTCCCAGTGATGGCGATGATGGCAGGCTCTGCCTTTTGGCTAATAATCCCTCCCCTAAACACACCGTCCAGATCCAAGCTTCCATGTCAAGGGTCGTTCCACCTTCCAGGTTCAACCTGAGACCTTCTTGAGTAGGATCGACGACCTCAATCACCAGTCCAAAATCAAAGACCAGTGCCGAGGGCCAAGAGCATCTGTGGTAAGGCTGGGGAAGATGAACGGTCGTCATAGTTTGGATCTCCTTGGATTTCGATGTCAACCAATCCCTTACTTGAGTCATCGTCGGGCCGTCGTGGTGGTGGCAGTGGCGGAGTGGTGTTCGAGCCTCACCCCCGCTGAGATTTCCTTAATGTTTGAAGCAGGACGAGGTTGATTTTTGAAGATTTGGGATTAGGATTTTGTGGTTGTTTAGTGATATTGGGAGGTTGGGCTGAATGTTGATTGCTTGCTGGATCTTCTGGTGATGGAGGAAGAGATAGAGGATGAAGGAGGAGGAAAAAGAGGAGGAGAGGGAGATGATGGAATTTTTTTGGGGATTTTTTTGAAATTTTCCTTTAAGACACATCAACTCGCCACGTGAGCAAAAATGGGGTTGTTTTGATGACGTGGTGGTCCAGCTAGGTTCGAAAATAACTCGGACCAAGTCGGGACCGTAGGTATCAAATTTTTAAAATAACTTAGACCTAATTGATGGTTTTTAAACTACACGGTCCTATCGTGAAAAAGGTAAAACCACAAGGTACTATAACTCGGATTGAGACGATTCAAATTATTATGCAAAGTTAAGACATAGGTCTATAACTTTTTAGTCTATGGCATCTTCAAATTCGGAATGGAAGAATGTCAAAAATCTATTTGAAGTTACCCAATGCTAGATCGTTGGCCAGCATGACTTACCTTAGATAGTCGGCCACATGACTTATCTTAGATCGTCGGCTACACTCTTTTTGGCCTCAATCATTGGCTGCTCTGGGGGCCTCGATCGTTGGCTCAGTGTGATGACTTGGCTGCACCGTTGACTCAACTTGAGTGAGGCCCGATCATCGGCTGATAAGACCTAGGCTCGATCCTCGGCTATGATGAGTAAAGGTCGATCGTCGGTTGGTGGTGCACAAGGGTCGATCATTGTCTGACGATGATTGAGGGTCGGTCATCATCTGGCGTGATTGAGGGGTGATTGTCAGCTAGCAATGATTGAAGGGCGATCGTCGGCCAACTTGGAGGCAGGCTCGATCGTCGACCAGGGAGGCCAAGCCTGATTGTCGAACCATGGTGATTGCCGGCTCATGGTGATTGCCGGCCCACGATGATTGTCGGCCTATGGTGATAGTGGTTCATGGTGGTAGAGACTATATTCAAGACGGACTCTCGAAGAAGTTGAGGAGCTCTAGGACTCTCGATGTACTCGGGTTCTCAAGGGATATGGATAAGCATTGAAAATTTGAGTCGGGCAAGGATAAATGTAGGAAATTTGAATCGGGCAAGTATAAATATTGGAAGTCCGAGTTAGGCGGGGAAGCATTGGAAGTCCGGATCGGGCGTTGGAAGAGATGAGCTTGGAGTCTTTGAGTCCGACTACAACACAACTTAGGAGGAAGGCCGTGTCACTGTTCTTCTCTATATAAGCAAGGCTTGGGGTAAGGCAGGGGGACATCCAGAAATCAAATCACAAATACTTCTCAAGCTTTTAAGCTTTTTATCCTTAGTTTAGTTTAGTTTGTTGTCTCGACTTCGGCCACCCTTGTTACCCTTAGTGTTAGACCGACCTTAGGACGAGCACTCTAGGCCGTCACGAGATCGTTCTTGACGTTCTCACAGTATGGGTACTCACACGTCGTAATTATATAGGAAATGACAACTATGAAGCTTATTGGACATTGTTTTTTTTTTTGGGGGTAAGCTATTGAATATCGTATTGTCGTATCCGTTGCTCTCAAGCATGGTTTGGAGCGAAGTTTCCGATAAATTTGTATTAGTGTGGGAGATCTCTGCATCTCTTCCAAGACCAAATTTGTATAAGCTCGAATTTTTATCGGATAATTATTTTATTTATGGTCTCATGGAAAATTCTTTTGTCTCCACTTAGTCCTATGATGATATGTCTTCTAGGGTATTTTACTAATAAGTCCTATAAGAACGCGAAGATTCAAATATCTAGCAAAAAAACTCATATCTTTTTTTTTCTAGAGTATTGAGATTCTTTTAATAATTTTCGTGTATATCCATAATTAAGTATTGTCAAGTTTTTCAGAAAAATATAGAGATGAAATATGAGAATTTGAGAGTTTAATTAAACTAAATCAATCTTTTATCTGTTTTTTAGCGCTTTATGATATCTACCTTCCAATTTTTTATATCACCTAATATCCAAATATTCAATAGACTGACAAATCTAGATTCACGCATTTTAAAATGTGACAAAAAAATTGCTAACATGTATTTAACTATAATGCATTTTAAAGAGTTCGAATTGAAAACTTTTTAATTAATTGAATTAACATTTGTCACGATATTGGGTCAACTTGGGCCAATGGGAAGAAAC
Source organism: Hypericum androsaemum (assembly GCA_963995505.1). Taxonomy (NCBI): domain Eukaryota; kingdom Viridiplantae; phylum Streptophyta; class Magnoliopsida; order Malpighiales; family Hypericaceae; genus Hypericum; species Hypericum androsaemum. The sequence goes on along the minus strand of OZ023190.1, from coordinate 3,541,759 downwards.
CAGCATAGTAAAATTTTGAGATAATTACTCTCAGGACCCCAGGGTATAGTCAAATAGACTCTGAGGACTCTGTAGTTTCCCTACTAATTACTGAGCTCCTATAGTTTGGTTATTATTATACATTCCGATTCTTGGCTGATGTCAGCAATAATTTTTCCTTTTTTGTCACTTGAAAAGACCAAAATGTCCCTCCCACTAAAAAATAAAAATAAAAATCAAAGTAAATAAAAATCATCGCCCCTCATTTCCTCTCATCCCTCAACAACATCCAAACTTATATCCTTGTTTCCTCTGAACCCTCAACGCGATAAGCTTAATATCAACATTCGAAAGTGTGTGCAAGTCCCCCGTCGCCCTCGCGAACTTCACAACTGCCGTAATCCCCGCAAAATACTCACAATCAGTTCACAATCGGCGAGACATCGGCTTCTTTACCATACTACTCCGCGCCACCGAGAGGATGGGGACGGTAAGGAGGAGGAGCATGTTAGGGTGGAGAGTGGCACTCCTGGCGGGGTCAAGGTTTCCCGGCGGGGAGTGGTTCTGGATCAGGAAGACGGGAGCAAGGGGATTTATGGTTGTTGTGTGTTTTTTGTTGTTGTAGGGGGATTTTGTAATTTGCAGGAAGTGCTTCGAGAAGAGGAGTTTTGGGGAGGGTAGGGTGAATGAGGACTTCAAGGTTGGTGATGGTGGTGAGGGGAAGAGAGGGGTTGTTGTGCGCGGAGGCGGATCTTGGAGCGATGAGGAGACTCTGCTGCTGTTGGAGTCGGTTTTGAGGTATGGGGATGATTTGGGAGCTCGTTGCCAAGGATGTTCTGACAAAGTCCAAGGACGATTGTATTGCGAGGCTCATTGAGTTGCCATTTGGCGATCTTTTCCTGGGTTTTACTCCGGGGAGAGACATTGGTGGTTCTTCTTGGTTTGATTTTTAATTGAGTATTCTTTGGTGTTCTTGAGAAAGAAGATAATTTTTTTTATTTTTTGTATAAGGACATAAATGTCATTTCTATGACAAAAAAAGAAGGAAAAAATGCTGACATCAGCCAAGGATCGGAATGTATAATAATAACCAAATTACATGGGCTCAGTAATTAGTAGGGAAACTACAGGGTCCTCAGAGTTTATTTGACTATACCTGGGTCTGAGAATAATTATCTCTAAAATTTTCCCATAATAGAAAGAAGTTTGACTTTTGGGGGATGCATGATGCATCTAACGAGAAATCTATTTTTTTCTCCATTGTCAAAGTTACGACAACGAATCTTGTTTTTCCGAATGCTAACGACGACGTAATCCGATGTTGCCTCTTGACGACTTTTCCGTACCAGTACGATGCCGTAGGTTTTCTGGCAGTACACGGTCCAAAGTATCTGTATTGTCAACTTTCAGAAACAAACTGCTCTTATCTTGTCAACATCATGTAATCACATTAACAATATGTAGAGATGATGTACATATCAGAAATAATTATTTTGTTTTTTCAAGGTTAGTTGTTATTGGGGTTTTGATAGATCAACCAATTTAAGTTTGAAATGGTCAAGCTATAAAAGACGGGAAACTCTCATTAATGAGTTTTAACAAATCATTGTTCTTAGTGGTCGAATTTAAGATTTCTGATCAAGCTATGACAATTGTTTATTGGTTAGTACTCGACATATAATTTGGAACAAAATATTATATACTAGCCGTCCAATGGCATAATTAGCAACCCTTTTAAGATTAACCTAATTAAAAGCCCTTGATAAGATAAGGCAAAAAAACGTGGGCTTACGTCGTCATGCTATGCTAGCAGGGAAATAAATAAATCCAAGTTGTGAGGCAAAATAGAGAAATAAATTAATCTGGGGGAGGAATATAATCCAAGTTGGATTTAGTCAGAGAAAAAGGGATGACTAATTTTTTGATTCATACCGGCTTGTATTCAGAATAAGAATAATTAATCTTTCTTAAAATCAGATAAATTTTTTGAAAATTGGTAAAATTTTTCCACAAATATTTAACACTATTTTGAATGGCGGACCTTGAGATTTAAAGGGAAGAAATTTTTTTACGAGATTGGCGGGGAATTTGTGGTCCTTCTCAATCCAATACAAAAGTGGCACAAAAAATCAAAAATGGAGAACAAAAGGATTGACTAGATCAAAGTTAGAAATCCCATGTACTTATTTCCTCAACTAACGTCACTAGTAGCCTTGTAAATCCTCGTCCGTACGTCCTCCAACTCTTAAAAGAAATTTATAAAAAAAAACCCAAGAGATTTATAAAGAAATGGAAATATACCATATAGTAGTCTCTTAACTTCTTAATTATTATGCCAGTGAAGCTTCCTCCTAATTATTCTTATAAAGTCACCCCTTGGGATAACAGGGGTCTGGATTGAGCACGGAGTGAAGGAATCGATTCCGTACGGTTTGGAGTGAAAGGGGACCGCAGTGGCAAGCGTAGTTATGTGATAATGGCAAGTGCAGTTATGTGATAATGGCAAGCGCAGTTATGTGATAATGGCATGTGTATTTTGTGACAGTGGCAAGTCCCGTTGATGATAATGGCGCGCGTGGTTTTTTTCATTTTGGTCCCCCATATTTTAGCATTTTTGCAAAAAGGTCACACTGGCATGCGTAGTTATGTGATAGTGGCATGCACAGTTATGTGATACTGGCATGCGCAGTCACGTGATAATGGCATTTGTATCCGGCCTGCGTTTGTGCGTGGCTTTTTTCATTTTGGTCCCGAAATTTTAGCGCGTTTGCAAAAAAGTCCCCGCGTGTCTTCATTCCGAACGGTTCAGAATCTGAGCATTCCGTGCCCAATCCAGACCCGGGATAACAGTATTGGAAGTCCCAATTATTATGCCAGTGAAGCTTCCTCCTAATTATTCTTATAAAGTCACCCCTTGGGGTAACCGTATTATTCTTGTGCCGTTGAAGCAAGTTATCCTTCACGGGTTTGTCGGCTTTTGTGTGGGAATATTAGTGAGATGATGATGCCGCAGCAGCAGACGGGGAGGATGGAGTTGGGGAAGAAGGTGAAAATGGTGGTGGAGGAAAAGCAGAGGTTTGATATTGTTGATTTGAGTGGAATGTCCCTTGACACTCTCCCTCCTACTCTTTCCTTCAACTTGGTTGCTATCTGCAAGCTTGACCTTTCTAACAATAATCTTCAGGTTCTCTCTCTCTTTCCCAGGCGGAATAATTATTTGAAATATCCGATATTCAGAGTCAAACCGGACCTTATTTAAGAGCGGCTCTTCTAATAGTATTTTTTACATTTGTGCTTTGAACACAAGATTTACTTAAATGAATCCAAGTCTCTCAAAGTAAAATAATAGTACTTGTCATGTTTTCTCTTGTTTGCCTTTTTGAGACATGGTTTCTAGTGGTATTCTTGTTTGCAGACTGAATGGAACAGACTTTTTCCTTGTTTTCCCTTTGATTCACTTGTTACTTTTTGCCTCTTGAGGGCAGCTACCTGAGTGTTTACGTGAAAAAAAAAATCGAATATTCGATTGATGAATTTTAAACCACAAAAATCTAAAGTTTTTTTAAAATATTTTCCTTCTGTACTAATTTTTTTAATGGCTTCAGTTCACTTTTAGTTCGTCCATAGCAATTAATAACAAATCCTTGGGAGCCATCCGTCTTTTTTGTTTACGCGCATCAAAAGGGGCCTGGATTTATTTATTTATTTAATCCCCTTCGTTCTTTTGTTTTCGATTGAAGAAACAATGGATGGGGTGAGAATTGAATCTCTCACAGTTGAGTTGGCTAAAACTTCCTCTTATCTCATGTTAATTACTTACCATATGTAAAATGTTAAATTATATTTTTGGGTCTTGAACTCGGGCTAATAATTTCTCTTATATATGTAGAGTTTGATCTAATGTGTGCGGTTGAAAGTTGAGATACGAAATTTCTTCCTCAAAATCATTATACTTGAACCAACTAGTTTCCTAACAAATGTATTTGCGTATATAGAGCATACCGGAATCGCTAACAGCAAGATTGCTGAATGTGGTGGAGTTGGACGTGCACTCCAATCAGTTGAAAACGCTGCCGAATTCAATCGGATGCTTGTCCAAGCTCAAAATCCTCAACGTCTCCGGCAACCTTCTCGAGTATCTTCCAAGAACTATCGAGAACTGCAGGTAAATTAATTTAATTTTTCACAATTAATTCTTTCCCGATTATTGCACCAAAATGGAATATATTTATTTATTCAAGGGTCTAAAATGCTTGGAACGTTTTGTGTGTTTTTTTTGTCACGGTTGCACTTGCACAAGTTTTTCTAGGCCTCAAAATTAATTATTTTTGGGTGTATCACGGTGAAGTTTCATTGAATTTAATTTTTAATTATACGCTGGTGATTTAGGTTTACACTTGTCTTTGTCCTTAAATGACAAAAAAAGTTCACTTTTTATATAAGGAAAAAAAAATCGGAACTATTTTCCTTAATGGTAAAAGACTTAGATTTTAAGAAAAATATTGAATTTCCTTGAGAATAATATATTAGATTTGAATCTTACGAACGAAAAAATATATTATTAAAAAAATTATTCTTAAAATAAGATCTGATAGTACTCGACTTCGAATCCATTTTGCAAGACACCAAATATAATTACTCCATCTGCTATTTGACTATTGAGGCAGCACATGGCTAGAGGTCACAATAGGATGTCGAATAATTAAGTTGATGACTTGCTAAGCTCTATTAGTATACAACCCCAATTGGTTTAATAGTTAATCTCAATGGATCGAATATTATACGCGGCTCTTTTAGCGGACCCCACGTACTTGAAAATTTTCAATCTATCAGATAACTAATCTAAATTTGATTGGTGCAAAATTTCTGAGTTTGTGGGAATATAGTTGATTGTGGTTGTGCTAAAGGAAATTACCATAAAGACCAAGCTGATCTTCCAAGGTCCTACTACGTGTGTTCTGTGCTATTGAACCAGATCACTGGAACAACTAACATCCTTTCACTCTGAATTTGGAAAAGTCATAAACTACAAAGTTGTGAATATACGTCTCAGATTCATATAGCAACTTGAATTACCTCAATCAGACTAATTTAATCTACCGGGACAGCTAATTCAAATTTGATTAGTGCAAAATTTCTGAATATTTGGGACTCAGAGTTTGAGATATATTTGATTGTGGTTGTGCTAAAGATAAATGACCAAAGACCAAGCTGATCTTCCAAGGTCTTAACTAGGTGTGTTCTGTGCTGTTGAACCAGATCACTGGAAGAACTAACAGCCAACTTCAACAAGCTAAGCAGGCTGCCAGATACCATCGGATTCGAGCTGCACAACCTGAAAAAACTCAGTGAACTCGAACAAGCTCGTCGTCCTCCCGCTATCGATATCCCACCTTACCTCTCTGAAGATCTTAGATGCAAGACTCAACAGCTTCCGACAACTTCCCGAGGACTTGGAGAACCTCATCAACCTGGAAGTGTTGAATGTTAGCCAGAACTTCCAATGCCTAGAAGTCCTGCCGTATTCCATAGGTCTCCTCCTCTCTCTTGTCGAGTTAGATGTCAGTTACAACAGAATCAAGTCGCTGCCTGATTCCATTGGCTGCCTGAGGAAGCTTCAAAAGCTTTGTGTTGAAGGGAACCCGCTTGTATCACCGCCTGCAGAGGTGGTGGCACAGGGGGTGACTGCAGTCAAGGAGTACTTGAGTCAGAAAATGTCTGCAGGGGACAAGAGCCCGAAGAAGAAATCCTGGGTCGGCAGGTTGGTCAAGTACGGTACCTTCAAAGGATCGCCAAGAAACGGAGTGCACGAAGAGAGAGAAGGGTTCCTGATGCCCAAATACCGCACCATTGATGGACTTGCTTCTCCTAGGTACAAGGGAATGTTCTCACCTCGCCGCCTGTTCTCACCCAAGAACATCTTCACCAAATGAGCGATGCAGCAGCCGTCCAACAACATTCCTCATAAAGAAAAAAGGCTAAATTACCAGATTACTCCCTAGTCCCTGGTATTTGGTCATCTTCCCCTTAAGGTCCTTGCATTTCTAAAATCTATACTGACATTCTCCGTCTTTGGTTTTAGAAACTCTCGGGTCCCTCACTGATGTCATCTGCTCTTTTTTCATTCTCTCGCTCTCACTCTCTCTGGAACCTACACAACACGAAGGATATCTCAACCCCATCGGTTCGGGATAAAAAGAACGGTGGCGAGATCTGGTCATGGTGAGGTTGGGCGTCGAGGTCGAGTAATCTCCTTAACAACAATCCCAGTCGGTGGAGCTTTTCTTGGTTTTTAGGGATATATGAGTCGAAGCAATGCCCAGATAAATTTTGGAGACAATGATCCTCTTGGTTGCCCTAGCCATTGTCACTATTTTGGAGAAGTAGATGATTAAGTTTGTCAAGGATATGGAAATGGTGAGATGGAAATTTTCTGGGTTGGGTTATCGTAGATTTGGAGATGGAAAAAAATTTCATGTGTTTGGCTGAAATTTTCTGGGCTGGCTCATGTGTTTGGCTGAAATTTTCTGGGCTGGCTTATCATGGATTGGGTTTAATTTGATTTCTGGATTGTTGTTCTTGGTTGAAAGGATGAAAAAGGTAAATATTTTTTATTTTTTGTTTAAGGATATTTTGGTCATTTCTATGATCAAAAATGAAAAAAAGAGCCGATTACATCATCCAGGGACCCGAGAGTTTCTAAAACCAAAGATGGAGACGTCAGCATGAATTTTAGAAATTGAAAGTACATTTGGTTATCGGGAGTATTAGAGGAAAAAAGAACAGTAGATATTGATATCAAACAAAGCCATGTTCAAGGATTCCCATCCATTTTTGTCTTTTCTTTTTTCCAAGGAACCAAATTGAGGCAACATTAGTAGATGCTGGTAATAGAAGATGCAAACGAATTTCGTAAAGTCGGTATCTAAAAAGAATGACACCTTCCAGTGAAGAACTGATGAGGATCTTTTATCTGTTCAGTGTACCCTACATGTTCAAAGTGCAGTAGAAATCTGAGAATATACAACAGACACAATGGCCTCATCATACAACTAATTAACAACTGGCATCATTTAAATGATTACACCAACGAGCTAAACATGAACTCTTAGAAATGAAAACGGGTCCGATAATTGGACACGAGTTCAACCTGCTCTACTTTTATGTATCCAACTTAGCCCAAAGGCAACATGCTGGTGGATTCGCTAATAAATTTGACCCAACAGCAAACCACGATCAATTCAGTTTGAGATTCTTAACAACAAAGCTCACAAGACCATACGAATTTTACTTCAAACGTATTTTAGATATCCTTCGACTCCAAATTTGGAGAAGTCATAAACTATAAAGTTGTAGATATATATCTTAGTTTCGTCTAGGAATATAAATCACCTTAATCAGACTCTGTAGTAAGAAGTTGTAGCTCTCCAATTAAAACTTGTTGACTAGTTCTCACTGTCGCCAAACATGCCATTTGACATAATTGGGCATGTCATTTTACATAACCTGGGCATGCTAATTTATCGAATATGGGTATGCCATTTTTTTATCACCAGGTATGCCATTTGACATAACCTGGGCATGCCATTTGACAGACACCTTCTAACCCGCTTGTAACTCAGTTGATTATTAATTTCAAATATATATTCAACATCCTTCCACTCCGAATTTGGAGAAGTCATAAACTACAATATATTAGATATACATCTGAGCTTCGTACAAAAATCTGAATCACCTCAATCGGACTCCGCAGTAAGAATTTGTGGCCCCCGAACCAAAACTTGTTCTCGTAACTTGATCGACTTTTGACTTCAAACATATTTTTGACATCTTTCACTCCGAATTTGGAGAAGTCATAAACTACAAAGTTATAGATATACGTCTCAACTTCGCATAGCAACTTGAATCACCTCAATCGGACTCCGGGTAAAAATTTGTGGCTCTCTAATTAAAAAATGAAAACGAAGGAAAAAAATAAGGGAAGAGAAAAAAAAAACATAAAATGCTCCCTTGAACACACCATATCAGTCGTTTGATCTTTTCCCGTGTGACATGGAATGGAAGTACCCATGTCAAATCCGCTACTTTGACTTTCGGGCTGATGCATCCAGCAGGAAGTCTTTTTTTTTTCCCTCCATTGTCAAAAGTTACAACAACGAATCTTAATTTTTTCTAACGACAACGTAATCTGATGTTGCCTCTTGACGACTTTTCCGTACCAGTACGATGCCGTAGGTTTTCTGGCAGTACATGCTCCAAACTATCTATGTTGTCATCTTTCAGAAACTAAACGTTCTCATCTTGTCTACATCATGTAATCACCTTAACAACAAGTAGAGATGTACATATCAGAAATATTTGTTTTAGTTTTTGAAGTTAGTTTTATTCAAAATATAATACATCGACTAATCTATATTTGAACCGTCAAATTACAAATGACGGAAAAACTCTCATTAACTAATTTTTTAATTTTTATAAGTGAAGTAATATATTCTCCAAGAAATTACCACCAAGAATGGTTACATCAAAGACACCAAGGATGCCGTACCTAAGGTACCAGATAGTCATTAACGAATTTTAACAAAGCAATATTCTTAGTGTTGAACTTCCGACTTCTGATCAAGCTATGACAATTCTTTACAGGTTAATCTAGGTATTTGATGGTAAAATTAATATTTGGAACAAAATATTATATACTAGCCGTCCAATGGCATCATTAGCAACCGTTTTAAGCTTAACCTAATTAACAGCCCTTGATAAGATAAAGCAAAAAACGTGGGCTTATATCGTCATGCTAGCAGGGGAATAAATAAATCCAAGTTGTCATACAAAATAAATTAATCTAGGGGATGGAAAATATCCAAGTTGCATTTAGTCAAAGAAAAAGGGATGACTAATTTTTTGGTTAGCTTATATTCAGAGTAGATAGATTAATCTATGTTAAAATCGGATAAAATTTTTAAAAATTGGTTAAACTATTCTATAAATATTTAACATTGTTTCAAATGGCTCGAGATATTTTGGTTAAAAGGGAAGGAAAACTTTGACGAGATTGGCGGGGTCCTCAATCCAATACAAAAGTGGCAAAAAAAGGAGAACAAAAGGGTTGACTAATTAAAAGTAGGAAAGGTGGCCACGCAATTATCTAGCCCTATTCCCGTGTACTTATTTCCTCAACTAACGTCACTAGCAGCCTTGTAAATCCTCGTCCGTACGTCCTCCAAACCGGAAAATAAAAAAAAACCTCGAGAGATTAATAAAGAAATAGAAATGTACCATATAGTAGTAGCCTCTTAATTATTATGTCAGTTAAGCTTCTTCTTTATTATTCTTCTTATAAAGTCATCCCTTAGGGTAATAGTATTGGAAGTCCTCTTAATACAAGCGTTTTACATCTTGTGTCGTTAAAGCAACTCACCCTTGAAGGGTTTTTGGCTTTTGTGTTGGAAATTAGTAAGATCATGATGCAGCAGCAAACGGGAAGGGTGGAGTTGAGGAAGAAGGTGAAAGTGGTGGTGGGGGAAGAGGAGAGGCTTGATAATGTTGATTTAAGTGGAATGTCCCTTGACAGTCTCCCTCCTTCTCTTTCCTTCAACTTGGCTGCTATCTGTAAGCTAGACCTTTCCAACAATAATCTTCAGGTTCTCTCCTCTCTCACTCAGGCAGAATAATAGTTTCTTTTGATAAGTAGCAAGAAATAAATTGCCAAAATAACAAGTAATTATACTTGTTATTTGTTACATGTGCTAGTAATCACATGTTGTCTAAAGAAATAAAATCGTGCTAATAAATCTATTTTTACTGAAATGTAACACGACCATTACTCTTTCGCCTAAGCATCAAATTATATGATTATTATCCTAGTTCAAGAGTGACTTAGGCAGAATAATAGTTGTCATGTTTTCTCTTTTCTCCCCTTTTGAGACATCGTTTCTAGTGATATTCTTGGTTGCAGACTAATGAAACAGACTTTTTCCCTTTGATTCTTTTGTTACTTGTTGTCTCTTGATAATATTGGTTTGACGGTTGCCCGAGTTTTTAAATATCAAAAAAGGACATATCGGTTGATGAATTTTAAAACATAAGGTCAAAAGTTTTCCCAAGATATATCCTTTCTTTCGTGAGAAAAATTTATGGCTTCAGTTAACTTTTAGTTCATCCATAGCAATTAATAATAATAACAAATCCTTTGGGAGCCATCCGTCTTTTTTGCCCTTCGTTCATTTGTTTTCGATTGAAGAAACAAAGGATGGGATGAGAATTGGATCTCATATTCCCTTCTATTGGACGGGATTTCACCGAGTTGACTAAAATTTTGAGATTATCTCATGTTATATGTTAAATGGTGTTGGATATTTTACTCAAATTATACTATCGGGTCTCAAGTTCGGATTTAGTAATTTCTCCTATATATGTAGACTTATATCATTAGTCTTATATGTGTAGTTGATAATTGATATTTGTGAGATTTGAAAGTTTTCTACTCGAAGTCGTCATACTTTGACTCACTTTCGATGATAATTTTCCACGTAAATCTGGAATGTTTACGTTTATTGCGATCTAGCATTCCTAAGGAATGCATTTGTATGTACAGAGCATACCGGAATCGCTAACAGCAAGATTGCTGAATGTGGTGGCGTTGGACGTGCACTCCAACCAGTTGAAAACGCTGCCGAATTCGATTGGATGCTTGTCCAAGCTCAAAATCCTCAACGTCTCCGGCAACCTTCTCGAGTATCTTCCAAGAACTATTGAGAATTGCAGGTAAATTAATTAGATTTCTCACAATTAATTCTTTCATACTTATTGCACCAAAATGGAATATATTTATTTACTTATGGGTCTAAAATGTTACTAACATTTCGTGTGTTGCTCTTATGAACGGAAAATACATATTTTAGAAAGTCATCCCCTCGACTCTGAATACTTAAAATTCATGTCACGCAAAGTAGACTCGTATTAGACAATAGCTGGTAGCCAACTATAAGATTGAGAAAATAATAACGTTTGATGGAAGGCAAGACACCAATTTTAATTATTCTCCATTTGCTATTTGACTATGGAGGCAGCACATGGCTAAAAGCCATAATAGGAGGTCGAATAATTAAGTTGTTGACTTGCAAAGCTTTATTAGTATATAACCCCAATTGGTTTAATAGTTAATGTCAATGGATCGAATATTATACGTGGCTCTTTTAGCGGACCCCGCATACTTGAAATTCTCAATCTATCAGATAACTAATCCAAATTTGATTGGTGCAAAATTTTTGAATTTTGGGACTCGAATCCAAGATATAGTTGATTGTGGGTGTATTAAAGATAAATGACCTAAGACCAAGCTGATCTTACAAGGTCTAACTACGTGTGTTCTGTGCTATTGAACCAGATCACTGGAAGAACTAACAGCCAACTTCAACAAGCTAAGCAGGCTGCCAGATACCATCGGATTCGAGCTGCACAACCTGAAAAAGCTGTCAGTGAACTCGAACAAGCTCGTCGTCCTCCCGCTATCAATATCCCACCTTACCTCTCTGAAGATCTTAGATGCAAGACTCAACAACTTGCAACTTCTTCCCGAGGACTTGGAGAACCTCATCAACCTGGAAGTGTTGAATGTTAGCCAGAACTTCCAATGCCTAGAAGTCCTGCCGTATTCCATAGGTCTCCTCCTCTCTCTTGTCGAGTTAGATGTCAGTTACAACAGAATCAAGTCGCTGCCCAATTCCATTGGCTGCCTGAGGAAGCTTCAAAAGCTTTGTGTTGAAGGCAACCCGCTTGTATCACCGCCTGCAGAGGTGGTGGCACATGGGTTGCCTGCAGTCAAGGAGTACTTGAGTCAGAAAATGTCTGCAGGGGACAAGAGCCCGAAGAAGAAATCCTGGGTCGGCAGGTTGGTCAAGTTCGGTACCTTCAAAGGATCGCCAAGAAACGGAGCGCACGAAGAGAGAGAAGGGTTCCTGATGCCCAAATACCGCACCATTGATGGACTTGCTTCTCCTAGGTACAAGGGAATGTTCTCACCTCGCCGCCTGTTCTCACCCAAAAACATCTTCACCAAATGAGGGATGCAGCAGCCGTCCAACAACATTCCTCATAAAGAAAAATATCAGCATGCTATCTCTTGGTTTCTAGCGCATCACAATTCATTCATGATCTTGATCCGTCTCTAGATAGTACCGACATACAAATCCCAGAAGGGCAATCCCCTATGTGTGTTTTCCTGTTAGATACATGATGAATGCTTGGTTTATCTGTAAATATGAGCTCGTGCAATGCAATATATGTTCAGAAAAACTACATATGGTGCCTAGTAACTACTTACACTAAGTTTGTACCTTTGTTGGGTGTCAACAGATGTTGAGCCTTGAGTAAAGAGACCGCCTAGGATAACATTCAAGAAGCCTGCCTGCTTGCCTTTTTTTTGGGGAATCAGTCAAGAGTACGAGTTACATAAGATGATCATTTAAGCTTATCAGCACATATGATTCAAAAGATTGTGACAAGAAGAGGAGCACACAATCCCTATCGTAGATCACTCGAGCTATGTTCTTGTAGCATACTGAAGATTCAAATCCATTAGGAGAAAGCAAAATAAAGTACCGCACTATTACTAGAAGTCAGCCACTTACCGTTGCTTGACAGTTTACTTGAAGTCAGAGGCAAGAGACGATTCATAACCAGTAGCAAACACCAAGCATCTGAAGATAAACTTCCAACCATGAAGATAATGGAAGAGTTTACATTAAATGTCATTCCGAATAGTTCTTTCAGACGGTATTAAAGACAATGGTAAGAATGCTCGAAATTAACCGTTCAATAAGAACGATGGGAAAGTTTTAACACAGGTCAAGGATAAGACGGGAGATAAAATAGTTGTAAAACATTATATTTAAGTTGGGTGATTCCAGGAATTGTAAGTCCAAGAACCAACTTTGTCCAGGTTGAACAAGATGAGTCAACTCACCTATTCTTATGGCTAGCTGAGGTAATTTCTAGCCTCCCGATCTCATCGTAAGACCAGACAGAAGCAGAGGCGACTTGCCTGCCAGTTCGACAGGTCAGGAAATTCATTTCCACTGTTCCAAAATTGAAAATGTGATGAAGGCATGCAAGCACCTATCATTAACTACGAAAAATTAACCTATCAGATGGTGTCCTAATCTACTGGAGAGCGAGACAAGTAGGAGAATCTGCTATCGGCCGCAGCATGATCTACACCATAACGAAGAACTCTTGGCATAGGTAATGGCATCTTTTATATGCTGAACAGGGAACAACATTACAGTAACCTTCTGAAGAGTCCAAACTAACAGATCTTTTACCGTATTTGTGGTTCAAACTTGCAAAAAGACTAAAAGCGCAAGATCTATTTATGAATGACAAACAGATTTGATCTATCTTCCTCGTAGCAGTTAGCTACCGTCAATAACAGCTAACCTGGATGGCATCAAGAACTCAAACAGGACATGACGAAAAGCTGCAGCGAATAACTTCAGCTGTTAAACAAGAAAGATTTCCAGAGCAATCTTAACTGCGTTCCACAGTATGCAACTCGGTTTCCAACAATTTGACAAAAACATAGCAACTGGACAACCAACCATCCTAAACTCAATTCCCCAGCCACCAACTTTTCACGTATCATCTAATGATCTCCCAAAACCTCACAAAGAACGAAATCAGTGACAGAACCATAACCATTTTGAAGATCCCTCGTGGCTCATGTCAAGAGATTAAACAAACGCACAAGAAACCAACTCGAAAAGATGCATCGCCTCAGTGGTGAACACGATGCTGAACAAAATCCACTTAATCATTGATTCGAATCCCTAAATCAACATCAATAGAACACACAAGAGAAGCAACATTCGTCGATCAAACCCGAACAATCCCCTTCTCTCGCAACCTATTACAATAATGTCAATGTAAACAGCAACAGTAATCCGATCCAAACGCCTTTCGAAAACGAAAACCCTAACCGCGGGTGCTGTTTCACCTAAGATAAGCAGGGATCTTGATGCGGATAAAGAGCATACTCATGACGTAGGCGATGACGAGGGAGGAGACCCCGGCGCCGGCGTAGTACACCTTAACGCTCTTGGCGCGGTTCTTGTCTAGGGCGAGGTCGAGGAGGATGATCCCGACGCCGCCGAGCACGAACATGAACCCGGACGACAACCCCTCGATGATGTACTGCCCGTTGACCCGCCCGGGCATGAAGACGACCGGTCGGACGGACCCCGTGACCGGGTCCTGGGTGGATCCGATCCCGGGGGGCTCGACGATCACGTCGTAGACGAAGCCCGAGACGACCATGAAGTAGGTGAGGAGGATGAGGGCGAAGACGGTCATCGAGGAGGGGAGTGTGAGGGAGGGGAGCTTCAGGCGGAGACGGGGCGGCCGGAGGAGAGAGAACGGCAGGATCCGGATGACGTGGAAGAGTGGGTCCATGGAGGAACCCGCCGGGTCGGGTTGGGCTTGGGGATCCGATCGGGGCGCCATCACTCTCTCTGTGAAATTGTGAGTGTAGCTAAGGATTGCTCGGATTATGCTTACTAGGTTTTATGACTGAAGAAAAATACCACTTACGGGAAAAGTTTATTTTAGTACCATGTAGTCAGGGGTGAGAAAAAAAACGAAGAACTACAGAACCAATCTTATCTAAACTAAAAAATTCAATCCAGAACTAGATTCAAAATAAATTAGTTCGGAATTTTAAATGTTAAATCTTGATTGGCATCTCTCCTCTTGATTTTTTTACCATCTGTCCTTGTTTTATACTTCTCACTTGGAGCTTTTTATTATCTCTCGTCACCTTTCTCAAGTTTATAATCACCCACTTTTTATTTTATTTATCAAATTATGGATTTTTCGGATCAAAGTCAGACCAGACCAAAAAAATTAGTTCGATTCTAGTCCAGAACTGATATACAAATGGTCTGGTTCGGATCTCATTTTATTCTTAAAATGGTTTTTGGTTCTTATGATTTGATCCAAATCGGTCTGATTCGGACCATTTGCTCACCCTACCTATAGTATCGCAAAAAA
The DNA here is from genome assembly GCA_963995505.1 of Hypericum androsaemum. Taxonomy (NCBI): domain Eukaryota; kingdom Viridiplantae; phylum Streptophyta; class Magnoliopsida; order Malpighiales; family Hypericaceae; genus Hypericum; species Hypericum androsaemum. The sequence goes on along the minus strand of OZ023190.1, from coordinate 3,526,735 downwards.
TTATATTAGTACCCTGTGGTAAAAAATTCATCAATCGAGTCAAAATACAACCAAATAACATCACTTAGGTCCACGAGTTCTCGTCCTGCCCGGACTTTTCCCGGCCATCTGGGCCAGCCACATCAGCATTCACTGATGACGTGGCGCCAAGTAGTCATCCCCTCTCTCTCTTTCTCTCTCCTCCTTCCCCTCTCTAATTCCACTTGGCCTCCCCATTAACCCCTAATTCCAGCACCGGCTACTTACCCAATGAAGCAACTAAGATTCTTTAACTTCCCCATTTTTGTCTCTTTGGAAAAAAATTAATTCCTTTGATGGGTTAGGATGAATTTAAGTACTTGTTAATTAGCTACTCTTCAATTGCTTGTTTCTTTGAAGATTGGTAGAGACATGTATGAGATATGCGTAGTTGGAGCGGGAATGGTGATTGTTACGGGTAGTTTGGTGTCGAGTTTTGTGGGTGTATTGGTGGAGCTATGGCTTATTCTTGATATTTGCAGGTCGTACCTCCCCTGTTGATGAAGAGACGTTGGTTTCTACTTTTGGAAATCGACAGATTGCTGATTGGAAAGATATAAATTCGTTGGCGAAGGTAGAGAATCTGCGGATCAAGTTCTTCCAGTCGACAGACTGCTGATTGGAAAGACATGGATTCGCTGATTGAAGCTTTGTAATGGTGGATGGGTTTTGTGAAGAAGAAGAAGAAGAAGAAGAAGAAGAAGAGAGAGGAGGGAAGGAGAGAAGGGATGACCACTTGGCTGGCATCATCCGCAAATGTTGATGTGGCTGGTCCATATGGTCGGGCAAGGTCCGGGCAGGACGAGAAGGATTTTGGCACTGCTCGTGAACTTAAGTAATGTAATTTGGTGCGGTTTGATTTGATTGATGAATTTTTTACCATAGAGTACTAATGTGATTTTTTGTGATACTACAGAGTATTAAAATAGATTTTTTTCTAAAATAAAACAAGAGGTAGAAAGGCGGTTTCTTAGTGATGGGAGGGACATTTTGGTATTTTCAAGTTAGCCTTCGTCCGGAGAAAATTGAATATTTCGGCAACAGAGACCCGAAAGTATAATAAAAGCAAAGCAGAGAGATAACAAGATCGTTTTTCAAACACGAAATTTTTTTGAGTATATTTAAACAAACACGGGAAAATTGAGAATAATTTTCCCTTTATATTAAGAGCTATTTCTAAATAGAATTTTATCGGAACTCAGGAGTTTATTAAGAAAATAAGCTGAATAAAATTCGATAATCTTCCAGTCTGAAATTGAGAAAAAAAAAACCAACAGACAAGAATAAGAATACAGCCGGCGGAATACTTCCCGTGATTTACTCTCCCCTTGTACGTCCCCACTCATAATAAAACCAGCGGATTTCTTCTTCGTCCGTTCTTTCCATTTTCCACCCAGAGCTTAACAAACAATAACTAAACTAACTTCATCCATCGACTCCAACTTGGTATTGGAAAAAAGGGAAGATGCTTTATGGGCGGGAGATTTTCAATTTCCTGGTTAGGAAAGATGTGAGGAGGATTCTTAAACGCAAGGACAGTGATGCTGGTGAAAGAGGTAAAAGGGTTTTCTCTATCCACCCTTTTTCCGAGTACTGTCGGATCTTATTTATTAGGAGCGATTCTCCCAAAAGTGTATTTTACGTTCGTAAGACTTGAACCAACTCCTAATTGACCACATTGGTCTTTGCTTTGACTTGGTGAGCACCGCCATGTATGTTTCAAGCTTTGGGGGTTTTGTGTTGGTAGTTGCTTTATTTGGGGAAATGGGGTTGGAAGGGAAATGGGTTTTGTTTCTAGTTGGTAAAGTTCAGTTCTTTTTTGTCTTTTAATTTGGATTATATATTTTTTTTATTTTGTTGCTATTTCGAAAAGAGTTTCTTGAGGAGGAGTTGGAAAGTTTCTTTGTTGGTCAGTGTCTCGCATTGACTTGTTTTTTAGTGAGAAGAGAACAAGTTATGCAATGCCATGATGTTGAGTTGACCGTGATTGTTGTCTTTGTTGCGATATCGATATTTGACACTAACTTTTCGGAGTTGATCCCGGGACCCAAGAGTCTATAATGCTGCCTGCTTAAGTGATGAGTGGATGCATGGTGTGTAGATTTAGCAAGTTTTGATGTGGGGTTGGTGAAGAATCAATCCCTACCGACCCCATGAACTGATATCATGCGGTTAATCAAACGATTGGGATGTCTTTTCCTGAGTGTCTAGGAACTGATTCATGGAGTTGATTTGAGAATCTTCTAGTGTGCATTTCATAATAAACTGCAACAGTAGTTAGTTGAACTGTCGAAGGTTTGTCCAACCACTTGAAAGCAGATGACTGAAAATGAAACCAACATTTTATTGCATCTGCCCACTAAAGAAGCTCGAAAGAGTTAACTTGCATGCGGTGGAGTAGAGATATACGCTACACTTTTAGTCTAACAGCATTTAGCACATATCTCCGGACCTAAAATCTTCATTCGTGCAAGTACAGAAATCAATTAGTTGGCTCTCCTTGGTTTGAAGCTTTATGGATACTCTTTATATGCTCATGGTGGCTGCAGCTAGATTATGAGACATGGGGCTAGATGTTTGCTGGTATGTTTGGGTTATTAATTACTCAGACAAACTGCATACTAGCTTTTAGGCTTTTGGGATTCTAAGATACTTGTTAGATTTTCATCTTATGCTTCACTTTTAAAGGAGCTAGACTGCTGGAAACTGTATCTTAGTTTTCATTGATGTGGTGTTATCATTTGCAACAGAGTGCAGAAGCTAATGAGAAGTCTTTTTTCTTTTCCGCAACATTCTTGGGTAGTTCTTATTCTTTTTGTTATGCGTGATGCTGTTCTTCTCGGGGATTATTTGGTCTTTCTGTTAGGTGATCAAAGAGATTCGAAGGAGCATATGTACATTTTTTAGTTCGGTTAGATGTTACTCTTTAACCATTACACTTCAAGGCTGCAATGTTATTTTCTTGGGCTTGAATTCTCCGATTCAGAACCTGAAAGAAATTTGTTCATGATTGAGTGATTGTTTACTGTCTGCAACTGTTTCTTGACATTGTTTCCGGCTTTGCAAATCAGGTAAAGCTCTGGAAGAATTGCGTGCTTCTTTCTTTCACAAATTCCGTTCACCTGATGGTGCAAAGCGACAAGAGCAACGATTTTGTGGCCCTGTTACCGCTCTTTCATTCAATTTTGTTGTTGCAATATGTATCATATTCATGAACAAATGGGTTAGTATTTTGCACGTCCGGCACTTTTTATCATTTCTGTTTGTTGTAGGTCTCTAATTTGCTCTCAATGCAGTTTTTTATAGTAACTTTTGTTGGCCATTTATGTTTTTAGGTGCTTGGCGGAGTTAAATTCCACTATCCAATATGCCTTAGTTTGATTCACTATGCAACGAGCTGGTTTCTAATGGCCATCCTAAAAGCTTTCTCCTTGCTTCCTGCACCCCCTCCTTCAAAGCCACCTCGTCTGTTACTGTTAACGCTTGGCTTTGTCATGTCCCTATCCACTGGCCTAGCTAATGTCAGCTTGAAGTACAACAGGTTGAATAATCACTTCTCGTGTTTTGAAAATTACGGGTTACTTGTGACCAGATTCTTTGTTGACATCTTTGATGTCTTAATTCAGTGTGGGTTTCTATCAGATGGCAAAGATTGCCGTTACACCTTCAATAGTCTTACTGGAATTCTTATGGTTGAGAAAGAGAGTTTCTTTTTCTAAGGTGAGTTTGAGCATGCATGCCTCTTTTCCACTCTCTTCTTGTTGTCTGAAAAGCAAAGGGGTGGGGGGACCGAGTTATTTTTGCGCCTAACTAAATAGAGGCTTCGACTCTTGATCCTTATATAGGAAAATGCTTATAATGATTTGGTTGATTTCCTTATTGCTTACCTGAAGTTCCGTGTTCCTTTCCTCTTGGCACGGGCGATCCGAACAACGAGTATATCTTCTATTGCTTGTATTGATATTCTGTACACGATTCTTTGGAATTCCATGCAGAGGACCTGTCCTATACAGCTCCTAAAAAAATCACTTAAGCTGCGCGAACAGATTTTTATCTTTTCAGCTGCATCATTTTCCTAGTTTCATCCGATGGAATCTCCGTTACATACCTTGCAGGTGCTGGTGCTCACTGTGGTGTCAGTTGGTGTAGCTATCGCTACTGTGTCTGATTTGCAGTTCCACCTCTTTGGTGCTTGTGTAGCGCTGGGATGGATAATCCCGAGTGCTGTCAACAAGATTTTGTGGTCCAAGCTACAGCAGAGGGACAATTGGACGGCATTGGCGTACGTAAACCAATATCTCTATCGTTTCCCTTTGTCTATCTCTTTTGCTTTTGCTCTTGTCGACTGGAACCTTGAATCTGTGAACAGGTTGATGTGGAAGATAACACCAGTCACTTTGGTTTTCCTGGCTTCTTTGATCCCCTTTCTGGATCCACCCGGTTTCTTCTCCTACGAGTGGAGCATGAGAAACACATCGCTGATTCTTATTTCGGCTGTTCTCGGATTCTTGCTTCAGTGGTCTGGTGCTTTAGCACTGGGGTGAGCTTCTTCCTCTTCACCCTTTGAGACAAGCTATTTGCTTTTGATAGTCAACATATACGACGATTGAAGGAATCAATGGTCATTCAACTTTTGGATCATTCAACTTTCAGGGCAACATCTGCAACTTCGCACGTCGTTCTCGGTCAATTCAAGACCTGTGTAATACTTCTTGGTAATTTCTACATCTTCGGTTCCAATCCAGGAACAACCAGCATTGGTGGTGCATTCATAGCCATTGCTGGTATGTCTGGCTACACCTATCTGAACTTACATAGCTCAAAACCCCAAGCAAGCAAGCCGTCTCCGCAAAAGTCCAGCTTGGCTAACTCGCGGTTGAGCAAAGAATATGGGCAGAACCACGATGAATACGGCGGAGAATCGGTCTAAGCAGCACGCCCCTAACAAGTTCGACAGAACGAGCCATACCTCATCCGAACACGAACGTTCTTTCATTCATTCCGCCCGGGTCAAGGACATGTTTTCCATCTAATCATCCATGCCAACCTGGTTGCCATTATGTTAATCAGAGAGACCATCTTTTTCGTGTAGGTTACTTACTGTTTTACTGTATATATGTAAGATACTTCTCGGAAGAAATGGAAATTTTGATGTCTCTTTTGTGGTTCCTGTCCACGGCGATGATGTGACCACTTAATATTCAGAGTCTGTCGGGCCATCGGGTTGCCGTCTTTGCCATTCGTAAAGTTTTAACTTAAGTGAATGTATGTTTTTTACATTGCGTGGTAATCATATGTGAAGTACAGTCTTTTAAGTTTTTTTATAATTCACTTTAATGTTCTGTAATAAATTTTTAAGATTTTATTCAACTATACTTTAACGGATGATTATTAATAAAGTTTGAGAGGTGTACTTTCAATTTTTTGAGATAATTAAATGTTATTGCAATATGTTATGGGAAATTCAAGGAAAACTATTGATATTTTAAAGCTTATTAGGACATTTCAAATAGTTCTTATGATATGCTTAATTAGAATAGGAAAGATCGTAAGGAAAATTTAAAAGGGCACTTCAAATCTCAATTACGGGACGAGTTAATATCTAAAATTATAGAATTAAATCTGTGGTCAACTGTAGTATGCTCAAGCAATTAATCAAATCTTCCAAAATAGAAAAAAAAAATTGGCCAAAAAAATCGAACACCCACTTTCAAATATTAATAGAAAGAATGAAAGATATATTAATTGGTTATACAGAGTCAACACTTCTATACATGAAATTAAATTAAATTTTGCTGCATTAGTGTGAGCGTAACAAGAGATCGGATCCGATCCGATCCCACTTTGACCGAGGAAGACACTGAAAATTTTTGGTGCCACCTGGAGCTTCTCTCGTTGGTTGCAAACGTCGAATTGATTAGAACTGTGTCCTTTAAATGTTGAATTATGTGAAGTTTTCAAGATTTCTTATTGAATAAAAATGCTGAACTATTTCACATTTTGAAATTTATGAGTTCACGACAAGGTTTAAAGTAATCAAAAAGCGAACCGTGACTTTAGATTATATGAACTACTAACAATTTGTACTCTTCAACAACAACAAAAAAACTACGAACAATTTATTTGTCATATTACATCATATGTACGTTTAGACCATTGTAAATATTTTTCATAACTTTTTGAGTCCATTGATAGAAATGGAACACAGAAAAAGCATTTTTTTTTCTCTCTGTTCTTAACTATAACTATAAGCATAGGAAAATTTCAATTTAATACCATTTTTTTAAATTGTGGCTTTAAAAATCTTGCATCAGATAATAGGTGGGTTACAACACATGAAAGAAGACTACATATACATTAGACAAAAACGTGCAACAGATAACAGAAACGAATCTGTGCAACGGGTACTTATAATTTCCTCGAGAGCTAAGAAATTTATTTAGAATTTATTTACAAATGAATTCCCAAAACTTTCGAATGAATTTCAAATTTATTTGCAAAAAAAAGCCTTTATTTGGTTGCTCATAAAATTCATTTGCGGATTCCTATTTTTTTTGAATTTAATCTAGTTATAATAAAATCTTCGGGACTAGGGAGAGGTATTTCCAATCAAGATACTTACTTCTCTTGAGTGACGTCGAGAAATAATCGAACGGTTTAGGGAGACATGAAAAAAGCTGCTCTTGTAAATGCAAGTAAAACTAAATCTAATACGCTCATCAAACGAAGCTTAATCCGCTCCATCTCGTTAATTAATCAGTTGTGATCCTTTATTTGCAGCACGCAATCCCGTTGTCTCAGCAACTGGAGTACTTCAAGGAGTACCAAGGGAAGCTCGTCAAGGTGGCCGGAAGTAGCAAATCAGCCTCAATAATTAAGGACTCGATTTACATTCTAAGTGCCGGAAGTGGCCACTTTGTGCAGAATTACTACGTCAATCCCCTGCTTAACAAAGTCTACACTCTGATCAGTACGGATCCTTCCTCATTGAATCCTGAAGATTTCTACTATCACATATGTACATATATACATGTGGATTATAACATAATACAATCTAGAAATCGAATCAAAATTAACGTTAAATAAATTCACAAATGAATTCGTTTAAACATAAATACACTTACTTGTTGTAGCGCAGTTATCCACAGGATCGTAACGGGTTCTTGTCACCGGTCGGTTCTTACTCACGGTATGTCGGAGTCAAGAACAATTCCACGACTTTTATTTGCCTTGGAGACGATTCGAGAACACAGGGATCAATCATATATTTTTCCCTTAATGTGTTTCCAATTCTCTTCTGCTCTACCCCCATCTCTTCTCCTTCTTCCTCCTCCTTACTTAAAGGAGGAATCATACCACCATTGTCATTACAATGGTGGTCTCTCCACTAAGCCTAATTAGTGGAGAAGTTAGGAGAAAAATTAGTGGACAAGTCCACTAATTATTAGTGGCTTGTCCACTAATGGAGGGTAATGTAATAATGGGTGATCATGGGTGGAATATTCCAACAATCTCCCACTCACACATGATTGAACATATTCAATATTGTCTCTAATCGTGATAGGCAAATATTTCGTGCGACCAGCATACATCGAGTGCACGTAGCTAAACTCAAGAGCACATTTCGGCCACTTGAATGATAGCATCTCGATACCTCCATTACGTAAAGTATGCCTTACCCTAGGTCTCATCTCACATTCTTTGTTTCCACATGTGATTTCAGAAACAATCTATTCGTGTTCACTATTGTATTGCTCTCAATACAATAGGTGCACCAGTGAACCACGAAGCTTTTCAAATGTGATCAATAAAGAACCTTCTCCCTTAACAATATTTTTTCCATCATGATCCAGCCTGCTTTTCCAGTCAGCCTTGCCAGGTCGAATCAAACATGACCCTTTAAAGACTTTCCAAGCTAGCAGCACTGAATCATATTTCCAAAATATATTTAGGATCTTAAGGGTAGAGTTCCGGAAACCATAGTTTTCGGAGTTGGTCTCACACCAGGGAAACTGAAATCACTAAATAATAAAATTGATTTCCCATCCATTGGTCGAAGAGCACACATGACACTATTCATGTGCTATGGTGTTCTTTCCTGTTAAAAGAGCACATGTCTCTCGCAAATAACACCATACTAGAGCATCAGCCTTGATGTTTACAAACACCAGCTTTAGTCTACACAAATACTACTCTAGGCTTACAAGACAGAATTATGGTAAGTTCCACTTACTTCTTACCGTTGGATTCCTTATAATCCAATAAGTTCCAAGAACTCATTTAATGTAGCAATTATTGCTTACACATAATCTTGCGCTTTAACAAGTCTGCTCTTGTAGTTAAGCAAGACGGCATTCATATTTTAGAACAGGCACTCGATAATTCATGATGTTCTAAAATTGCCTCATCCCATTCAAGAATCAACTCACTGACTCCCACTGAGGTAAACACCCGTGTGAGTGGGCTACTTCTCTGTCTCACATGCATTGGAGTAAATGTCACTCAAAATAACATTTACATCTGTATTGCTGACATAGCATCAAGTTCCATTGAATACTAAATTCAACAGATGCTATACAAGCACAAATAACTCACTCGCAAATCCTGGGACCTGACATGTTTCTCAAAAACACATTTGAGGTACAACTTTGGATCTGCCTTCATATCTCATGTAGATATGTGTTTCATGCTCATCTCTTTACACACAACTATTTCGCAAAGAATCTGCTCACTGATTCTCTTGAGGTCGTTAGGGATAAATAGATTAAGACTCTTCTTAATAATACCACTTCTTACATAGCAGCTATAGAAACAAATTAGTCTGTCCCTACAGCTCACTTGGAGATAGACACAAGTCTATATATAGCTACTCCACGAGATAGCTACTCCAATTAGCAAGAAGAATAAATCCTGATATGGATTCTCATACTTCCACATCTCGTGCCCAATAGGCATTAGTATAACCCCTCAATATCAAGTCTCGACTTGATAACTCAATGATGATTCTATAATCATTTTTTAGTACTTCATAATTTTTTTTTGACCACTTGTCAATGTACTTTACTTGGATTGAAATAATCCATAACATTCGCTTAAAGGACATCTTCACATCCTTTAGCTTCTGAGGTATTTTTGGATATAAATCTTTATTCAGAAAATGAGCTTTTGACTACTAGGGCATACAATAGATTGTTGTCATCACATTTGAATCGTCCAACTCAAACGATTCCTCGAAATCCTAATTCCGAGTATGTAATCAACCTCTCTCATACCTTTTATCTCAAAGTTGGCTGAAAAACACACTTTGACCTTGATAAGATATCTTTAGTCAATTCTGGCTATTCGTATGTTATCTACATACAATATACAATGATAAACTTTTTCTTGAGCATTTAAAATAGACATCATAGTACTCGTCAATCAATTCGAAATCATATGACATGATCGAAATCAAATGACGAGTACAACACTGTCTTGACGACTGTATGAGGCCATGAGCAAATCTCAACATTAGCAAACTCTACGTTTACTGCCTCATTCTTTTGGATTTGACCCTCTGGTTGAACCATATAGGTTTCTCCATCCAATTCTCCACCGAGAAGTACAGTCTTTACATCCATTTGATGTAGCTCTCGATCAAGCAAGTCATTATAGCCAAAATAAACTTAAAAGGCATGAATCTCACAACAACCGAGAATGACTTCTCATAGTCAGTGTCTTCACGTTGTGTGAATTCTATGACAGCTAAGCAAGTCTTTTATGCTTAATCGCGAGAAACTATTAATTCTCAAATTGCGCCCCTTAGGTAGGTCAACATTTAACCAGTTCTTAAACATGGTTTTGTTTTATGAAAGTCATAACTTTCTTCATTGCTCTAACTAATTCATTCTAATTGGGAACCGATAGAGCATCAGAAATATACTTGTGTTCATTCTCATCTTATAGGATTTGCTAAAAGCAATCTCACTTGTATCTATATTCAAGAGAGTATTTCCCACACCTTTGACCTTAAGTCGTTAGCGTGAAAAATTTATTCTTTTAGCTTCACAAAATTCCAGTTTTGATAAACATCTCTTATATTCATCGTAATTTGGAATCGTATTCCTACAGAAGTTATATTTCAAATTCACACTGAATTTTAGAATTTTACTCCCACTGAGATAAAGATCAATCATCTCAATCATACTCTAACTGAGATGAAGATCCTTCATACTCATAATGAGATGAAGATCATTTTGATCATGAACTTCCGGATCAGCCGAAGGTGGTAACTTTCTTCTTCATAATTCTCCCACTCGGAAGGAGTGATCCAGATGATTCTAGCTCATCAGTTTTATACAAGGTAAGTCGCTACTCACCTCTCCCAATTTAGAAAACTTATTCTCCAAGAATATGACGTCTCGTGGTAAAAATTTATATCACTTGTCCATTGCGTTGTTCACCCATGAACACGTATCACTCAGATACTTATGAGTATTCGACAAAGACACTCTTTGTAAGATACTCACACAGATGGACGTAAGAAAATCTACTCTCACAGTCTTAAGTAGCTTAGATCAAGGTGTCGACCTATCTACAACTGGTGAGGAGTAGAAGTGACATATTTAGAGGGCAGAATAAAGGATTAGAATATATGTAGCGGTATGGATCGTACATCCATCAAAGGATAAATGCTAATTTACCTCCGCTATCACATGTCTAATCATGTCAAGAAGAATTCAATTCCTTCTTTCCTCTATCTCATTCTAATGAGATATGTAAGGAATGAACCACTCATGTTCAATCTATTTTTATCACATGAAAATTTTAAATCAGAAGATAATCATGACCACAATCGATTTGTAAGGTCTTGATCTTCAGATCAAATTGATTCTCAATATTATACACGAATGCCTTGAAGTTACACAAAACTTCAGACTTGTGAGAAATCAAATAGATTTGACCATATATAAATATAGTCATCTATGTGATAAAATAATAATAATAGGCCCCATGCCTTGCCCTCACATTCACTCGTCCGCATACGTCAGAATGAATTAATTGCACTGAACAATCATATCTAGTTATTTTGCCAAATGGCTCTCATTTAGGTTTTTCCATCTAGAAACGTTCGCATGTGGGCAAATACAGCTTTCTCTAAATACCCTTTAATCCTGCCTACACAAGATAATTCATGCGTTCTTGATCAATTTGGCCCAGTCTATAATATCACAACATAACATCATCTCGAGACGTTAGAAGAGTTGTGATCACGAAAAAACCATCACTATGTAAATCTCACAGATCAACATCCATGATGAGAAACCATTCATTAAATAACTAAAATGAGTAAAGACTTATCCAAAAAATTAATTAAGTGTGATGTACTCAATCATCCAATGGAAACTAAGAGTCAGTAAAAACACGAACAGACATAAAATTCCATGAATTTCTCGGAGTATATAACATGTCATGTAGAAGCACGGTATGTAGGCTCAGTCTACATGAGCCAACCATTTTAACTTCTACTCGTGTATATATTATGGAGCTTGTTCCAGCTGGTACTCATCGAAATTCGACAAATATTTCATATTTCTTTGTCACATGGTCTATCTCTATTGAATTGTCACTCACAATTAAGTGATATTCAATTAGAAGGGTGGAGCTAGACACATTTAATTTACTCATAAGTGAGTTAAATGAACGTCTCGTCTTCTCGGCAGTGCAACCTATTGCATAGTGCCCTTCATTTGACAGTTAAAACATTTCAGCTCAGAAATGTTAGACCTTTACATTCCTCTCACCCTCAGAACTCTTCTTTCGGGTTGAGTCCGGATTAAGTCTGTTCAGTTTCACTTTTTTGTTTCCCAAAAAATTCCATTTGCATTCACCAGAGTGGTCAACCTTACTATTTGCTCCCACTGGAACAAACACTAGTCGCATACACCTCATGATAAACTTCGATTGCTAAGAGGCGACCCTCTTTAAGCTCATGATGACAGTTTGCATTCATGAAATGTCATAACATTATCAATATGCATTAGGGCCATTCACATGATCCAATTTTGTAGGCATGGAACAGTGTGAATTTCATACTCAACATTTGAGCATGTGGCCAGCCATAGCTAGCTTGCTGATCACAATGGACATCTCACATAGACACCTTTTTCATTGTGCGATCAACTTATTTATTGAGTACATCCACAAATTAGACTTTAATCACATCAATAGTCTTTAGAAGCTATTGTTCTTTCAACACATAGCTATCCACATAGCTTTGAGAAATTATGAATATTGTGTGTCAAGAATCTTTTCAGCAATACAATAATTTACTAAACACTCATAACTTTTAACCTATATTAAAGTTCTCGATTAACCTCGAATTCGAAGAAAGTCGCGGGTATGCTTCCCCTCACCCTTCGAGAATTAATTTCAAACTTCAAATGTCAAAAGTTCTTCGCTTAGTAAATTCAAGTGGATATTTCTCATGGTTGTAACCATAATCAATTAAATAAACAAATTATTTAATCGCAACAACACACATGCATTGTTATTACAATCATGAAAAATACATGAAGTTTTATACACATATGTACAAAAACTTCCAACAAGATTTAAAACCAGACAAAAAAATCTACGCATTATTAAAGACAATATCTCTATATACAACACGGGCTGGAACAGAGTTCATGATTGTCCACTTGCTAGGATAAGGGAATTCATGAACGTATTCATGAGCACAGAAGCGACGTACTTTACGCCCACTTCGCAACCTCATTGACTTATTATGAGGAATTTCCTCTAAAATTCCCTTCCCACCTAGTTATGTAACCAGACGTTCCACAGCTTTTCTATGAATAGTCCCAGTTACAGGAGAAATGAAAGTGTCAACATCTTCCGTAATCTTTAGCGTAGCTAAAAGATCCATGAACATCAATACCCAGTTATACCCACTGTTATAACCTCCAACCAAGATACATTCTTGTATCTCATTGTGAACAGACAATATGCTCGATAAGCACTTGTTCATTATCTTTATGCACCCAACGAGAGATACGACGCTTTAATATCTTTCGGCGCATGTCTTGTGCCTTTGCAATAAGCACAGGTGCAACACACTTTTTTGGACAACACTTCATCCTCATTGATAACCTGCATCATAATGCAAATTATTTGGGTCAACTCACAAGTAGTCCCAATTGATTAAAATCACAATTTTAATCATATCAATGATAAAGCGCACCAAGAATATTCACGATATAGTCTTTTATTGCGTGATCCTTATAGGTTATAATCTTTTCCATATTTTTAGTGTCTTAACTCTAAAAATATTGATTAAAATATAGTTTAGAACTCATTCTAAAATATATATTATTGATTTTTAAAATTATCATTATAATTTTAAAATCAAAATTTTAAAAAATAAAATTTTATATGAATAAAACTCATTTTATTCAACCAAGTCTAAAAAATAGACTCATTTAAATCATAGTAGTCAAATGGGCCGCGTAGAAAAAATTGGCCCAAAAGCCCACACTCGTATTGACTGTAAAAGTCAAAATGTGGGTTGGGCCCCTTTAAAAATAAACGGCCCAAAGAAAAACGAAAACGGGCCGCGACGCGTTCGGCCCGCGACGCGTTGACCCAAGGTCAAAACCGCGTCCGTTTTTTTTTTTACGAAATTACGGTTTTGCCCTTACCGAGTATATATACTCCGGCAAAAATCCGTAAAATTACGGAATTGCCCCTCTCACAATCTCCTCCTTCTCCCTCTCCTTCTCCTTCTTCGTCGAATCGAAGAGAAAAAAGCGGCCGACCCTAACAACCACGACCACGGTGAGAGGACGGCGAATCGACGGCTGAGACCGGTCCCAACGGACTCGCCGTGGTCTCACGAGCGCGTCGATAGCAACCTTGTGAGCCGTCATGCCCCCGATCACCATCGCCGTCATCTTCTCCATCCTCTTCGTCGAACGAAGAAGAGAAAAAACTCGGCCGACTCCAAAAATGCGACCACGGTGAGAGGACGGCAAAGCGACGGCTGAGACCGTTCGCAACGGACTCGCCATGGTCTCACGAGCGCGTCGATAGCATCCTCGTGAGCCGTCATGCCCCCGATCACCATCGCCGTCATCTTCTCCCTCCCGCGTTCTTCCGGCGTCGCCGGCTTCAATCTCTTGATTCCGGCAACGTCAACGCGAGATTATGGTATGAAGACGTCGGGGACTCATCGGGGATTCGAGCAAACTCGATTTCCGGCCTCCAAAACGTCGTATTTGATCGGATTGAGTCGGATGTTGATTTGGGGAAAAAGGGGGGAAATTAGGGTTCTTCCCGATTTGGGAATTTGGCAAATATCAATCGAGTCCCTCAGGGTTTCACGCGTTTGCACAATAAGGACAGATTCCTTATTCGTGTACATAATTACAGATTAGTTCCCCAGGGTTTCACGCGTTTGCACATAAGGACAGATTCCTTATTGGTTTCAACGCGTACCAAATTACAGATTAGTCCCTGGGACTTTCACCCGTGTGCAAATAAGGACGAAGTCCTTATATGCGCGTTTTGAACCACAATTCAATTCAATCCCTAGAGATTTGCCAATTGTACACACAAGTACAACCGAAATTGTTATCTTTAGAACAGTTTATTAAAATCTAATTTTTGATCCAAAAATTACACATAATTTTTATTATCAAAAATCAAATAGTATCCAGAACAAGAACTAATCAAGCTCTGATACCAATGAAGATTTCTACTATCACATATGTACATATATACATGTGGATTATAACATAATACAATCTAGAAATCGAATCAAAATTAACGTTAAATAAATTCACAAATGAATTCGTTTAAACATAAATACACTTACTTGTTGTAGCGCAGTTATCCACAGGATCGTAACGGGTTCTTGTCACCGGTCGGTTCTTACTCACGGTATGTCGGAGTCAAGAACAATTTCCACGACTTTTATTTGCCTTGGAGACGATTCGAGAACACAGGGATCAATCATATATTTTTCCCTTAATGTGTTTCCAATTCTCTTCTGCTCTACCCCCATCTCTTCTCGTTCTTCCTCCTCCTTACTTAAAGGAGGAATCATACCACCATTGTCATTACAATGGTGGTCTCTCCACTAAGCCTAATTAGTGGAGAAGTTAGGAGAAAAATTAGTGGACAAGTCCACTAATTATTAGTGGCTTGTCCACTAATGGAGGGTAATGTAATAATGGGTGATCATGGGTGGAATATTCCAACAAATCCTTCACAACCTTTGTCAAGGTAAGTGCTCATTACTAAAATCAAACACGCAGACTAATTAAGGTTCGAGCAGGACATGACCAATTTAACGGACACCAGGGATTATATGCGTCGGGAGGCAGGAAGCTAGGTGCAACCTCCCTGCCACCATTGGGTTGCCTTCCGGCGGCCAGGACCCTATTGGGATTCCATGAGAAAGGTTGTGTCTCGAGGATCAATACCGATGCACAGAAATTCAACAAGAAGCTAAACGCCGCCGCGACCAGCCTCCGGAAGCAGCTCCCCGGCATGAAGATTGTGATCTTCGACATCTTCAAACCACTCTACGATATCATCTCTTCTCCCTCCAAAAAGGGGTACCGTTTATCGACTCTCTCGTATCAGCTATCTTATTAACTTACAACGACTAATTCAACTTCGAACACGAGGGTACAGGATTCACCGAAGCAGCCAAAGGGTGTTGTGGAACAGGCACGGTGGAGACAACAACGTTGCTGTGCAACCCGAAGTCCATAGGAACATGTCCGAACGCTACTCAGTATGTGTTTTGGGATAGCTTCCATCCGTCTCAAGCAGCCAACCAGATGCTCGCTGATGCCTTGATTGTTCAAGGATTCTCCCTCATTTGATTACAAAAAAATGAAATGGCCACGATTCTATTGTACCGTTTTCTTAATTTCCGATTTAGAAAATTCCTATGTTACTGTAACTTGTTCTATGTTGCGAACCGTGGTTTGGGTTTATCAGAGATGACGAATTTGTTCATCGATCAGTTTTTAGTTTGTTGTGTGATTGAATACGTGTATTACTCATTTGCTACTTGAGATATAAACATTTCGAGAATTTACAGTCGATCACTTGTCGAAATATTTTTTACTCTTTCGAAGCTCCGACGTTGTTGATCGTATACTACAATCTCAAATTAAGCTATCAACGACAAAATAAATAACAAATTTGAGGAAAATGATGTACAGAATTAATGTATTATTAACAAAACCATTACAGTACTTAGCATTATTCTGAACAAATGCACACCACATCATACAGCACGATTCCCGCACAAATATAACGATTTTATTGGTGAAATAAATACATGCTTAGATAGGTAAAAGCACACGCTTGTATTCCAACGTTCCAGTTGGTGTTTTGTTGATCCGCCATGGCAATAGCTATGGCGGATCGAATTCGAGGAGTTATGGAGAGCCATTTTGAGTAGACTCCATTGTCCCGGAAGGGGAACTGCAGCCGCACTTGCAGCAGGTGCCTGGTGGCGGGGGATCACAACAAACACAGGCCGGGCAATTAATTAGGCCTACATTACGATGATTGCATTAATATGGAGCATATTAAAATTCAAAGTTGTGCGAGGAATAATGTGTCATGGAATCATTTAGCGTTAGTTTTATATTAGAATTTTTATAACCACCCCAAAATTTTATCAAGACCGGCGATTGTAATCTTCAAAACAGGATTTCACATCAAAGAGGTTATAAATACTTATATTAATAAATTTTATCTTAAGAAAATTAAAATTTTAATATAATGGGTGAGTGAATTTTTCAAATTTGTAAATAGTACACCCACTCAAAACTAACTCACAATGTGATAATTTCGACCATGCATTTATATATAAATTGAAAACTCAGTTATATGGAGCTCTAATAAATTAAATTCACTTTATTTTAGCAACTCTGGTAGACATCATTTGTAATTCTACCGTCAGCAGTAATAATAATACATACCCATTTATCTATCCAAGAAAATATTTAACTAGAAAAATAATTTTCACAAAATCAATGACTAGTTCATCCTGCAAATTAATGTTACGTTGGAATAAAGCCAATAGAAGGGACTTGCTTGTCCCAATAACACGAATTACATGAATGGGTGACAATGGAAAAGCTATAACAGATAGGATAAAGATGGTCAATAGGACAGATCTCGATGAGCAGCCAGCCATTTTCTGCAGGAAAATTAAATTGGATTTTAATGGTGATATATATCAGGATGTACCCGACAAAAAAAAGCTCACTAGTAAAGCGGCAGCCTTAAAGCATTCGCTACGTAAGGTAAAGATTAAGCCTCCATTCTTGCCTTTAGTTGATCAAGCTGCTTTGTCTTCCGTTGTCAATCCTGTGGTTCCGGAGGTTAGTGATGATGCACAAACTGAGGAGCAAACGACTGAGACTTTGAACATCACCTTGCGAGTGGGTCTTTCTTTGGTGGAAGACTATTCAACAACTCTTCTACGATTCAAGCAATTAGCAGATGGAATTGATCGAGTCAAGCGCTTTGATCCTCCTTGATGTTTGGCCGTGTTCCATCATGATGTTAGGAGCTTTGGGAAAATTTTTGGAGTATAAACTGTAGGATTTTTTGTGTGTACTAGATAGCGTCTATCATCGCTTAGCCCTGATAGTTGTTTATCTAGTACCTATGGAACTGTATTTCGGTATAGTTTGGTGTAATACTTTGGTATTTTTATGAAAAGTAATATAACTTTTATCTTTTCAAAAAAATATATATCAGGAGGTAAAGTCGTAATCTCTATATATAGAGGATCATAATTTTGTAGAGCCAATCATAATATTACATATGATAGAATATTAACTATTTAGTATAAAAAGTCATACTTAATCTCTAAAATGTTTCTTCCCTAGACAATGATCGAACAGTACAATATAAAGTCTCGTGATTTTTCCCGCCCACTAAATTTTCTTGTGATTTGCTTGACTTATTAATATATAGGTTTCACATCGAAGCTGTTTGGTTAAATATTGTGAGGTTACTGATTATATTAGACCAACAAACTAGTGTTGCCAATTGTAAAATTATAGAACTAACAAAATTAGTTTTACAAAATTTTAACACGATATATTCTAAAAATTCGAATTTAATATTTCTGGTCAAACCAATAACATAGCGAACTTGGAGCCCTTTCGTCAAAACTTATAATTAATACATTTTGATCCGAGGGCCCATGGTCTAGCTGGTGGTCTGGATATTTATTTTTTTTATAATTGATATTTAGAATCGAATACTTTAGTAATTTTTTATAATATTATTTACATTTTTTAAGTTTAAATATAAGATTCATTTAAAATTATTTTAGGAAAACATACAATCTACCACTTATATTATATAGGAAATTCAATCAATCAATTGTGTCAATCAATTGGAGACAACTAATCTCGATCTAGACTTTTTTTTATAAATAAAATTCTATCACTCTTAAAAAAAAACTCCAAAAATAATTAGGATGAATGGGTAAAAGTATGATCTAAATTCATAGGATTCATATCCTATTTTAGACTTGACTTCTAAATATGGACCCTTATCTATACTCTACCCTAGACTCAATCAAAATCAATATATCTTCGACCTATTGGATAAGGGTATAGGTATTTTTGCTATTTCTAGAAACTAGAGCATCATCGAAAAGCATCCAGGAAAGGACCAAGGCAACGCCAAAAACAGCATCCATGAACTTAGTGATGCAATCCACCAAAATGACTCACCAAAAATTAGCGACCAAGGAAGTTCATGGAGATTTGAAGGCCTTATTTTGTTCCTTCCCGACAGCTGCAATCTAAGTAATAAAAGTTTTTTTTAATGAGTAATTCACTTTATAAATTATGTACATCGATACACACTTCCAAAAATTCGGGACACCGATTGATTCTCCTCACAATCACAAGCCTAGCTCACCCTAAGTGAATCTAGATACAGAGTAAAGTCTTGCTCATCTAAGTTCTTCGTAGCACCCGACAAAATCAGCCACTCCTTGGCGCGTAAGACAATGTATGCAAAAAAAGCTTGAATATTGAATACAGTTTCCAATGCACAATTTCAAATACAGTTTTTATTATGCGAGACCAACTCATGTTAGTAGAATATTGAATTATGAACCCAGCAATGTAAGTTCAAAAATTTTGGTGTGATATCTGAAGGTTTTCGTGCATGTAATTAATTAATGTGAAATCATAATATTTAATGAACTCATCATTAAATCGAAATAGCCATATTAAAGTATTTACCTTTTGTAGTGCAGTATGTTCTTCAAGAAGTATGTCATAGGGTCGAGGGAGGTTTGTCACTGGTCGTCCTCGCTCACGTACACGAAGTGGGGATCGGGTTTTACCACCTAAAAGCCTTGAGAGTCTCATAGAAAAAAAGCTACGCATCTTTTTCTCTGATCTGTCTGTCACATCCAGTAAAAATTCCTAATACGTAATAACAGAATTTTCTGGGAGGAAAAAGGAGGTGGGAGAGTTATCACGTATAATCAACTCTCCTTACTCAAATTCCTTTTCAAATATAAATTAAAACTAAAAAATATCGAATATCTTTTATTTAATTTAATAGGATAATCATGGATGGATAATCCTTTAATATGGTTGATAACATTATATTTTTTTATCAGCAAACATTGGACACACGTGTAGAATTTTCGCTTCCCATTCCATACGGGATATCGTTAAGACTTAGCGTGTCGGTCTTCCACTCATTTTGTCGTGGAAAATATACAACCGACGACGCTTGTTTAGCAAATTCACGAGCAACGACTAATTGATGGTGACACCAATGCTATGGACCAGGAAAAAGGGAATAGCCAAGGAAAATTTCACAACGATGACTTGATTTTTAGAATTTTATCAAGCAATAATAATTTCTTTCTTTCTTTTCTAAAATTTATTTAATTATTGTATAAAAATATCACTACAAAATTGCTTCAATTCTAATTTTTTGCTTATTAAATAAATAGTTCCAACATTTTTCTATGTGCTCTGTACTATCTGACTTTGGAACACCCGAACACGAGGCGGCAGGAGTTCAATTTGTGTGTTTCCATGGCAAAAGGTAAGAGTATTACGGCTCTCTCCCAGCGTTTCGGTACAAATCATATCATCGCATCGCATCGTGTCACACAATAACTTTTCCGAAAAATTAACACGTGACATTATAACTTTAAATATTTTCCTACAAGCAACTGATACACAGAATTTTTATTAAAAAGGTGCCTAACAAAAAAAAATTAAAATATGTTATTGAAAGTCTACAAAAAGACCCCTGAAAATTGCAGCTAGCTACTATAAGCTTCTCCCCTCTCAATTCTCCTCCATCTAAATACCAGCATAATATCCATCTACCATCTCAGCTTCGGTGGGAAGTACTGCAACACCAATTTCTCACTGTGAGATCGAAAATCCGAAGCAATATTCGAAGAGGGTATTGATCACTTGAATGTAATTGTAACACTTACCTTATCAATGAGAGAGAGGTAGTACGGCTCCACATCGATCCGGGTTTTGCTCTTGCTGTAAAGATCATACTTGCTGCAGTAATTAACCAAGGGCGTTAACCGAAAATGATCATAATCTACGGTTCCGTATACGAAACTTACTTGAATACTTGCAGCCACTTCAGGTTCGCGGTATCCTCCTCATTCATCAAGTGCTTGTAAGCTGCAGACTTATGCAATGCTGCATTTTTTTCAGGAGACTACGTCAGAAACCGAAACGATCGTTAACGTCACAGATCCTAATGGGATTTTATGTATGGGAAAAAACCATTTTTTTTCTCGTTTATAAGATTGCAATAACAATTGTAACGAATTATTTATACGAAGAACGAGACGGATTGTTTAGTACCAGATACATGTAATCATCATGTCTCCACGACATTAACACTTTGTCCAGGCCACATCCCTCTGTGTAAACCCCGTTTGGTGTGTTGAAAGCAGGATTCCTGTGGTCCGGATTCTCCTCAAAAGTACTACAAAATTTCACAAGCATCAGAATTCTAGCTGATAAAAATCATCAGAAACATTGAATTAATAAGCAATGTATTGGAGAACCTTGTGATGGACAAGGGAATTGCCAAAAGCACAACCAACAGGGTAGGTGTCACCCACAACAGCCCATTGAGGAAGCCCACCAAAGATAGGGTGCAGAAGTACCTTCCCAAGATCTAAGGACACAACCAATAAGGCAATAACCAAAACCTGCTAAAGAGAGTCTGATAGTTCCCGACACTGAACAAGACGTACGATGAATAAGAGCAGTGAGATGCAGCCAATCCTCATCAGGGTAGTCCTTCCTGATGGCTTCAGCTGTCTGGAGCAAGTGCTCAATCTGTGGCTCATCCAGATCCGGATCACTCTCGTCCACCACATTGTTTAGAAGCTCACAGCATTCCCATATGCTCATCTCTGCCCTGTTAAGCTTCCTGTACTCCTCTCTCATCCTCTTCGCATGCAAAATTATTTAATTTCACCCATCCAAATAATAATTAGGCAACCACTAGTTTGCAATTAATTAATTTAATATGGGTTAATTAAGCATCTCACAAAATCATAGGTCTGGTTAATGTGATAGATCCGGTAGAAATTCTCTACCGCTGGCTGCCTCTCGCTTTCAGCTTCATAGTGTCTGGATATTTGATATCGACCGACTTGCATCGTGTGACGGGGATTTATTTTGCGCTTTTTCATAAAGCATATTAACAAAATACTTTCCATCTAAAAAAAAATCATAATTGACCCTTTTGAAATCACTACATATGCACATTAAAAAAAATAAATCAGATTTTAACCTAAAAGTTTGGCCAAAAGAGTTGGTGTGAGGCACCACAAATCCACCATCCAAAACCAATTGATGGTTTTCATTTTCATCCAGAAATATCTTCTCCCTCAGATCCTGTAATTGGAAAACCACTCAAATATTCCAAACCACCCTTTAAAATTCCGTCTTTTCCAGTTCCGAATAACTATAATCAACAACAAAATACTTCCCAGACAAAAAAGAGAGTAAATAAAATTTTACCAAATTTGGGTTGATGATCAATGAGAATAGTCATCCTGGGGAAAAAAAATCCCAACTCACAAATTTGATTAGAATTGTAAAGAAAATGAGTTGCCGTGGCGAACATTGTAGATGGACCCTATTTATAATTGGCCGGAATGTCCTTCCCTGAGAATTCGCAGGTCCCGAGTCCTTCCGTGAAAATGTGAACTTTCGCGGGTAAAAAACACCCATGGTCACTAGACTTTAACAATTTTTTTATGGTCACTAAACTATTTTTTTACTATTTATGGTCACTAATCTATACTAAATTACTCAAGTATAGTCACTCCGATCACTTTTCGCCATAAATCTTCCCGGATGTCCACCGACCTGGACCAGACCTCCCTCTTCCGCTTCCGTCGCCAACAAATGGTAAAACTCCACCCTCTCTCTCCATGGAATTTAGCTTAATCCAAAACCAAACCCCATAAACCAACCGCTAAATCCCTTCCACCTCACTCGTCCTCTTCTTCTTCTTCCCTTAGTCTCCTTCAGAGCTCGAAAATGGTAGGAACAGCAGCTACTACGCTGGGCCCACTCAGCTTATTACTTCCAGATCGCCGCAAATCACATTGCCATTCTTACTCTCCCATCTCCCAGGTACATTTATTTATTATTGACGAATTATGTTGATTCTGCTCGTCCTCATCTCGATGAAGCTAGTGATTTTGGTTTATGTTGTTCCGGAAGTGGGAACGCCTTTCATGGTAAGGAAGAAGGACGAGCTGACGAGCTGATGTGGCACATGAAAAAGGGAGAGAGAAAAGTAAGTCATATTGACAGCTGGAGGCCACGTGTAAAATGTGTTAGTTATTACGATAGAGTGGTTATTAAATTTTGAGACTGGTCCTAATTCGGGACGATAATTTTTTTCAAGTTAAAGAGATTACTATTTTAGAGAAGATTAATTTAGTATTACTATTTCATAATGTATATACTAACTACTAAACCTTTAATCAAATACCAAATTTTTAATCCCATCCCAATTAATATTAATCAAATTTCCTTTAATAACTTAGAAACGTTAGGTACTTTCTAAAGAAAACAAGTTTAACGGTAAATACGGAGCTTGTATTTCTCATTGACTCAATGGTCATATATATACATCGATATATGGAGCTTGGGTTAGGGTTGCAACCTAGCAATATTCACTTACCTAATTAGACTACGATACAATGATATACAATCCTATTCTCACTAGATGTATTATCCTAATAATCCTCCCTCAAGTTGGAGCGTGGAAGTTGACAACGCCCAACTTGCGAGTTAAGGCTTCAAAATGATCTCGACCAAATGCCTTGGTGAATAAATCGGCCAGTTGGACAATAGTATCAATCTTGAGTGGAACAATCTCTACTGACTGAATGCGTTCTCGGGCAAAATAACAGTCCATCTCAACGTGCTTGTTACGTTCATGAAACACCAGGTTCATGGCGATATGAAGTGCAGCCTCGTTATCACAAAACAATGGAGTGGGACGTGGAAATGGGATGCCCAAGTCCTTAAAGAACCGCGCAACCATATGATCTCTTTGACAACATCAACCATTGCTCGATATTTGGCTTCAGCCGTAGATAAGGACACAACCGTTTGCTTCTTTGTCCACCATGAGATAGGTGAACCGCCAAAAATCATTAAATAGCCAGTACGAGACCGCTTTGTCATGGGGCAACCGTCTAAATTTGCGTCAGCGTATACAACCAACTCCATATCCTCTGAATTATTGAGAAGTATCCCTTGTCTTGAAGTGGCTTTTAAGTATCGGATTATACAGTCAGCTGGGGCCTTAGAAATCAATAAAAGTAATCTAGGGGAGCTAAATTATTAGTTTCGAAATGAAAGGACTAAAATAATAATTTAAGCAAACACTGAGACTGAAGACAATTTGCATTACAGAAGCTGTTTGCTAAAAAGCCCATTTTAGATATTTAGAATCGGCCTATTTTAGGTATTTAGAGTCGGCCCATTTTAGGTAATAAATTTTGATTATGAAAATTGTTTGCGACTTTCACATTGTATTTTAATACAATACCGAACCATGGATATACACCTAATCCATTGGAATGTGTTGTAGTTAACTTTGTTTATATTTGATAAATATGCAGGTCAATGCGAAGGTCGTTAGATTTTGGTTCAGCGTGAACAAAATTTCTCAAGAAAACAAGGTACCTTTCTAAAGTTTTACTTGCAAATGCTTAATTTTTTTAATAGTTAAATATTGTCTAACAATTTTGTTTCTAGTTTTCTATGTGCGAGGATGACTTCGTTGCTCAAAGGTCTCAGATAGATATAAATCTTTTCAATCCAGAATTGCGGAAGTCATCTTTCTATTTCTCTAAGGCAAACGATGATATATTGATTGTGCCAACAATCTTGTAAGTATAAGAAATGGCTGATATTTTTTTACAATATATTTTTATATATACGTATTTTGACCACAAAAACTGACAAACATTATTATTTTTTTGTAGATGTATAAATACTGAGACTTTTGTATATTTGTTATATGATGGCCGATCAACAAATGCTGTGCCTTCGGAGATTTATTATTCTAATCCAGACATTAGTGCTTTGGTGGATCGAGTTATGGAGAAGCCTTCAGATGTATTTGCTGCCGTGTTAGAATTTGCAATTAGTGATATTTCTAATGCGGTAAGTGCTTATTTTTTATTTGAAATTCTAACAATTATGTAATTTAATGCCTAGCTGTCTTTGTATGTTTTAGGTGAATTCTTTGGACGTTGAAAAGGTGAAAAAAGTGCAATCACTAATTGATATGGAGAGAGAGACTCTTAGTTTGTTCCGTAGATCAAGAGTGGTAAGTTATTGATTATATCTTTATTTAATACTTATCAATTTTTTATATGTATAACAATTTTTTTTGTAGCTATTGTAGCTTTTTGATAAATTCAAGGAAACAAGCTTCGAGCTTAAAATCCTGAAGGCTAACATGAAGCTAATCAAGACGACGTTGCAAGAGAGAATTTTCGTAATCAATCAAAAATCGAAACAATTTCAACGCATTTCTGTAAGTTGGTTTTATTTTGTTTTCCTGAATTATAAAATTTATACATTCTAATTTTGTTTTCTTGAATTATAAAATTTATACATTCTAACATAAATATTTTATGTGTGTAGGAGAGGAATCAAAAAATCATGGTTAAGGTGGGATTAGTATGGACTTTTTAAACATGGATCCTCACATCATACATTAACAAATGTGAATAAAAAACATGGCAAGATGTAACTTTTGGTTTTTGTATTATTACATGGTTGATTTATTTGGCCATCGGATATAGAGCTATTTTTCTAATGTATTGACTAATTTTGTTCGATGAGTTATATTTAAATCTTTTGCTTATGCTATTCACTACTTGAACAAAGTATTCCCGTAAAGTATTTAAATCTTTTTGGTGGAAATTTGAACTTGAATAAAGTAGTGCTAAATGTTCCAAAGTTTGAACTTCAAACGATAGTGAAAATTGCTCCGTAAGATCAAATGTTAATAGTTGATCTAAATAATTACTAGATATGAAACCGAGCATTCAGTTTGGCAGACAAGGGAAAGAGAAAATAAAAAATGCGCCTTCAACTTTAAAGCCCAATCGGCCCAACTTTATGGGGATTAATCCAAATTCCGAAACCAACTTTGGATTTGGAAAAAGTCCATTCGGTCCAGTATAACATTTTCATTTAGGGAAAAAACTCGCAAGTCCCTAAGGTTTGACATAATATACTAATAAATCCAGTATATAATAAATCAGTCCCTAAGGTTTCAACAATTGTACTCATTAGTCCTTTCCCATAAAAAATAATCCCAAAAAATAAATCAGTCCCTGAGCTAGTTGCTTGAAGTGCACGTGTTTTAGCTAGTTGCTTAAATTCTTTTCATCTGCTTCTTTACTGTACGATAAGAATCATAATATAGTGTTGAGTCGTAACTGCAAGATTTAGATGATGTAAAAATGGGTCTTGTTGTAGGCTATGTTTATGTGAAGATGTAATTTGTGTAGGAACAGAAAATTAAGGGTAGAATTTAGTAAGTTAATAAGTTGTGATTACAGAAATTGTTTGCTAAAAAGCCCATTTTATGTATTTAGAATTGGCCCATTTTAGGTATTTAGAGCCGGCCCATTTTAGGTAATAAGTTTTGATTACGGAAATTGTTTGCGACCTTCACGTTGTATTTTAATCCAATACCGAACCATGGACATACACCTAATCCATTGGAATGTGTTGTAGTTAACTTTGTTTATATTTTATAAATATGCAAGCCAATGCGAAGGTCCTTAGATCTTGGTTCAGCGTGAACAAAATTTCTCAAGAAAATAAGGTACCTTTCTAAAGTTTTACTTGCAAATGCTTAATTTTTTTAACAGTTAAATATTGTCTAACAATTTTGTTTCTAGTTTTCTATGTGCGAGGATGACTTCGTTGCTCAAAGGTCTCAGATAGATATAAAGCTTTTCAATCCAGAATTGCGGAAGTCATCTTTCTATTTCTCTAAGGCAAACGAGGATATATTGATTGTGCCAACAATCTTGTAAGTATAAGAAATGGCTGATAGTTTGTTTTACAATATAGTTTTATATATACCTATTTTGACCATAAAAACTGACAAACATTATTATTTTTTTGTAGATGTATAAATACTCAGACTTTTGTATATTTGTTATATGATGGCCGCTCAACAAGTGCTGTGCTTTCGGAGATTTATTATTCTGATCCAGACATTAGTGCTTTGGTGGATCGAGTTATGGAGAAGCCTTCGGATGTATTTGATGCCGTGTTAGAATTTGCAATTAGTGATATTTCTAATGCGGTAAATGTTTATTTTTTATTTGAAATTCTAACAATTACGTAATTTAATGCCTAGTTGTCTTTGTATATTTTAGGTAAATTTTTTGGACGTTGACAAGGTGAAAAAAGTGCAACCACTAATTGATGTGGAGAGAGAGACTCTTAGTTTATTCCGTAGATCAAGAGTGGTAAGTTATTGATTATATCTTTATTTAATACTTATCAATTTTTTATATGTATAACAATTGTTTTTTTTTGTAGCTATTGGAGCTTTTTGATGAATTCAAGGAAACAAGCTTCGAGCTTAAAATCTTGAAGGCTAACATGAAGCTAATCAAGACGACGTTGGAAGAGAGAATTTTCGTAATCAATCAAAAATTGAAACAATTTCAACGCATTTCTGTAAGGTGGTTTTATTTTGTTTTCTTGAATTATAAAATTTATACATTCTAATTTTGTTTTTTTGAATTATAAAATTTAGACATTCTAACATAAATATTTTATGTGTGTATGAGAGGAATAAAAAAATCATGATTAAGGTGGGATTAGTATGAACTTTTTTAACATGGATCCTCACATCATACGTTAACAAATATGAATCAAAAACATGGCAAGATGTAACTTTTGGTTTTTGTATTATTACATGGTTGATTTATTTGGCCATCGGATGTAGAGCTATTTTTCTAATGTATTGACTAATTTTGTTCGATGAGTTATATTTAAATCTTTTGCTTATGCTATTCACTACTTGAACAAAGTATTCCCGTAAAGTATTTAAATCTTTTTGGTGGAAATTTGAACTTGAACAAAGTAGTGCTAAATGTTCCAAAGTTTGAACTTCAAACGATAGTGAAAATTGCTCCGTAAGATCAAATATTAATAGTTGATCTAAATAATTACTAGATATGAAACCGAGCATTCAGTTTGGCAGAGAATGGAAAAAGAGAATAAAAAACGCGCCTTCAACTTTAAAGCCCATTCGGCCTAACTTTATGGGGATTAATCCAAATTCCGAAACCAACTTTAGATTTGGAAAAAGTCCATTCGGTCCAGTATAACATTTTCATTTAGGGGAAAAAACTCGCAAGTCCCTAAGGTTTGACATAATATACTAATAAATCCAGTATATAGTAAATCAGTCCCTAAGGTTTCAACAATTGTACTCATTAGTCCTTTCCAATAAAAAAATAATCCCAAAAAATAAATCAGTCCCTAAGGTAGTTGCTTGAAGTGCACGTATTTTAGCTAGTTGCTTAAATTCTTTTCATCTTCTTCTTTACTGCACGATAAGAATCATAATATAGTGTTGAGTCGTAACTGCAAGATTTAGATGATGTAAAAATGGGTCTTGTTGTAGGCTATGTTTATGTGAAGATGTAATTTGTGTAGGAACAGAAAATTAAAGGTAGAATTTAGTAAGTTAATAAGTTGTGATTACGGAATTTGTTTGCTAAAAAGCCCATTTTAGGTATTTAGAATTGGCCCATTTTAGGTATTTAGAGCCGGCCCATTTTAGGTAATAAGTTTTGATTACGGAAATTGTTTGCGACCTTCACGTTGTATTTTAATCCAATACCGAACCATGGACATACACCTAATCCATTGGAATGTGTTGTAGTTAACTTTGTTTATATTTTATAAATATGCAAGCCAATGCGAAGGTCCTTAGATCTTGGTTCAGCGTGAACAAAATTTCTCAAGAAAATAAGGTACCTTTCTAAAGTTTTACTTGCAAATGCTTAATTTTTTTAACAGTTAAATATTGTCTAACAATTTTTTTTCTAGTTTTCTATGTGCGAGGATGACTTCGTTGCTCAAAGGTCTCAGATAGATATAAAGCTTTTCAATCCAGAATTGCGGAAGTCATCTTTCTATTTCTCTAAGGCAAACGAGGATATATTGATTGTGCCAACAATCTTGTAAGTATAAGAAATGGCTGATAGTTTGTTTTACAATATAGTTTTATATATACCTATTTTGACCATAAAAACTGACAAACATTATTATTTTTTTGTAGATGTATAAATACTCAGACTTTTGTATATTTGTTATATGATGGCCGCTCAACAAGTGCTGTGCTTTCGGAGATTTATTATTCTGATCCAGACATTAGTGCTTTGGTGGATCGAGTTATGGAGAAGCCTTCGGATGTATTTGCTGCCGTGTTAGAATTTGCAATTAGTTATATTTCTAATGCGGTAAATATTTATTTTTTATTTGAAATTCTAACAATTACGTAATTTAATGCCTAGTTGTCTTTGTATATTTTAGGTAAATTTTTTGGACGTTGACAAGGTGAAAAAAGTGCAACCACTAATTGATGTGGAGAGAGAGACTCTTAGTTTATTCCGTAGATCAAGAGTGGTAAGTTATTGATTATATCTTTATTTAATACTTATCAATTTTTCATATGTATAACAATTGTTTGTTTTTGTAGCTATTGGAGCTTTTTGATGAATTCAAGGAAACAAGCTTCGAGCTTAAAATCCTGAAGGCTAACATGAAGCTAATCAAGACGACGTTGGAAGAGAGAATTTTCGTAATCAATCAAAAATTGAAACAATTTCAACGCATTTCTGTAAGGTGGTTTCATTTTATTTTCTTGAATTATAAAATTTATACATTCTAATTTTATTTTTTTGAATTATAAAATTTAGACATTCTAACATAAATATTTTATGTGTGTATGAGAGGAATAAAAAAATCATGGTTAAGGTGGGATTAGTATGGACGTTTTTAACATGGATCCTCACATCATACGTTAACAAATATGAATCAAAAACATGGCAAGATGTAACTTTTGGTTTTTGTATTATTACATGGTTGATTTATTTGGCCATCGGATGTAGAGCTATTTTTCTAATGTATTGACTAATTTTGTTCGATGAGTTATATTTAAATATTTTTCTTATGCTATTCACTACTTGAACAAAGTATTCCTGTAAAGTATTTAAATCTTTTTGGTAGAAATTTGAACTTGAACAAAGTAGTGCTAAATGTTCCAAAGTTTGAACTTCAAACGATAGTGAAAATTGCTCCGTAAGATAAAATGTTAACAGTTGATCTAAATAATTACTAGATATGAAACCGAGCATTCAGTTTGGCAGAGAATGGAAAGAGAGAATAAAAAACGCGCCTTCAACTTTAAAGCCCATTCGGCCTAACTTTATGGGGATTAATCCAAATTCCGAAACCAACTTTGGATTTGGAAAAAGTCCATTCGGTCCAGTATAACATTTTCATTTAGGGGAAAAAACTGTTTTCCCTCGCAAGTCCCTAAGGTTTGACATAATATACTAATAAATCCAGTATATACTAAATCAGTCCTTAAGGTTTCAACAATTGTACTCATTAGTCCTTTCCAATAAAAAAATAATCCCAAAAAATAAATCAGTCCCTAAGGTAGTTGCTTGAAGTGCACGTATTTTAGCTAGTTGCTTAAATTCTTTTCATCTTCTTCTTTACTGCACGATAAGAATCATAATATAGTGTTGAGTCATAACTGCAAGATTTAGATGATGTAAAAATGGGTCTTGTTGTAGGCTATGTTTATGTGAAGATGTAATTTGTGTAGGAACATAAAATTAAGGGTAGAATTTAGTAAGTTAATAAGTTGTGATTACAGAAACTGTTTGCTAAAAAGCCCATTTTAGGTATTTAGAATCGGCCCATTTTAGGTATTTAGAGTCGGCCCATTTTAGGTAATAAGTTTTGATTACGAAAATTGTTTGCAACCTTCACGTTATATTTTAATCCAATACCGAACCATGGATATACACCTAATCCATTGGAATGTGTTGTAGTTAACTTTGTTTATATTTTATAAATATGCAAGCCAATACGAAGGTCCTTAGATCTTGGTTCAGCGTGAACAAAATTTCTCAAGAAAAGAAGGTACCTTTCTAAAGTTTTAATTACAAATGCTTAATTTTTTTAACAGTTAAATATTGTCTAACAATTTTGTTTCTAGTTTTCTATGTGCGAGGATGACTTCGTTGCTCAAAGGTCTCACACAGATATAAAGCTTTTCAATCCAGAATTGCGGAAGTCGTCTTTCTATTTCTCTGAGGCAAACAAGGATATATTGATTGTGCCAACAATCTTGTAAGTATAAGAAATGGCTGATATTTTTTTTACAATATAGTTTTATCTATACGTATTTTGACCAAAAAAACTGACAAACATTATTATTTTTTTGTAGATGTATAAATACTCAGACTTTTGTATATTTGTTATATGATGGCCGATCAACAAGTGCTGTGCCTTCGGAGATTTATTATTCTAATCCAGACATTAGTGCTTTGGTGGATCGAGTTATGGAGAAGCCTTCGGATGTATTTGCTGCCGTGTTAGAATTTGCAATTAGTGATATTTCTAATGCGGTAAATGTTTATTTTTTATTTGAAATTCTAACAATTACGTAATTTAATGCCTAGTTGTCTTTGTATATTTTAGGTAAATTTTTTGGACGTTGACAAGGTGAAAAAAGTGCAACCACTAATTGATGTGGAGAGAGAGACTCTTAGTTTGTTCCGTAGATCAAGAGTGGTAAGTTATTGATTATATCTTTATTTAATACTTATCAATTTTTTATATGTATAACAATTGTTTTTTTTAGTTATTGGAGCTTTTTGATGAATTCAAGGAAACAAGCTTCGAGCTTAAAATCCTGAAGGCTAACATGAAGCTAATCAAGACGACGTTAGAAGAGAGAATTTTCGTAATCAATCAAAAATTGAAACAATTTCAACGCATTTCTGTAAGTTGGTTTTATTTTTTTTTCTTGAATTATAAAATTTATACATTCTAATTTTGTTTTATTGAATTATAAAATTTATACATTCTAACATAAATATTTTATGTGTGTAGGAGAGGAATCAAAAAATCATGGTTAAGGTGGGATTAGTATGGACTTTTTTAACATGGATCCTCACATCATACGTTAACAAATATGAATAAAAAACATGGCAAGATGTAACTTTTGGTTTTTGTATTATTACATGGTTGATTTATTTGGCCATCGGATGTAGAGCTATTTTTCTAATGTATTAACTAATTTTGTTCGATGAGTTATATTTCAATCTTTTGCTTATGCTATTCACTACTTGAACAACGTATTCCCGTAAAGTATTTAAATCTTTTTGGTGGAAATTTGAACTTGAACAAAGTAGTGCTAAATGTTCCAAAGTTTGAACTTCAAACGATAGTGAAAATTGCTCCGTAAAATAAAATGTTAATAGTTGATCTAAATAATTACTAGATATGAAACCGAGCATTCAGTATGGCAGAGAAGGGAAAGAGAGAATAAAAAATGCGCCTTCAACTTTAAAGCCTATTCGGCCCAACTTTATGGGGATTAAGCCAAATTCCGAAACCAACTTTGAATTTAGAAAAAGTCCATTCGGTCCAGTATAACATTTTCATTTAGGGGAAAAAACTCGCAAGTCCCTAAGGTTTGACATAATATACTAATAAATCCAGTATATAGTAAATCAGTCCCTAAGGTTTCAATAATTGTACTCATTAGTCCTTTCCCATGAAAAATAATCCCAAAAATACCTTTTGGTCAAACCAAACAAACAAGTCCATCTTCCCTAGCAACTTCTTCCGATTGAAGCTTTTCCTACGACTATCCTATTGATCTTGTTAATCCCAACCTCCCGCCTCGAGCTTGAGAAAGTCGGGCCGCCCCTCTTCTTCCCCGACATCGCATGTAGCAATTACCAATATCGCACTTCTTCCCCGACATTGCCCCGTCTCAGCCCTATCGTACACCGTCCTCTCCCTCTCTCTCTCTCTCTCTTCACCTTCACAATGGAGCTCCCGCTAGATCGAAACCTCAATCTCAAGTTAGTGTCTTTGTTTTTTTTTTTTGTGTATTTGACTGCTTCTTCAATGGAAGATGGTGAAGGATGAGAGAACTGATAAGATTTTTTTATCACTTCATATCCCGCGGCAGATTGGCCACCGTACAAGTACCTAAACCACAAAGCTGCTCCATAGGAGGAGAAAACAGTAGTATCAAAAACTTCAATTGCCAGGAAAATGGCAACCAAACACAGTGCATCCACAAAATGAATCAAATCAAACACTTCAATTCACCAAATTGAAAAATGATTGAAACTTTAACGAAAAACCAAACTAAGCAAGTCATAGGAGAAAATGGGTCATCGAGATTGTTGCAAATTAAAAAAAGGATGCCCAATTCCATTGAAAGAAAAAAGCCCATCTCACCAGTAACTTCAACAGGCGCCACGGACCACGGAGAGGAGTTCCCAATCAAAATTAGAGTCAAATTAACCAAGCAGGTTCATAAAAAGGAAACCCAAATAATTTACTATTTCAATTACCCAATTTTCGGTGGTTACCTGGTACCATTGGCGACAAAGAAAAAGATGAAAGATCCCAACTTTAGAGAAGAGGGGCGGCCCGACTTTCTAAAGCTAGAGGCGGGAGGTTTCGATTAACAAGTTCAATAGGATAGTCGTACGACAAGCTTCAATCAGAAGAAGTTGCTGGGGAAGATGGACTTGTTTGTTTGGTTTGACCAAAGGGTATTTTTGGGATATTGAACGTTATTAGCTTTTTTATGGGAAATGACTAATGGATTCAATTTTTGAAATCTTAGAGAGTGATTTATTATGTACTAGATTTATTAGTATATTATACCAAACCTTATGGACTTGAGAGTTTTTTTCCCTTTCATTTAAAATAAATCCCAGTTTTGTGCAAATAAATGAGAAAAGGTAAAACTATAACAATTTTTTCAATTCGTAAATACTTGTTGATTCTTACTTTTTGTTGGATACTAAGATGCACCTATTGTAAAGAATTTGTCAATTTGAGAAGTTTTCGCGAAATTCACTCACAATTATTAACTTGGTAGGCTTTTGGAGGCAACCTTCAAATTGGATAAATTTATCTTCAATTTTGGTTCTTAGACCCCAAACCAAAATATATATTCCGAGGGGGAAATTGAATAATTTATTAATGGTTGGTTTTTCTCGATCCTCATAAAGTACCTCTTTTCTCCTTTTTGGTTAATAAAAAATAACACGCATCAGAGATCCATGTGACAACTGAATTTTGGTGCTTGGTCAATAATTCCCCCAAAGTTATGGGTACATATAATTTATTACTGTTACGGGAAAATAATTTTCTGATATAAGAGCAAGCCTCCATGCAAAACCATGCAAATAAAAGTTACAACTAGAGCCATTTCATTGCTACCATACAGAACCTAGGGCTACCAGTGTTTATTGGAGCATTTAAAAAGATGTGAACCTTTCTCCTTAACTTCATGTGAGCCCCCACTCCATGAAAATTATATCAGCCGCAATTTTATTTATTATAGCTACTTCAAAATTTTTAATTAGATATAAAAATTTTAATATAATATTAGTTATTCGGATTCACATTGTTATTCTCCTACAATCCTCATAAGTGGAGTCAAAGTCTAAACAAATTTTGGTGTGATGAGCTTTTTTTTATAAGACCTTTTGAGATTACTACATTTTTAGTTGCAAAAGTGGTAGAAATGTAAGTGTGAAAATTAATCTAACTATTGCCTTTAAATTTTGATGGGAGAAATCTCAAATTACTTACATATATGAAGAGCCGTTTACATTTTTATAAATTAGATCCACATACTAATAAATTATATTAAAATTTTGAGTTAGATATTTTAACTCTAATATAGTATTGTTTGAAATATATTGTTGAGATTAACACATTGTGAGTGCAAGAGTGGTGAACTTGTTTATAAGTGTAAAAAATTTATGTATTCATTATTTTATAAATTTAATATAAAAATTCTAACATGTTATTATATCAAGTTGAACATGAAGTCGTTCTTGTCCTCACACGACCTTTGTTAGCAAAATCAAATTCAGTACAAATTTTGACGTAATAAATTTCAATTTAAAATTATCACTTGATATAAGTTTGAAAAATCCAAAAATTCTAAAAGACATACACGAGTCATGTATTTAATAAATTGAATTCTACATACCTAGCTACCAACCAATTGTCTCAAGTATTTAATAATAAAAACAGTTTTAAGTTTATAACAAATATGTATATACTCTATCCAGGTTAAATTAACCCTCAACCAACGAAGCCTAAACCCGCAAAATCCTGATATGGAAATCTCCAACAACGGAGGTGAAGGCGGTCACCGGAAAAGAAGTAACTACCGGAGGAGGCGCTTGCCATCTTCAGTGAAGGAATTATACCTGAAGTACGGAGTATGGAGTGTACATTGAAGCAAGCAGCTGATTCGGGCAGTTTCAGGATAGTATCGAATTGCATCATGGTATCGTGTCGGCCGAGGTAATGTTGATCATGAACTAACTATGGTCAATTTACACGTGGTTGGGGGAACTAACCATGCATTTGTTTCATTGTGCCACGTGTGACTCTTAAACCATGATTAACACTGTAATTACTTTTTAAATTTGTCATTTTCCTTAATATAGATATCGATGTCATCGCAGATAGGCAGGAGGAGAATGTGAAATTGAAAAGATACGAAAGGTTCAGCTTGGATCTGAGCCGTGTAGGAATGATTATCAATCATTATCTTTCACGCAATTAATGAATTAAATCTAATTACTACATTACTAGATTTAAATTGGCGGACTTATTTATAAGTATAAAAAAACTACATATTCATCATCTGAGTTAGATATGAAAAATTTAGCATGATATATTGTGAGTCCGTTATTGCTTGCACGATTATCTATATCATGACATATTAGTAAAATTAAAATTCGTGCAAACTTTTTTTCGACGAGTTTCGGTAGAGGAAACTTCAAGTGTGGTTAGCTTTTTGTGAACGTAAATAATTATTTGTGATGCGTGCAGGTCATATCAGAAAGTTTAAGAATGGGAAATTTTATAATTGGGGTGATGAGAAAATCTATCAAAGATGTAGAGGTAAAGAGGTATTTGATACCAAATGGGTTGGTTGTAACCGATTTTTCTGCGGGACCTCAGCGATGTGTCTTTCCCGCGTTTGGTTGTAACCGATTTTTCTGATTATATAAAGATCTGCTCAGGGGAGCCATTAGCCCCTCCCCCTTGACCAAAAAGAAAAAAAGAAAAAGAAAAGAGGTATTTGATACCAAATGGGTGGAGTGTCTTGACCTACTTCAGGTCTGTACATCTCGACGAAAATTACTACGACAGCCCTCACCAATTCAGTACATGGAGGTGGCTAGTAAGTTCATAAATAAATTGTAATATATTATATATATCGTTTTATCATTTTTCAGTATATTTGTTGAGATTGGCTATAAATATGAGAAATTCATATAATCATTGTTAGACTCGGTTCTTCTCGTGGTTGTTGTTTGCACGACCCCATAATAAGATAGCTTAAATATAGAAATATTTTCTTGTAGATATAAGATAATCAACTAAAAGTGCCAACAAATTAGCACCCGAACAAAAAATATCGATTTTGAATTCTAGAAAATACGTTAATGTTACATGCACGTGATAAACAATTTTTTCATTATTTAGTATTATTTGGTGACCCAAATCTAAATTGACGACATTGTAGTATGGTATCAACTATCAACAAAGGAAAAAAAACAGTCACCAGCTTTGGTAACCCTTCAACTGAGTTGGAAATACCCGATTGGTAGTACCGTAGACAAAATCTTTCTTTACGTATGAACATCGTTGAATTTGTCCGTGTCGGGTAGGATTAACGAGGAAACAAAGACCAAACTCATTTCACTTCTTTCAATCCACGTGGGTCCCACGGGATTCGATCGAAGGGAAAAAAAGAAGAAAAACGAAAAACACGAGTCCACATCTTGTAAATTGTGTCCCATTCCAAATTCCCGGGATCTTGACAGTAATAGGATTCGATCCCTCTCACCTCATACTTAAAGACTGACACCGTATTCATCAGACCATACATGCGGTGGTAATTTCTTGTCATTTTGAATCAAGTAAATATCAAATAATTTCTGCCAATAGGAAAATTTAAAATTGCAATCTTTTTGGTAAAATAATCAGAAAAAAAGCTTCTTTTTTCCCCAACCGAGTGAGATCCTCTATTGGCGAATCCCAAGGCAGCCCTCTCTTCTCCTCTCCCCAAACGAATCCATCTTTTCGCCACATACTGATAATTATATTGTTGCAGGCACTTCTTGCCAATCTATACGCAAGCCTCACCAAAGGCAGAAAGAGGAGAAGACATAATCGCATGGAGCAAGACAACATCAGGAGCCTTCACCATAAGCACCGCTTACGAGCTCCTGCGAGAATGGAACCCACCAGATCCGAAGAGAATTTGGACGCAGCTGTGGCAATGGAACGGACCGCAACGCATGAAGACCACACCTTGGCTAGCTGGTCATGGCAAACTCATGACAAATGCGGTCCGACGACATAGACACATGACCCAGAATGCTTCTTGCCCATGTTGCAAAAAGGAGGATGAGACGGTCCTACACGCACTGAGAGATTGCCCAACTATACGACTCACCTGGGGGCAACTCCCCCGCGCTCACAAGCGAAACATTTCCAACTTTTTTTCTACTGATCTTTTTACCTGGTTGGAGAATAACATCACGGCTGGTTCCTGCTGGACTACCGCGTTCATCACTGCCACACACAACTTTTGATTTTTGAGGAATCAAACCGTGTGGACTGAGGGATTCATACATCCCACTAATCAATTTGCCTTGATCTGTCGCAGGACCTTGGAAGTCGAGGAAGTATGGGCAACAGCTGAAACAATGACTGAAACTGCTAGGAAGCAGGTGGAGTTAATTGGCTGGAACAAACCATCGGAGGGTTAGCTAAAACCTAACACGGATGGTGCGCACAAGGCATCAACAAACCGGGCAGCAGCGGGCGGACTTCTACGAGACAACCATGGGGACTGGTTTGCGGGATTTGCCAGCAACTTAGGCACATGCTCGAGTGTGGCTGCGGAGTTGTGGGGCGCCCTCCACGGCCTCGAGCTCGCCTGGAGCGTGGGTGCAAAGAAGGTAGTATTGGAAGTAGATTCACAGATCGTGGCTAATTACCTGCAAAATCCTGAACCTCCAGATAACCGGAGTACATCCCTGGTCATCAAAGAACTCATGTCACGGGACTGGACTGTTCACACTGAACACCTCTATAGAGAGGCCAATTTCAGCGCAGACAGGATGGCTAACTTCGGCCTAACTTTGAACTTTGGCTTTTCTCAGTTTGAACAGCCCCCAACAGGCCTCCGAACGATCCTTTTAAGAGACATCACTGATATTTCGTTGCCCCTGCTGTTATTCCTAGTAGAGACAGGGATGATGTCTCTAATTTTACCATGGCAGGTGATATAGGTGCTCCTAGAGATAGCCTGACGGTACAAAGCCAAATTTAGCAATACACCAAACGTCAAGGGGGACAATCCTTTCCGAGGCTTTCTTTCCCTATCACGGGTTTTTTCTACCAAGTTTTTTCGTGATAGGATTTTGACAAGGCCGGCGGTCGCAATCTCACAAGAAGCCGAGAGGAAGCCTTGCACTAAGTAAGATGTAATTGGCCTTTTCCCTTAATATATAGGAGCTTTTCGCCCCTTCAATTCACCAAAAAAAAATCTATATCCAAGCCTCTAGCCACAGACCAGGTTTCAATGGCATCCTCCTCCGGAATAGAACCTTGTTCATGTTAGGATCTTCCCAGAATAAGTCTAACTACTGGTAAATAAGTCAATACTTTATTTGTTGTTTTAACCATGATATGACCATTAGGCATTTATTTTTCGAAAAAACAAATAAGATTACAAATATGTAAACATGCAATGGGCCTAATCGCCCAAACAATTTACCTTTTAGTACATAGTAATTATTTAAACCGCTCAATACTTAGTAAACATAATACAACAGAACCTAGACGCAAGAAAATAAAAAGTAATTGATAATAGATATCAGGTTGAAGATGTAGTGGCTTCTCCATTGATCACACCGACTCCGTTTCTGAGATACAAATGCAGGTTATAAAATCAGTGTCCTTAAAAATTGGGGTATTATTTACCCCAAAAAAATTACAAAATTTTTTTTGGGTGTATTTTATAAATATTCATTTTTATCCTTTCGATAATATTTCTATATATATATATATATAGACACACACACGATGTATCTTAATTTATTTTTCTTGAATAATATCTTGTTGCTTTTAATATATTTGAAATTTGATATATACCGCATCTAACATTAGAAAACTAAAATAATGGGCACTTGCTAGTAGTATGCACACAACGAGGATTTGGGGTTAGAGTGAAAGAAATTTCATTTATAAAAAAAAAGAACTAAGTAGTAAACACATTTATTTCATTTATAGATTCAGTTTCATATCCGCTTTTGAAATTAGGATCTTGATTTCTACTTGGATCCATATTATATATAAAAGGTAATTTGGAATAATTAGTAGCCCTAAATATGATGCAGAGAAGACAAGAATGTTCAATTAATGTTAGTTATGATGCAAGTTAAAACCGTGTTTGTTAAAATATAAAAGTCAAACAAGTGGTCTGCGTAATGGATCCGTTGATTAGATCCAGAGGACCAGATTTGAATGTATCTTAAAAGTGTTTCTGGATATCCTGATCCAACCCGGTCCAAAGTGATCCCTACCTTTTAGCTCATTACAGGTTATGGACGGCCCCCCGGGCCGGGAGCTGAAGGTGGAGGTTTCCCATCGATTTTGATTGACCGAGAAAATTTCGCAGGTGTATTGTGCTTCCACTCTGCAACAACAAATTGAAGAAGGTACCAAGTGAAGTGAGTGCTAGTTCAGGACGTAATATTCCAAAATCTAGGCACCGTTTTTCAGTTCGTGACGTGGTATTGTAATCGAAATCTAAGTGGCAAACATTTGAATTTATTTAAAGAGTTTTTGGGTTCAAAAAGATATTATTAGGAAACTTCGCATAAAATAGGGTTTCCTAAAAGAGATCGAAAAAAGGTAAAGCAAGCCGGATCGACTCTTCAATGGTAGGTCTTTAGTGCAGTCACGGGACGTAACAATTCACTCTCTAAATAAAGTTTTTTTTAAGTTAAATTTTACTACTCCTAAAAAACCAACAAAATATAGTTGCACCATTTACATGGAGAACTAATACCTAAGAAATTAGATAGGCACATATCAAAAACAAAGCTGAGATAGATGATATATAATTCGGCACCAAAAAGTATACTGCACCAAAGAAGTCATATCTAATTTGGCACAAAAAAATACACTACACCAAAGAGGCGAAATCCCACGGATTAGCAATTGGACATTGTATAGATTTTTCGAAATAATATTAATTATTAGATCTTACCACTAGCCCTAGTTTAGAATTGAGAATTTTTTTATTAAGTTATCAAAATTAGCAATGATCATTCTATTTTATAAAAATACAACCTTAATAAATATGAAAATGATACAAAAGAGTACCTAGAATTTGGGTGGAGGATTTAGTATTGTATTTTCCGAAAAATATCGTCTATAATTCCTAACTAGCTAATTCATAACACGGTTGACTGTTCTAGGAATATGTACAAACTTACACTTTTATAAACTAAAAACTAAAGACTCCGTTCAATCACAGATGATGAGGAGTTGATGTAATCGATGATCATTCTATTGCACTTGTGATATTGATGACAATTTTTTATTCGTTGATATGGGGATTAAAAATATTAACGTAAAATTAACTCACCGGTTGCCTGTTTTGCAGCCAACGCCATTAGAGGAGTAAAACTCAAAATTGAGATGGCGACGATGAGGATTCCGTAAAAATAACCCATGCCTTTGTGAGCGATCTTCCCTACCCTTCCTTTGTTAAGGAGAGAGTTGTGAGTTTTCTAGTTTATGTGTATTATGGTCTCTCGCGAAATCTCTTTTATAATGTACAAGAGAGAGCTAGCCGATAGAGATATTAAATTCGAACGATTAAAAATACATATTAATGTTAGAGTGAGGAATTTTTATCACCTTTTAAAAATCATATCAATTTAAATTTGAATTAGTCAGTTTATTGACTATCTAGATAATGTGGTATAAGTACGGGTTAGTGAGTCCTAGAGTATATATTGCGCAATTAGAAAGTTGAATATCATAAATGCTGAGTCTGAAATGGTTTCGACTATTTCCGAAAGTCATAAATGCTGGGTACGATTTAGTGATTCCTATTTTGAAAAAAAATTTGAATCTGAAAAGTTGGATTATAATTGGATTACAATTTATTTT
Source organism: Hypericum androsaemum (assembly GCA_963995505.1). NCBI lineage: Eukaryota > Viridiplantae > Streptophyta > Magnoliopsida > Malpighiales > Hypericaceae > Hypericum > Hypericum androsaemum. The sequence goes on along the minus strand of OZ023190.1, from coordinate 3,485,591 downwards.
CTTTATGAAAGTAGCATGCTACTAAGTTTCTCTAGACTAAGACGGATAAAATTAATGATGTCATCTAGTTAGAAAATTTAGAATTATAAAATATGGTATATCAAAAGTACCAAATTATAAAGTAATAAAATGGATTTTCACCTATTTCTTTTTCTCATCTAAATTTCATACTTTTGTTTCTATTGTTGGTTTATCTAACCAATAACCAATCTATCTTTTCTTTGAGATTGTTGGTGGGTCTATAAAGACTTTCAAAGATAATTATAAACTCCTGCCAAAAAAGTCAAAAAGTCATGGCTCCAGATATAACTTCCTGCCATGAAAATCAAGCTGTCCATGGCGATTCGAACGGAATGTCACAACTTTAATGTCTAAATTAAATCTTAAAACAATAATTATTTATAAATTATAGACAAGTCAACCAGTTTATCACAACAAAGATGTCGGTGAATTAGGTAAACGAGGGCGAGATAAATTCTTGGTTCGGTTTTATGTTTTTCGTCGTTATTATTATTTTGAATTATTTAATGATCATAATAATATTGCCTGGAATCAACCCATTTTCTCATCTCACAATCCCTAGCATACCGGCCTCCTATTTTCCTCACGAGTATAAAAGAACACTCACTTATTTCAAACCAAACTAAGTTAATGCTACCATTGGGAGAGTTGTACGAATAGGATTTGTTAGAATTGGTAAGAGAATCTGACAGAATACGAAAGATTCGCCCAAAAAATATTAAGTAAATGGTACTGACATCTCCGAAGACAGAAGACAGTCACGCAGTTTGGCAATATACAACCTGGCTAAACCAGTCCAAGTGAACTCAAAGCAGTTCTACATGTTATACCCCTCAACTATATTCAAGACATCAAATCGAGCATAAGAAACACGAAAAATCTCCCAGAATTGGACAACCTACAACTAACTAAACCAGTCCCAGCAATATCAAAGAAGTTCTGCCTGTGATTCTTCTCAACTATATAAGACACAGCAAATCATGGCAGTGCGATGAAGGAATATTAATAGGAAGGGCTAAAAACTAGATTCATGTAGCGATATTAATAAGGTTCAGAAATGTAGTCAAAAGGTTGAATATAATAAAAAGCATCATGCGAATTCATTGTCTCGAGTTTTCCGTCAAGATGTACCGCCTTTAATGTAGATGCACCGCCACATAACAGCAGAACACTGAAAACACAGAGCCCTTAGAACCCTGAATCCTTCAAATGCAACGACCATAGAACAACATAATACAAAAAGCTCCGTGTGTGCGCGTTCATGCATGTGTGACGCAGAACGCAACCAGCAGTCGAAAAAGAAGAGATCAACACCTCAACAAGGTTAAAACATCAAAAACAAGGTCCCAAAAGAGTAAGCTATATAAATAGAAAAGATTATGCAAAATGACATTCAAGTGATGGCATTCACCAAAATTCTCCGTGTTCTGGTGGACAAAAGAATACCATAAGGAGAAAAGAACCTGAAAATTTAAGAGAAGGCAGAGGCTTGAAAGAAAAACAATAAGTTAGATAGAGGAATTTTTTTTCGCACACATATATCCCTTTCTCAAGTTAATGTTTTATTTCAAATCAATGTTGTGGTCCAGTTATTGCAGTTTCAATATACAATACAGATACCACACACAGAAGACTGTCTTCATATGGATTTAGATTACATCATCCAAAGTAGCCTGGTTGGACTAACTTACGCCTGCAACAAAGGGCAGTCTCAAAAAAAAAAGTTTCTCATCTCAGAAGCCTTCACATCCTGCCTTTTATTATCCCTGCAGTATAAAGAGCATACCTCGGCAATTTAAGTTCATACTATCGACATCTCCTAGGACCGCATTCACCTACTGCATGCCATCCAAGATTGCAAGTGTGCAACAACTACACCATTTTCGGAAGGTAAACCAGTTCAAGAAAACTCAAAGTAGCTCCAACTGTTATGCTCCTCAACAATATTCAACACATAAAATTATAGTGGTGCAATGCAGGACAAAAAAAGAGCACAGAAAACACTGAGTCCCCCAGACGCTACATTCAAGTGGACAAACTACAACTAGCTACACCAGTGCAAGTAAACTCAAAGCCATTCTGCCTATTATTCCCACCAACTATATTCAACACCACAAATCACGGCACAAGAAACACGTAACTCTAAAAAAAATACATTGAAAATGCACAAAACTGAACTTACTAAAACAGTCCATGAAACCTCATAGCAATTCTGCGTGTTACACTTCTCAACTAGAATCGAAACGCAAAACCCCATAAGTGCAGAAACGCAGAACGCTCAGAACCCGGAATTCGCCAGGTGCAACAATCAATGAACATAAAGACGGAATAGAACACGGTGAATACGTATATATAACGTGGAACGAAGCCAGCAGTTGAAAGAGAAGAGAGACCAACATCGAAAACAAGATCCGAAAAGATGAAACTATAGACACAGAAAGGGGAAAGTCCATTCTATTCGGTTCCTACATATAAGTGGAAAAAAATTAGCGAGCGAGCCGTCTCCCCAAAAGTTCGGCTTGGCTAACTCTCGGTTGAGCAAAGAAAAAGGGCAGAACCATGATGAATACGGCGGAGAATCGGTCTAAGCAACACGCCCCTAACAAGTCCGACAGAACGAGCCATACCTCATCGGAACACGAACGTTCTTTCATTCACTCCGCCCGATCTTATGATTCGATCTCTAATTGCAGGATCAAGGACATGTTTTCCATCTAATCATCCATGCTAACCTGGTTGCCATTATGATAATCACAGAGAGACCATTTTCTTTCGCGTAGGTACCGCCATGTTACTGTTGCACTTGTAGCAGTGGTGTTTTACTGTAAATATGTAAGATACTTCTTTGAAGAAATGGCAATTTTGATGTCTCTTTTGTGGCTCCTGCCCGGTCATCGGCATAATGTCTTTTTTTCATTCGTAAAGTTTAAATATGTATTTTTTTTTACATTGCGTGGTAATCATATGTGAAGTACAGTCTTTTAAGTTTTTCTATAATTCACTTTAATTTTCTGTAATAAATTTTTAAGATTTTATTCAAATATAATTTAAGGGATGATTATTAAGAAAGTTTGAGATATATACTTTATTATACATATATAATTTTAAAAAAATAAATGTTATTCCAATATGTTGTGGAAGATCCCACTATAATAACATAAAAATTATTATTGACGGTGCTGTAAGGAAGTGTGTCCGTTTGATGGGATAAAATCTGGTGATAGAGTAGACATGGGTAACTTGGACTGAAAAAGACATGAAAAAGTTTCGGTGCAACCAGCACCTTCTCTCGTTCGTTGCAACATCGAATTGATTACAAATGGGGTGTTATTCACAGGACCGGATTCCGTCCTGGAATTTTCTTTCTAGGACCATTTTGGACCTTATTTCGGGCGAATCATTTCATTATAACTAGACGAACCATTGTATCATAATTGGGCGAACCAGCATGTGTTCCGGATGGTCTATTCGGCGAACTTCGGGCCAACCATTACATCATAACTGGCGGAATCAGTGTATTATAATTGAGCGAACCATTACATCATAACTAAGCGAACCAGTGCGTGTTCCGAAAAAATCGAGACCGCTTCGAGTTACCCATTGCATCATAATTGGGTGACCCATTGTATCATAATTGGGTGACCCATTGTATCATATCTAAGAGAACCAGTGCGCGTTCAGGACAGTTTTGATACAATAAATTTTGATATGATATATTTGGCCGACGGGGTTAGTTTATGATGGCGCCTTTGAGATATGAGATTCTAGTATTGGAGTAGGAGTGACACTATTTAGATTCTGCCGAATGTTCGTCAAGTTCGGCGATATAATTTTGGAATTATGTGTTCATGTGTCAAATTGCGTAATGGTATGAGAAGTTGGGTAGTTTGCTTATGTTTTTATGTCTTTGTGATTATATGCTATGTTTGTTCATTTGGTAAGGATGACTTTTGGATAATGTACATGTCAGCTATGATTCATTTGCATGGTTAGTTATATGCACGTGTTAGGTATGTACGTTCATCGAGTGGCTAAATAAAGGGTGATGCATATGTTATTTGTTTACGGAGTGTTCCAAAATACTCATCCCCCCTCTCACAAGTTTTGCAGGAACTCGTACATGAGTTATATTGGTCTGGAGATCTATTTTGATCGTGTCTAGTCCACTTTATTCTGCAGGACTGGTCTGAAGGTCTTTGGTTTGTATTTTGCTCTTTAATCTAGAAGCTCTGTAGTCAAATGATTTGTTTTGATCTTGGGAGTATGTATTAAAAAGAAAAAGCTTGGATTATATTTTGTAAATTTGGAATATGAAACTAAAGATTATTATGTTTTAATTTTATGTTTAAAGGCTTATGATTACAAATTGGAAAAATTACTCTCAAGTCCCTCGGGTTTGCTTAAATATACTCAAAAGTCCCTCCTGTTTGAAAAATGATCATGTTGTCCCTCTAGTTTGCTTTTATTATACTTTCAGGTCCCTGGCTGATTTTTTTTCTTTTTTTGTCATTGAAATGGCAAAAATATCCGTAGAACAAAAAACAAAAAAAATGATGACATCATCTCTTCTTCTACCTCCTCATCATCATCGTTCTCCACCACGAACGGCACCCGCTACTGCGACATCATCGACTCTGCCGACTCCATCGTCTCCATGAAAGCGGCCTGCACCAACATCAACTCGAACATTGACCAAATCCACCAACGCCATCAACTCCATCGTCCCTCCTCGTCAACGTCTCCCCCGTCCCCTCCCTCCCCATCTCCTCCTACGCCGACGCCCTCTCTGCCATCGACCGCCTCTCCCCCTCTGACACCATCTCCCTCTTCCTCGCCTCCCCGACCCTTCTCTGCCCGTCCTCAGATCTGAAAAGATCCAAAATTAAAGCCGAGCAAATTTCGGTGGGAGGAGGACTAGGTGGAGGTGGTGGATGAGAGCGGTCGATAAATGATTCGACGGGTCCGCAGCAAGGAAGAATGCAGACGACGGCGGGCCTCCTCCCTCTGCATCTGGCGGACGCATGGTGCCCTGTTCCGGTGGACCAACAACCCATTAATGAGTACCAAAACCTCTCCACCTCGTTCCCCTTCTCCTAGGAATCGGAGTGCACCCTCGTCGAGTTCTCGTCCCGCATGTTCATTGCCAGAGTCTTCTTTGCCCTCATTGTCGAGTTCTCGTCCTGCTTGTTCGTCGTCGGAGTCTCCTTCGCTCTCCTCGTCGAGTTCTCATCCTGTTGTTATCTTTTTGAGTTAAAGATTGGAACTTTATCTGTGTTGAAGAAAGAGACGAAGGAGAAGAGAGATGATATCATCATTTTTTATTTTTTTGGTTCTAAAAGGGTATTTTGGTTAATTCATTGACAAAAATGAAAAAAAGAGCTGCTAACGTGCGCCAGGGACCCGAAAGTATAATAAAAGTAAACTAGAGGGACTTCAGAATGTATTTTATGAACAGGAGGGACTTTTGAGTATATTTAAGCAAACCCGAGAGACTTGAGAGTAATTTTCCCTTATAAATTTTGAATACGTTTGAGGATAGCTAGATTTTTGATGTGATTAAAGGAGTCGAAGTCTAGCGCCGGTCACTGACCTAAGTATGGGTCTTGACAGATTTGGTATCAGAGCTCTAGGTTAGAGCTTTGCTTGAATTATCATGTCGAGTATCTTAAGTTGTGTTATGGAGCATAGGATTTTGCATGTCTTTGCTTCCTTTTCCATATGTTCAGTCTTGCCTTAATCGTTACGGTTTAACAAAGAAATAGTTTCTCTATTAAATTTGCTCAATATATAAAAGTTGGACAACTATGTTTTGTTTGAAATGTGAGATTTTTGTGTTTGAGATTTTATGTAATAAATTTTTGTGATGCATTGTTTTTATCAAAAAATATTTAATCCATATTATGGTGAAGATCTTGTACTATTTGTATATTTATTCTTTTGACAAACCCATATACACATATATATGTGTATATATATAGGTATAGATACATATATATACATGTATATATATACCTATACATGTATATATATATATATACCTATACATATACATATACATATACATAGGTATACATATATATATACCTATACATATATATATATATATGTATATATATGAAAATCGTTCTTTGGGCGAGATTTTTATGAAGTGACTGATTAACATTTTGTGTAAATCATCTATCTTTTCTGTCTCTAATGTTGAGCTCCATAATCCATTGGTGGCATTTAAGTTAATCCATTGGAAGAGTTGTACGAATATGAATTGTTACGTTTGGTAAGAGACTTGGGAGAAATGCCCCATAAATAGGATCCAACAAAATACGAAAGATTCACGCACAAAAAATAAGCAAATGGTACTGACATCTCCGAAGGCAGAAGACAGTCACGCTGACGCAATTTGGCAATATACAACCAGTCCAAGTGAACTCGAAGCAGTTCTACATGTTTTACCCTTCAACTATATTCAAGACATCAAATCATGGCGGTGCGGTGCGGTGCAGCGCAGGACGAAGAAAAAGCATAAGAAACACGAAAAATTCTCCTAGACATTACATTCAAATGGACAAACTACAACTAACTAAACCAGTCCCAGCAATTTCAAAGAAGTTCTGCCTGTGATTCTTCTCAACTATATAAGACACAGCAAATCATGGCAGTGCGATGCAGGGCGAATAAAGTGCACAAAAATATGAATATCTCAAAGCACCGAATCTCCGTACATTCCAATTATATGCACAAACTACACCTTGCTAAACTAGCCTAAGTAATCTCAAAACGCTATAAGCATAGGAAAATTTTAATTTAATACCATTTTTTAGAATTGTGGCTTTAAAAATCTTGCATTAGATAATAGGTGTGTTACAACACATGAAAGAAGAGTACATATACATTAGACAAAAACGTGCAACAGATAACATAAATGAATCTGTGCAACAGGTACTTGTAATTTCCTCGAGAGCTAAGAAAATTATTTAGAATTTATTTACAAATGAATTCCTAAAACTTTCGAATGAATTTCAAATTTATTTGCAAAATAAACCCTTTTTTTGGTTGCTCATAAAATTCATTTGCAGATTCCTTTTTTTATATTTAATCTAGTTATAATAAAATCTTCAGGCCTAGGGAGATGTATTTCCAATCAAAATACTTTTATTTTTGTACAAGATTTTACTTTATTTTCTGTTACTTCTCTTGAGTGACATCGAGAAATAATCGAACGGTTTAGGGAGAGAGCGACTAGGTTTAGGTTAATTATGTATTGTGTTAAATACCAAATTTATTCTTTTGAATAAGTTTATTAAATTTTGGTCGTTAGATCTACATAATATTTTTTTTTATTATATCGAATGATTTACATGCAAGTCGCCACATGGCGACATCCTTCATGTAGTTTCCACTTTCTACTCAATCCAATCTACTAAAAGAAATTGCGGATATCCTGATCAGACCCGATCCAAAGTGATCCCCACCTTTTAGTCCATTACAGGTTATGGGCCACCCCACCCCCACCAAATCCACCCCCACCAAATCCGCCCCCATCGAAACTGGACCCCACAGGTTGCCAGTTGCTTTTGATTAACCGATGAAATTTCGCAAGTTCATTGTGCTTCCATTCTGCATCAAGTCAAAGAAAGTTCCAAGTCAGTGCTAGCTCATGATGTAATATTAAAAATAAAAAACTAGTTATCTGTGTGTAATTCTTGATGTGGTATTGTAAGAAAACAAATTAAAGAAGGTGACTCCCGTTAGTCTGACCAGGCCTACCTACCAAAAAAATAAAAAATCTACCAGAAAAAAGTGTGACTAGCCTGACCATGGTTCGAATAGAAACGTCCAACAACGGTTCAAGATTTGGAAGTTTCGGTAACCAGAACCTGAACAGTAGGCAAGGTTCCTTGAAACGTCCTGGAACCTTTCCAGAAGGTTCTGATTACAGTTCTAACTTTAACTTTAAGAGAACCGTCCTAAATGCAGAATCATGGAACCGGTGGTATTCGAAACTGTGTGACTGTATAACGAGGTCAGATTTGATTTTTTGGGAGCTAAACCGTGATATTTATTCACAATATTTCAAACAAATTAAACTGGCGGTTCCGTGAAATATCTCGTAACCTTGTTAGCTAAGTTGGTTAAGAATTAACAATTCTTAGTCTGAGTCGTGCAAATAACATTGTCGTTCAAAACTAATTTTACTAATAGTGATCATTTTTTAGAATTAAATAGACTCCTCTAAACTATAAACTCAAGTAACTTATAACTAATAAGAAACAATCTAAAACAGAGCAATGGAGAGCTGAGGTTTTCTTTTTTAGGGACGATATTGATGTAGTGCATTCGTGCACATCGTGGTATTTTTCTTGGTGGGTAATAAAATTTTACTTATAAAAAAATGGAGAGCTGAGGTTGGTGCTTCTGAAACTGATGAATGAATTTTTATATATAGCGTTTCAACAAGTATTTGTAAGAGCTAAAATTACTCCGTCAAATTATTTAGGTCCATTTTAATTTAGTTTTCTAAAAAACAAACGAGCTACTGAAATTAAAAAAACTGCTCTGGCCCAAACATAATCCATCTCGAGTCCATTCTTCCCGCTAGTTGTTTAGAAGCTCTATAATGCTGGCTTATAAACGTACAGCACAAACTAACGTGGTACAAGACAAAAAGAAATTTTGTTCTTTGAAACACAATTTTTCTCGTCCATTTTCCTAAGCTATTCTGCCTTCCAACCAATGCCATTTGAGGAGTAAAACTGCAAATTAACGTAAAATCTTCTTACCGGTTGCAAAGGGATTCTGTCTTGCAGCCAATGCCAATAGAGGAGTAAAACTTAAAATTGAGATAGCGAGGAGGAGGATTCCGTAAAAGTAAACCATGCCTTTGTGAGCCATCTTCCCTATCCTTCAGTTGTTGAGGAGATAGTTGAGAGTTTTCTAGTCTATGTGTATTGTAGCCTCTCACGCACTCTCTTTTATAATGTGGAAGAGAGAGCCAGCCGATCGAGAACAGAAAAGGAGAATTCGCTATTTCAATTATGGGTCACTTTTAACAACGACCACTTAGATTTGTTGAAGTAGTTATTTTATCTTAATTAAGAATTTTAAAGTTCGAATACACGTTAATGTTAGATTGAGAGAATTTTATTACTTTTAAAAAATTCTACATTACTCGGATTAGAATTAGTCAATTTATTAGATATCTAAATAAGTGGTGATATAAAAAAATATGAGTCAGTCCTAGAGTATGTACTACGCAATCAGAAGTTGAATATCATAAATGCTGAGTCCGAAATGGTTTCAACAATTTCCGAAAATCATAAATGCGGAGTATGATTTAGTGATTCTTATTTTGAAAAAAAAGTTTGAATCTGAAAAGTTGGACTACAATTTCTTTTCTTTATGACAAAATTACATGTGCTGGCAAAATAAATATTTGCTGTAGGAAGAAAAACACATTAATTTAGCCCTAGGCCCGAGCCATACATGACGAGGTCAAGAAGTTGACATTTTCAGTGGGGAAGTGTTAGTTACCAAGTTTAGCAACATCTACTCTTTACTACCCCGACTTGTAGGTTAACTAGAGTAGAGTTACTAATTATGACAGCAGATTAGTTACCCGTTTAGGCCTTGGAATTTTTTAGACTTTTTCTTTCTTTTTTCTAACCCCTTTCTCTCGCTTCTCACCCCCTTCATGTAATTTTTCTTTTTCTTATTAATAAAAAAAATTTTCCGCTATTTTGTTTTTGTTGACAATTCCATGGTTGTTAATGGTCATAATGGAATTGCTTACCGACGGACTGAAGACGTTTAAATGAAACGGAATTGTAACTGATAACAAGTTACTAAGGTCCATATTCCAGATATCATATACCACCAAACAATTGAATCAACAAGTAAAATATTTGTTACAACAAATTTTGCATTCGAGTCAACAAACTTAAAATATTTTATAGAGAATTTTATCACATTTTGACATCATGTCCTACTTAAACATAGATTAGTTGACCTATTAAATATATTTTTTTCAAGAATAGCTTATTAAATGTTCGGATAAAAAAAGTTACTATACTCCAATATTAATCAGAGTCGTAAATATGGTACGTGGAAGTCAAAAAGTCGTAGCTCCAAAAATGACTTCCGCCAGGAAAATTAAGCATTCAACCCAATAAAGTGATAAACCGACTTCGAATGGAAGGAAAAATGGGAAAGATGACTTATCCTTTAATTGCGTCCGGTGAAGTTTGAAGACGAGTAGAGCGATGTACATATTTGACTTGTTCACTGGACGTATTTGATTTTTTTTAGGGAATATATAACAAGTTACAATACAGAAAATTAAATACATAGACAAAGTACAGAGACTCCGAACAGAAGACGAAATTAATCCAAAAGCTACATAGTGGCATGGGTGGAAAACAAAGGCCGGCCGAAAAGCTACGAGAACTTACGGCCAAGGCTAAGAGCTGCTGAGACAAGCAACCGCTATAAAACCACTATAAAACCACAAGATTATATCATAGATGCAACCTTGTGGCCATTTGAATGCATACAAGATGCACTCAAATGAGAGCCAAGGTTGAATGAATTCAACCGAGGCAAGTTTATCCATATGCAACAATCGAAAAGATAACGAGATCCAAATGGAACTCAGATCAGACCAAAACTGGTCCAAACAAAAGACCAACAGATAACAAAAGTACATAGAAGTAAGACACAGAGCCAAAAAATCACGAAACATAAGTGGTTCAGGGCAAAGCATAAAACATCAAGAAAAACACAAAAGAAGAACAAGACATGAACAAAAAAAAGCAAAAGCAGGAAAAGGACAATCAACACAGAAATAAATGACCAACCGGGGGGGAGGTCGACATCGAGTCGAGCACCGGTAAGCCACTAGAATGGCCAGCCCCGGGAGAGCAGCGGCGAGGTCGAGCTGAGGCAATGGTGGTCTGGACGATGGCGGCCTGAGCTCAGAGGTCGGGGCGGCGATCGGAGAAGGCTCTAAAAAAAATTAGACGACAGTTGACCAGAATCAATGACATATTTGATTTGTTTGGAGCCTATGAATTTGTTATGATATGAAATCCTACGGGATATGGATGGATCTGTAATGTGATATGGACGGGTAGCAGACAGGTCTACACGCGACCAACCTGGGATGTTGGCATATGTGCACATATACTGAGGATACAATGAATTTTGATATGATATGTTTGGCCGGCGGGGTTGTTTTATGACGTCGCCTTTAAGATATGGGATTCTAGTATTGGGGTAGGAGTGACACTATTTAGATTTTGCCGAATGTTCGTCAAGTTCGGCGATATAATTTTAGAATTATGTGTTCATGTGTCAAATTGCGTAACGGTATGAGACGTTGGGTAGTTTGTTTATGTTTTTGTGTCTTTGTGATTATATGCTATATTTGGTCATTTGGTAAGGATGACTTTTGGATAATGTACATGTCAGCTATGATTCATTTGCATGGTTAGTTATATGCACGTGTTAGGTATGTACGTTCATCGAGTGGCTAAATAAAAGGTGATGCATATGTTATTTGTTTACGGAGTGTTCCAAAACACTCACCCCCTCTCACAAGTTTTACAGGAACTCGTACATGAGTTGTATTGGTCTGGAGATCTATTTTGATCGTGTCTAGTCCACTTTATTCTGCGGGACTGGTCTGAAGGTCTTTGGTTTGTATTTTGCTCTTTAATCTAGAAGTTTCGTAGTCTAATGATATGTTTTGATCTTGGGAGTATGTATTAAAAAAGAAAAGCTTGGATTATATTTTGTAAATTTGGAATATGAAACTAAAGATTATTATGTTTTAATTTTATGTTTATAAATTGTAAAAATTACTCTCAAGTCTGTCGGGTTTGCTTAAATATACTCAAAAGTCCCTCCTATTTAAAAAATGATCATGTTGTCCCTCTAGTTTGCTTTTATTATACTTTCAGATCCCTGGCTGAGTTTTTTTCTTTTTTTGTCATTAAAATGGCAAAAATATCCTTAGAACAAAAAACAAAAAAATAATGACATCATCTCTTCTTCTACCTCCTCATCATCATCGTTCTCCACCACGAACGGCACCCGCTACCGCGACATCATCGACTCTGCCGACTCCATCGTCTCCATGAAGGCGGCCTGCACCAACATCAACTCCAACATTGACCAAATCCACCAACGCCATCAACTCCATCGTCCCTCCTCGTTAACGCCTCCCCCTAATCCTCCCTCCCCATCTCCTCCTACGCCGACGCCCTCTCCGTCATCGACCGCCTCTCCCTCTTTCTCGCCTCCTCGACCCCTCTCTGTCCGTCCTCAGATCTGGAAAGATCCAAAATTAAAGCCGAGCAAATTTTCGTGGGAGGAGGACTAGGTGGAGGTGGTGGATGAGAGCGGTTGATAAATGATTCGACGGGTCCGTAGCAAGGAAGAATGCAGACAATGGTGGGCCTCCTCCCTCTGCCGCTGGCGGACACAGGGTGCCCTGTTCTGGTGGACCAACAACCCATTAACGAGTACCAGAACCTCTCCACCTCGTTCCCCTTCTCCTAGGCATCGGAGTGCACCCTCGTCGAGTTCTCTCCCGCATGTTCATCGCCGGAGTCTCCTTCGCTCTCCTCGTTGAGTTCTCGTCCGGTTGTTATCTTTTTGAGTTAAAGATTAGAACTTTATCTGGGTTGAAGAAAGAGACAAAGGAGAAGAGAGATGATGTTAGTGTTAGATTGAGAGTTTTAGAGTTCGAACACAAGTTAGTGTTAGATTGAGAAAATTTCATCACTTTTGAAAAATTCTGCATTACTCGGATTAGAATTAGTCAATTTATTAGATATCTAAATAAGTGGTGATATAAAAAAATATGAGTCAGTCCTAGAGTATGTACTACGCAATCAGAAGTTGAATATCATAAATGCTGATGGGGTCATACGCGACTCAGGTAGTTTTTAGGTGTGCAGTTTCGCCAAGGACATTGGTAGTTGTACCTCTTTGGCAGCAGAGCTCTAGGCCTTGGTCCTCGGGCTCGAGCTGACGTGGGAGAGGGGGTTCTAGAGGGTCCAGGTGGAGGTAGATTCATCCACGGCCATTCTCTGAGTTGGACGAGATGTGGGCCGAGATCACCCCATGGCGGCGCTGATCCTTAGAGAGCGGAAGTTACTAGCAAGGTACTGGGAGATCGACATCCAGCACACCTGGCGGGAGGACAATCGTATAGCAGACGCACTTTCTAACTATGCACTGGAGATCTTGTATAACTACACTATTTTCGATGTACCATTTGGTTTCTATCTTGAGGTTTATTTAGATGACTTGGGAGGAGTGAGTCTCCCTCGCTGCACTCATTTGGCCAGTTATGAGCTGAGATGATCAGATCAAGCGGTATCAACGTTAAGACGAGTGGCCATGACCTTGCCAAGGTGCTCTTTCCTTACCGATGCGTGTTTTCTCACTGGGCTTTTACCGCCGGAGGGTTTTACTGAGGTCGGCAGCCGTAACCTCGTAAGAGAGCATCCCAACACTGAGGCCAATAGGTTTTCATCTGATTATGGTTAGCCTTTGGTTATGGCTATATTTGCATTTCATATTTATATAGGGGTATAACTCCACCATTTCCAAAAAAAAGGTGCAGTTCTAGAGTATGTAATTCGCAATTAGAAGTTGAATATCATAAATGCTGAGTCCGAAATGTTTTCAACAATTTACGAAAATCATAAATGCTGAGTATGATTTAGTGATTCTTATTTTGAAAAAAAAAAGTTTTGAATAGAGTATATCTTAATATATATTTATATTTATTAGTACATAAATGTATTAGTATAGTTAGATTACTATACTCAAAAGTAAAAATTTGAGAATAATTATTATAGTAAATCATCTATTGTAAATAATATAGCACGTGAAAAGTTGGACTACAATTTCTTTTCTTTATGACAAAATTACATGTGCTGGCAAAATAAATATTTGTTGTAGGAAGAAAACACATTCATTTAGCACTAATTTGATCATTCCGTGTTTGGCCGGGCTCAGCTTTGCCTTCCATGGAGCTGAGGTCATCCTGGGCTCTCAGGGTAACGGGATTACGGTGGTCAATCATTCAGACAATCCATCAATGAATCTTATGTCTATATTCGCAAAGAAACAGCGGGCGAATGTGGTCCCGAATGTGGACAATGCTGGTCATAGGCCCGAACCATACATGACGAGGTCCAGGTCGAAGAAGTTAACATTTTTCAGTGGGGAAGCATTAGCAATTTTTACTCTTGATTACACGACATGTGAGTTAGCCAGAGTAGAATTACTAGTTATGACAGCGAAGAATTTCTTGGGGATCCTACAAGATCCGTTCGTTCGTTTTTCTCTGACCATCTGTCAGAACTTCATCTGGGTTCGAATCCTACCGAGAGGTCGACTAGAGATCAGAAATTGTTGAAGAAAGAACAAGATGCTTCTTTTTCTTTTGTCCCTTTCAGGCGATCGGAAAATAAAGAAATAGTGAATCTATTCAAGATAATTACGTATATTAGTTACCCGTTTTGGCCTTGAAATTTTTTAGACTTTTTCTTTCTTTCTTCTCACCCGCTTCATGTAATTTTTTCTTTTTCTTATTAACAAAATTTATTTTCCCGCTAAATTTTTTTTTATAATTCCATGGTTGTTAATGGTCATAATGAAATTGCTTACCGACGGACAGAAGACGTTTAAATGAAACGGAATTGTAACTGATAACAAGTTACTAAGGTCCAGATTCCAGATATCATATACCACCAAACAATTGAATCAACAAGTAAAATATTTGTTACAACAAATTTTTCATTCGAGTCAACAAAATTAACATATTTTATAGAGAATTTTGTCACCATATGATATTATGTCCTATTTAAATATAGATTAGTTGATCAATTAAATATCTTTTTTAAAAAATAGCCTATTAAATGTCCGGATACATCTTTTAATTATTACTCTACTCCAATATTAATCAGTCTCCTAAATATGGTAGGTGGAAGTCAAAAAGTCGTAGCTCCAAAAATGACTTCCGCCTATAAAATTAAGCATTCAACCCAATAAACTGACTTCGAATGGAAGGAAAAATGGGAAAGAAGACTTATCCTTTAATTGCGTCCGGTGAAGTTTGGAAGACAAGTAGAGCGATGTACAACGTTTTAGCATTTAAACTTGATGGACTTTTTTATCGACTCTGGACGGACTACTCACGCTATAGAAGAAGAAATTAATGATGAAAGGTCTTAGGTCGCATAAAAAAAATACAAACACGGGATTAATTTATTTTGATACATTCTACTAAAAAAAGACTTATTTTGATACGTTATGATTGTTAGTTCTAATCTAAAATTTTAAAATGATGAGTACGTGTGAAAGATTATAAACAAGCCAACCGGTTAATCACAACAAAAATGTCGGTGTGTTAGGTATAAGAGGGCGATAAATTATTGGTTTTACGTTTTATGTTCTTCATTGGTATTTATTATTATTTTGAATTACCAGATGAAAGAGGAGGCCGAGGACAGGAGAGGAGGGCTCTAGGGCTCCATGCCGAAATGAACTCGTGGAAGGGAGATGAGCTCTAGCTCGAAGAAGGAAGAGGAGATGGATTCGGGGAAGGAAGAGGAGGCCGAGGAGGGGTTCAAGGGCTCTAGTCACTGCAAATATAAGATTGAGTATATAAACAAGAGTTTAATAGATATTTTATTACCAAATCTGGTTTAGTCCCCTACAAATCTGATCTAATAAGCCCTTGTCCTAGACAGTAGCTCCTCATAAAAATTGCTTAAGCTGCGCAAACAGATTTTTAATCTTTTCAGCTGCATCATTTTTACTCGCTTTGCGATATAACGTTTCCTAGCTTCATCCGATGGAATTCTCCGTTTCGTACTTTGCAGGTGCTGGCGCTTACTGTGGTGTGTGGCTATCGCTACGGTGTCTGATTTGCAGTTCCACCTCTTTGGTGCTTGTGTAGCGCTGGGATGGATAATCCCGAGTGCTGTCAACAAGATTTTGTGGTCCAAGCTACAGCAGAGGGGGTATGGATTGGGCACGGAATGCTCAGATTCTGAACCATTTGGAATGAAGACGCGCGGGGACTTTTTTGCAAATACGCTAAAATACAGGGACCAAAATGAAAAAAGCCACGCACAAACGCAGGCCGGATACAAATGCCATTATCACATAACTGTGCATGCCAGTATCACATAACTGTGCATGCCAGTATCACATAACTGCGCATGCCAGTGTGACCTTTTTGCAAAAATGCTAAAATATGGGGGACCAAAATGAAAAAAACTACGCGCGCCATTACCACCAATGGGGACTTGCCACTGTCACATAACTGCGCTTGCCATTATCACATAACTGCGCTTGCCATTATCACATAACTGCGCTTGCCACTGCGGTCCCCCTTCACTCAAAATCGTACGGAATCGATTCCTTCACTCCGTACTCAATCCACTCCCCAGCAGAGGAACAATTGGACTGCATTGGCGTACATAAACCAATATCTCTATCGTTTCCCTTTGTTTATCACTTTTGCTTTTGCTCACAACGACTGGAACCTTGAATTTGTGAACAGGTTGATGTGGAAGATGACACCAGTCACTTTGGTTTTCCTGGCTTCTTTAATCCCCTTTTTGGACCCACCTGGTTTCTTCTCCTACGAGTGGGGCATGAGAAACACATCGCTGATTCTTATTTCGGCTGTTCTCGCATTCTTGCTTCAGTGGTCTGGAGCTTTAGCACTGGGATGGGGCATGGATTGGGTACGGAATGCCTCCATTCTATACAGTTTGGAGTAAAGACACGCGAGAATTTTTTTGTAAAAATTCAAAACTAGGAGACCAAAATGAAAAAAACCACGAAGACCAGTATGACATAACGTGGCTTGCCAGTCTCACAAACACGGAAAATACACTTGCCAGTATGACATAACAGCGCATGCCAGTATCACATAACTGGACACATGTCAACGCGATCCCCTTCACTTTAAACCGTTCGAAATCATTTCTCTTACTCCGTACCCAATCCAAAGCCCACTGGGGTGAGCTTCTTCCTCTTCACCCTTTAAGACAAGCTATTTGCTTTTGTTGGTCAACATATAGGACGATTGAAGGAATCAATGGTCGGCTTTAGGGGTGTTATAATTTCAGTTGCAATTATATGTATTTGTACACTGCGTGGCAATTATATGTGAAGTACACTCTTTTAAGTTTGTACACTGCGTGGCAATTATATGTGAAGTACATTCTTTTAAGTTTGTACACTGCGTGGCAATTATATATGAAGTACACTCTTTTTAAGTTTTAAATACAATTCACTTTCATTTCGTGTAATAAAATTTTAAGATTTTAATCAAATATAATTTAACGGATGATTATTAAGAAAGTTTGTGAGGTGTACTTCAAATTTTAGAGATAATTTTTAAAAATAATATTTTTCATTACTTTTGAGTCCATTGATGGAAACGGGCCACGGGAAAAGCATTTTTCCTCTGTTCTTAATAATAAGAATATGAAAATTTCAATTTAATACTATTTGGTTCGACATTTTACCACGAGATCTGTGCAACGGATACTTGTAGTTTCCTCGGGAGCTATTTTCCATCCCAGAGTATCTAGATGGCCCATCTTTTGAAGGTTATAAATTTATTTAGAATTTAATTCCTAAAATTCTCGAATGAATTTCTAATTCATTAAAAAAAATCTTTTGTTTGGTTTCTCATAAAATTCGTTTACAGATTCCTAATTCTTTTTAGAATTTACTCTAGTCATAATAAAATCTTCAGGCCTAGGGAGTAGTTGTATTTCCAATCAAGATACTTCTATTTTCGTAGAAAGCCTTCAAGGCTAGTTAAAATTTAGAGCAAAATAGTTATAGGTTTCTGATATTTAAAAAATTAATGATTTAAGACAAATAAGTATTGATTAGTCCTTCTTATTTGAGAAATAAACTATTTAGTCCCTCGATCCATTTTCTGTCCAACTTTCTGGCCAATTTTTTGAAAATTCCGTTTTTACCCTGAAGTCCCCTCTTTCTCTCTCTCTCTCTTCATCGCTGAGGAGAACTCCCCCTTAAATATGGCCAAGATTCATCTACAAAAGAGAACTCCAAAAGAAGATAAACCGACAAACTCCAAAAAAAATGGAATAATAATGCCAAATCAGGAAAGAGAAATTTGAGTGCTTACAGTCAATCCATGTGTTAAAGAACTTAACCCATTTCTGGGGAAAGAGAAAAGGAAGCAACTTTTCTTTAAAAAAGGAAGAAACTTTGTTAAAATGAAACAGGAGAGAGGAGAGGGAAGATGCGAAGAAGACGAGAGTGAGAGAGAGAGAGGTGATCAAGGGTAAAAGCGGAATTTTATAAAAATTGGCCGGAAAGTTCGACAGAAAAAGGATTCAGGGACTAATTAGTTTATTTCTCAAATAAGAGGGACTAACCAATACTTGTTTGTCCTAAATCATTAATTTTTTCAAATATCAGAGACCTATGACTATTTTACCCTAAAGTTTAACGTAGCTTTCAAGACTTTGCTTTATTTTCTGTTACTTCTATTGAGTAACGTTGAGGTGTATTCCTTTTGAATTAATTAAAAAAGTCTTGAATTCGAACTAATAAAATGTTGAGAACATTTTTTTACCAATTAAAAGTATTACATGATTCAAACATAAATTAGTCGGTCTAATAAATTTCAAATATTAGACAATTTGGAGAAAAAGAGAAAAGACCATGTTAGAATCTCCCCAGAGTAAGTTTAACTATTGGTAAATAAGTCAATACTTAATTTGTTGTTTTAACCATGATATGATCATTAGCCATTTATTTTTCGAAAAAACAAATAACATTACGAACGTGTAAACATACAATGGGACTAAACGCCCAAACATATAATGGGACTAAACGCCCAAACAATTTACCTTTTAGTACATCTTACTATAATAATGTAAACCTCCTTTTTTGTCCGACAACGTGAATTTAAATGTCGAAATTGTCCCTACACCCAGTCCACGTCCACCCAATCCCTTGCCCTTGGGAGTGAGGAGTCCACGTCCACCCACCCGCGCTCCTCCGAAACGACGACGTGCACTCTGTCCTCCCGTGCCCTCCCTTGCGCCCACTGGACAATCTGGCCCTTCACATCTTTGGTTCCAACCCAAGAGCAACCAGCATTCGTGTAGGTACCTGATGAGTGTATAAACACTCACCTATTCGTTACGTGTTTCGCTTGTGTTAAATCATATTTTTGGTTATTTTTATCTAGTTGTGTTGAGTCTTATGTCATTTTCATGCATTAGTGTTCGGGAGTAGATTTTTATCCCTTGTCATATTTTGTGATAGGAAGTGAAGCTCATTGAAGGCCGTTGAAGGGGTAATTTTGAGAGACCATATTGAAAGAGGCACAACTTTCAGCTCGAGTGTCCAATTACAACAAATAAGGTACCATTGGAAAGCTAAAAGAGAGATCTACATTTCGTCTTTTATAGTCAAGGCCAATTCGAAGTGAAAAAGGGTCAAAAATATAAAATACGAAGATGCGACTAAGCTGACCTAGCCCTCGGCGGGCGCCACCTCTTGGGCAGGCACCAAGGGAGTTACATAATGCATGGTTGGCGGGCTCCAACTCATTGGCTCCCGCCAGGCACTCCGTTGATATTTTTTTTTGGACTTCTTTTTTTGACGGGATTTTGACCCGTTTCGGTTTCCTACGACTTTTGGCTCCTGTTTTGGCCCTAAAATATTATGTTTAAGTTATTTCCTTATATTTGGCCACTTGTTATTGGCCTAAGAACTTCTAGTTTAGGTTAACCTCCTATAGGTTTTCCTATTCTCTAGTTAGTTTGTTTGGTTATATATATGCCTTAGTCTCTTAGGTTTTATATATACTTTCTACTGCGACCTTGAGATTACTTTGAGATTAATAAAGGCACGCTTCCGGCTAGCTACGTGGGGGAGATTGGCGAGGCTTACTCGAACAACTAAGCTTTCTCTATCCTTCTCTTTATGCTAGCTGTTATCATGTTCTTCATTAATCTATCTTGCTTTGTTAACATGCTTAGCGAGTAGTTCTTTTGTGAGTGTGATGCCCTAATTATGTGATTACTTATCTATGTTAGCTATGGTTTGATTATCTCTCGTAGTAGTTGTCAATTGATGATCTTAATGCTTAATCTAACTTGGTCACTTAGATTATGATGTCTAGTTGATAATAATAGACCAGAAGGCATTAGAATCAACGAAAAAGTCAATTAACATGTCTTAAGGTATTAATGAGGAATCTTGATATTAACCTGCTAGGAGTTAGCTTCGTAATTGAGTTTAGCCTAGTTCTTGGTTTAATTAATGAGCGGAAGCGTTGGTTAGTAATCATGAACTACTCTAGCTTAGTTTTGTCATCCTAATGAGTGGAAGCGCTAGGGAGATGCATTAGAACACTCTGGGTACTAGTTAGAACTTCATAAAAATCATAGTCTCGACATAGATGGGTAGTCCATAAGGGTATCGTCCTCGTTTATCTCCATTGATTTATAACTCGTCTTTACTTGCGTTTCTAATCTCTTTCGTTTACTTGCAACCTTTCACAACCTTATAAAATTTTAATTTTTTTGCTTCACATAATTATTTACCTTGATTTAGTATCAACCCTTAGTTCTAAGAACCTTACTTACCACTATACTATTTGCTTGTGCGTTTAATTGTTCGCAATTTTGCGTACATCAGTATCCGCCCGGTTACTTACTGTTTTACTGTATATATGTAAGATACTTCTCGGACGATATGACAATTTTGATGGCTCTTTTGCGGTTCCTGTCCACGGCGATGATGTGACAACTTCACTTAATATTCAGAATCTGTGGAGCTGTCAGACTATTGTGTTTTTTGTTAGTAAAATTTGAACATAAGATTTACTTGTTTATTTACACTTGGTAATCATATGTGAAGTACACTCTTTTTTAATAATTCACTTTAATTTTCTGTAATAAATTTTTAAGTTTTTATTCAAATATACTTTAACGGATGATTATTAAGAAAGTTTGAGAGGTGTACTTTCAATTTTTTGAGATAATTCTAAAACAATAAAATGTTATTCCAATATGTTATGGAAAATTCAAGGAAAATTACTGATATTTTAAAGCTTATTAGGACATCTCAAATAGTTATTATAATATTCTTAGTTAGAATAGGAAAGATCATAAGGAAAATTTAAAAGGGTACTTCAAATCTCAATTACCGGCCAAGTTAATATCTAAAATTGTAGAATTAAATCCGTGGTCAACTGTAGTACACTCAAGCAATTAATCAAATCTTTCAATTTAGAAATTTGTTTTTTGCCAAAAAATTCGAACACCCACTTTCAAAGTTTAATAGAAAGAATGGAAGATATATTAATTCGTTCCAGAGAGTCAACACTTCTATACATGAAACAAAATAAAAATTTCCGGATTGGTGTGAGCGTAGCAAGAGGTTGGATCGAATCCGATCCGACAATAATAACATAAAATTATTATTGACGGTTGGCCCCGCCCAAACGTTTCCTCTGTCTGATGTTGATTTTGGGTGGGGCCAGCCGTTAAGGGTCTGTACTATCACAGTGCCCGTAAACAACTGTGTCCTTTTGATGGGGACCAAATCGGGTGGAGTAGAGGCATAGGTGACTTTGACTGAGAAAGACATCAAAAAGTTTCGGTATAACCAAGAATTTCTCTCATTGGTCGCAACGTCGAATTGATTAGAAATGGGGTGATATATTTCAATTGACTAAATGCCGAACTATATGAAGTTTTCAAGATTTCCTAACTACACGTTGTTGAATAAATGTTGAACTATATTATTTTTTGAAATTTTATGTGTTCGCGACAAGGTTTAGAATAATAAAAAAGCGAACCTTAACTTTAGATTATGTGAAATGCTAATAATTGACCATACTAAATCATATGTACGTTCAGACCATTGTAAATATTTTTCATTACTTTTCGAGTCCATTGATAGAAATGGAACACAGAAAAAGCATTTCTCTGTTCTAACTTCTAACTACAAGCATAGGAAAATTTCAATTTAATACAATTTTTAAGAATTGTATTTGTGGCTTTAAAAGTCTTAGGGTTACAACACATGAAAGGAGAGTACATTGATATTAAACGAAAACGCATAATAGATAACGAAAATGTATCTGTGCAACGGGTACTTGTAATTTTCTCGAGAGCTAAGAAATTTATTTAGAAATGAATTCCTACAACTTTCGAATGAATTTCTAATTCATTGACAAACACGTCTTTTGTTTGGTTGATCATAAAATTCATTTGCAGATTCCTAATTTTTTAGAATTTAATCCAGTTATAATAAAATTTTCAGATTCTTGAGATATGTCAAGAAAAGCAAGAAGAAAAATTTGTCAGTAATGATTGGAGCAAACCAAGAGGTTGGAGTCATCCAACTCCCTTGGCAAGTAGTTGGGTATTGGCGGACTTCAAATGGTTGGCGACCGCTAGGTCATATGCGGACCGTTTTTCCTGTTTTGTTCGGACTCTTGTTTTGAACTCCTGATTCGACCTAGATAAATTTTTGGGCAAATTATCCTCACGTCCCTGTACTTTGGTCACCCTCTCCCTAGGGTCCCTGGATTTTGAAAAATAATTTTTCCGTCCCTAAGTTTTGATGATAATAGACTCTCGGGTCCCTGGAGCCGGAATATTTTATTTTCTCCGGTGAACTCCCACTTGAAATGACCAAAATACCCCTCCCACTTAAAAAACAAAAAATTCCCTCCTTTCCCACTTCATCTTCTTCCTCTAATCTTCAACATTCAATCAAAATTCAAACTAAAAAACAAATCAACATCTCTCGACTCAGAGTTAGAAATCTTAATTAGAAAACCCCAAAATTTTGCGATTAATTGAAATTGACAAATAGTGGGATTAAATTTATCCCCGAAAATCCCCAAAATTTCAAAGGACTGGCTCGATTTTAACGAAGGGAACAACCTCAATTTCATCTCATCCATGGAGAAGCTCACTTGAAGATGGAGCTCGCTCCACCAGGTCTTACGTCTAGAGCCAGATCTTGGTGGCCTTGAACTCCGGGATGACCACATCGGGGACCTGGAAGCGGGGCGGGCTGGAGGTAGTGGTGAGGAGTCAACGCAGTTGACGAGGGTGGAGGTGAGGTCGCCATTGGAGATGGAGACGTTGGTGGCGAGGAGGGAGGAGGCGCCGGGGAGGCGGGAGCGGTAGGGCGCTCAAGTCATCAAACCTTCGAACCAAACAAATCCAGAACCAACCCAAAATCATCAAACCCTCGAACCAAACAAATCGAGAACCGCCAGTTATGTTCGAGCTCTTTATAGAGGCCAGCGACTTTGGGTAATTGCCGAGGTGGAAAATATAACTAGGTTACGTTTTATTGGATGAAGATGAGGTCAAAAACTTGGTCCTGTGAGATTTATTGGATGAAGATGAGGTCAGGAATATCAAGTCCAAACCTCGAGGTTGGTGTACCATATAAACCCAGAAAAAGCAAGCTTCATTTTTCAAGGAGCATTTTGGATCTGGGAAGGAAGGGACGATGAAGGAACGGTTCTACAGCTTAATTTAATTAAATTAATTTTAGTTAATTTTTTGTTTTTTAGTGGGAGGGTATTTTGGTCATTTCAAGTGGGGTATCGCCGGAGAATATGGAATATTCCGGCTCCAGGGACCCGAGAGTCTATTATCATCAAAACTTAGGAACGGTACAATCATTTTCCAAAAGTCAGGGATCCTAGGGGGAGGGTGACCAAAGGTCAGAGACGTGAGAGTAATTTGCCCTAAATTTTTTGGTGTACAAAGATTTGTCTGTTATATAAAAATATGTTACCCTATGTTATGTAAGGCTTTGTGGCTACTCATCAATAAAAGTTCGCATTTCTCCCCGTGGCATTAGGTCGAACCACGTTATATATTGTGTCTGTGTTCTTTGCGCGTTGTTGTTCTCTTGTGGGCGATTTTTCTAACAACTGGTATCAGAGCTTGGTGTGAAGATGGAAGGTCAATGCGCAAAGTTTGCTTGTGAGAAGTTCGATGGATCATCAAATTTTGGGTTATGACAAAGGCGTATCAAGGATCTCCTAGTATAACAAGGAATGGTTAACGCGCTATTGGAGAAGAAGCCCGAGAAGATGGACGACCAAGAGTGGAAAGAGATGGAGGGCAAGCCGTTCAAGACGATTCGCTTGTGCTTGGCAGATGACGTGATGTATCATGTCATGGATGAGAAGTCACCAACTGAGGTATGGAAGAAATTGGAGACAAGGTACATGTCTAAGTTTTTGTCGAACAAGTTTTATCTTAAGTAAAAGTTGTATGGGCTTAAGATGATGGAGGGCTCGAATTTGAGCCAACACATTAATATTTTTAATCAACTATTGAGTAATTTGAGAATGATCGATGTGAAGTTCGAAGAGGAAGATAAGGCATTGTTGCTCTTGAATTCCTTACCTAGTTCCTACGAGAATTTGGTTTCAACTCTAACTTGGGGAAAGGAATCTCTGGTGTTGGAAGATATCACAAGTACTCTGCTGGGATTTTATCAAAGGAGGAAAACTGGCAATGAATGATTGGAAGGGCTAGTTATGAGGGGTAGCCATAGTAGTTGTAGTGAAGAAAAAGATGGAAGAGAATCCAGGTCGAGGTCAAAGAGGTTCAAGAAAAATTACTTCGAGTTCGGAGAAAAAGGGCACGTGAAGAAGAATTTTCCAGGAAGAACTTGGGACCACGAGGTTCGGATGGTGACTGTCTTTGTCTTTTTTCAGGTCCAAAGTACTCTGATTTCTAGATTTTGGATAGCGCTTATTCCTTTCACATGATGCCCAAGAGATGGTTTTACTTGTAGAATTGCCAAAATAGGTGATATATGGACCAAGATGTGGTATGGTGTTGAGAGAAAGTTGTATGGGGTTAGGCATATTTCAAAGTTGGAGAAGAATTTGATTTCATTAGGAGCCTTGAATTATAGTGGGTACATCAATGATGAGTGTGAAAACACTCTATCATCTATGTATATTTTAGTATTGATTTTCTATTGTTTCTAGTATGTTTGTTCGTTATTTGACATCATTGTCTCGTATTATGTGTTATGTTCGTTTTAGTATAGTCTTGTGATTTTTATTGTGATTCTTTCTTGATAGGAGTCTTGGTACGGTCATGGTGGATTTTCGTGTGCCGAGGGACGCGTCATAGGCGATCGGATCAGCCTGGACGATTGGCGTGTTGCGAGACCCAAGAGAGCGTGGAGCAAAACAGATCCCTTGCGACTCAAATGACGATAACTTTCTCATCTGAAGTCCAATGGAGGCAAGAAATGTGGCGTTGGAAAGAAGACATCCGGAGCTACAACTTTATCTTCATGGGCTTCTTCAAATTCGGAGTTCAAGTGGGAGAAATATCGAATCCAAAGTTGACCTTCGAATCTGCCAATAAATCTGACGAGTGGGCCGAATTTTAGGATGTGTTTTGGGCCCATTTTTGGGCATGAATAGTGAATTTTGTGGCTGGCACTTCCTAGCCAAAAACTTGTATAAATACCTTCCTTTGATTCTCTTAGGAGACAACTTTAGACATTAGTGCTCCACTTTCATGTATTGAATCAATTGTCTTCCACTACTACCATCTTCCAACACACTTCTCCACTAAGCTCTTTCTCCCTCCCTTGAACCAATTCCGTGGCTGCCAACCTTGGAGAGGAGGAGAGGAAAAACGTGGCCATCCTTTGAAGAAGCAAGGAGAGAAAGCCATTGTTGAAGCTTGTGAAGGGAACTTGAAGGAAGAAAATTGGAAGCTTGAAGACCATTTTGAGCTCTCTCTTACTCTATCTTTTAATGTTCTTGTTTTGCTTGCTTTGTTCAATGGATGAGTTGAGTTGTATGATGAACATGTGTGAGTAGTTGATTTGTGAGTTTGGTGCCTTGATGGCACCTACTTAGCCAATGGTTTTGTGGGGTTAATATGTTAAGGATTATGAACTAGTTAATGTGTTTAATGCTTAATCTTGATTGATCACCTTGATTATGAACTAAGTTAATACTAACCGCCGGGAGGAGTTAGGATTAACGGACCATTTAACTAGTTAACTAGTTGTCTATTGAAGAGGGATCTCTTTAGGTGGTTAGTTGTCCAAAGGATGATGGTGATAATTGGTAGTTAGTTGGATTAGTTGGCTAATTAGTCGCGGGAGCGCGGTTGGTTCAACTAAGCCTAATTAACTATCAATTTAGACTAATTTGTCGCGGGAGTGTTGATTAGTTGCTTAAGAAATATTCAGACCATAACACGAACTTAATAAACCCCATATGCCATTTGGTTATTTAGGTTATCATTGGTACCAAGCTCACTCTTGTTTTAAGTGTTTTACCCTTCTCCTTGCTTAGTTGTAATTTTATTACAAGTAGCTTATTGTGTTTGGAATTGACAACTCCATTTATTATTGTCCTAAACTAGTGGTGAAGTCGAGTTTGCGGCCTAGCTTAGTCCTCGTGGGACGACAATCCCGTACTTACTCTTTATTGCAAGAAGGGTGAAAATCCTTCCTTTCAATCAACAAGGTTGTAGACGGGCTAATTGAGGTGGAGAAAGATTTTATGGTGGTGATGAATGGTGACAGAGATGCAAGAAATACCTACAAGTTAGTAGAGGGGACGGTTGTAGATGGAGTCACATCCTTGGGTTTCGATGGAGAGGGGGAAGGCTCTTATATGATGGAGCAAAGGCTTGACACGAATGATTTAAGTGCAGTTGGAATTCACGGAGACATGGTTAGCATGCTACGGTTGTTTCGTGGAGGCATGGTTGGCAAGAAGCCATGGTTGTCTCGAAAAAATATTATTAGCAAGACCCCGCTATGGTTGTCTAAAAGAATGTCAACGTCAAAGGTATTGGGTAGGTTCGACATTGGGAATGCGAAGCCATTGGTAATACCAGAGGTGAATTGGTTATCTCACTCAAGACCAACAGTGGAGTTTATGACATGTCGAGGGTTTTACTTGGTAGAACAAAGGTTGTCCTTTGTATGCTATGGCACTGTGATACCTCAATTCTAAAAAGTCTTAAGTGATTTGATTGGTACTATCCATATCAACAAAGTGCACCTTCTTTTCTGGCACACATCTTGAGAGAACTCTAATGTTAAACACGTTTGGTCGGGAGTAGGATCACGATGGGTGACCTCCTGGAAAATTTCTGGGATGCGTACGAGTGAGGACAAAATACACTAGAAAAGACATGTGTTGGTCTGTGAAGACAGTCGATCGGATCACGGGGCGTTACATTTGGTATCAGAACAAAAATAATTCTGGGATTATTCTGTGTTTTGAATTGTTCTGACTGGCGCGACGAGGATGTCGCGTATTTAAGGATGGGTGAATGTGATACCCTAATTTTGAAAAGCTTTAAGTGATTTGATTGGCACTATCTATATCAACAAGATGCACCTTCTTTTCTGGCATACATCTTGAGAGAACTCTAAGGTTAAACGCGTTTGGCCGGGAGTAGGATCAGGATGAGTGACCTTCTGAAAAGTTTTTGGGATGCGTGTGAGCGAGGACAAAGCACGCTACAAAATACCCGCGTTGGTCTGTGGAGACAGTCGGTCGGATCACAGGGTGTTACAGGCATATAACATTGGTTTGAGGCAAAAAAGTCCAACGGAGAAGTAGTTCGAGGTTGCAGAGCATGGAGTTGACCAAAAATTAGAGGGCGCGTCTATTGATCACAAGGTTGCTTCGACAGGTGAACTTGCATGTTGGGATTCAATGGAGGTTGGAGAGAATATGCCAAGTAAGCTTGGGAGTTGATCGAGTTTGGAGGATGTCTCCGAGTGATTGAACAAAGGGTGGAGCGAAAGTTGAGATGGTCTTATTGATGGCGGTGTATCTTTGGTTCGAGGTGGAGTTGTTAGAACCGGTTTGGTTTCGCAAGATCTCATGGTTCTCCAAGAGGCTCGAGGTTGGAGGCAACCAACCCCTTTGGCAGTTGGTGGGTGTTGGCAGACTCCAACTGGTTGGTGGCCGCCATGTCCTACGCGAACTATTTTTCCTGTTTTGCTCGGACTTTTGTTTTGGACTTCTGATTCGATCTAGATATATTTTTTGATGTACAAGGTTTGTTTATTATATAAAGAAATGTAATTCTAGGTTATGTAAAATTTTGTGACTACTTATTAATAAAAATTCTCATTTCTTTCTGCGGATGTTGGCATTAGACCGAAATATATTACATCTTGTGTCTGTATTTGCATTGTTGTTCTCTTGTAGGCGATTTCCTAACACAGGCGTAGGAGATGTATTTCCAATCAAGATACTTTTGTTTTTGTACAAGATTTTACTTTATTTTCTGTTACTTCTTGAGTGATGTCGAGGAATAATTCTACTATCTATAGAATAATTAAAAATCTCGAGTTCGAATATTAAAATGCTAAAAATTTTATTTGATTCGAATATAAATTAGTCGACCTAATAAATTTAAGATATTAGACATTTTCCAGGAAAAAAAAACATGTTAGGATCCCAAATAAGTCGATACTTAATTTGTTGTTTTAACCATTAAAGTGATACGACCATTACACATTTATTTTTCGAAAAAGAAATACGATTACAAACGTGTAAACATACAATGGATGGGGCTAAACAATTTACCGTTTAGTACATAGTAATTATTTTATTCGCTCAATACGTAGTATGTGTTACAACAGAACCTAGACGTAAGATAATAAAAATTCATTGATAATAGATATCACGTTGAAGATGTATTGGCTTTCTCCTGCTATGACCGAATCGGACGCGTCTCTGAGATAAACCTGTAGGTTATAGCATTAGTGTCCCTAAAATTCGGAGTATTTTCTAAATATTCATTTTTATCCTTTACCTTTTAATAACATGTTAATATATATACAATGTGTTTGAATTTTTTCTTGACGAACATCCTGTCACTTTCAATGTATTTGATATTTGATCTAACATACAAAACTAAATTAATGAGCACTTACTCTAACGATAAAAGATGAAAAAAGTGAAAAAAAACTCAAAAATTCACAAATTCTACTTATAAAAATATTACAGAACTAACTAGTAACCATAGTTACTTTTTCCTGATTTTTTTTAGTTTAAATCGTGAGACTAAAGATCCCCAAGGACAGAGAAAATGTCTTGTGATTTTTTTAGCATATCTACTGATCGCAAAAGAATTCATATCCTTTGGATTTACCTCGATCTGTTGACTTTTAATAAAATCAGATTCATATCCGCTTTTGAAATTAGGATCTTGATTTGTACTTGGATCTATATTATATATAAAGTTAATATTGATTAATTAATATCCTTAAATATAATGCAGAGAAGGCAAAATGTTCAATTAATATTAGTAATGATGTAAGTTAAAACTTTGTTATTTAAATAAAAATGCTTAAATTGTTAAAATTATTATGCATTTTGACGATACATGTGAAACAGGGTGTCAACTTAATGGATCCAGGTCTGAGTGGATCCTAAAAGTGGTCCAAAGTGATCCCTACTGTTGGACCTAGGGCCAATAGTCACCTATTATTGGGCAAAAATGGGCCCAGGCTCATTAGGCCTAAAAGTCATTGGGCTTTTGGGCCGACACGTGGCAAAGCTATTGGGTAGCTTTGCCACGTGGCCGCCACGTGGCCACGCATGGCAAAGCTAGTGGGTAGCTTCAACACGTGGCAGACAAGTGACGCCACGTGGATGACACGTGGCGCACATGTGAGAGTCGGACCTCCCTATAAAAGGGAGAAAGAACGGGTGACCAATTTAAAATTTTTCCCATTCTGATATACACACATCAGAGGACTTATTACGGATTAGTTTCAGTAGTTCTCAGATTTTGCAAAGTAAGAAAATTCGTAGAAATCGTTTACGTATCTGATCTATTTGTGATCGTAAACCGCCGGTGATAATATCTCATTATCCGATCCTGTGTGAAGCACGCTACAACAAGTAAGTCTTGTTATTTATTAATAATTTATTTTATTAATTAAAAAGTAATTAACTCATAATTATATGTTGGGTCAAATCCTTCACCTACCTTTTAGTTCATTACACTATTACAGGTTATGGACTGCCCCCCTGGCGAGCGCTCTCGGAACCCGGAGGATCAATCTCGATTTTGACGGACGGAGAAAATTTCGCAGGTCTATCGTGCTTCCAATCTGCCACAAATTAAAGAAAGGACAATCGAGTGTTAGCTCATGATGAATCTACTTATAACAAAATAAAATCACTACCAACAACCGTTTAAATCAACCGGTGAGGACATTGATATAATTTAACTAAGAGATCTAGAAGTAGAATCAATACTTGTTGAAAGAGTTTTGTACCTTTTAAAAATTTCATTCGACTTAAAAATGGATTACTCAACGCACTGATATCCGAATATCAAGTGGTCCAGACCAAAACAAAATAAAAAAATACTACCTTGTGATTTGTGCTTCGGGGCACCATTATCTTATGACCCGTTTGTTGAGCTATCTCACGTTTGAGCTAAAGTCTATAGAAACATTTATTTTCGTTGATATGGGGATTAAGAAAATTAACGGGAAATTAACTCACCGGTTGCGAAGGTGCTCTGTCTTGCAGCCAACGCCATTAGAGGAGTAAAACTCAAAATTGAGATGGCGGCAAGGAGGATTCCGTAAAAGTAAACCATGCCTTTGTAAGCCATCTTCCCTATCCTTCCTTTGTTGAGGAGAGAGTTGAGAGTTCTCTAGTTTATGTGTATTCTCTCACGAAATCTCTTTTATAATACAGAAGAGAGCTATCCAATAGAGATATTGAGTTTCTTTTAGGGAAATGTGACTCTGAAGTCTTGTATTAGTTAAGTAGTCACACATTACATTGGATGAAATCAAATAAATAGATAATAAAACAATGACAGATACATTAGACACAAACATAAAATAACAAAGGGTGGACATAGTGTAAGTAATCTTCATAGGCATTCTTAGAAGATTTAGAAGCCATGACATTGATATCAGCTACAAGAGCTCATAGCTTCTATTGAATAGAGATATTCAGATCGAACCATTAGAAACGCATACTAATATTAGATTAAGAGAGTTTTGTTAATTTTTAAAAATTATATCCAACTCGAATTTAGATTAGTCGACATATTGAATATCCCAAAAACATGTGGTATAAAAAAGTGTGCGCTAGTGAGTCCTAGAGTATATACTACGCAATTAGAAGTTGAATATCATAAATGTTGAGTCTGAAATGGTTTCGACCATTTCCGAAAATCAAAAATGCTGGGTACGATTTAGTGATTCCTATTTTGAAAAAAACTGTGACTTTGAAAAGTTGGATTAAACTTTCTTTTCTTTATGAAATTAGCAAACAATGCTATTGATTTTCGAATAAAATTAATAACGTCGCATGATATACAATATAGTTCAAGTAACTAAATATCACCTAAATAAAAAATCTAGAATTACAAAATATGGTGTGTCAAAGCACGAAATTATACGGTAATAACATGGATTTTTACCTATTTTTTATCATCTTAATTTCATACTTTTTATCTATTGTTGGTTTATCTAACCAATCTATCTTCTCTTTGTGATTGTTGGTGGGTCTATAAAGACTTTCAAACATAATAACTCCTGCCAAAAAAGTCAGAAAGTCATGGTTCCAAAATTAACTCCTGCCAGGAAAATCAAGCTTTCCATGGGAATAAACCGACTTCGGACGGAAGAAAAAGTGGAAAAGATGATTTATCCATTAATTGTGTGACCGGTGAAGGTTGGAAGACAATAGCAATGTATGTCGTTTTAGCATTTAAACTTGGTGGACCTTAGTAACGACCCTGGACGGAACAGTCACGTTATAGAAGAGGAAATCAATGATGAAAGTTCTTAGGCTCCGGTGAAAATTACGGAACGCAAAATTAATCTGTTTTGATAATGTAATAACTTAATCTAAAATTTTAAAATAACGAGTATTTCAAAAATTATAAACAAGTGGACGTTAATCAGAACAAAAAAGTCGGTGCATTAGGTAGGTAAAAGAGGGCGAGAGAAATTCTTGGTTTGATATTTGGGAAAAGTCTATTTTAGTACCCTATGATATCGCAAAAAATCACTTTAGTACCCTGTGATAAAAAATTCATCAATCGAGTCAAACCGCAGCCAATTAACATCACTTAGGTCCAAGGGCAGCTGCCCGGACCTGCCCAAACCCTGCCCGGCCAACTAGACCAGCCACATCATCAAAATCTGATTACGTGACATCTCTCCATCTGCTCCCCTCTTGTCACGACCCAAATTCGAGGTCAGTGACCGGCGCTAGATCCTAATCTATTTATAATGCAAAACGGGTCTAGCCAGCCTCAAACATATTTTTAAGCTTTACAAAATCATACATGTTTTAAGAACCAAAAATATTTACAATCATTCTTTGCATTTGTCCCAAGATCAAATTTAACACTATGTCTACGGAGCCGCTAGACAAAGAACCTGCAAAACTGGAGAGGGGGTAAGTGTTTTGAAACACTCTGTAAGCACATAGAACATAACATATCAGTTATGTTAGATACATGTGGGAGAGACAGAACTTAACTATGTCCCACATCAAATCCAACCAATACGAAAACAATGCTAAGACAACAAAAGACCATCTCACAAATAAGGTCACCAAAGCAATCACATATCAAACATAACCAAATTTTCAGAAAGACTTTCACAAATATATTACATATATCGGATGAACTTCAGATAGGCCTAGATAGTGTCACTCCCATGCCGACACGAGGATACCATATCTTAAAGGTGCCATGAGAAATCAACCCGCCAGCCAAACATATCATATCAGAATTCTTGTATCCTTAGTATATGTGCACATATGCCAACATCCCCGGTTGGTCACGAGTAGACCTCATCATCCGCCATCTCACAAATGACATACCAAATATTCCAAACACACATAATATACATTGACCAAAACATATTGGCCACATAACCAAATTCATACCAAAATATCCCTATATCACGAATTGGGCAAAACAGCCCCAAATAGACCAACAAACTACAAACATCATCAAATTTCGTATAGGCGAAGACCAATCATATAACCACTTCAAAGATAAGTCATATGCATGAGATGCACATAATTAAGGTCTGAAACATGCACATGCACCAAACAAACCAAAGTTGTCATGATCTATATGCTTACTCTAATGACGACCATTCGACGAATGCTTACTCCTCCATGTAATCCTGCTTTCACTTTGGACCTTCGTTTAACCATCTTTCCAAGATTGTTTCATTCATAAAGAACCTTGAGGTAGCAATTCCAGCATACAAAATGAGGTCATTTCCTCACTTCTCCAAACAATTACTTCCAACAATTAAAAATAACCAACTATGGCGCAAACGAGAGTCAACGTCTGAAATGGCTCAAAGCCATCAAAGTAACTCAATTTTTTTCACTCATTGGTCCATACTTAAGTTATTCACATGTATATAATCTGTACAATACTCTTGTATGACCAAAAGTTTATTTATTGATATGTTTTGCCAACCAAGTTAAATATCGAGCACAAGGCAATCCTAATCACTTCTTCTTCGGCAAGCAACCCATATAACTCAATATCACACAAAACCAAGTCTACATATTCATCAATACACTACTCCCCTATTCTTTCATGATCATACCAAGTCCATAAATAAATTTAGAAGTCCAAAGAACTACTTACCAATTTGTTATATATGTACCGTCTTATTTTTGAAACTCAGCAGTCAGTCTATTTTGAAATAACAATTTTGAGCTAATTCCTTTGTCAAAATTGGACAATAATATAGCTTCAGAAAGATATTTGAGTACTCTACAACTTTTATGTTTTATAAAAATTCTATTTCTAAACTAAAATATGCTTACCGATCACAACTTCTTATCCAAATAGGGCATATATATATTCTTAGAAAGGTCTTTAAGTATTTTACAATATATATCAAGATACCAAGGTCTAATTCGGAGTCCAAGTAGACTTACCAAGCACTTTTCAATCACCTGCCCGATTGAATACTACAGTAATCAGTCTGTAGTTCAAAACTAATTTTCTGTTGATTTCTTGATCCAAATAGAACATATGATATACCGTTAGAAAGATCTTTGAGTTATCTACAACTTTTATGAAGACATAAAAGTCCAAATCGAAGGAGAACATAAGTTACTAAGCCGTTCTTTCTTTTCCCTATTTCTTTCTCTCTCTTGTTGCTCTCTCTCCTCTTTCTCTTCTTCTCGGTTTATGGGTGAATTCTGGAGTTCTCTTTCTCCTCCTAGATAGTTTTGAGTCATAAAAAAGAGTGGGTGATTAATCACCCCACGTGACCACCTTTCCAACTCATTCTAATGAGTTTGCAAGTGGTGAAATATGATTGATTGCTTAAAAAAATATGGTCCAATCAGAAAATGTCTGATTGCAGCTCCATTTTCACTACCTTCCCTTATTTTTTGTCAAAACTCATCAACATATGAATTGTAGCCTTGTGTGTATAATTTTTAGATCATATTCATCTGTAATATTTGAAGCAAAATTGAGAAAGATATGTCTGTTTAATTGAACAAAGGTCATTCTATCCGAAATAATCCAACTAAATTCATAAAACTTAGAAATAATTTGACTAGGCTTGATCCAAATTACTAGCATGACAAATCCATGTCTTCCAAAGCTTATAAATCTATTTCTTCTCTTTTCATACCATTTTGAGTCACTCTCTTTTAATCTGAAATGAAGAACTTATGATCAACTTATCATAGCATATCTGAGGTAGTCCGAGATACCAAATGCTTCCTTTCCATCTATCTTTGACAATTTATTTACATAGATATATTATTCTAAATATTAATCTAATATGTCATTACGACTGAGTATACTTCACTTAAGTCTGACTAATATGATTAACGGAGTAGGGTAGGGTATTACACCTCTCCTCTCCCTCTCTTCTCCCACCTTCTCTCTCCAAACCAAGATTAATTTTGAAACCCATAAATAAAACAAACCAAGTTTAACTAGTAAATCCAAAATGTAAATCAATTTTAATAATTTTGGAATTAAAAATGTAAATCTCTCGTATGTGATAATCTCTCTAAATTGATATTTTTTTCTCCGGTCCCATTGATATATTTTGGTATTTACGTATTTATGGATACAAATTTAATTTTAATATTTTTGTAATAAAAATAAAAATATATCTTATCTAATAATCTTTCTAAATTGATATTTTTCTCGGATTCTAACGATATCATTTTAGTGAGATTTTTAATGTATTAATCAGTGGTAGGTGGAAGTCAAAAAGCCTTGGCTCCCAAAAATTATTCCTGTTAGAAATTCAAGCCAATAAACGGACTTCGAATGGAAGAAAAAGTGCGGGTAAGATGACTTGTCCATCAATTGTGTCGTGAAGGTTGGGAGACAAGTAGAGTGCTGAACATCGTTTAGCATTTAAAATCGGTGGACGACCTTATTATCGACTTCCGACGGAGTAGTCACGCTATTGAGGAACAAGTCAATGATCAAAGGTCTTAGGCTATGGTGAATAAGTAAATTCGTTCTAATATTATATTAAAATATCACACTTATATTTTCATTGTTATTTACTATCTTTTTGAATTTTTAATGCTTGTGATATTTTTTAGTACTTATCGAAAAAATAATATATTTTTGTCCGAAAAAGTAGGGGAAGGATAGTACTTGGGCCCTGGCCTCCTTTAATGGTTCGTAATGACTTTATGGGTTTTGAATGGGCTTCATATATCTTCTTTCCCAAGATATTGCGGACTTTATGGCCCAAGTTAGTGCGACTGTTCACTAGATATCCCATCCTTCTAATCCGCTTCATCTTAAAATTATTAGCTGTCTTCTGATAATTAAAAGAAAAAAAATTAAGTTAGATACACAGTACTAGGAAGTCATTTCATAGTTTTTTGGTCCCTAAGTTTTGAGAAATTGAACTATATGATCCATAGTCCATATTATGTCGATAACATACCAAAATTGTCCTTCTCTTCAACCTAAAATTACTATTTTAGTGCTTATTCTACCAAAATTGTCATTCTCTTCAACCTAAAATGACGAGTAAGACTTATTTTATCAAGATTTCGTCCACAAGTTGCATGATCTCACTTGTTTAAGACTAAATTTCAAGAGTGATTCAAATAAATAAAGCTAACAATTAAAGTTGTGCTAATTTATATTTCTAAACAAAGAATTGATCACAAATTGAGAAAATATGAATTTGGTGTGCTTGGAACATCTACTACATACCTTATATGTTTGAATTAATTAAGTTTATTTTAGTGCTTTTGAATTAACTAAGTTGAAAAATATTTGATTGAAAAGAAAAAGGAAGTGGGTAGATTATTGGGTGTATTTGGAAATTTCCTACTTAATTATGTTAAAAAATACTCAATTAACTAAACACCCAGTTAAACCTCGAAATTGATTGATTAATTAATTAGAAATAGAGAAATCAGGGTCATACGATTCATCCAATAATCTACCCACTTTTTTTCACATGACAAAAAAGAAAGGGATTGATGACGTCAACGAGAGACGCATACTAACATTTAAATAAAGAGCGAGAACGGCAAAATAATTTTTTGAATATCAAAAACTTTACCAATAATTATGAAATATTCTAGGGACATGTGAATAATATGTCATGTTTTTAAATTGACTGACTAGGTCAACAAAATACCCAAGAATAACATTTTACCAAACTACAAGAATGTCAAAATAATTTTTGAAAAAGCCAAAACCTCTTAAACGACGAACACCTCAAAAATCATAAACAAGCCAACCAAATAATTACAACAAAAATGTCAGTGTATTAGGAAAAAGAGGGCGAGAGAACTTTTGGTTTTATGTTATATTTTTTTTAAAGAGCAAACTACTCTCCGATCTCTGGTATTTAACGATATTTCTAGTTTGATCCTTGTTATTCCTTTTTTTTTGAAAGAAAAATATATTATATATTAAAAACGACAATTAAGTCGGGAAATCCGAATACAAGAGAGCATCAAGCTCGAGCGGGTGGATGGTAGACCAATCCAAAGGTAGAGAACCTAGCCTACAAAGTTTACAAACCCAATCAGCGACAAGGTTTTGCAAACGATTAATAAGACTAAGTTCGCACAAAGGAAGGGAGCATAAATCTTCTCGAAGATCCAGAATCAAAGTCTCCAGTTGCCAAGGGACCTTCGGGTGAGGATCATACAAGAAGATGTATGCTAGCCGGCAGTCTGTTTCGATTGTAGTAGCCACAAGAGAAAAGCGAAGTTGAATAATCTTGACAGTGGCATGAATTGCGAGAATTTCAGCCTCCAACGAAGAGGAGGCAGAAATCCGCATGGTCTGACCTTCGAGAAGAAAGCCGTCCGAGTTTCTGACAACTGTAGCAATTCCCGAGGAAGACGAGTCTTCAATCCAGGAGGCATCGCAGTTGAACTTCAAGGTCCCAGCGTCCGGAGCAACCCATGAAGTTGAAGTTGAGTTGAAACCCAACGAATCAATTGCTGCAGTACCTAGAACCTGCAAAGTTTCATCACAAAAATAAGTGGCTTGGATAACAATACCACGAGGATCAGGTACTAGACCATCAAAGATAAATTTATTTCTACATAACCAGATGGACCAGCACAAGTGCAGGGCGAAAGACAACAATCTTCTATTACCACCAGAAGAAAAACTGTCAAATAAAAACTTCAGCCAGCCCCCAAAATTAACGTGAAGGATAGGGTCGAAACTGGAAGAGAGAGGGCTGCAAAACCAAGCGGCTCTTGCAAAAGAGCATTCGAACAAAAGATGCACAACAGATTCATCAGCAATGAGACAGATTTTGCATAAAGAGGACGAGTTTAAGTGTCTCTTGTGCAAGTTTGCTGCAGTAGGAAGACAATTTTGAGCAGCTCTCCATGCGAAATGTTTGATTTTTGGTGGAGCATCCACCAACCAAAGTTTCTGCCAAGTACCTACAGCCACAAGAGGTAAATCAGAGTGGGTAGAATTCGCAAGTAAAGGAGGACAAACCTGGTTCTTAAGAACCTGATAACCCTTCTTGACAGAGAAGGAGCCATCAACCGAGTGATGCCAAATTGCTTTGTCAGGAGTACCAGCCCGACAAACTCGAATTTTGCTAATTGCAGCTAGCTCCTCCTGGTTGAAAAGGTTATGCAGCAAATCTGTTCTCCAGCTACCTGTAGACAAACAGATGAGATCCGCAACAGAAGAAATATCCCAAGGAATCACGTTCCTAGGGGTCAACTTAAAACCAGGTAAAGTGGGAATCCAAGGATCAGTCCAAATATTTGTAGTTAGACCATTGCCAATCCTAATCAGAACATCATCCTTAATAGCTTTTTGACCAATAAGAAGGCTATTCCAGACCCAAGAAGGTCTGGAGCCACGGCCAGCACACAATAAATCACCATCGGGAAAATATAAACCTTTGAGGACCCGAAAACACAAAGAAGTCTGGTTAGAATGTAACCTCCAAACTTGCTTGGCCAATAAAGCTATATTGAAGACCTTAAGGTCTTTAAATCCGAGGCCACCTGATCTTTTAGAAACAGTAAGTTTACTCCAACTACGCCAATGGATCTTGTTCATACTCACATCACCCGACCACCAGAACTTGGAAACCAGGCTATTAAGCTTATCAATAAAAGTAGAAGGAAACATCAAGCATTGCATTGTATAACATGGTATAGCAGAAAGAACCGCCTTGATGAGAACTTCCCTCCCGGCCGTAGAAAGAAGCTTTTGCTTCCAGCTCGTGGTCCTAGTGATCATCCTTTCCAAAATGAAATTCAAAGCCTCACGCTTGGATCTACCCCAGAATGAAGGTAGACCTAAATACTTGTCATTTGTAGCCATTTGCTTCATTCCCAAGATATCCGTGATTACCTGTATATTAGGAATGGTCTCCCATCTAGCAAAACAAACACCAGACTTGTCAAAGTTGATCTCTTGACCAGACGCATTAGAAAAACTAACGAGTAATTCTTTCAGCTTAGTGGCTTCAAGAACATTGGCCCCGCCAAAGAGCAAAGTATCGTCGGCGAAGAGAACGTGTGTAAGCGAAGGACAATGTCTATTAAAAGCAAATCCCTGAATCTCCCCCAACCTCTTGGACCGAGCGATAAAATGTGCAAAAGCGTCTGAAATAAAGAGGAATAAAAAGGGGGAAAGGGGATCACCTTGTCGTATTCCCCTAAAGGAAGGGAACCATGGAAGAGGCTGACCATTGAATAAGACGCTGTAAGAAGTAGAAGTGATGCAGCTCATAGTACAAACAATCCACTTTTCAGGAAAGCCAAGTTGTCTCATAACAGATTCCAAAAACTTCCAATTAACAAGGTCATAAGCTTTTTTCAAATCAAGTTTAATGGCCATGGAATTCTTAGTCTTCCTAGAAGCAGTTCTAAGGCAATGAAAAGCTTCATGGGCAATGATCACATTATCCTGAATAGATCTACCCTTAACAAATGCACCTTGACACTCAGAGATTAAAGATTCCATACAAGGTTTAAGACGATTCGCAAGAACTTTGGAGTACACCTTGTAAGCGAAATTGCATAGACCAATCGGCCTAAAACCATGAATACTGCTAGGATTAGGAATCTTAGGAATGAGAGCAATAAAAGTCTTATTAAGTTCAGATGGTACACGACCAGAAGCAAATAAATCCCTAACTAAGGCGATCAAGTCAGGAGAAGTCGTACTCCAAAATTTCTGATAGAAAATGCCAGAAAACCCATCCGGGCCTGGACTTTTGGTACCACCCATATCAAAAATAGCTGCCTTAATTTCATCAACAGAGATGGGAACAATCAAATCAGCGGACATAGCAGAGGTGACTAGCCGCGGAATGCAACCAATAATCCCATCAGAATTCAAAGTAGGTTTCGCAGAATACAGATTCTTAAAATGATCAAACACATGAGTTTGCAAAATACGCTCATCATCAATCCATGAACCATCTTCTAGCTGTAACTGAACAGGTTGGTTTACCTGTCTTCTTTGGGTGGCTGAAGTATGAAAAAAAGTCGTGTTTTTATCGCCCCAGTTGAGCCAAGCCACTCTGGACCTTTGCTTCCAGAAGATCTCTTCTTGTTCCATCAAAAAACCAAGCTCCTTTTTAATCTTGATCTCCTCATCGTTACAGCGAGCAACCAGATTAGAGGCCTGTAAGACCTGCAATTGAGAAGTCAAGAAATCTATCCTAGATAGTCTATTTTCATTCCTATTCCTACTCCAAGCAATCAAGTCACTAGTGCAAGACTTGATTTTCTTTGCAAAAATTTCAGGAGGAGTACCAAAAAGAGGAACAGTCCAAGCATGATCGATAATATCACGACAACCATTCTCCCTTAGCCAAAATTCTTCAAAATGGAATGGTCTACGTCTAATTCTTGAAAAATTAACACTCAAGAAGAGATAGCAATGATCGGACCCCCAGAAAGGACCATGTAAGAGTTGAGCTCTAGGAAAAAGATTCCTCCAGTTAGCATTCGCAAGAGATCTGTCTAACCTTTGTAAAGAGTAACTCGGACCTTGTTGACGATTAGACCAAGTGAAGATGTTACCTTTGAAGCCGAGATCAATCAAATGTCCGTGTTGGATAAAGTCTAAAAGCAGGTTCATCTGCCAAATGTCAGGGGCCGCACATTGTATGGGTGGAGAAGAAGGAGAAAAAAAACATACCTGAGTCGAGGGGCACGGCACCCCCCGATGTACGCCAGCCTCGCTCACCACCCTCAAAGAATCTAACACTTTTTTCTTTTCCATAAGGCAATCCACTCTGTCTATTTCGAAAAGCACTCCCTCTCCCGCAACACCACTAAGGTGAGCCTCTCCCTCACATTGTATGGGTGGAGAAGGAGAAGAAAAACATACCTGAGTCGAGGGGCATGGCACCCCCCGATGTACGCCAGCCTCGTACTCCGCCGTCAAAGAACCTACCACTTCATCTTTTGTTCTTTTGCCAGTAGGAAGAAAACTCTTGAACTTTCTCCCAACCCTAGAAACCCCCAAATTTCCTTGTAATTGAGAGCCATGTTTTCCAATTTTGCTTGAACTCGTTGATAGCCCATCATCCATGAAAAGGTCTTCATCCCCTTCCACCCTAGCAGAGGAACCCAAACTATTTTTGTTTATTTTTATTTTTTTTCCCACACAAGGAACAGTAACCCAAAGAGCGTCTTTCCTTTTAAGGTTCTTGTAAGATTTTTTTTCCAAGGTTGAAGCCACGACCACATGATCTGAAAAAGAGTTGGTAGTCACGTGGGCCAAGGATGTCCCACTAAGCCCACCTTTACTAGAGCTTAAAACCATAGGGGCCACAAGTGCAGAAGACGTCCCAGCATCACCAACCATGGGGACCACTTTGGAGGAAGCTTCTGCCCGAGGAAGGGCTAAAGAAGCCCTCGCTTTTTCCAGAAAGGCTGCCGGTAAAGCTTGAAACTGTTCGACCAAATTAATGTATTGATCGAAAATACAATCTTCATCCAAACTTTTATCAACCACGGCCAACTCCCTAATAACAACCCGCGACTGTGGACCAACGTTCGATCGACGGGGGGGAGAGTCGGACTGGTTTCTCCCACCCCACTTAAAGTCGGGGCGGAGCCAGTCCCCAAAACCTTTAGATAAATGGCTATGACCGTCACCTGTTTTCGTCCTTCAAATTTGTTAAAATGTAAATCTCAGGTCCCTACAGTCGGAATCGAAAAATTTCTCCGGCAAAGAAACATTTTAAAAGACCCAAATACCCCACGAATAAAAAATCACCTAAAAATAAACTAACCTCACTCACCCCTCTCTTCTCCCCTCTCTCCTCTCTTCTCCATTGACGGCATTTCTCCATTAAAACAAGTTGCATAAACATCTATTGGCTGACCCGTACTGTTTCTTTCTCTTTTTGAAAACCCAATTAGTGACTTCTTGCTTCGATGCTTTGATGTTTCAATGCTGACCCTTGGTACTTTTTTTTTTCAGTACATTCCTGGAACTAAGATGGTGTTACCTGGATTAAAGAAACCACGTGAGCGGGCCGACCTCATTGCCTATCTGAAGCAGGCTACTTCATCTTAGTGGGTTTATCCAAACTTGGCAGCAACTGCAGATTGTTTCGCAGAGCAGATTCTTTACAATAATACAAACCATTTGGTACAATGAGCAGTATTAGCTAACTATCTGGTTCTCTATTGAGAGTGCCCATCTTTTGGTGGACTTGAATTGTGTTGAGCCAACATGTTGTGTCGTTTGTCCCATGGTATTTGCTGTGTGAGTTACCTGGTCAAATTTCCTGTTCCACGAAACCATTGATGACCTTTAACAAGCACCCATAATTTGCTAAGAACCCCATCAATGGAGAAGAGAGGAGAGGAGAGAGGGGAGGATGGAGGAGAGATGAGAGACGAGAGAGGTTAGATTATTTTTGGGTGATTTTTTAATTGAGGAATATTTGGTTCGTCGCCAGAGAAATTTTTTGATTTCGACGCTAGGAACCTGAGAGTTGTATTTTAGCAAACTTTGAGGACATAACTAGGTGTTTAGGAGCAATAAGGATCAAACTATAAATATTAATAAATACTAGGACTGGAGAGCAATTTATCTTTTTTGAATATAGATGTTTGTAGATTTATTATTAAAAAATTATATCTGATTATAGTATGTGTTTTGTTTATTTTCTACTATCATATTGTGCATGATGATACAAGTCATCATAATTCTTCCCATTAAAACTTTGTCTCAAACAAGACATGGACGTCAAAAAAATGCAAAATGTTATAGAACTCCAAATGCTCGTTCGACATTCTTTCTAACAGCCTCTTGATGTTGAGCAAACAACAAATTTCGAAATTTTTTTTTTGAGGTTTGGACTTGTTCAGTGATAGGAACTTGACTAAGATTCGTAGAAAACAGAAAAAATTTATAATATCGAGAGCTTGGACAATCTTCAGAATTGAGATAAGATTGATAATTTTGGGAGTTTGTATTATTTAGATCTATAATAGAATTAAAAAAATTTAGACTGTGTATCTAAATATATTAATATTAAATTTTATTTATAGCGAATTGAAAAATACGAATTTTGATAATTTTTACTCAAAATTAACTTAAATTTTTATAACCACTTTTAATTTATATCCAACAATATCAACTTCAACTAATGACATTTACGTGTCAATACGATTGGTTTGTGACATAAGGTTGGCTACCCCACCCAATGTCACCTAGGTCAGCAGTTAAATTTTTTTTTTCGAACAAAATTGGTGACAATATTACCAATGAAGATAGTCTTAGGCCCGATAAACAATACGAATACGGAACTAACTAACTTTGATACGTTCTAATTTTTATGTCTAATCTGAAATTTTAAAATGATAAACAAGCAAACCAGTTAATCAACAAAAATGTCGGTGTATTGGGAAAAAGATTGCGAGAGAGAGTTTTGCTTTAATTTTTCATTGTTATTTATTATTATTTTGAATTACTTAGTGATCAAAATACTTTTGCCTGAAAAAGTAGGAAACGAATATACTTGGGCCCTAGCTTCCTTTAATGGGTCCTTTATGCATTTGTGGGCTTTGAATGGGCTTCGTATCTAACGACCCAAGTTAGCGTGACTGTTCCCTAGCTACCCACTAATCTTCGTGGGGTTAAATACTAATAGTTTTGAGTTTTGTTACCTTTGAAAAATCTTAATAGATACGAATTGACCTAGTAAGTATCTGAACATAAAAAAAATCAACCAAAATCTTAAAGACGAAAAATATAAATATTAGCTTTCTTCTTATATTTTTAAAGTTTCCTGTCTTATGACCA
Organism: Hypericum androsaemum; assembly: GCA_963995505.1. Classification (NCBI taxonomy): domain Eukaryota; kingdom Viridiplantae; phylum Streptophyta; class Magnoliopsida; order Malpighiales; family Hypericaceae; genus Hypericum; species Hypericum androsaemum. Next base: position 3,441,693 of record OZ023190.1, on the reverse strand, counting down.
TAGACTCGCACACACCAAAAACAAGGGACGTGAATCAACTAATTTTCTCATCTCACAAGCACAAGCCCTTGCATACCGGCCTTCTAATTTTCCCTCCAGTACAAAGAACACTCATCTATTTCAAACCACATTAAGTTAATGCTATTATTGGGAGAGTTCGGCAAAAGTGTAAGAAATTTTGATTTTCTTACGAGAGTGTGGTTGGTTCAAATTTTATGTAAGGTCCGACATCTCCTGAGGCAGAAGACAGTCAAGCTGACCTACTGCAAGCCATCCAAGATTACGAGTGTGCAACAACTACACCAAATTCGAAAAAAATACAACCTGGATAAACCAGTCCAACTGAACTCAAAGCAATTCTAGATGTCATACCCTTCAACTATAGGACGAAGAAAGAGCATAAAAACACGAAAAATCCCAAAACACGGAAATCCCCCCGACATAACATTCAAACATCGAATCAGTCCCAGCAAACTCAAAGCAATTCTGCCTGTGATTCCTCCCAACTATATTCAGCACAGCAATCATGGCAGTGCGAGGCAGGGCGAAAATAGTGCACAAAACAAGAAAATTTCAGAACATTGAATCTCCCACACATTCCGAATAAATGCACAAGGCACAACTTGTTATACTGGTCCAAGTAATGTCAGAGCAATTCTGCATGTTTCACTTCTCTACTCCGATCTAAACGCAAACTCCATAAGTGCAATGGAGAACACTGAAAACACAGAGCATTGAAAACCCCAGATCCTCCAAATGCTACGACCATATAACATAAAACGAAAAAGCTCCATGCGTATGTAAATAATGCAGAACGCAACCAGCAGTCGGAAGAGAAGAGATCAACACCTCAACAAGATTAACACATCGAAAACAAGGTCCCAAAAGAGGAATCTATGTGAATAGAAAAGAATATGCAAAAATGACATTCAAGTGAAGGCATTCATCAAACCGTGTTCCGGTGAACAAAAGAATACACATATATATTCACAGGAGAAGAGAATATAACAGTCCAGCGAAGGTAGAAGCTTGCAAGAAAAGCAAGAAGTTAGAGGGAGGAAATTTTGTCACACACATATATCCCTTTCTCAAGTTAATGTTGTCTTTCAAATCAACGTCGTCATCCGGTTATTGCAGTTTCTGTTTACGATACAGATACCACACACAAAGACTATCTTCATTTGATTACATCATCCAATGTACGCTGGTTAGACTAGCTTACACCTGCAACAAGGGGCAGGACTCGAGACAAAGTTCCTCATCTCAGAAGCCCTTACATCATGCCTTCTATTTTCCCTGCAGTATACAGAGCACTCGCTTATACCTCACCAATACAAGTTCACACTATCGATATCTCCTAAGCCAGAAGGCTTAACCACATTCACCTACGGCATGCCATCCAAGATTGCAAGTGTGCAACAACTACACCATGTTTTGAAAGTAAAACCGTTTAACCAGTCAAAGGAAACTCCAAGGAGCTGTAATTGCTAAACCCCTTAACCATATGCAACACAGAAAATCATAAATCTCAAACATGGGGCCCCCGGACATTACATTCAAGTGGAAAAGCTACAACCGGCTAAACCAGTGCGAGTAAATTCAGATTTGTTCTGCCCATTGTTCCCCTCAACTATATTCAACACAGCAAATCATGGCAATGCAATGCAAGACGACAAAAAAGAGCATAAGAAACACGTAAATCTAAAAAAAAATTACAATGGAATGGACGAAACTGAAAATTTCTAAACCAGTCCAAGTAACCTCGTAGCAATTCAGCATGTTAAACTTCTTAACTACAATCGAAACGTAATCCCAATACACGCAATGCAGGATACACACCGGAAACGGAGAACACTCGGGACCCCGAATTTGCCAGGTGCTACGACAATCAACATAAAGACCAAAAAAACATGGTGTATTTATATATTTACATATAACGCAGTACGAAGCCAGCAGTTGAAAGAGAAGAGAGACCAACATCTCAACGAAATTAACACATCGAAAACAAGATCCGAAAAGATGAAACTATGTACACAGAAAGGGGAAAGTCCATTCTATTCAGTTCCTACATATAAGTGGAATTTTTTTTTAACTAAACGGGAGGGATATTAGAGAAGGAGAAGCCCTGGTAACCCTTATAAGCGTAATAAGCGATCCTCGTGTAATAAAACCCCGGTATGAACAGAACCACTCCAAGAATCGCGAAGAATAGCCCTGCAAATCGAGAGGCCACTAAATTAGGGCACCAAAACGCCGCCGTACAAGTACAATAGGGGAAAGAAAGGGAGAGGGGGATATAATCAATTACCGTGGGCGCGGTCGCCGCCGACGTGGTTGGCGGTCATGAAGAGGCCTAAAACGATGCCGGCGAGGCCGAAGACGAGGAGGGAGACGGCGAGGGAGATCTCCTTGATCGGAGGCCGGTTGTTCACCACGTACGACGTCCCCATCATTAGGTCCTCGTCCGTTATCGAGAACGCGTGGTCCACGTACGCCATCTTCGATGAGCTCTTCTTCTTCTTCTTCTTCTTGGTTTTTTTTTTTGGTTTAGGAGGCGATCTGGTTTTTGGATTTTTTAGTTTTTTTCTTGGGGTTCAAGTTCTAATGAAGTTGGACTTTTAGAGAGAGAGGGGGCGTTTTTGGGATGAGGGAGGGAAAACGCGCGGTGAGTCGGTGACGGTACGGAGATAAAAAGACGTTAGGCGCGGGGTGGTGGTGGAGTTAATTGGGTATATTTCTACTCAAAAATATTGGGTATATTGTTAAATATTTGTTAGAAAAATTTAACTAATTTTTGAATATTATATTTTACTCAACTTTAAATTAATCAGTTTAATGGATATGTTATTTAAAAAAATGGTGATATTCTCAAGGGATGGGATTGGTTAACAAGATCCCAAAAACATGGATAAAATTTTAACTATATTTTGATATAATTCTACATTTCTGGTTATCAAAATTTATATATCTAAGATAAAATAATAGTCGATTATGTGATGCGACAAAAGTTTCTTTAGATATGGAACAACCGGTTTGGTCTTTTTTTTATTAGGTATAAACCAGGATAGATTGAGTGTGGATCGTATTGGCCTCTCTCAACTATCCGGATAAGGATCTATAAGATCCAAACCCAAATAGTTTTAACCTTATTTTCATGGCAATGGGTAGACTAGCATAAGGATCTATAAGATCCAAACCCAAACCCTTGATTTAGAAATAAGACTCAAAGCCTACCCATGACTATATGGATATTTTGAATAAAGACTCGGACCCTAGGGTCCAAATAAAGATCCATGCCCTACTATAGACCCGTTGCTTTACAACATACTTTTATCATTTCCATATAATCAAAATAAAAAAATTTAACACAAATTATTAAAAATCTCCCATGTAATAAAATGATAATATCAAATTAAAGTTGAGAATACATTTTAAACCAACTAAATAAGTGTTATTCAAATGGATAACATTTGACCACAACATAGAAAATAGGGCAAATTACCCTCACACCCATGTACTTTGGTCAGCCTCCCCCTAGGGTCCCTGGATTTTGATGATAATAGACTCTCGGGTCCCTGGAACCGGAATATTCCATATTCTCCGGCGAACCCCCACTTAAAAAGACAAAACTACCCCTCACACTTAATTTTTTTTTAAACCCTCCTTCTCATCCCCTTCATCTTCTTCAACTCCCGTTTGTTAACCCCTCCACGTTCGAGACGGTTATTATGGAGGCGGATTTGAAGTGCAAGATTAAATCCGATTTGGAGAGCTTTCTCAAGGGGAAGCAGTACTACCACCGCCTCGGCCACGCCTGGAAGCAGAGCTACCTCCTCTACTGCCCCTCCGGCACCGGTAAATCCGCGTTCGTCGCCACCATGGCCAACTTCCTCCGGTACGACGTCTACGAGGTCGACCTCACGCGCATCGCCGACGACGCCGACCTCAAGCTCCTCCTCCTCGAGACCAGGTCCCGGGCGATTATCCTCATCGAGGACCTAGCCTGGTTCATCTCCGGCCGCGAGATGGGGGAGCTGGCGGGGACCGGAGTTACCCTGGCGGGGGTACTGAGCTTCATGGACGGGATCCTGAGCTGCTGCGCGAAGGAGAGGGTGATGGTGTTCACGATGAACAGCAAGGACCACGTGGACCCGACGCTGCTCCGACCGGGCCGGATCGACGTCCACATCCACTTCCCGTTGTGCAATTTTTTAGCCTTCAAGACGATGGCAAGCAGTTACCTCGAGGTCAAGGACCACAAGCTGTTCCCCCAGGTGGAGGAGATCTTCCTCGCCGGCGCCGCCCTAACTCCGGCGGAGATCGGCGAGCTCATGATCGCCAACCGCTCCTCCCCGAGCCGCGCTCTCAAGTCTGTCATCAACGCGCTCCAGACCGAAGGCGAGTCTCGGTCATGCCGGAGGAAGCCGTTGCCACCGGTTCACGACCCCGACAACCACTCCGGGATCTTCTCCCGGGACGGGGTCAACGCGATGGGGAAGGACATTAAAAAAAATTAAGTGTGAGGGGTAGTTTTGTCTTTTTAAGTGGGAGTTCGCCGGAGAATATGGAATATTCCGGTTCCAGGGACCCGAGAGTCTATTATCATCAAAACTTAGGGACGGGACAATCATTTTCCAAAATTCAGGGACCCTAGGGGGAGGCTAACCAAAGTACAGGGATGTGATGATAATTTGCCCTAGAAAATATATGCGATTAGGTTATTTTAATGTAAGTCGCTACATCTTTTTAAGTGATCCTCTAGGTTTATTTTAGGTGTAGGCTAATTTTTTTTGCGGTTGTATTTAAATATTCTTAGAAATATATAAATATGAATATAAGTTTGGTATAACTAGGATCTTATTAAGGTATGATCTAATTAATGAGTTTATGGATATGATTAGGATTCATATAGACTCTATCTATATAGATAGACTCAAATTCATACTCTACCCAGGACCCATAGACCCTAAGATCCACATGGTAGGGTAAGGATCTGATCTACCGGATCTGGGTCTTTTTATTATCCCTAATTTTCACAACTAAAATTCATTATCACTTAATGTATACCATCGTCACTTTATTATAATCAATTCACTTCACGTGTATTTTTTTATAAATCGATTTTTTTTCGTAGCTGGGTTTGAATCCTCTTGGTCACTCCCTACTCCATCTGTCTTCTATTGCATTAGGACAATTACTCATTAATATCATTTCATATGTATATCATTATCAGTGAATACCATACCAGTGAACCCCTTTGGTCCATTTAGTTATTCCTGGACCTAGTCTGCACTCAATTCGGACCCCAATAAATCGAACTGGGTTTGAGTGGGATTACCGGGTTTCTGATTTGGACTTGGACTTGTCTCGTTTCTTGGTTTGGAATGGATTTGCACCTACTTGTTTTTTTTGGTGGAAGGATTTGGACCTACCTTGCCTCTGGGGTACAGCAAGAGTCGGGGCCCGGGGTGGATCTCCTACCGAAGTCAAACCTTGGACAATCTAGATTCTAGATCACATTTTTTTTTATGAGGGAATCTAGATCACTCATTCGGTCTACCTAAACCTAAACAAATCTATGGACCCAAAACAAATCTAACCGTTCTTTTATGATTTTGGTTTTGCCTCTTTCTGGCTCTTGCCAATGGTTTTGAAGGAGCTATCCGAAAATATATTTTTTCCGGAGATTTTAAAAAAATTTATGAGTTGGAGCTATTAATATAAGTGTTAAATATTTATTAGAAAAATTTATTATTATTCAAAATTTTTATTTTTTATATAAAATTTTATCTTTATCTTAATATTTATTGAGTTGAATTTTTTTTTCTGAAATTAGACGGTCTCAATAAAATTTTATCGATCGTTCAATCCATTAAATATCTAAATATAACTTGTTTCAACCAAACAAATCTTCTGTCGTTTTTGGCATGAAAAAGGCTTTCTTTCTTTTCTCATGAGAGCTCTTTTTTACACCGAAATAAAAAAAAAATCATTAGTGTAGAAAGCTCTTTTTTAAGACTTCATTTTTTTGTGACGGAAATGTCTATGGACCTCTTTTGAAAAATACTGTAATTTGTCATTACCATAAATTTATCAATAACCGATTTGTAATTTGTCATGTACAAATTTTTTAAAAAAAATCTCTCAACCTCTCTCTCTCCACCTCTTACTTCCCACCTCGCCTAGCGACTAATTTCTGCCCGAAATGGCGACCGTGGGATCGATTACAATCGTAGCGGCGGCGCTAACCTTGTCAGTATTAGCGATCGGGTTACCGTTCATCGTTCCGGCGTCGGCGTCGAGCTCGGAGTCTGCTTTTGTAAAGAAGACCATCGATTCTCACCAGATCGTCATCTTCTCCAAGTCCTATTGCCCGTAACTAATTACTTTCTTCCCTTTATCTCCTTTTCTCGCTGATTGCTTCTTGGGTCTCTAGAAGGGGAGATCTGGATTGAACAGATTGTAACATTTTGTGGGTCCCAGAGGATAGAAACTTCTTTTTGGTATTGGGTCCCATTTTGTTTGGTGGTTTTGGTTCTCTGTTGTAAGATATGTTGGAATTTCTAGCTGCATTGCGTCGAGGCGTCGAGTACGAATAGAGATGAGGGCGAATCTATATCCGAAGCATGATGATATAATGGTTTAAACTTCGGTAGAATTGGAGATCACATTGTAGGAAGGGGTGCTGTTGTTATCCGCCTTTTCGTTTTCTAGCTTTCGAGTTATCTTCGTCGAGAACAGCCAAGGTCTTTGATTATGTAGTGAGTAAGTGTTTCTGCAAATATCGTTGAGAGAGTGGTTGTACAAGATTTGCTGTGTCGTTGCAGGTATTGTAGGAGAGCGAAGGCTTTTTTCAAGGAGTTGAAGCAGAAACCGTATGTTATCGAGCTCAATGAAAGAGGTTTGCTCTACATACTTCTCTTACTGTGCATTACAGATTGTAGCCTGTTTTGTTCATCTCATTATCTTCCTCCGTTGTCTGCATAACCAACGAGCGCAATAGTATTAGTGAGACGATATATTAGGTTGCTCTGAATCAGAAATTTGGGGAAGACAAGCTGATTCTTGAAGACTAAAAGAGAGAGAGAGTGAAAAGGGGTGATACAAGAAATAAGAAAGTACCGTATTCAACCAACTATAATATATAAAACCCACAAAATCTTGGTCTACAACTTGCTAGCAGCGTGTCCAGCCTTTGATTCCAGTCCTGGTCTTTTAACTTTTTGCGAATTTGCTTAGAAGATGATACGGAATAGCCAGAATCCTGCTGATTCAGTATTCCAGCCTTTCTCATAGCTTCTGCATCTGGCATAAGAACTCAGAACACTGAGTTTGAAGCATTAGAGTATGTTGTCATATTTTCGTGTTTTCGGAGACAGTGGCACCAACTTTTGTCTGACATCCTTAATGATATTTTCTTTGGGCATTAAGCAAAACTATTGCTGGTTCGTTCACAAATTTCTTAGAAGTGATAGACGTGTGGTATTTGCGCGTGAAATGTATTTGCTTGGATGGCAGCTCGCTAAAAGATCGTTTGAATCTGTGCTTGCAGATGACGGAAGTGACATCCAGGATGCACTAAGCCAAATTGTCGGCAGGCGCACCGTACCTCAAGTGTTCATAAACGGGAAGCACATCGGTGGTTCGGATGGTAAGATTATATGCTTTTCGGAAAGTATTGTTGAGATTACAAACTCCATTTCTCTTGAAGATGTCTCATATCGTCATTGCAGATACCGTTGAAGCTTATGAAAGCGGAGAGTTGGCGAAACTTCTCGGCATTGAAGACGACGGTGACGATGTTCATGATGATCTGTAAGCCGGTCTATAAAATGGCTGGTAACATACAATTTCAGGATTTCTTCTCTGGGTTAGGAGGCCACTGAGCGATTAAAAGCCGCAGTGATGTTTTAAGGCTGGGACATTGAATTAGTTTATTTTCTTCGTCGTCTGATCTTGGCAGAGAGAGGGAACAGAAAAGGATTACATCCATTTCCTTCTATTTGGCATTAAGTAACGTGTTTTATATGAAATCATATGAAAGTAAACTATCCTGAATTCGAAATCTCTTGGTTAAAATGCTCAATTCACTATAACCAATTATACATTAATCCATATTTCTCTATCCAAATACAATAAAAATAAAAATTTTGACTAAAAGTTTTAACTATAGGCAAATGGGCAGCTTTTGTAACAAACTATTTTCTAATACCATTTCTAAACTAACTAATCTAAATTGAATTGAGTAAAATATTTGATTAGTCCACAATTTTTTTCAACAAACGTTTAATGTTGTCGTATTATAATTCCACATACATTAGTTAAATTATAAATTTTTATTTTATACTTTTAATATCCATATATTATCACACCTACTACAGTAAAACCTCTCTCCTCTAAAGTGATAACCTCTCTAAATTGATAAAAAGTCTTGGTCTCGAGTCGAGACCAGTGTTAAAATTTAATAACCACTCTATCATAATAATTAATATTTTTTAGAAAATTTTAGTGTAAAATCTCGGTCCTAATTTTTGCATAAAGTGATATTTTTGAATAAATACATATATTTTCACATACTTCGGGAATTCAAAAAATATTTTAAGATAATAGTTTGTACTAAATTTGCTTGTTTAATGAATTTTACATCATCATTCATCTTTTGAATTATTTTTTAAATGGTCATTGTGATCAATGACTTGTTGTAAAACAATATCTCAGTCGAGTGTGGCATTTAAATAACTCTACAACGCGAGATTTTAGGTGACTCGAATATAGATGAAGTAATTTTTGAATTTTAAATATTTTTTTCTCAAAAACTCAATTTTAATATTTTTGGAGGAAAAAAATATAAATCTCATTTATTTAATAAAGGGAAAAGTCCACTTTAGTACCCTGTGGTATCGCGAAAAATCAAGTCAGTACCCTGTGGTTTAAAACGTATCAATTGAGTCATACTTATTCCAATTAACATCAATTAGAGGCCCGGACAGCTGCCCGGACCTGCCCGGACCTACCCGACCCCTGCCCGAACTACGTGGCCAGCCACGTCACCAAATTTTGATGACGTGGCGCCACGTGGAGAGGAGGAGGAGGATGACGCGGGGAGGAGGAGGAGGAGGAGGACGCGGGGAGGACGTGGGGGGAGGAGGAGGAGGAGGAGGACGCGGGGGGAGGAGGAGGAGGAGGAGGAGGACGCGGGGGGAGGGGGAGGAGGAGGAGGACGCGGGGGGAGGAGGAGGAGGAGGACGCGGGGAGGAGGAGGAGGAGGACGCGGGGGGAGGAGGAGGAGGAGGATGCGGGAGGAGGAGGCGGAGGAGGAGGAGGGGAGGAGGAGGAGGAGGAGGGAAGGAGATGGATGTCCACGTGGCGCCACGTCATCAAAATTTGGTGACGTGGCTGGCCACGTAGTTCGGGCAGGGGTCGGGTAGGTTCGGGCAGGTCCGGGCAGCTGCCCGGGCCTCTAATTGATGTTAATTGGAATAAGTATGACTCAATTGATACGTTTTAAACTATAGGGTACTGACTTGATTTTTTGCGATACTACAGGATATTAAAGTGAACTTTTCCCTTTAATAAATTATCTAAAGTGATATTTTTTTCGGTCCCAATAATATTATTTAATAAATTTTCTAAAGTGATATTCCTAAAACCCCTTCGCTTTGACTCTCTCCTATAATGAGACAAAAACGCAAATCCCGGGAGCCCACCGGAACGGCGCCGTCGATGGACGCCGTCCCATCCTACGCCGCCCTGATAAAGCGCCTGGCCTCCACCGACGCCAAGGCCCGGAACCGCGCGCTGTGGGCCCTACTGTCCACGTGGCTGCCGTCCCAGACCCGGATCCCCGACAAGGACATGCGGCGGCTCTGGAAGGGCCTCTTCTACTGCGTCTGGCACTCCGACAAGCTCCCCGAGCAGGCCCGCCTCGCCGACCGCCTATCCGGGATGGTCCTCGAGCTCCACGCCCCGCTCTCGCTCGAGTTCTTCTCCGTGTTCCTCCTCACCATGCGCCGCGAGTGGGGCGGGATCGACTTCCTCCGCCTCGACAAGTTTTCCCTCCTTATTCGGAGGTTTATCTGCGCTGGGCTCGCACTGTTGAAGAGGAATTCGTGGGGGTTGGAGATGGTTAATGAGGTGGTTAGGGTTTTGGTGGCGAGGACGTTTATGGATTCGGGGGATTCGAATGGGAGCGGGTGAATTATCATGTTGCTTCGGTTTTTTTGGAGGAGTTTAAGGGGTTTTTACCGTTGAGGAGGGAGGTGTTGGAGGCTGTTTTGGTGCCGTTTGTTGGGGCTGTGGGTAGGGTTTCGGGTAAGGTTTTGGTCGGGAAGATTAAGTGTTGTTTGTTCGATGAGTTGGTCAAGGCGGGGAGGGGGTTTCTGGATGCCAACTGGGTTGTGTTGGAGCATGGTGATGCGGGTTTGTTGGGTCCTGTAGCTCTTGGGCTTGGATTCTCTGGTAGGTTCTACGAGCTGGGGTCTTCTGGGGATTGCATTCAGGGAAATCGCGAGGTTGTGTTTGGTTTGCACGAGGCGTTTCTGAAGTTGGAGAAGGATTATGCTGCCTTGAATGTTGAAGTTGCTTTACCTGATGCTCTTGTTGAAGATGAGGAGATTCTGCAATTGGTTCCTATTGATAATAGTGCACAAATGGAGGTGGATGATTCTGTTTCCGAAGAGGGAAAGCGGGCAAGGAAGAAGTCAAAGAATGGTTCTGGTGGCAGTGGCAAAAAGGATAAGAAGAAGAACTCGGGTTCCAATTTAGCTGAAAATGGTAGCAATATAGTTGCGGAAAGTGGTAGCTCCAATGGAAATGTAGAAGTGATTGAGCCCAATGGTTCTGTCATAGCGAATCTCCGGATGCAGTTTGAGAAAGTCGCTAAAGAGGTGGGCTTCAAAAAGGGTGTTGCAAGCTGTTGCGATTCCGATGAAGTTAATGTTGTTGATGGCAGGGTCTCCAAGAAGAGAAAGAGAGAAAAATAAAGGTAAGTCTGAAAGTCAAAACTGGAAATGACTTGGGCTTGACTAGGTTAAATGATGCAGAGGTTACTTGTAAGGCCGGAGAGGAGCGTCAAAAGGGTGACGTTTTCCGACAACAATTTGGTGTTGAGATTGCCACCTTCTGTAACACCTAGGGGCAGTGCTCTTAAGAAAGGTGTGCCACCAGGTCCAATCAGAGAGCTAAAGAGGTGGAAACCTAGAGCTAGAACTTTGAATAAAAGCAGAAAACCGATACGTGCTGTTGCGCCTGCCCTTAAACGTATCAAGAAGTTGCAGTCTCTTCCAGCCTAGGTTGAAGATTCCATGCTTTCTAGGTTTTGTTCATGTTCAATTTATTTGTTTTTTTTCCTCCTCTTACAATGATGGAACTGACACCACTTGCAATTGTTACTCCCATCAACTTGCAGTTCAATGTTCTGTCATTGTTTGGTAACAGAGATTTTAATTTGTCACTTTTTTACTCTTCGCGTTTTCGGAAGATACGAGTGGGGAACTATGTTGAGCCCTCTGTTGTCAATTGTGCGCTATAGCGTGTGTTGAGAAAAAAGATCGAAACGAGTAAAACACGAGATACAAGAATTATGTGGAAACCCCAAAATGGGGAGTAAACCACGGGCAAAGGAGAGTCGTCCACTATGTGAGTCCAATCGGTTACAAGGCCTCCGTGAGGGTTCTCTCTACCTCACAACTCTCAACTAGTACAAATAAGACCTAGGCATAGGCTGTATATATATAGGAGACTAGCACTCTATTCTGATCAGGAAATAGAGCCCTACTCTAATTAGGAATTTGGAACAATCCCTAACAAATCTCCACCTTGGACCAAATTCTATGACTCCAACATCAACGTTTCTCCACCTTCACCACCAGCCCCTAAGGGCTATCAGCATCAAGCATGAACACCTACCAAGTCCAAACAATGCTCGAACTTAGTACCAGAAAGCGGCTTCGTCAACATGTCTGCAGGATTGTCCTTTGTACCCACCTTGCTCACAACAATGTCACCTTGAGCAACATGCTCCCGAATGAAGTGGTACCTCACATTAATGTGCTTTGTCCTCTCATGATACATAGCATCCCTCGTGAGATGGATAGCACTTTGACTATCACAGTACACTGTACCGACCTGCAGCTTCTCGCAGATTTTACTGAAGAAACCTTTCAACCAGATAGCCTCCTTTACACCTTCAGTTATAGCCATGTACTCCGCCTCAGTGGTAGACAACGCCACTGTCGCCTGTAGACAAGCTCTCCAACTGATAGCACATCCTCCAAGAGTGAAGATATATCCAGACAAGGACCTAGACTTATCAAGGTCTCCAGCATAATCTGAATCAATGAAACCAACAACTCCATCATTGGTGCTTCCAAACTGTAGACACACGCCCTTAGTACCCTTCAAGTACCTCATAATCCACTCCACAGCTCTCCAATGACCTTCTCCAGGATTTGCCATAAACCTGCTAACGACACTCACAGCATAGGCCAAATCCGGGCGTGTGCAAACCATAGCATACATCAGAGAACCAACAGCATTGGAGTATGGAACACCAGACATGTAATCGACCTCAGCAGCTAACTGTGGAGATAAGGCAGACGAAAGCTGAAAATGTGTACCAAGAGGAGTACTCACAGGATTACCAGTCACATCAAACCTGTCAAGTACCTTTTCAATGTAACTCTCCTGACTCAGAAATAACTTCCTTGCTCCTCTATCTCTGGCAATCTCCATACCAAGAATCTTCTTAGCAGGACCCAAATCTTTCATCTTAAACTCGCTACTCAATAGAGCTTTGAGCTTTCTCACCTCTCCTTTGTTACTGGCAGCAATTAACATGTCATCCACATACAGGAGTAAATACACTTGGGAACCGTCGCGTAGCCTTTTCAGGTAAACACAACTATCATACTTGCTCCTCTCATAACCATGAGAAATCATAAAGGAATCAAACCTTTTATACCACTGCCTCGGAGACTGCTTAAGGCCATACAAGGACTTCTTCAACAAGCATGCATGGTCTTCTTTGCCTTCAACATGAAAACCCTCAGGTTGTGCCATATAAATCTGCTCCTCAAGCTCTCCATTCAAGAAAGCTGTCTTCACATCAAGCTGTTCAAGCTCCAAATCCTGCATAGCGACAACACCAAGAAGAGAACGAATCGAGGTGTGCTTCACAACTGGTGAAAATACCTCATTAAAGTCCACACCAGAAATCTGACTATATCCTCTAGCCACTAGCCTAGCCTTGTATCTAGGCTCTTCAACTCCAGGTATACCATCCTTCTTCTTGAATACCCACTTGCAGCTGACAACCTTCTTATCCTTAGGCAGCTTAGTAATCTCCCAAGTCTTGTTCTTGTGAAGAGATTCCATCTCTTCCTCCATAGCAACCAACCATCTATCAGAGTCTTTCGACTTCACAGCATCTGAGTAACTAGACGGTTCTTCACAGCTATCAACTTCTTCTGCCACATTCAGGGCAAAAGCAACAATATCAGCCTCACCCAACTTCTGTGGAGGCCTGATAATTCTTCTGGGCCTGTCTCTAGCAATAGAATACGCTGGCTCCCTCTCAACTGTGCCAACATTCTCAGCTTCATCAGACAACCCACCATGAGTAGGACTATGGCAATCAACATCACGGAAGGAACTCGCTTCTGGATCAGCATCAAACTCCACCTGCACTTTTGACTTTTGCAAGTCCACACTTGGAGCACTCAGAATACCAGGTGAAGAGACATCCTCCCTCTTACTCAGCATGTCTGTCTCTTTGAAAATAACATTCCTACTCAACAAGACCTTAGACAGCTCAGGACACCACAACTTGTATCCCTTCACTCCAGAAGCATAGCCAAGGAAGATACATTTTAGAGATCTTGGCTCTAACTTGCCATTATTCACATGAGCATAAGCAGGACACCCAAATATCTTCAAATTAGCATAATTAGGAGGATTTCCAGACCATAATTCTTCAGGTACCTTACCATCAAGTGATGCATGAGGTGAACAATTGACAAGGTGACAGGCAGTGGAAGCAGCCTCAGCCCAAAATGACTTAGGCAAACCAGCATTTGACAGCATACAACGAACTTTCTCCAACAAAGTTCTGTTCATTCTTTCAGCGACTCCATTCTGTTGAGGTGTACCCGGGATTGTCTTATGCCTGACAATACCCTCATTCTTGCAGAACTCATCAAACCAACTAGAGCAAAACTCCAATCCATTGTCTGTGCGGAGATGCTTGACATCTCTCCCAGTCTGCTTTTCAATCATAGTCTTCCACTGCTTGAACGTGACAAAGACATGATCCTTGCTCTTCAAGAAGAACGCACACACATTCCTCGAATAATCATCAATAATAGTCAGCATATACTTGGAACCATTCTTTGTTGCAACTTGAGACGGTCCCCAAAGATCAGAATGAACATAGTCAAGTTTTTCCTTTGTAGTGTACACACCTTTCTGAAAACTGACTTTCTTCTACTTGCCAAACACACAGTGCTCACAAAATTCTAACTTTCCAATACGCTGTCCAGATAATAATCCTCTCCTATTTAGCTCGGTCATGCCTTTCTCACTCATGTGACCAAGTCGCATATGCCACAATAAGGTATTCTCAGAATCTGTCAACGAGCCAGATGCAGCAGCAGCAGTCCCTGTAACTGTAGAACCCTGCAAAACGTACAGATTTCTAACCTCTTTCTTGGCCTTCATATGCACTAATGAGTTCTTACTCACACGAAGAACTCCACCTTCTCCGGTATACTTGTACCCCAATGTATCAAGAGTACTCAGCGAAATCAAGTTCCGCTTCAAATCAGGGATATGCCTCACATTCGTCAAGGTTCGAATGACACCATCATGCATCTTGATCTTTACTGTGCCAATACCAACAACCTTGCAAACAAAATTATTTCCTATGAGAACATTACCCTCCGCACGTTCATATGTTAAAAACCAGTTTTGGATGGGACACATATGAAACGTACAAGCAGAATCAAGGACCCAAGCAACATCAACTTTAGACTTCTCATCAATCACAGACAAAAGATCTCCATCAGATTCTTCTTTCTGAGTGGTGGTGGCAACACTAGCACTGCCGCTATCAGAACTTTCTCCTTTCGGAGCACTGGACTTTTCGCCCTTCTTCTTGTTCTTCAACTCCGGACAGAACCATTTAATATGCCCAACCTTATGACAATTGAAATAAGTCTTATCCTTGAGCCTTGATCTTGATTTGCTTCTGCTCTTCTTCCTTAAACCAGACTTAGCATTCCTCTCCTCAGACCTCCCTCTCACGACCAAGCCAGTCCCTTGGCTATTTTCAGAGGAACTCACAGTGTGCTTATCAATTCTCTCTTTCTCCAAGAGCGAATCATGAACATTATCCCAACTCAGAGTATCATGGCTGAACAACAGAGTATCTCTGACTTGCTGATAAGAAGCAGGCAACGAGCACAATAACAATAATGCAAGATCTTCATCATCATATTTCACATCCAGAGTTCTAAGATCAGCCACTATATTCTTAAATTCATTAAGGTGGTCGTGAGCAGACTTATCTTCTTGCATCTAGATAGAAAACAGTCGTTGCTTCGAGCACAGTTTGTTGGTCAAACTCTTGGGCATGCACAACTTTTCAAGCTTTGCCCATAATGAGGAAGCTATTGTCTCCTTCAACACGTCCTGCAAAATATCATCTGACAGAACATTACCCTCCGCACGTTCATATGTTAAAAACCAGTCCCGGATGGGACACATATAAAACATACAAGCTGAATCAAGGACCCAAGCAGCATCAACTTTAGACTTCCCATCAATCACAGACAAAAGATCTCCATCAGATTCTTCTTTCTGAGTGGTGGTGGCAACACTAGCACTGCCGCTATCAGAACTTTCTCCTTTCGGAGCACTGGACTTTTCGCCCTTCTTCTTGTTCTTCAACTCTGGACAGAACCATTTAATATGCCCAACCTTATGACAATTGAAACAAGTCTTATCCTTGTGCCTTGACCTTGATTTGCTTCTGCTCTTCTTCCTTGAACCAGACTTAGCATTCCTCTCCTCAGACCTCCCTCTCACGACCAAGCCAGTCCCTTGGCTATTTTCAGAGGAACTCACAGTGTGCTTATCAATTCTCTCTTTCTCCAAGAGCGAATCATGAACATTATCCCAACTCAGAGTATCATGGCTGAACAACAGAGTATGTCTGAATTGCTGATAAGAAGCAGGCAACGAGCACAATAACAATAAAGCAAGATCTTCATCGTCATATTTCACATCCAGAGTTCTAAGATCAGCCACTATATCCTTAAATTCATTAAGGTGGTCGTGAGCAGACTTATCTTCTTGCATCCGGATAGAAAACAGTCGTTGCTTCAAGCACAGTTTGTTGGTCAAACTCTTGGGCATGCACAACATTTCAAGCTTTGCCCATAATGAGGAAGCTATTGTCTCCTTCAACACGTCCCGCAAAATATCATCTGACAGATGCAACTGGAAGCTATTGTCTCCTTCAACATTATCCCAACTCGAAGGCATCAACTTTTCATCAAGTAGAGTCTCATCCAGCTCTAAATGTGTCAGAATAGCACGCATCTTGACCTGCCACAGGGAAAAATTAGTTTTCCTCGTCAACTGAGGAATCTCGTACTTCATCGAAGTCATCCTGAAATAACTCGAACCAAGAAAACTGCTCAAAACAGGTTAGAAAAATAAAATCAGCCAAAACAGTTGACTTTTGGTCAACTAGTCAAACTGTTGACCAAGTCAACTCGGGAATAGTAATTTTTAAAAAACCCAAAACTCCCTTTTTCTCTCTCCCGTCTTTTTTTTCGTTTCTTCTACTCTCTTCGCAGCGACCGGAGGAACGACGGCGAGCAGCGGCGAGCTTGGGTTCGTTTCTTCTTCCCGAGCTCTGGGGCGGTCGCCTCCTCTAGGCGACGGTGGGGCGGTCGGACGCGGCGGCGGCAACTCCAAGGGTGTCAAAACCCTAAATCCCAAATTTCCCCCAAATCGGTTACTATTACATTTTATTTTGTGTCAATACTCGAATACTCGAAACTCAGATCTAGCTTTGATACCAATTGTTGAGAAAAAAGATCGAAACGAGTAAAACACGAGACACAAGAATTACGTGGAAACCCCAAAACGGGGAGAAAACCACGGGCAAAGGAGACTCGTCCACTATGTGAGTCCAATCGGTTACAAGGCCTCCGTGAGGGTTCTCTCTACCTCACAACTCTCAACTAGTACAAATAAGACCTAGGCATAGGCCGTATATATATAGGAGACTAGCACTCTATTCTGATCAGGAAATAGGGCCCTACTCTAATTAGGAATTTGGAACAATCCCTAACAGCGTGGAATCCACCCCTCTCGCTACGCTATGGGGCTGTTAAACGTTACGGGCCGTAGCGGCCGCTATAGCGGCCAAATAGCAGTTTAGCGGCCGCTATCTTAGCTATGCGATGAAATCCCTTAAATGCCCCTAATTTTTAAAAAAAATTTATTCATTGAGGGTATATAGGTAATTTTGACCCAATTAAGATGGGGATACCCTAATTTTTAGGCATTCAACACCTTCTCTCCACCTCTCTTCCTCTCTCTCTCCCATTTTATAACTTTTGGCTCGCCTTGGACAAAGAAGAAAATCGTCGGGAAGTAACTCGTCAAAAAACCCTCGCCGGGACAAGTCCTCTCTCCCTCCGACGTTGCCTTGGGTATTGGGTAAGTACCTATTTCTTTTTTTAGCTGTTGTCTGCGTTCTTGGGTTTGGATAACTTCTGGGTAATTGCCTACTATGTGTGTTGGGTTAATAGGTATTGGGTAATTAGCTACTGGTTTTTCCTCTTGTTTTCTTCACTGGGTATTGGGTAATTAGCTGCTGGTTTTTGCTCATGTTTTTTTCTCTGGATATTAGGTAATTTGGTCCTGGGAGAAGATGGCTTAACTTGGATGTAGTTGGTGATGCAATTGGGGCTAACGAACCTGAAAGACTTACTAGACACCAATCTAGACTAACCAATCTTGATTGATGTTATTTTGAATCTCTTAAAATTTAATTGTCATTTTGTTTGGATGTTATTTTGAATCTTTGATTGCTTTTAGACTATAATTATTAAGTATGATGGTCTCTTTAACTGTGTATTTTTCTATTTTGAGTATTTATATTTATTTTATACACTGATTTTTAGTCTTTGCAATAGCAGCTATCCCGCTATCCGCTATGCCGCTATAGCATTTTAGAGGGTCGCCGCTACGCGGCACTATCCGCCATTGACAACAGAGGTTGAATGAAGGATGTGCAGATTGTGGTGCTTCCACTCATAAGCATGGTTTCTGTATATGCTGTTAAGTATCTCTTTAATTGCTGTCAGAATTCTGTATGTTTGTTAAGATCACCGGTGTTTGAACTGACATACTGCGAAGCGGCATTCGGCGGTGAGGTGCTGCACCTTTTTCGTCGCCCTTGTCTGAGAATGCGTCGCTTGTTGCTCCTCCCTTCTCGGGCCATAAGAAGGGTGGAACATCCCATCGGTGTGTTCCTTTAGACGACCCGCAACAGCGAGCGTTTGCTCGCACGGATGGTTTGTTTATTATTATTTAAAAAACAACTAAAAAGGAAAAGGGGAGGAGCGGTCGAGCGATGCTCCTCACCCGATCGCCGCTCGCGAGCGGTTGTTTGGCCACATAACTCTTTTTTTTCTCTCTACTTATTTATCTATCTAGTTCTACTTGGCATAATGTTATTCGTTAAAAATAGATATTTTTGGATAATATTTTTGTGATTAACTAAACAGATCTTATCTTTAACAAAATTTAAAAAAAATTATGAAAATTAAAACTAAAAAGTCATAAACTAAAAAGTAATAATGAAACTCGTACTCGTAACTCGCTCGACTATTAATTTCAAATATATTTTTGACATTCTTACACTCCGAATTTGGAGAAGTCATAAACTAAAAAGTTGTAGATATATGTCCTAGCTTCACAAAGCAACTTGAATCAACTCAATCGGACTCCGGAATAAGAAGTTGTGGCTCCCAAATCGAAGCTCGTACTCGTAACTCGCTCGACTATTGACTTCAAATATATTTTTGACATTCTTACACTCCGAATTTGGAGAAGTTATGAACTAAAAAGTTGTAGATATATGTCCCACCTTCGCAAAACAACTTGAATCAACTCAATCAGACTCTTGAATAAGAAGTTGTTGTTCCCAAACCAAAACTCGTACTCAAAATTTATATATAAATAAAAAGGGAAAAGTCTACTTTAGTACCCTGTAGTATCGCCCAAAATTACTTTAGTACCCTGTGGTAAAAAACCGATCAATCGAGTCATACTTATTCCAATTAACATCAAAAAGGTCCTCGGGCAGCTGCCCGGACCTGCCGGAACCTACCCGAACCCTGCCCGAACTACGTGGCCAGCCACGTCACCAAATTTTGATGGCGTGGCGCCATGTGGACATCCATCTCCTTCCCTCCTCCCCTCCGCCTCCTCCTCCCCTCCGCGTCCTCCTCCTCCGCGTCCTCCTTCTCCTCCTCCTCCTCCTCCGCATCCTCCTCCTCCTTCTCCTCCTCCGCGTCCTCCTCCACCTCTCCGCGTCCTCCACCTCTCCGCGTCCTCCTCCTCCGCTCTCCTCCTCGTCCTCCTCCTCCGCGTCCTCCTCCTCCTCTGCCTCCTCCTCCTCCTCCTCTGCATCCTCCTCCTCCTCCTCCTCCACCTCTCCGCGTCCTCCTCCTCCTCCTCCGCGTCCTCCTCCTCCTCCTCCTCCTCCTCTTCCTCCTCCGCGTCCTCCTTTGGTGACGTGGCTGGCCACGTAGTTCGGGCAGGGTTCGGGTAGGTTCGGGCAGGTCTGGGCAGCTGCCCGAGGACCTTTTTGATGTTAATTGGAATAAGTATGACTCGATTGATCGGTTTTTTACCACAGGGTACTAAAGTGATTTTGGGCGATACCACAGGGTACTAAAATGGACTTTTCCCAATAAAAAATGATAGTAGATAATATATGAATGAAGTGGAGAGATCTTAATTTCTATCTAATTTTGTAGTCATTTCGTAATCTTAATTTTATTATTTTATTATACTTTTTTTCCTTGTTGTAATTACGGAATAATTATTATCGTATATTTATTATAATTTATATATAAATATAATTGGGTTGGATTGGATATAGATGAGAGAAAAATTAATTATTTATTCTATGAACTGAATTGGCGAATTGATAAATTGCTGGTGTGGGTAGTCTCATGATGCATAAATGTGATATTTTTTTAAGGGATAAATGTGGTACTTGATGTTTCATTTTTGGAACGGAAGTTCTACTTGTACGCGCAAGTTTCAATGGAACGACAAGCTGCATGCGGGGGAAGGATATCAGCTTTAAATTTAATCCCATTTACCGATGTTTTTTTAAATGATCCCAAGATCGATCCGCTTTGTAGGTTGATGACAATATGGGTCGTGGTCCAATTGCAACTTTTTATAAAAAGAGTAACCCTATTTGAATAATATTTAGTATTCAAATATTAAATAATTCTAAATAGCTTCTAACCTTTTTTTTTTGGTGAAAAGTATCTTCTAACTTTGTTACAAAATTTATCATTTACAATATTTTAAATTAGCGCTTTCCAAATGCGGTTCGATCAGTCGGGTCAACAACCGAACCATATTGTTTTTAAACTCGTCATTTACACACTCTATCGAAGCATAAATCCCAACTATAGAGTCACAAGCTATAGTTTCTATTGCCAATGAATATTTAGATTATGTGATGATATTGTGTTATAGTTTAATCAAAACTCTATTTCGAATTCTTGAAAAAATAACAATATTAAATTATTTAAAATTTTTTGACATCTTTCAAAGATTTTATTCGACTTTTTACCAACTGCTATAAAATAAATAAGCTATTGTTACTTATTTTCCGGAGGAGTTAGACTTGTATTCTGCAAAACACTAAAATGTCATATGCCATGTCATCTCGGACCTTGACGTGGCATTACCCTATTGGGCATGTCGACGACAAGCAACGTCTCTCAGCAATCTTTAAAATCCAAAAAGAAATTAAAAGAAAGGAACTAATCTTAAGTAACTCTAATTCCCGCCGATCCCCTTCTTCCCTCCGAGAGAGAACCAAATGGCGGATCAGCCCGAAACGACGACGTCCTCCTCCTCCTCCGCCCCGCCACCGGAACCCGACAAGAAACCGCCCCAGGTGGGTCCCCCAAAGTTGTTCTAATTGAGAGGTTATTGATTCTAAGAAATTGTTGTCTGGAAATTGATCACCAGGTAGGAGGAGGAGGAGGAGGAGGATTCTACCCTAGCGGTGAGGGCGGTTTCCAGATGATGATGCCCTTCATGTACCCTACGCTGATCCCCGCCGCGGATGCCAATCTCGGTGGGGCCGGGGTCTACGCCGTCCCGGCGGGGCCGTTCATGGGCCCCACCGTCGGAAACCAACTCATCCCTCTCACTTACAACATCCCCACGTGAGTCTGAGTCTGAGTCCCCTCCACTCTTGTAGTAATAATGTTTGTGAGCTTCTGGGAGATTTGTGAATTAGGGTTGCAGTCGCGGGGTTCCCGGATTATGAATGGTGTCTCCGATGAGCGTCTGGAGTGTTAGGTTTCGGGTCTGACGGGTTCGTTCTACTCGTAGCGAAAGAAATTCGTCGTCTTTTTTGAATTTTTCGGGATTCCCGGTTGGTTTTTTGTGAGAGCTGAGTTGTTGTGTGCCTAAACGAATGCTTGTAAAAAAACCCTAAAGGAATAGATACCCTATAACGATGGATCCTTAATCATTAGGTGTGTTTTCCCTTAACAGGAGACCACCTGCTGAAGCCGGGGCTACTGGTGATAATGGTCACGGTGGGCAGCAACAACATCAAGCTAATCAACAGAGACAAGTAGTTGTTAGAAGATTCCAGATTGTATTCCAGCTTGATTTGCTGCTTATTCTTAAGTTGGCGGCGGTGATCTTTTTGTTCAACCAAGATGGATCTAGCCAAAGACTCGTGGTTCTCGTGCTCGTTGCTTCTCTTGTCTATCTGTAAGTTTCTGAACATATTTGATAAACTCTCTGTCATTTGCGTACAATGATTATCCTCTTCCTTTTCTGGTCCTTGCATGCATATGTTTTTCTCCAATCAAGAAGACCTGTGTCAACAGATTTGCATTTAGAATTTGAGGTGGCCCTTCTATAGATAATGATGCAAACCCTATAGTTGAATTGGGAAATGTGGAAAGAGAAAAATGGAGGTTCGCCTTTAGACTGGCCTGTATTTCTCATTTGCTGAACTTTCTAGATGTGAACTTCTGCAGATATCAAACTGGTGCTCTGGCACCCCTAGTCCGATGGCTATCTCAAAGTATGCAAAGAGCCGCTGCTCCCCCTCGGCCACCTCGACCTGCAAGGGAAGAAAATGCTCCCCTTGTTCCGAGGCAGAATGGCGATGATGCTGTGGCTGGTATGTTCTTCATTGTCTTTGTCTTTCTCCCCATATGGGAATACTTATCCCTCTCTCCTGCTTATCTCTTGGTTTTCCCTCTGTCGGCACAAGGGTTGGCATTTCATTTTGCAACTTGTTTTCCTCCTAAAAATTTTCTTGGGTCGAGGATCTGAGTGCCGCCGACTTGGTCTGTTTCATTGAAAGAAAAGGTTTGATTTTGTCAGAGGACAATAGGTCCGGTTTCGATTCGTTCTGGCGACTTGGTCTATTTTTATGATATGGGTTTCCAGATTATGTAGATCTCGAAACAAGTAAATCTTTCCATATAGTAGTGATCATTAGATGCCTAAAGCAAGCATGTAGTAAGCAGAAGATTGTTTGTGTTTGTAAATGCATTCTATAAAGTAAGCATGAACTAGCGTTGAACTCAACTTCAGCGACTGCATTATCTGCATGCTGTCATATCCTTTGTTAACTGTTTTTCCGCTAATCAAATGCTATTAGGAGAAGGGATTCCAGATGGACAAGCTGGTGCAGAAGGCGAAAACCGTCCTGCTGATAACGGCAACCAAGCAGGCGAGAATGAGAACCTGGCGGATCATGGTGCAGAAAATGGCGGAAACCAGTGGTGGGGAATCGTCAAGGAGATTCAAATGATCATCTTCGGATTTATTACTTCTCTTCTTCCCGGGTTTCACAACATCGACTGATGTATTCTTCAAGAAAGAGACATTCATCTTCTTCAAGTTGGAAGGAATACAAGTCTTGCTGTTTATACACATATCAATATCAAGCCTCAAATCTTGGTTTCGGGTTCTTAGTTCTTGGTACCAAGTAATCTTAGGTTTTAGTATTGATCATGGTTCTCTAGCTATACTCTCTGTCGTTGACGTTAACAGAAGAGTGAGTCGGAAGTTCAAACGATATGATTTTGTAAATTCTCGTTTTGAATGTTTAAGGTGAGATGCTAAATTATGCGATAACTTTGATATTATGCTAGCTATGCGGGGAGTTGTTTTAAGTGGTAATGGACTTGGAAAGTTTTAAATTCAAATTTCACGGATGTAAAAAAATATATTAGGAGAGTCATCACTAAATAGAGTTTGATGGTGTTCGACTTCAAATACAAAAATTAAAAAACAATGCTAGATGTTTTATCCATGGAGTCAATCTCCTTGCATTTAGATAGGGAGAAGAAAAGTAAGAATATGAGCTTTGCAACCTGAAGGATAAAGAATGATTTCTGAGGTTTTTTTTTTTTTTGCAAGTTGGAGTAACCAAATGAAACTAACTTGATTTTTTAATATTTTATAGAAAACAAGTATCACTTTTTTTTAGAAGGAAAAACAAGTATCTCTTGATCCTGACCTTTTTTTTTAGAGGAGTAGATTTGGTCTTAGATATGTAAAAATACTCTAGGACTCTTCTGGGAGATAAAATGGTTCGCCATGTTATGACGGAATGGTTCGTCCAGTTATGATAGAATAGTTCGCTCAGTTATGATAAAATAGTTTCATGGAACCGTCCTGAAAAAATTAGGACTCCGACCCGAATAAAAGGGGTTAGATAAAATGAATGTTTCGCCCAGTTATGATAAAATAGTTTCACAGATAAAATGGTTCGCCCAGTTATGATAAAATAGTTTCACGGATAATAGGGGTTGGATAAAATGGTTCACCCAGTTATGATAAAATAGTTCGCTCAGTTATGATAAAAATGATTTGCTCTTCAAGACCGTAATGAAAAAGTCGCACTAGTTTTTTTTAGATGTCCTATTCTAGATTATTCTAAAGCTTAAATGTCCTGATTTAATTCTGGTGAGTGTTGGATTTTCCGGACCCCCCGGTAACCGAGGGCAGGTTCTCAATCAAGGATCTACAATTCTTTCTTAATTTTTTTGTAAAGAAAAAATCTATAAATTATACCTAGTTAATTAACAAATTAAAGATTTTTCTCGGTATAAACTATATGTTTGTCCTCACAATCAAAAAAGGAAAGTATAAATTTAAATTTATACTTGCAAGGGTTGTTTCCTAATTATGTCGAATGTTTATGCTATTTTTTTTTTGTGGGAATGTTTATGTTATTTAAATTTTCGCGTACCAATTATTTAAAACCGCACCAAAGATGGAACATACGCCCTGCGTGCCAGATCCCACATCGATTTTGGTTCCTCGATCAGTCAGACCTGACGACTGTAAATACCAGCTTGGGCTCCCATTGCTATTCATACCTTTCTCGGCCTTTTGGCTAAGATCAAGTGTAGTATCTGTTCTTATCAGTTTAATATCTGATATGTGGGCCATCGGCCCACTCGATATTAAATTACTTTTTTAAAGGGGAGTGGCCACCACAGCAGCTTGCTGCTGGGCCTCTCGAGCGTCGCCCAAGCGTTGCACTACTGCTCGGGCTTGGCGCACCCTCCAATTTTAGTTCAAAATTGTTGGCCTCTCTTTGTTTAAATCGAGATTTTTTCACTTGGGTTACATGGTTCAAAATTCATAGAATCAGGTCAAGTTTTTCAAATTTTATCACTGAGGTTCAGTCCGATGTTTTTTGGACAAATGATTTCGTTTTGACACCTATCAGTGCCTATCCTTCCTCCTCTTTCTCGACAGGTCACTTTCTCAATAGTGTCATTTTTCGATCCTGTCGTTCATAGTTTTGTTCCATGAGTGTGCAACAAGCCCCCGTCTCATCCTCGAGATTAATCATTGAAGAACATCAGCTAGTGAGTTATTTTAACTTATCTAGAGTTTTGAGTTTATGTCCTACAAATATTTTATACCTCGGGATAGTTACTAACTTGGATTAGTTGATTGAGTGGAGATTAGTTTGGACCACAAATCACGTCCTCATAAACTTAGGATCTCAATCGTGGCCATGGACAAACAAAAGAATATTATTTACAGGTTGGTCACAGCTATTAACAAAGAGTGTAGTTTGGTCTCCCAAATGAATTCAACAAGAATGAAAGCCCACAACTCTTTATTTTACTCTACAAGAATAATGGTTACAATATGTATATACAGGTTTGTAATCAAAACTTTAACTCACATTTCAGACAGAAGATTGCTTATTTTCCTGAGCTCTGTAAGTGCTGTCAGTGCAGTAACTTGTCCTTTACCAACCAAAGGATTCTTAGACAAGTTCTCCATGGATCCCATCTGACTATGATCTTGCTGGAAAACAGATTCAATTACCTGCGACAATTGACGAAGCCCAATAAAAATGTCAGTTTCCATTATGGTTGAAGTGTAAGATTATCCAGTACTTTCCTGGCTACAGGTTATAGCTTCAGAAAACATGGAATGACTTGAGACAAAAATTGCTGATTCCTCGGCATAGGTAACGAGATACAAATCGAATCTAAAATAGTAGCGTTGTGAATATTAGATCTAGTGACGCTACTCATTATGGCGAATTTATACGGATAAGTCCTGTTCCTGTTCTCTCGAGAGCTTGCACTCACGGAGGTCCATGATGCTATCTATCTTAAGGGTAACATAAAGGTTAAAGCAGTACCTGAATGTGCTCGAGCATAGAGTGGCCCAGATTCCTTAAAATATCCATCACATTCTGGTCCACTTCCTCCTTTTCGTTATCACAAGACACACAAGATCCAACATCAGAACACGACCCCGGTGGATTGCTTTGATCACCTGCCTCATTGGCAGATTGCGCACTTTCAGATGTGTCCGTCGCCCTTTCAAGTGTCCCCCCTGCTGCAGCATTTCGTCCTAGTTTCCAAAACCATTGGAACTTACCGGAAAGAGGCTTTCGCTCCTTGGAACTAGTTACAGCTTTTTCACCAGGTTCTTTGTTGCTCTCGGAAGTTGGGAGGGAGTTATTGGGTAGATGTGAAACGGGAAGATTAACTTCCCCAATAGCCTCAGACCGATCATTTTCATCATTCGAATTTGAGGCAACACTGCTTTTCTCTGAATCATTGTCGTTGTCATTACCGCCAGAAAGATGACTAGTTGCTTCTGAGAACACAGAAGAGTTTGCCTCACTCACGGTGCTTTCGCTCAGACGTCTCTCCTCATGTGTGCAAATAACATCGTTCTTAGAAATGTCTTGTCCCCCCTCGCTAGCTTCAGCAGGGTGTTGATCAACCTGGGAATTGCGGCTTGCTTCCTCGATGCCTTCATCCATGCCAAGCTGGTGGGACAAATCTTCTAGCAGACTGCGCCTCACAAATGACTTGCGGCCATTACTACAACCAATCTTCTTTGCAGAAGAGGGATCAGATTCTGTTCTAGAGAGAGGGTGGTTCATACCTACCTTCTCCAACCAACCCTTTCTACGGGTTTGGCTTTGTTCACTTGAACTAGGGTGCCCATTTTCTTCGGCTTTCTGTGCAACTCTCCATTTTTCTTCCCAGTAGCTATCTGAAAGCAAACTAAGAGGTGATTTCAGGGAACTAGAGTCAAATGAAAGGGTGTGCCGTCTCATCACTTTTGGTTTGCTATAGTTTGTAGCTTCATCAAGAAAATTTATTGAAGGAAAGGAGCCAGCCTCTAAAGCAAGAGCTTGCAACGACCTTGCTTTGTTTATCAGCTTTCGCAGGTCTACATTCTGGGGAAAGTTCAACAATCTCTGGAGGCAGGTAGTTGCATTCTCAGTTGCAAGCAGGGATGATCTGATATGAAGAATCATGGCAACTGCGATGCCCAATATTAGAGCTCCTCGAGATGAACTGACGATAGCAAAGGTGGATGCTGTTTCATCTGTAGAACATCCAACTAATTTGTGATTGTCCGCAGCAAATAGTTCATCCCATATCAACAAGAGGTCCTCAAGAGAAAACTCTCGCCCAAATAAAACTCTCAACCACCTGAGTGCAAAATACTGAGGTTCAACACCAAGCTCAACAAGATGGCTGTGTAATGATGAATCAACTACCAAAAGCAAATGGTATAAGGCCACAGAAGCTTCAATAACAGCCGGTAAGCCTGAATTAGACCCAGCTACAGGGGTGGGAGAGAAAAAATTAGCCATTGCAACTGAACCATGAGCACCACTCATCAGAGAATCAAACATCGAGTAAGCATCATGTTCCATGAATTTGTCTGACAAGACAATACCCAGTTCACCTTCAGCTCCGTAAGCATCACTTAACAATACAATAGCTTGTATCTCAGGATCCAGCTGATCGAGGCTCCTAAACTTCATGGAACTACCTTGAGAGCATGTCTCATTATTCAAAGAATCCAAAAATTTCTTGTAGTCAAAATTGTAAGTGAGATCATTTTCATGGCATGACAAGTCATCGAATTGGTCGTTGAAAACGTCTTCATACAGTTTGCGCACTTCTGAGAGACGCTCAAGATCAACATGCAGCACATATAGCAAAGGTGCCAAAAGTTCATGCATCCCTGCAGAATAAAACCAGAACCAAAGAAAATTAACAAATTTTTACCTTAGCATATTTCCTGAATTAGAAAGAGATGGCACAAATGGAATCATAAGATACGTGAAAGCAGAACATGGCAACACACATCCTCAGGCAAGTTTCCATATCACTTGAAAATAAATTACTCAAGCAAATTGAAACACAAAACAATCTGGGATTAGTCATGTAGTTCTTTTTTCTCCAACTCACCTATCTATAGTGAGGATAAAATACTAAAGAAAAATTAAATTAACATTCTTAAGTTCGACTTCGCAGCATAGGCGATTCAAGTTCGATGAGCAAGGTTAGATGATCCAGTGTCAAGTAAAAAATCCACAGAATTTCGCTCATTTATGTGCTGAAAGTAAATATAATAAAATATCAATTAGTTCCACAAGAACAGCACAACTTGCCTTGTCTGTAACCATATTCTTGATGACTAAGGCACCATAAGAGTAAAACACGCCTTAGCATTCCTTGACATCCAGGTGTTTGAAAATAGCTTCCATGTTCCGGATACAAACGAGACAAATCCTGATCAACAGTCTTTTCCAGCTCAGCATTTCTGAAAAAGCGTCCCCAGGTGCTATCTGCAAAAGAACGAATACCAATTTGGCATCAGTGACCATGTCACAGCATAATTAGGTTAAAAATGATCAGAGGATCACTTCCAAGGAAATGCAGATTATCACTCGGCAAAGAAACTAACCGGCTTTGCACATGGATAAATGCCAAATACAAGATCAAATCACACAAATAATACAAATGTCCATCGAATACAAAAAGGTTATAGCAGTACCAGGATTCTGTGACAATGGATTGTCCAAAGCAAGATCAGGGCTACTAGTTCCATCCTTTGAAACATGTGGATCAACAAGGAGTTGCCTTCTTAAACCGGCATACCTGCACACATGAAGGAAGACACTCTTAATCCAGCACACAGTCGAAAACCAAAACTCGCACCAATTAGCAAATTGCCAACAACAACAATCCGCAAAGCGGACATCCTTCAAATATCAAGTAAACCCCAAGCAACAACAACCCGACATCCTCCTCACTATCTCAAAAGATTCTCATTTCACAAGCCCGAAATTCGCAATCTTTCCATCAGGATATCATCTAAACCCGAAAAATCAACACTAAATTTGATCACCATTAGCAACAGATATTACAGAGGAAGATCATTCGGTAGCTGGTAATTACTATAATTCCAACACTAAATTGATCTTTCTACCTAACGGAATTTAAAAAAAATATCAAAATATAAAGAGAGAAAAATCAAAATCCTATTTCTTTTCTTCCAAAACAAAGGAATAGACAAAATTAGCTGACCTAATTTTTAGGTCGGAAGGTAAAAAACAAAATATATAGAGGAAAGGAGAAAAGGAGGCTACCTCCGGCGACGGTCAGCGGTGGCTCTACGGAGATCGTCGAAGGAGGAATCTCGAGGCAAAATCCCGAGATCAATACGCCACCGCACCCCTCTCAGCGTCTCGAAACGGCTGTCCTTCACCGGCGCCGGCATTCCCTGCTCCTCCGCCGCCGGCGACATGTTCTCTCTCTCTCTCTCCTCGATTTCCGTTTTTCTCTTTTTTTTCCAATTTCCGAATCTCGAAATTCTGCTCCCGTTTTGGTAAATAGTAATGAATTAATTAATTATGTAAACGGTTGTTAAAAGGAAAGGAATAAAGAAAGGAAGAGAGGAGAGAGCTGGGACCTGGAAGGTTAAAAAGAGCGCATAGAAAAATATAAAATACCAATAAAGTTTTTGTATCAACAGGAAAAAGAATTATTTAAGTTCGCTTTTTTAAATTCAGTAATATTTAATATTTTTTTAAAAAAAATTAACAACATTTAAAGTTTTTATAAGTTCGAATTAATCTAGTAAGTTGAGTGAGTACCGCCGGAAAATTATCTCGTATCAACAAAAAAAAAGGGAAATTCGGGGAATATTTTCTGTCGCTTTCTACCTGTTGGTGGGAAACGATAGATAATAAACAGTTAATAAATTGTGGAGGTGTGGGGCCACCGGAAAATTAAAGTGGCGTGTGGGGTTTTGTGAAGTATAGAAAGGAACAAGAAAAGGAACCAAAATCAAAACTATTATTATACAATTGTAGGGATAAGATTGAGATACTTTTATTACAGCAAAAACTCTCTAGTATGATATGGTTGGAACATGAGAAAAATACTATTTTAGAGAATTTATTACAGTTTACATTTTTTCAAAAATATTAAAATTGATTTTTTTTAATAATAACTATGTAATTATCAAAATATTATTTGTCTGTATTCAAATCACAAAAAATCTTTTTTTACAACAAATCACTTTTAAAAAGTTTTACTATATAGATTTGGAATCACTTTAAAATTTTGTTTCGATATGCTCTCGTCGCTTTCCTTTTCAATTAATTATTTGATTTTTTGCGGTTTAAATTTTGGTATTCATAATTGAGACCGTTGCTTTCAAAAAGAGTAACAATCTCTTAAGCAAATGCAAATCTCATAAAAGATTTTAATTTTGAGGAATGGGGCATTCTGTATTCCTCACTATTTGTTTTTTTATAATTAAATTTGTATTAAAACTGTCGAAAGGTAATTACATGGCAATTACATCAAATTATACGCAGCGTACAACACTCGAGCATCTAAGAAGCTAGATAGAT
This sequence comes from Hypericum androsaemum, assembly GCA_963995505.1. Classification (NCBI taxonomy): domain Eukaryota; kingdom Viridiplantae; phylum Streptophyta; class Magnoliopsida; order Malpighiales; family Hypericaceae; genus Hypericum; species Hypericum androsaemum. The sequence goes on along the minus strand of OZ023190.1, from coordinate 3,411,170 downwards.
GCGTATCTATGTTAAAAATAAGATAACCGCTATCTAGCACAAATACTAAATATAACTCCACCAAAAATACAAGAACCCTCTAATTACACCCAAGAAAGAGACCGAGCTAGTGAGGATTAAAAGGTAAGATTCGATCGAAATTTCGTATCGCGTGGAGGATAGACGGGGCATCTTTCTCTCAAGATATGCTAATAAAAATTGTCAAACGCCGTACTTCGGTCGTAAGATCCTCGCTAAAGGCATCCATACTCGCCACCTTTATTGCAAGGAGCGAGATGAGGCTATGCACCTCTGAAGGCGGCTTCGAAGACGACAATAAAACATCCCCATCAGTAGTATCTTGAGAGTCGAGGCCCTGGTCGTGGGTTCCTGACTAGTTGTTATGCTTTCTCCAAACCAATTTTGTCTTCTTTACTAAATTATACGTCAGTTGATTTTTTTAATAATATATATTTTTTGTTAAATTTAAACTGAAAAATACAGAAAAAACTTTCGAATTTCCGTACTACTTAACCCTCGTTTTTCAAATAACAATAATAACTCTAGAAAAAACTAACAATAATTTTGTGCTTAGTTTTGGTATTTGCTATTGGTTGGTATTCTCTCTCTTCAGGTCACCATCAGCGACATGCGTTTTGCTTGTTTATTTGCGTCGATTGCGTTCCTCTATTTCTTTCTATTATTAATTGGTCTTTCTTTCGTCAAAATATAATTTCGGCTTGTCTTTGTCGTGTTAATTGCTTGGATTTTTTTATTAGTGATTGGTTCTGAATTATATGATTCAGCATTAAGTTTATTGGGTTTCTCTCTCTCTCCGCCTCTTATCAATAAATTTCAATCATTAGCAGTGGATCGGTCAATTTCGTTTTGCATTTATTTGCTTGCTTCCGACCAGCACTTTCCGTTTTCTGTGATTTTTTTGTTAATACCGCATCCAAATTCGAACTTAACCGATTAATATTTTTTGGATAGATTCTAGTCAGACGAGATCTTTGTAAAGTGAAAAAGTTTTTGTTGTATTTAACAGTGACGTGTTTAGTCTATTGGCTCAGGCTAGTGGCTTCCCTCAACTGCACATACGATCTTAACCTACTCAAATAATTTTCCAAAAAAATGTGTGCATATTATTATTATAGGGAAAAAAACTCAGAAGTCCCTAAGTTTATGTATAATGTACTAGGAGGTCTTTTCAATAGCTTTTTAGTCCCTAAGTTTTGAGAAATAGAACTGATTAATCCCTGGATCTATATTTGGTCAATATTTTTTATGAAATGTCAAAACTACCCTTCTCCTACTCTCATTCTTCTTCCTTCGTTCCCCCCTCTTTCTCCCCTCCTCCTCCTTCTCTTTCGAATCATATCGCAATTCAATGGTAAAAAGCTAGCATTGTTTTCCAACTACAAGTTGGGAAGTAATTAGCAAAGAGATATACCCTGTGGAGTTGGTAAGAACAAGTACACAACATCAACTCTAATCGGATCACCGACCGCCACCAACAAAATTCCCTAAACCCTAATCCCCTCACAAAAACCCCTAATTGGAGATCAAGAGTGAAGAAACCTTAAAGAACCCAACTCATTTTAATTAGACCCAGAAGAGCCACCGCCCCCTCCCTCTAGCTCTACAACAGCCCGGGCCTCCGCCGCCTCCTACTCCTGATCCAGCTCCTTGATGTCGTCCTCCTCGGCCCACTTCTCGGCGCAGAGGATGGGCTCGTAGTAGTCGGCGTGGGCCTCCATGCACTTCCGCAGATTATAAGTCACCTCGAAGCACTTCTCTAAGATGTCCTCCCTATTCTTCTCCGCTTGCCTGGTCAACGCAATCCTCCCACGCAACGAACGTGATTGCTTTCTTGGGTTTGGAGATTTAATAACCTTCTTATGTAATTACTTTTTGGGATTTAATAAGCGTGAGAGAGAGAGAGAGAGAGAGAGAGAGAGAGGAGGAGAGAGGGAGAGGGGGGAACGAAGGAAGAAGAATGAGAGTAGGAGAAGGGTAGTTTTGACATTCCATAAAAAATATTGACCAAATATAGACCCAGGGACTAATCAGTTTTATTTCTCAAAATTTAGGGACTAAAAAACTATTGAAAGGACCTCCTAGTACATTATACATAAACTTAGGGACTTCTGAGTTTTTTTCCCATTATTATATGGTAAACCAAGTCCCTATCGGGAAATACTGGAAAAGTGTATCGTTGCTATCACTAGCTACAGCCCGATAATTAGTAATACATACTTAGATTCATTAAGTTTTTCCATCTAATTAAAAAATCTCGAGATCAAAATTAAGATTAAAAAAATCATGTATAGACTCAAATTGAAGGACAAGACCAAGCACGATCACAAACTTCAGAAACAGTTTTATTCTCTTAAGTTTGATAATTGAGTCATAACCCTAGCAAATCAATTCTTCTACAGATGTTTATTGAGACTCAAGAGAATTCCAATAAAATTCCCCACATCCAAATTGCTCTTCACAAAGGGGTACGTGGTTCCCTTAATATTATATCCACATTCACTAACAGTACTTAGGGCTTGGTACAGTGTTGAATCGACGAGAGCCCTAGCCCCTCCCTCAATTTCCCTTAGGGCTTCTCGAATACCACCGATTGTACTCCCATAGTGAACTTCGCATTCTGTCAATATCTCTCGATCGCGTAGAGATGGCTTCCCCTTGAGAAACGCATCAATCCGTCGGGAAGTTTGTTTGGCTTTGTTGAGAGTTATAATGGCGGTCCTCTTCGCGATGGCCGAGAAGTCCATTGAAGGCAAGCCGGGGGTGGTTTTGAAGAACGAGAAGCAAAATGAAGAATCTCGTATTTCGGGATCAGAGCAAACTGCATTTACGTCAAATTCGGATATAGCCGAAGAGGGTGTGATTAATGATACAAGCAAGAGTGCAAGAATGGTGTGAAAGTTGGCGATTGGAGATGTCATTGTATTGGTTTTGGGTGTTATTGTGTTTATGGTTTACGTGGTTAGAAAAATGGTCAGCCTTGCACTTTATAGTGCACTTTTTTGGAAGTGTGATCGACTTGTTTTGGAAGGGAATTAAAGTCTTGATATTATGGAAATGTCCTAATATGGGATTATTGACTAATTAACACACATAGAGCTTATGAAAGATCACCGCGTTTGTCTAAAGATAGACATGGTTACGGTCCAGTTTGAACCATATTATGTTCTATCACTAGATATATGAGCCATCGATCAACATTTGGTTTAAATGAAATTGATTTATTCCGGTTTAACAAAATATTTCGAGTCTAAGCATGGGAGCATGGTACTGTAAAAAATTTGGTACGGATGATATGTTTGCCACCATGTGAGATTATGCTGAAATCGAATTTATATTAATCGATCTAAAAAAAATTTAGGTAAGAAGAAATTTAGACGAGAAAGATATATGAGCCAGCCAATGCGTAGCCACCTTACGCAATGTTGAGGCGTTTTATTGCTATAATATATTGTACATATTCACGTTTTTTAAGCAGGTAACTTTTTTCCTATATTTCTACTTGTTCACAATTAATTAATGATTTGGTTATTTTGTCAATGCTAGATTACAGTCGTGATGTATAAAATATTCCATTATTTTTCTATATCACGTTGATGTGTCTCATGTGAGACCCAATAACCGATGATCTTAACATTTCTATGTTACTAATAACTCGAGTGAGATCTAAGTTGACTCAGTCAACACAACACATGAGATGTTAGTCGTACACAAAGTAATATGCCGATAAGATTCTAAGACTGAAGACACGAATTTGGAAAGTCTCGCACGCAATCTGTCAATTTTCTGAAATTCATGTATTTGGGAAAACATGATGGATTTTGAAGAGTGTCCTCTGGTTGAATGGAGACACACCCACACACTAAAATTTGGAGTCCTATTAATGACTAAGAGTAGTTTTCTCAAGTCTAAAAGAAGTGCATCTTTCCTATTTTTAGCAAATGACGTGTCAAATCTTATCTACAATCCAGAGGACGAATTTCGCTATATATTTAAGCCATTTGTAACAAATTTGAAGACATTACAATCGAGAAAAGAAAAAAAAAAGGAATTTCATGCTTTCCATAACAACTATCTCTTTAGTTTGTCTACAAGTTACTTATCAAAAAAAAAAGTTTGTCTACAAGTCCGCGACTTGACGACATCTTGGTATCGTGGGAGCATGATAAATTATTTGTTAAAGTAATTAGTCAATCGCGTAACTTGGAAAAAAAGTAACTAGTCAATTACGAGGCGAAAGGAATTTATATTTAGAATTAATATTGAAGCAAACTAAAGTAGATGTCGTTTCCTATGGTATTCCTGTATCTAAAAATATGGTACACGAAGAAAAAAACTCGTGTAACATTTAAGATGGGGAAAGACCGATTACACAATTAGATGAAGGGTCACCATCCAAACTAACACGTTCGAACCTAAATTAATCCGCACAATAATATTTAGATATTAAGTTGTCTAAGAAAAAAAATTAAATAATGGATTAATTAATTATTTATTGACACCACCCACCCTTTTATTTGGATATCAATATATGTAGTAGAATATTTGTAGCCACATAACATTCCAACCAAATTTTAACGTTGTTATGCTATACTATTACTCATCACTCAAATTCCAAATTACCAGCTAAACTAACATACTCCACTTGTTAATTAACCAGTTCGAGAGATATCGTCCTGTACTTTGACGGGTATTCGAATAATTAGTCTACCCAAACAGGGCCTTTGTCGGGTTTCCACCTTCGGCCCACCCACCAAAACCCCCAAACCTAAAACCTCTCGAGACAAAACCGATCGCCACGGACACTCACCGGCGGCCACGATGTTGAGGTTCATCGCCACCGGAGCCGCCCCGAAGAGGCCACTCCCTCGTCCTCTCTCCGCCCTCCAAAGCTTCTACTCTTCCAAGTCGTCGTCGTCGTCGGCGGGATCCAAGGGCAAAAAACCCGACCCCAAATCCAAGAAGCCCAACAAGCACGGGGCCCCACCTCCGGATTCCTCCGCCGCCGCCTCTCTCTCCCACTCCGGCGATCAGGACCTCAACGACGCCAAATCCCGCGCCCGCGCCCTCGCCCAGGACGAGTCCGTCCCTTCCCTCGACGTGGGCCCCAACGGCCGCCCGCTCTTCTCCCCCGCCGCTTTCGTCTCCCGCCTCACCGAAGCCGACTCCTGCTCCTACTTCAAGCTCAGGTGCAATGAGTTCCGTGAGGATTTTTGGGTTTTTTTTTCTCTCTTTCTTTCTGTTTTGATGTGATATTGGGGGGTTTTTCGCAGTAGGAAGAGGCTGGAGGAGGTGTTGCCGGAGGGCTTGCCCGAGGGGATGGTGAAGGAGTTCGAAGACTCCATGCGCAGCGCGGTGCTCGTTCGCAAGAGCTTTCTCGACCTCCGCGACAATTTCAGGCGCGTCGTTGATCCTCCTTTGCACTCCTCTGCTGGTACGTTTGTGGACGATTTATTAAGTTACTTATTGGATTGTTTGAACGTGCTGAATCTTTGCATTTTGTGTATTTAGTAAGAACATAATTTGGTTGGTGTGATTGGATCTAGCTCAGCGTCGATGTGACTTTGGACGTCCCTATTGCAATTCAGTTTGCTTTTTTAGGTTTTGTTAGCTTTTGGGAAAGTAGTCGGTTTTGGGTATTCGGCTTGCCACTGTTTGGTAAGGATGTAAGAATGAGCAATGCCATCAAATGGCTCATGGAAAATCTAAAAAGATAACGGAACTGGTGAGATGTATGTGCTTTATATCGATGGTGATGATAGTCTGGTTGCTTAATACTTGACCTTCAAAATTCAACTTTAAGGAATTAGTTCATTCAGAATACCACGGTTTAGTTTCAGAACTTAAGGAACCCCCTTTGCACTTCACCTCATTGCTCCATATGGGTTACTGATCTGTATGGTGAAATTTTTGTATTGCTAATTTAGTTGTATTGAGTTTCTTGCATTGATGGTGCTCTGAAACCAATCTTTTTTTTTGCGGAAAAAAGAAATTCATAAATAAAAAATAAAAAGAGTACAACGAAATCCCTACGACCTACCCCTCGTCGGTCCCACATCCTGGGCAGTCCAAGGGGTGGGGTCCCTGATCGATAGACCAGAGGAGAGCCCGACCTCTCTATCCGAAACCAATCTGTTGACATGTCCAATTTTTGCATTATGGGTATCTGTCTGCCTCAATGGTCGTACAGAAAATTGACATTTAATAGCCATATAACGTGCATATCTGAAAACTGTAAATATGAGAATCAATAGACCTTTAATTAAGCACGCTGTCAATCATTTTCTGTCTAATTTGATATCAACGGTCTGATATTTTACAGTGTCTAAGGTGAGAAAGCAAATCGTATTAGATGGCCCTGTTAGCTGTGGGAAAAGCATTGCCCTAGCCATGCTTGTTCATTGGGCACGAGACGAAGGCTGGCTGGTGCTATATGCCCCTAAAGGACGCGATTGGACTCATGGTGGTTACTTCTATAAGGACCGAAAAACTGATCTCTGGGATACACCTCTTCAAGCTGAAAATGTTCTCAAGGTACGATAGAAGCTTTTCATTTCTTTTCAGAAAGATATGTCTTCATTGTGCCAATTAAAAATCAAAGATCATAGGACTATTGATCCCTATATTTATCACAATGCACATGATAGTAAACTAGTTGACACTTGACAGTGGCATCTTAATCTTGTGTTGAGTTCGTTTAGAGGTTATTGAAGAAGGTTCAATTTCAGAAAGTAACCTCTACATATTAGTACCTTTTCTTTTAAACTGCTATATGAGGACTGTGGCTGAGAAAGAATGAGATGGGTGGCAATTTGGGAATGTTGTAAATGTCATTACTCGGTGCAGAAGTTTTATCCGTATTCTTTTGGGTTGTATCCAGGGCAGCAAGAAAATCTCTTTGCCATGATTTTTATTTTGCAGACTTTCTGGTTGTGCTTGGTCTTCATGAGTAGATTCATTTCTCGTCTTTGACTTGCATCTTATTTTGAATAATGTGGTACAAATGTTTCAACACTTTCATTACAATTCATCTTCAGGACTTTGCATTATATAACAAGTCCCACTTGGAGCAATTGCTATGTCATGTGGTTGATCCTATTCCATTAGGAGAAGGTGCTGGTGTCGGTTTAATGAAAGGAGCCGAGTTTATGCCATTAACTGAAGGGTCGACGTTATATGATCTGGTTCAAATGGGCATCCAGCATACCCACGCAGCTGTTGGAGCAGTTGTCCGTTTACGTAAAGAGTTGTCACTTGTGAAGGATGTTCCTGTGCTCATCGCTATTGACCAAGTAAGAGTTTTACTCTAGAGTCGACTGTTCATATTCTGCATCTTTTAGTTTCTTGAATATATTTTTTCATAATTTTTTCTTTTAGCAATAATAAACTGCTAACCTATTTTTGCTATTTGTATCCTGTACTCTTCTTAGTATAATAGCTGGTTTACCTTCAGCGAGTATGAGGAGCCGGTAACTCTCCATTCTTGTCGACCAATTCATGCAAGAGAACTTGCCATGGTTAGTAAGAATGTTTCCGTTATCTTTCTTAAATATTTTGACTTTGTTGACATCAATCAAAATGGCTTGTCCAATTTCATTGTCATCCACATCAATCGATGCATGAAAACTATAACTAATCTATTCGGAAAACCAAGATGTTTAGTTACTTCAATCTCTTGCAGGTGAATGCATTCAGGTGTATGAAGCATAATGACATGATGGTCGGTGCTTTTTCTCACTCAACAGCTGTTGGAAAGTTACGGAAAGACCTGCCAGATGTTCCGCAAGATGCTCGGGTAAACTTACCTCGTTACAGTGTAGACGAAGCAGCTACAGTTAGCCACTACTACCTCAGGTATGCTTGTAATACGTTCTCTTCAAGCCTAGATGTGTTGTTGTATCACATGTTCATTTAGTGCCTTCAAATGTCCGGAGAAAGTCCCGTTGGGCAGTGAACAGTGCAACATTAATTGGACTATATGGGTGTGCAACATTAAATCTTCCTATTGATCGATCAGTAATAGTTTTTTATGGTGGTCTTATGGGACTATAAGGCTTGGTACTGCTCTCCCGTCCCAGGTTTCTTGTATGCAGATCTAGTCTCTTGGAAAATGTTAACGTGTCAACCCTTCCCTTTCCATCACAAAGGTTCTTAGTGTTGACATACCCGCATTGATTATTTTATCGAGCCTTGTGAAGGTCTAGGTTGGCCTTAAAGTGATGTTGCGTATTACAACCTACCGATGATTATGACTTTTGCCTTTTTTTTACTTCTGCAGGCAAAGACTAGTAGATCGTGAAGCATTTTCAGAGGAGAAATGGAAGAAAATCTATTATTTATCTAATGGTAACGGGAAAGAAATAAGGCGTTTGGCTCCACTTATTCAGTGATATCAGAAAGAGTGTATCCGAAACAGAGTCGGATGAATGCTGCCTTGTTCTTACATGGTTTTATTCCACCTCAATGCTGCTCCAGAAATCTTGAATGAGACGACAAAGAAAAAAGGTGTTTCACTTCTTAAATGTCATCTGCTGTTGTTACAGCAAGATACTGGAAAAAAGATGTATCGCTGCGATACTATCTTCTTCCTAGTTTGTTCTTTGTAACCACAAGGTCCTGGACTAGAAATTTTGCTAGTTATTTGCAATTTCCTCTGTCGAAGATAGTTTACATTCTTAACAATTCGGAGCATGTAGCTCGACGAGCATCGGATTCTGCATCTGGGCCTTGCCTTCTGCTGCTGTTTGAGACATCAAGTATGCTTAGGAGAGGTAGGCAGCATACTGTTCCTTACAACAGGCAGATCGTTCAATCAGCCAAATAATCAGGGGAGGTGGAAACCCGAGCTGGTCTGGTACGTGATAAGTATTTGTACTTGTTTTGTGCTGTGTGACCAAATTTTTCGGAGACTGATGCAATTAAAAGAACATCAGTTCCTACTGGTTGATTTAGTGAAATGCAACTTGAGTTCATTTATCTTGGATGTTCTCTTTTGGTTGGCTTGATTGGTTATGATACCTTAGACGAAGGCGGCCAAGAACAAGGCCGTTCCTTCTTGCTGCTTAACTGAGCTGCATTTGCTTTTGTGCTTTGTGATGAAACAAATACGTTTTTTTAACCTCCGGTATTCAGAGTCAAGCGCCGGAGGATCTTATTTCCGTGTTTTTAACCTCTGGTATTTAGAGTCAAGCACCGTCGGACCTTATTTAGGGGTAGCTTTTCCAGCGGTGGCTTTTCCATTCGTAAGGCTTCCCAAGACTTTTCTTTAAGGGAATCCAATTCACTAACCACTTCAACGAGTCCGTTTTAGTGTCTCAGGTCACTGTTGCGGTTATATAAGTTGGTGAAATGCCAACATGTCATAAATGGCAACGGCTGTCTAGTCAATTGAATTAGCCTTGGTTTAAAAAAAATAAAATTGAATTAGCCTTGAGGCTATGCATCGGTATCGCCATATCCTCCGGTTTTTGTCAATGCTTAAGCAATTCTACATGCCTATGCCATGTGTTTTCTCTAGCATCAAGTCATTTTGCTTCAGTTTTCTTGGAAGGGTAAATAAAGGTGATTGATACCATCCGGATCAATCGTTACTCTAGTGACCTGAATATCAGATGGTTAAAAAGTTCGAGATTGTGTTTAACCCTTTGATATTGTAACTCTTTAGTAGATGAAAACATGAGTGGATTTTCGACAAGATGGTGGCCCAGACAATCATATCAGCTTAATTTCAACGACATGATCAAGATTATGATTTATGAAATCTACAATTAGGTGCATCAAAGCACTAAAAAGATCGACAAGCTTTTTTGTGTCAATTGACAACTACTTCTGTCCCCTCCCCTTTTAATAGAAACCGTGTCTCGGTCATTATCAACAATTTATCCACACATGCTTCGGGTACATAATAATGCTATTTTTTAATAATTAAAAAATGTCGAGTTCGAACCATTGAGATAAATATGCAAATCGCTAGAGGCCCTCAAGGTTGGGATCGGATTTGGCCCTGGAGGCCAAATCCAGCACGGTGCTGGAGGATTTTTATTGAAGGACACACAGGGACTATTTTGCAAAAATGCAGAAATACGGGGGTGCAAAATAAAAAAAACTCACAACTATTGAATCATAACTGGGTAAACTATTGAATCGTGACTGGGTAAACTATTGAATCGTAACTGAGTAAACCATTAAATCGTAACTGGGTAACTGGGACGGACCCCGATTTATCCGGGACGGGAAAAAATGGACCATTGAATCATAACTACGTAGACCATTGAATCATAATTAAGTGAACTATTGAATCATAACTAAATTAACTATTAAATTGTCCAAAATGATCCTAATTGGATTTGGTCATTCAGGACCAAATCCTGAAGGTTGGGCTAATAGCGTAGAGACTAGTAACTTTCACCGTTTGTTTTAGCACGTTGATTTATGGAACCTAGAATCGGTTTTTGGCCGCTCAACTCGTGCCACGGTCCTATACAAGTCACATGTAATGTCCAAGGAAGAGGACGAAAATGGTAGGGACAGGCTTCACATGTCTTCAGGGTGCAATTGTATTGTTTTTTCCCTTCCGAAATCAAATAACATTCATCCGATTTGGTTGACTAATTTAAATTTATGCTCGGTAAGATAACAAATTGTGTGAAAATACTTCTATGAATTTTTTTCTTTCTTTTCCTCAAAAACAATCTATGTGTTCGATGCATGATAATTGTTTTTTTGTAAAGCTCCAAAGTCAGCAGCAGTATCAAATTCGATCATGCTGAAAATTTCATAATAATCTATTATATTATTACGTTCTAAACACGAAATTATATATGATTTATCTTTTACTAATCTTGATTTATCAATATCAGTATTATTTTGAGTTATCCTAAGATTCCTTTGAATGACAATTGTACATAAAATTGCTGTACAATTTTTTAAAGAAAAAATTATCCTCAGATCCCTGTATTATGGTTTATCATTCGCAGGTCCCTGTATTATGAAAATAGTGTGTGGAGTTCCTGTGTTTAAAAAAATATTGGTTTGAGGTCTCTGGTCACCAGATCGGAGATTTTCTCCGGCGGAGAGCCATCCAGAATGACCAAAATACCCCTCTGGTAAAAAAAAATCTTGTCTTCTTCAACCTCTAAAATACTATGAACACACACCTAATCAATCAAACCCAGAAATTCTCAATCTTTAATCGAACAACAAAATCCATAAATCCTCCGACAAGAAACCACGATAAAGAATCGACCACTAGCATTCTCCAATTTCTTAATTAAGTAAGACCACGATAAAATTAAGTTGGGTTGAAGATGCAGCGAATCTGGCCACCAGTGTTCTCTTCGATTTCTCCGGCAAGAAACTGGCCACCAGCGTTCTCATTGATTTATCGTTCTGAGCTACCTGAGATCTACCGTTCCAACACAGTTTCGAGATGCACTAACCACTCCACCAGGGAACCCATGGCCCTTAAATCCATCGACAAGAAAGCCCTAACCGACCTCCTCGAGTACAATTGAAGCTCTTGTCCAGTGCCTACTCCTCGCCTACTCCTCGAGTACAATTAAAACCATAACACAAAGATCTGAGGATAATTTACCCTTTTTTAAAAGATTTAACATTTGTGATTTGCAAGATCAAAATACCGATATTTTGGATATCCAAAATTTACTATATCGACTAATTTATATGCGACTTTACTTTTACAACACACTATACACTGATCTTAAGAAAGGAAATTACAATTTTAATCTTGAAGATTGGGGAACCATCGATCCAGTTCCCAAGGCGGTCTCCTCCAGCACGTGACAGCGAAAATATGGAAGGGTATTTCCGTCAAATGGTAATCCACTGTACTATTTATTAATTATGGAAGCAGCGAAGTTATTACAGTGTGAGCTCGAATTCACGCAAATACCCCTCTTTCTCTCACGCCTTGTCGTTATTAACAAGCAAAGGTGGATTCCCGCGAAAATATGCCGTTCCCTCCCTCTCCTTTTTACCCAAACGTAAAAAGTTACCATTTAGTTGACTAAGATAAGCAAAACCCAAATTATAAAAGGCTTGTTTGGCATAATATATTAAAAACTTCGAAGCAATTAAATCAAATAATGAGTATTTTTCTAACTTAACCAGTTCTTGAGTTTGATGAGTTTTTAGAAACACGTTTTGAGTTTGAGTATAACAGTGTTAAATACTTAATGAATTAGCATTGTCATATTTTAAATGTCTCACTCGATTCGAATCTGGATTAAACAGCCTAATATGTTCGGATACTATATTGTATAAGCCAATAAATATATTAAAAATTCAATTTAGAAAATAAGAAATTATATATTTCATACGCTCATTAAAACTAACTAATTCAGATTCTAACCGAGTAGGATTTTAAAAATAAGACAAAACTATTTTAACAAATATTTATTCTCATATAAATATTGGGCCAACTAATCTAGAGTTGAGCTAGATATATATTAAAAAGGTGATAAAATTATACGAAACAAATATTTAATAACTCAAACTTTACCGGATGGTGCATTATTATGATGACTCAAACTCGAGAACTTGTAATAGTATTTATATCATGGAAAATAAATGCGTGTCGGGTTGTAAGTAAAATTTATTTTAATGATCCCTTCCATGACCATCAGCTTCCTGTTGTGCATTTTGTCCCAAAATAAATATTTGTTTCCACTCCAAAAAATAAATTAAAATAAAAAACTACAGAACCCTAACCAACTCACTCCCTACTCTACTCTACTCTACTCTACTCTACTCTAAACACTCACTCAATACAAATCTCTCTCTCTCTCTCTCATCACCATGAATGATATAATCTTTCATTTTGATGCTTCCCTCCTTAATTAAGCTGTTGCCATTTCATTATTTCCTCTAAATTTCTCTGCTCTATAAAGCCAACTGAACTGACTCACCCCATTTTGAAAGGGAAGCTAAAGATTGGAATAAAGATCACCACCACCCATTAGAGCAAAAACACCAACATCCTTCACCTTGTAGTATTTTTATATATTTATTGAAGCTCACCTCACCTTTTATGTAAGGAACTAGAACTAACCCACATAGGAGAAAAAAAAAAGAGCATTGGAAAAGGTTGGATCTTTGCTCTTCTTTGGCTGCTTATTGTTGACTATTTCCAACTGTTATTGGAACTGGATCTCACTTTGCTTGGATTTGGAGTTATAATGCTTGAGATAGATTGCACTTTATAATTCTTTTTTCATATGTTTTTTTGTTCTTTTGGTAAAGTTCAAGTCTTTACACTCTTCTTGGTTCTTGTGCAGATTGCCTCATTTGCTTCTTTGCTACTCAAAAGTGTGAGCAAGCAAGTGAGCTAGGCTAAACTCAGTAGGAAGCTCACTCTTTGTCTGATCCACCATTTTCATCCACTGGTAATTTTTACTGTGTAGCTGTCAGTTCATGTGTCCAAAGTTCAATCTTTTTCAGACCAAGTTTAGTGTTTGATCATAAAGTCTCAGTCTTTGTAGTAGTTTTTGGAGTTTCATTTTCTGGGTATGTGTTAATCTTTGAGCAGATCGTCGCGTCGGTTGGATCAGCTCTAGGAGTAATGAGAATGGTGGGGGAAGCCTTCTGTTTGATGATTGTCTTCTTAGGTCTGTTTCTCTGTGGGGAAGCAGAGGTTTACTTGGTGACAATGGAGGATGAGCCTGTGGTGAGTTATAGAGGAGGTGTGCCCGGGTTGGAGGCCACTGCTTCGGATGATTCCGACGACAAAATTGATTCGACAAGGCATGTCCTAACGCCCGTCGCTTTCCTTCTGCTAAACTTTTTCGCCTTTTTTTGGTGTTTCTGGTATTGGTAAATGCATGACAGCCACTTTATCACTTTATGGTAGTCTTCATTTTACTCGAATTCTCTCATGAAATGTGTCACTTTCATGGTTGACAAACAAACGCAGTCATTGAACTCCGATGTTTCATTTTACTAGCTTCTATTTAAGAAATTCAACTGTCGATTCCAATCACGAGATGAAGAATCCAAAGCTCCATGTCAGTCGCATGATTTCTCTGAGATGCTTGTTTTGCACCCTTCAATTGCTCATGTAGCCAAAATTGTATGATCATTGTCCTTTCCTATCCATGCCTGGTGTGAGCTATTCTGGTCCGCTCCTTCACTGGTCATGCTATGCCTAATATGCTGTCCTATTTTCTTATTTTTTCTGAAATTGTTCCTAAAACCAAATATACCCTATGAACAAGTGATTATTACCATATTCGACAGAAAAGAAAGAAACCAAACTCCTCTTATGACGCCTAACTGTTGCTTTTTCACTTGCATTCTATTGCTGCAATGAGTGTTTTCTGACTAAAATCGATTGATTTAATTACCTGCTGAATGTATAAACTTTGAATCTTTAATTATCTGCAATAAGTGTGATTCAAGCTTTTCATATTGCCACATGGAAGCAAGTTTTATGAATCTTTTCTTCTAATTTTGTATAGCATAATATACTCTCTCTCTACCTAACCGAGAAAAGAGTGGACCGGTTCAATGATGTGACGTGTCTATTTGTTATTTTATGCCTCGTGTTTTTGTTCGTTTCAGTGAAACTGTCGTGGCCTATGCCGAGCACCTTGAAAAGAGACACGATACGCTTCTTGACATGCTTTTTGAGCATGGGAGCTATACCAAACTCTACAGCTATCGGCATCTTATCAATGGATTTTCGGTCCATGTATCTCCAGAACAGGTGAAGCCTGATGTGGAGACACTCTGTTTTATCTCCTCGCCTAATTCTATTATTCGTGATTTGAGTTATTGTTGGGCCCTCATATCTTCCCAATATATTAGTAGGCAGAAACACTAAGACGTGCCCCGGGCGTGAAAGCTGTGGAGAGGGATTGGAAGGTAAAAAAGCTTACAACGCACACCCCGGAGTTTTTGGGACTACCAACCGAAGTGTGGCCTACAGGAGGTGGCTTTGATAGGGCTGGAGAGGACATTGTCATCGGATTTGTTGATTCTGGAATTTATCCACGTCATCCAAGTTTTGCTGCCTACAACGCTGATCCTTATGAGCCTCTTCGAAAGTATAAAGGTAAATGTGAAGTTGATCCTGACACAAAAATGAACTTCTGCAATGGAAAGATTGTTGGGGCCCAGCATTTTGCCAGAGCTGCCATAGCTGCTGGAGCATTCAATCCTTCCATAGATTTTGCTTCTCCCATGGATGGCGATGGACATGGAAGGTGAATACTCACATTACTTTATAACCCCTTCAATGCGCGGAAAAGAAGGGATTCTAGATTTAGAATTAGTGGCCGTAGAAGTTAATTACATGTGCTTTTAATCTGCGAGGGTACTTTGATGTCGATAGTGGACATGTTCTCCATGTTTCGGTTCTACCTTGTGACTGTTAGAGGTTACTAGGATGCGAGAGCTCTGAGATAGTGAAAGTACTATTTCCATGTTTCTTCTCTGACTGAGGTAGAAAGTTTCTCTTTCGGAAAAGTCAAGGTGGTGTGGAGCCATATGTGCAAATGGCATGAATATGCTACTCTTCATGACATTACAGTCTGGCTGTTAAGAATTTTTTGTTATTTCAGGTGACATTCATACTGACTTGGTTACCAAGTGTTCTCGTTTTTATTACAGTCACACAGCAGCTATAGCAGCAGGAAATAACGGTATTCCTGTGCGAATTGATGGGCATGAATTCGGCAAAGCAAGTGGGATGGCTCCTCGTGCCAGGCATGGCTGCTATTTTCCTATTATGTCCATTAATAAAATTTTCATGTCGGATATTTCGGTTGACCTGACTGACTACATATTGTGCTCAGAATTGCCGTGTACAAGGCACTCTACAGACTTTTTGGAGGTTTTGTGGCAGATGTTGTGGCTGCTATTGACCAGGTGTGACATCTTTCTGCAGAAATCAATTGGTATCTCGTCGAATAAGTTTCTGTTAGCGCTCAGTTCTTTCCTGTGCCTCAATGCCATTCCCTACATTCTCCATTCTAATTTTTCTCTTCAATTGTCTACCGAAACTGCTGACTGGAACCTGAATGCTTGATCGTAGTTTTTATTCTAAGCTATTGATGATTAATTCAAAAGCCAAAAATGGGAAAACATAGACTATATCGTATCCTGTCATTTGTTGACTTGCAATAGCCATTGTCTTCTCATGGAATCTGAATGTGTTTAAGCTAGAACTTAACTGGCACATAGAAGTGGTTCTACCTTTTATTACCAGGTAATAGGATTGACTACAATTGGACAACCCGAATATCATGACATTGTTATTCGTTTGATCCTATTGATATTGGCGAGGGGTGATGCTGTTGGACACCTCGCTTAAATTACACCTCGGCCTTTTCTTGATAAGTCGAGACATTTACGAGATCGCTTTTAACTGTAACAGGCTGTTTCTGACGGAGTTGATATACTCAGTCTATCAGTTGGTCCAAATAGTCCTCCAGCAACTACCAAGACCACATTCTTAAACCCCTTCGACGCCACCCTTCTAGCTGCAGTGAAAGCAGGTGTATTTGTTGCACAAGCAGGAGGAAATGGAGGCCCTTTTCCGAAAACCTTGGTATCGTATAGCCCTTGGATAACCACTGTTGCAGCTGCAATTGATGATAGAAGATATAAAAATCATTTCACTCTGGGAAATGGCAAGATCTTAGCTGGCCTTGGTTTGTCACGTAAGTTTGTCGAAACTTGGGACAAATATTCTTCTTAAATGTGATGATGGTATTTGTTCGGTTCGTTGTTTGTTGAGCATATGTCTCACTGAAGCTAACTTTTCAAACTCATTGTTGCAGCTTCTACGCCAGCAAATTGCACATTTACATTGGTTGCGGCAAATGATGTCTTACTCGATGCTTCAGTAATGAAGTACAGTCCGTCTGATTGCCAAAGGCCAGAACTGCTTAATAAGAACTTAATCGAAGGGAACATTCTCTTATGTGGTTATTCCTTCAATTTTGTGTCTGGAACTGCATCAATCAAGAAAGTCTCGGAAACAGCTAAGGCTCTTGGCGCCGCAGGCTTTGTTCTTGCTGTCGAAAATGCTTCTCCTGGGACAAAGTTTGACCCTGTAACTGTTACTGTTCCAGGGATTCTCATCTCAGATGTCACCGAATCTATGGTAATAGTCATGACCTAATTAGTGACGAACTCTCATATTTTTCATAAGCGTATTAGGATCGGAGCCTCGATGAAGAAGATTGTTCCTTGTTGTTTTCTTATATGTTTAAGTTCACTTCTAAACATCATTGCAAAAGTTTCAGCTTTTTTTCCTTAAATGGATCTCTCTCTCTCTCTGAACTTGGTCATTTAGGCATCCTATAATCGTTGTCCTTGGCTATTATAGGATCTCATCGACTACTATAATTCTTCTACCGTGAGAGATTGGACTGGTCGAGTTCATAGCTTCAAAGCTGTAGGGAGTATAGGGAATGGCTTGATGCCTATACTACACAAATCAGCACCGCAGGTGGCTTTGTTCTCTGCTCGAGGACCCAACATTAAGGATTTCAGCTTCCAAGATGCAGATCTTCTGAAACCAGATATCCTGGCACCAGGTTCTCTGATTTGGGCTGCTTGGTCTCCAAACGGAACAGATGAGCCAAACTATGCTGGTACGTAAATCTTATGTATTCTCTCTGTGGTATACTATGATATAATCAATTCTGCATCGAGTTACTCGTTCTTAGCCTCGAAGTCAAAATTATAAGAATGTATCATCCGAGTGTTGAAATTACCACATCGTTAGTTGCAAGTGTGGTGGACTTGTTTCTAAGTGTAAAGATTCTAACATGGTATCATAGCAGATTGATCTCGTGGCCCATGGTTACCGATTCACCTGAGAGATGACAATTAAAGTAAACTGGTTAATTATTTTTCTTGAGAGTTTCCTACTGTTTGTCTATGTTATCATGAACATGGGTGCAGTCATCTTTCATTTGCATAATTTGGGTTACTTGAGCAGGAGAACGCTTTGCCATGATATCCGGGACAAGCATGGCAGCACCACATATAGCAGGAATAGCCGCTTTAGTAAAGCAGAAGCATCCTCGGTGGAGTCCCGCTGCCATCAAATCAGCCTTAATGACAACGTCGACTAAGTTGGACCGAGCTGGAAGACCTATTCAAGCACAACAATATTCAGAAACCGAAGCCATGAAGTTCGTCACTGCCACGCCTTTTGATTATGGGAGTGGACATGTTGATCCAAGTGCAGCTCTGGACCCTGGACTAGTATTTGATGCAGGTTCGTCATGCTTCTCATCCATTCCTCTTCCTTTTCTCTTTTTGTTACCTTTCGAATATTCGTGCAGACTTCATCTCATGATCAATTCATTCGTTTGATCGTTTGGTTGCTCATCAGATTACGAGGATTACTTGGGGTTCTTATGCACAACGCCGGGGATTGATGCACACGAGATCAGAAACTACACCAACAGGCCATGCAACTTTTCCATGGGCAAGCCGTCGAATCTAAACACGCCGTCCATCACAATCTCCCATCTGGTTAGAACACAAACCGTTACCCGCACGGTAACTAACGTCGCAAGGGAAGAAACCTACGTGATCACTGCCCGGATGCAACCAGCCGTGGCCATCGAAGTTCACCCGCCAGCAATGACATTGAGGCCCGGTGCATCAAGGAAGTTTGCAGTAAGTCTTACTGTCAGATCAGTAACCGGAACATACAGTTTCGGACAAGTAGTCTTGAAAGGCAACAGGGGACATAAAGTGAGTATCCCAGTTGTAGCTATGGGATACTGGCGGTAGAGATGCGGCTAGCAAGTGAAAATCAGCTTAAAAGCTGAAAATATCTTTCTGATATTCTTTGTATTAATAGCAATAGTAATAATAATTATAATTATTATTATCTATGAGTTTAGATATATTGTTCTTAAGATGCATAGTGGATAAGCTGTAAAGATAAAACAATATTCTGGAGAGGCTTTTAGTGTCTTCCGGTTGCAAGCTTTGAGATGCTTCTGTTTAGTACGACAATAAAATGATTATTTGCCACCATACTAATAATCTTGTTAATTGTTTTAGCTTAATTCACTTAAGCAAACCATTGTTACGTAGGACTTTATTATAACTTATAAGCAAGGCATAAAACACTCATGTTTCCAACGTGAGGTAGAATACTAATACATAGGAAGCGACAAAATATTTCGGGGAGTTGCAATCAAGCGTAGATCTAAAGATTCCCGAATAGGTCAACCTTTCAAACTGTTGCTGAATCCATGGGCAGACAAGAGAGAACCTGGCGAACTGAAATATCTCCTTCAAGTAAAGATTTAAAATCTACCTCGGATAATCCGATGTATAGATAGAATTTTTACGTCCAACCTCGAAATCTCACCTTCATTCTCAATTTACCTCTTCTAACCTACCCATTTGTTCTTATCACAAGAGGTTCCCCATGTCTGAAGCCAAATCTAAAAGCAGAAGTTGGTATAAAATAAACCCATTTGCTACTGATGATAATTGCTAAGCTGAAGCAACCAATGAACAAACATCTCATGGATAAACTTGTGTGGCTCATGCAGAACAGAAGGCAGATTCTCAAGGATTGACAAAGTTCAGGTTGCTTACAGAAAGCCTTCCATCAACCTCAGACAATGAACGGTAATTCGGGTGAGAACTAATTCTACCTCACGATGCAATCTAATCATCATCATCACTGTCGTAGTTCTGGAACAAGGATTGCAGAGCAAGACTAGCATTTGGCTTGCTGTTGTTTGGGACTACTTCAGATGATTCGACTGCCTTCTTGGCAATCTCCACTGGTTTCTTAACGACGGATATTTTCACCAAGGGAGGTTTAGAAGTTGTCAGCCCATCCTTCTGTGCTCTCAAATCACTCGAATTGTCTGCTCAGAACAAAGAGAGAACAGTCAAATAAGACAAGTCACGGCAAAAACCATTTTCTTTGTTATTCAAAACATTAAAGCTAAACTACAGACAGACAAATAGTGCTGTATAATTTATTTCCTTTGAACAAATTCCCGTCTAAAAGATATATCATATTTGGAGCAAATTCTCGAGTATACTGGTAATTTCTAAACTCCACCCAGTGAAAGAGTAAAAAATGGACAAATTACCTTTGTTGTCTAATGAGCCATCCCCTAATAACAAATCTGTTGCTGTACTCGTACTTGAAGGTTCTTCGGCATTCTTTCTCCTCTGCAATTCATGAAACACCAAAGATAGTTTAGCAAACATACTATATTCAAATAAACATCGTCTACCGTAGCAACTTTCCCAAACTAAATAACTTAAAATGAATCCTCGCACGACATTGACATATGCAGCAAACATAAATGAGGTTTGCAAGTATCAGGCAACCCAACAAGGAAAAGGGATTGAAAAACTTCAAGTAAAAAAGAACAAGTCAGCCAGTAAATTCATCTGATAATGTTTTGTGATTCCATTATCAAAGGATGTCAGTTTTATATAGGAAAGTAGATTCAGTCACGAAAAAGATAATGCAGGGAGAAACAGCTAAAATATTTTGCCACATGCCTGAGACAAAGAATAGAAAGAAATGGGCATTATCTACATCCCTAGGTTACGAAAAAATTACAAAGAAGCAATTATATTAGAGTTCAAAGATACCAATGCGGGAGTCAGTAGCTCAAACCTAAAACTGATTCTCAAGCCGCTCAATTACTCGTGTCTTACTTCCTCTTACCTATTTGTGTCTCATTCAACATTGGTGGTAATAAATGAGAATCAGACCTCATACTAAAGCAAACCCATGATGATTTTAAAAACTAGATATAAAATACTGAGAGCCGGATGGGTCAATAAATTCAGTAGCTCTAGGAACCATTGGACCTTCAGCAAGATTCATGCGCAGTTTTATTCCTAAAAATTAATTTCAGATATAACCAGAAATGCAATCAAGTACGACTATTGCAACTAGGTAAATGCTAACACGAAAGAAGAGCAAAGGTCTAGAGTTTTCCAAAGAACATCTTGAGATAGGTCTGCTTGATAAGAGAATGATATGTTTTTTCTTCAGCGTGGGAATGGAGGAACAAATTACAAAAAGGAGTTCACACATGGAACCACATAAAAGAAACTAACATCAACGAATCTGTTTGCAAGATTATCATACCTTTGGACTCCTATCTTCGTCCTCGTCAGAATCCTCATCGTTGATCCTTCGAACTAGTTCTTTCGGCATCTGGTTTAAAGTTTGACACAAAAAAGTATGCGTTAGGAATGGCAAGGAAAATGATGATTAACAATCTTCTTTATTCAAATAAGGGATAGCAGAGAAAAAGAAGAAAGGAAATATTTAAAACACTATAAGGAAAGGAACAATGACTAACTTGAAATAATGACTTTATAAGAGCTTCGTCTTCTTCTTCTATTTTCTTCTCCTGTCAGCAAAAAAAAAAAAAGAAGTCAGTAATTAGCATAAAGTATTCTGAAAAACTAGCAGAACAATAGGATTGACTCCTGCTAGAAAGCATAAATAAAAGAACAGCGAGGTTTCAAACAAAAGAATTAGACCTCCTCAAAACCATGAACAACCAATTAATTTACTAAATTCGAACACGATGCGTGATTAAAGAAAAGACCATCTGTCTACTGATAGATTTCGGCGAAAGAGGTAGCCACGAGCTTGTTGACGTGCGTATAGGACACAAGTTTACAAGAAAATCATTGTTATATTCAGAAACCTACGCCAGTACACAAGTCATGAAATAACCAAACCTACACTAAACAAGGATCCAACAAGACACATTCATCAGGGAGCAGAAATCAAACCTTCTCAGACTCGGTTCGCTGCAACGCCTGGAGCATTGCGTCCATGCTAACAGTTGCGTGCCTAGACTGCAACCAAACAAACAATGTCCATTAGAACACAGCATTCAAAACAACCCATACTCGACGAGCGGCATTCATTCAGTATTATTTACCCTCATAGATTTCATCTCGTCGAGAGCGGCAATGATGTCCATCTCGTGCTTGGAGTCGAGCGCCCTGTTCTCGAGCGACTTCATGGCATCTCCCATCTCCTCGGCCTCGCGGATACGGCTGGCGGCATCGACCTGCTCGTCCTCGGCGCGCCAGGGCTCGAAGTTGCGGGTGGCGCCACTCTCGACGGTGTAATCGGAGTTCTGAGGGTCGGTCTTCATCGCGATCTCGGCGGAGCATCGGGTACACTTGAAGTAAAACCGGAAGATCTGGATCCCGAGGTAGGTCTCACCGACGGCGTCCTCCTTGCGGGAGTTGAACTTGGTGCCCTTGTAGATGTAATTCCCGCACGTGTTGCAACGGATGCTCATCGGAAGCATCATCCGCACCTTTATCTGCTGGTTCTTCGGCCTCCGGGCCCGGGGAAGCTTCGCCGGATCGAAGTCCGGCGGGTAGTACTTGTTCAGCACCTTACGCTCTCCCATTCTGCCCTGAACGAACTAGAACGAGGAAGAAGAGAGAATCTGAAACCCTAAAACCAATTGATTCGAGACCTTTTGGGGGAGAATCGCTAGAGCTAGGGTTTTGATTATATTAAAATTGGAAATTTCCGAGTCCTTTGAAGACCATACGAATATACCTAAATTAGGAAAAATTACCAGATTAGTAACCCGTGTTTTCTCCGTTACGCACTTTAGTACCATCGGTTCTAGCACCGTTAAAATATCGTGACGTGGCGCTGATGACGTGGAATTCTGGACCATATTGTGCTGATGTGTATTTTACGCAAAGAATAAAATAAAAAGAAATACATGTCTTGGAACATATTTCGTATTGTTCCTCCTCAAAATCCAATTTTTGGTTGTCTATTGGGTTCAATTTGTTATAATTTTCATATGTAATCCAAAATTTAGAACCATTATTTTGGCTACAAAAGTAAGAGAGAGAAGAGACAGAAAGAAGACAAAGGAGCTACCCATTTTTTGTGTTTATTTTTAATTTTGTTAAACTATGATTATACTGTAATTATAAATTGACTGGCGTGCAATCGTGGGCTAATAACTTCGTTTTTAGAAAAATTGAGGAACTACATAATTATGGCATGTTCTTTTTTTTAGAATGTTCTGATAAACAATTTTACCAAACAAGAGAAATGAGTATTTACTATTTAACCTTTTAAAATATATTTCTAATCTTCTGAGTTCTGACATTTTAAATTATTTGATAGTATCAAAAATATATTGGTCTAGAATTTGGGGTCAATTCAAAATTCACAAGAAGTAAAGACGAAATGTATAATCGGTGTTGAGAATCTCACGTCGTTTTGTGCAAGTATGGGGGCAAGTTTATAAGTGTGAAAAATTTATCGACTCGTTGTGTAAAAGTTATGGATTGTATATGGAGAACATAGTATCAGAGCGGGTTGATCTCGTGCCCATTGGTGTGCTCGCACGACCTCCATTTCTCACACGTTGATGAAGTCAAAGTCCGTTCAATCTTCTACCCAATGGGATTCGTTTGAGGGGCATGTTGAGAATCCCACATCACTTAGTACAAGTGTGAGGGACAAGTTTATAAGTGTGGAAAATTCATCAATCCATTGCCTTAAGGTTTTGAGTTGGATATGAAGATTTTAACAAGGGATAAGTACACTTAAGTATCCTGTAGTTTAGCACTTTTCAAGATATGACCATGTGATTTTTTTTGTCCAAAATCAGTCCTTGTGGTTTGTTTTCTCAGACGTTTTCGAGTCTCGGGCAGCTCGGGCAGATGTTCGACATGGAAAAACAATTCGAAAAGAAATTTCTTTTAGGTAAAAATTTCTTTTAAAAAATCGACATGGAAAAACAATTCGAAATTTTAAAGAAAAGTTCACCAGCTGGTGGGATTTTTTTAAAGAAATTTTTTATTTCGAATTTGGGACTGATGTGGTAATTTGTCATATGCCACATAAGCAACAAATAAAAATGTCCACGTAAGACAATAAACGGCGTCATTTTGGCGACGTGGCGCCCATGTGGCCGGGCATCTGCCCGGGACTCGAAAATGTCCGAGAAAACAAACCACAAGGACTGATTTTGGACGGAAAAAACCACATGACCTTATCTTAAAAAGTGTTAAACTACAGGGTACTTAAGTGTACTTATCCCTTTTAACAATCAAAGAGTGACTTGGATTAAGTTTGGGTCTTGGATTAAGTTTGGGCGGGCTTGGGTTTTATGGGTTTTTTTTAATTTCGGAGGTGTTGAATGTGTAATGCTGCAATATTTAGGTACTCTTTTTCCGTGTCATAAATTTCCCTTTGACCAAGTTACTCTTAAAAAAAAAGTTTTGACCAAGTTTTGAGCGTAGCAACATGGTACTTTTACGATGGATTGACACTCTGGGTGGGAGGAGAGTGGGATTTTTTTAGTGTAGACATGTCTAATATTATACCGGTGAAATAAAAATCTATTTACCAAAAAAAAAGAATAACTTGAATTCACTAAAATTTTAAATTTAAATATTACGAAAATAAAAAATGACACGAGGAGAGTGGGTTGCTAAAGGGCGGAATTCGGAATTTGTATTTCCTCCTCGTGTACCGACAAACAAATATTTTACCTATAAAAGACCCATCATCATCCCTCGCTGTTGTGTATCATCCCAACGTTGCCACGGAACAAGTCTTCCCTGTCCTCCAGAAACCAAGCACTGTCTCCCCAAAAAATGGTACGCCTTTCTCTCTCTCTCTCTTCACTTATTTCGCATATTTACTTCCACTGACACTATAATCTGAATCTCTAATATTTTACCCATTATTTTTTTAAAATCTATGTTTTGAGAATACAATATTTTCGCACATAATATCTTATATTAGAACTCATAATTTTAATAACTGTAGTCTGCCAATTTTATATTATACAATACCAAGAGATTTTTATCCTTACAAATATTAAAAAATATATATATTGTAAAAAACTCTTCGAACCCTCTGAAGCGGCTCTCCGGTGGAAAGATGGCGGAGTTTATCTAGGGCAAGTGTTGTCTTGTTGGGAAAGGAATCTTCACTTTGTCGGTTCTTTCTATCTTTTCTCGTATGAAAACGATCGAGCAAGATCCTAATTTTTTTAAGAGAGTGCCAAATTGGTAGAAACCTCGAAGAAAGTGTGTCATACATGTTTTTCTTTCTTTCAAATCACTTTATTGATATTTTTTTGAGGGACTTTATTGATATTTAAACACACGTAAAGTTGTTAATCAAAATTTGAGACCCAGAATATTTTCTCCTACTGTATTCTAACATAAATATAATCTCGAAACAAAAAATTTTGAATTCAAATTTTTGTGAATATAATAATTTTAAATATTTATTTTTATAAAACCTTCTAACTTGTTGGTTCACTGATGTCAAGTAAAACTTAACTCAAATTTTTTAATTAAATTAGAATAACATATTACTGTTTTATCTACATGATCTTTATTGATTTCCTGCTTTTGTTGTCATAGGCTCTCGCCTTTTAAGATTTCTTTTGGCTTAGTTTGGGTAAAATATTTTATTAATTCAACGTTTTGTTGCTTTTCATAAAGTGACCTTATATTTTTTTATATATAAAGCCGGCGGCATAAAGCATTGATATAATCAAACCCCTGCAACGAAATTAATTCGTTCGGTCTTCTTAGTTCCCATTGAGATTTAAAAGGGTCATGGAATACTCTGTTTTTATTTTCATTGTTCTTTTTTTGGTAGAAATTGTTCTCCTTGTTTGACCACCTAATCCCTAAGTAAAATGTGACATTTTTTTAAATTATCTAATATCCAGATATATAAATTATCGATTAATTTTGATTCGAACAGAGTCAAATCATGAAATACAAAATTTACCTTTCTAATTTTTAACAAAGTTGTTTTTTACTGAATTTTATCAATATATTTATATTTAAAAATTGAAATTCAGTTTTTTTAATTAAAATAATTTATTGTGAGTTATCCTACGTGGAATTCTCTGAATCATGGATTAAAGTTGGTAGTCCTTCTAGCTGGTTAGACTCTGTCCCAAATGGTGACGACTCTTTCGGTCCTGTTCATAAATATTACACCAACAACAAGTTTCAAAATGGTGTATATATTATGGATTGGTTCAATTGATAATAAACTTAAATTTATTTAATTATATTTGGATTAAATCTTTAGACATTATTTTAAAATTTTAGTTTAAATATAATATTATATCAGAGTCGATTGATCTTGTGACTATTATTTTTCCGTACGTAATCCCGTTACATTGTACATGCAGATAAAGAAAAACCGAGAGCAAGTAGTGCTGACGAAGCCATTGTTGCTGGAAGGCGATCCGGAAGGTGAATACAAGGCGCCTAACATCGTTCAACGCCTTCTGAGCCTATTTAAGAATGTCCGCCCTGGTTCAGATCTCACCACCTTCCAGGCAAGTCCAAACCAATTTCCAACATTTTAATCTATCGTATTTAGAATTGATCACGAAATTTATTTAAAGGAAAATATTTGAATCTACCAGTCTTACTTTTTGGTATAATTATTGCACATGGGGGGATATAGGGGCGTAGGTTTCCGGAAGTGTCGTGTCTTTTTCGCATTCAAACCTAACTAGGAATATGTTGCAAGCTGGGCCAGTCGACTAGTTTTTTTTTAAAGATAAATTTTTATACCATTATATTTATTGAGATTTGATCATGAATCTCTTAAAATTTATGTCTTATACTGTTAGATTACATACTCTTTGGCCTAACAGAGGGAGTTTTGTTGCATGCTCACATTAGGATATAGATAAACTTTATCATTATGCATATGTTTATATGATAAATTTTTTTCTACCGTATATTCGTAGGAGATTAATGTCGTTAGAAATTCGTAGGCAATATAACCAATATCAAATGTAATTACTTGTTATTGCTTGTCGGTATAAATATAATATGTTTAGTTGGGCCACATTATAAATAAATATTTTTTTATGGAATTGATAAATTAATAAATAAGGAAATAGATTTATACCTAGTGGCTTTGAAAATTGTATCGATTTTATAACTTTATTTATCAATTTTTTTCATATAACTATATAATTTTAAATTGTATATTCCAGACACTGAACATATTGTACAGTACTAAAATATAACCTAGATTTTATGACTTAATTAAAAAAAATAAAATATCTTATGCAACTACAAATCTAATGAAGTCCAGTATTAAAATTAGTGTGGACCATATTTAAAAAACCAGAAACTCTCTGTACTTAATTTGTGATTCAAGTGAGGCCAAATCACTACGCCACGTTTCTAAAAAAAAAACACTACGCCACCGATCATATTCAATGCTTTAAACAAACCGGTCTTCCTGTCCCGATCTGCCTAGGATCTTTTGAATAAGATATTATTAATTATTTTTTAGTAATACAATACTGATTAATTCTAAATATCATATAAGTTTGTTGCAAAATTAGCATTAAGTTTTAAAATTTTAATTCAATCTAACAAAATCTCGTGCTAAAGAGCATAGAAGTTCGAGTCCTCTTCAAGATATAAGATTGGAATTATAATAAGTTCCGCAACGGATCACAAAATCTTGGTGATCATCTCAATCTAATGAATGGATAATCCGCTTTGAAATCTTCCGCCCGACAACTGTCTTCAAAGCTCTATAAATTATTTTTTTCAAAAAAAACTGGTCATTTGTCTAGATCAGCAATCCAATCCGATGAACCAATCAACCTAATTCGATTGTTGACGTGTGATCGGACCGTACTGACCACCTATTGGATTACCATCCGAGTTTTGGGGTGACCTAATTTTCTCTAGGTCTCGAATTTGGTCGGACCGCATTTTTTAAAACATCGATCATATATAACATTCATACCAACCTTTCCTATAACTAAAAGTAACCCATCATGTGAAAAATTCTCAATCCAATGTAGTGAGTAACATTTAACGTCGGCCTGCCATCAAACAAACTAACGTTCCTTATTTTTCCTAATTTGCGATGAACTTCAGTGCCCAGCTTCGTTCAACTTCCCAAAATCGTACCTGCAATGTTTTGGAGAAACTGTGTACTGCGTAAGCCAAGACATTCTAAGCAGATGCAACAATGGCCGCACTCCACTTGAGAGGTTCACTCGTGTGGTGGCTTGGAGCATTTCCACTACGAGGCCTGCTATATTTGGGATCGCCCCTTTCAATCCAGTTCTTGGGGAGACCCACCATGTTTCCAGGGGTACCCTCAATGTTCTACTCGAACAGGTAGACGACCCGAAGTTAATTTTATCTGCATGTCATTTTACATTACTAATTTTATCAGTGTCGAGTCGGTCCTTTTTTCTTCAAATTAGTACAATAATATGCAACATAGATTAAATTAATAATGTAAAATGAAACGCAAATAACTCTAATTTTTTATTTTAATTTTGATTGATACGTGTTGCTGTAGGTTTCGCATCATCCACCCGTGTCAGCTCTCCACGCCACCGATGATGAAGAAAAGATAGAGATGACTTGGTGCCACCATCCGGCCCCCAAATTTTATGGTACAAACTTAATTATTTTTCTACCAACCATAAATTATTGTTATTATTTGATATTTACCAAAAAACGAGAGATTACTATTATCAGAGAAAAATATATTAAGTTTCTTTGGTTGAAGCCACCCTTCATTGGATCAACATTAAATCAAGTGGATAGCAAATTCAAATTTGAGTAACCTAGAACTAAAAAGCTCTCACAATAAATATGCAATATTTTTGCGTCAATAAATTGGACTTAAAATTTATTGGTTAAATTCGATTTTTTTTACGAGTTGATTCGAATATTTATTCATATTAATTATTAAGTACACAGTCAATTTATCACACAACCGCAAAAACTGGCGAGGAAGTATTCAACCGTTCATCTACTTTATTAATTCTAAGGTTGAAAGAGTGCTTTCACATTTATTCTAGTCTGATGCTTATTGTACTTTTTTTAACAGAGCGTTGATTGTACTTGATTTCTTCTCTTCTCCTTTCGCTCAATATGAACTTATATATTTTTCTTTTACAATTGAGGAAATTGTTATTGGTTAGATAAGTTTTTTTCGGTTTGAATAGCTGAGTAGCCTAACTAATTAAGATTTGAGTAAGATATGATTTTTAATGATGAAAAAAACTCTTCTAACAAAGCACTTATCAAGAAAAAAACTTCTAACAAAGATTTAATACTGATGAGATCCTAATTGCTCATATTATTTTTGATCAATTAGTTGTTCTGATAGATGGCCGAATACAATATATTTTTGACCAAATTTTTATCGTTCAATAAATTAACCATAAAATAATACCCGACCCAACTTGAACTTAGATTATTTATTTTCAGGTACCAAGGTGGAAGCAGAAGTGCAGGGAAAGAGGGAGCTGAAGCTCTTAAACCATGAAGAAACTTACGTTACTAATTCACCAAATCTGTCGATAAGATTGATCCCGCCGGGGGTGGATTGGGTTGGAAACGTTAAAGTTAGGTGCGAGGAGAGTGGGTTTGAAGCCGATTTGTGCTACTCCACCACCTCCTTCCTTGGGAGAGGACAGCCACATTTGGTCAGAGGAAAGATTTACCAGTCTTCGAGGACAATTCTTGAAGTCAATGGCCAGTGGAACGGGTACATATTTGCTTTCCTCTTCTACTAATACCCGGAAAATGTTATATGATTTGATAGTACTATCAATAGCTTAAACGAGTTTAATCTTGAATAATTTTAGGCTCAATAATCTCCTAGAAATTTTCAAAACATGGCAAAAAAGACTTTTGTTGGTTTGTAGAGATGAATATAGCACATAGATATCGGTTCAGGCATCTATATTCACATAGTCGAGATAGTTTATTGAGAGAGTTTTACTCCTATTAACTTGAACATAAATTAATCGATCTCATAAATTTAAGATATCAATCAAATAAAACCTATTCTTCTATATATAGGAAACAAACCTAACATATCATACCACAGAAAGTACGATTCTAACCCAATTAAAATTTTGAGACAATTTCTAGCGATTATATACATTTTATACAGGTTTCCTTTAATTAAATAATATTTTACATTTATCCACCCGAAAAATCTCACCTTTTAACACAGAATTGTATCTGCCAAGGACGTTGAATCGGGGAAGGAGACAGTAATATACGATGCCAAAGAAGTAATTGAAGGTCTAAAAGCTCCTATTGTTAAGGATCTTCAGGTACTTCCCTAACGTCCCCGTTCTTATCCTTAAGATTGAACTCTGATTACTAAAAATTCAAAATTCACACGCCACCTTTTTTTTCGATAATTAAATATATATAATATAATATATCTCGTAGACACATGTTGGCTAATCTCATTTGTCGTGCGAGAGAGATCCTTGATCGCGACTAGGAGGTGCAGATTCAACATATTTAAATAGAAGGAAAATCTCTGGCTGATACTTTCTGTTTTTTTATTATAATAAGTAACGTATTATTATTTCAAAAACAAATTCACGAGAGAAAGTTACATCAAGGGCTACGCCAAAGTTACTAGATAATGTCTGCTTTGTCTATCTTATAGTGTTCTTTCGAGTATGTCTTGTTTTTGTTTTGTGTTCTGATGTTTACCTTTATGACCTTAAGGGTGTTTGTTTATCCGTAGTACACGTTTATTTACTTTGTCCCTTGATTTCTTTAAAAAAATTCAATCTTCCACAAATCAAACGAAAAGAACCCTCTTCAAATTTCCATCAAGTAAATTCTCTCATAGGCCCAAATTAATGTGTGATGTTGGGTTTATTTTGATAGCGAATTTGGCCAAGTGAATCGGCTGTGGTGTGGAGTGAAGTGAGCATGGGCATCTTAAACAACGACTGGGACAGCGCAAGCGAAGCAAAGAGAGAGATTGAGAAAATTCAGAGAGAAGTGGCCAAGGAGAGGGCCCACAAAGGAGAGACGTGGGCCCCCAAATTCTTCAGTGTGACATACGACAAGGAAGATGGCTGGACCTGCTCACCAAAGCTCAAATCTATACCACCAGCTCCAATTGTTGTTCCAATTGGACAATATCAGCTAAATTTTGATTCCAACTTTATAGTCCTTGTAATTAAAGCTTACAGACTGGAGCTGTAATATGATATTCTTATTCGGAAAGCGTGTTAATGATAATTTTGTTTAGAATATTGTGATAAAAGTTAGGGAGATTCGGATTGGTCGTCCCGAAAATATTGACGACGATAGGTTGAGCGTTGTGGGAATAGTTAACACAATAGCAATGACATCTTTAGGGATCCTCGTGCCTTGCTGATCCGACGGTGGAAAAATATATTAACAGGATGAGATGATACATTCAACCATCTGTGCCCCACATGCGAACAATTTCGAATGTATGGACGGCTATGGCCGCAATTCGTCAAATTTTTTAGATTCTCGTTTACCTGAATAATAGGAACACCTAACAAGTTCCCGGACTTGGATCCCACTTCGATCTGTTTTAGATTTTTGGTTTATACTGGTAAGCGAACACTTAGTAAATCAAATAATTTAGGTCCGAGTCAGATTATAATATTTTTGAAAAGTTTTAAAGTTTTTCTAACAAATATTTAATGCTATTATATTTTATGTGACTCGAAATAATTTTTTTTCAATAAGTTAGAAAAACTCTCTCTTTCTCCCAATGATATAAATGTTTTTTTGGTTATTGAGTAAATTACATGATATTCACATATTTCACATACTTACTGATTTAATCAGGAAAAAGATATTAATTGTGACAAGAAATTCTTTAGTGCATTTTCTAACCTAAAATTGAAATATTTGATCAAATTAGAATAAAATGTACCAATTGATTAAAATATTTTGTGATAAAGTAAATAGTTTTACTTAAAAAATTACAGGTTACGAGGAAAAAAAGAAAGACCGTATCAGTAGAAAGAGCACCAATATTATAATAATCATTTTCTTACATCCAACGTAATTTTTAAATAGCTAAACCAAACCTTGTATACATATTTCGTTATGGTATTTCTCAACAAACAAAGCAAGATAAATAAAAGTTTATCGTTCCTAAAAAAAAGTTTATCCAACTTCCAATTTGAATTAACCTATTCGCCTACCTCTTTATCTAGTAGATAATTTGTCATATTACACGTCAACAATAATTAAACCCACTTGAAATGACGTGTCCGCCACGTCGGATAAAAACGACATCGTTTCAAGCACGTGTAGACAGGCAGCTGTCCTAAAACCTGCCCGAAAAATTGTTGGTAAACCTCAAAGACACAAATACCAATTTTAAACCACATGATACTCCATACAAAAAACGTGAAACTACATGATACTAAAGTGTACTTTCTTCTTAAAAAATTTCCCAGAGAATCGTCTATTTTTCTTAAAACCCTTTCTGGCTTAATTACTTTTTTCTAGAGGACAAACAATTAAATTACTCTTAAAATCCACAAATCTGAAGTGAAGTGTTTTCCGGTTTAGACGGTGGTACGAACGGGTCAGAATCACAGATTCGACCACATTTTTATAAAAATTGATAGGAGTAATAACTAATAAGGCGCATATTGAAGGGAATATACACCACTATTTCTGATTTACACGAATCCGGAATTGAACCTGAAAATTTCCCAAACGAAGGGCATCACAAGCGCGTTGATGCAACTTCACATATCGTAAATCTTACAGCAACATTCGACCACTGAATATGAGGTCAGAATTAAGTCCTCCAAAATTGTTGTGTGCAGAACTTGAACATCGACAGTCCTTAATGGAGGTAAACAATGAACAACAAATGACCCACCCCGTAGGGGAAGCAACATCAACCCACTCGACTTCGAGCACAACTACGTCGCACGACCTAATCGCCTAGCTAGCTGCAACTACTGTGCACATGAGAGTTGTGCTCGAGTGTGGCATGCCTCATTAACATAGAGCATTTACAGATCTGTAAGATATACCAGACGGCGGAGTGGGGGTCGGAAGCAGCAGGCGGTTCCGACCAAAGAATTCAGAGTCAAAAACTACTCTCACTCATAGTGCTGATGAGAAGAGATGCAGAAGGTTGTCAACAGCTTCCGGGTAGAACTTTCGGGCAAACAGGTAGCACGGTCGTCTGATGCCATTCCACATGCAAGGCTGTATCGTCTCTACCTTCTGTGAAGACCAAAAAATAAAATGGTGCACCAGTTAAAAACTAAATAATGGGAGGCAACAGAAAGAGTCGCAGAATAATCCCGGATTTACCTTTTCATCACTTGTGACATGTACGCTCAAATCAATCGACTGCAGAGAGAGAACATTGCAATCAGAGCTTGTAAAGGGTATACCAGCATAAACTTACTCAGAAACAAGTACATACACTGATGTTCATGAGAAGCTCATATGTAACATCCTGGGCCCTATACGACTTCGGATGCCACTTTCTCTCTGACCAATCAACGTGTGTCACAGACCAGTTAGCGATTCCTCCAGGATCGACCAACTGAAACATTACCGTCAACAATTTCAGTAAACTTCAGATAGTAAACGGAAGGAGAAGTGAAGTCAGGCAAAATATGGAAAACTCACATGGAAAAATGTGGGCAAATAATGCTCATCAGCGATGCAATTTTTCCCATCCAATCCAGGCTGGAAAAAAAGAAAGGAATGGTCAAGAACAGATTCTCAAACATAAATAGCCAGACAAATCATTAAAATGAGCAGTATCATGCTCAAGCAAGACAAACGGTTAGCATTTGAAATAATTAACACGGATGGACTAAAGACCCCTCGTTTTGAAGCAGAAGGATGCCCTTGACCAAAAAAAAAAAGAACTTCAATTCTCATGACAGAAAAAGATGGCAGAGGAAGAATCAGGTTTACCAAAATGAAAATCAATTAAATCTCATGGTCTTTCTTGCCCGTGGGTTCATAGATATGAAGTGTGTTTGTTCTTTTTTGAGAAATGAAGTGTGTTTGTTCATGTAAAGGCTAAGATGCAGGTAGCTTGCAACAAAACGACATCATATACAGATAATAGATAGCAAAAAATTCCTTCGTTCTCCTGGCAATAGATTAAAGGACTGAATTCTGAAAATCTCTACCACTAATTTTAGCCTGCTGCTGATCCACTGAGACAGATGCGGTGATCCTACCTTGCAATATTCCCGAAATCTTGTGTAGTAAAGGTTATCAGCCATAACAATCAAAGCATGTTGTCGCTTCACTGAGAACCACTGCACAAAATCATGAAAGAGATATAGCAGGAGAGGAAAAAAATCTTAATAATTTGCCATCACACACAAAAATAAAGCATTGAAGAGACTAAAACCAAACGTTACATGCATGTCAATGTACACATGATTCAAACAGTTTGTTTGTGCATGTTCATCCATGTGTGTGTCTGTGTTTTAAGCTTGAATTTCTATCTCAGCAACTCACAGATTAAGCCATGTTTGGGGATAGAAGAGATTCCCCCACCATATATCATCACTTAAGAAAATGTATACACCAGCTACACGAGGACAAGTTTGGTGCAATAGTACACCCTACAGATGCATCTTTATTTTCAACACATACAGTTAGCAAAATGGTGTTCAACACATTTGCGGTCAATACAATTTGATCAACTCGATCACAATGACAGAACAAGTTGGAACAAAAAATTTCAACCATGTTTAAGCTTCAATCACATCCAGGCATACCTGCGCGCCCTTCCTGAAGTCTTGCTTCTCAATCTCTGGTGACATGTGATCCGAATACCTTCCATTACCATGCGGACCAGGATCATAAAAGCTGCAAATTTTGATAATCATCAATAAAGACAATGCCAAATAGTTGTATAACCCATCACTAGGTTCACCATATCCATGGATCACCAGCTTCCAAGTAAAAGCAATATGAAGGAACTATTAAAGGTCTAAAGCATTCTTCAGTAAACTCTTAAGAGTTCACAGGCATTCCCAAAATGGAACAACTTAAAAACACTTACCAATCAACATAACTGATATTTGTGTACATCAGATAGTGGTACACATAGTCGAACTTATGCAATGGAACACAACTGCAGAACAAGAGATCTTGTTAAGGATACCATGAGTCATCTATCATAGTACAAACTTAAAGCAACTTTTCTGTAAAGAATGTACATAACAGATGATATAAATTTGTTATCACCTATCAGAAAGTAGTACAAAATGCTGGTTATCGGGATCTTGAAGAGCATTTGCCAACAGCCTTCTCTCAGCATCAACCATCGAGGGTTTTCCCCACACAACCTGCAAATGAAGAAACTACTACTTCAGAGATGGAGAGAGAAAGAGAGAGAGTAATAACATACAAAAAGAGGAAATCAGCCTCTACCAAGGGTACACTTTTTACCAGTTGAAAATATTGCAAATTGTCACCTAGTTATGCCATAAGCATAATACTGAGCACATGTAACCGTGAATCGCAAACAGATGAAAGGGTGTTGAGTAAATATTTTTAAAATCAATAATTCATAAAAAATTAATCATCTTTCAACTATTTGATTCACATAGAAGTAAAAGCCAATATAAAAAATCCATTGGCAGGAAAAAACAACAATTGAAGTGTACTTTGTAATTGCGACTGAAATTTACTGGCATACCAGATAACCAAGAATAAGACTAAATGAATACTATCATGTAGTTCTTATTAAGACATGAAAAACAAAAACCCAAGAACTTCTTAAAACATGGAAAACAAAAACCCAATTACAAAACATCACACGATCAGCTGAACGAGCTGAAAAAGATTATGAACACATCACAACAGCTCGGATGTGTCTAACATGGCCACATGACCAAGTACCATATTCGCCTCGCAATAATACGTTTGTTTACAGGAAGTGACTCAATTAGCTTCTCAAAACAATCACTTACAAATAATGGAGAAACTTAAAAATATGATTGGTGTAAACTCAAAGCTGATAATAACTATTAAACTCTTACACTCCAACCATTTCTACAAACTGCATCCAATGTAAAGGATTTTTCAGAGTCAACCAAAATAGAAAGCACCAAGAAAACAGAAGTGACAAAAGAGGAAGAATACTAAAAAATGGCAGCATGCCGAAGAATATCTAGGATATTCAGTTTTCCGGAGAGCAAACAATAAGGCACAATTTGACAAAAAAGAAAATCTAAATGGTTTTTTTTAAAGGAAATGGAACAGTTGAATTTATTACCGGGTCGCTACGTATCTCTCGGTCAACAAAGTACCGGCTAGTGTGAACTGGCTTTTCTTTAGATGCGTGAATGTAAACAGAAAACTGATCCTCATGACCCTGCAGCAAATGTTTCCGTAGGCCAAGGAAAATGAGCCATTTACAGAAACAAGAAAATGACATTCTTCATACATTAATGTCACCCCCAAAATAATCTACTATAATTCATGGCATATCGAAATGTACTTCATAATCAGAATTCCGACATCAGTTTCCACCAACTTTGAATAAAATGAAACATTTAAGATAGCCAGAGATACATTTCAGGCTTTGAAACGGAAGCAGCACTTGTCATTCTTTTCGTACAAGGTAGCATGAGAAGACAGTATATATAATTCATTCTCTCTACTTCTCATTCTACTTTGCACTTGTTTTTCTTATGTTAAGTCAAAAGGATAAATTGCAGCCACAAATACGGTAACTATGCTCAAAGCTTTTAGAGTACCACTAGCTTGAGATAGTCTACTATCTTCAACATACTCATGAAGTATAATGGGGAAGGTCATTTATTCCTAGACACTGGGCATTCATGTATATTGTGCCAAAGAGTTTGGGGGAAAACTTACCTGAAAAAACTTATCCCACAGTCTCTCAAAAGGCAGCGAGCCAGGCGTCAAGAACATGAAAGCAATTTTAGCTTTTTCCGATGGAACAGAAGGTGTGTTAAGGATTTCTTTGATAACAATTTGAGAAGCAACTTCTTCATCTGTAAACTCCCTTGCTGGTGCCGGGGGAAGCCAATCGCTAAGAACGTTGCAACCTCTGGAAGAAAATATGTAACAAGCGGTACTGCTTTGAGGAGGGTAGATGTAGGCACACACTAAGAATAAGCTGACCATTGAAACTAAAGCAATAATCCACGTCGGCCTCTTCAAAGGAGGGCGATGGCGAGCACCAGGCAAGATATGCATATCACCCATGCCTAGATGCCACGTCTGAGCTGATTTCATCTAGCGCAAGTGCATCGACACAAACCAAACAATCTCGCCAAGAATGTGATTGCAACCAGACGAACGACGAAAAGCCCTTGCCTCCGGGCAACTCCGAATTAGCAACTGGATCTTGCTCAAAACAATACCCTGCAAAGAAAAACCAGTATAACGCGGGTGAATAGACTCGTTCCATAGCAGATCCGACGTGTCCAAAACCTCTTAAAAGCTAACCGCCATAACATTCGACACCAAACCTAGGACGCGCGAAGACCAACCAGCGAAAATGATAAGCACGTCCACGAGGTCAACCCGCTCTTAGCTCACCAATAATTCCGAAATTCCTCCAGTTCCAGAGATCCAAAACCCCTTCACTCGAGCAATTGGATTATTAGATACAATTATAGACAAAAACCGAACCAAACTCCATCAACCAAAGGAAATAAATAACGAGAAAAAAAAACAGGGGAAGGAAATTTTATTTATTTATTTTAAGAATAGGAAAGGTTAGGCCAAAAACGTGGGGCCCACGGGGAAAAGAACGGAGGACTCTCGAAATCCATGCGCTCTCTCCTCTAATAAAGATCCACTTAACGACGGGCCAATTACTTTCCTAAAAAAAAAAAGAAGAAAAAACGTGACCACTCCTAATTCAACCTTCTAGTCAACGCTTCCCACCCCGAAACCATCGCCGGAAATGCGTCACATCCGACTACCGGGATACAAAAACCGCGACGTCGCGATTCATGCAGAGGCGGCGGCTACGACGTCGTCGCGCTCACGTCATAACATCGCGATAGGAAACGAGAGAGAGAGAGAGAGAGAGAGAGAGGAACCTGGGAAAGGAGGCGTCGTCGTCTTCTTCTTCTTCTTCTTCTTCTTCGAGCTCGCGAGAAATTAGAGAGAAGATAATTGGCGAGATCGAATCTGTTTCGATCCAAAAGGGGATTTTATTATTAAGCTTTTTTCGAATCTCTCTCTCTCTCTCTCTCTCTCTCTGTATATTATATAAGTGGAGCTGTGGAGGGAGCTTAATAATAATAGTGGTCAATAAAAGCGAGGTTTCTAGGGGCACTAGCGATAACGAGGAAGTCGTCTAAAATTTTAATTAAAACATCTATTTTCAAATATAAATTTATTAGAATCTATTACTATTAAATATTTGTAATTACTCGGCTAAATACAATATTTTAATCTCAGTTTGAAACGAGCCGTTTTGGCGTCTC
Source organism: Hypericum androsaemum (assembly GCA_963995505.1). Lineage (NCBI taxonomy): Eukaryota > Viridiplantae > Streptophyta > Magnoliopsida > Malpighiales > Hypericaceae > Hypericum > Hypericum androsaemum. The sequence goes on along the minus strand of OZ023190.1, from coordinate 3,372,852 downwards.
TTCATGGAATTTCTGTTAATTTATGGGTTCGTTATGTTTTATATGAGTACCAGTTGGTTATCTTTCTTTATAACTGTGTAACAGAAAATATTCAAATTTTGTTTTTTAAAAATTGGAAACGAAATCTATATAATAAGGAAACAAAAGTACGAGCGTCTCAAGCCGGCGATTTTATTTGCTTTTCCTAGGATGATTTTTTGAGAAAGTTCACTTTAATTCCTTGTAATTTACATTTTTTTAACTTAGTACCTTGTGTTTTAAAATTTTCTTTTTAATGACAATTTTCAACCAGAGCTAGTTTATCCTAACTAGTCTTCCATGTCAGCACCTTGTCATAGCTCTCTCTCCTATGTGGCAATTATGTGGCAAATTATAAACTCAATTCTAGCTGTGATCTAAAAAAATCTATATCTTCAATTTTTGGATAAGAGATATTTTTGTTTCAATTTTGGGTTTTGGCGCTGCAAAATTTTGATTTTTTGGAATTTTTTAGATTGGGGTTGAAATTATGTTTTTTAGTTTACCACATCATTGCCACCTAGGAGAGATAAATATGACATGACGTATAAGTGAAAATGTCATGTGGGACATACTAACCTTGGTTAAAAATTGCTAAAAAAATGTCATCTTATGAAATTTATGTTACAAAAAGTGTCAATTTATAAAATCTATAAATCACAGTTACCGAAAAAGAAAATTATAAATCACAGGGATCTAAAATAAACTTTTCTCTTTTTATACTAATTGATATTTCGATAGTCACACGATTGATTTATGTAGCTTTGAACTTGGTAAAAATAATGTCAGGTTTATCCTAACAAATATTTAAAATATTTGTAATTTTTTAGTTAAACTAAAATAATTTATTTAGTATTTTTTAAGTGTTTATTGCTAAGGTTTTTTTTTCATTTTGCATCCAATAGGGAGAGCCGAAATTTCTGTTCATATACGACGTAATAAACATCTGTTTGGGCATACTCACAATTTTTTATCTCGTGACTAGAGATTTGCTAGGGTAGTTTCGGGTTATTTTAAAATTTTATTATTCTGATTTTTCTTTGTTTTGTCATGATCTTTTCATATTTGTTTCAGATTTTGTTCCCTAAAAAAAGATTTTGAAGTTTCTTTCTTTCTTTTATTGCCGGAAGTAACATCTTTTATGCAGGGAACTTATTTATTAATTTCCAAGTTTGGCTTTCTGATTTAATTGTTTCAAAATAATAAGGAAACATTTCCCCATGTGGTTTGAATGTACAAGAATCATCTGTTACATTAAATGTTGGGCGAAAAATGGAAAGAAAATCAATATTTTTCGTTTTCCGTTGGCAAATGGAAAGGCCACATAGAGAGAAAGTTCGTCAAAATTGATCGGGTCAATAAATGAAACGTGTATTCAATCGCTATAAGGAACATTAAATTTTGGTACTCTTGGTCAAGCATAGCTTAGGGAAGGAGACATTTTCTTCAACGCGTTAGGATTGTTTTTGTTTAATAATCATATGGTTATTTTAACATTGTCAGTATCTATTTGAAGAATAACTCTCTTTTAATAATGCAATACTCTATTTATAAATTTTGAATTCGATACTTCCAAGTCTCTTTTACTATTTGAGCAATAGACTATCGATCAGATCACAACCAATTAATCTCAAAATTTGGAGAACAGTTGAACCAATACTCAATACGGTTGGACTCGCTGATTGATACTCGTAAATGATAAAATGTGCTATAAAATTAGAAAATATTTAGATTATTTAGAATTCTAATACTAGATATAATTGAAATAAAATAATTTGAAGAAAGTTCCAGTATGGCTGACGATCTGGTTGATCGATCAGATATTAACAAATCGTTTTCTGAATATTTTTTAAAAAGATTGACTTTTATCTGTTCCGACCTTTATAAGCAAACCATCGCACCTCGGCAACAGTAGTTGACTGTTCTGCTATTGGGACCAGACCTGGTTTTCGAAAATCTCAAGGTTCGGTCAAATGTTCATTAAGCAACAAATTCAAGTTTAACCTTTGGTCTATTTTAGCTGTTCCCGAAGGAAGAAACAAATAAGGAGTTAGATAAAGTAATAAAAAATTAGACAAGAAGTATTTAGTCTAACGGCACAAAGCGTACATAATTTGACGAAAGTCTAGAGTTCGATCTTTGATAGATGTAACTTAGTTTAAATATTTATCTTTCAAAAAGTCATATCTTAAAATAACACATCGACTTTCGAAGTCAGTATTAAATTTTTCGCAAATGAAAAAATAAAGTTAGTTGCAAGAAAAAAGAAGTTTCGTCTTTTTCCCGTAGTAAAAAGGGGCGACCGAGCCGGACAAAAGTAAAAATACAGTGGTCGTAGTCTCCGGTGGACGGGTTCCATTTGGCGATTTTTCACCGAAGGTTCCAATGTTGATTAATGAATACCCAAGTTTAGACTTTGGTCCATTCTAGCAGAAAAAAAAACAAATCAAAGTTAATTTTAAGTTAGAAGGTTGATTTTAAAGTTTGTCTAAAATTTCGAATTTGATTAATATTTTGGTCAAGTTTTAATTGTTTGACGCAAATATTATGCGGTTTAAAATTGTAAAAGAAATGTAAGAGATTTCATTTTAATGAAGCATGTGACACTTTGAGATTTCCATATAGTCCTTAAAATTTTGTGATAAATATTAGAATATATTAATCTTGGAACACATTTTTCGTTCATTAATTTATTACACCCTTCCACGTTACCGTGACATCGAAGAGTTCGAGGTTCTCATGGAATATACCTGAGATTCTTGCATGTGCATATATAAGTTTCATTTGCTTTACAGGCGAACACAAAATTTTGATTTAGTTTTTGGGTTCAAACTATTTGTAAAAATAAAATTTATATTTTTAAAATAAGATCCGACAATATTAGACTCTAGATATGAATTCATATAGAATTTGTGAAAATCATGGGGGAGTGAACTAAAATTTACCAAGCTTTATTACGTAATTTAGCAAACCCTAATTCCGGGGACCCTAAGGCTCTGCCTATATAAAGAAGGTTAGATAAAACCCTAGGCTCTTTGGGGGGAAAAATTCTGATTGCCTTGTGCTAAGGTGGAGGAAGCAATCCGGACGAATCGAGGGACGGAGGAGAAGACGATATCGCATCTCGAGACGTTAGAGAACTCAAGGGGAACGTTGAGAATTAGTGGGTATGTAAGTTAACGAAGTTAGAACACCACGGGAGACAAGGTAAGTTCGAATCTCGTCTTACCATATGATTGTTCGGGAATCTATGTGTGATCTGTTCTGTTTGATTTCGTAAAAATATGCGATTAAATTACCGTCTACGATAATGGCTACGGTGTAGTATGTCATGCGTTCTATTATACTATTGTATTAACTTAATGTGCAAATGAATTTCCGTGGCTACATACGGTATGATATATGGATTTATACTTTATTATTATAATACCTACATTTATATGTTAGTGCACAGCAAGGTCTCATGCGAAGTGATTTTCATCCTGATGTGTCAATTGCCTGTCTTATCGAAGTTATTGTCTTGCTATACTGGATATAATGAATCAATCTTTTGGCCTAGGAAACTAATCGATGATGTTCCTCTATTTGGGTGAGTTTGAATCTCTGTTTGTACTCTGTACTATGTACGTTCTTGGTGCCTGCATCATTAAAAGTATCATGTTCTGGGTTTATTCCGCTTACGATTGTCCGCCTATAATATGTCTAATCGCATCATCGTGAATTGAGTATATGATCTTAACTCTGTGTTCGCCTGTTTGTGCTTGAGCATTAACGATTCTATGATGTGCATTCCACCATGTCAATATATTATATTCATTGATTATTTATTCTATACAAGTGAGTTTAGGGTTCTGTGAAAATGATGATGATATGATCTTGGTGATGTGGTGTGTGAGACATGAGTTAGGTGGATTAAAATATTGAAGTTGTTGTGCGGATTGAATTTTGTCTATATGCAAGACTTGTTGTTTCGTTCATGCCATGTATTCGATCTGTTTATGGAGTGGTCCGTTGTAAAATTCTGATCCGTATGTATCGCTTTGTGCACTGTTCGTTGGCATGTATTGATCTGTCCTTTTTAGGACTCTGTTCTGTCTGTTCTGGTCGGGATTATCCCGGTGCTTCTGTGCCCGTAGAGTACTCTGGATGATTTCGTACTCTATGTGAGCACCGGTGATATCTGTGCCCTGTGGTGAGACTGTCCTTCCGTTTCTGTGCCTTTAGCGTGAAGGATTTGTCTTCTGTGCCCCACAGGTTCCCGATAGTCGTACTCCGGAGTTGCATCTGTAGTGTGTTTTCTGTGAGACTGTGTATGATACTGCGAGAATGTGTATGATAATTGGTATTTTCTATGAACGCTGAGTATGTGATTTGCTCTGAGGTATGTGCTTTGTGAGTTCGGCTTACTGAGTTGCGTAATCTCAGCAAAATACGTTATTTTGTTTCAGACATGACGGGGACGGATCGAGGGTGAGAGCTAGAGGCAAGGACATGCATTGAAGACTAATCACTCATGTTTTAAGACTCTTTTTATTATGCTGAGACGGTTTCAATTAGGATTTTATGACCTAATTTGAGATTTATGAAATAAAGGATGCCTTATGGGATATTTATCCCGTGACAGTTGGCATGCCTACTTTTTGGGGCGTGACATAGAACGACTTAAAATAAAAATAGAACATAATACAGTAAACACGAAAACATTGATTAATAAATGATTGATATCCCACATTTCCACACTTAAAAGACAACGTGTCTTAAAGGTAAGAATGACAAAAAAAGATAAATAAATTACACGAGAAATAATAAGCACAAAAAATAGACCACATAAACATAAAAAATAAAATACACAAGTTAGTTTGAGTTTCAATGGCTTCCATCATTTTTTTAAAATAAATTGTGAATATGTGCTTACGAGTATTTGTGTATTAACTACAACGAATCCCAATCCACAAGCCTGGGGAAAAAAAAATTTACGATCAACGACTTACTATACAATGCTGGGTCATCATCATTCATCTAGAAAATGTCTTTGCTCGCACGAAAAAAAAAGAGCAAATAAAAGCCGTGAATGATCTGCCACAAGTCAACACCAAGTAATTAACTTGGCGATGAGTATACCGGCAAGTCATTCTTGGCTCTGATCTACTCTTTGTATCCTCATGCAAGAAACAAGGCCGAGAACGTCCATAACAAGCCAGAGAAAACAACGTGATACATCACTAGCTTGTTGTTTATCTTATAAACTGCCTTCTTTGGGTTGCTCGCATGAGAAAACAAAGAGCAAATAAGAACCGCAAACGACTTGCCGGAACACCAACACCGATTCCAATTATTAGTTGGCTCAGTGAATATACGGGCAAGTCATTCTTGGCTCTAGATCTACTCTTTTGTATCTTCATGCAAGAAACAAGGCCGAGAAAATATCACTCGCCTAGCTTCCTAGTGGCTGTTTCGCTACACTTTGAGTTCGAGGTCAAGTATATATGGTCATTTTATAGGAAAGCGGACTAGCGAGGCGTAAAGGGAATGTTATTTTTATTAGTACAGAATCAAACGTTGTCGAATTTTATAAAAGAAGAGGTTAGAACTAAAAACTTTGTTTTACGATATCAAATCTCTTATTTGGAGTAGGGTATATTATCTCTGCGAGTAGGTACACTACCAGTATTGCAGGATTGATATGAGTGCATGTCAACGAGAATCGATTCCCCTAAATTTTGGGAATGGGTTTCTGGATAAGGTTCAGTCTCTTATAATTCAAGAATCTGTGGCCCAAGTTGGGTAGTTTCTCGAATTTCTTCTTCTTCTTTTTCTTCGGTTGACAAATAGGGAATGTTGGTCAAAAGTTAATGAGTATGCTATGATCTCTAATCAAACTTCATTGAGTGTCGCAAATACGACTATTTTTGTTCTCATCCAAGTGATTGATCACCTTTTGTGGAATAAATTAATCAATTCAAAATCACGTGTACAACTTCGGTTTAAGTGGTAAAAAAGTTAGATTTTTTTAAAAAGGTATTGAGTTTAAGTTTTACAAATAGAAAATACACAATTGAAATGGTGACTCTCTCAAACTCCTATATAGGATATGAAGTGCTCGATTCTGAATAAAAGAGGTTTAAAAAAAATTCACATTTTCAATGTCTAAATGTCGCAAAAGAATAACAAATATATATATATTTTTAAAAGGATAAAAATAAATTATTGAGAAATTCTTATGAATAGAATCTGATAATGTGGAATTCTAAATATAAGAGCCTTAAAAAAAGCTGGGCAATTTCTAATAGAAATTTTGCGATGTCCATCAGAATAACTGCTAATGTTGATGCGCAGAAGACCTTTAAATGAAAATCTGTAAAAGAAACAAAACAATCCTTGATCAATTTGTTTATGACTAGCTACTTTCTAATTACTCAGTTGTATAACTTCAAGAGATTAAGTAGTTTGATTACTCATTCTGGTCAGAATGAGTAAAAATTGGTGTAAAGATTTCCTACTAAAAAACTTATTTGATTATTGGTTAAATCTTGGACAATTACAAATCGTCCAGATAATGTACAAGTAACAACTAGGGGGTTTTGAAGCTGGTGGATTCTAGCAAGGCGGTTGTTTCGGTGGATGAATGGCTTCGCCAGATCATGTCCGGTGCTTCAGACGGGGTGGTGGTCGAAGCAGAGCCACAACCTCTTGTTGTTCGTAGGCGGGCCAAAAAATGTATTATTCTGCCCCAGACACCGACGCGCTCAAGTTGTCATGAATGAAGGCCCACGGAGGAGGCTCCGACTCTCAAGACGTTTTCTTTGAAGAAAGTGAAAATCAAGCCGCCTATGATTCGAAGGTCGGAGCTCTGCCTTGGGTCAATTATCGCTGGAATGGAGGAGCAAGACGAGATGCTTCAAGCGGAGCTTTCGGCTGAGACTTGGCGGCTCGCGGTTGTGATGGGCCTTTGGAATTGGACACCTCGCAGATTCTCCAAGCAATCAAGGCAGCTGCTCGTGGTTTGAACCTTCTTTGGCTTTTCGAACCTCCATAATTATGTGTGGTGTGTTGTTTATTTGGTTTTGCCCTGCATTTGGTGTAAATTCGGGTCTATTTTTTGGCGATCCTAGAGTTTTTTGGCTTTGTTTTATTCGGAGATTCTATGACGGTTGTACTCAGATAGCGTCTATCACTTGGTGTATCTTGATAGGCGTTATCTGGTACCTTTGATGCATCCTTTCTTTGTGACTAATTTTGGTGAAATACAACACTTTACTTACCCAAAAAATTGTACAAGTAACAACTAAATGCCACCTAATTAGATGTCGAAGACCGGAAGAACGGGACTATTTATGTCCTTTGTACGGGTAGGAGGATGAAACGGGTCCTCACTTGTTCCTTCGTTGCCATAGCTCCTGCAAAATCTGGAACTTCTTTGCATCAAAGGTGGGTCTCAAATGGTGTACGGGGCAATGTCTGGAAGAGGCGTTGGTGAGGTGGTCTGGCCTTGCCAGGGGAGAAGTGTTTTGGACCTCCTTGTTTGGTGCAATTACTTGGAAGATTTGGCTATTTCGCAACCACATAGCGGAACGTTTAACTTGGAGGTATTTCTTCTCCAGGGGGTTGTAAATATTTTTTTATGATCAATATACCTCAACTTATCGAAAAAAATGTACAAGTAACAACTTCGAAGTTTGGGAATACAGGCATAGATATTGAGCATATATAGAGAGAATCGAATAACATCAAATTATCATTATAATACTTCTAATGGACAAATATAATTCAATTTGCCTCTATCTATAGACAAATTATACACGGTCAAGCTTATTAACTAGTAAACAACAAGTACAAGATTGGTAAATAAAATTGAATTAATTTAAAAATTCTTGGATTCAAACCTTACAAATATTTATAAAACATAATATGGAGAGTCGGCCCTAAAATATGGCATTAAGTCAATACTCGACTCTAAATATTTGAGGTCCACCGTTATATTTTCATAACACCCCTTGATTTTAATTACAGAACGTTGCTCATCAATTTCAATACCTGAATTGACAAAACTCGGCTTCCGATTAGAAAACTGTGAGAGATTCAGACCAAGACTTCCAGATAAGAAGTTCGAAAGTTCTCTTCTTCTGTGAACATCAGCTCTCTCTCCAATGCTAAATTGTGAGAGAATTTCCATATCTTCCATTGAAGCCTTCCAGACCAACTGAGAAAAAGCACTGTCAATAAATCACTCAGAGGAGGTCTTGACCACAATCATTCAGATCCAAGGGAACTTCATCGGATAGAAACTGATGTTCAGATTACCACGTCGTTAGTTGCAAGTTGTGGTGGGCAATATAGCATCGTTTCTCAAATGCAATTCAGAAGCCTGATATGCAGTGAATATTTCAACATTTCCAAGCAACAACAGGCAAAGAAACAAACTTGCACTTCGCAATGATCTTTACCAGCATCAAAAACACATGAGGAACTACCTCTCTTCCGTCCCACGATTCGAACGACTATACATCTGGAGCTTCCACTCCACCAGTTCGGCGTTGAACTCCGCATCACTGATCTTCAACATTTCTGAGAGCGGTATCCTGATTCTGTGCTCCACTAACATCCTATGTCGCCGCTTAATCTTTCCTTCCAAACTGAAACAAAAATACTGAGGAAACCCTTTCAATTCACTCAAGTCCGCTCCAATCTCATCCAACAAGTACCGGACTTTCGGCTTCAAGTTTTTCTCGATGCCGTAAGTGAAAATCGAGGGCGACCTCAGTAGCATCTCCTTAACCTCACTCAACTCCAGCCCCAAGCCTAACAAGAAATCAACTTTACGCATCAAGGTGTAATCTTTATGGCACACTAACAAGTCAGTGGTGTGAGAATTGATCGTGTCAGGGGCCGAGAAGCCCAGGGACTTGAGATACTCCAAGCTCGGACGCAATAGGTCAGGTACAGAGGACACAAGAAGCCTAGGGCACCGAAAGATTGATTTAGTTATGTGGGGGTAAGAAATCAATGCTTCATTGAGGAGGAACTCGAGGACTGGATAGATGTAAAGGTCGGGGTCAGAGTTGAGCAGGATAGGGTACATGCCAAGGATACGGGAGATCTCAGGTCTTTTAAATCCCATAGATGAGAAGGTCCGGACAGTGGTCTGGATGGTAGACAATGGGGTCGAGCGAATGTCGGGATTTACAGTTAGGGCCTTTCGAACATCGATCTGGAGGTTCGTTGAGAGGTACTGGATCTTCTGATCGAAGAGCAGCCCCAGGTCTGGAGTTGTCCGACGGCTTGAGTTTGCGGAGGAGGAGTTTACCCGCCAAAAGAGGTGAAGTTTTGGTTGGAAAAACAGGCTGCTACTGCTGGTTGCTACCATTGCTTTTGCAGCATCACATGTATGATCCTGTCGAAAAAGAACATCCCCACATTACAATGTGAAGCAGATACAGAATCTGGAGCACATAAACAATCAATCTCTCTTCAAATTCATTGGCAAAGTTGAACCATACCCCTACTCGAACCCGCGAGGGACTCGAACCACAAAGTAAGAGGATCGTCTCGTGGGTTCGTTCGACTCGTTAAAACTCGATAGGGAGAGCTTTTCCGCCATTGTGGTCCTACCCACAAAGGCGGCCTAGGTTAGTTATCGGTCTAGTGAATGTCCGGACAATCCGAAACAGGCAATTCCAGAACTTAAACTCTCAAGTCCCCCTGGAAAATCATTACAAGCAAAAGCCACATAAAACCCACTTCGGATAAACAATTTTCCTCCGCCTAAACTATCAAACCGACACAGGGGAATACAATTACCAACCAAAATAACACACAACAGCCAACAACAACAACAAAAATTAAGAGGAATTCTTGAAGAATGGGAGAAACAGTGAACTGGGTATTGTTCAAAGCGAATTCGTACCTTGAATTGGTTCGGGAGAGGCTGGAGAGAGGATTTTGTGGGGGTTGGTGGTTCGTATTTGTGGCGGGCAAGTAAGTTTTAGACTTTTAGTTGATAATATCTTCTATTTTCTCGTGGAAATTGGGATAGGGAAGAGAGGTCTTTTTTTTTTCCATCGAAAGCAAGACTTCTTTTTGAAAATATCTGGATAGAGCTTGTGATTTTCTTTGTTATCAAATGCAGTCTCGAGAGTTTGGATTGTGTCTGGAATTGACCTATTTCGAACCGCTTGGACTGAAGGACACGCGGAAATTTTTTTGCAAAAAAAAATTAAAATACAGGGACAAAAATGAAAAAGTCTGCGCGCGGCATGGGATAATCAACATGCCATTATCAATAACTGGGCATGCCATTGTCAGAACCAGAACATACTATTATCGATCCTTCAGTCCAAACGATTCGGAATGACTCTTTCGTTCCGGACCTAATCCCCTGCCCAGTCCCGGAGGTTTGAGAAGAATAAATCGGGCTTAACGTACAAATTAGTGACTAAGTAACAAAGAGTTAAATCCATAAAAAAAAGTAACTAAGAGTTACCATAATTATTAATCATGTGACATTTTAAACATGACAATGTTTGGGTTCGGCTTCAACAATGTAAGAGTGAAAATAACTTTGACATCGCAATGCTATTGATGATACTCTTTTTCTAGTGTGATTTTTTTCTAATGAATTTTGTTACATTAGAATTTTGAAAAATGCGGTGGCTACGAGATGGTAAGTTCTTTTCCCGCCATAAATATTATTAATAAAATTTTATTTTAAAAAAAATATGACTACTTTTTAACAACAAAATACTCCTAACTCTAATAAAATCGAAGTTGCTGGGAAAAAATTAAAAATATTCACTCGTCTCTCCCTTCCACAGGAAAATTGTGAAGTTGTTAACGTGGTTAAAACTTAAAATAAATACAATAGCCTGGACTAGCAAAAGTCTTGTAACCGAATAGAGACACAACATAAAAACCGTATATCGGGAAAAAAAAATTTGGTTAATGTAGCTAAACCCCAAACCATGAGAGTAATATCACAACGAAAAAATACCACCAAATCAATATGGTAAATTTCAATTACACGATTAATTATTTTTAAACACAAAATATTAATATACAAATACGTTAAATCACATGATATTGAATATACCCGAAGACCAAATTGACTATTTAATAAACATAAATAAAAAACAAAAGCATCTCAGCCACCCACCGAATACGGCACATAGGGAGGCGGCGGGGAGGCGGCGCAAGCACACACGAGACGCCAAAAAGCCCCAAAACCTGGGTGGCATGGCATGGCATTCCCGTAATAACCTCCCGAACCCAGTGGCAAACACTTTTAGCCTGTCCTACTCAATCCTATTGGAAATACGCCAACCCCAATGTTAAGTATTTGTTGAGCCGGTTTTGTCACGTTCTAAATTTTTTACCCGATTTGAAACTTAATTAGTTAAATAGTTTTTATAAGGTCACGAGATCGAGTTAATAAAAACGTAACAATAGTGTTAAATATTTGTTGAGAAAATTTTGTCATTATCTTATTCGACTAGAATTTGGATTTAATCGATCGAGTAAATACCGATATACCAAGAGTTATAAAAAAAAAATCAAGGCCAATCCCCATCTATTCCGGTTACCGAGCCCGTCAACTTTAACAGAAAGATTCTCTCCCCCCGCCCACTCACAGAGAGAGAGACGCTTCCTCTTTAGCCCATTTTTGACCGTTGCTGCCCCTCCTCCCCCCTCTCTCTCCTCTTTCTCTCTCTAAAGGATCAATATCTGCACTAACTAAGCCAGGGTTTTCTATGTTCCGTTTCTCTCGCATTGTCCTGCATTTGGGTTTTTGTGTGCGTGTCCGTACAAGTATCAGGTACAAGAACAAAAACCTGCATACTTTGTTTTATTAATGTGGGTTTCTTCGTGGATAAACCGAGTAAGACGTCGTTTTAGTTTAATCAGGGTCTCGAGTGTACTTAAATATTTGCTGAAAAGATTTATCATCTTTCAAAGTTTTTAACTGCTCATCCGGAAAAAAAATCTGGTCTTTCTTTTTTTTTTGTTTCTTCTTCTACCTCTGGCTCCTGCTTTAAAGCTTTTAGTTTTTTATTTTTTTCCTTTTTTGTAGAATTCAGCTCTTCCTTTGTAATGTTATATTGGGTCTAACCTGTTTTGATCGATTTATTTGGCATTTTGATCATGTCCACGTAATTTTTTTTGGCTAATTTGGTTTTAAGTGGTGTTTTCCCTCATTTTTTTGTTTCCCTGAACTCACACCTTTGCAACCACCATCGAGTCGCGTAAATCAACTGAAAAGGGAGTTGTTATCAGCTCGCAAACGGGTAAGTCAGCAGATACGGGTCTGTTGTCAGCTCGACTTCAAGGCCCGAGTTTTGCCGTCACTGTTCTTATTAATGAGCCGAGTGAATATCTAGATAGTCTCCTTTTTGGTTTGATTTATCTCATTGTCATAATCTTTGCCTTTTAATCATTGTTCCATATCAGGGTCATATCAAATCAGTTGCTGAATTTTACCTACCCATGTGGTTTCAGTCAAAACTTGTGTCTGTCCTCTTGCTTACTTTGTTATGTCTTTATCTTCTTTTCTTAGTGTCCTACTTGCTTTTTAGCTCAAAGTTAAAATTCTGCTCCCACTACTTTAGTCTTTGCTTTTTGGGTCTCCCATTCTTTCAACTTGTGATTTTGTTCATTTTCTTCCAATTATTGTGGCAATGGAACATTTTTCACCATAGTTAGTAGTCTTTTTTTTTTGCCAAAGTTACTTGAACCTATTGTCTCTCTACGAATTTTTTTCATAGAGAGACTAATGACCGGTCGACTAGAAGGTCGGTTGGTTTTATTTATCATAGAAATTGCACAATCTAATATGTGACAAATTAGTTGTTTGCAAGCATCGTTGAACAGATATAGTTGAGAAGCTGGTAAGAATCTCAACTACTTTGTTCAATGGTGCAAGTTTAATGTGTTATTTATGACTTGGAAAAAAAAAAGGAAAGTGCAACTTTCAGAAATCGTTTTCTAGTGCACAAGCTTCTTGAAATATTCCTTTCTCATTACTTTGAAGAACTCTTCAAGATTGAGGAAGTAAGACTTGCTTTCTTCTCTTTAACAGATAGGGGAGAGCCATATGAGGAGGCTGATTGATTGTGACAAGAAAGGTGATCACTTGGAGTTTGGTCTTGATCAAGCTTGGGAACTTCGTAGAGGGTTGAAAGTGAAACTGAGATGGGATGTTCCAGTTCGAAGCTGGACGATGAGGAAGCTGTTCAATTATGCAAGGACAGGAAGCAATTCATAAAGCAGGCTGTAGAGCAGAGAACCAGGTTTGCATCAGGGCACTTGGCTTATATTCAATCACTGAAGAGAGTTTCTGCAGCCCTTTGCGATTACTTTGAATTGGATGAGCCTCGACAGTTCATGTTGGATTCGTTCGCAACTCCGCCTTTCACACCTGTAAAGAAAGCCAATCCTGGATTTATCTCCATTTCTCCGAAATCCTTCTCGCCGGCAAAGATCAAGGCTGCACCTAATTCAACTGTGAAAATCCACTACTCAAGGACAGGTGGTAACCAAGCAGTCTCGATTGAGGAGAGGCCTCGATCACCAGAGACATTTCGAGTTCAAGCTTACTCTCCGATGCACCATTCCAGCGTAGATGGCTTCTTTTCGATGCAAGCCTCGCCAATGAGCTCTACGTCTTACTATGCAAACAACACTCCTAATATACCTCCTCCTTCACCTCAAACTTCGCGATGGGATAGTTTTTGGAACCCCTTCTCTTCTTTAGACTACTACGGGTATCCAACTCGCAGTAGTCTTGATCAGATGGTTATGGATGATGATATTAGAGGCTTGAGGAGGGTCCGGGAAGAAGAAGGCATTCCTGAGTTGGAAGATGAAACTGAACAGGAAGAAATGAATAGCCGGCCAAATGTAGTACAAGAAAGAGTTGAGATCATTGGTACAGACTCCGAGGAAGGGGTGGTCGTCGAAGATGTCGATGAGGATGAAGATGATGAGACAGAAGAAGATAGCGGGTGTGAGTGCGAGTGTGAGCGCGTGATTCAAGAGTTAAATTCACGCAATGGTGGAAAAATGGAAGTATCACGAGCACAAAACATGGGACAGGTTGAGGTGCAAACTAAAGACATGGCAGTTGGTGAAGGAGAAGGCAAGTCAGGAACGCCTGGATTTACTGTCTATGTGAACCGGAGGCTAACCAGCATGGCAGAGGTCATCAAAGATCTCGAAGATCAGTTCACAGTTATTTGCAATTCTGCCAAGGAGGTCTCGGAGTTGCTAGAGTCTAACCGAGTTCAGTATCTATCCACCTCAAATGACCTCACAGGTTAGAACATATTTTGTTCCTGCAGATTCGGTTGCTCTCCTGAAATAACGTCTACCTTCAATTGCACTTTTAGACTAAGCACTTATAGGTGGCAAATGAGAAAACAGAAGTATGAGTTGCTTGGCCGAGGTAGAACTCATTGCAGAAGTTTGAAGGCAGCAAAACACGAGTATGAACGTGCAGCTCATTGGCGGATGTGTATAAGACAACATTCTGCTTCTGAACTAATGCTCGTTCTGTTGGAAATTATCAGCACGAACCTCTAAGGTCGTCGCAGCGGAAGTTAAAAAATTTTATCCAACATGTAACTGATTTGGCGGTATAACATAAAACATAAGAGTATAGTTAGAGTGTTCTTACAAATCTCCGTAGATCAGAGCTCCTCGTGAATCGAATCCTTCTCGTTGCTCGAATCCTCTACTATGGTATCCACGTAGCCCTAGTCTACGAACTCTAGACAGTTGAAATCTTCGGAGAACTTGCTAGGACAATTCTCAACGAAGATCTAACTAGAGAAATATTTGTAGTGAGAATTCTCTAAGAATTCTCTTCTCTACAAATCTTATGTATAAGTCTTTTTGGTGTGTTGGTGTGTTTTCTTCATCAAATGACACACCTATTTATAGTAAAGGAAATGGTAAGTGTAGTAGGTGGGAATCGATCCTAGCCACACGTGTAGTAGGTAGAAATTGATCCTAGCCATACAATGATCAATATTAATTAATCCCAAAAGGGATTATTGGTGGCAACCACCTAACACCTTCCACTCACCCTTTTAAAATAAATTCAGGGACTAAAATGTAATTTTCGGAAAACCCAAAAAGTTACAGAAACATCCGAGGACTAAACTGAATTTCTAGGAAAAGTCCAGGGATTAAACTGTAATTTTCTGTGTTGGTAAAATTACAAATAAATCCCTCGCAGGGACCAAATTGAAATTTCATGATTAATCCAGGTACCATACCGTAATTAATCATAAAGCCAAAATTTCAGAAAAGCCCCAGGAGCTTATCTACAATTTCAGATTTCTCAAATTTGCAAAGAGGTCCCTACAGAATATATTTCCTTGACCAAGTCAATATGTCTAACATATTTACTATATAAATATATACATAAATTATTTAATTAAATCTAATTTAATTAAACAATTGTAATTATAATTCTATCTAATAAAATTATAATTCTTTTCTCTATAAATTAAATATTCTTGATCAAATCCATATTTAATTTAACCAACTTCAATTCGTAACCAAGACTACTGTTGTGTGACCCATAGGCCCTCATATGTCAAGCGATTAGTCAAACTAATGGTCTTAGTTTAACCCTAGACAATAAACCAGACAATCTCGATATATGAGGTACGTTGCGAGGATACTGCAACTACCTGTAATGTGAAGCTCATAGTGGTATGATCCTTTCATTCACGAATACCCGATTAAGTCTAGAACATGATGATGTGTCTGTTCAAATAACTTAATCATATTATCTCATCAATTAATTGATCATATTGTCATTTTAGACACCATTCTAAAATGACGTGCATTGGCCAATGACTAACGATCCAATTAATTATGAGAAGACAAGTATTCTCTCCAAGTCTATTAGAGGAATGAATCCTATTCTTGGCTCAACTACCACGCACATATACTTCGCAACGTACTTGACTCATGCCATATCTACCCCGTCAGGAGTGCAAGCGTCGGTCATGATCTAAGTGCATTACTCCGTATATGTCGTGCGTATTGACCTCAAGTCTGAGGACTACTTCACTACTCCACAAAATATTACCGTAGACACGTAAATAGAATACATCAAACGGTTTCTCGGTCGGGTATGCCAATACTCTCCAAAGTATCTGTGCATCCATCATGAAATACCTAGTATCTCATAGTTGTGAGAACCACTACATCCTCTAAGGATATGATCCAGATCGCACACCAATCTCAATCGCATCATCGATATCCCATTCTCGATGATCATTGATTGGGGCTATTTAAGAACTATGTTCATAGTTATCCGAGATCTCACATTCTCAATAACAACATTAGTTCATGGGAACATAAACATGAATATATGCAAACAATCAAACATTATATCCATTTTATGTAATGCCGAATATTATTAATCAAATTAATAATACAACTGAATATGATCTAGTACAAAGTCCTTATTACGATTGTCTCTAGGACATTTATACTAACAATCTCCCACTTGGCCTAGAGCCAATCACCCATGCGTCTAACACCCAGACTCTCAAAGTGTCTGGCGTATTGTTGCATACCCAATGGTTTGGTGAAAAGATCAGCTAGGTTATCCTCTGTGGGAACACGTTCTAACTCTATTTCCTTTCTTGCTATGATCTCTCGGATCAAGTGATAGCGCCTATGTACATGCTTGTTTCTGTTATTGGATTTTGGTTCCTTTGCCTGTGCAACTGCACCAGTGTTATCGCAATACACTTTATTGGAAAACTGGCACTCGGAACTACCCCTAGTTCTTTCAAGAACTCTGAAACCCAGACAGCCTCCTTCGCGGCTTCTGATGCAGCAATGTACTCAGCCTCGGTTGTTGAATCTGCGGTCGTATTTTGCTTGGAACTATTCCAGCTCACCGTCCCACCATTGAGCATGAAGGCATACCCTGACTGTGATTTGAAGTCATCACAGTCAGTCATGAAACTGGCATCGGTAAACCCAGTTACCACAAGTTCTGGCTGTCCACCATAGACTAAGAAACATTCTTTAGTTCGTCTAAGATGCTTTAGAATGTTCTTAACAGCAACCCAGTGACGTTCACCTGGGTTCTTCTGGTATCTACCAATGATACTAATAGCGTAGGCCACATCGGGTCTAGTGTAAGTCATGGCGTACATGATTGATCCAATCGCAGACGCGTATGGGATACCTTCCACGTACTCGATTTCTGCTTCTTCAGAAGGACAATCCTTCTTTGACAACTTAATCCCATGATTCGCTGGCAGGTAACCTCTCTTAGAGTCCTCCATTTTAAAACGCTTTAGTACTTTGTCTATGTATGTGGATTGTGACAGCCCCAACATCCTTTTAGATCTATCTCTATAAATCTTTATTCCAAGGATGTAGTAGGCTTCACCCAAGTCCTTCATCATAAAGGTCTTGGACAGCCAATCTTTCATAGATTACATTAGCGGGATACTATTTCCCAGAATCAATATGTCATCAACATATATGATAATGAAAATAGTTTTATCCCCTTGATATTTCCGATAAACACATGGATCTTCCGCATTTCTAACGAAGTCAAACGATTTGACAGCTTCGTCAAAATGGATATTCCACCTCCTAGAAGCTTGCTTTAATCCATAAATGAACCTTTGCAGCTTGCATACTAATTGTGAATTTGACTTGGATATAAAACCTTCTGGCTGTGTCATAAATACACGCTCCTCGAGGTTTCCATTAAGGAAAGCCGTTTTGACATCCATCTGCCAAATGTCATAATCATAGTATACAGCTATAGCAAGTAAAATCCGAATGGACTTGATCTTTGCAACTGGTGAAAAGGTTTCGTCATAATCAATGCCCTCGCGTTGCTTATAACCCTTTGCCACCAACCTAGCCTTGTAGGTTTGCACTTTACCTTCTGCATTGATCTTCTTCTTGAAGATCCATTTGCAGCCAATGGGTCTAACCCCTTCAGGTAATTCCACCAAGTCCCAGACTTGATTTGTATACATCGAGTCCATCTCAGATTTTATGGCCTCTAGCCACTTCTCTGAATTGATGTCTGACATCGCTTTAGTATAAGTCTTGGGTTCGTCCTTGTCCGAGATCTCCACATCATCGTGTTCCTCCAAGAGGAAACTGAACTTGATGGGTGGACGACGAATCCTCGTAGACTTACGGAGTTGCATTTGTGCAGGCTGTTCATTCTGATCGTGAAGAGGTTCTTCTGCGATGATCTGATCAACGCCAGGAGAATTCTCAGGAGCTACGCTCTCAAGCGTTTCCTGAGCAGGAGATTGAACAATACCCAAATTGTCCTCATTCAGTCTAATTGGGGTAGCTTGCGTACGCGAGTTATCCCTAATTACGCTCCCACTGGCTGGAAGACTATCACCTAGTGAAAGACTCCTACCATGAGAATCACTGAATACTCCCACTGATTCTTTGTCGTGGTTATTCGACAAGTATTCAGCCTCAGCATTACCTTGTGGTTCTTGAATTTCTTCAAGCTCTATCTTTTTACGACCTTGTCCTTTAAAGACATAGTCATTTTCAAGGAACGTCGCCTGTCTAGAAACAATAACTTTTTGTTTCTCAGGAAGATAGAAATAATATCCTCTTGTTTCCTTAGGATATCCCACAAAGTAACCTTTTTCACCTTTGGATTCCAACTTATCAGTGAGCATCTTCCTCACATACGCGGGGCAACCCCACGTTTTGATATGTAAGAATGATGGCTTCTTGCCACACCATATCTCATATGGTGTTCTCTCAACTGATTTGGATGGAATCCTATTCAGAATGTAGATTGAGCATTGGAGTGCGTAACCTCAAAGAAATATTGGAAGAGAGGAGAAACTCATCATGGACCTTACCATGTCTAACAGGGTTCGGTTCCTCCTCTCGGACACACCATTCATCTGTGGTGTTCTAGGAGGTGTCCATTGTGATTGGACCCCATGTAATCTCAAATAATCCAGGAATTCTTGGCTAAGGTATTCACCTCCTCGATCTGATCGAAGAGTCTTAATACTCTTCCCAAGCTGTTTCTCTACTTCTGCCTTATACTCCTTAAACTTCTCAAAGGCCTCGGATTTGTGTTTCATAAGATACACATATCCATACCTAGAGAGGTCGTCAGTAAAGGTAATGAAGTATCCGAAACCACCCCTTACTAGAGTGGGTAATGGTCCACACACGTCGCTGTGAACTAACTCTAACACTTCTTTGGCTCTTACCCCTTTCCCAGAAAAGGGTTTGTTAGTCATTTTACCTTTGAGACAAGATTCACAATTTCCATAAGACTGAAAGTCGAATGGAGTTAAGTAGTCTAACTTTCTTAACCTTGCAATTCTTTTCTCATTGGCATGACCAAGTCTACAATGCCATAAGAAGGTGGGATTTTCCTGATTACTTAATTTGAGCTTCTTGTTTTGCACATTAAGAACATCATGTCCACTATTCAACAAATATAAACCATTCTCAAGAGAGGCATTTCCATAAATAATACCATTTTTCGAAAAGTAGCAACTACTATTAGAAAATTGGAAGGAAAAACCTTCAATGTCCAACATTGAAATGGAAATATTGTTTCTGGTAATAGATGGAACGAAATAACAATTATTAAGTTCCAGTCTATACTATATGTCCCTACGTGTTCGGCAGCAACTCGTGCTCCATTACCTACGCATAGGGCGACTTCACCCGGTCTAACCACCCTGCTCTCTGTGAGACCTTCCACATTCGTACAAATGTGTAAGCCACATGCGGTATCTAATACCCAGCAGTCAGTTCTATTAGTGGACATATTTATCTCAATAACAAACATTCCAGTTCCGGAGCTAGAGACACCTAGTGCCCTATTCTCAGCAGCCAGAACTTTACAGTCTCTCTTCCAGTGCCCCTTCCTCTTACAGTAGAGGCACACATCCTTGTCTACCCGCTCTTTCTTTTGAATACCACCCTTAGGTTTAAGGAACTTTGGCTTAGAACTATTCTTAGCCTTATTCTTCTGCTTCTTTCTGCCTTTAAGCGCAGAGCTAGAAGAGGATCCCACCATGAGCACATTCCTTTCCTTCGAAGAAGTACCTTCAAAAGTCTTAAGCATGTTATGCAGCTTAGGCCTAGCCGTTCCAAGCAACATTACACACTGCGCCTGATTTGCATCATCCTGATGTTTCTTTTGAGCCTCTATGTCAAACGTAGCAAGTTCAAAAGAATCAGCCGCATGGGTGACAGGGATGGTCGTGTCTAACACATACTCAATTCTTTCTTGCCTTAGCATCAAACGCATGTTTCAGTGCCAATTCAGAAAGTTTGGCCTAGCCAACTTGTTTGATTCCAGTATAAATCTCAATGACATGTTCGCTATTTCAACATACCTAAAGGAAATAAGTTAAAACGGAAATTAAACATAATTCCTATGATCATCATTCAGTAATCAAAATAAACACGGCCTTTTGCTTTATTTTGTCTCCATTATTTTCACATACTCAACGACCTCATCGGAAGAGTACGAATTTATATCTAATATAAATCTTAATGGACTAGGATCCACATTCCTACTATCACAACCCCTGCTTTGGCTGGTGATTGTGACAGCATAACTGGTAGGTCTCCAAACCAATTGTAGTTAATACAATTCCTAGTTATCGGACCCAGTCCAATCGATGTCCCATCATTATTTCCTTGCTTTGGCTAGTGAAATAACTTAGGTGGTTTACAACCATCACACGACGACATTTACATGTCCCTATAAGAGTTCCATAAGACGTAATTCCAAGCAAAAGACTTTGGTCTTAAATACTATAGAATGAAATCTCGGTTTCTCTTAATTATGATGGAAGACATCATTCATTCTAAATGAAAACCATATTTAAGTTAGAGGAACATTTTAACGGGGTATTTAACTTGCTCAAACAAGATCCATTTATTGTCCACATATTATTTCATAAGATCCAACTTAGAAATTAAATGTAAACAGTTATTAGAATCTAATTCATAATTTTCAGTTCAGTCCAGGGACCTAATTGCAATTTTAGAATTAATTCAGGGACCAAATAGTAATTTGCCAGATCTTCCGAAAATTCAGAAATATCCGAGGACCAAACTGAAATTTCAAGAAAAGTCCAAGGAACAAACTGTAATTTTCCATACAGGCAAATTTACAAATAAGTCCCTGCAATTAACCGGGGACTAGATTGCAATTTCATGATTAATCCAGGTACCATACCGTAATTAACCATACAGCCGAAATTTCAGAAAGACCCCAAGGGCTTATCTGCAATTTAAGATTTCTTGAATTTGCAAAGAGGCCCCTACAGAATTCCAAATTCTCAAGACCAAGTCCCTGAAAAATTGTAGATTAGTCCCCGAACACCAATTGACCGATCGGCGACCCTCCGGCCGACACCGCCGGTCGCCAGGTGTAGCCTGCGACTCGGCGAGCACACCGGTGGTCTCCGATTGCCGATTGGCCGCGTGTGGGAGCCGGAATCGAGCTCCAAAAGCTCGAAATCGCCGGCGAAGCTTCGAAAGCTTAGATCTCCCTATCGGAGCAACTCCGATTGACACCGTCAATACCATGACGTCTCCCGCAACGCTGAGAGCACGTCGGTGGTACCCCGACGCTCTGCATCGGCGCGTCTACAACGGTGTCGTTGAGCCGCGGACCGAGTCCGAAAATGGCTCGACGACACCACGTCGCTCGCTTCGATCCGGGCAACACCGCCGGTACCACGGCGTAGATCGGGACGCGGGGAGCACGATGGTGGTCCCAAACCGCCGAGTTTCCGTGCGTGCACATCGGAATCAGCCATTTTCCCATCGGCGCCATTTACGGCATCGAAAGCTTGTAACTCTCCAACGGCGCGGATCCGCTCGCCACCGCCGGCACCACCACGACGCTCGCGACGAGGCGGGCTCGATGGTGGTCGCCGATCACGTTGGATCGGCGAGTGGCCGCCGCCGCCGTAGGCACCGTAGTAAATAAGCTACGTAACTTATCCTTTATTTATATATATATAATATATATATATATATATATATATGTCGAATATCACAGATATATGTATACAGTCATAAATCAGCCTAGCTCTGATACCAATTGTTGGAAATTATCAGCACGAACCTCTAAGGTCGTCGCAGCGGAAGTTAAAAAATTTTATCCAACATGTAACTGATTTGGCGGTATAACATAAAACATAAGAGTATAGTTAGAGTGTTCTTACAAATCTCCGTAGATCAGAGCTCCTCGTGAATCGAATCCTTCTCGTTGCTCGAATCCTCTACTATGGTATCCACGTAGCCCTAGTCTACGAACTCTAGACAGTTGAAATCTTCGGAGAACTTGCTAGGACAATTCTCAACGAAGATCTAACTAGAGAAATATTTGTAGTGAGAATTCTCTAAGAATTCTCTTCTCTACAAATCTTATGTATAAGTCTTTTTGGTGTGTTGGTGTGTTTTCTTCATCAAATGACACACCTATTTATAGTAAAGGAAATGGTAAGTGTAGTAGGTGGGAATCGATCCTAGCCACACGTGTAGTAGGTAGAAATTGATCCTAGCCATACAATGATCAATATTAATTAATCCCAAAAGGGATTATTGGTGGCAACCACCTAACACCTTCCACTCACCCTTTTAAAATAAATTCAGGGACTAAAATGTAATTTTCGGAAAACCCAAAAAGTTACAGAAACATCCGAGGACTAAACTGAATTTCTAGGAAAAGTCCAGGGATTAAACTGTAATTTTCTGTGTTGGTAAAATTACAAATAAATCCCTCGCAGGGACCAAATTGAAATTTCATGATTAATCCAGGTACCATACCGTAATTAATCATAAAGCCAAAATTTCAGAAAAGCCCCAGGAGCTTATCTACAATTTCAGATTTCTCAAATTTGCAAAGAGGTCCCTACAGAATATATTTCCTTGACCAAGTCAATATGTCTAACATATTTACTATATAAATATATACATAAATTATTTAATTAAATCTAATTTAATTAAACAATTGTAATTATAATTCTATCTAATAAAATTATAATTCTTTTCTCTATAAATTAAATATTCTTGATCAAATCCATATTTAATTTAACCAACTTCAATTCGTAACCAAGACTACTGTTGTGTGACCCATAGGCCCTCATATGTCAAGCGATTAGTCAAACTAATGGTCTTAGTTTAACCCTAGACAATAAACCAGACAATCTCGATATATGAGGTACGTTGCGAGGATACTGCAACTACCTGTAATGTGAAGCTCATAGTGGTATGATCCTTTCATTCACGAATACCCGATTAAGTCTAGAACATGATGATGTGTCTGTTCAAATAACTTAATCATATTATCTCATCAATTAATTGATCATATTGTCATTTTAGACACCATTCTAAAATGACGTGCATTGGCCAATGACTAACGATCCAATTAATTATGAGAAGACAAGTATTCTCTCCAAGTCTATTAGAGGAATGAATCCTATTCTTGGCTCAACTACCACGCACATATACTTCGCAACGTACTTGACTCATGCCATATCTACCCCGTCAGGAGTGCAAGCGTCGGTCATGATCTAAGTGCATTACTCCGTATATGTCGTGCGTATTGACCTCAAGTCTGAGGACTACTTCACTACTCCACAAAATATTACCGTAGACACGTAAATAGAATACATCAAACGGTTTCTCGGTCGGGTATGCCAATACTCTCCAAAGTATCTGTGCATCCATCATGAAATACCTAGTATCTCATAGTTGTGAGAACCACTACATCCTCTAAGGATATGATCCAGATCGCACACCAATCTCAATCGCATCATCGATATCCCATTCTCGATGATCATTGATTGGGGCTATTTAAGAACTATGTTCATAGTTATCCGAGATCTCACATTCTCAATAACAACATTAGTTCATGGGAACATAAACATGAATATATGCAAACAATCAAACATTATATCCATTTTATGTAATGCCGAATATTATTAATCAAATTAATAATACAACTGAATATGATCTAGTACAAAGTCCTTATTACGATTGTCTCTAGGACATTTATACTAACACGTTCAACAATGAATAGGCTTAGCATATGCTCATATGTGTATGACCATCTTTTGGCATGTTGTTTGTACAAACTGATAAACTCATTTTAGTGCCAACTTTGTTCTTTCGCAGCTATGAAGATGTTGAATCCAGTAGCTCTTTTTCGTTCAGCTTCATCTCGATCATCTTCCTCGAGATATTTAACAAGTTCTTCTACTCCAAAAGATGAAGAGGATGAAAGCAGTAGTGACTTTTCAGAAGAATCCTGCATATCCTCTGGTAGTCATCAATCTACCCTGGACAGATTATACGCCTGGGAGAAAAAACTGTACGAGGAAGTTCGGGTATGACTCTGCTCTTCGTAGATTTCCTGATAACCAGCCTGAGCTTCTAATTGAGATCTCTTTCAATGTTGTTGTATAACTCTGATTCTTACACATGCTACACCATCCTGAACAGTCGGGTGAAAGGGTGCGCCTTGCGTACGAAAAGAAATGTGCACAGCTTAGGAACCAAGATGTGAAGGGAGAGGATCCGTCAGCTGGGGACAAAACAAGGGGCGCCATTAGAGATCTGCACACACAGATAAAGGTTTCAATTCACTCCGTAGAAGCCATCTCGAAGAGGATCGAAACATTACGGGATGAAGAATTGCAGCCTCAACTCTTTGAATTGGTACAAGGGTAAGTCATTTGCTTTCCAAGTCGCTTCTTCTTAAACACTCGAAGATGCATTACGCTACCGTCGCCAAGAGACGAAAGTTCGGGTTGCAGACGAGTTGGCACTTGCTTTCAAAGTTCATAGACACCTGAAGTTTATGTTATGTCTTGTAAACATTAACCAGTTAGCTGCTTCAAACTAACTCCGGCTTCCTCTTCCTGGCAGATTAGCAAGGATGTGGAAAGTAATGGCAGAAAGTCACCAAACACAGAAGCGAGCATTAGACGAGGCCAAGCTTCTGCTAGCCGGCACGCCTTCAAAACTCGCAAAAAGGAATTCTTACATGCCGAATGCTGACCCTCAACGACTAGCCAGATCAGCTTCTAACCTGGAGACGGAGCTCAGAAACTGGCGTGCCTGCTATGATGCATGGATCACCTCTCAGCGATCCTATATACACGCATTGAGCGGCTGGCTACTCCGGTGCATCAGGTGTGATCCCGACGCATCAAAACTGTCATTGTCTCCACGTCGTTCAAGTGGAACCTTCCCTGTATTTGGACTGTGTTTGCAATGGTCAAAGTTTCTCGATGCCGTCAACGAGAAGCCAGTCCTGGATGGACTCGACTTCTTTGCAGCTGGGATGGGATATGTCAACGCTAACCAGCTAAGAGACGATTCCCACCGTGTTCCAGTTGGATCAAGGAGATTCGAGTCCGACACGTCGACAGAACCCGGTGAGAGCATGGAGCTAGTAGAGTATGGCAAAGTGGAGGAGGTAATGACCGCAGAGAAAATGGCTGAAGTTTCTGCTAGAATACTTTGTGCTGGCATGTCAGTTGCAGTGAGCTCACTGACCGAATTCGCCATCCGCTCGGCCGAGGGATACACCGCACTCATCGACCAATGGGAGATCGCCAAGGCCTCCTCGTCGTAGCCTTTCCGACACGGCTGAGATGGAGACTAGGTAGTTTTGCTGTGGCCTGCAAGTGCCATTGTAATTACATGTAGCGCAATGGTAGACGTAGTCTAGTGCTATCAAAATGAAACAAAAGGAAGAATTAAGTTAGGCTCTCTGCCCCAAGTTATTAGAATGTAGCAACCTACGGCCTAAGTTATCACCACATAAAATCAGAATCGAAAAGTCAACTCTGAATCTCCTAACTAGGTAACCGACGGTTCCTTGTTTATTACAGAGATGATAGTCTCGTTGATACAAGATTGTGTTCGAGCTCTGAGAACGCAGTGACATTGAAACTCGGCAAGGAGAACTTTCCTACTTTTGTGGTACAATCCGACTGGAACCCAAATTAATCAATGTTTCGATAAAAAGAAAGTTATAGAGTGGTGGTTCTCTACTTTTGATCAACTCACAGCTCCCTAATGAAAGGAACCTGAACAAAAACCTGAGTTGATGGTTTCCCAAAATTTCTTTGTTGACCCAGAATTATGAAAATCAAGAGGAAAGGCCAAGAAAATCCTAGCTGCTGTAACAAGTCATCGCGTAATTCGAAGAATTGCTCCTTCAGTCGTAACTCGCACCGTCATCATCATCCTCTACCTCGGAAATGTTGTATCCTCCCATGATAGACAAAAAGAGAAGAACAGCAACAGTCTGAGTTGCTAGGAAATATTTTGCCCTTCTTCTGAAAGTTTTCTCTTCTGCAGTCTTTTCCCTCTTGGGTTTCCTCTTTGGCTTGGAACCTAACAAGAACATTTAAGTGTCTGAAATCGCAAACGGAAGAAGAAGTTTTACTTCTATGTAACATATTTGCATCAGACTAAACAAAAAATCTGGAGGTGCAAATTATGTAGCAAATGAACTTCTCGAATTATGTTTTCTACTATCGGCAATTTTATGAACGGATGTCGAAAGGGTCTACGGGGACAAGTAAACGAGTTCCTTGACAACATCAGTCATGCTGACAGCTTTTAGAACCGAATTACTTTGATATGATAGTTGCATAGTAAAAACTTGCATCCTGTTTTCCCAAGAAAAGGCTGATTGTTACCCTAAGACTATTGGGAGACGAATAGATGACTAGCAGACAAAAGAAATCAATTTCGATTTTCATCAAAAGGTGAAAATTTGCCCCTCTATGATTGATATGGCAGCAAGCTATATATGGCTTTATGACATTCAGAGATGAAAAATCAAATTGGAACTGTACAAATGATGATAACTGACTTGAACTCGCAGAATTTCTTGTGGAGGTCGATGAAGAAGGGTGGAGTAGTGGAACCGAGGGTGAGCCGACATCCAAAAACTCTGTCTTAAGTCTTTCAGCATATCTCACAAGGTTACTAAATTCCAATAGTGAAGTCCTCAGAACTGAAACGTCCTGAAATCACCACATGAACGGCACAAGAAAAGTTAACTGCGTGGACAAAAACTAAATCAGTTACGCTCCAACCATTAGAGAGTTCAAAGAAAATGAATACTGTTCCAAACTGTCAATTCCGAACTTGAAATAGGATTAATAAAGAAAGTAGCAATACAGCATACATGTAGTGCATGTTAAAGATTAAGAGAGAAGAGAACTGAGAACAACTTAGGAAGATTTGGAAGAGAAGAATCCCGTCCTACTTTAATATCCTCAACCTTGTCTAGATAGCAAATAAGATGTCCTTATCGTTCCCCTCACCCTCATCCCATTCTAAATCCTAATCTAAAAAATTGGAATACAAAGTCGCATATCCTTCAATGAACGGGATTTGAGCAGAAGTTTCCACTCAAAACTGGGTTTGACAAAAAGACTGTAAATTGCAACTACTAATGCAGCCAAAAGGTTTTACAGAGTTGAAACTCTGAAATAGTGGAATTGGATGTTCTAAACCCATTAACGAAACAAATGTCCACGTTCAACCTAGAACCTACTTGAATGAGACTACATCACATACTGTGTCAGCGAGTAAGTTTCTACAGTTGCACAGTTGTGCGTGAAACAGCTCCTTTAAGACAATTAATGCCAATCTAAATCATTAGAAAATATTCTCTCACAATGAGATTCTGGAAACAGAAAAATTTGTGTGTGAATGAACAGCATCTCAGCAGTTAAGGAATGTGCATATGCTCAGTACAAATAAAGAACATCCAACTGCTCTAAGTTCAGCTTACAGGTAACGCTTCGAGAGTAAAAAGCACATGTGCAAGAAGAAGTGCATCCAAGCTTGATGGCCTGCAGACAAGCAACAAATTATAACATGATAAAATACTTTCAAAAATATCAGCTAGCTCTACTTCTTCAACGAGAACTTTGCTTTAGATAAAATGTACAGAAGGACCACCTGTTCTCAAACACAAACATGTCCTCCCCTAATTTCACTGACAGGGCTCCATAAGCAGATTTAGCTTTCTGGTAAATCTGTTTGTCCACACTTTGCGTAAGTCAAAGATCTCGGAGGAGTTACAAAGCAAGGAGAAATGCAGTATTCTCCTAGCTTACGTAGAAAGTAAGAAGTGATGCATGTTGGAAATCCTACCTCTTTCTCAATCCGCTCCGTGTTTTCCTTTGTTAAACCAAGTCGCCGCTTGACAGAATTAACTTGCTTCAGATTTAGAAGCTTTCCTATGACCCAAGGAAGATCAGAGTAATAGATATTCGAAGCAGAATTTCCATTACACCCAATCCATAGCTCATATGTGATTGCATCTTCCAGCCAGGTGCTAATCATTGCTTTAAATGATACCCATTCGGGGACCGAGTGAAACTCAGAATCTAAATCGACAATACCATCTTCCTTCAAGCGTTGGATAACCCCACCATTCTCATTATTAAAAGCCACGTAAGTCCCAGATTCAACATAAGGAATTTCATCTAGCCACATAAAGCATAAACCAAAAGCAGTCAGGATAACTCTTGTAGATAACATGTTTAAGCTGCACAGATGATTTTCAATTACACAGCACGCAATTGCTATGCAGAGATTATGCACTATCAAGAGCACAGTCACACAACAGACATGTAAGAGCACACAACAAAATGCAGCATGCAGCAGAAACAATGAAACAAAAATTCCAAATTCTAAATTAAACAATCTCACTGTTTTAATGATCCCAATTTGCAACGCCGTCTTCCTTACAACATTGCCTAAACCCGTCCATTTTCATCACTATAGTTCCCATATGTTTACAATGCAGCATAACAAAAAGGTAATCAGGCCCTGGACTACACTACAGACCCTCCACCCTCAACAATCACAAAAATAACCGAAACTCAACAGAGCCAATCATTCAAGAAAACACTCCCTCGTCTTCGAAACTTAACCTCAAACTATAACAAAGCTCGCTGTGACATTTAACCACGTATTTCCTAGCACCACTACTATCTCCTCTTGCGCACCCTCACCAAAATGCCCGACATTTCACAGCGCCACCAATAATCACTCTCTCGCCCACTGCACAAAGACCCTTCGGACCAAGCTTCGAAAGAGGTCCCATTCATGCAAAAAACAACACCAAACATCGAAAACCGGCAGATATCCTATGGTCAAACCAACTAAAACCCAATACACCTCATTCCACCAATACCCAATTGGCAAGGGAAACGAAAAAGGCGATCCGGAAAACTCGGTCTTCGCTTGTCTCGTCGGATTCCCAGCAGAAAACAACCAAAATTTTCTACGGGAAATTGCTTTTTCATTCGGGGGAAAACACCCGGCATTTGTTACGGAGCCTAGTAACCATTCAACCCAAACCCTAAACCCTAAAAAAGAAGGGACCCAGTTGGAAAAGATTGAAGCTTTTTGGCAAATTACCGGAATCAGGGTAGGAGGAGTTGAAGTCGAGGCGGAAAGGGAAGCGAGCCAACTTGAGGTAAGCGTAAACGGGAAGGCAAACTGGGCACCCAGTTGGGAGCCCGAAAGTGGATTTCCTAGCCACCAGAGTGTACCCTTCTCCTCCTCCTCCTCCTTCCATCTCTCTCTCTCTCTCTCTCTCTCTCTCTGGTAATCTGTGTAGGGTTTTCGGCGAAGATGACGAGTCAGCGACAGCGAGTTGCGGTTTGTCCAGTTTTTTTTTGGTTACATATCATCGGATATCTACCAACAAGCACTTAAATAAAAATGCATCGTTTTAGTTTAAAAAGTTTGGAGTTGGGGTTCTTGGAATTCAACGTGGATTAGTTGACTTAAATTTTTATTAGTCGGCTCACTAAATCTGGATGCCAAGAAAGGTAACGGATCTTTCAAAAATTATACATGACTCGAACCAAAATTAGTTGGCTTAGCATGCCTGAATAGAAGATTATAAAAAAGAATTATACTTAAACCGAGTAAAATTGGATGTTTCTAACTTAACTAGATTTCAATTTCGAGTCATTGACAACGCAACATAGATTAGTCAGTTCAAATTTAGATTAGTCAACTCATCGGGTCTGGATACAAGAAAAGGCAACATGTGTTAAATGTCCACGGGTAAAAACTTGTTGAGAGAGTACTTTTCAAATGTCATACTCGATTCAAAGCTGAATTAGTAAACTCACCGGGCCTAACTACCATGAATTATAAACAAAAATAAATAAATTCAAACTCAGTAAAAAATTTAAAATACGGTCAAGTTCTTGGTATAAGCATCTAAGATCGAATGACTTCATAAAAAAACTCAAAACTAATAATAAAATCGACCGAAAGAACTTTGATAATAAAAGAATAGGCAGATGAAAAAGAGCTTCAACGAAATGTATAATTGGATAGAGGAATCACGAAAATATAAGGAAAACTCAGTTCTTTAGAAGTGTTTAGGGTTAGTAGTCCTTTAGAAAGGATCATAATGATGAAGGGTTGAGTAATTTATTACTAAACCCTAAATATTACGTACTTTTTCATATTCACAAATGATTACACCGATCTTAAGGTTTTATAATACCCAAACTTCTTTAGTTAATCATCTACAGATGACCGATTTTCCAATCCTGGGCTCATGTTTGCAATGCATTTTACATCACTGTAACTAGTTTAGACCAACTTTATTTTTCCAATTTTCTTCTCATGTTCAAACTTTCACAAGGAAAATATCCTCTTCGCGTGAGAATGTATCATCTTCCATATATGAATTTTCTCATGTTTTTTATTTGTTCATGTGATAGATCTATGTATATCTATAATCCATATTTATTGAGTATTGCACTTGGGTTCAATGGAATCAATTTCGAATTTGATGGATTATCGCATCTAACTTTGAAGTTCTATCAAGATGTGTGCGAGAAAAGAAAAAGAAGGTGTACCTTGTGATATGGATAGTACCAATCAAATCACTTAAGGCTTTCAGACAGAACATATCATTTTCGTGGTATCACATTCACCCATTCTTAAATACGCGACGTCCTCGTCGCGCCAGACAGAACACAGAACAGTCCCAGAATTATTTTTTTCTCTGATACAAAATATAACGCCCCGTGATCCGATCGACTGTTTCCACAGACCAACACAGGTCTTTTCCAGCGTGTTTTGTCCTCACTCACACGCATCTTGGAAAACTTTCCAGGAGATCACCCATCTTGATTCTACTCTCGGCCAAACGCGTTTAACCTTTGAGTTCTCTCAGGATGTGTGCCGAAAAAGAAGGTGCACCTTGTTGATATGGATAGTACCAATCAAATCACTTAAGACTTTAAGACTTTAAGACAGAACATATCATTTTCGGTGTATCACAACATATTTATACTTGTGAGTAAAAATTCATATGAAAATAATTATATTGTTTTTTAAATAGTCAAACATTTGTAGGACGATGAACAAAATTCCAAATAATAATAAAATTTTAAATTATTTTTTACAGAATTATATTCCAAAAATTTAAACTTTAAACATATTAATACCGAACCGTATTAATACGTCTCATCTTATGTCGGAGCTACACTAGCATACGGTGCTTCAACCTCTTCCGAAAGTCCACATTTGTGCTGTCTCCACAAAAAAGCCTAAAGTCAAACCTGTGAAAAAAAAGAAGGGTAAAATAATCGTAGATCCCTGCTTTTTGAAGAAATAGATTGATAAGGACAAATAAGTATTGATTAATCCTTGGTATTTGAAAAATACACTAGATAGTCCCTGGATATCTTTTCCTAAATAACTTTCAAGTCAAAAATTTTAAAATCCCAATTTTACCCTTTCCTCTCCCTCTCCGTTCGCTAGCCATGAGAAGAACCTCCCATTCTTTCTCTCTCTCAACGAAACCCCGCCTTAATCTTTCACAGCAGCAGGAGTGTGGCGGAGGACGATGGTAAAGGTCTAGACCCTTTTGTGGCTAGAGCCTAGAATTTTCCAAAACTCCATATATCTCAACATGATTTCTTTCTCTTTCTCTCCAATTACCTAAAGAAAGAATAATTGCCCTAAATTGTCGCAACCATGCTCCTCTTCTTTTGGTAAATTTCTGAATTGTTTGTGGGCTTTTATAGCCAATATGTATAATTGTCTTCATGTGAACAAAAATAAAAAAATTGGGTGTATGTGGGTCTTGGAGGAGACTGTGAAAGATTGTGGGGAAATTAGGAGGAAGTAAAAAGAAGGGAGGCGGAGAGGGAGGAAGACAACATTAGGGGCATAATTGGAATTTCGAAAAAAAGTTTAAAAAGTTAAGAATCCAGGGACTATCTAGTCCAATTTTAAAAAATCAGGGACTAACCAATACTTGATTGTCTTTATTAATCTATTTCTTCAAACATCAGGAACCTATCACTATTTTACTCAAAAAAATTTGCAAAAATCCAAGTAATCCAAACCCAAAAGAAACCAAAATGACGGGAGGAAGGCCAAAAAGGCAAGGCAACTAGGCAAGCCCTTTAATTTTTTGGTTACACCATCTATTATCCGGTTTCAACTGATCGACTAATATAGATTCTGACAAAATTCGGTTAACAAAATCTCAATGATATGAACTCGAAACTTAATTAAGTTAAAATGACGCACCGATTAATCTGATGCTTGCTGATGGGAAGTCCTTTAATTATCATTTTACACTTTGTATTGCTAGGCCGAATGTCGGGCGAAATCCGGAGCGGCATTAGCATTTCACCCTACTTACCCCTCAAAAAATAATAATAAAGCATTTCACCCTACTTCCCGAGTCACTAGTCAAAGCTAGTTTTAAAACAATCCCTCCCCTGTCCTGACTTCCTCCAATTCCCAGAAAACGCACACAATTAGAGCCAATCTCTATCCTCTCCTTCTCCATCTCCGACCAAGAATCTAGGGTTTTGAATAGTGAATCTCCACCAGGTGAGAGAATCTTCTGCTGTCTTTCCTAAAGTTGAGGTCTTTGAAAGGGGAGGAGAGGAAAGTTGTGTTCTTTCTACCCCTTTGTGACTTTTTCCTCTTCAAGACTTGATTTTGCTCATATGGGTCTTCTCATTTCTTCAAGTTTCTTAAACTCTCTCCACTTCAGCTAGTGATTTGGTATCTTGGTTTTAGCTCACATGGTGTTTTCTAATCTCTTTATGCTCTTCTAGTGCTTTCCTTAGCTTAGCTCTTGAGGTTCTATACTTGATTACTTTTGAAGGTAGTTTACTAGAAATGGAAAGGTTCATGAACTTGTGGGATGTAATAAAGAGCTCGAGTTAGTAATTCGGCTGTAAATGTTTCGTTTTTGGGTATTTAGAAGCTTTCTTTTTCGATATACTGTCACCTGCTGGTCTGTTCTGTTTGACTTTGATATTCATGTGGTTTATGTGCTTCGTTCCTTTTGCAAATATGACCTATTCGATGATCTTCCGATAGAAATGAATCTTTTTGTTTCTTTGATTGCGGCGTTTGATGCATTTTCAGCTTTTAATGTGTTTTTGTTGTTGGTTTTTCGTTACTGCTACCAACTCTTTTCGTATATCTTGTCTTTGTTTTTATCTTTCGAATGGTGCCTGCTGATTTGTCTTGCTGCACTTTCAGCTGACCGATGTAAGTCTTCTTACTGATCTCTCATCTCAAAGTGGGTAGAAAATTTACTTCTTGGATATGGCAACTGAGAGCCCAATTAGGATTCCTTCCCACAAGGAGGCTGCTTTCTCGCCTTCGACCCGTAATGTATCCATTGAAGACTTGGGACTGCTCAGGACCCCAACTTTTACAATTCCTAATCGGAGCGGAAGTGCCCCTCCAAGCATGGAAGGTTCGTTCTTGGCCGTAAATAACGTCATTTCCCAGCAAAATTCTAGCAGGAATCAGCGAGTTGGGAATACTGCTCACCATTTCGAATTGGATAAGCAATCAAATACAGCTTATTGTGGTACGAATGTTAACCCAACCTCTAGACTTCCAACACCTCCAATCCCAAAGGAGAATCGTAGCCCAGGGCACCATTTTGATAAATTTGGTGGCAATTGGAGGGCTTCAGTAGATAGCAGTTGTAGAATTTCATTCCAGCCACAAGCAACTCTTTCTACTCACAAGGAAGAGTCTGAAGATGATCGATCAACTGAGCTACCCTCTGATGATCGAAATGACAAGACAAATTGGCTTCGGTCTAGGGAGGATGCAGGTTCATGGTCAGGTCAGACCAAAAGCTCGGTGGACACAATTCAGGTAGCGTCTTATACAGTTTCAATTAATTTACAAAGTAATCAGTAAAGCTGAGCCAAGTTTTATATATTTTCATCAAAATGGTGGCTTTTGCTATGATCCTTTGCCCTATGTAGGCTCTCGGTATTTACTTTATTCTTTTCTGCATCTCCTTTCCCTGCATGACTGCTTTTATCGTTTTATATGCATTTTCTGTTGTATTGCAATTCACCTATTCGGGTTCATTTTCAGTTTGAGATTTTGTGTCATGCATATTCGGTTTTCTCGACAAAAATGAATGGTGTTCTGCAACCTTATATAATTTTTTAATATTGAACTCGCAGGAAGATTTTCCTCGCACTCCGTCACCTGTATTCAATCAATCTCACTCTCTAAGCTCAGTAACAACAGATGAACCAGCTGACAATGATGGTGATTCTAGTTCCTTGCAGGATTATCCTGTTAGTGTGTCAAGTGTGGCTGTTTCTATAGCAAACATAGATTCTGTAAGGCCCCCATTAAGTGCTGAACCTTCATCGGCTTCTGTTGCAAGTACATCTTCTTTGAACTACACTAGCTATAGTCAACCCCCACCCCTTGCACATAAAGGAAATTTGACTATTTCAAACCTTGCTTCTATTGAATCGGGAATGAACAATCTTGCTATATCCGGGCCTCGTATAGCTAATCAAGATCAATGGCATCAAAGCTACCAGAGGAACATCCAACAGAACCAAGTATATCAACAGCAAAACACTGCTTTCCAACTTCATGGTGTCAAATCCCAAATTGGTTCTCAAGGAGCAGTTTCCTCATACATTGGCATGGATCAATTTCTTCATGGAACCCAAAAGTTTTCAACAGAAGTGCAGCCGATATTACAGTCATCTGGGTTTACGCCTCCTCTATATACAACTGCAGCAGCCTACATGACTGCACAAAATCCATACTACGGCAATCTTCAGGCTTCGGGATTATATCATCAACAGTATGGTACGAGTGGATATCCTTCAAGTTCTGGTGTGGTTCCTCCCTATATGACCGGATACCCGCATGCTGCTATTCCTGTTGTATATGATGGACCTATTGGTCCTAACTTCAGTGGTCGGGTATCTGCATCTCCAACTGGCACATCCGTTGCACAGGGAGGTGATATGCAACACTTCAACAAGTTTTATGGACCACTTGGATATGCAGTGCAGACACCTTTTGCGGATCCTTCTTACATGCAGTATTACCACCAACCTTTTGGACAAGTATACAATCTTACCGGTCAATTCGATCCATTGATGTCAGGAAGTGTTTATGGCAGTCAAAATATGTTTCCTGAAGTAAAGAAAGGAGCTGAGGTTGTTCCTGGTTTAGACGATCACAAGTCGCAGAATCAGAAATTGGGGGTTGGTAACCATAACCATGTTAGAGGTGGGGTGATAAACACCCATTATACCGGAAATCAACCAAACATGGGCCTAGTCATGCAGTACCCGCATCCTTCACTCGCTGCATCTGTTTTACCTGGATCAGCATCAAGTGGTGCTATGTTTGCTGGAGGAAGGAGTGATACAAGGCTTCCACCAGTTACAGGTAGATATGCAACTGTGTATTCCGGATGGCAGGGTCAGAGAGAGGCAGATAGTTTTAATGAACCCAAAATATATAACTTTCTCGAGGAGCTGAAATCTGGAAAAGGCCGTAGGTTTGAGCTATCTGATATAGCAGGGCACATTGTGGAATTCAGGCAAGTAAAAGCTGCTATTATTTATTTAGTTTTCTTTTTAATCTCTTATCGGAACTTAAGAAAGTGGACGGTTTCAAACTTCAGCACTGATCAACATGGGAGCCGATTTATTCAGCAGAAGTTGGAAAGTTGTAGTGCTGAGGAGAAGGCTGCTGTGTTCAAGGAAGTTCTCCCATATGCCGCCAAATTGATGACTGATGTGTTTGGGAACTACGTTATTCAGAAGGTAAGTTTATGAATGACGAGTACTTAAGAATTTATTGTTGTCAGCAGCTCATCTGAGTTCTGTTAAGCTTCTTTACATATTTTCAATTATGATTGTTTTTCAGTTTTTTGAATATGGAAGCACTGACCAGCGGAGGGAACTTGCTAATCAGCTTCGTGGTCAGATTTTACCCCTTAGTCTGCAGATGTATGGTTGCCGTGTGATTCAAAAGGTATTCTTTGCCTTTTCCTTCATCTATGCACTGGTAATTGCTTTCCTTTGTCCAGATGTTAACTACTGGATCATGTGGATTCAATTCATGGAAAGTGATCGGAACGATGTTGCAGGGGAAATTGATTGTCTTGATCTGCTGAATCAATAAATTTAGTGATGGCTGATAAGATGTAGTGCTTTATTACATTTTGGACTACTTAGGTTTATTTATGATTCCGAGTTTATGGATGTTATTTGGCCCATTAGTTATCCTTTTTAGTTGCTAAGTATATACTTTATCAGCAGATTAAGTAGTTATCAAGTTTAATACACTTTATGTAAAGGCCTTTAGGCTAACTATTTGTAATTGAAATGACAAAAAATCATATCAATTTATCCTTATAATGTCACTTTTCTCAGCAGTAGGAATTGACTAGTTCCTTGTACGTTCCATTGGGAACGTGCCTTTTTATCACATGCTGAGGAAGGTGACAGTTTGCTTATGTCAAGCATTAGTTATTTATTCCATAGTTGGTAAGCATTTTCCTCGTTAGATTGCTTAGGATAAACTTTCCATTCCTATATAAGGGCCTTTAGGCTAACCGTTTGTAAACGAACAAGACAACAAGTTACATCAATTTATCCCTATTAGTTCACTTTTCTTTGGAGTAAGTAGATTACTCTCTCTTTCGTTCCACTGGAACGTGACTTACTATCACTAAGGTTGAGTATTGACGAATGCAATAAGATTTTCTCCAACTTGATCAAATTTTTTCCTATTAGTTCATCTTTGAAGTGCAGTTTTTCTCAGTTCTATTCTTAATAGTTATTATGAGTCCAGATATGGTTGCCTTTTTTTCCTTGCTCCACTCTTTTGCAATGACACTTTGTCCGTGCTATTTTCTAGGCGCTAGATGTCATAGAGCTGGACCAGAAGGCTCAACTTATTCAGGAACTGGATGGGCATGTGATACGGTGCGTACGTGATCAAAATGGCAATCATGTCATACAGAAATGTATTGAAAGTATCACGGCTGAGAAAATTGGATTCATAATCGCTGCCTTCCGTGGCCAAGTTGCAACACTTTCCACACATCCTTATGGATGTCGTGTCGTGCAGGTAGGCACATCGAAAGACCTGTTCTTTTCTGTTGCTTTCTTATCTGTTTCTGTTGAATTGTGAGTGCATGCGTTTTTTGTTTTGATGCAGAGGGTTCTTGAGCATTGCTCAGATGATTTGCACTTCCAGTTCATTGTAGATGAGATCTTGGAGTCGGTTTATTCACTTTCACAGGATCAGTACGGGAATTATGTTACACAGGTCTGTACTCTATTTTCTTTGCAGGCCTTTCTTCTGGCTTGGCTTTTCCTTGTTTTTCGGTCGGAAATTTCTCGTCTCGTTTCTCTGTGCACTGAAGCCTTTTCATCTGTTCTAATTAATAGCATGTACTGGAGCGAGGGAAACCTCAGGAAAGGTTCCAAATAGTGAGCAGGCTCTCGGGGCATATCGTACAACTCAGCCAACATAAGTTCGCTTCCAATGTGATCGAGAAATGCTTGGAATATGGAGGTCCCAATGAACGAGGTTTGATATTTGACAAAGTTCTTGGGCAAACCGAAGGGAATGA
This sequence comes from Hypericum androsaemum, assembly GCA_963995505.1. NCBI lineage: Eukaryota > Viridiplantae > Streptophyta > Magnoliopsida > Malpighiales > Hypericaceae > Hypericum > Hypericum androsaemum. The sequence goes on along the minus strand of OZ023190.1, from coordinate 3,334,838 downwards.
CAATTTATTGGTACGTCGGACACAAAATTTTGTGTGGCATGGTGTCATTGAACTTGTCTCCTTTTGTAGTCCTTAATGATTGGATTAATCTCCCCAGCTTGTGTTCTTATGTCCTAAAAATCATCTCATGTCAGTGCTCATTCCAGTCTTTTATTCTGTGAGATAACATGTTTTCTTGTGATCTGGCGAGTTCAAGAGGCGCGCCTGGCTATTTTGACGTCTCTAATCACATCACTGTTTTTGGTGACCTGTGTTTTTAGATAATGATGAAAGACCAATATGCAAATTACGTCGTCCAGAAGATTCTCGACACGTGCACTCCCAGTCAGCAACTTCTGTTGCTCAACTGTATTAGACCGCACGTCCATGCTTTGAAGAAATATACTTACGGGAAGCACATTGTTGGACGATTTGAACAGCAATTTGGAGAAGGTACTTAATGGTACAATTGTACCAAAGCACTTGTGTTCCTATGGTCTTTCTCTGCATGTCATTTGTTGAGAGCAATTCAATTCCTCTTGGGAGGTTTGGAATGTACCGGTCTTTGCTGCCTTTGTTGGCATAATCTCCTTGAGCCCGTCTGATTTCCGGGGGTGAGTTTCGTTGTGGCATAATCTCCCGTGTCATGTTTAAATTCTCCAGATCAAGCATCGTGATCATGTCGAAAATCGAGGTTGTGGTGTTCCAGATTCCACCCAACGAAGAACAGTCTGGAAGAATTGCTTCACCAGGAAACAATGAACCGTTGCAGATTGGCGCCTTGGATTATGCAGTGTGATTCGCTCCTTCCTCGCAAAGCTCCGGCAGTAACAGGGCCCGACATTGTACAGTTTGTAAATTTGTGTGCTTGATTTGTAGTTTAATCCCAGGCGAAACAGCGTCCGGGACTGATGACATTACCATTCTAGGGACGATATGGTATTAGGCTGCAACGGTGTGGGAAAGAAGACTTTCTTCCCTATGATTGTTGACAACATGAACTTTTACTATCTTTATCTGAACAATCTCTCTCAACATTTCGTCCGAGTTTTCTGAAATCGTTGCGAAACCGCAACAAAAAAAGCTTGAAACTTGTAGGGTGAAAGTCGCTCTTCAACCAGACCTCATCGCACCTGCAACTTTACTGGTTTTTTCTACCAGTTGGCCAACTCCTATTCCATCTTCAGGCACACCAAACAGACATAAGACATCAGAACCGTGCCTTCCTTTTCCGAGCAGTGTACTTCGTGTCAATAGGCACGTCGTGCCCTTTTCTTCTCATTTGTTCCTTCTTCTTCAGCATCCATTCTCTTCCCTTTCCTTTCTTGGTTACCTTGTGTTTCTTTCTTGGTCTGTGCCTGTCCGAAATGCATACCTGCGGTGCAAACCAATGATTAAAGATGGATGCAGAACTGGTAATCCCACAAAGACTAGCAGGAGGTGTGCGAATGTAGATTTTACAGTGTGATTTTCTTCATCTCCACTACTTTCATCGTCCGAGCAACTTTCTCCTCCTTCAACCTTTCCTTGAGGTACAGATGAGCTTAACGACGGTGGGCCGCATGTTAGTACAAGGTACTCTTTTCTGCTCTTCGAACTGCGGGGGAGAAGTTGTTAAAAGTGTTAGCCACAGACATCCTTATCGATTGAGCAACATGTCGAAGACAGAAGAAGGTTGGGTCACCTGTGTGGGTAGTCAACCACGACGCCTCCAGCAAATCCAGCATGCATTGCAGATTTTAAGATCAACTCACGTTGAGCGACATTTTCCGGATACACTTGGAAAACCGCCAGTGCTCCTCTTGCTAGGCATCTATACAAGGATCCGAAAAAAGCCCTGCAACCAAAGGTTCAGAGACCGATTGAAATCTTAACTCAGTAGGTCATACGGCTCAAAACCAGCAACCCCAACAAGGACGTTCAGGATTGTAATGAAGCTACTGACATACTTCAATCTTAGCTTTGGCTCATGAGAAGACTTGTCAGCATTGCACAATCACATCAAATCAACGGGAGTGACTAGGGTTCAAACCTTGGAGGTGTAACAAATTCTACACATAAACAGCTTTTAACTGGAGTGGAGATGGAAAAGCTTTTGCCGCTGAATTCATATTATTTACACAAATTCTAAGCATCTCTATTGAACAACATGTGAGAAGAAAATGGTCTATCCCTACAAGCAGAATAATATGGTCAGATATGTAAACACCATTAAAAGGGCTGATGCTGATGGGATACCTGACCCATGTCACCAAGTAAAAGATCACCTTCAACTTCCCGCTCCAAAGCAACATCTACATTTACAGAAAAGTGTAAGAAGCAATCTAGTAAAGAGGATAATGTCTGATGCTTCTCTCACAAAAATAACACAAGTTCTTAGGAGACATACTAAGCATTGACCCGTTCCCGGAAAGAGTTTCCCCACTGAGTCCAGATCCGCAGCCTGAAAGTTCTCAAAAATTAAAGGCAAAACATTATCAGGGTCAGCCTTCAGGCCATAAACCTCCCTTAGTTAGGCTGGGAAATTATGCCTAAATTTCTAAAAACGGAATAAGCACACATCCGCCACCCGTCTAACTAAGCATGTTACACAAATGATGCCCCATGAAAACTCTGAAAGATATATCCATGATTTCCATAGGAAGAGCTAGAGATGTCTATTGACCATTAGCTCCAAACATTTCAAAGAAACCCCTGCCCTATACAAAACAGAACGAATCAGAACTTACAAAAACAAACTGCATTGCATTTGCTCATCGACAACAACCATGTTTCTCTAGCAATGCATTAGCCCAGTGGTCAATGTAGGGATCGTTAGGAAGCAGGATAATCGCCCGTTGTAAAATCATCCATCTACCAACAACACTTCCACTTGGACAACATCAAATCACGGGGTTCAACAACATAATCAAAGAAACAAGTCCTATTACACATTCCCCCTTCTTCATCCTCCCCTTATCCTCTCGCATTGTCGGAAACATAAAGTAGAACCGGTAACCTTAGGGATGGCAATCCGAGATCGCCAGATATCAGATTACTATTATATCCTGACTAATCAGTAATGCACATAGTGATTAAGATAGCTTAACGAGAAAGAAGGCCAAGGGCGGCTTCGTTACTCAAGCAACCCTACGTCCGGCTACTTCGGTATCATCCACCTCCCGCCCGATCAATGCAAAAGAAACCACAAAAAACACGGCGTACCAATGTCAAGGAGCAATCTGGGGACTCCATCCTCGGGCAGAGCTACCAGCTCCACTGCTCTTTCGGACAGCTTAGCCTGCAATTCGCGGGCACGAAACGATCGAAACGGGTTGCGCAGGAAGAACAACAACCTACAACGGCAACAGAAAGCAGAATCCATCGGCGGAGTAGTACCTGAATTTCCATGATGCGAGAGGAGGAGGTGTACTTGCGCGCCTCCGCGTCGTCGTAGAATATCTCCGGCGGCGCTCTCGACTCCGGCCGGTTCGACATCTCTCCTTAAACGTCCGGTGAGGTTGCGGCGGCCGGCGGGGCGGGTCACGGCCTCCGGTTGTGGTTGCAGGCAAAAGTACAAAACCCCTAAAGCTAAAACCCGCTACCGACTTTAGTGTATTTCTATTTTCTAGTTCCTGTCTATGGGCCGGGCTTGGTAAAGTGGGCTCTAATGGGGAGCCCGTTTTCTATCCGAGTCGAGTACTATCAAATCTTTTTTGGGTTGTTTTTTCCAGTGGCGTCTTTTGCATTTTGTAAACTTTGAATCTAATACCTCCTCAAAATGAATCCAAATCTCTTACTACTAAAACCAATCATTTGATATCTTTGAAATTATAAACAAAGTTGGGACTGCTTCAAATTATCCTTCGAAACACCTAATCATCTACGAGGTAGAATTCATGCAAAGCTGGCGATCCACGTCAGTTCCAAAACAGCGTCATTTGGTCTCGGAAACTACCAAAGTTGCCAAGTTTCAGGTCGTGCAAACCACACTTGTCTCTGTCGTTGGTTTCTTGTCTCTATGACTTAATTGGTTCATTGAGCAGTTCAGGAAGGTTGTTTCCGAGTGGTAGCAGCAGCAGCAGGAGGGAGGTTCTTGAAGATCGCCTTGCTTTGGTTTAACGACACTCCAGTGGCAAGCAACACATTATCATTTCACAAACTTGATCCAACCACAACGACGTTCTCAAGCTGATGGGTTGCCGCTGCTAGGGGTGAGCGAAAGAACCAAGAACCACAGAACCAGACCGAATCAAGCCAAAAAATTTGGTCCAGAATCAGAACAAAAAAAATTAGTTCAGATCGGTTTTTTGTTTGCTCAAAAAATGATTCTCGGATCTCGTTCGAATTTTTTTGAAAAGAACCATGCACAACCGGACCAAACCAAAATTTTTTGAGACAAGAATAACAAGGTTCATGTGTGTCAAGGTCACACAACCAATATATATTTTTCTCACACAGTATAATGACAAACAATTTATGAGTGTTCGACATCCTCAAACAACAAATCTAAATGTCAAATCCTAATTGACATCTCTCCTCAAGGCCTCTTTACTGTCTCTCGTTGCCTTTCTCAAGTTCATAAGCATCCATATTCTATTTATTTTTAAACTTTTTGGGCATTTTGGTCAGAACCCGGACCAAACTAAAAAAATTGGTTTGGTTCTGGTCCAGAACCAATCAGCAAATGGTCTGGTCCGGATCTCATATTTTTTCTTAAATGGTTTTTGGTTATTATGGTTCGGATCGGTCATGTTCGGTCCATTTGTTCACCCCCACTGCTGCTTGGAGTTTCAGGTTCCTACTCGGGATTTCGAGTAGGCCGAGAATGGATCGATTACTAGCTCGGGATGGGCTCAGATTCAGTGGGGACAAGGGTTGTCCCCACTGAAATGGATCAAAAGGGTAAATAACATAATTAGGGGTAATAGTAGAAAAATATTATTAACTTAACCAATCTATAAATTAGAGTTAATAGATTTATGAAAAGATTAAAAAATGAACAAAAATACGAACCTTTTCGTCTTCCAAACCTTTCGCAGAAACCAAAGCATAAATTATTGAAACCAAGGCAGAAACTTTTTCGTCTCCCAATCTCATTGAAACCAAACCTTTTGTTTATGGATACAGCAAAATAAAGTAAAGAACACGTAGATGAATGCCCCGATGGAAAAAAAACATACGATTAATTGGAGGTAAATACAATTTATGCTTTTTTTTTGTCATTCGAGTTCGACTTTATTCGGTGTTCATATTTATTTGATTCATTGTAAACCCAAATACCGGAGAGGAGCGTTTACGTGACGATCAAAACATTGATAGAATAAAAGGTCAGTAGACTTTTATTTATTTTTTATCTTAATATACTTTGATTATAATATGTACGTTTATGCCCCATAATTCATATTGTGAAGCAATAGTTGTTTGCATGTGTTATGAGATTAGTTTGCGTCGAATGTGATATTGATTTCGAAAGATATTGGTTTATCCGTTCAGAAATATATGATTTTTTTTGTTGGGTTGAAATTTCAACTTATATCATAAATGAACAATAATGGTATATGCAGACTCATTGACGAGAACAATATTTCGTTGTAATTATATTGGTTTGCAAACCAATTTCAATACAAAGGCAAACAAATATCCTTACACAAACAAACTAATATCCGTACTCATTCAAACCAATATCTATTCACATGCAAACCAATATCAATTAATAGGCAAACCAATATCTATTGACATGCCAACCAATATCGATTTACATGCAAACCAATATCAGTACACACGTACACCAATATCTTGGCACGTGCAAACCAGTATTACTTTAAATTCAAATCGATATCCCTACAAATGTAAACTAATATCTATTCACAGGCAAACCAATATCAGTACACACGCACACCAATATCTTGGCACGTGCAAACCAGTATCACTTTAAATTCAAACTGATATCCCTACAAATGCAAACCAATATCGCTACATAGGCAAACCAATATTCCTACACAGACAAACCAATATCTATTCACATGCAAACTAATATCAATTAACAGACAAACCAATTTCACTACAAAGGCAAACCAATATCACTACAAAGGCAAAATAATATCACTTTAAATTCAAACCAATATCGCTACATATGCAAACCAATATCTATTCACATGCAAACCAATATCAATTAACAGGCAAACCAATATCGCTACACGTGCAAACCAATATCTATCAATATGCAAACCAATATCTATTCAAATGGAAACAATATCTATTCACATGCAAACGGGCAAACCAATATCTACCAACATGCAAACCAATATCTATTCACATGCAAACCAATATCAATTAACAGACAGACCAATATCAATTCAGATGCAAACCAATATCTATTCACAGGTGAACCAATATCAGTACACACGCACACCAATATCTTTACACACGCACACCAATATCTTTACACATGCACACCAATATCTTTGCACATGCAAACCAATTTCAGTACAAAGGCAAACCAATATCAATACAAAGGCAAACCAATATCGCTACAAGGCAAACCAATTTCAAATACAAAGGCAACCCAATATCTCTTGTATTATTCATCCTCTTGTCACCAATCTCTCTATTAGGGACAGTGACCCTCTAGCTCTTTCCAATCGGAAGCTCTGGAGCACGTCCCTGAGACTCGCATGTGATTGCCTCTTCACCTGTTCCTGATTATGCTTTATTAAACAAATAAAAAAGTTAAAAGAAAAAATAATGCAACAAAGAGAGGACTTTCCTTGGGGTGGGAATTAGTGAGAAACCCAAACAAAGTGGAGAACAACCTCGCGGAGTCATCCCAATTGATGCTATCCCTAATGCTAATCAAATATCCCGCGCATTTCAATCCCGAAATCACGCCTGTCGTACTCATCGCGGAACCTCGCCTCAACGACTGGACCACAATATCGGAGGCGCGGTCTATAGTCTCGCGGACGACGCGGCAGGGGAGGCGGGGGAGGGCGTAAGAGAGGACGGTGAGGAGGGGGAGAGCGGTTCGGCGTCGGAAAGGAGGGAGGAGCATGTTCGGAGGTAGTAGGCGGTTGGGGTTTAGGAGTACCTCCGAACGTGCTCCTCCTTCCTGTCGTACTCATCGCGGAACCTCGCCTCAATGACTGGACCACGATATTGGAGGCGCGGTCCATAGTCTCGGGGGGGTAGCCAAACGCGGAGGGGGAGAGCGGTTCGGCGTCGGAAAAGAGGGAGGAGCACGTTTGGAGGTAGTAGGCGGTTGGGGTTTAGGAGGAAAGAATGGGATTCAAATGGGTTTTTCTTCAAAGACAAATTTGGAAGATGAAGAGGACTATGTACTTTGGAATTCGTGGGCAACAGACTAAGGGTGCGTGGGTATCTTGGTTTGGAATTCGGGTGTTAAAATTCAATAATGCCCTCAATGAATCTGAGCCCTCCGATGGATAAAAATTTAAATTAATCAAATCGTACGACCCTTATTTAGTCCCCTCCATATGGACAACTTATATGTAGTCCCCCACTCAATCCGATTTTGCTCAGGATGGACGACTAGTATTAATGATCCACTGTCACGTAAAACTGTACTGAAGATTGCCAGGGTGTAGCCAATGCTGCAAAGTATCTCCATCTCCATACTTGGGCATTTCCAAGAATTCAGAATTCTGCTTCCCAGAGGATAAAAGAGAGTCCAGAAAGACAGCAAAATGGCTAAGCCGGATAAACAGATTCGCTAACCCAGAGCGTCCCGATGCGCGCACGGTTTCGGGATGACGAGATCCCAAAGCTCGCTCTTTCAACAGGATGACTTGACGATAGAAGTGTCAAGAAAAGAACCATTAAGCTAGACAACACACTCAAACCGGCATTCCAGGAACCATCAAACATCAAAATTGGTACTCGCACAAGGTTTTATCAGGAGTTGGTGATGAGACATATCTCTAGTTCAAACATGATAACAGTAGGCACTAAACTGGGACAATGGCAGTGCACAATCTGTGCCCAAAGCACAAGCATTACATGATGATAACTTATGAAAGACTCCTAATCAAAGAGAGAGAATCCCATGTCATCGTCACTCTCCTCTTTCGCCTCTTCAGCTGCAGGGGCGGCTTCGGCTGCCGGTGCAGCACCACCAGATGGGGCAGCAGCGGCAGCACCACCTCCAGCTGCTGCAACGAAACCTCCACCAGTAGGACCACCAATAATCACCTGCGCCAGAAACATCTCTGAGATCAGACTCTACAACATATATGGCAAAAATACGCAGCAATATACACGTGAACAGATGAGAAAGAAGCACTCTCCACAACTGTATCTTACAAAGATCTGTGACAGAAGTCACTGCACGTTTCACCATCAAAAACCGAAAGTGCACAAGTAAAAAAGACAGTCAGAAACTGCACCCGGTCGAAAACCAAAATGAAGCATAATCTAATATCAAACAATAGACCAGAAAGTAGAGCAGTTACAAAAAATCCATGCTGGCCACTGATTATCCGGACACCAAACACAGCAAATACCGACTGGTTAAACAATGATAAACCACGGTGGGGCTAGCAAATCTAAGAGTGTACTTCAGTCGCTTCGAAATTCCACGGCATTTCTCAATCGAACATCCTAAAATCAGCATGCCAGAGCAAACACCGAAACACTCAACGAAGCAGAAGGCAACCACAAAACTGACAGCGTGAGGGAAGCATCGGAAACTGTTTCGAACAACAAGATAAAACCTAAGGCTCCACTTGTTTTGGAGGAAGGAAAAGATCCGCATATTCAAACAAAAACCGGAAAGTATCTTCATCAATTTCGTTATTTAACAGCGGAATTAATGGAGCCTAAACCAAATCGTTCGATAGAAGCAAAAAAAAAAAAATTTAATCGTCCAAATCGCAAAAACTAACCAATCCAAATCCATCTACAAGGATCTGAAACGAGGCAGAAAGGGATCGATTCGAACCTGGAAGACGGCGGAAGAGGGAGAGATCAGGGAGAAGGAGGACTGCACGCCGCCGGAGGAGTCAGAGGATGCGGCTGCGTGGACGAGCTTTCGCTGGAGATCGTAGGTAGTGGCGGCCGCCGCCTCAAGCTCGCCGCCGGAGAACTGCTTCCCGCTCCACTCCCCGCCGGAGTTCCTGCAAACGAACGTGTACACTCCCATTTCTCCCTTCTCTAAAACTGCCTTTTCTCGGGTACGGATGGGGAAATGGGGTAAAATTAGGGTTCGGGGCGGCTTTAGGACTATAAAACCCCTTTTCTTCTTGTTGATGGTGGAAAAACCCTAAACTGAACGAACTTTTCCTTCTTCCTCTTGGGCCCTTTTGGTTCCTGGGTGGGCCGTATTTTGTCATGGAAGTAGAAATACTTGGGCCGATGGCCCATCTAAATCATACCTACCTGATTAGCTAATACAGATTCGAAACGTGATAAGATATTTAAATAACGGAAAAATTAACATCTCTACATTTTCAAAAACTCGAAGCTAGTCCTTTTACAATCACTTCGCGAACAAACGTTTTTTGTACTCAATCAAATATCATCATCTTGTATCATTGACACTATATCAAGTATACGATGATCAAGTAAGATTACAAAAACAGAGTGGGAGTAAAAATAATTCAAATTCTTGACATGATCAATGTTGTTCATTTATTTAATTTTCAAAATTATTATAATTATTTTTTAGAAGAAATTTACTGTAATTATTTAAGGCGACTTCTTTCGATCAAAGCTGAACAAGGTGGCTGATATCGTAGGGAACACCGTCGGTAGGAAGAAGAGCTTTGTATGCTCTTCCCGCGGTGAGCACGTTAATGGCTTCTGTGGGATGCACTGCGTCCCAGAACACGTACTCACTCCTGTTGCAGCATGGCGGCAACGACCGGATGCACAAATCCTCGCCTCTTACCACTTGGCAACAACTAACGTTTAGAAACTTGAAACCTGCATGTAAAGTTGATGCACAACCATTTCAAAATTCGACCCGGTTAGTCAAACTCGCTACAAAAAGATAAAAATAAAATTTTATTACCACACTCTTTTGACACATTAATTTTATCCAAGTATTATACCACGTCTATAATTTTATCTGGACATACAATATATCAGTTAATCCAAATTCGAGTCGGATATTATCTTTATTACCGAGCGGCGTAGGATCTCCGGCACCGATCCCGAAGGAATCGATGTAAGTGAACTTGGCACCCGTTAGGTTGGCATTAATGGCGGCGACGAGGGAAACCAGTTTGCCATTGAAGATGGAAACTGCGTTGTTGACGAAATCCACGCATGGAGAGCCATTATTCCTGGGGAAGGTGGCAAGAACACGAGGAATGCAACCTATCAAGCCTATCCCGAACACCGCCACCTTCCTTGCTCCCTCCTCGTATAGATACTGTTAATGGTTTATCATACCAACCATATTGGACAAAAGTAGATAATCAGAGTTCGAGTAAAAAACCAAAGGGCTTGTAGCCTAGCGATACAAGGAGGGCTTGTAGCCTAGCGGTACAAAGAGTTATAAAATTCAAGGAGGTTCAAGGTTCAAGCCTTAGCTATGTGTAAAAAAATTTACCTTTAAAAAAAAGGATTCTAATAAAAAATACAGTTGTATTAAAATTTGATTTTCTTGATATCTAGAAGGCAATCAAGAAGGTCGTAGTAAGTGCTGGAAAATTGGAGCTTTATCTTCTTGATTGAACGGTTGCAAGGAGGAGGCGTCTCAAGGGGTAATTGCTTTGGTTTTAGCTGGTATAGGATCTTGAAAACTACCAACTCGGTATTTTTTTGTTCTATACGCCGTAGGAGTTTTATGCCTTCTTGGCTCACTTTGGTATAACATTTTAAAGGAATTAATATAATATTTATCTTCTAAAAAAATTAAATTTTGGTTTTCCGGATTAGTTATTTTTATTCATCTAGAGGCATCCATTGGTTGTGAAAAATTTATGAGAAATAAAAAAAAACTTTATAGATACTCGGACACCAATTTATCCTCTTAAAAATTTTGGAAAAAATTAGGGAACTGGGTGGCCACGTGGCAGCCACTCAAGTGGAGTTCGACCCAAATGTTTTATAAAAGTTACCCATTTTGGTAAAAGTATGTAAGTTTTGGTTTATATTATGTGGTATTCAGGTTTACTGGACTAACTAATCTAGATTTGAGCTAAGTTTTATCTTTGGAAGGTGAAAAATTCTCCCTACAAATATTTATCACTATTGCATTTTTAATTACTCAAACTCGATATATAATTAACTTAGATCAATGTTCTCACTATTTGATCTAAGTATTTTAGTATATTTTTTCCCAAAATAGAAAAAAAAGATTACATTGACCAGTGGCAGGATTTTTTTTAGGCAAATACATTTGTTCTTTTCATTCATCACAAAAGACAAACTTTGTAGATGCAAATTGAATTAAGTGTGGAGATTAATTAGAGATATTGCGAAATCTTAGTGACCATTAAGCTGAACACTGAAATTGGTTTGAATTGCATGGATTAGCCGATCTAATAATTGTCTCGGAAATGAAAATAGGGAAGGAGGTATATATACTTGTAGTTGTCGATAGTACTCTTGAATCAAATGATGAGCGAATTCTTCTGGAGGAGGTCTGATTGTCATAAGGAGGTAGTTGTTGAGGTAATCGTTAGGGCCCATATCCACAGAATATAAACACTTGCTTAGAAGATCACTAGCAGCACCAAAACTTCTAAACATCGCACTGATCCGCGCAATGGTGATTCTGTGATTAGCTAGTTGCTCATTCATTGTCACTCTATCTCCCTGCATGTGTGGGCATGTTAGAATTTTTTGTTCGAAAAATAAATTTTTACACCTGTCAAAAGTTGAACCATGAAATATTGTCACCAATGTGTTTTAATTGTTTGCAGAGAAGAAGCAATTGAGCACAAATATTAGAAGGAACAACCATTTAACAATTACATAAAAATGATTGTTCTAGTTTTTTAGGTAATTTTTTATTCCAATAATTACACTGTTTGAATTTTGGATCTTTGTCAAATTCTCCTACGCTTTGTACCGTTTGACCAAATACTTGTTACCAAAAATTTTGGAGTTCCGAGTATTTGATGATGCAAAAATGTAAAATACTTGTTACGAGATATTTATCATCATTCAAAGATGATACTCGAATCAAACATGGATAGTCGACCCCGTGATCGTGATTCGACCAAAAATATGGGAACTAAATTATATTTTCAGTACTACAATAAAAGGTAATATATTTCAATTCGCAGCTTTATGTTCAGAACTGAAACATAGGTTTTAGGTTTGGCCGGAAATGACCTGGTTTTGACCAGATTGGTCGAGGATACCAGCGGCCCCGGAAGCATAATTAACACCTTGCATGATTTCTCCACCTCTTGCTATCGCAAAAGGTGGAATGTAATGGTCAAAGCCCAGTAGTGTAGCTGCAAAGAAAAAATACGAACAGGTCAGCCTTTCCATGTTCTCTTTGTAATTTTGACACTACCTAAATTGATTAATGTATGTTCAATTAGGGATAATCACATGCAAAGATCTCATTATCAAGTTTTGACATTGTATATTTTTATTGTTTGGATTTGAAACTTATGATTAAGTTAAAATAATTCTTTCGTCTTATCAAGATATACATTTAATAATTTCTTTCATTCATTAACATACCATTATAAAAAAAAGTATATAAATTAATTTTTCCACCATAATTATACATGTTACGAATTGTATCTTGAATTTTCTGTCAATTTGTCAAAGTCTTACATCCGCGAATGTTCTTTCATTGATGAGTATTATTTTTGTTATTAGAGGGCTCGGTGTTTTGGGGCCTTTTGCATTTCGGAAAATTGTTGGAATATATATCGAATTCTCATTTTTGAGAGGGAAAAGGACAGATAAGTACCTTGTAGTTTTACATTTTTACAACGAGGTACCATGTAGTTTCAAATTGGTAATTTAGTCCCTGTGGTTTTCGGGTAGGTCCAGGGTAGCTACCCGTCCATATGGTCTTCGAACAACGTCGTTTTTGGTAGGGATGGCAATGGACAGGATCCGGGTAGGATCTATAGGACCCAGATCCTTACCCTCTTTTTAAATGGTGGAACCAAATCCTTACCCTTATCCTCTTTAAATATAAGGATTCGGGCAGGATCTGGATCCTAAAAAATCGGGCAGGATCAGGGCGATCCGCGGGTCTGTATTTTTTTAAATATATTTAATTTTTAAAAATTAAATTATCTTTTGATAGTTTTCAAATAGCAATGAGACATTTTCATTCATTAAACATATCAATACAAAGAAACCAAAAAAATAAATCAAAAAAAAGTTGAAGTTGGGTAAGTTAAAATTGAGAATTTGGTTTGTAATTTCTGCTGCTATTACTTGGGGCATGTGGCTGCTTCGTAATGGTATTATCTTCAATGAGGCGAGGTACGATAATGAGTTTCTCTGTATTTTGTGCTCTTTCATGTCAAAGAGTGGATCCTTTGGACGGATGCCTTAATCATTCACAATCAATCGTTGATCACTTTCTTGATTGCCTACAAGAATTTATAGGTCCCTCTTCTTTACCTCTTGAGGTTGAGGGAACGTTTTGGTTGGGGTGGGGTTATAACTGATGTAATATCGGGCCCCTTTATCTTATCTTTCCTTTTGCGCTTCCTCTGTTTTGAACTTTTGTTTTAATAAAAAATATTTACCTACCAACAAAATTGAGAATTTGTATTATGTCTAATAATTAATATACATGTATATTATTTTAATATTAATTTAAAAAATTCGGGTAGGATCAGGGCAGGATCCTATAGATCCATACCCATGCCCTTATCCTTTTAAAATATCAGGATCCGGGCAGGATCAGGGTCTAGACCCGGTCAAAGTCAACGGGTCTTGGACCCTTCGGGTCTGGATCAGGGTAGACCCTCAGGGTAAGGGTCTAATTGCCATCCCTAGTTTTTGGTCCTACGTGGCTGACACGTAGGTAACGTAATTAATTACATATTTAGTTCCTAATTTGTTTATATTTTATCAATGAGGCATACCTGTAAAAATCCATTCTTTACTCTCCCTCCTCCTCCCCCAAAATCATCGCCTCCTTCCCCAAAATCATCTTCATCCATTCCCAAATTAAACTCGACTATTAGATTCATCCTCCTCCCCCTAAACCATCCTTCTCCTTCCCAAAATTGAAAAACCCCAACCACCAGAACCATCCTCCTCCTTCAAGTAGACCGAACTCAAACCATCTTTAATCCTAAAATTCCATTTTTTATTTGGCGAAGGATGAAGATGGTTGTAGATGGTCTTCGAGAAGGAGGAGGGCGGCAGAGCCATGTGGGTGTAGGGCGGCCCAATTGGGAGGTTCTTCTCTGACCAATTTTTTCCAATACATGCCAAAAAATCACGGCGTCGAAATCACCGACGACCACTAAAGGTCGTTCAAGGCCGCAACCGACGAATCTATGACAACCCGCTCTTTGCTCATTCCTTTTTTCTTTTCACTCGATCTTCGGTGATGGACTACCACGTTGTCTCGTCGTGTCGCTTCCTCGGTCGAGTATCGCATCTCCGATTGGAAAACCCAAGATGGGAATTTTGGTTTAGCCATTCTAGGTTTGAGCTTTAATTTTTATGTAACACCCTTTTCTAATTATGTTTTAGCAATTTTGGTTTAGGGTTTGACCTTAATGGGTTTGAGTTGTGGGCAGAATTTAAGAGAATTTTGGTTTCTAAATATATTTTTTTGTTGTTATTTGATTTATTTTGTTGGCTGCTTGCTCGGGGGTGGGAGGAAAGGAGGAAGAAGATGAAGGGGCTGAGAGGGAGAAATAGGTTATTGAAAAAATATAAATAAATTAGGGATTAAATATATAATTAACCACATCACCAACGTGTCAGCCACGTAGGACCAAAAATGACTTCGTTCGAAGACCATATGGACGGGTAGCTACCCTGGACCTGCCCAGAAAAATTTTCGAAAACCAAAGGGACTAAATTACCAACTTAAAACTACAGGATACCCTGTTGTAAAAACGTGAAACTACAGGGTGCTCATCTGTCGTTTTCCTTTTTTTGAGATGCGTTTACTTTTTTTTGGGTCAGGGAGATACGTTTACTTTCGGGCAAACATTTCGGACTAATAAAATACTTTTACCTATAAAAAATTCTATTATTTACGTACCGATATGAAAATATGTCTTAAATCCAAAGGACATTTAGTCTAACGGTATAAAATGTGTACAAATTTAAGAAAACTAAGAGTTCAAATTCTGGCATGTATAATTTGGTGTAAAAATTTGTCTTTCAAAATAAAAAGTTAGTGAACTATCTTTAACAAACTTCTAAAGCTATGTACCAACCAACACTTAAAATGAGTTGTTATAATTTGACCAAAAAGTCTCGAATTTGAGTATTAGGAACACAATGATGTTAAATATTTGTTAGAAAAATTTTGTTACCTTTCGAATCGAGCTTGTATTAGTCGGCCAAGTGTATACCAAGTGATATAAAGCAAAAAATAAGTAGAGGTACTTTTTTTTGGTTTAGACCCTTTGGTTCCGAGTCTATTGGGTCGACTAATCAAAATTATAGCCGAATAGGACGTTTGAAAAATTGTAAAATTCTACCAATAAATATTTAACACTGTTGTTTCCAAAGACTCATATACAAAACATGGTTAAGCTAAAACGGGATGTACATGAACAAATCGATGGATGGAAGGGGAAATTAATCTAATAATTACCAATGGCGTCGGCCATATTACGGCCATTGCTGAACCTTCCAGTGGGGCCCTGGGGGAAGTCGATCCCGTAAGGTGGATAGTTTACTTTCGCCCGTGTCGCAAGAAGATTATTGTTTCCGTCGTCGTAGAGAGAGTCGCCGAACACGAAGTAGCATGGCACCTGAGGTGGAAATTAAATTAGTCGGTGGAAATTAAATTAGTCGGTATAATGGTGTTCGGATGAGATGATCTAAATTAAAAAAAATAATATGACACCTGAGGAGGAGCTGCTTCAATGGAACAATAATATTGGATGCTTAATATGAATAATATCCACACTGCGGGATAAACAAATTTGCATGACATGGTTCGTTATAAATGGGACTGAATTTGGAGAAACTTTTGAGGATGGATAAATATGGAGAAAGAGAGAGATATGGGAATTATATGGGGTTCGAATGTGTATTTATAGGTCCATGATTCTTTAGCTTAACTAAAAACGAAACTCACAGTAAAATTGTCCTTAACTAAGAATTTTAGTTACGAATTCGAGTTTTAAGAATATAACAATGATCAATACTTATTGGAAAAGTTACTACTATTCAGAGGTTATACCTAGCTCTAACATGTTTAGTTTAAGATTCGAGCATAATTCTATAGATCATATATTTTTACCCTTATTTTTGGAAGAATGAGGATCGGGGTTTAAAATCCGAGCATAATTCTATACTCTCATGGTATTTCTATGACCATACCTCTTTTCTCGCATTCAAAATTATGACGTGCATGTGAACAACTTACATAATTTTGTACCCGCAAATGAGAGTTGGTCTAAGTAGTAAAGGAGTCGTATTTATTTAAGAAAATTTTGAGTTCAAACTTTACAATTGTAAAAGATATCACAGAAAAAACTGCCTCTTTTAGAAGGCCCGAGAATGCTATATAAAGTATGGCATAACATTTTATCTCATCAGTCGTTGACCCGTATTTTAAGCAAAGATGATGCAACGAAAATTAACAACCCGTACTTTTGAAAACTAACAATCACATGCTAGTCGCATAAGAATGACAGGGAATGATATATTGGTGAGAGAAAAGACAAGCTAGCTCGCCGCATGCGTATTTTTTTTGGGTATAATTTATATTAAAAAAAATCATTTACGTAACTGATCTAAAATTTAAAAAAAATTGTCTTTCTATTCCCATCTATCAAGTTGCTTTAATTATTTACTAGAACAATTATGATTTGGAGGTCAAGTGTTCGAATTTATTATGCCATAGCCAAAATACGATTAATGGGCCTTTATGTTCTTTGAATCGCTGGAAAAATCATTTTTTCTCCAACAGAATCTGCAAGTATAATTTATATTGATAACTCCTGACTGTACAAAATGTGAAGAAAAAAATTGAGGCATTTGGAAGGATAGTGTAGCATACCAAAGGTTTACATTCCCGAGAAGAAGAAGAATATGCGTTTATACAAAGGTACGAAGATGGAAGTTTGTTTAAATATACCATGGTTAGGCATGGCTACGGAACCTCCGACTATAGTTACAAAACTTTTTCGGCTACGATTCCGGAAGCAGTGATTAAAAAATTCTTGAAAACGGGAGTTTCAATTTCCTGAGACGGTTCCCAGAATTTCCGATTATAGTTGTAACCATTGATTCAATTTTTTTTGAAAAAAATAAAAATATTTCATAGTTTAAGCTCGAAAGAAAACAAAATCTGACCTGGTTTTATGTTCCAAAAGCTCCAGTTCAACGAATCCATGGTGAAGACAATTTCCTAAAAATTGGAACCATAACTAGAACATTCGGGACAATTCAAAGTTCAGTTGGACACTTTTGTTCGAACCGTGGCCAGCCTAACTATAGACATCAGTTATACTTGGACCAATTCTCATTACTAAGGCGTATGGATGTTTGAATGTTCGTGTTAGTGATAAATTGAACTGGGTTCACTGGTGACCAGCTCAACGAACCTCGCGAATTCGTTTTATGGGCAGACAGTAAGAAATACAATTGTAGCAAAGCAGCCACCTTAGCTTCTAAGAATATCACTTTGGAAATGAGAGGAGCAACAATACTTCTCCTCTTCAGTTTCTTCAAAAGAGCTAGCCCAGCAGAACACTGTTCTGAGCAACCTTACTTCACCTCTACTAGTAGCTTCCTATGAATAAAAGTTTGACCAAAATGAGCAAGGAATTCTGCAATATAACAGTCTGTCTTCCATGATTGATCCTATAGATTCTTTCGATAGGAAAGTGAAGGTGATTGCGCCGACCAAAATTCTGGGAGCGCTTGATTTAGACTCCAGCAAATGCAGCTGTAGAAAAGATGGGACCAAAAGGGAAAAGACCATGATCATTTAGCTGCTGTTCATCAGGACTCTCTGGGGGTCAAGTTGCCCACTGCAGTAACTAGACAGAACAGCTGAGAGCTCCAGTCTTCCTTTCCATTCCTCTCCGGGCTTTAGCGTAATAGGCTTCTCGATGGCAGCAGCTTCCACACAAAGCATGCGCTTGTATTCGTCATCTCCAAAATCAGCCATAGCCTTGGCCTTCTTGTCCCAGGGGTTCCAAACCACTGCACCAGATAAAATAAGATACATGTCAACACAAACCACTGCTACATGTCAATATAAACCGTCATGACAGAACTCAAGAATCAAAATTCCGTAACTGGTAATGTAGAAAAGTCAAAAATATGAATGCATTGGACTAGCTGGTCAAAAGCATGATATCTAGGAATATTGCACCTCTATTCCATCAAAAAAAAGAGAGAGAGCCAACAGAAATGCCACGGTTTATTTGCTCCCCTATGTTGGTGCTTTTAACTCCATGAATTGCTCGGGCCATAACATGATCTCTTTCCTAAGGATTTCGGTAACATTCCAAGGATCTAGGTGAGTCTGAGCAAGCAGTACTCACCAGCATCTGGAAGACCATCTTTGCGTATCACAAAAGTTCTCTTCTTTTCATGATCAAGTATTGCAATCTTTGTAGGAGTACTAACATATATCTTGTCAATCTGTACAGAAATGAAATCATGAGTGACAAGTCTCCTACACCTAAAATGAAGAGTGAATCAGTGTCCCAGGTACCTCGGACTCGAACGTTATTGCATCTCCCTGTTCAGTAAAACGCTCCTTATTCTGTAAGTTGTCCAGATAATCCAGCGTCTCCAAACCTTCAACACGAACTTCACTGTGCAAAAGCTGCTAGTTAATTTTAAAGAAAATCAACTCTATTCACAGAACAACTAGAAACACAAAAATACCGTGGACCAGAATTCGATCTTTAATGCACAAGCAAGATTCTTCAGATTAACCCAAGGCCCAGTTATAGGGCATATGGAGAACTAATTACCAAGGACACAAGCAAAGCAAACATCTCTACCTAAAATTTGTTGTATTTATACTTCCCATACAGAAGCACATAAGAAGCTTTCAAAGTTAAAGCTGCATTTTCTCAGACAAGAAGTTTGTGATCAAGCCTCAAGGAATAAATATAGCAAAGGAAAAAGGATAAGTCGACAAATAATGCATGCAAGGTTCACAATAGTACAGTATCGACCACCTTGGAACAGCAAGCAGAGAGGACAGTGGCAGAAAAATATACCGATAGACTTTGGTTTGTTACTTTGGTTAAGAGTAGATGAAAACAAAAGAGAAGGTTATGTTATGTATCGCAAAGACAATTGAATTTTGAATCAAACATGGAATCCTTACTAACTGCTATCAATTACGCACATAAATTATAGTAAGAGTCATAAACCAAGCCTTCTAATCACCTGATGTCCGAAAGTGAAAAGTATGTGTGATACGCAAAGGTGAATGAAAAAGGTTTTCCATCTGTGTTTGTATTCCTTATGCGAGCTGTCAGCATCAGATCTCCACCAGGTCCCAGAGCCACCCTCAGACGGAATTCAAAGCTACAAGGAAAACAGGAGTGCATCCAGCACAGTAGTTTAGTTACTTCTGCATTCAGAAAAAGGATGACTACGAGCAAAGCCACCAAGATTGCTAGCTCACCTGTGAGGCCATATCTTCATGTCATCTTCAGTGGGTTTAAGAATCAAATCTATAAAAGCCCTACTAGAAGACTGTACGGGAAAAGGAGGTGGGTCATTGTCAATGCTCCAAATCCTATTTCTAGCAAATCCATGCGATTCAAGAGTGCCTTGACTGGAAAACTGCACGAACCAAGCATATAATGAGGATAAAATCCAGTTTAAATAGGCAGTAAGAAATCATGAATGCTCTCAAAAAAGAAGAAAAATAAATCATGCACTCAGCACATACTTGAGGAAAGCATATTGGTATTCCTCCACGAATTGCTTTCGGAGGTTTGAATATGGCCTGCACAATAATGAAGATAGTATTGTTCCACGCGGAATCACTAGAGCATCAATCATGACATAATAAATTCTAACTAAAAGATTTAACAAATCAAGCTCCAAACTATCAGAGTTCAATAAAGCAAGATGCAAAGAAAAAGTTTCCTTGCTTTCGCTTATCTCCACATAGAAAATAGATCGAAAATAGCAGTTAAAGATAATATCTGTATGCTCAATAATTCATAATATTATGAAAAGAAAACATGGTCAACCAAACAAAAGTTACCTTGCTACTAACAAACAATAACTCTTCGCTGTGATCATTCTTCCAAGAAGTCACGTGAGCACCATACAAGTACACCTGCAATGGAGGATCAGAATATTATGAACAAGCACAAAATAAAGAAACCAATGAAAGGGGAAATATAGAAAAGGCACGCATTTGTCAACCTTGCAACCAAGGGCACAAAGGAGTTCAATGCCAACTGATAACACATCGAAACTTGTAACTGGCTAAACTAAAAAATAACGAATTATATTATGGACAAAGAAACTTGTTTCAGGCTGTAAAATCAGTAGAATTTAGAGAAAAAGAAGGAGCTTATGTCTATCAGCTATCAATTACTTTTTCATCCTGTTCTTAACAATATAGTCTACCAAAGTAAATATTAACACCCATAATTTGACAAGAAAACAAGAACAGCCTGCGCCTGTTTGGAGAGATCATCATAAATGATTAAAGTATGTCGTTTAAGGTACATAAAATATTCGGCCAGAGCTGGTCCTGTATAAGGAGCAAGGTATTGTAATGTAGCTGGAGAAGCCGCCATTTCGGCTACAACAGTAGTATATTTCATTGCCCCCTTGCTCATGACAGATGGAAAAATTGTTATATGGGATCAACAGCAGTCTGTCATATTACAAAATTCAGGATCATGCAAGATATGCTTTGAGAGACTGATCCACTTCTGATCTTAGCACACTAGCTGCTTCTCTGGTGAAACACAGAGGTCCTCTCAGACCATTTCAGGTATATGTGGATCAGAAGTAGAGCAACACAGATCTTAAAATACAAAAAGCTGTAAGAAACTGTACAACTTGGAGAGCCTCCGACAAACACTGTAGTTTCAACAACCACTAAGACCAGAATTCAAGAAAAGAATGGTACTCCATCCAGCGAAAACCATCCTCATATTCCCCAAAAAAATATTCCAACTCGTCAAGAAAATAAACAAAGCAATCCTCGTATTCTTAAATCTCTATCGAGCTTGCTTCACCGTCATTGATAACTACCGAAATTCGACGACAAATGTACAACAGCAAAATCAAGAAATGACTTTGAACGATCTTGCCACAGAATCAAGAAGGCATCGAACACACGACAATTCTTAAAACAAGCTTAGATTTCCTAGTAATGCACCTCAAAAAAACGCAACTCCGCTAGGGTCCTAAAGCCCTACGTACACACAGGAAACAACGCAACAAGAGCAGACAACCTAATGCGTTGCAGACATGTAAACACACAAGATCCGAACCACGAAATAAACCCCTGGCAACCGATCCACAAAACAGCGGAAAACAAACTCCGAAAAAAATATCAAAAACTCCGAAAAAAGGGGAAACCTGAAAGCGCGACGCTTATGAGCTCTAAAACGCCAAACAGATCGCAGATCAGATCGACTCCGACCTTATACCTTACACTTCAAACATTTCTTCTTCTATTATCCAAACTCCAATTCCAGTAACAGTAATTAATCGGCGGAAACGATTTCGTACCTCGACGGAGCTGCCACGTGCCTCACGGAGGACGACCTTGTCGAGTCCGTTGACGCCTTTGGAAATCTCCACCGGCACCAGCGACTTCCCGCTAACCGTCGCCATTTCAAGCTCACGGAGGCTCTAGCGCTATCTCTCTCTCTCTCTACTTCCTCCCCCTCTCTCTCTCTCTCTAGATTATTCGCCTTCTTTCTTCTTCTTCTTCTTCTTCTTCTTCTTCTTCTTCAGCTTGGCGCGCGAGGGTTCCTTGTTCTTGGGGGATGAAAGTAGAAAACGGTTTCTTTGTTTCGTTTCTTTCTGGAAAATGGAATTCTTCCCTTTATTTATGTTTGTACTCGCCCAATTATTTCCTTTCTTTTTTCGGTTTATAACCCTGCTATATCCAACGTAAAATTCAATAAAAATTTATTAATTTATGTTCGAGTTACAAAATTGTCATTATTAAATTCTATTCTTAGAGTTATCACGTATTGTTGAACCTAATTTTTAAGTTTGAAAAATTTACATAATCATTTATTTGATAGACATACAAATTTTAATATAATATTCAGATATAGTTATAAAATATTTCTATACTTTATTAAATATTCGGATATAAAATTCAAACTTTATGTTACTTGGACCAAGTGATTTATTTTTATACTCTATTCATTCATATTCTTTTTAATGCGCTACATTCCATTTATTATTATTTTTTAACTTTTACGAGCACATTTAAATTTTATTTAAAAACAATTCTCTCGATTATGTTTTTTATTTTTTTATTCATATGACTCTGTTTTAAAGAATGAATCAGATCCGACTCAGAGGACCCTTAATGCTTAAAATAATGTTCTTGAAATTTTTAATGCTGAACGGTCTGTCTGTTATATAACGCCCAGCTGTATTTAAATGCATTTTATCTCATAGAATAATTATAACCGATTATTGATCAACAATAATATATGGTGTTTTCTTATCGGCTAAACTAATTTCTGTTTTGGTAATTAACTTATTTTCTTCTTATTAACCAAATCTTCAAAATTTACATAATAAAAAAATTAACCAAATCTTCACTTTTTTCCCTCTCTTTTTTTCATTTTATTTCTACTCTTTTCCCCTAAACTGCCAGGTACATGACGTTATAGGTTTCAAAATATTGTGATCACCATAGATTCGAATTGAACTCGAAAATTTTAGTGAAGGATCTTATATGATATTATTGTCTTAATTATATTTACACTTTCCTTCTCTTACTCTCACTTAATTTGAGTGAAATGTATTTTCTTAAATGAAAGTCTGGGACGGGACATTTTATTAAGAAGATTTTAGTTTCGAACTTTTTAAATGTAAAAAAAAATATCATCAAGGTAACTGCCCTATAAAATAGAACTAACATAGAACTGACAGTGCTCGACTATCCGAAAATAGAACCAAGAAAACACACTTTTATTACAAACAAATGATGGGTCGAAAATGATACCATGTTTACACTCAGGCTGTACACTACAGGATAAACCCTAAAATGTCTCCATCCCAAAGCCTCTATTGCATTTCCAGTGCAAAATTAATGGCAGAAAATTTAAAAAAAATTGGCAAAACTTGCAAAGCTCAAAGAACAAACCTGTGACCAAAACTTGGCGAACAATTTAACTCACTGAAAAGAGATTGAAAAAGAAGCTCCAAAAAACAGTTTCCCTGATCTTGGTTTTTCTCAACTTGGTACCAAGTTCATGGGGAGCAGAAGCAGCTAAAAATGCACTGTTGCTGTCCCTTCCAATTCTAGGAAGCCATGTTTCCTCAACTGCGGAAAGCTGATCGCTTAGCGGATTCTGTAGAAACGTATAGCGAGGATGGTATGTCGATTGTACGGAACGAGCTAGGACAAGTTCAACAAGGTTCGTCCGTCCGCCTGCTTGGTCGAAGCCAGCCGGAAGCAGAATCAGAATAGTTGAAGGGCCATCTTAAGCTTGTTCTGTTTCCATTTAGGCAACTTGTAGAAGGCATCTTTTGGCATTCCGAATTTCTCCCGGAATTCCGCCGAAGATAAGTAGGTCTGCATTCAAGACAGGTCAAATATGTAAGAAAGAAGCCAAAATACTTAAAAGAGTCATTGCTGCCTGCTAAAAGGGTCCACATTACCTCCCGCTTGGTGACGTCGATGTCTGTAACAGGATCCTCAGAGTTGATTATGATACGTTCGTAGGGATAAATTAGAAGCCCTTCCTCGTCTTCAGCTTCACCCTCTTTGACATCTTCCTCTATAGTGAGAGATCCTATCCGATTGCTCATGGCATTGTCCTTAGACTCGGGGGTGCTATTCTGTGCCTCCGTGCTCGCTTTAGGGGTTGCTTCAGAAAACACGCAATTGCCTCATTTCATATTGTAACGTTGACTAAACATAATTTGAAGTCATTATGTTCTATGTACTCGTACCTTTTATAGATCTGGGCATCATAAACTGTCTAGCTGGGGGTGGTTGCTCAAATGCTGCAGTGAATGCTGCTATAGCTGCAGATTTGGACGCCACTTTTCCTGAATCGGGGCTGGCAGATTTCGGATAAAGTTTACTAACCATTGGTGGAGGAGTCGAAAGGTTCCTTGCATTAGAATTCTCAAAGTTGGCAGCTAAAGCATTGAAAGCTGGAGATCGACCCCTCACACGAACTCTATCTGGACTAAATGACATGCTTCTCGAACGCTGAGATTTGTCTGGAACACTCGATCTTCCTCCGTATGACACAGGTGCTCTCCTCTTTGGCTTCTGGTCATATGCCATAAATTTATGCAGGTACATGGTTAATTAATAAGGCTGATCAACTTGTCACATATGATAAACATCATCCTAGACATTCAAAATTTCAGAATAATTCAACAGCTGACCACCATGATGACCTCCTTAATTTTTCTTGGACAAGTACGTCGTTGGCATTTTCCAATGAACGTAACAAAAGACGGTTCGAGCCGATAAAATCATGCCAAACCACGTCAAATAATAATGGAAGATCGCTTACGTCCATAACTGGAGCACCCCCATTTTTGAGAATCGCAAGCTTCCTTTGGAATGAGTTACCGTGCATCTGCACCCGAATTGAAGCTGCTAATGAGATTTCCACGAGAGACCTATCCATACTATCGAAAAGAAGCTATAGACCTTTGACTTACTGAAGATTTCGCAGACTCCCAACTGAAGAAACGGGTGAAGAATGGTGGCTCACGTCCTTCCAAAACAACATATATTGGTGTCTCGCGGGATAACTTCTCTCTCAAGAAGTCAATCTCTAAAAATTTCTGTGGCACAAATGGTCACACCAAACTTAATAAGCCGAGACAAGTCAAAGAAATAAACTAGCTAACAGAAGATATCTGGAAGCAACTAAAGATTACCTCTCCAATAGCTAGAGCTTCTGCTTTGCTCTTAGAATCAACCTGCTGCCCCACCCAGACAAAAATATCGGAGTGGCAATCCAAAATGAACATATCTTCCGTCATCAAGTCATCCTGCGAGAAGTTGTATATCTCCGTCACCTGCATCCGCAAATACAAATATTGAGTCCAAAGTGAAATTCTTCCAAAAAGGCCAATACATTCATAAAGATCACAAGCTGGTCTCAGAAAGAAAACATCACACGATGCATAAAACAAACTATGACATAGCAAATTAGAAGGGTCGACAAAGTATGTGTACCTTCAGGTTTCCTGCAGATTCCGTGAATTTTGCATTTGTTGAAACCATGACCAAAATACAGCAATCAGAATTTCATATATCAGATCTTGTTGAAGTGCAACCAGACTATTTACAGATGGAATAAGAGGGGGCAAGGCAGGTCCTCTACCTTTTGTGAACATGCAGGAGAACAGGTGCGGATCACTTTCTGCAACTCGTGCAATTTTTTGGCTCGGGTATTCAGATTTCTCTCCCAGTAAGCTCCAAAACTGTTCGGTTTCTGAACCTTCCTTTTGTGGTCTCGACTGTGCATTAGGCTGTGAAGTTCAATGATTTGGGTGATTAGCTAGTCCGAAATACATTGTATTTTTATATATAGAATCTTTCAAAAAGATGTTTATTTTAGAATAGTAATAGAAAATCAACAAGCAGCCCTGCATATGATATACATAAGTAACTCGAGATATTGAGCTGTAAATCGGATGAGAACAAACTTTGACCTAAAATCGACCGGTTCCTATGTAACCATTATTACTTTTCTGTTGATTGCAAGCAGAACAAAGATGACGAAAATAGAATCCAGAAGAGTGCCGACCTTAATGACATCGAGCTGTCTCTCAACAAGCTCTTGGTCCTCTGTTGTTGTAAGGTTTCCGGACCAAGTGTGCACAGAGGAATCGTTATGTAATATGTAACAGTAGGCAGAATTCAGAGATGATGAAACCTGGCGAAGGTTATAGGGTCAAATAGTTATCAATTAGGAAGCTGCAGTTAAAGTAAGTACAATTTCTTGGTATCCAAAGAGAGAGATTTAGCAGAAGTCTACTTTTTTATCCAGTTATATTTTGTGTTAGTACATCAGCAAAGATAGAAAATTATTCCCAGACAAGACTTTTCAACTGAAACAAAATAATGCAAAATGGCTCCAACTACAAATTCCTTGTGATAAGTTGAATTTTGACTGAACTAATCATCAGAATGGTGGTGGTAATTTTATCTCCGAAAAGTACGAATGGCCTAATACTGCAATATCAGAACACAAACTCCTTTTGCAGCTGAAACGCTATCATACAACGGTGAGCACTATATATCCTAATGGATTTAGCAGCAGCTTCAATTGTGCAGCAAATAAATAACTGGGATGACCAGTCCATTCATATAACTTCCACTTTCACTTGAAACCAAGGATGAGATGACTTACAGGTTCAACTTGTATTGCTTGCATATTATCAGGTCCCGAACCCTGGACACGAAAAAGTGACAAGCTTTCCTCGTTGTAAGTTTCGTCTGGGAGCTCGTTCTCTGCAATGTAATTCTTGTATCCAGCACTAAGACCCCCCTGATAAATTTGTTTGATGCGGAACGTGTCAGGAAGAGAGTAAATTTGACGTGTTTCCATTAAGAACTATGCTTACCTTAAATACAACAAAGCTCTGGAAGATGGAGTAAAACTGGATTGGTTCGGCTCCTTCATAGAACTGAGCCTGAGCAACATATCCAAAACAGAATAAGTGTGAGGACCTTGTATTGTGAATAACACGGTCAATCACGATGAAGCAATCTTTACTCAAAGAAAAGCACCTGAGCGGGCAAAAACTTTAATGACTCGACCATCTTCCTAGCCAGCATTGTAGCAGAAGCTCTTTCCTCCTACATTTCAGTCACAAACAAGAAAAGCAGACACATCAGCATTGCCACAACAATTGTATTCAAAGAAAAAGTATGAAACACTAAGTTATCTTCAAATATTTTTTTACTTTGCAGATAAACAGAATAACTTTTTATTTTCCATTCACTAACTTCCATATTTCAGCTTTGTATTTCGTTAAAGCGTATCCTAGAAAACATTAATTGTCAGTTCTATAAACTTCATAGACGAGCACCCCAACCAAGCATGAGTTTTCGCTAAGACCTATAGTTAAGCTGAAAAGTACTAAATAAAAAGAAGAGATCATTTACAGATTGCTATTATAAACATGATTTGTGACACTACTATTTCCAATCAAAATAAGGGAAGGAAAAAGGTATTAATTCTGCAGCTAAAATACTCGTGACGCATTTGCAACAAGTGGTGCACAGAATACGTAAAGGTGGCAAGCCCATCTTACCATAGTGAGTTAAAAAAGAAGAACAGGAACAAGTATAAGAAAATTTCAGTCGAAACAAGCAGGCAAATAAAATAAATTGCAAATGCTTAAGTTTGACCTCAGTGCTTTTCTTCCCAAACCATGTTCCTATGAGGTATTCCTCTCTGTCTTCTCCTGGATAGGAATACTGAAAAATGTAAGAGTCTCCACTATAGAACTTTGACTGATCTGAAGCTGAAAGAGAAGTCTTTTCGCTTCCATTTACTCGCCACACCTAGGATGCAACACAACAACAGGAACTAGAGTAAGAGATGTTGTATGCAAACATGACTTATGCGTGACATTGTTTTTTGCATTATATGGTGAATAGAAACAAAATTGCTGGATTCTGACTGAGATCTACATGAATCTGCAAAAGAAAGAGCAAGAAACACCTCGAGATTTCCAGTGACATCAATGTACGGTTGTGGTTCTTCTTTTGCAGGAGAAGTTTTCAACAGACCCTTTACGTTAATACCTTGGCGCTTCAGAAGTGCTGCATCAATACAGAAACAAAACCACTGAACATTATATAACATGGTAAGAGGAAGAAACAACTATAGGATTGAGAGCAGTACGACCAAAAAGACAGATCCTCTATTAGGAGAGTATGACTTGCGAAACGTAAGTTGATTCATAATTACTAACCAGCAACTTTGCCTCGTCCATCCTCTGACACAGCAACGTTAGCAGTCTCCGGCCATGAGTCAAATTTTGAACGAAACATCAAAGTCTCAAATCCCTCAATTACTCGAATAACGTGAGAATTCATTCTATCGGAACCACGAACTAAGTCCTGTAGTGAAAAGAAAACCCCCACCAATTACTTAAATAAGATCAACTACCAAAAGAAAGGATATATATATATACACACACACATATTGATAAAAAAAAAAGATTTACTTCTGCACATCCGCTGGCACTCTTTCTTTCATCAAGAGAAGCTGTCCTTCCCATCCACACAAACACTTCCAGTCCACAATCTAGAATGTAACACTTGTTTGTGTCTAACAATTCCCTTGTTAAGGATTCCGCCTCAACAGGTTCTGCCTGTCCATTCTCAACACTTGTTGGGAAAAAAACCATAGGAGTGAGCTTTACAGCATCACCAAATCTGGCATTGTATAATGAAACTCATATAGGAATAAAGAATACTGCATAAAAAATAATTGAGAGGAATGTTCCGCTATTTTTACTTTTAGGCCTAACATTAATCTAGCCAACAATTTCTACCTCTGAAGATTGGTGTCATTTAGATCTCCATGTTAACATGCATTGGCATCTACAACTCATAAACTTTCAGCTGTACGAGAAAAAAGGGTAGGCGGCATTTTCCTGATGAGTTCCTAATGACCAACAACGGGATATTTTGATGGATTCGAGAGTCGAAAAGGTTTGAATGCTCCAAATCTCTCATCACAAGAGGCAATTATGTCAATTAGCAACCCATTATTTAGACAGCGGGACATGCAACATTAGACAAAACAAAAGGACATGTGTGACAAGTTAATACCGTAACAGCTTCGCTGAATACGCCTCAGCAGTCTTATCGTTGTCACTGGCTGTTTTCCTAGGAAGCGGAGCAAAGCCACCAAAAAATCCCCAGAACTCTCCAGTTTCAGCGTCAGCCATCAATTTTCCATCCTCTTCATAGAGAGGTTACACAGTTAACTTGACAGCGACAATATGGGAAAGAGGTGTTTGAGCCTTCAAATCACACACTTACCAATAGCTGCTATGTCACACTTCCCATCATGGTAAGTGTCCTTGATGTACTGCACAACTTCTAATGCTTTTGCTCTTTCTTGTATAGAAGAGTTGGAACCATTAAATTGGAATATTTTGGACTCGGTATCAAGGATAAATATATCGTCATGGTTGAGTGAAGATCGGGCAAAAGGAACCTGTAATGGGAAATGAATTAAAAGCATAACTTATCTGCAATCTTTAAAGATAATCTTTTATAGAACAGTCAGGTTGAAACATTTTTCTCATGTTAACCTAATCAAAATGCTTCTCTTTTAGACTTCAAATGTTATACACTCGTATGTTATTATATATAGTAATATCATATGTACCTCTTTTACGTGAACAACATGCTTTCCCTTACAAATAAACAAGCGTGTTTGGTGTTCTTCAGCTTCAGCGTGCTTGAAACCAGATGCAACTCCACCCTCTTTAGGTATAATGCATGGCTTGAAATAGGATAAGAACTTCTCACTTTCATGGCCCTGAGCTTCGCGGTATTGTACTGCACGTCCCCCAAGTGCTGCATCAAGTTCAACTGTCTTGATGGCAGCAGTACCTGCTTCATCCTACTTCAACAGACTTTGTCGTCAAAAGACCAACGGGGCAAGAACGGTGTAACAGATTAGTGACATGTAATAGGGAAAACCTAGCTGCTAACCTGTGAGGTATCTTTACCCAGCCAATAATGAATCTCATTACGTAGGGCCCCACTTTTCAGAACAGTTGTCTGCAAAGGAAACCATAACAGGTAAATCATTGTCCGAGCAAATAGAAGCTGGGAAAAGGAAGAACAAGATAACCCTGACAGCAATTATGAAAAATAAAATCGTCTTGACAAGACAGCAAGAGGAATTAAGTTGAAATGCAAGTGGAAGAAGACGTCTTTCCTGGACTACGTTAATTGTTGGCACATAAGCAAATAACTAACAACAGCAGATTGTAAATGCCAAGTAAGCAAAGCTAATATATATGGCAGAGGTTTCATTTTCTAAATTCTAGCTTTGTTCATATTTCATCTCCTAAACCCTGTGCTCTTTCACAAGAATGGTTCTCTGGGACACTGCGCCATTTTTGTACATTACAATCTCCAACAATGAAATGATATCACAAATTAGTATCAGCAAAGAAAAACATGTGTATTACTACAGACAGAGCATGAAGATATGCCTGAACACGCATACGTTTGTGCACAGGAAAACATGTGAATGCAGAATGCACAGGCATCATAGGCCAAGTCATTGACAATAACTTTAACAGGGCAGACACCAACCTTTAGAATTATATAGGAGTCCCCAGTGAAAAATTTGCCATAAGATTCTTTCGGGACAGCTACGGGGCGAAAGTTTTCAATTCTCCATATTTCAAGCCCGCTATAGAGTGTCAAGGAAGAATTATTAAAGCAATAAAGAAACCAAGGCTTGGGACCATGTAACAACGATTAAGAAAACACAAATTAAAAGCCAAAAGACAATCAATTGCTACAATGCAACTCATGAAGCAGACTACGTTAAGGATACGCCTTCTGCCCAGCTCCCTGGAAAGCTGAGTCTACATCTCTCATGGAGACTGCCATAGTTCTTATATTGTTCAACTCTTTGCCAGCACCACTTAGCCTTGGATCTCAAAGTAAGAATTAACCTAACATGGAAAAGATACGGCATGTCAAGGAAAGGGAACGAAAACTACAGACTTGTAAGGAACCACCCACATGAAGAGTTGGGTAATTCAAGATGACACCAAATAAATTGGAGAAGCAATGACATTAAGAAATTAGACATGAGAAAAACAAACAAACTGAAACTGGCTGCTGGAGGAAGAGAAAGCCAAGTACAAGTTCATGTTAGTCATTAAGTTTTGATGAAACATGTAAACAAGAGTCTTCAATTATAATCTGGATAACGGCTTTGAGACTAGAAAAAGTGAACAAGACACAGAATCGAGTTTCTATTCTGCAACATTAGTGGAAATGGTCAAAAATTCAACAAGCCACTGGTTTTTTTCTGAGAATAATGTATTACGAGGAAGTGTGTCAGACCACGAGGTGGTTCGGAGGTCATCTGCTTCTACACAGTAGGCACAAAGATAAGATACCTGCATCTA
This sequence comes from Hypericum androsaemum, assembly GCA_963995505.1. NCBI lineage: Eukaryota > Viridiplantae > Streptophyta > Magnoliopsida > Malpighiales > Hypericaceae > Hypericum > Hypericum androsaemum. Next base: position 3,303,425 of record OZ023190.1, on the reverse strand, counting down.
ACTGCTACCCAATACGATACCAATTTCCTGCTGCCACAGAGCAGCTCCCATCATTAGTGTACTATTCATCAATTACGGATTAGACTAGATGGTTCACCACCAGATCAACTCTGATGATGATAAACCAAGCCTATCCCATTTTTCACTGTTATATTTCATAGCACCTCTAATTTCAAGACTGGCGGGTCCAGTTACATCATCATGCTCAGGAACACCAGAGTGACTATCCGTCGGTAGCTGCCATCTCCTACACATGGCCTTTCTGGGATGGGAATAACTAAGCATCTACATACATTAACGGTGTAAGGTAGAATCGTTGGATATGCCCACATGTTAATACAAATGCAGCTACCAACGAATAAAGTACGCACAAAAGATCCGGAAAAAGAGTCGAGAAATAACCCTCAGACACCAAGCATAATTCAGATATCAATAAACCAGGGTAAGACCTACATTGAACAAAGGAATCATTTGGCTCACAAAGAAATAATGACAGTACATTACACTCCAAACTAAGCATTTTGTTGGAAACATAAAACTCACACATTAAAATACAATTGCTTGTCTAGAGATACTTAAACAAACACAAATTGCAATATCACAGAGAACACAAAGGGAAATGTCCCGGTGACGTGGCCATCTAATCCCAACTTGATCTAAAAGACACCAGACCCGATGTAAACACATCTGTTTGCCACCTTTCAAATGACTCACAGAGCTCGAACCTAGATTAGTCGTCGCAGTGGTGTCCTGATAAGGACTAATTCAATGAATTGGAGCACACCCTAAAAAGAAATAACACACTCATTGGGTTCACCTCATTGGAAACGAATAACACACATCAATCTCATAAGAGTTCTGTCACCTTTCAAAGGTCTCGCACGGCTCGAATCTAGATTAGCCGGCGCATTGTGTCCTGATAAAGGACTAATTCAAGGAATTGGACCACACCTCAATAACAGATAACACACTCATTGGGTTCACCTCATTGGAAACACTAGACGAGGCAAAGGAACCAAAAGTACCCAGATGCTTAAAACGCAGGAAACCATCTAAGAGGCGCCAAAGTTGCAATCTTTACAAGAAAATACCTCAAGTCATGGTCCAGTAGAAGGCGGGTTCAGATCCAATCTGATGAACAGAATCGGTCAAGACTCGGACTTTTTCCTTAGGAAAAGGTCAGGAGAGAGAGAGAAGGTGGGGGCTAAGGGAGGAGAATTAAGTGTAGAGAGAGAGAGAGAGAGAGGAAGAAAAAAAAAGTTGTAGAGAGAGAAAGGGAGTATAAAGGGAGGGAAGCGGGCGTTGGAGGGGATGATGAAGAATATACCAGACGTGCTTCTCACTAACCCATTCGGCTCTTAATTTCTTCATTTATATCATTCTGTATCCGTACATTTTCAATCACTCGAATTCGAGAATCTTTGTCCATGTTGCTCTTAATTTGCACCTACAAAAATTCTGCAACCTCATTCGTTCCTGGACGAGTATTATTCTGATTTATTATTAGTACTTAGTTTCGATTTTCTGATAATTTGTTTGGGTGACGTTTTATCTTCCTACAACAATGGTAATCTGGGTCTTATTGTCTGCTGACCAACACCTATTTATAGTAAATTAATCTAGAAGGGTGTGTCTGACCAACCCATTTATAGTATATACGATTGTGTTATATTTAAAAATGAATATTCGTAAACTTGAATTCGATATTTATGTAAAAATAATTATATGCCGTTTCGACCGACTCTTACTATATTGCATGTACATTTCTTTTAATAATTTCAGTGAAGTTAAACATCTTATTTATTTATAATTAATTTTATTTTCCTGGGACGGTTAAAGTGAATTACCATGTACAATGGCAGAGGTGGAAATGGGAGAAAATTTATTTATTGGCATGAAAATGATTACCTCGGTTGGTGGGTCTCATTGAAAAGCAAGAGAAGAACAGCAACAATCTGCAAAAAAAATACATAACCAGTTTTTTTTTACAAAAAAAATTTCATGAATTTTTGTAACCAATTGAGGCATGATATTGATAGGCAAAACCATTCATCGACTATTTTTCTGGCTTCTGTGTTCTTTGCTTATTTGTTGATACACTAGATAGATAAATTTTTTTCCCGAAATAATTCTGCTTTAAAACACTTACAGAATTTTGATTTTTTGTATTTGAGTTTGGGTACAAATACAAAGCCAACAAAAAAATTTAACCTAGTTACATTTTATGAATTGAATATAGATCTCTTGTCAAGTCGGATATTTTTTTCTGATTATTTGTGGGAGGTCAGGTCAGGTTGTGCTCATAATTGATGAGACATTAGGAAGAATGATAAAAAAGAAATGCAAATGTTGTTCATCGAGATTTTACGGGTGCTAAAGATCTCGATGAGGATAAATAAATATGTGAACATCAAACATTAAGGCAACAAATTAATTACTTAATGGGTATTTAGGATGATCATTAAAATTCTTAACCAAAAAAATGATAATTAAAAGGAAAGTGGAAGTACCCCGTTGATGGAGATGAATGAGCTCCTCCACCATCTTCTTACAGGTAAGATTTGCTGTAATGGTTTCTCTAATCATCCAATAAGTGTCATCACTTGCCTGAAATCTTTATCATAATTAATTGATCGAATAAAAGAAAGGATAACAAATTAAGAATTTGGTCATGGAAAATAAATTTTAAAAACAAAGGAAAAGGAGGAAAGATGGTGAGAATGGCTAATGTTTAATTTGAGAGAGACAGAGAGAGAGCGAGCTGACTTTTCCGATTTGTTAGCAGTAAACTTGGAAAGGGAAGAGGGGACGGTGACCGCCCATCATTTATGCATTGCCATAAATAAAGCCCGAGAAGGGTGGGGCTTGATTCTAATCCTTGCATCTCAGCTTTGTATTGATTAATTTATATTCAAATTCGATTGTAGTAATCAAGGTTTTTAAATACGACTCAGAGAGCGACCCGTTCATGCCTTCGGATCGTGTTTCAACCGGTTGGACTGCCGATTAGACCAATATTTTTAATATTAAAAAATATATTTTAATTACCCTTACTATACTACCCCAGCCAAAATATCCAAACAATCCAGATTTTTTGGTTCAACTTACAAAAATATTCTTTAAAAAATATATCCGATCAAACATAATTTTTCTCTTCTTATTAGGGTTTAGTTGATTTTTTTTTTGTCTTTTTTCTTGGTCAAAATATCTGACCAACCCTGATTCTTTGGTTCAACCTTACGAACTGAAAAATACTGGGTAAAAAATTTGATCAAACTGCCCAGTTCGACCATTTTTTGGGCGGTTGGTAAGGTTGGTAATTTTTTGGGCAAATCTGATACACTCTTCTGACCAAATCATGGTCCAACTAGTCCGACCGCTAGTCGGACCACGTATTTAAAAACCTTAGTAGCAATTGTAGGATAAAAATATGTAGAAAATTTAATGATCCTTTATTAGGTAGGTCAATTCGTTGAAATAATAATATGGTCTTGTTTTCTAATAGTAATACACAAAACAAAAGATAGATTACTGTTCTAAATTTATAAATGAGTTAAAATTTAGTATTAAGAGTTTTGTCATTCTTATAGATCTGGTTGTAATTTATCTTTAGTATTTGAGAATTATCCGACATTGTTTAAAGATATTCTTTCAATAATATTTTATCGCTTAAACTAACTCCGATCATTTACCATCTGTTAGTACACACTCCATATTCATCAATTGCTTCTGGGGACAAAACTTGATGAGGGTCCCCTCTCTTACATTTTTGTACTAGGTAATTTGACGTATAATAGGTTTCAATGATAGAGATTGCTGCACATTCATCCATTTATTTAACAATAAATGAAGGGAAAAAAGACCTTTCATTTGAAAATGTAATATTTTATCAATTTAATTTTATATAAAATGAGAAACTATTAGCTAAATTTTGCCCTTGCGGAGTCTGGTACATTCACTCCAAAAACAAAAATTTTGCTCCACAACTTATAAGGCGACAAATCTCTCTTAACAAATATTCTTATACTATTACATTCTCAATAATTCGAACTCAAAACTTTTTCGTTAAGCTAGAACAATTCTATTGCCAGTTAGTTTAACTGAAGGCTGAAGGCGTTATAAATATTTAATAAATCACGGCATATGTCATGTATAAAAATTTAACTTCAAAAAAAAAGTATCTACTAGCCTAAATGCAAGAGTAATGGAGCAAACGAGGGCCTTCTTCCTTTCAATTCATCTAAGCCAAAACGCATCAATTAGTTAATCTGCAAATACAGCACTTCAACAACAAAGACCTGACCTGATTGTTTCTCAGGAAGGTCCCTAAATCTAAAAACTACAGCCAATGTTACATTACATTGCTCAGAGTACAAAAGCTGACTTGGCAAACAGCAGCAATCGCCAGAAACAGAGACCAGACATCCGAAGGCTTGGACAGCATCTCGACGCCCTTTTCGCCTTCCTAAGTATTAGATACAAGGTGTTTTGAGGCGAAATCTGCACACCAAACAGTATATGAGCCGCAAAAATAAGTGCATGCCACTGATAAAGGCGGCATCAAGTTGGTGCAAGGCCTACCATTTCAGACCATCTGCATTTTGCTTGGTACGTCTTTCGCTTTGGGGTTTTCCTGTGTCCATAGCAGCGTTGTCTCATAAGGTGAGGTATTTGTTTTGCCAGACAAGAGTTAAAATCGAGATAGCATAGAACAAAAGCTAAAAGACTGCAAAGGACGCGCAGTGAACGGGGCACACAAAAGTTTCAGCTATCAACAGCCAGGGACCACTGTGATGGGCCCTTAGAAGCATGTAAATCAAACAGATGACTTACTTAGAAGTTGAGGGGTCCATGTAAATGAAATGAATCTATCAGCAGCATTTAGGACAGTCAACGGTTAGAAAAGCCACAGAAAGCACGATGGCGAAAAAAAATCGAGGAGCTTGCATTGAACTGGGATATAGGCATTCATAACGACGCCTGGCATACTGAGGATGTAGAAAGAGGTGGAAGGATGTTGAAAAAGCTGCAGCTCGGAAAGGTCGGGCACGGAAATTAACATCCTATGTCAATGTTGGACTGAACAATTGCCATGATTTGGCAAACATTAAGCAGAGAGAAATGTAGAAACATACATGAAAGCGATTTTGGTTGTAAAAAGGAAGTGTCTTGAGACTTCTTAGTGGGAAGTCCATGAATTTATTGAGGTGCTTCAGGTTTCTACATTGTTTAATAACCACACATCGGGTCATGGAGTGAGTTCCATGGCCTGAAATAGTAAAATGCTCGACCAAAGAACATGGAATTCGCTGCAACTCCATTTATAGGTTTGAGGAATCACAGATCTAAATAGCTGTGCAGTGAGTACCCATATGCATGTAACATGGAGTAAGAGCTAACCAGCAAAATTCCTGTAAAATACAACTAGGTGGAAGAGCATCTACTTCTGTAAGTGGAAGTAACAGACCTTCTAGCAATGTCGGTGTCCTTCATTAGACGCCGACCTGTTTAAACTGGGCATGACAGCATTTAGTCATGCCTTTTCTAATAGACGGAACTAGCATTTTCCCAGTTCTTGCATTCAATGCAAGGTTACTTGAAATATAGTTATAGCCTATGAAGAGCAATCAACTTGAAGGCTCACATAAGTTGAGAAGTTCTTGTAATAAAAACGAAACTAAGTTCAAGAAATCAAGTGTGGCTTCGATGAAAACAGTCCTATTTAGCCGTCCCCTTCGTCAATGGACTTTGGGTAACCTTTCCAAAATACAGAGAAACAAATAAATATGTTGTCATATTTTATGATCAAATAAAGTTTGTCGGTTTTGCAAGGAATGAAGCTGAAAAATGAGGTCAATATCAAATCAAGATGACTCTGTCTGAACTCCATACACACACTACTTAGAAAGTACATTATGGTGTTCGAGGTTCAAGTAAGCGGAACATGCACAAAGCCAAGACAAAAGTTCTAGGCTAAACCACGGAAAGCCGGCGGAGAGGAAAAGTACAGGCAATCTTACTTACCATTCCCTTGCTCTCGTAATAATCATCCAATGCCCACTGGTACTTGGATTGATTTAAACCGAACCAGTGCGCTAAATGGTCGTCCAGGCTGGAATGCGCTGTAAAATAGCATAGATAGAAAAACAGTCAAAGATAGCACCACTCTATCAACAAACTCAATCCCACACAACCCAACTCCAGTATCCCACATCAGAAGTTGCAGGTATGTTGGGATGGTTTAAAAGCGCGGAAGATTGACCTACTCTTTGGCTTAAGGTTTTGTGTCGGATACGGAAATTCTAACACGTATCATTCCTCTTAGACCAAGTTTTCTCGGCTTCGAACAGATTCAATCAGTTAACAACACAATTGGAAGTTGCAGGTGTGCTGGACTAATTTACAAGTGCGGAAGATCCACCTACTCTTTCACTTAAGGTTTTGTTTCGGATACGGAAATTCTAACACGTATCATTCCTCTTAGAGCGATTTTTCTCGGTTTCGAACAAATTCGATCAGCTAACAACACAATGCACGAACAATCCCACATCGGAAGTTGCAGGTATGTTAGGACCAAGTAAAGCAGAGAAAAAGCAGAGGAGAAAGTGGGAAAAGACCATTTTGGACAGAGGAGACGGCGGTTCTGAGGAAGCCCACAAGGGATCCATCGGAGCGGGCGACGGCGGACGCGTCGATCTGCTGCGGCGGAGGCTTGACGGGAGGAGGGGCAGACACCACCTTCCTGGGGGAAGGCGACGGGGACTCGAAAGCGGGCTTATGGGCCGAAGAAGGGTCGTGGGGGGTTGGAGGCGGCGTCATGAACACCGTGTACGGCCCGATTTTCCCGATCACGGGCGGCGGCGTCGACGGGTCCCTCTTGATGGGCATTTTGGTTTGGAGAGAGAAACTAATTGGAATGGGAAAGAAAGAGTAAAGTGTGTGTTGGAGAGTGAAGTGAAGTGAAGATGGGTTTGTGTTTATTTTGGTCCGAGGTTACTTAAACTCGAGATTTTTTAGTTAAAAAGACGGTTCAAAAGTGAAGTGGAGATGGGAAAAGATATGTTTGTTGTCTGATTGGTGAAGCGAAAAATGTGTTGCCTCAGTCCAAGCAAGTTGATCTTTGTCGTCTTGACATTTCCAGGTTGGATTTCTCTCTCTCTCTCTCTCTCTCTTTTGAAAACAAAATTAAAAAACTGCACAGTGAGATAATTTGGAATACCCTGTGAGATCTTTTGTCTCTTATTAAGTTCCTTAAACATATTTAAATGTAGCGAATTTGGTGTTGTGATGTTGGTCACAAATCTGAATCGTTAATTTTAAGATATGAACGGTTAAAAATACACTAGTATAAATATTTTTTTCACGTGGTTTTCAATTTTGCATCTCTTTCTTTTTCCTTTTTTATCTTTTTTTCCCTCCCCTCTCATGAAACCCAGTAACCAAAAAAGCCAAAATATATTTTATATCTCTTTCAATTTTACTAACAAAACAACTCAATTAAACACCCAGCCAAATTGTTTACTTGTTAACCAACAAGTAAGAACTCTGTCTCGGTGACACCATCAACGATGAAAAATTATTGAAGACCAGTAGCCAATGAAAAGAACGGTGATTCCATGAACCACCGTGATCTAATCGCAAAAAAGAATGTCATTCTTAAGGTATGAATATGTTCGTTAGATTAGTGGACTAAATATATGATTTTTAGTTGTTTTCAAAGAAAAAATTGCAACCGCACATTATGCCATCATGTTTTTGTCCTCGAAACTGATTTATCCTTGTATTTTAACTCGATCCAATATCGTGATGATTTTTTTAATAAAAAAAAACTAAAAAACCTTGACCCAAAATTCTCAAAAGATGGTTAAACTTGAATAAATATGAAAAGACATCTAAACATTTTTCTCAATACTCGATAAAACATTCCAAAATATGTCAAAAAAAGGCGTTAATCTGTCGGTTGATTCAACAGTCAAAAAGTACTTCAGTACATAATCGAAAAACGTAGTACACGTTTACCGTAGGACAGCAATTTGTTACAGTATATGATATGTTCGGATAAAATACATTGTAAAGTTCTAAAAAAATATTAAGATAACCAATAAAACATGTATTTTAAATACGGTCATGACTACTATGGACTTATACGTCGTGTGATCTTATATTATTGCACTTGGCTTTGGCCTACATAGCGAAGCGAGCCAGTGCATTACTTTGCATGAGAATTTACAAGCTTGAACCCTAATAACGTAAAGAGAGTGCAGAACTAAATAGTTTTACAACCAGAAGCACATCTGGTTTAACCAGCTTGAGCCACGGATTTCGATCTCCGCGCCGGCCGGAGCATTCGATTTCCATGGCTGCACTGGTTGCTGAAAGTGTTTTCATAGCTATATTGGCAAGCAGATTGAAACAAATCAACCAGAAAGTCAAGAAATTCACATACCAGCAGCTTTACCCCAGGCAAAGACCTTCAAGTCTCCATATCCTCCTCCAATTTTGAGCTGAGCTTAATCTAACCTCCCCGCGAACGAGCCCGGTCAGGACAGGTTATGACACTTTAGCTTAGTCTATATGATTCTATGAACAAGCAATTCTCCTTTCCTGTTTCCATAATGTAACTTCTGTTCTCCAAATTACAGAACGGGAAACAAAACGAGGCGACGAGAAACTATTTCTACATACATTCATGCCTACCTGTTCGTAAAGTACAACTAATCTAACAAGGAACAGTTGTCCAGAGGGTGGCGGATGAAGACCTCGCAGAAGGAACGCGGTTTCACTTCATCAAGTTCTCTCTGAGCCAGGACTACCCCTGTAAAATAAAATGCATTAGCTTTAAACCGCCTATGACAAGAGTGTCAACGGGTGCAGCATTTCTCAGTTGGTTGTTTTGAGATGGAAGCAAGTCCAAAGTGTCTTTCAAGGATAATCTCACTCGTCATGTTCGTTCAGCACACCATGTTCCTTTGCAAAGTCTAGTGGATCAGATAACAGAACCGGCTAATGATAGCTCATGGAGATCGCTTAGCATCCACTCATCCCCAGTTTGACCGCCAAGGACTATTGCTCTCGTCCCACCAACAACACAAGTACTATGTCCCCAGGCAAATCTGGGAGGATGTCCAGGTACATTTAGAATCCTCCACGTGGGTTTCTCATCTGTCGGGTCAAGAATATATAGCTGCGAGGCAGAATGAAGGCCAGCAACAGAACCACCAAAGATCAGGATTCTGCCACCTGGGAGGCTCACGGCAACATGATCAAGTCTAGGAGGAGGAGATACACCTCCTGGATTTCCAGCTCCAGGCATGCCACTCCCAGTTACGCATCTCCAACAAGGTTCCTCCTCGCTCAGATCCATGGTAAACACATCACTGGAGCGAAACCTAAGTGGTCCGCTCTTCGCCAAACCCCCGAACATCAGTATCTTCCGACCGCCGTAAACTGAAAGTGTATGACCCAGTCGTGAAGGTGGGGTCCATGCTGCTGGTATCTCTCTCCAAACAGGTTTTTCCATTGAAAGATCAAGTAGAAAGGTATCACTTAGAAGAACACCGGAATCTGCACAGCCACCAGAGACTATCAACTTTGTCCCATCAAGTGTGCAGGAGCTATGCCATGATCTAGGCATCGGAGGGGCCAATCCAGAAATTTCACGCCAGGTTGGAAGCTTGGCATCCAAGTCCAGAACAAAGACGTCATTAAGCAAACCCTGTCTTCCACAGCCTCCAAATACCACCAAATGAGACCCATTAACACAGGATAGCGTGTGGCCCCACCTACCAGGCGGAGGAGAGCTAACCTGCACATGTTGCCACTCTGGGTTACTAGAGTTCAGATCCAACACAAAGGTGTCATTCATTGGTTGCATATTAACACCCTCGCCACCAAAAAGAACAACCCTGTTACCAACAGCACATGCACTAAAATTGCATCGTGAGGGTTCAACACCACCTCCAACTGTAAGCTTTCTCCAGGTTGCTGCTTCAAGGGTTGTCAGCTCCCTTGCAAGCCGACCCCACCCTAGTCTTTTAGCCCCAGGCACTGTCTCCAAGACACGGGTTGTTTCACTACCCCATGCATTCTGACAGACCATTCTCCAAAGGCCCTCATTTTGTGCAAGCTCATAGAAACGCCTACAGACTGAACCAACAGATGCGATATCTCTAGGAGTTAATAGTGAAAGTATCTTGAGGGATAGAACCTCGTCACTTAGATGCATTATACCACATAGCCCGCGGCTAACATTGCGGTCCCCTGGTACGACAGGTGTGTAGGCAGAGAGAATAGAACGGATATGATCTGAAGACTTAGAAAATTCTTTTACAGATGAACCGGGAACTGGACCCAGGTCAATATTTGCTTCCGTGAAGAACTGGATTCCAATTACATGGGTAATTACGTCATCATCGCCATATATAGGAGTGAGTCTCAACCTGTTCATCAGTGGAGTTCCATCTTTCCTAAAGTTTAACAATTCCCCTTGGAATTCAATTCCTTCATCCAGGCATCTTCTTATTTCTGAAATAATAGTGGAATCTACCAAAGGATGTCTTCTTTTTGCAAATGGTCCTCTGCATTGCAAGAATCGGCTGCATACGAAACAAGAAGCAAAAGTTAACATAAGAAGAAAGGGATCTCCAATTTTTAAGATTTTGTATGTATAAATGGTCGATGCTATTGCCTAAATCCTGACAAACAGAGTAAGGGTAGCTTGAGGGAAGCAGAGCAAACTGCATGACAATTCCTACATAAATCGCATGCTGAGAATGAATAGAAGAAAGCTCGTCACATTAGAAGAGTTGAAGTTCTGGAAAAAAGGTCCTTCCCAATATAAAAGCTATCACAAAAATGTTAAATGTGCCACAACTATGAGCTCAACAAAGTATATCTCTAGGAAAAAAAGTATATCTCTAGTTTGGTTTTGGGTATTTACAACTGTTTGGCATTGCATCCGAGTAGAACAAACACAATCTGAAAAAAAATACGGCAGAGAATAAAGAGAGGAAATATAATTGATAACCCAGTTCCTAATAGCTTCTAAGATGCTTGATATTGTCACAATTTTTTTTATACCCATACATGTGTTGCACCAGAACTTGCACGCTGTCCTTTTTGGTTATTTTCTTAAAGCGTGTCTATGGACTGCAAGTGCTCTCCTGATAACATGGAGGTAGGGTAGAGGGTGGGCACATTTGTATACATCGTTACTCTTTACCCTTTTCCCCTGTCACATCCCTTTACTCTTACCTTCTCTTTCGCCATCTTTGCTATCATACTCTGTCAGAACCATGATAATATGACCCTATTTTTGGGTTACTAGGTGAGCCAAACAGAAAAAAATGGACAACCTCGTAATAGCGTCAAAAGGAAGCGAGGGTCCTTAGTTCATGATCTTTCCATTTTTAAAAAGCATTCAAGATCAATGATTACCCCGCTACTGATACACACATATAAAACTAATTCTATAATCTCCCTTCTTCCCCATCTCCTTATCATCTTCATGAAAATTTAGAGTGACTGAAACATTTATCAAATAGTTTAAGATAAGCTCGCTACACCTATGACCAAAAACAAAGTAACCTATCAGTTTGTGTGTTATCAAGGGCAATGTAACTTTATATTAGATTAATGACTTCAGATTTTATTGGTTTCAAGGTTAGGATGATGTTGCTTCTTTAAAATATTTAACCATCAAAATAATACAAAGTTTTCTTTTATGTAAAATAAGATGCATATTCAGTTAAACTGTAATGGTATAGCTATATGATGCTTATATCCAGAAGATGAACATTTTCTTTTTGAGATGAACACGAGAGTAATAATAAAGCATCAATGATGTCCAAGTGCACCAAGTAAAGCAATGACAAGAGATTGAGGTTTCAAGAAAATCTAAAAAGCTACCAAAACAACTCCCCATACCAGAAAATCAAAATCCTATACCAACTGTCCACAATAAGACTGAAAGGGTATAGAAGCTGTCATAACACAATAGAACAAGCATCTTAAGCTGATGAATTAGCTCAAGCTGGAAAACTACAGAAGAAACCTCTTCCTCAAGCACACTTCTGTACTAGCATTTTTCCCAGCAACTAAGAAATTGATTATAGATGTACAGTAAAAATCAACTATCCTTGACAAGGTTTGGTTTTTATAATTTCAACCACCACCTCTAACCGATTTGACAGAGAAACACCTTAAAAGCATAGTCATGCACACGAGTATAAAAAATACGGGCACCGTCCTACTTCTTTCATAACTTCTCAATGTATATGCTAATCAAGCACACAGCAATCCCAATTTAGGATAAAACCCAGTGTTTGTGACTTTGCAATTGGGCATCGCAATTGGGTGGGACTTAGCACACAAATGAAAAAAAGGCAGCATGTATACCGCGACTCCATCAAGATGAAGTTAGATAAAAAGAATCCGAGGGAATAGAAGTAAAAACAAAATTGATGCCGCCATTAGTAGCAGACCATGGTTCATCCGAAAGGATCTGCAATAAGCATATCTCCTTGCGTGGAATGTAACAAATAGATGGTACTGGATGAGAAATTCCCCCCGATATCGCCGGATGAGGTGATAATATCCGCATATAATCGATCTCGGAGTAACTAAAGCGCGCAACCAACACACACGCCTGTCGGTTAATAGGCCGAGTCATAACCTGAACTGTAGCTAAGCCAACAAAACAGACTCCAAACCGCGATTCGGACAGCCGTAGCAGGTGTTAAACATCACATTCATCTACAAGCATCACCTACAAGCAGCTGGTATGCAATATAACAGAAACCCCCAACCCTAAACCCGACCCGAAAAAAACGAGGGGGGAACTGACCAGTTGCGGCCGAGGACCTCCTCGGCGGAGTACCCGGTGACCATCTCGAAGACGGCGTTGCAGTAGATGATGGGGTGATCGGGCTCGAGCGCGTCGGTGACCACCAAACCGCACGGCGCCGTCTGGAAGAGGTTCTCCATCGGAAAAGGGAGGGGCCCATCGCCTACGTCATCTCCGAACCCGGAAAAGAACCCCCCACCCTCCTCCTCGTCCTCGTCGCCGCTCAGATCCGAGTTGCTGTCCCACTCCATCGATTTCGCGCCTTTTTTGCCCTCTCCTTTTTTTCCCCCGAAACTACCCTATTAGGGCAAAACGGGAGAGAGAGAGAGAGAGAGAGAGAGATAGGAAACGAGGGTGTTTTGGGGAATTGGTATCTCTTCAGCTAGAGGTAGCAATTGCTGTTCTTGTATTCTAGAGAGAGAAAATTAGGAGAGGGAAAATGAGGAGAGAGAAAGCCTTCCTTTTTCCTTTTTGGTGTGTCGTTGGGAGAGGAGGAGGAGGAGGAGGAGGAGGGAGGGGATAGGTATTAGATGGACGAGTTTTCTGTTTGGCATAATTTCGTTTCCATCCCTATAGTTTTGGTCTACCGACAATTCAGTACGCTGTGGAGTCTAGGAGTTGGGGTAGCATGCGGCTTAACCTTTTTGGCGCTCTTTTTTGGGTAGTTTTTTTTCCCAAGAGAGTTTTTTATACTGTTGATTTTTTTTACTGAAGCCACATGTCACAACCTCATGGATAAAAAAGAGAACGAGAAAAATATTTTTTGTCGGTTAAATAATTCAATATTGTATGAAAATGATATAAGAAAATGTATCTCTCTATACCATAATCAAAATATATTTAAGTAAAGGATAAATTATGCTCAGGTCCCTGGTATTTGGTATATTTCACGCTCGCCTTCCTATATTTCGGTAATCGATTAAAAACTCCTAGAGGTTTGGTTTTATTATACTCTCAGGCCCCTCGCTGACATCAGCGATCAATTTTCTCATGCAAATGACTTATATGCCCTTACAGTAAATTAAAAAAATTATTTACCTCTCTCTCCTTCGCCGGAACAACCTCGACTCTTCTCTCTCCTCCGTCTCCCTCTTCTCTCTCTCCTCCGTATCCCGACAAGTCGAGACCCATTCTCGACGAGCAGCTCAAGCCAAGTCGAGACCCATCCCGACCACGACGACGACCCTCGGGGGAGATTCTGTTTTGTTTACGCCGCGGTCGATTGAGAGGCGGCTAAATCCATTAGAACCCTAAATCGGCTCACCAAAACTGATCTTCCCGCTATGGTGGTGTGTTCGATTGAGGGGAGGACAATAGGAGGAGGACGAAGGAAAGAGGAACTCGTCGGAGGAGGATGACAGAATCGTTTGATGACATGAGTTGGTGTTCGCCTCCGGTCGTTGGCGTCGGGACCCACCTCCCGAATTTTTTCAAGTCGGGTGTTTTGTGGCAGAGAATCTTGCCCGCTTCCAGAACACTATTGAGGCGACGCAGGATTGCTGAGCAACAGATCTGCTTCCCCTTAGCCTCCTTGACGGTGACGATGACGGTGAGGACGAAGGATGCCGTTGAGAGCTGAGTCGAAGAGCTTCGGGTTTATTTTGTCGAGTTCTAGATCTTGACGGCGCCGGGGAGGACGAGGTAGAGAGAACGCTGGTGAGATTGACGGCTAGGACTGAATTAAAATTGATCGGAGGATGGCCAAAAAATTGACGAGTCGCCGGAGGAAATATAGGAGATGACTATAGGGGTAGAATAGTTATTTCAGGATTTAAAAATTTTGAAAAATGATCGCTGACGTCAGCGAGGGGCCTAAGAGTATAATAAAATCAAACTTCAGGGAGTTTTTAATCGATTACCGAAATACAGGAGGGCGAACGTGAAATATGCCAAACACCAAAAATCTTAGAGTAATTTACCCTTAAGTAAAAGTAGGTGAAACCTCCGTCACCAATATAAAAAAAGTGAAACCACATGACACTTGAGTAAAAATGTGTGAAACTACAGGTGCTTAAGTAAACATATCCCATTTTTTTAATTAAAATTTTCAAAATAGATATCGACTTACAATTTTTTCCAAAATGGGCGGTTTCTTTAAAAAATAAAATAAAAAAGTGACCTGTTAGTGGCTTTACTGCCTGCATCAAGTACTTGCACATCTTTAGAATATATGACTGATTATGATACCATGGCTCAAATTGAGGAGTTTTGTGTAATTTGCCACCGCAGCTTTCACGTGGTGGAGCTCATTTTGTTTACATCTGGATTCCGGAGGTCACCACCGTACTCTGGGGTCGTTGTTTGGAGACAGAAGTCAATAAATATCTTAGAATTGAAAGTAACCGATAAAACTAACGACCGACGTCCTCGCTCACAGAAAAATCGTTCAATGCACCTAGTTCAATTTCCCCATAGCATTTTTTATATTCAGAAAATTTAATTTTTTTTTAAAAATGAATCTAAATTCTTCGGTCGCTGAAAGTCAATGCCATATTCCGAGGTCGTTGTTTGGAGACAAAATGTAAAAAATATCCGAGAGTTGAAAATCCAATGGGCCTCGCTCTTCGGAAAAACGTTTAATGGGCCTGTCCGGGTTTCTTGGGCTTTGTCCATTTTTTTTATTTTTTTTACCGAGTTGCCCATTTGGTTCACCATTGTCTTTTTTAATAAGTAAATCTATTCACCATGGTATAAATATTTACATATTTATAACACTTTTATTTTTACGAGGTTCGCTTTTGTCTTAACTTCTTAGGAATTACGCCAGGCCCGACCACGGTTCACAAGTCCGTTCATGAACGGCTGGTTTAATAAAATTAGAGATATTTATAGTTTAAGATTTTGATACTAGATAAATTTTGAAACAAATTGGAACACCTTCAAAAAATAAAATTAGAGATATTTATAGTTTAATATTAAGCAATAAGCATGATTAAAAATAGAAAACTGGTCTGTTAGATGATTTGTTTTTTTGCCAAAGGATATATAGCCCAACGGCACAAAATATTGGAAATATCTATTAGGCTCAAAGTTCAAACCTTAACATATGTATTTGTATATAATTTATCTTTCAAAAAAATATATATTTTTTGATTATTATTCTAAACCTTGTCTTGAACAATATAATGTCTCCAAAGTAATACAGCTGGAACACAAGATACGCATAACCTACAAGAACAACACTGAAATTACACATTTAGTTTGGTCAAATGAACAACATTGAAATTACACATTTAGTTCAGTATTTATTCAGCTAAAATATATCAATCCATCGTAATGTGATGTACACGGCACCACATTTTTACGCTTCGTGATCGGGTTTCGTAGTAAAGTTCCATCGGATTCTTTGTGAATTCATCAAAAATCAATTCGGCATTGTAACAAACTCGAGAAGCTCCTGATTGCACCGAAACTTTTCCATGTCTTTCTCGGTCAAAGTCACCCACGCCTCTATCCCATCACCAGACTTGGTACCCATCAAGATGACGCAGTTTCTAACAGGCACCGTAATCGTGCAGACCCTCGACGGCCGGCCCCACCCAAAGTCAACCTCGTACAGAGGAAACCTCGTCCAGCTGCTAAAAGTGTAAATCTCAACTCCACCAACCCCTCCCACTGCAAGCTCTCTCATCTCCTTCAACGGCTCGATCGCCTTAGCCATGCCATTTTCGCCTCGAAGCTTCGAGACACAGTCCTTGTCAACTCGGGCTATGGCCTTCTTAAGTGCACCAACCAAGTGGTGTAACAAGTTGGCGCCTTCTTTGTCAGCTTCCATGCATGGAGCTAGTGTGAGCCTCCACAGATTGCCTACAGAATTATCCGGCAACGGCGGGTCCATCCTCCCCCTGATGTTGACCAAGTGGGTTAAGATGGAAGAGGGGAGAGTGTCCTTTCCCGAACTCACCTTGGATGCTTCCATTGCGGCTTTCCAAATAAGGGCGGTCACAGCTTCGACTCGGGTAGGACTATTACCATTACCGTCTCCTATTTTGTTCTTGAGATTGGCCAAACTCTTCGGCCCGAACTCGAACCTCTTGGTAACGACAACCTCGTTTCGGATCATGTCACTTTGCTTGATCAAATCTAGGCCTTTGGGGGGGAAAAGGGTAGCTGCGTCCAAACGGGGAGCCAGCGTCTCATTAGACTGATTAGCCGTAGCGGCCCAAGCGTTGAGGAAAGACGCTACGGTCGCACCATCCGCGACCTTGTGCCACAGGCATAGCCCGATCACCACGCTCCCGCACTTGAAGAAGTTGGCTTGAACTCCTGCAACCACCGCCACCTCTTCGGGGTTGGCCCGGTACGGATCGAACGGAAGGAGTTGGTGGAGCAGGCTGGTTTCCGGGTTCTTGGCAACTTCTGCAGCCGCAATGTCTGCCTTGGCCTCCACGTAAAGGGCTCCTTCGTCGTTGCACTCGATCGCGGTGTTTCCTCTCAGCTCACCCGCGAAAGGGTAGAAGCGGGTGAGTGTTTTGGAGAGTGATTCCCTGAGCTTGTTGGATATCAGGATGGTATTGATCTCGTGATCGTTGTTGTGGTCCGAACCGAGCTCCGGGGACGAGTAGAAGAGGAGAATTGGGACGTAGGAAGGAGGAGCTAGTTCATCCAAGAGGCAGATCTTGTAGTCCTTGAGGTGTTCAGGGGCTGCAGAGGTTGGCTTGATCATTTCCCGCGAGACTATCTCCACCTTCATGGCCATTTTAATTGGCACCGGCAAAAACAATGAAACTGGATGAAGAATAGGCGGGAAAAAAAAATCTATTGTTGTACTTGGATTCACATCCTTGGTCTTTTGAGGCTATTTATACTAGGAAAAAAAGAGAGGTTGGAAATTAGAATATGTAATGTTTTGAAAGTTGATCAGTCAATCGGCCCGGTGAGATTCCGAATCACAGCATGTAGTTCAAATATACGTGTTCTTGGATTATAGAGAGCACAGATAAGATGGGGCAGAGACAACCAAATTAACTTCCATAAGTTGGAACGTCTAAGGGACATATATACAAAACAAAAACTGGCATATAAAGTGAATTGTGAAGCATTTGCCGTCTGAATGTAATCAATTGTGACCACTCAAGTCTTGGAATTCATACCGTAATGCCATACATCTGATGCGGGTTCCGACCGGTTCTTGTGTCCGATCATCGGAATCCACTGCATCACGGGCCAATTCTGTTGAAAACAACTTCAAAATTATACGATCCGCATACTCAAAGTGTCTCATTGGAAAAATGCAACCAGCTAGCTGTGTACCGATCAACACTTTTGACCAAACGAACAAGTACCTGAGACATGTCTATGACAAGATATGCAGTTGAAACACAGTGTTCCCGGAATTCAATTCAACACTATCCATTCAAACAACAAAAGGGATCTCTCCCAATCCCCAGACATGTCCAACGCTCTCAAAAGACTAGTCAATTCAACTTGCAACAGCTCCAAACTATGCAAAGGCTTTACAATATCATAACAGTCGAGAAATGTCGGTTCTATTTAAGGACAATTTTCTATCTTTTATATCCGTACAAGTTAAACCAACATCTCGTGAAGTGAATCTAAATTCCTTATCATTTAGAGCAAGTCTAAACCCATATTTTGGTTAACTATATCTTTTATTGAATTTAATTTTCAAACTTTTAAAAAATGTATAAATAAACTTTTATTCTATTTTCTTCTGCAAATACATGTCGAGTTTGATTGAGGCTGTGAGGCTGTGGTTGACCTTGACGTGGTCGATTAAACTGGAGAATTTCAAACCATAACCATAATTGTCAATCGACATTTTTGGTATCATTTAGTGTTCTACATTTCCTTAACTAGACATTGGAGTCGTATCTTTGAGAAATTATCTTTGTTTGCTTTTTTTTGTTATAGTTAGTTAAGAATAGTTTTATAATTTCGTTTAAAATTTATTTCTAGGATATTTGTTGTAGTTGTTTTAAAATTTTATTTTTATTATTTATCTTATTAATTAGTTAGACCACGTCAATAGAAAGTCATCGTAATCATAAACAATCACCCCACTACAATTATCTAATTTATTTCTTGTATTGTTCGTCAGCAAACTAATCTTCTTACTATAATAAAGAAAACTTCATGTTTTGGTAGTTTAGTCCAACAATTGAAAATGTCAAAACTACTCCCAAATCTATCGAGACCTCCGAACCCCCGACTCTAGACTCCCGAACCCTAGACACCGGACCCCTGGACATTCGGACCCCGCCCTCCGGACCCTGAACTCTCGACCCCAGAGTCCGGACCCCCGACCCCCGAAACCTTGGACCTTGGACCCCCGGACCCCGTTCTATTTTTATTTTTGTACAACTTAAAAAAGAAAATCAATGAACGATATGTTTTCCAGATTTTGAAAAAGAATGACAATCGCATCGCGCGTGCGTCTTTACTAGTTTATATTATATGAACAAACTTTTAGATAAAATGGTGAGAGTATCTTAGGAGAGTTTCAATGAGAACACAATAATGTTAAATACTTATTGAGAAGGTTAATCATATTTTAAATGTCCTACCTAGCTCAATCTGATTAATTGGCTATGTGAATATTCAGATATGATACATTATAAAAAAATAAATTCATGTTGTTGAACTTGTAGTTAGAAGAATGCATAGTACATATATCAAACTCGAGACATCTTGATTGACCTAAAAAATATTATTACTAATTGATACATGTGTTTGAATGTTGAGCCAATGAACTTAGGGAACAACCAGCTTTCTTTCTTGAGAAAAGTAAGTTCTTCAATAAGAACTCTTACTGTCCATATGTGGTAGAAAGTTAGGAATCAATTGGTACTCACATAGAACACTAACTCCCTTCAACACTCCTCTTAATTGGGTCCAATAACATAAGAGGAGCAATAGCTTCGGTGAAAAGGTTAGTCGATTGATGTCCACTCTTGATGCAGGTACTGTAAATGATATTCTATTGTACCTTGCCTCAATGGTATTGCAATCGATCTCGATGTACTTTGTTCCTTCAGAAAATACCGAATTAAAAATTGTAGCCTTGTTGTTGCTTAAAAGATTCATTGGGGACTCTCCTTCTCTCTCCCATGGTTCGTCCCCTCCCTCTTTCCATCGGCGGGAAGGTCAGGTGGTGACGGTGGACCTTCCACCCCTCTCCCATGGTTAGTTCGACATCCCTGTTCGTTGACAACCTTCCCCCGATGTAGAATCTCGCCAAGTTTCATGAGTTCTTCAAGGATTTCACATCTGTGGTGGGGGTCTTCATTGCTCTGAAGCCCTCCAATCAGAATTTTAGATTCGATTTTATCCGAATCCCCGGGTTAATCGATGCTACTCCTATTGTCCTCAAGTCTAATGGGCTTTGTGTGGGTGGGAAGCGACTCTTCGTCTCCATTCGCTAGAGGCTCTTCTTCTGGTTCCCTTCGCTCTGGCCGGGGGCAGACGACTATGCGCTCCTCTCTGCCTTGTCCATCGATGGCCCACTTTCCACCCCTGGTGGACAACTTTCTTGCCGAGTTCCCCATCTCAGCAGTTTGTCCAGAGGTCCTGAAGCCCAAGCCTCCTGGTAAACCCTTTGACGAGTGGCTTTTTCACAGCGCGAGGGCGTCTCTTCTCGCTGCTGGTTGATCATGTTTGGTCGCAGATTTGCTGGTCTGGGTTACCATTCTGAAGCCCTTGTTCGTGGACTTGTGGTCGAACCTTTTGCGTGCTGCTGTTAGTGCTGCTTTAGATGTTGGGCGAGCCTTGTTTTTGGCTAGTGATGTGGTTTCGACTGCTGGGCTTGCAGATTCTGAGCCTATCCCTTTCACAGCTGCACCACTTGGTATTGACGTTAATTTGTAGCTACCCACTGCTCCTTCCCTGCCTCTGCTCGGCCTGCTTCACCTCCCGCTGTGGATGGCTTGATTACAGCTTCTGCTATCTCGACTGGTTCGGTTGGAGTTGCTACTTGTGTGGACTTGGTGGTTGTAAGGGATGTTGTCGTACTTGTTGAAGGGTTGTTGAACGTTATGGTGTTGCAGGGGATGTTGCTGTGCTTGATGCTGCTTTGGTTGGGCGTGTCTCTCCTTCGGCTGCTGAGGTGACTTTGGGTGTAAATCTTAGTTTCGGAGGGCCGGCCTCTCCTCCCCCCTAGTTAAAGTTCTTGTGGATGTCGTTCAACCCTCTTCTGTTGTTGTTGGTAGGGGTGAGCATTCGGTATTCAGTATTCGAGATTTTTAGTATTTTTTTGATATTTTGGGATCTGTATTTTGGTTTACGGGATTTTATTCGATATCAATTTTTGAGAAATTTTAGTAAATTTTGGTATATACTGATATTATTTTGATAATACCAAAAATTTTGAAGTACTAAAGTATAAGTTTATCAACCTATATCTATGGAAAAAACTGCATCCCACTTCCAGAGAACGGTACCCCCCCCCCCCCCCCCCTCTCTCCCTCCTTCTCATTTCCTCTCTCCCCCTCCTCTCTCACTCTCACTCTCAATCGACAAAGAAACCAAAGGGCTTTACCGCTCACAGATTCTACCGGCGATGCCACCAGCCTACCACCATGGGCCGAGGTCGCGACCACCCCTCTTCCCTATCTTCTCTCTATCTCCATCTAATTTGTGAATTTTTTTTCAATTTAGGGTTTTAAAATTTGGGGGTTTTGAAATTATGTGCCTAATTTAAGGATTTTCAAACATGCAATAATTTGAGTAGTCTTGACTCTTGTGATTGTTGGAGCTTTTTAGTTTCTCATAAGAAACCGTGGAAAAAGGTTAAATATTTATTATTGTGGTTATTTTTTAGTTGTTCAAGGAGATGTTCATTCTTTTTTTTGAAGATTACGAAGATGTTCATTCTAAGTGAAGAAAAATTTGAATTGAATTTGTGTTTATAGGATTAAATTTAAAAATTGATTTTTTTAAAAAAAATTTGGTATTTTTGGAATTTTTGATATAATACCAAAATTTTAATTCAGTAGATACCGAAATAATTTTGGTTCGGGATCGATATAGATTTTTTTTGTAATTTAGTATTCGGTATTCGGGATCGGTATATACCTAATGCTCACCCCTAGTTGTTGGAGATGTTATTGCTGCTACCGATGTCCCTGTTTGTGCCTCAGAGCCTCTCTTGTGGGCGGTGTTTTGTTGCAGCCCCTGACTATCATCGGGATTGATGGTGATTGGTTGGAGTCGTTGATTGTGCCCCCTGTTGGTGCGGATGCTGATTGGATGGAGAAGTTCCTTTCATATGTGGATTCTCCTTTCATATGTGGATGCTCTGGCCTCTGCCAACGAGCAACGCCCCATTTCTGCATCGCCGGAGTCCACCGCTGCTGTCCGGGTGGGCAAGAAGGTTAAAGTGAGTCATTTTGCTCAGATGACTCCGATCCATTCTAGCACCCGTGTTAGGAAGCCGACCAGTAAAGTCGCCGCTCTTTTGTAATCTTCTATTCCAAAAGTGAAGGTAAAATCTGCTTCAAAGTAGGAGTTGGAGCTTTGCCTCCCCTCGATTTTGGCGAGTATGGATTCGAATGAGGATGCTCTTTGCGAAGCACTTTCGACAGAGAAGTGGCGTCTTGCTATCGTTGTAGAATTTTCTTGGGAGGAGGACGCTTCTTTGATCCTCCGCACAATTAAGGAGATGGCCAATGAGCATTCTCATTCTTGGTCTTTTGATCCCCTTGACTTTTCGATAGGTATTTGGTTAGATTTTGGCCTTACTATGTGGTGTTTGCCTGTTTGGTGTTCGATGCTCTTGTGGGGCGACTCATGGTTTTTTGGCTTGGTTCCTTGTATTCTATGGAATTAGATAGTATTTATCTTGTAGATTTTTTACTTTGATAGGTTCTATCTATTTTCACAAGGGTTGTAATTCCTAATTGTAAACTTCTTTGAGATTCTTTTGAGGAGTAAAATACTTTTACTTATAAAAAAATTCATTGGGGAGTGAACCTTGAAATGCTACTCTTGTAAGCTTTCAATGTTTTGCTTCTTTGATATTCATGTCATCAAGTTTTTCCAATAAAAATGCAATATCTTGAAGTTGATGTGCGATGATCCAAACTACTTGCCCAATTCAAATTACGAAAAGATTAAAAAAAAATTAAAAAGTACAAAGATTCTGCAAACCCAAAAGTTTCCTACAGTTCCAAGAGTAGAATATTGTAATGGCAAATGCTTTTCCAAGAGGAGAATATTGTAATGGCTAATGATTTAGTTTAATTAAGTACGTTTAGTTTATTAATCCATACGAGTTCACGAAAAGATTAAAAAAAATTAAAAAGTACAAAGATTCTGCAAACCCAAAAGTTTCCTACAGTTCCAAGAGTAGAATATTGTAATGGCAAATGTTTTTCCAAGAGGAGAATATTGTAATGGCTAATACTTTAGTTTAATTAAGTACGTTTAGTTTATTAATCCATACGAGTTCACGAAAAGATTAAAAAAAATTAAAAAGTACAAAGATTCTGCAAACCCAAAAGTTTCCTACAGTTCCAAGAGTAGAATATTGTAATGGCAAATGCTTTTCCAAGAGGATAATATTGTAATGGCTAATGCTTTAGTTTAATTAAGTACGTTTAGTTTATTAATCCATACGAGTTCACGTGGCAGCCCGATACCCAAATTTACTATTTTAGGTATTCTTTTAGAAAATTGTCACAAACTCTTTGATCAAGTCGTTTAGAATAAATTCGGTAGTGGTTGAATGAGTGAAACGATGGGTTTTTCTGTTGTTGTTTTTAATAAATGATCCTGAGGTCTAACCATGATTTCTTCCGTTCTTTGAATCAGTCAGAAAAAATATAGGATAAATTAATCTGAGGTCTTGAAGTTTGGTCATATCGTCTTTCGGTTCCCTCAAAATAATTTTTCCGTTCTTCGTATTTGATTTTATTATACACTTAGATCTTTATTACCGGAATATGCCATTTTCTCCGGCGAATTCTTACTTAACAAGACAAAATGGCCCATCCGCTTAAGTTTTTTAAAAACAACCATTTCCTCCTCCTTCGGTTCATGCCCTTTCCTTCTCTGTCTATGGTTTTTTTAAAATAAAAGCTTAATCCAATTTCTTTAATTAATTAAAGACCATGACAAAACTGAGTTGGGTTGAAGAAGAGAAGTGACAGTGCAGATGTCGCGGTCTTCTTTAATTGAGCTGAGTTGATGACAAGAAAACTTAGGGTCGAAGACGAGAAAGGAAATTGAGGACGAGAAAGTTTAATGCCAAATTTAATTTCTTTAATTTGGGAAATAATTAGAATTTTGGGGTTGCAATGTTGTGGTCTTCTCCTTTTAGCAACTGCAATGATGAATCTGGATTGAAGACGAGGGATGTTAGTGGTCTGCTCCCTGAAACCATTCGTATCGCCTCCCACTGAGAGAGCGTCGGTAGAAATTTATGGGTTTTTTTAATAAATAAATTTTTATTAAAACTGCCAAAAGATAATTACATGGTAATTATTGTACGATGAAAGGGTTGAATGCGATGCAAGCACACATCCAACATTTCAAGTCTCGAGTTTCAACTTCCTACTTTAATCAAAGTCAAAACAGAAAAATATACTTTCGAGAAAGAGGATATTTTTATAATTCACCATCATAGAGTTAGTCAGAGCGGTCGTTTTGGTCTTCATCGTTTCATCTCGGTTATCTTTTTAAGTTTGTTCATTACTTGGGAGAGAAAGGAAGGGGGAGGGAGACGGAGACGGAGACGGTGGAAGGGTACCTGACTGGTTATTCAGTGACGACGACCTAAGCTAAGTGATTGGGGGCATTTTTATTTTTTTAAGTGAGAGTTTGTCGGAAAAAATGACATATTTTGACAACAAGGACCCGAGAGTTTAATAAAACCAAAAATAAGGGACGGGATAAATCTTTTTTGGAAATTGAAGGATCTGAAAGACGATATGACCAAATCCTAGAGTCCTGAGAATAATTTACCCAAAAACATATTATTTAGTACTAAAATAGCAAATAGTTATAAATATTATTTAATTTATTGCAAAATTATAATCCATAAGCGTTAAAATCATATTTTAGTTGCTTTCAAAATTAAAGTTTTATGTTTTTTGAAAAATATTTTTTGCTGAACGGGCTGGTCAAACCAAAAAAATCAGTTGTTCCAATCAGTCAAACTGTTGGTCAACTCTATTGACAATTGGTCGAGCTGGATGTCGATTTAGGGTGAAAATAGACTTGGTGTTGGTCTTGTTTTGCAAACCGACCGCTAGCTTGACTGAGTTTATTAAAACCATCGTTATAGCACGTGGTATTGGAACATTTATTTAGTCAATTAATTCTTTTTCAAATCTTTAATACTCCAAAAAATAACTAAGAAATTAGTTAATTTAAAATAATATTTTGTCAATTTAAATACTTGTTGGTAAGTCTTGTTCTCACATGTTTAGATGTGTGATTCCACCATCAAAGAAAATTAAATAAAGAATTGCTCAGTTAGTACATGTTTTTTAAGTCGGATTCTAGGAAAAAAAGTGTAATTGGGTATCAATATTCAAGATTAGTGATTTATAATTGTCACTTATGAAGAATATCTTAAATATTTTCCTTAAATATTGAGAAACTTATGAAAGACCGGGGCTTGCAAGCTTGTGCCAATTATAGATTAGCATGTTAGAAAACATTTCTTTCTTTTTTTGATAAGTAAGCTTTCATTTCTTTCACTCTATTTTATTCATATATCTCTTCTGGTTAGTTTTAAAATATCTTGTCCACATCAAATTTTCAATTTCCCAAAATAATGTGATATTTTGATATTTATTAAAAAGAATAATCCAAATTAAAATAACGTAACTTATCTATCTTACCAACGTGGAATATGTTGTAGAAAGTGGAGATAAACTTGACTTTTAGAGTGTCGATAAATCTAACGAGGCATGAATAATATTCGAGACAAACTTGAAATTTCAAATCTGATTATAGAGTCACCTTGATCGCCAAATGATTGACTCAACGATGCTTGGAAGTCTTCGAACTTGTTCTTGAGATGTAAT
This sequence comes from Hypericum androsaemum, assembly GCA_963995505.1. Lineage (NCBI taxonomy): Eukaryota > Viridiplantae > Streptophyta > Magnoliopsida > Malpighiales > Hypericaceae > Hypericum > Hypericum androsaemum. The sequence continues at coordinate 3,277,589 of OZ023190.1, read as the reverse complement.
TAGTGACAACTCTTCTTGTAGTGCTATTTGTTACCACTATTTGTTGCTAATTAGTTCTGGCAACTACACTTCTAGAATTGCTTAATAATTTTAGAATTTTAAAGTAGCAACTCTTAGAAATTCTTCTCTAGAACTATAACAATAATGTCTTATGGTCGTCATGTAAAAAAAATAGAAGAATTGAATAAGTTGGATATGAATGGGATGATCAAATGTCAATGAGAGACTCTTATTTATAGGATTTTCAAAGTCACCTAGATCAATTCTTAAAGGTCATAATTAATTTTTTTTTGTAAATGTATATTTTTACACCAATAATAACATCTTGTGAGGGTTTGAACTATGGTCCTCCGTCAGATAATACTACGTTTTGTGTCATTAAGCCAAATGCTCTTTGGAAAGACACTTTCATTTCTTCTTTCATCTTATTTTTTTCTTTTCACACTTTTTATTTAATTGTTAACCAAATAATGTCATTTAGTTTAAGCTAAATTCACCAAATGACAGAATATGGTAATATAATATGCACAAGATATTGTTGGAACATTCGTCCCACATAAAAACCGATATTGATCTATAAAACGTATATTACACGGTAGTAGCTTCAATGTTTTCCGGCTTGTCCATGCCGGGAGTCGTCGGGAAAATATAGTATTATGGGAAAATGGCAAATGGGAGAAGCTAGTTTCGCCCAGCTATGTCTCTACTTTGTCAGCATGTTAAAACAATAAAAAATATGCTATCCAAATGGAAAAATGACACGATAAAAAGACACAAATAGATCGACTAGTAAGATAATTTTTATAATTTAAACAACAAGTTCAAATTTTGACTATTGAAAATTTAGCTGTGCTAAATAGCTCAGACATATATCAAAGATTTTACTCGAATTTAGATCGGTCATTTTAGCAGATGTGCAGATTAAAAAAGGTACACAAACAATCAAAGAAACCGTTTCCTTCCCTATTAAACTTAAAAAATTCAAAGGAAGAATAATCTTTTTGGCTCAAAGAAATAAAAACACCGAGGACATAAAAGTATATTCTTTTCTGTCGAACACCAAAAGACGGCAGATATTCTTTTTTGTGATGCTAGTTTCGTTCGTTCTTCTAACAACCTCCCTCCCCACCTCACTAACCCAAAATTATGCCATGGTCACGTATATGAATATCCAATGATTATGATTTTACTATTTTCTAAGTTTTTTTTAATTAAGAACTTTATTAATAAATAAAAAATTACAGAAATGTCATAACAAACTACTCTATTCGAGCACTCGTGTTAGGAGAGCATAGGTAGAGTGGGCGCGTGGTGGTCCAATACCTAGAGGGAGCTCTTAAGACCAAAACGAGATCCCGAAAGTTGGTAACTTGTATTCTGCGAATGTAAAATAATCATCGGGAGAATTACCTCTAAATAAAAGCCGACACAAATTTACGATATATTTACATGTGAGAATTCATGACCCGGATTGTACATATTATATAAGTGCAATAAAATCAGCTTACAAAAAAATAACGTTTGATCGACTCTAAATACGGAAGATTCAAAATGCTACCACCCACACTCTTTCTACATGGGGGTTGTAGCCTTTTTATTTGGTCTTCCCCCTACACGTCCCTTTGCGGCCTCGCGCCCGACTTCATTAAAAGCCGCCAAACATCGCCTTAAAACATAATAACTGATCGTTCTAGTTCGTTGCATGTGTATTATATATAACGAGAGAGAGAGAGAGAGAGATCCCCAGCACTAGCGTCACGTCGTCCTCACGCGCGCCAATGGAGTCTCTCCGTTTGGTCTCCTTCTCCAAGCCTTTCTCTCTCTCTCGTGGTAACAATCCCACCTCCTCCCCTCTCTCGCTGTTAGGCTCCCTTTGTTTCGCCGGAGAATGGGAGATGGGTTTGAACTGATTGTTTGAATTCCGGCGAGAGAAAACGGGGCGTTATTTGTTGCTCCTTTTGTAGTTTTCGAGAATATGCATTTTTTTTCATAGTCGAATGTTGTCGAGCTCACGACTCTCACAGTTTGTCTCTTATCATTTTGAACCATCGTTGGTTCGAGAATATGCATTTCCGTTACATTTTGATAGGGAAGTTGTTTTTTCGCCCCAGTTTATCAATTTTGAAGTCACTAGAGAAGCATTTCCCAATATATTTTTTTTGAAAGGTAATTTTTTGCACACTGATTCCCTCCAACTTGCAAACGTCTTGTGCCGTTAGGCTATATACCCTTTGGCTTTCCGATGTTTGTTTGAATTCGGAAAATATTTTTCGGCAAAACAAATCTGAGTCTTGGGTTTTTGCTGAGCAAATTGAGCCTTTGTGGTGGTTAATGGCCTCATTGTATAGTTAGTTTTGGGGGTTCGTGACTTGCTTAAATGAAAATCTTAGTTGATCATCCCTTACCTACTTCTTTAGCCGATTTTTCGGTTGGCTGCTGAGTTTGGATTTTGGGTTCTGGTTGTTAGATTGAGTTCGTTACGCCTGTCTTTTGTGGAGATTCATTAATGTGTAATAGGATGAAGCAAGTTGGTATAAGAAAAGGTTCTGAATGCAATGGGACTAACAGCTTTTGGCCTAAATGCACCATGTGCGAAATTGAAAGTGGGAAAGGCACTACATTGTTATTTATGTTTTAAGTTTTATACATATGATTCATCTATTTGGTCATTGTTCTGATGGCAGGTGCGACAGAGGTTCCGAGGTTCAGGAACTGGAACCTCCCTGATAAGTTTTGTGCTTTGAGTTTCCAGCAGCTATATGGTAAGAACTGTGCTAGGAGTTGCTCGACACGATTTGGAAGTCATCGTATAGAGAAAGCAAGGTTCTCAGTGTATGCTAGTGATGGACAACCTCTTGAACCCGACACTGGAGCTTATGTTTCCAAGGGTACTTCCAAATCCATCCAAGATGCGTTGGATGCCTTCTACAGATTCACTCGACCACACACAATCATAGGAACGGTAAGTTGATATTTTTCGTGAAAATCTTATGCTATTGCTTTATTTGCCATGAATTGTCTTCTGCAGACATTTTCCCGGTTGTCAAACTATGGACATGATAGGTATGACAGTGTACAATGCTGTGCTAGGATCTATATAGCCTACCCCGGCTGATATGATAGGGCTCTGTCCTGTTGTTGTTGCTTGGAAATATGGAACTGATCTCGACTCTATTCTGCCAACAGACTTTAAGCATTATATCAGTATCGCTTCTTGCTGTTCAGAGCCGGTCCGATCTTTCTTCATTATTCTTCAAGAAAGTATTTGAGGTACTGTTAAATAGTCAGGCTAATCAGTTGATTGATTCCATCATGTTGATTGTGCGACTCCGAGAGCTCTTTCTCTTCATTAATGTGTCATGCCACATTGCAGGCTGTGATTGCATCCCTCGCGATGAATGTTTATGTCGTTGGTCTAAATCAGTTGACTGACATCGAGATAGACAAGGTAGCTTTTACTTTGACGCCTTACCGTAATTTAAAGCAGAAGGAAAGAAGCTGCAGATTTTAGCTTTGCTTGTTAATTGCGAATGCTCATCTGTTTAATTCTACTTGGTAGATGAACATGACAGTTGGTTCTCGCTCGAGGCATTTACTGTGGCACCTGGCCACTTTCCTTACCTGAAATTCTGAAGCTTTGTACTGCCTAAGAAATTTGTTAACCTGTCGGTTTTTTTGACGATGAAACACACATTTCTTATGTTGCAGATTAACAAGCCATATCTCCCATTGGCATCAGGGGAGTATTCTGTCAGCACCGGTGTTTTGATTGTCACATCATTTGTACTCATGGTACTCATAGGAATACACACCATTTATTGTAGTTTAGCTTTATGATTCTTTTGTCTAAAGATACAGATTGGTGGTTAATAAATAACAAGTGATCACCTAGTATATCGGACAAGTGCTTAATGTTATAGCAGCGAATATGTAACTACTTTTAAATGATTTCTTCCCAAGTGATAGGTTGCTTCAAAGCTTCCTTTTCTTCTGATATTTGCATACTTGTTTATAACATAGGAACTTGTACTCTGGAGCAATTAGTACTGCATGAATAGCCTACAAGAGGGTTTTATGTGTAATTATCTGTAGATTTATGACACAACTCATGAAAGAAATTTCCTCGTTTTGTATGATGGTTTGGTCTTTATGCATCTTGCAGTGTGTTATGCATATTATCAAAATGTGACATTTTCCCTAGATTGCGTCGACAAGTTCTTAAGATGACTTTGAAACACTGACCGATGATTTTGTCGGGTACAGAGCTTTTGCATTGGATGGACTGCTGGTTCATGGCCACTATTTATGGCCCTATTTGTCAGTTTCCTTATAGGAACAGCGTATTCAATTGAAGTAAGTTGTTCTTCAACTGTTTCTCTGTGCCTGCCATTCATAATAATTTTTCTCAAGTTCTCAAATTGGCATTTATTTCTCAAATTTTGGCGAACCTTTTGATTCTGTATCAATTGGAGTATTATTTACTGTTAAGATTATAATTAGCTAATCAGGTTTGCAACTTTGTTATTGCAGCTGCCCTTTTTGAGATGGAAAAGGTTTGCAGTTGTTGCAGCTCTTTGCATTATAGCAGTTCGAGCGGTCGTTGTTCAACTTGCTTTTTATCTACATATGCAGGTTTCTATTTGTTTCAATGAAAATTTTTGTTGGTCCTTTTTCCTGGTTCCTCCTGCCTTGGGGAAGAGGAGTGAATTTAACAGTTTTTGACGTCCATGAACTATAACAGCTTGTTCTGCTTTATCTAGAACTCGGTTTTTAAATCTCGTTTCGGTATATATGATGTGTTGTACTAACCGTGAGCAGACGTTTACATTGCGTGAAAAGCGTGTTATGTTGGATAAGCTAGGTGTTATTATGTGGTGTCTTCACTTGTTTGAGTTATGATGAGATGAACATTGCCAGGTCCATGTTTACAAAAGACCTGTCGTCTTTTCACGGCCCCTGATATTTGCAACTGCGTTCATGGGCTTCTTCTCAACCGTTATAGCGCTATTCAAGGTGCATGTTTTCCATTGGAGAAGAAAATTCATAATTTTCCCAATATTGTTACATACTTGTGTACAAAATTCTGCAGTTTTGGTTAGTAAATGACTTCGAACTGGATTTTTGTGTAGGATATCCCTGATATTGACGGGGATCAGATATTTGGCATTCGTTCCTTTTCTGTGCGATTGGGCCCACAGCGGGTATATATTTAAGTCATATCAGCATGTGCAATGATACTAGGAACTTTTGGATTGATAGTGTCCTGAACCCATGCTACCATATCTTTGCCAGATATTTTGGACCTGCATTACACTGCTGGAAGTTGCTTATGCTGCTGCCATTTTAGTTGGAGCTGGATCTCCCTGCAACTGGAGTAAATATATCACGGTAAATTGCCTCTCCTCTCTTCCCGTGTAACTTGTAAGCCTTTTCCGGTAACTTTTGTTCATAAATTAGATCAATGTGAGCTGATTTTGACATGTTTCTTGATTTAGAAGACTTCGAGACCCGAAACTTTATGATGCATGCGAAAATTATCTGCTTTAGTTTTCGTGTAACTATTCGTGTTTAATACCATGGCATTCTGCTGCACTAGATTGTTGGTCATGGTATCGTGGGGTTGCTGCTGTGGAACCGAGCTAAATCCGTCGACTTGAAGAGCAAAGCTTCCATAACTTCTTGTTACATGTTTATTTGGAAGGTAACCCCATAACTTAGCTTAAACATGAGAGGAACAACACTTATAAGCTCACTTAACACAGCAGAATCTGGTTTTTATCCATCTTCTATATATTGGTGCGAAAATTCCTATTCAGAAAACATTTATATCTTTTCAGCAATGTGAAATTTGATTGCTCATCTAGACACTGTTTATATTCTTGAGCTTGTCATGTGTATAATTTTGAAGACATGGAGCTCTAGTCTTCTAGAGCCTTATCTATAAAAAAAAGTCTTCTAGAGCCTAGGTATCCATTTATGGAGCTCTAAATAGGGCCCGACAATACTCGATTCTGAATACCAGAAGTTCCACCCACAATTTTCTATACACTGAGCCATTTGGTTTCTTCTTGTCTTCTTTTGCAGCTATTTTATGCAGAATACTTCCTGATCCCATTCGTGAGATGATTGATTGTTCATACATGTCGTAGATTTGTTGATCATTGGCAATCTATGGTCTGAAGTGGATGGTAGAAATGTTCATCTTGGTTTTGTAGTCCAATTGTGAGGCTCTAGAAGCCATGTAAAATATATGATTGATTAACAAATACATTGGAGTGCTTATTGGGTACCAAAGTTCTCGAGAGAACTTGCAAATGGTAAAAGACTAGATGGAGATTTCGAGATCGGAATCCGACACCAGCGTTTCGAACCCTAGAGTAGTAAGAATTACAAAGTTTGTCACGATCCGAACTCAGGTCGATTATCGACGTTAGACTTCGACTTAATCACATAAGAAATTTAACCAGCATCAAACATATTCAAATATTTCCAAATCATAAACCATTAGACTTAAAATTCTTAAATTAAATATTACTCTTTCAAATTAATAAAACTAAATTAAAACATAAATAATCTTTAGTTTCAAATACCGAATTTACAAAAATATAACCCAAGTTTTTTTCCTTATTTATACATATTCATTTGTTCTTATTAATAAGTTTGTGCTAGTCCAACTTCTTGTCATGAGTTATTAGAATTCTTACTTCAACATTGTCTAGTTAATTGGACTTGGTCTTTCTAGAATGCAACCCATCAACCTATTATTAAAGCAAAAGAAAAAACGCAACAAATTACAATGATATTTTTCAAACTAAAGTACATTTTTTTGTCTTTAACCAAAATTTAAGCTCATTTTTTGAAATTGTTTCAGAGAAAAAGGTAAAGATGCGAAATAATTTTATGGTGATTCCTACACATTGATATTTCATTAAAATTTAAGAAATAATAATTTACCATAAATTCAAAAGATCTTATAGAAATCTCAGCGTTTGACTATACCAAGACATATTGTTCAACAAATACGAAGACCATCCACAACGGTGACTGTGGCCAACCGGTCAACGCTAAGGACAAAACAGAAAAATAATAAATAAAAAATAAAAAAAGTAAGTTGAGCGACCGAGTCGCTCGGCCAATCGATCGGTTGGGCCAATTTTTTTATCTTAATTGAATTCTAGTTAGACCTGACTACGGTTTGAATTGGGTCAATTTCGAATCGAATTAGTTCGAATTTGAATTCATCAAAATCTTAAACCGTATTCAATTCGCCCAAAGACGAATCGAATCCGAATTGTGATTCTTCAAATTGAATCGAATTTAAATTGAATTCGAATTATTTTTTTAATTTTATTATTTAATAAAATAATTCATAAACAGCCAAGTTTTTAGGAAATTTTCAAAAAAATTATAATGTTTTTGAAAAATATTCAAAAATTGATATTTTAAATATTTCAAAATTAAGGTTAATGACTAACTTTTGGGAAAAAGAAATAAAGTAAGTTTCAAAAATTAAGGTTTAGTGTTTAAATATTTCCTCCTTCCCCCTTGGTTCTAATAAGTACTATTTTTATTTTTTTACATAATAAATATAGACAAATTTGAATCGAATTTGGCACGAATTGGACTCGATTGAATTTGAATCAAATTTGCGGTTCGACAAATTATAGAAATCTTGAACCTTATTCAATTCGTCTCATGATGAATTCGAATCGAATTTTGGACGAATCAAATTTTAAACAAATCGAATCACTAATCGGATTCTAACATGGTCGGGTTTAATTCTAGTGACACATGACACAATATTATATGTTAAAACAGATACTTGTGGGTATTATTTATTATTTGTGTATTGAATTTTGTATTATAACTTTTGTAATCTTATTTAATTTTTTCTTTATTATAATTACACATATATTTATTACAATTTATATGTAAACAGGTACCAAACAATATGAAAAAGGGTAAATTATTCTAAGGCCCCTGATGTTTGGTATATTTTACGCTCGCCCCCTTGTATTTTGGTAATATATTAAAAACTCATGGAAATTTGGTTTTATTATACTCTCAGGCCCCTCGCTGACATCATTAATTATATTATTATTATTATTATTATAAAAACTATTTTACCCTTAGTTTCATCTTCAACCTCAAGCTCAACTTGTTTCCGCCGCTGATGAGCCACTGCGAAAAATTAAAATTAATCAAACCAAAAATAATTGAACTAAAATTGCTCGCAAATACCAATTGAACCTCAAGCTCAATTCAATTAAACCTCTGAGCTAAAACGCATAAACTCTAATTGCTTCAATTAACTTGAATCTCTCTATTTCACTAAGAAATGGCAAAAGCGTCCACTTCGACATCCCCGACAACTTCGAGAACTCGCCGGTCTGCGTTATCGTCCTCGCCAGAGATCAGCCTCCTCAAGAATCTCACCGTCCTCGTCGTCAGCTTCAACCAGCTCGTCGGCTCACTGTCGGACTCAATCGACGAACAAGGCGGACAAGCACCAGAGAACGACGGGTAGTTGTAGAGGACGAGGCGGTTGTTCTCTGTCTCTGATGCATTCGTTATTGCCTCCAGGATGGCGTCCAATTGGAAACTCCCGGGTCGCGGCGGACCGACAAATTTGCTGCTCGTCGAGGAGGTAGGGTGCGTGGGAGTGGAGGAGGTCGGAGGCGGAGTCGATGTTGGCAATTTGGAGACAGAGGCCTGGAAGTACTGGTTGCTTCTCTCCGTCAAGCGGAGTGACGACGACAGCGGTCTCGCAAATTTCTCCCCGGCGCCAGGAGATGATGGAGGGTATATTTGCAGTTTATTCATTTATTAGTTTTTTAATTAATTTTTGTAAGGGTATATTTCTCATTTTACAAGAAAAAAAGTTTGATGATGTCAGCGAGGGGTCTAAGAGTATAATAAAACCAAACTTCGAGGAGTTTTTAATCGATTATCAAAATACAGAGGAGCGAGCGTAAAATATACTAAATACCAGGGGCCTGAACGTAATTTACCCAAAAAATGGCGTCATTCACACCACCGAAAAACTATTGTAATTTTGTTTCAATCCCCAATCCTAAGGGATGGGATTCGGTGCGGACACTAATAGAGTGTTCTCGTATCGTACATGAATTAATTTGACTTATTAATCTTGATGATTAGACACGCGTCAGAGATCTAACGGTGTTAATTCATCTGGGTATTTTCGTCTTTTGCCCTATCTCCTTCTTTCCTCTCTTCGTTTTTTCCTCTGTGCCTCTCTCTCTCCCAACTCTAATTAGGGATTCAACGACGACGGATGGGGTGGGACCTGGAGCACCGACAACGGCGATTGGGAGCTCCGGGTAGACTGGGACCTGGAACGCCGGCGACGGCGATTGAGAGCTCTGGGTAGAGTGGAACCTGGGGTGGAGGACACGGGAGCGCCGGCGATGGGATCGTTTGAGTTCTTCCCTCTACATCGTCTGCCTCCTCGCCGTCAAGCACGTCACTGGTGACGATCCCATCAACGACAAGGGGGTGGCCCACAGCCACAGCCACGAGGTTCTCCACCGGAGGTCGCCATCGATGGATCGATGGAGTCGCTTACATCGGGTTGAAGATGGAAGGCGGTGGCACAAGCGATGAAGATGAAGATGAAGATGAAATTGGCTGTGCTGAGATTGTCTATTTTTTTTTTTTGGTTTTTTGGCTTTCCATCAGATTTTTTTGTCAATTTGATCGAGGTTGAATGGGGTTTTCGTTGAAGATGAATGTCCTGGAGGATTGAGAATGAATTGAAATTGCTCTTGATCATAGTATTTTTAGCACGAAGTTGTGTTCCTTATTAAAAGCCATAACCGGATACGATAAAATGACATATTTGATTACGATAAAATGGTATATCCGGTTGGCAGGTTTGTATACGATAAAATGGCATTAAGACTACGATAAAATGGCTTACCCAATTATGAATAATTAATTCAATTGGCAGGCCCGCTTACGATTAAATGTCATACCGATTACGATAAAATGACATACCCGATTATGAATAATTAATTAAATGGCATGTCTGACTATGTTTAATGACATGCTTAGTTAAGTAAAATGGGTTAAATAATTAATAAATTAATTAATTAATTAAATGGCATACCCGGTTATGTTACAATGACATGTTCGATTAGGACTAAAGGCACACTCGATTATGTCTAATGACATACCCGGTTAATATTTAATAAAACTTATAAATAATTAATTGATATTAATTAATTAAATGGCACACCCGTTTATGTAAAAATCGCATGCCCGGTTACATAAAATGGCATGCCCGGTCACAATAATATGGCATACTCGGCTATGACCAAATGGCAAACCCAGTACGATAAAATAGCGTGCCCAGTTATGACTAAATGGTATACCCGATTACCATAAAATGGCATGTCCCGATTACGATAAAATTACAAACTCAGTTATAACTAAATGGTAGACCCTAGTATGATAAAATGACATGTCCAGTTACAATTAAAAGGCATGCTCGGTAATGACCAAATGACAGACTGTTTACGATAAAATAGCATGCGAGGTTATGACCAAAAGACAGACCCAGTTAAGATAAAATGACATGTCCGATTAATATAAAATGGCATGTCCGTTTACGATAAAATGGCATGCCCGATTACGATTTAATAAAATTTATAATAAATTAATTAATATTTTAAATAATTAATTAAATGGGATGCCCGATTATAATGAATGACATGTCCGAATATGACTAATGTCATACTCGGTTATGTTTAAATGGTAGACCCGATTACTAAAAATTAATTAATTAAATAATATATCAGTTTGATTCACTACAGTACATCAATATCGAACTAATTGCTGATAAAAAAAAGTTCAAGATAAAAAAAATCATTGAAGTGCGTGGGTTTGCAAAAGGAATAATTAATCTCAACCTATGCCCGTCACTGAAACGAAGACTGCAGCAAGTTTAGGTTTTGAGGATGCACGTAGGAGGTGGAGATGCACGCGTGTCTTTTTGTTTTGACCATTTTGTCCTTATTTACCTCTCTCCTGTACTGTCCAAAAATGCGTCCCCTGTACCCAGTCTGTGCCCCAATCCTAAACCCTCGTTGTTGGCTAGGTATTTATATATATAATGGCCCCCACCAATCCTAAACCCTCGTTGTTGGCTAGGTGTATATATATATATATATATATATATATAATGGGACCCCACCAATCCTAAACCTCGCTGATAGTGCCCCAATCATTCTCCTCTCCTCTCCTCTCCTCGGAGAGAGCTTGAGAGACAACAATGGAGAATAGCGGTGAGGACGCAAACCCAACTTCCAATCCCGGGGAACCCATCAGCAAAAAGTAAGCTTTTTTTTTCCGTTTGTTTGTTTGTTTTATGGGTTTCTGTTTGTTGATGGTTGTTGTTTGGTCCCCGAATGGGTCGGTGGTCTTCAGTGCAGCGGAAGAAGAAGCAGAGGGAGGAGGAGAAGCGGCTCAAGGATGAGCACAAGGCAGCCGCCACTCAGGTACTAATGACCAAGTTTAAGGGGTTTTGAATTGTGTGTTGCCTCGACCTCGGATGATGTTTTTTCTTTGTTGGATACATGTTTCGTACGTACGTTTTTGTTATGCTCTCGTAGATGAGTGTGTGTTTGTGTAAGATGGTATCACTGTTTCTTTATTCCCGAAAGAATTAGGGCTGCTTCGGAAGTAGATTGGTCTGGTTACTTGAGGGTCGCGTTGAGTAGGATAATTCTTCAAAGGATTAGTTGTTTGATAAGGTTGCGTACCATGGTCATGCATATTCGTTGCTTTCTCGGGAATTGTCGCCAAAGATGAGTAATGCTGCCCTTCGCTGTACAATTCTGGTTTGCAGGTTGTCTCAGAAATCGGCAGCTGCTGATGATGAAGAGATGGACCCAACGGTATGGCTATTTTCTCATCAGTTTATGATGTTGATTCCAATTATATCGTGGGGATTTTGTTAAAAAGTTTTGTGCCCCAAGTACATTGTTGATGTTGTGGTGCATCAGTTGTTTGAAGCTGCTTCCGATCAGTTGATTCTGTTTGGTTTTGACAGCAATATTTGGAGAATAGGAAGAAGTATCTGGCTGCTCACAAGGAGCAAGGAAACAACCCATATCCACACAAGTTCTCTGTCTCCATGACGATTTCCCAATACATTGACAAATATGGATGTTTAAAAGCAGCAGGGCATCTTGAAGATATTACAGTTTCTCTGGCTGGTATGCAAAAAGCACTTGCATATCTGATGTAATGTGCTGATTTGTTTGCCTGCTAATCTTATCTTTTTGCTTATTTGTTTATCTTCAAGGTCGAACCATGAGTAAACGATCCTCTTCATCAAAGCTATTCTTTTATGATTTGCACGATGAAGGGTGCAAAGTTCAGATTATGACTGATGCAAGGTATTGAATTGTAACATTTGATCTATTTTCCCACTATGGTGAAGCCGTGAAGGATGCAATAGTAGCTTGATTTGACTTGTGGAGCATGTTCAACTGGTATTGTTTTTGATGCGCTATTGAGAGCTGTTTTCTCTTTTTAAATTTCAGAAGATCAGTCTTGGACGAGGCTGGATTCACTAAGCTACATTCGAACATGAAGCGTGGCGATATTGTGGGCGTTGTTGGGTTTCCAGGTTTGAAATAAAGCTTGTGTTATCTTGCGTGATGTGATAAAATTCAATGTAAACAAACCTGATCAACATAAACCCTTCTTGGCCACCTCCCTTGAATTTCATATCTCCTGCTTGCTCAATACCATTATTGGAACACTTAAAAACCATGTGCACCTTCCGTTAGAATGAACTTTTCTTGGGTATATCTAGTCTTAACTGTCTATTATTCCCTGCTTCTCTTTCAGCATCCTTTTCTTTGGTGTGCACGGCAGATTATAGTTTTATTTGTTACTTGTCTCTTGCACTTCCTAAAGAAAACATATCTGAGCCTTTTGAACTTGTTGCAGGAAAAACCAAAAAAGGGGAATTGAGCATATCAGATGCTGCTGGAGTGAAGGTATAAATGATTGTCCTTTCTATTGTCAAGCTGACCAAAATTTTGTAGAATATGATGATGATGAACTCTCTGCCATGGAATTGCAGTGGACGCCAGGGAATCCTAGAAATCCAGAGGCGTATATTTTGAAGGATCAGGTACTGTATGAACGAACTTCCGGCAGTGGCATTAGGTGCTCTAGTTTCTTAACTGAATTATCTGCAGTTTACTAGTTCGCTGTTGTTTTCCTCTTTCATTCTACTCATCCTTTGTATGTTTCGAGATGTTATCCCTGGTAGTTGATATCCCCTGGTAGATGTTATAGAAATATGCTTTCAAGAAGCACTGTTCTCTTTTGTAGATCATCTGAAATTAAATCATGTCTTAACATTCTGGAAAGGATTTTGAGAAGTTCAACAGAATTTTGTATAGGAGTAGGTCTTCGTCTCACTGTGCCTGGGGAAAAAATGTCACCGTGTATATCATTATTAAGGCTTGTCATTATCTTTTTCACCGAATGGAAAATGTTTTCATTCACAAAATTGTTTGATATTTCTGGACTTATTCTAAGTTTGATTTTCTGTGTACCTTACATGGAAAGATGTTGGCGAGTGTGTTTTGATTCCAATTTCCAAGAGAGTCGACATGTAGAGACTTAGGTTTTCCAGGCTACACAAATCAAAGCAAAATAAGCCTCCAGATTTTCTACCGAGTGGACTTTCGTGTTTGTAGAAACTTACTTCACTTAGTTGAAACTATGATCTCTTGTCTAGATAGACCATTTTTCCCAAAATTCTATCAATAGACCAGTTTGGTCATGGACTCCTCGAGCTAACCCAATTCATGATGTAGATTGCTGATTATGTTCATGTGGGCTGACTTGATACAGCTAATTTTGTTATAAAGGTGCCAGCTTTTCAATATGATTCTTGACTAGTAAAATGTTATAATTAAAATTCTGCTTATTTATCTCACTGCTTACACAGTTGCATTTCTAAACGGCCGGTATCATGTGAAATTTAGGGTTTTCTCCTTGTGTTTGGATTATGTGATCCAAGAGTCGTGAATGTTATGTTATCAAAAGTTTTACAGGATCATCTTTTCTGTTTGCTAGTTTTTAGTGTCATTTAATCTTGTTTATCCGTTACTAATATTTTGAATAGGAAACCCGGTTACGTCAACGCTATCTGGATTTGATGTTAAATCCAGAGATTCGACAAATAGCTGCAACGAGATCCAGGATAACTTCATTTATCAGGAGTTTTCTTAATAACCTTGGCTTCTTGGAGGTTAGTTAAATTTTGATCTTTCCATTTTTACCATAGAATTTCTATGTGATAAGTGTTTCCCTTGGTTTCTTTATGATATTACAATTTTTCACTTCAGGTTGAAACTCCAATGATGAACATGATTGCCGGTGGTGCAGTTGCCCGACCATTTGTGACACATCATAATGATTTGGATATGAAGTTGTACATGCGTATTGCGCCGGAGCTTTTCCTGAAGGAGCTAGTTGTAGGTGGGCCGAATCGGGTATATGAAATAGGGAAGCAATTTAGGAATGAAGGGATTGATTTAACTCCTAATCCAGAGTTCACAACTTGTGAATTCTACATGGCATTTGCAGACTACAATGATCTGATGGATCTCACTGAAAAGATGTTGAGCGGTAAGAATCAATGTTTGGATGTTGGAATCCAACTCTTCCACTATGTTACTTCTTTGTTGTGTTCCTTAATGATTGCAAGTAACTTGGCTTTTCCCTTGCTTATGTTTTCTATAGAAATGGTCAAGGAACTCACAGGTGGCTACAAGATAAAGTACCATGCGAATGGGCTTGATAATGAAACAATTGAAATTGACTTTACTCCTCCTTTTAGGTCAGGGTGTTATTACAAGTCACACAATTTAATGCAATGATTTTTTTCCAGAGGAATGATTTAATAGTTGAAGTTGATGGTTATAGGAGGATTGAAATGATAGAGGAGTTGGAGAAGATGGCCAATCTCAATATACCGAAGGACCTCGCCAGTGAAGAAGCTAACAAGTATTTGGTGGCTGCATGTGAGAAGTTTGAGTGATTTCATTGATAAGTACATTTATTTTTGTGGAAATTTCAAGGTTAAGTGCCATTTGCCTATGTTAGTCTTGTGGAAACACTCGGTCAGATCACGTGAAGTTACAAGTGGTATCATAGTAAGACCTCGACTAGTACGGTGTAGTTCATGGACTAACCAAGCTGTGTTGAGGTACAAAAATCTCCTTTTTCTTGCAACAAGTTGAAAATGATGGACATGTGATGTCCGAGGCCTAGAGAACGGAGAGTAATTGCCAATGTAAGAGTACACAGATAATGAGCAGCTCTTGTCAAACATTCTACGTGATGGTAAATATGGATGAACCAATCCCACACTATAAAACAAAAAAAATTTGGGATTGTTCTATGTGACGTGAAAAAGATATCGTATTTTTAAGGAGGAATGTGTTAATGTGTTACGACTTGTTGGGTCAACTTCGGTTTACAAGCCGAACGAGCGGTCAGCACCAGGTAAAAAGCATCTTTATAGCATAATCTCATATTGTCTTTTCGTTCAATAAAGTTCGAGTGGGTGTTGTTTTAGTTCATTTAAAAAAGTTTGAATTTGAGTTCTTAAAAATAAAGTAATATTAAAATATTTGTTGAGAAAATTATGTCATTTAAAAAAAAATTTAACCGACTTGAACATGAATTAATTGATCCAATAAATATTTGGATACAAAATGGTATAAAAAAATAAAGTTCCGGCGTACCTCACTTTACCATTAAAAGGACCTAGTACGAAAAAAAAATTAAAATAAAGTGGAACCCATTACTGAGTATCATTTATTGTTATGATTTAGTTCTGGCAAAAAAAATAGTTTTTTTATACATAAAATCTTATTATTCACCAAATAGTTACAAGCACGAGTGTTAATTTGGTCTACACCCCGTTAATGAACAAATAGTTCAATGCACAACCGTGTTAATTTGTTTTACACCCTTTCTCATCTCTTTCATCTAAGTGCTTTATTTTTTTTAAGTACTTGTTATCCATATATTTATTTTAGATTGACTGATTTTGGTTTAATCAAAAAATGTGTAACAATTTTTTTACACGTGTGTAATAACAAATTTTTTTCATATTTTAATATCGTTGTATTTTCAAATTTTAAACTTAAAAAATTCTAAAAAATATCAAGAAACAAGAATCCTTCCATTTATTTTGTTGGGTCATGATGTCCACCTTTATTCACATTCGCAATTATGGCCCATCCGACGCATCGTGCGTCAAAAAGTTCAGAGTAGAATAGTGGAATTATTGCCACAAAGTAAACGACCTGTCACTTGTCAGGTGGGAAGGATAATATGGTTAATAGTAATGCGAATTTATTTTTGGGTAAATTACTCTCAGACCCTTGATATTTGGTATATTTAAGGCTCGCCCCCTTGTATTCTGGTAATCGATTAAAAACTCTCCGAGATTTTTTTTAATTATACTCTCAGGCCCCTCGCTGACGTCAGTAGTCAAAATATTATTTTTTTAATTACTAAAATGACCATTATACCCTTGGTTCAGTCAACTAAAACCTCTGGTCATCTTCTCCAGTGAATAAAATTTTCTGGCAACATCAAAATCAAAATAAAAAAATTTAGACGACGGCGTCACAGCCCAGCCCAGCCTGCTCGTCGACGGTAGCCGCTGCCGATTAGGGTTTCGCATAGAACCTGCTAGATCTTCGTTAACAAGAAATGAAGAAATAATCGTCTAGATCTGAATCTATGGTTTCGTCTGATCTTAGTATTCTCTTCATTGTTAGGATCGGGATTCAAAATTGGCAAAGTAGCAATTTGGCTCAGCTCATCGACGAGGATGTTGACGAGACGACGTCGTCTACGTCTTCCTCCAGACGGCCGTCCACTTTCCTTAACGTCGTCGCCCTTGGCAATGTGGTGAAGCGATGGCGCCGAGAGGATGAGGCTGAAGCGACGGCGCCGAGAGGATGAGGCTGAAGCGACGGCGCCGAGAGGATGAGGCTGAAGCAACGGCGCCGAGAGGATGAGGCTGAAGCGACGACGGAGCGGGATAGGAGGAAGGTGGAGGAGATGGCGGTGGAATGACAGCAACGACGGTCTCGTGAGGGAGATCCGACAACTTTAACTGATTTTTGTATTTATTAATTGATTTTTCTAAGGGTATAATAGTCATTTTACAAGAAAAAAAGATCACTGACGTCAGCGAGGGGCCTGAGAGTATAATAAAACCAAACCTCGTAGAGTTTTTAATCGATTACTAGAATACAGGGGGCGAGCCTTAAATATACCAAATACCAGGGGCCTTAGAGTAATTTACCCTTTTTTTTTTTCAGAGCGGATTGATTATTTTCAATTATATACGCAAGAGTGGTTGTTTCCAGTTTGGCTGGGTGACCTTTTAGGTTTTAACTTGAGATTTTTTCAAATGTTTGTGTTGGGGGGGGGGGGGGGGGGGGGGGGGGGGGGGGTGGGGGTGGTGGTTTGGCTGGGTGGTTTCAGATTTTTTTCAAGTTTTATTTTTATTTTTCTGGTTAAAATAGTTTCACCAGTTCAAAATAAGGAGGGAAATAAATTGTAAGTAGAGAAAATGAGAAGAATGTAATTGTTTTGGAAAAAATAGAATAAGAAAGAAAGAAATTACTTTTACATTTTATAGACAAAAGTATTATCAAAGGATAAGATAATATAGTAAGGTCACAAAGATAGTTTAAAAGGCAATTGAATAGATAAAAGTGATTGTCATCTTCTTTTTCTCTCTCAAATTCCAAATTGGGGTCGAATATATTCCATCAACAACTTTTTATTCTTCTCATTTTCCTTCCATCATCTATATATTAGAAAACCAATTTTCACCCCACTTTCGATTTTATCTTTTTCGCCCAAACTCTCTTCTTTCCGAGCAAAGAATAAGCGTGCTAGAGAAAAATGCTTTATATTTTATGACAATCAGCTGTATTTCGATTTTTCGAAAATCAAAACTAATATTGACAAGAAAAGCTTTGAATTTTTTTTTCTAATATTCTTTTTTCTATATGTCGCGAGAAAAGGGGTACAAGAACGTCAAGTAAACCCAAGACAGATCTGAAGTGGTCGTCCCAAGGTCGGCCTAACGGAGGGATAAAAAAGAGCTACAAACTACGGGCTAAGCTATACGGGCTAAGCTAAGGAAGAAAGATAAAGAGATAGTTGTTGTTGTTTGATCTATTGATGATCTTTCCTTCGCCGAGCCCTCTTCATATAGATGCCTTGACCTAGCTCCGTCCCTCGAAAATAGAAAAATTTCTATTGAGCTGCTTCCCGTTTAACCCGGCTCAGAATAGGAAAACCCAAACCTACTCTCCAAGGCAAAATAATCCTTCCCCGAACAAGTAGATTGTTTCCAACTCAACCCAGCCTAGAATAGGAAAATCCAAGCCGCCTTCCTCAAATGAACGAATTCCGTCTTCGAATAGGAATATCCCGAATTGCGGCCCAAATAGGAACATACCAAGTCTTGCCCAAATCTCGGAAATCCCGGCTCAACTTAGGGAAAATATAAGCCGACCCTTCTCGAACTTCCAAATCAAACCTTCAAGCCTGTCACCGCCCCAAAGCGGGCTTTTAAACCCAAAATGGGCTTCCACGTTTATGCCCTAGACGGACCGCTCCCACTTTGAGGAACAAAGCGCTCTCCGGGCTCCCGCCTTGAGGGCCAAAGCGCCCATCCGAGCTCCCGCCTTGTAGGCCAAAGCACCCTCCGAGCTTCCCGCCTTGAGGGCCAAAGATCCCATCTGGGCTCCCGCCTTGTAGGCCAAAGCGCCCTCCGGGCTTCCCGCCTCGAGGGCCAAAGCGCACACCCGGGCTCCCGCCTTGTAGGCCAAAACGCCCTCCGGGCTCCCGCCTCGAGGGCCAAAGAGCCCATCCAGGCTCCCCCCTTGTAAGCCAAAACGCCCTCCGGGCTTCCCGCCTCGAGGGCCAAAGCGCCCTAAAGTCTAAAGCGGACTTGGATGATTACTCAAAATGGGCCGAACGGCCCACTCGGCCAACACTCATCAACCCAAACACGAGTTGCTCCACGCGAACCCGAAAATGCAAATCATCATTTTTATGTCTCAACACTATAATTTTATGATATTCAAAATCGAACATCTTAATATTTTCGGGACCATAAAAGTGCGCATACAATTGGGAATGGTGGGAAGTACATAGGGATTCCACTTTGAAACTCGCATTTTCTAAAACGATGCATATCGTTGTCTAAAATGGCTTCATCTCTTTCATTGTTTGGTATTGGCCACAGAATCTAGGAGGTCCACATACCCACTTATAGGAGTATAGGACTATAGGTCTTTTTTTTACGGTCACTATAGGTCATTCTAGTGTCACTTTTTCTTTCGAATAACGATTTCATCCGAATATTAGAAACTAAATGATACTGCGACCTACTTTGGCAAACTAATGACATATAGGAGTATAGGTCATCCTATCCCTTTTTCTTTCGGATTGGAACGAACCGAGTTGCTACGAAGATTGTAGCTGTGCGAAGTCGATGAGGGAGGCTTGGAACCTCGACCTTTACGACCCGTGATGTCTTCGATTGGCTCGGGCCAAAGGCAGAAGAAGGAACAGACGAGAGAGAGAGAGGCAGAAGATTAGAGGAAGGCAAAACTTGTGTTTATTGATTGATGATTAAAGCCTAAGGGTACTTGGCATTATATAGCCAAACATTATTACCCATCCTAATACTAATACGAATAGGACACTAAACGGGAGACATATCCGGAACCAAACTCTTCTTGTTCCTTCGCTGATACTTGAGTCCCCACCTAAAACTTTAGCTGGGGGTTCGTCTTGAGGCCTCATGGCTGGGAAGAGAATGACTTCCTGTCCAACATGAACAATGCAGAAATTAGTGTCTGCCATAACCGGAAACTATAGAGGCAATGATGTACCAATATTAGGTTTGGGCGGGTGACGAAATGCGTTGCGAACCTTGATATTCTAAGAATCGGTAAATAACATGGTCAACTGATCGATGCCAAGTCCCCATCCAGCAGTTGGAGGCAATCCATACTCGAGAGCCAGCCGTACAGAAATTTTCATCCACCTGCATTGCTTCATCATCACCGGATTGTCGGTCCTGTTCACGACAAGAGCATTACTTAAAGATATATTGAGATACAGATTATGAAGTGCTTGCTCTTAGGAGTGTGATACCTTGAGTTGTTCCTCAAATCTCTGGCGTTGTACTGCAGGATCATTAAGTTCAGTGTACGCATTGCAAAGCTAAACAAACAAATCATATTCTCATCAACAATACCCGGAAGGATCGACAGCAAGCACAAAAAAAAGAACAGAGCTCAGGAATTCCAGAAGAATTGCTTCATGCTTATTAATGAACAGCTCAAAACGTTCGGTCAAGCCAGCTTTCGATCGATGCCATTTGGCCAAAGGACTCATGATCTCCGGATGGTTGATTATGAAAGTAGGATTTACACAAGTTTCTTCCAAAAAATGGCCAACCAACTGCAGCAAGGAAGTAACTTTGATAAGCACCGCATAAAGAATCTTGCTTAATAGCAGAAATTTCTTGAAAAGCAAAAGTAATTAGTAAGAAATCTGGAGAATCAAATTAATAAGAAAATGTAATCAGAATGTGACTACAGAACCAGAAGAAACATCATATACAAAAAATATATGCTACCTCTTGCCACCCTAGAAGTCCAAATGTCAGAAAAGATGATTACCTAGTCGAAGAGTCTAGTAGTCGTTTGGGGAGGAGGACACTTGCGCGTTTTGTTCTCGAAGTTGCTGAATTCCTAATAAGTGGTATCAAGAGCTAAGGTTGGAGAATGTCGGACGGCGCGAAGTTTGCTCTTGTGAAGTTCGATGGTTCATCGAATTTCAGGTTATGGCAAAGGCGTGTCAAGGATCTCTTCGTGCAACAAGGGATGGTCATCGCACTCTCAGCGAAGAAGCACGAGAAGATGGAGGAGCAAGAGTGGGAAGAGTTGGAGGCCAAGGCGATAGTGAAGATTCACTTGTGCTTGACGAATGATGAGGAGCCACCAGCTGGGTTGTGAAAGAGGATCCAGGTCTGAGTTAAAGAAGTTCGATGGAAGTGGCTTCAAGTGCGGAGAAAGGCACATAAAAGGGACTATCCAGGACGAACTGGGAATCAAGACAATGAGGAGGGATCGGCATCCACAACCATGGTCACATGTTCAGACGGGTCGGATGGTGACTGACTTTCTGTCTCATCAAGTCTAATGCATCCTGGTAATCTCTTTTCGTTAGGGATCTTGGATTATAACAGTGATAGTTATAAAGGTAGGCTAATAAAGGTGGAGAAGGATGCGATGGTAGGGATGAAGGGTGAAAGGGAATACCTATATGTTGTAAGTGGAGTCACATCAATGGGTCTGAAGGAGTTGGCAAAAGCTCAGGTCATATGAGGTTGGTTCGTATGAGAGAGCAAAGGCTTGACATGGATGGTTTGAGTGGAGTTGGGATTCGCGGAGACAAAGTTAGCAAGTTCTCGCTATAGTAGTCTAAAGGGATGTGCACGTCAAAAGTGTTGGGTAGGTTTTGCATGGGAAATGCGAAGCCATTGGTAGCACCACAGGCGAATCAGGTATCTCACTCAAGGTCGAACGGTAGAGTTCGGGACATGCCGAGAGTTCTACTTGGTGGAACAAAAGGTTGCCCGTTGTATGCTATGGCAAGTAGCATTGGTTTGAGGCAAGAAGTTCCAGCGAAAAAGCAATTCAAGGTTACGGAGCATGGGGTTGACCGAAAAATAGAGAGCGCATCTATTGGTCACAAGTTTGCTTCAGCAGGTGGACTTGCTAGTTGGGGTTCGATGGAGATTGGAGGGAAGACGCCAAGCAAGTTCGGAAGCTCGAGCTTGGGGGCTGGCTCCAAGTGATTGAACTAAGGTGGTGAGAAAGTTGAGATGGTCTTATTGATGGTGGTGTATCTATGGTCCGAGGTGGAATCGATGGAGTCAAATTGGTCTTGCAAGATCTCATCTCTTCATGGGGCGGTATTTCGTCAATGTGGAGTTTTGTTGAAGTTCGGATGGAGCTTCATGGTTTGTCCACATGATGATTTCTCGCAAAGGTGGAGATTATTGAGTTTGGTGAGGACAAAAGTAAAAGAGGAATTATTTTTCTGTTTTGTTTTAGACTCCTAATTTGACTTAAATAGATTACTTGATGTACAAGGGTTTGCCTCTATATAAAGGCATGTTACCCAAGGGTTTTATATGGCTTTGTGGCTTGGATCCATCAATAAAAGTTATCATTTCTCCCCATGGATGTAGGCAATAGGCCAAACTACATTATCTCTTGCGTCTGTATTCTTTGCGCGTTTTGTTCTCGAAGTTGCTGAATTCCTAACAAGTATGTTTGGTGTAATCCTGTGTTTGGAGTAATATAATTTTACCTTTTCAAGAAAAAAAAAGGTTACATAAATCAATTGCATTATTTTCGATGATGACTTCATCGGATAAAACTGGGGCGTGCACTGAGTGGAACACGCATCCATGATTGCGTTATTAACTTATTACTCCTACCTTATATATATATATAAGATGTTAGATGAATTATCGATACGTTGTTCTAATTTAATTAATAGTCTCAAATTATTCAGAATATAATATTATTAAATATTTTGTTGGTAGAATTTTTTCACCTTTTAAAAATTTTATCTTAGAACCTATATTAGTCGGTACAATAATATCTAGATAAGAGGACCACAAGCGTAAATGCAATTTGCAAGCTCATCAACCGCATATGCAACCTGAAAAATTAGGTTTAGTAGTAGTTTTCACTCATAACCTAGAAGAGAGAGAGAGAGAGAGAGAGAGAGAGAGAGAGAGAGAGTATGAACTTTTAATTATTGTATTAAAAAAGTCATTAAACAGTAAATTATTATTATTGTATGGTAGTCAACTATGGGCGCTGGAAATCCATAAATTGGGAAACTTATAGATAGTGACAGGGAGTAGGGCGGCAATCCATTCTCTAGTGACGGACACATACAGAAAATTTACGTATTCTTTTTTCTTTTTGGTCTTTTATTTTTTCCTTTGTCTCTTACCTCACCTCATGTTGTATTTTCTTTTATTATTAATAAAAGTTCGTATATTAGTTATTTTTTTTGAATATGGAGATTTTAACATGAAATAATAACTAATTAATTTTGTGCACGAGTTTTGTACAAACTTCGTTCGATAAATGTAATTTCATTTTTTTACATTGAATTGTTACCTCGTTGCACATGTACACGTCCTGGAGAACAGTCAGAACAGCCGAGTGCCGTAGACGTTGACATAAATGACGAAAGAAACGATATTTTCTCTGCAGATGGATTAATATTATTTGTCAGTAGAGAACTTTCTTCAACGTGACAAATATTATGTGATCGCCCCCTCGGTGGTTCATCGAATTATTCTTGAAAGTTTTTTATTTACCGGTCGCCGCGTTGCGTGCGTGATTCTATAGTCAAGGACAAGTTTCTAAATTTTTGGTTTGAAATAAGATTAGTCATTTTAGTAATTGTTCGGATATCATACGATGTAATCCAAAAAAAATAATGTTATATTTCAAAATTTTGAATCTTAATTGTGAATTTTAGTTTCATACTCTCACTTTACCATTTTTTTACTTGAATCTGCTCACTCTTTTTGTATGGATGATCATCTAGTATATGCTATCATATTTACAAAATTAAGTAAAATCAGAGTCAATCAAGTCCTATAAAATAAACAACTTTTCTAGCAATGTACGTTTCATTCACAATATTCGAATTTGAACCAAATCCCGTCAATAATTAACCGGTTGACTTTAGCCCCTAAAAAATCTTAAAAACTAGGGCAAATTACCCTCATATCCCTGAGGTTTGGTCACCCTTTTCCTAGAGTCCCTGACTTTTGGAAAAAGATTGTCCCGTCCCTAAGTTTTGACGATAATAGACTCTCGGGTCCCTGGCTGACGTCATCGGCTCTTTTTTTCATTTTTGGTCATGGAAATGACCAAAATACCCTTAAACAAAAAATAAATTTTTTTACCTTCTTCAACCTTTTACCTCCCCCTCCCCCTCCCCCTCCCGCTCCCGCTCCCCCGCTCCCGCTCCCCCCCTCCTTCCCCTCCCCCCCCCCCCCCTTATCGTCAAAACTTGAACATTTTACATCTTGTGTTTTACAAACTCCCAAAAGACTACCCTGTGTTTATTTTTGGCGGCCATTTAATTGCCGGAGATGAAGGTCAACATGGGTTTTTTTATTTAAAAAAATTAAGTCTTCTTCCTCACCCCTCTCTTCCTCTCTGTATCTATCCTCCTCCCTCTTCCATGGCCAGAACCATCGCTCCCTTTCCTTCCTCCTCACCCAAATAGAGCCAAAACAGAACCATCGTCCTCTTCACATAACCATCGCTTCCTTTCCTTCCATCTCTCTCCGATCCAACTCCCCAGAATCGCGTACCTATGATGAGATGCGACCTCGACTTTAACCCAGACCACGACGGCAAAATCGGAGGCCGAACCCATGCAATTTTGGTCGGACCTGGAATGGGCGGGATGGTTGATGAAGCAGGGGAGTACATAAAGACGTGGAGGCTGCGGTGGTTCATGCTTAAGCAGGGGCGGCTGTTCTGGTTCAAGGATACGCCGGTGATGCGCGCGTCCCGAAAACGACCACATGACTTGATCCCTGCCGTGACGAGCCTAACCGTGAAGGGCGTATAGGACGACCTCAACCACCAGTACGTCTTTGATCTGTCTACGCGCGAGGACACCGTGGAAGAGGGAGAGGGAAATAGAGGGGAGAGGGGGAGGAGGGGGGGAGCGGGAGCGGGAGGGGAAGAGGGAGGGAGCGGGAGGGGGAGAGGGGAAGGAGGGGGGGAGCGGGAGCGGATGGGGGAGCGGGAGCGGGAGCGGGAGGAGGAGGGGGAGGTAAAAGGTTGAAGAAGGTAAAAAATTTTATTTTTTGTTTAAGGGTATTTTGGTCATTTCCATGACCAAAAATGAAAAAAAGAGCCGATGACATCACCCAGGGACCTGAGAGTCTATTATCGTCAAAACTTAGGGACGTGACAATCTTTTCCCAAAAGTCAAGGATCCTAGGGGAAGGGTGACCAAACCTCAGGGATGTGAAGGTAATTTGCCCTAAAAAACTATCTTAGGCCAAAGGACCAAAGGTATTTGGCCAGCATCGTCGTGAAAGCCGTCTCTTGCCCTCTCCACTTTGTTTTTGTTATCCACATTTACATCCACAGGGGGGCAAATTGATTCAATCAAAGGAACACCATATTTAAATTAGTACATAATAAACAAAACAACTTTAGAAGTAGCAGAACGGTCGAGAGGAGACCTGGTAACGGAGAAAATCACGTTTTAATATAGCCAATTGTGTTCCACTATTAATATTAGATATTCATGAAAACAAGTAGTATAGATTACTAACATTTTACATGGGTCGAGCATCGTACTAAGTCGATATCTCTGTTTGTGGTGGACAACAACATTATCGTTGCCTTTTCCAAGTTTCAGAGGATTCTATTAAAAATGGCCGTTCCATTCCATGTGCAAAACCGGTTCCACTATTTCGTGACGCAAAGTACCCCATGTTGGGGAATTATCTTCTTTTCGTAGACCCAAGTAATGCAACGAAAAATACATACGAGTAAATAATGATAACCACGAGAAACACAATGCACAAAGCACAAAGAAAGCACAAGGAGGGACACAAAAATTTGATTATCCGGTTCGATCTACAACGATCTACATCCGAGGGCTTCCAAGCCAGGAGAGATTCTACTATTTTTTCGCTCGAGCTTCACCGCTCTCTCAACAGTGGATGACTTCACTCGGCTCACTCTCTCCTCCTCTTCTCACCATAGGCTACCCACACTCTTGAAAGCTCTCACTCTTGGCAAAACCCT
Organism: Hypericum androsaemum; assembly: GCA_963995505.1. Lineage (NCBI taxonomy): Eukaryota > Viridiplantae > Streptophyta > Magnoliopsida > Malpighiales > Hypericaceae > Hypericum > Hypericum androsaemum. Next base: position 3,251,601 of record OZ023190.1, on the reverse strand, counting down.
AGGCTTGGGCTCTACCCACTCTTCGGACAAACTCTTCTTCACTCGGAGAGCACCACCTCTTTCACTCGGAGTGGTTAACCCTTCTTCTTGGGTTTGTCCTTCACTTAGAGTTCTTCTTCTCCTCCTCTTTCACTTGGAGGCAACCCTTCTTCTTGGGTCTTCTTCTTCTCCTCCTTCACTGGAGGTCTTCTTCTTCTCCTCCTTCACTTAGAGATCTTCTTTCTCTTCTCCATCTCCTTCGCTTGGAGGCAACCCTTCACTAGGGTTGGCAATCTTGGGGCACATGGGCCACTCTCCTCTATTTGGAGAGCACCTCCTCTTTTTCTCTTCTCTCTTTGCCATGGACAACCCTCCTTCACTAGGAGGGTTGGGATACCCTTTCTCTAGGGGTTCACACCTCTAGGGATTCACACCTTCTTCTCCTTCTCTTCCTTCACTTAGAGGAGCGGGCACTTGGCCTCTCCTTCACTTAGAGAGACTTTCTTCTTCCTCCCTCTTCTCTCTTTCTCTTTGGAGAAGTGGGCAATACTTTTGCCAACCTTCCTAGGAGGCCAAGAATGGGTATTTATAGAGGCAACAACCCTAGATGGGTTATTGGGTCGAGAAGGACATTTTTGTCCATGTTTTGGTTAAAGTCCAGAGCTAGAAGCGGGCTGTCCCACGCCCGCCGGGTTTGGGAGAAGTGCAAGAGGCTGGCTGCTGTCGGCTTTTGGGCGCCCGCCGGGTTGCCTGAGCTGCCTCTTCTTGGCTTCTTCATCTCTTCGTTTTAGCTCCATTTCTTGATCTCATTGATCCTCCCGAGCACCGGATCACTTTGATCAACTCTCAGACCATCCTCACGGCTCTTCACTCGAGCCACCCGAATACTTCACTCGTACTCAGACTCCATACCCAATAATCTCCCACCCAGAGACTGACCTCCATATGATCCACCCATCACTAGGCAACCATCTTCTTCACTTAGCAATCTCCCATCCGGAGACTCACCACATTACAAACCATCCATCGCTAGGCGATCCTCATTTGTCAATCTCCCACTCGGAGACTAACCTCCTCATCAATCACCCGTCACTAGGTGACCTTCATCTCAATCGGCGCTTCGGCCTTCCTCTATAAAGCTTGTCAAGTGGATGGGCACCCACTTCTTTATATTCTCATGTTGTTTTTCAGGATTCCTCAAAAGCCTTCTCACAACTCCCACCAGATCTGCTATCATTGGTCTTATACGTTCCTTTGCATACCTCACACGACCACCCGTGAAAGCACTTAGAGTCTTTCGCTTCTGAGCTCTCTCCTTGCAACACTCGTTCTCCTTTGCAACACTAACTCTTCTAGCCTTTTGATTATGCCATGCCTTGCCACTATAGAGTTTGACTAGTCCCCAAGTCTCGTTGGCACTCAACGACTCCGTCTTCTCACTTTTTGTCGATAGTCCATGCTTCACTCGTATGGCTATAACTCTCTTATTGGTCGTCGTGTTCATCTTCTCTACGATGCCATCTTCTTCGGGGTTTCCAACTATTATCTTCTCCTTACAAATTTCATTCACTTTACAGTACTTCTTGAACTCTTGGAGCTTGTACTCTCTGCTATTTTCTAATCTCAAGCACACCTCAAGACCCTTCTTACTAATAGAGATCTTGTAGCACAAACTACCCAAGGATACCACCGGTGCCGGTCCCTTCACTTGGACCAATTCAAGCTTCTCATCTTTTTGGAAACTGCTACCTCTTGAAACTCAAAATCACAATGGTCACGAAGACCCACCTCTATGGTCTTCAAGTTTGGTAGCTTTCCTCTTGAATAAAGCACCCTCACTCTCTTCTCACACACATGGTCAAGTCGATAATGCTACTCCGCATCTTCCATCGCACTCACAAGTCCAATGCTCTCATGGGTATTTCTCATCGCATACAATGCACTCTCTTTGGTCATCACACTCTTAGACAAGGACGAGCGCACCACACTCATCACTTTTTGGTCTAGGAGCTTCCACCCCTCTTTCTTCATATCATCGAACTTTTCTACGGGCGACTATACTTCATCCATTGTAGTTGCTCTCACCACGTCCTAACCCGGACTCTGATACCAGTTGTTGAAGAAATTACCCACTTTTCGTAGACCCAAGCAACACAATGGAAAATACATACGAGCAAACCACGAGAAGCACATTGCACAATACACAAAGCACAAAGAAAGTACAAGGAGGGATACACAAATTTGGTTACTCGGTTCGATCAACAATGATCTACATCTGGGGGTTTCCAAGCCAGGAGAGATTCTACTATTTTTTCGCTCGAGCTTCACTCACTCTCATAATAATGGATGCCTTCACTCGGGTCACTCTCTCCTTCTCTTCTCACCATAGGCTACCCACACTTTTGGGAGCTCTCACTTTTGGCAAAACTCTAGGCTTGGGCTCTACCCACTCTTCGAAAAAAATCTCCTTCACTCGGAGATCACCACCTCTTTCACTCGGAGTGGCTAACCCTTCTTCTTGGTAAAGCCCTTCAGTCGGGTTCTACCTACACATCGGATAACTCACCTTCACTCGGAGAGCACCACCTCCTTCACTCGGGGTGGCTAACCCTTCTTCTTGGGTTTGCCCTTTACTTGGAGTTCTTCTCCTCCTCCTCCTTCACTTGGAGGCAACCCTTCTTCTTGGGTCTTCTTCTTCTCCTCCTTCACTTGGAGGTCTTCTTCCTTTAATCCGTCTCCTTCACTTAGAGGTAATCCTTCACTTGGGTTGGGCAACCTTGGGACACATGGGCCACTCTCCTCCACTTGGAGAGCACCTCCTCTTTTTCTCTTCTCTCTTTGCCATAGACAATCCTCATTCACTTGGAGGGTTGAGAGACCCTTTCTCTAGGGGTTGACACCTTCTTCTCTTTCTCCTCCTTCACTTAGAGGAGTGGGCACTTGGCCTCTCCTTCACTTGGAGAGCCTTTCTTCTTCCTCCCTCTTCTCTCTTTCTCTTTGGAGAAGTGAGCAACACTTTTGCCAACCTTCCTAGGAGGCCAAGAATGGGTATTTATAGAGGCAACAACCCTAGATGGATTATTGGGTTGAGAGGGGCATTTTTGTCTAAAGCCCGGAGCTGGAAGTGGGTATTTATCGAGCCACCCGAATGCTTCACTCGCACTCAGGCTCCATACCCAACACCCCACATTTGTTCTCTCCATTTTCAGCTTGTTTTGTTAGGTGTGACATGATCCTCCTTCATTCACATGTGTTTGTTATTCATGTGCCCTCCCCTAACCAGAATTTGAAATCTTTGTATTCTTCTTAAAACTCAAGACAACATATTGGTGTATTTTCTACATTTATAAACAAGTTCATTACCTTTGTAAATGGTATCAGCAAGAGATCCGAGAGTATAATAAAACCAAACTGAGAGGACAGCTACATGCATTTTGAAAATTGAGGGACCATAGTGTAATTTACCTTTTTCTAACTTCTGCTTGAGAGTGGACTCATTTCAATTCCAAATAGTAAACCTTAATTTGAAATCCGGAAAAAGTGGAGTAGCTCTTTTTTTTTGGCGGGGAAGTAGCTCTTCTTCCATGTAGAACAATATCAATAAATCCAAAGCTAATTACTTCTAAATCTATTTTTGGTTGTTCCCCTTGTGTGCTAATAGCTACATAAGGTATAATGGTTCTCCGAGGGGAAAACGTTTTTTTGGAAAGTAAATGTACATTAATTTCGGTAAAACAGATTACACATGAGTTGTTTTTTATGGATCAAGAAAAAAAACTATGGAAATTTTTTTTTTCATTCTTTAAACTTAAACTTCAATATCAGAACAGCCAAGAACAACATATCGTAAGCAATCTACTGAATCAATTACCATAAAATTAACATAGAATCTTAACCTCATATGAGAGAACTAAGTAATATTATTTGTTGGCGCAATTTGTTCATATATGGTTGTGTCTAAAAGGCAAGGACACCTTATCTTTTTAGGTTTAAATTAAGCCAATCAGTCCATGTTCCATCGGAGAATGTTCTTAGTCATTGCCTTTTAGCTTCAATCATTCAAGTTCTTACGAATTAAAATTTTTAAATAATTGTTAGAAAAAATTATTATCATTCAAAAATTTTACCCGACTACAATGAATTAGTTATCTCAATAAATGTTTAGATACTAGATGATATATCCAAATTTTGGCTTAAGCTTCCCAAAAACTTTTTGACAGGTAGAGGTAAAAAACATTGACTTCTCTGGCTTATTGGAATAACGAAATCATCAAGCAACATTTAGCATTTCCATGTAAAACTAAGATCCAATTCGAATAATATAAGAACCAGTTTTCGGCAAGTATGGTTTTGGCAGTGTATCATAATTAATTTTTTTTCCACGAAGAATTTTTTTTTTCGAAAACCACTTACCATCTAAAACAAAAGGAACAGAAAATCACTGGTCAAATTTACATTAAGAATTATAAATTTTTTTGGGTAAGCAAATTTCTTTATTTATATACAAGTTTAAACATTGAAACTCTCGTCAAATCATATTAAACCTTATATTGTTAGGCTAAGTAGTCTTTCGTAGAAAAACTTTATGTTGTTTTATACGAATGACATAATACATACCAAATCTACAAGTATCGAATATAGTCTAACTAATTATAAATCAATAATATATATAATTATGAAACCTTTCCAAAAAAAGATAATTATGAAAATAAAACATAATTACTTCGGGAGAGTAAACGATATATTTAACACTTGCGAATTGGTAGCTAAATAACGTATTGTGATATAATATATAAGACCTAACATAAATGTTCTCCTCAAATGAATTGTAGGATGTAGAGGTCAATTTTGAAAAATGTACACTTTAGTATCTTATAGTTTTACATTTTTCGTGTTGAGTACTCTGTAGTTTAAAATTGTTAATATAGTCTCTGAGGTATATCAACAATTTTTTGGCCAGGTCCAGAGAAACAGCTCATCCTAACGCTTTTGAAAGACACCATTTTTATCTGACGTGGCAGACACGTGACGACAAAGAATGTTTAGTTAAAGCTGACGTGGATTATAACAAATTAACAAAATAGTCCCTAATTATTTTATATCTTTTCAAAAAATCCAAACTTCATATTGTGATTTGAAGTGTGAAGCTTGGTGAGAGATGAATATGTAAGCACGGTGAAAGATGAGGATGCAATAAGGAGAAGAACCTATGATTAGGTTAGAGGAAAGGTATGAGGGTCAACAAAGGTGAAAAAAGAAGCAGAAAGATTAGTGACGGCCAGCGGGCAACGCCGGCGCCGTCACTAACCCATTTGTGATGTGGAAGGAGAGGTAATATGTGTTGGTGAAAGTGAGAGAGTATGTAGAGCCAAATTTTTCATAGAAGACTTTATTTATGACATTTATGCAGTCTCCGTCTGACCTGAAGATGTTACCAACGAGAATTATAAGATATTTTGTTAAGGGGATGTTAAGTTTAAACAAATGGATGAAAAAATAGAATTGAAAAATTATTCTCTAAATTAGGAAACGATAACACCATAGACTATTTTGGTAATTTATCATTTTCTACATCAGCTTTAACTAATCTCACTCTTTCGCCACGTGTCTGTTATGTCGAATAAAAAATGGCATCATTTCGAGCACGTTTGAACGAGCAGCTACCCTGGACCTACTCAAAAAATTGTTGGTAAATCTCAGGGATTAAATTATGAATTTTAAACCACATGGTACTCAATAAGAAAAGAATGAAACTATTGGCTACTGAAGTGTACTTTTACCTAAAATTTCTTGAGAAGTTCTTATACAGTATTATTATCTCTCCCCATTTTCCCGATCCGAATGCAGGCCCCACTTCGCAGCGAGAGAACACAAGGGCGTGTTTGTTTCAGCGGATAATAAGCACATGGCGCACAACATTTTCTTTTAATGGATCATGACAAGCAGACTACAGATTAACATAAATAAAAATTATAAACTGGTTAGGTATTTTGAGTTCTATGATATTTGAAGTCTGATATGACTCTCACATTTTTGCGAGTACATTAGATCCAAGATATAGAAATAGGTACCATTTAGATAAACATTCGAAAAATTGTAAATTAGAACGAGGGCTGATAATGGTGATAAATTTTGGAGGCAAATCAAAAAAATAAAAGGTAAAATTTCAATATGGTACACCGTGTTTTGACACCTTCAAAAATGTCTGATCGAGTAACAAATGTTTCACAAGTTGATACTCCACTATTTGAATAAATAATTTGTACAAGAATACTACTAAATATCATTTAATTAAAATTTTAAAAACCTGAAAAAAATCATATGAAAAATACAAGCGAAAAGATTTTTTATTTTTAAAACAAATTTTTTGTCTAATTATACTTGGGCATCTTTGCCCAAAAAATTGTTTAAGTAGTTTAATATGAACTAGAAAAATATATATCACTGGATAAAATATGTTTAAACTACAAAATAGTAGTGTCGTAGTGCGTGAATCAAAGTTATAAAGATGAACTTTATTACATACCAAGCAAATTTACGACCACTATACTTTTACGAGACCCCAAAAGTTCAAGCAAATATATATCAGGAGGCCAAACAGACCCGTTGATGAACAACGGAAGTGAAAAGAAGGAATGAAAGATAACAAAAAGGGCCCACATGAGTAATAGAAACTAGACCCACATGAAAATAAAAATAAAAAGATTTACGACCATTATGCTTTTACGAGACCCCAAAAGTTCAAGCAGATATACATCATCAGGCCAAACGTACCCCTTGATAAACATCGGAAGTGAAAAAATGGATGAAAACTAACAAAAAGAGGCCCACAATAGCAATAGAAATTGGATCCATATGAACAAAAAAATGATTTACATCCGAAATGCTTTTACGAGACCCAAAAAGTTCAAGTAGATATACATCATGAGGCCAAATGTACGTCTTGATAAACAATGGAGTGAAAAAATGGGTAAAAACTAACAAAAATGGGTTTACATGAGTAATAGAAACTGGACCCACATAAATATTTAAAAAAATTTACGACCACTATGCTTTTACGAGACCCCCAAATTCAAGCAAATATACATCATTAGGCCAACACATACAACTTGATAAACACTGGAAGTGAAAAATGGGTGAAAACTAACAAAAAAAGGTCCAATGGAGTAATAGAAACTAGACCCACATGAATAGAAAAAAAGATTTACGACCACTATGCTTTTAAGAGACACCAAAAGTTCAAGCAGATATACATCATCAGGCCAAACGAACCCTTGATAACAAAAAGAGTGAAACGAACAAAAAGGGGCCCACATGAATAATAGAAATTAGACCCACATGAACATAAAAAAAGATTTACGGCCATTATGTTTTTATGAGACCAAAAAAGTTCAACCAGATATACATCATCAAGCCAAACGTACCTCTTGATAAACACCTGAAGTGATAAAAGAGGTGAAAACAAACAAAAAGGGGCCCACATGAGTAGTAGAAATTAGACCCACATGATAAAAAAAATATTTACGGCCACTATGCTTTTACGAGACCCCAAAAATTCAAGCACATATACATCAACAGGCCAAACATATCCCTTGATAAACATTAGAGTAAAAAAGGGGCCAAAACTAACAAAAATGAGTTCATATGAGTAATAAAAATTAGAACTACATGAAGATAAAAAAAAAAAATTTACGGCCACTATACTTTTACGAAACCCCAAAACTTCAAGCAAATATACGACATTAGGCCAAACATACCTTTAGATAAACACTGGAAGTGAAAAAATGGGTCAAAATGTTAAAGGAGGACCAATTGAGTAATAAAAACTGGACCCACATTAAAAAAAAGATTTATGGCCACTACGTTTTTACGAGGCACCAAAAGTTCAAGCAGATTTACATCATCAGGCCAAACGAACCCCTTGATAAACAACAGAAGTGGAAAAAAGGTAAAAACTAAAAAAAAAGGCCCACATGATTAATAGAAACATGACTCACATAAACAAAAAAAAGGTTTACAGCCGTTATGCTTTTACGAGACCCAAAAAGTTTAACCAGAAATACATCATCAAGCAAAACGTAACCCTTGATAAACACCTGAGTAAAAAAGGGGTGAAAACTAACAAAAAAGGGTCCACGTGAATAATAGAAACTGGACCCACATGAACCAAAAAAAAATTACGGCCACTATGCTTTTTCGAGACCCCAAAAGTTTAAGCAAATATACGTCATTAGGCCAAACATACCCCTTGATAAACACAGGAAGTAAAAAATGGGTCAAAACTATAAAAAAAAAGACCCAATGGAGTAATAGAAATTGGACCCAAATGAACAGAAAAAAAGATTTACGGCCAATATGTTTTTACGAGACACCAAAAATTCAAGAAGATATACATCATCAGGCCAAACGTACCACTTGTTAAAAATCGGAAGTTAATTAAAACTGTACCCACATGAACAAAAAATAGATTTACGGTCACTATGTTTTTACAAGACCACAAAAGTTCGAGCAGATATAAATCATCAGGCCAAACGTACCCAATGATAAACACCGGAAGTGAAAAAAATGGGTGAAATCTAACAAAAGGGGATCCATAGGTATAATAGAAACTCGACTCACATGAAAAACAAAATTTACAGCCACTATGTTTTTACGGGACTGCAAAAGTTTAAGTAGATATACATTACCATGCCAAACTTACCCCCTTGATAAACGCCAAAAGTAGAAAAATGGGCCCATAAAAGAAATAAAAACTGGCCCACATGAACCTAAAAAATGATTTACGACCATTATGCTTTTACGAGACCCTAAAATTTCAAGCAGATATATATCATCAGGCCAAACGTATCCCTTGATAAACACTGAAATTGAAAAAGGGGTGAAAAGTAACAAAAAGGGTCCCATAGGAGTAATAGAAACTGGACCCATATGAAAAAAAAGATTTACGACCATTATGCTATTACGAGATCGCAAACGTTCAAGGAGATATACATCATCAGGCCAAACGTACCCCTTGATAAACATCGGAAGTGAAAAAAGGGGTAAAAATAAATAAAAAGGGACCCACACGAGAAAAGAAACTGGACCCACATGAACAGAAAAAAAGATTTACGACCACTATGCTTTTTGAAGACCTTAAAAATTCAAGCAGATATACATCATTAGGCAAAACGTACCCCTTGGTAAACACCGAAATTGAAAAAGGGGTGGAAAGTAATAAAAAAGAGGCTCACGTAAGTAATAGAAACTAGACCCACATGAACAAAAAAAAATTTACGACCACCATGCCTTTTATAAGACCCCAAAAATTCAAGCAGATTTACATCATCAGGCGAAATGTACCCCTTGATAAACACTAGAAATGAAAAAATTGGTTGAAAACTATATAAAAAAGGGGCCCACATGAGTAATTGAAACTGGAGCCACATGAAAAAAAAGATTTATGACCATTATGCTGTTACGAGATAGCAAAAGTTTAAGGAGATATAAATCATCAGGCCAAACGTACCCCTTGATAAATACCGGAAGTGAAAAAAAGAGAGAAAACAAACAAAAAGGGGCCCACAGGAGAAATAGAAACTGGACCCACATGAACACAAAAAAAGATTTACGGCCACTATGCTTTTACGAGACCCCAAAAGTTCAAGCATATATACATGATCATAACAAACGTACCATTTGATAAACACCAGAAGTGAAAAAGGGGTGAAAAGTAAGAAAAAGAGGCCCACATGAGAAATAGAAACTGGACCCACATGAATAGAAAAAAAAAGATTTACAGCCACTATGCTTTTACGAGACCCTAAAAGTTCAAATAAATATACATCATTAGGCCAATCATACCCCCCCTTCATAAACACGAAAAGTGAAAAAATAGGTGAAAACTAACAAAAAGGAGTCCACAAGAGTAATAGTAACTGGACACACACAAACAAACAAAAAATTATGGCCAATATGCTTTTACGAGTCCCAAAACTTTCAAGCATATATACATCATCAGGCCAAACATACCTCTTGATAAACGCCAGAAGTAAAAAAAAAGGGGTGAAAACTAACAAAAAGGGGCCCACATGAGTAATAAAAATTAGACCTGCACTAATAGAAAATAAATATTTACGGCCACTATGCTTTTACGAGACCCCAAAAGTTCAAGCAGATATACATCATCAGGTCAAACATAACCCTTGATAAATATCGAAAGTGAAAAAAGGGTGAAAAATGACCATGGAGATGGAATTGTGGTGGTATTTCAAGGTGGGGGTATCTTTGAAAGTGGTCACCCATATGGAGTGTACAAACTTGTTTGGCATTTTTTTATTTTTATGCTAAAACAAATATATTTTACTTTACATAATTATTATTAGTAAAAAAAAGAAAAAAGTACATGTTCGACCGATGGCCCGACTGGGTGAAACGAACATTTTAAGAATTTTGGGTCGCATTGGTCGGGTTTAAAAATATTGGTGAAAACTAACAAAAAGGGACATGAACAGAATTTTTTTTTACGGCCGCTATGCTTTTACAAGACTCTAAAAGTTCAAACAGATTTACATCATGAGGTCAAACGTACCCTTTCATAAACACCTGAATTGAAAAAAAAGGTGAAAACTAACAAAAAAAAGGGCTCACGTGAGTAATAAAAACTTGATCGCATTAAAAAAAATTAAAATAAAGATCAAATATCACCCTATAGTTGTTCAAAAGGTTCAATGAAGCCCTTGTACTTAAAATTGGTCTAATTAGCACCTTATAAATTTCAAAATTGAACAATTAACATCCTGATCACACTTCATCATCCTATGTGGCATACAAACATGCGCCACATCAGTTAGCTATGTGCCACATCATCAATTTTTTAAATATAATTCATCCCTTTTTAAAATCAAAATTAAAAATAAGGAATAATTACTACCAAGCCCCTGGTGTTTGGCATATTCTCCTCTCACTCCCCTGGTGTTCGAAAATCGATTAAAAAATCTCCTAGTTTGGCAAAATTATACTCTCAAGCCCCTCACTGATATCAGCGGTCTACCCAAAAAATAATAAAACTTCTTCTACCAAACCCAACCCAGACGAACACCAAACAAAAAATAAAACAAAACACCGTAATTAGAAAGGAATCGAACACCAAGCACTTTAATTGCAATTTCAAGGGTTCATCTGGGTGTTTTTGTTTCGGAATTTAATTGGGAATCCCAAATCACATAGTTGGAGACGGCACTGGCTGGGACGGGTGGGACAGAAAGGGGCAGTGAAGAGGAAGCAGAGGGCGGCGTTGGTGCCGTCGGTGCACCAGAACTTCACGGGGAAGCCGTCACGGGTTCTCCTCGGATCTCTCTCTCTCTCCTCGGGATCTCTTTCTTTCCGATGGACTGGAACGGCGACGCCACAGGGTTGCTCGATGGTGGGGCTTCTTAGCTCTCTGGTGGCGGGCTCTTCTCCCCTCTCTCTCCGAGGCTCACGGCGGGCGACCTCCTGGTAACCCATCGGCTTTCTGAGTTAGTGTTCGGAGCGGAATTGCTTGGGTTTTGATTTGAATTGATTGTTGTATGTGACTTGGGTCGATGATTTTGTGTTCGAAGAGGATGAATTTTCTGGGTTAGCGTTCGAAGAGGAAGAGGATGAATTTGCTTGGTTAGTGTTATTAGAGTGTAGATTTTTTTCGAAGGGTATTTTTGTCATTTTTATGATAAAAAAATAATAAAATGACTGCTGACATCAGCGAGGGGCTGAGAGTATAATTTCGCCAAATTAGGAGTTTTTTAATTGATTTTCGAACACCAAGAAGGTGAAAGGCCAATATGCCAAATACCAGGAGCCTGGTAGTAATTATCCCTAAAAATAATTCTCCAAAACACAGCCTTACCCTTTTTGACCGCCCCATAAGTATAACCTCGCCCCAATCAACCTCAACCGGCCTAACACATCCCGCACCCCCATTGTCACCGCCATCTGTTTCCCCACGGCCACCAATCAGCGACTCACCATATCGTGATGATGAAGAATTAATTAAATTTTATTCACCAACTAGATTGCTTAAGCCAGAAAGCAGGTTACTTTGTAGGTATCAGCTTATTAGACCCGTGAATGAGAACTCCTAGAGACGTGATCGAGAAACCCTCAAAGAAAGCTAAGAGTTGTAGGCTGGAAAGGGGGAAACGGTTGTTGTGCGACGGAGCACCGATCAACTAGTTATAATCTCTATCCCTCAAAAAAAAAAGTTATAATCTTGACCCAAAGAGTTGTAGGCTTAGCAAGAAACCTCCATGCCCATTTCAACATCGACTCATTCTGTTAGTTGAAGGTTAGGGGTGGGATACGTTTATTAGTTTTAGGGTTTTTTTATATATTTGAAATATTAATTAATTTTTTATGACGTGGAACTATAAAAGGATGATGTGGCATATGCGTGCCATCTATGATGATGAAGTGTCATTTTAGGTGTTAATTGTCTCATTTTAAAATGTATATGGTGTTTATTGAAACAATTTCAAGTAGAAGTGGCAAAATTGAACATTTTGAACAAGTATGAGGTGATATTTGGTCTTTATTCCAGAAAAATTAAATTAAAGAAAAAAATGAAAAGCAACCAACAATCACCGGACACGAAATGAAAAAAAGAAAAAAAAATTAGATTAGAGAATTATTCTGGTTTAACTAAGATTTATTGAGAAATTTTTATCCAAAAAACTTAATAGTATAAAAGGAGAACCTAATTGGGAACCTTATAAAAGAATCCCAAGCCCCAACCTTTTCATTTCTGCCCCGTCTCTCTCTAAACCCACATTCAATGGTCCTCAGCTTCTTCCACTCTCCCTCCTCCTCCTCCGCCCTCCTTTTATAAACACAGAAACAAACACACAATCTCCAAGAAGGTACTTGCTTTTTTGGTGGGTTTTTAGTTGAAGAAAGATGGCAATGTCCATCTCTTTGGAGGAGATCAAGAACGAGACCGTTGATCTGGTAATTAAAATTAAAATAAAAAATACACTCACCACCCTTTTATCTCCTCTCTATGGTCATTTCGTTTGTTAATTTTATTAGTACTATTTTCTTTTTTTCCTGTAGTTAATTGTGTTTTTCTTTGGTTTACTTCTCTCTGTCTTGGGTGGGATCGGATCAGTCGTGTGATGTTTTGATTTCTTTGTTTATTAAGATGTATATATCATGGCGACTCTTAATATACTTACCTTAAAAAAAACACCTTTTGACTGGTCTAATCACAAAGAAACTGAAAGGGCAAACCCAATCACCAATTATGCTCACACAAAACCTTTTTTTTCTTTTTCACCAAAAATAGATTTGCTCTTTAGCCAGGATTTTTCCCATTCTCTTATGGGATCCTTAATTTTTTAAAGAAAATAAAATAATAGGGAGGGGAGAGAGTTTTTTAATATATTTTTTTAAGCTCTTGTATTCGGACTCGAATATTATCAAAATTAAGAGTCAAATATCAAAAATTCTTATGAATTCAAGTCTCAGTTGGAGTTGGGTACGTCTTTTTAAATTTTTTGTCCGCGATTTCGAAATACCTGCCCATAAAGAAAGTCAATTATTTATCTCCCAATTTAATTAATTTCCCTCCCCACCACAAAATCCTAACTGACTTGATTTGACCTATTAACTGAAAAAAGCAAAATCCATTCTGATTATCTTAACCTACCATTTCAAAACTTGATTAGACCCTTCGATTTGATCTCAAAATTTTACTGGTATAATTTTATAGAGGCAAATAATGAAATTACTCGTTGTCAGTTGTGTTAATTAGTAAATTTCGACCTTTCGAAAAGTCTTAATTGATGAGAACGAAGACAGAAGTCGAGAATTCATATTAATAGTTCAGTGGTACTAGCAAACCTTCCCACCCAACGGTAATTGGAATTTTCTTTTCCTGGGATCGTTGCTAAATTTTGGACTCTGACCTGATTTGACCATTTTCGCCTTCTGATTCTCTCGGGAACCGCACAGACTTCATGCCTTAATTTATGGATTGGTGGGGTCCCCTGCCGGGGCATTTTCGGTATTTATGCCTTTCTGGTTCCAGAGTCAAGAGTCAGCTCACTGAGTCGGGGGTCCGAGCTGGGTTGACTCGTTGTTGTTATTCTTTCCTTGGGTTCCTGAAATGGAAGGGAAATTATTAAATTAAATTAGTATGATATTTATGTAATTTAGGAAAAAATTAATTCCTTTTAAATGAGTCCAGTCCAAATTTATTTCCCAGAGAAAATACCAATTTTGGTTTTCTTTTGTTGAAAATGCATGGCCCACTTGGATTAATAAGAGTTACATATATGACCAGTCTAATTTTTGTTGAAATTGATTTAATTTATTTCCAACCATGGCAGATCTCTATATTTGGTAACCAGAAAACAATTAATAAATTACCTACAATAAGAATGAGGAATTTGAGGTCCAGGGTCTAATAAATGAGTCACATCTGAGTTGACCGTAGTATTTTAGTTCTAGTAGTTTATTAGAACCGACAAAACAATAAACCAACAATTTTGGAATTTCAACCACTTATACTAAAAAAATGAATAGTTAGTTATTTAAAACAAAAACTATAAAACATGAACCACGAACAAGTTTTCCTTCAAAAACCAAGCTCCCTTTTCAGACCCTGAAAGTGGTAGAAGTGACTACTTGAAGTGTGTCTGGTCTGATGTCCTGTTTCATTAATGTGTTACACTTGAAAAATGTTTTCTATTTAAAACAAAATGTGCAGATGAAAAAAATGTTTCGTTGCAGGAACGTATCCCAGTCGATGAGGTATTTGAACAATTGAAATGCACCAAAGAAGGTTTGTCCTCGGAGGAAGGAGCTCAGAGGCTCCAGATCTTTGGCCCCAACAAGCTAGAAGAGAAGAAGGTATTAATATCATCCGCCTTTCTGCTAAACACGGTGTATTGAATACATAATTCTGTAGATACTTGTTATGAATGTCCACTTAAATCTCGTAAGTGAATTGCTCGTGGCCCTTCAATCATTTGGAAACCCGAGTCATTCTTTGAGAAATGATCCCTGAGTCAGACTCCTCAAGTTGGCTAATGTTGTGGTTGGTTTATTTGGTGATTGGTGTTTCGGTGTTCTAATGTGTGCAGGAAAGCAAATTCCTCAAGTTCTTGGGGTTCATGTGGAATCCATTGTCATGGGTCATGGAAATGGCTGCTATTATGGCAATTGCGTTGGCTAATGGTGACGGTAGGCCCCCGGATTGGCAAGATTTTGTTGGCATTGTTTGCTTGCTGGTGATCAACTCGACCATTAGTTTCATCGAAGAAAACAATGCTGGCAATGCCGCCGCTGCTCTCATGGCTGGTTTGGCCCCTAAGACCAAGGTAACATGTCGCCGAACCGTTATCGTGGACCGGTCATTGAATATGCTTGCTGACATTTCGTATTGTTGCGTGCACAGGTTCTTCGGGATGGAAAGTGGAGCGAGCAGGAAGCTGCGATTTTGGTTCCAGGAGATGTCATCAGTATCAAACTAGGTGACATTGTCCCGGCTGATGCTCGTCTTCTTGAAGGTGACGCTTTGAAGATTGATCAGTCAGCCCTCACTGGAGAGTCCCTTCCTGTGACCAGAGGTCCTGGAGATGAAGTTTTCTCTGGTTCCACATGTAAACAAGGAGAACTCGAGGCTATCGTTATTGCCACCGGTGTCCATACCTTCTTTGGCAAGGCTGCGCATCTCGTGGACAGTACGAACCAAGTGGGACACTTCCAAAAGGTTCTTACTGCTATCGGAAACTTCTGCATTTGCTCCATTGCAGTTGGAATTCTGGTGGAGATTATCGTCATGTACCCGATCCAACACCGCAAATATAGGGATGGAATTGACAATCTTTTGGTTCTATTGATCGGTGGTATTCCTATTGCCATGCCCACAGTATTGTCTGTGACAATGGCTATCGGGTCCCACAAGCTATCTCAGCAAGGCGCCATCACGAAGCGTATGACTGCCATTGAAGAGATGGCCGGTATGGATGTCCTCTGCAGCGACAAAACCGGTACTCTGACTTTGAACAAGTTGAGTATTGACAAAGCCTTGATTGAGATATTCTGCAAGGGCGTGGACAAAGAATATGCGGTTGTGCTTGCTGCAAGGGCTTCGAGAGTCGAGAACCAAGATGCCATTGATGCTGCAATGGTTGGAATGCTTGCTGACCCGAAAGAGGTAGGCGTTTGAGAATTTTGTTTGATCTTGATGATTAAATAAAGTTTTTGTATTGTTGTGTAACCGTGTTTCCGACTCTCTACAGGCAAGAGCTGGCATTAGAGAGGTACACTTCTTGCCATTCAATCCCGTCGACAAGAGAACTGCTTTGACTTACATCGATGCGGATGGAAATTGGCACCGAGTGAGCAAGGGTGCTCCGGAGCAGGTACGTTTGTAATAATTTGGATACAATATTTCCAACACCAGCAAACCTACCAATTTGTTTTGTCTAAACTGGTGTTGCTTTTGTGGACAGATTTTGGATTTGTGCAATTGCAGAGATGACGTTAGGAAAAAGGTTCACTCTGTTATTGACAAGTTTGCCGAGCGTGGGCTTCGTTCATTAGCCGTTGCTAGACAGGTCTTTCTTCTTAATCAGCCGAGTGTTCAAGTAAAACAGTCCGCTATGTAGCAAAACTCATAGGTTTCTTGTTTGATTGGTTGCAGGTTGTCCCTGAGAAATCAAAGGAAAGTGCAGGAAGTCCATGGGAATTTGTTTGCCTGCTGAATCTCTTTGACCCTCCTAGGCACGACAGTGCAGAAACCATTCGCAGGGCACTCAACCTCGGTGTCAATGTCAAGATGATTACCGGTGATCAACTTGCCATTGCAAAGGAGACCGGGCGTAGACTTGGTATGGGTACGAACATGTATCCGTCTGCTTCCTTACTTGGTCAAGACAAGGATGCGAGCATCGCTGCTCTTCCTATCGAAGAGCTGATTGAGAAGGCTGATGGATTTGCCGGAGTCTTTCCAGGTGGGTAATTCCTCGTTCCGTCTTGTAGCATGATCTCAGCATCAGCCACAATGCTTTTCCTTTTAACACTACGTTCATGTTTCGGTGACAGAGCACAAGTACGAAATTGTGAAGAAACTGCAAGAGAGGAAGCACATTGTTGGCATGACAGGAGATGGTGTTAATGATGCTCCTGCTCTGAAGAAGGCAGATATCGGTATCGCTGTGGCTGATGCTACAGATGCTGCAAGAGGTGCATCGGATATTGTTTTGACCGAACCCGGTTTGAGTGTCATTATCAGTGCTGTGCTCACTAGCAGAGCCATATTCCAAAGGATGAAGAACTACACTGTCAGTTGAAGCTCCATCCCCTTTTTTCCCTTTCTCGTTACTCCGTTCGTCGATAATAACTAGCGACTCCGCTATGTCTTGATTTGCAGATATACGCAGTTTCCATCACGATTCGTATCGTGGTAAGTAGATACTATCGTCCTCAACAATAATAATGGTTCGTGCATTAACTCGACATAGAGACTCATGCTGAAACAATATTCTGCAGTTTGGTTTCTTGTTTATAGCTCTAATCTGGAAGTACGACTTCTCACCGTTCATGGTTTTGATCATCGCCATCCTAAATGACGGTTAGTTCAACTTCAAACCAACGAACCTTTCCCGTCGAAGCACTAATAGATCATCATTACTCGCGGTTTATGATTTTCCTCAGGTACGATTATGACAATCTCCAAGGACAGAGTGAAGCCCTCACCCTTGCCAGATAGCTGGAAGTTGAAAGAAATCTTCGCCACAGGGGTTGTTCTTGGCAGCTACTTGGCATTGATGACTGTTATTTTCTTCTGGCTTATGCACGACACCGATTTCTTCTCTGTAAGTTTTATCTTTCCGACTTTAAGCTACACGCTGCGAGTTCTTTTGGCAGCGTTGTTTAGTTCCAACCTTACGGGAAATTCGGTTGGAAAATGCAGGACAAATTTAATGTCAGATCTTTGAGGGACAGAGACCATGAAATGATGAGTGCTCTCTACCTTCAAGTCAGTATTGTGAGCCAGGCTCTCATTTTCGTGACTCGATCACGCAGCTGGTCATTCGTTGAACGCCCTGGTCTTCTGCTAGTGTCTGCTTTCTTTATCGCGCAACTGGTAAGAACCTGTTTCACATGCGATTCCTCCAACAGACGTTGCTTTCGATGTATGTTCGTCGTCTAAGAGTATTCTTTCTCAGGTTGCAACTTTGATTGCTGTATATGCCGACTGGGCCTTCGCAAAGGTCGAAGGCATTGGTTGGGGATGGGCTGGAGTTATCTGGCTTTACAGCTTGGTGTTCTATGTACCTCTCGACATTCTCAAGTTCGCGATCCGTTACATCCTCAGCGGGAAGGCCTGGAACAACTTGCTGGACAACAAGGTTCTTCTGACTCCAAAAAACAACCTTCATATCGTTCTAATCTTGCCATGCAACTAACATTCGCTCGATCCGTGTTGTACAGACTGCCTTCACAACCAAGAAAGATTATGGTAAAGAGGAGAGGGAGGCACAATGGGCGCACGCACAAAGGACCTTGCACGGGCTGCAACCACCGGAGTCGTCTGGCATCTTCAACGAAAAGAGCAGCTACAGGGAGCTGTCTGAGATTGCAGAGCAGGCCAAGAGACGAGCTGAAGTTGCTCGGTACGTCATGAACTTATCTCTACCTTGTATACGTTCTTCACTTTCCCACCTTACTTTCGTCAAACCTCTTCTGGTTGACGACACGCTAACTCTATCTCTCAACTAACAGGCTAAGAGAGCTTCACACTCTGAAGGGCCACGTCGAGTCGGTCGTGAAACTGAAGGGACTCGACATCGACACGATTCAGCAGCATTACACAGTCTAAAGAGAACCGGATCGCGGGTTTCTAGACCAGGAGGAGAATGTTTATGAATATAAGACTCCTCCTGATTGGCTTTCTTTCCCCTTTTCTTGTGTTACCTTCATAGGCACCAATAGCTACAAGAAGTGACCCTATGTTTCAGCCATTTTCGGGCTATTTGGCGATGTAATGTCACATTCTGCTACACATTTCCTGAGCTTTTTAATCCTCTCAAGGATTGCATCCTTATTTCTTGTGATGTAGGGGCAGTTTGGCATTAATATCTTCATACCTGCCCTTTTTGTTTGACGCCATATTACTGAATTTTGAGGTTCTTTTACTTTCTGTCAAGAACCTGTGCTGGTAGAGAACAAAAGAAGAAATAGCTCTTGGAATCTGCAATAGATAATTTTTTTGGCAAGTACAATTGATATTTCTGGTTTAAAGAGTTGCTTGGAAAAGGACTATGATACCATATATTAATATTTCGAGTTCGAATCTTGTTAATTGGGCCGTTCCCTTTTATAGTCATTTGAACTTAAACACCATGGATTGCCCAAAACTAAAATCAGGTGGCACTACAATAAACATTCTCAAGAGACAACATAAATTTTTGGCAAATTACTCTGAGGTCTTTGGAGTTTGTTAATGTCGTCGCTTGCATCCTCATTTTCAAAATATGATTTTACTTTTTCTGGGCGGAATATGCGATTTTCTCCGGCAAATTCTCACTTGAAAAGACAAAAATGTCCCCTTGTCTTCTAGTTCTATGCTAAAGTCCCAGTATGGTTGAACAAAAATACGAACTCTAGGGACATGAGAATAATTTGCCCTAAAATTTTTTGTGTCTACTAACTCAGTATGGTTGAACTTTTTATTTGGTACATCTAGTATTCATAATCAAGTTAGATACTATTTAGCGGACAATTTTTCCAATAATATCTAATAAAATTTTACGTTTGTAAATGTTAAAACTCGTGAATCCAAATTAGATAAATTGTCATGAATGAATAGATTATATGGAAAAATATCAGACCCAAAAAACCAACAAATAATGATGTGGTTTTAATGGTATTTGAATCTTCCATTAACGATAATTCGGCAGATAGAAACAAAACATTAAGCAATTCTTGAACCTTCGAGCCACCCACTTTCGTAGCTCCACGTGGCCACTTCCTGATCTTGTAAGAGATAAAACCTCTTAGGTCCTCTAAAAACCTCTCTTCCCAGACACGTAAACTGTTCTTCTTCCAATAACAAAGATCTCGAGACAAAGATTTCCAATCCGTACATGGAAGTGCAAAAGATGATAATTGTGTCGTCCCAACAACTGTTCGTAGCCAACTCCTTCGCCCCAGTAAGCCACAAGCCAAACACGAGACTCCCACCTCGCATGATTTCATGCAAGTGCTCCCAAGATGGTGAAAAGGGTTCTTCTCCCAGGTAGCTAGCTAGCAAGCTCATCCCATTATGAGTTCCGAGTTCATGCATGTTGGAGTATGAGTTATATCCGCTCGGGTTTAAGATTTTGGGTTAGATATAGCAGTTTCACGAAATGGTCTGTAGTCTCATTTTAGCATCTGGGGTCTTGTTATTTTGGAGGCCTGAAGTTGTGTTTGTGCTGTTTTTGGTTAAAATGGTTCTTCCAGGTAGCTAGCTAATCCCAATATAGGTTCCAGTCCATGCATGTTGGAGTATGGATCTCGCGTAGATTAAGAGAAACCAATGAGGTATATCTGCTCGGGTTTAAGGTTTTCGGTTAGATATAACGAAAGACGAACAGTGATGTGAAATGATCTGTGGTCTCATTTTGGCATCTGGGGTCTTGTTATTTTGGATGCATGAAGTTGTGTTTGTGCTATTTTTTGGCTAGATTAAGAGAAACTAACGAATTCTATGCTCTCGATTTTAAGGTTTTGAGTTGGATATAGCGAAAGGCTAACAGTTTCACGGAATGGTCTGTAGTCTCATTTTGTCATCTGGGGATGCATGAAGTTGTGTTTGTGCTTTTTTTTTGTTAGATTAAGAGAAACTAACGAGTTTTATCCGCTCGACTCTAAGGTTTTGGGTTAGATATAAAGAAAGACCAGCAGTTTTGCGGAATGGTCTGTAGTCTCATTTTGGCATCTGGGGTCTTGTTATTTTGGAAGCCTGAAGTTGTGTTTGTGTTGTTTTTTTGGTTTAGTGGGAATCTTGTGCATAAGCAGCTGGGGAAGCTGGCAGTAGTGACTCTGGCTGCTGGGGTGCTCGCTCTGGGAGCTGTAGGGGATGCTTCTGCTGCTAAATCCGGTGGCAGAGTTGGCGGCCAGTCGTTCCGGTCTTCGGGTCCAAGATCCTCCCCTAGGATCAACAACAATTCCAGGTGAGAAACAGAATTGTTGTTAGCTTATCTGGGTTCACGATTGGGGAAATAGCCTTCATTTCTTGTTGCTTTTGGAATGAGGGTTCGTTTGCGATGTCGGTGAACCTGAAGTCTGGCTAAATCTATCATGAGAAAGTTGTAGCAGACGAGGACCATGCTTGTTGATAGACTATAATTGTTTACAATCCTCCACTTAGAAAAACCACGGTGGACTATTTTCGGTTTTCAGAAACTTGCAGATGCAAGTAGTTAAATTGGGTTGGGAGAAACATTTAGTGATCCTGACACCAAGCTGCATTACCTTGAGAGTGAAGATGTATAAAATCGCCCTAAAAAACTCGGTTTCTTTACTATATTGGCCGCTAAACCTCATAAAATGTATCGGCTACATTACCCTTGTTTATGCTTTCTGACTCGGTGTTCCATCGCATATACTAACTCTTCTTCCCATTCTTGCTTTAGACAACCAATATAGTCTTTGGCTAATCATAATAAGTTGCGGGGTAAACTTTGTGCAGGACCAATATCTATGTCAACCCACCAGTCGCTCCTCCTTTAGTTGGCGGATATGGTTACGGCTATGGATATGGCGGCTGGGGCTGGTCGCCATTCTCATTTTTCGCACCAGGTCCCAATGTGGCTGTTGGGATCGGCGGAGGATTTGACACTCTCCTTTTCTTCATGTTTCTCGGGGCTGCTGCAGCTTTTGTCAGGAGATTTACCGGCGGATCAAGAGACGACGACGACGATTACTAGATATCAGACCGCCTCGATACATGTTGTAAAGTATGCATCATTGGATCCTGTGTATGAGTTATCTTAGCCAGACTTTCAAATGCTAGGAAGAGACCAACATGGGACATATTCTTAACTTCACCTATCTTTGTAATCGAAATGTGTTACTGGTCCAAGTGATCTTCAGTTGAATCTATGTAAAACATGGATGAATTTTGTTAGTCTGCAAAAGCTGTATACAAATTCCCCCATCTGATGGGCTAAGATTCGGTTTTCGTCTAAATTCTGTATGCTGCAGCAAACGAACCAGTTTTATTTGTTTCATCAGAAGGAAAGATCTAAACATACATTCCATGTCGTTGCGGAAACTCGGATATGTCATAGATCCAAGTAGTTACATAGAAACATCATGTGTGATCATCATTACAGAGTTTGTAAGAAATGTTGATGAGCAGGAAGAGCCTGCCTATGATTTTTAGCTGCACTTCCCTGTGTGCAACGAACAGGGCACACATGATTGTAAGCCAACGCTCGTTCGCTCACAGGTAAAGATCGTCAACAATGAAATCTAGACATGCCGGACAGAACATGTCTCGTTATGCGAGCAGAGTCTCGATGGCTGAGAATGGCAATACCGCAGGAAAGATCGTTCGCCACGAAAACGGCACTTCCTCCAGGACTGTGTGCATATCGAGTCGATGGATTGTGCGCATCTTCATTGGTCAAGTAGCTTCACTGCTGCAATTATTGGTATCTTTTCTCTCAACTTTTGTGTTATTGCAACCCTCACAGTCATGACCCCAGCTGCAGGGCCAGTGAGCTTGACCTTGACGACATAATCATCATCGATCTGAACGAGTTCCAAAGCTCCGCCTCCCGTTCCCGCAAGATACGGCCTTATTTCAGACAGTAGCTGCAGACAGAACGCGAGATTTTCAGAAACAAAAAGAGATGTTTCGTCACAATCAGATAGATCAGCCGGAACAGTCAGTTCATCTTACCTTCTCTACGTTCTCAGGATTCAACTCTAGACCAGTCTCAGTGTCCGTGATCTGTTCGACATCCATGATCTCCGGAATTTTATCTCGCAGCCGGGTTTCGATACCCATCCTGAGAGTCATTGCAGAGCTTGGACATGATCCACACGCTCCTTGCAACTTCAGTATAACAACCAGGCCATCTATCTCATGCAACGCAACATTGCCTCCGTCCGCCATCAAGCTCGGCCTCACCTCGTCCAGAACCTTCTCCACATTCTCTTCTGTCAACGGAAGAATGCGGACTAGCCCTGCGCATTGGGAGAGCTGCCCCGTAAAAAGGACCCGACAATACTCAACTCTGAATACAAAGATTTCACGAAAAAAAAGTTCGAACTTTGAAACCTATTGAGTACCAGACAAAGCAGCAGCATTCTTACCTGCACATCTTCTTCTTGTACGAGGCAAAGGAAAGGCAAGAGAGTTTCGGCCATTGAATTGGTCTCCGAAGCACGAAGCCTGCCTTGAGGTGACTCGACGGCTCTACACCCAAAGAAGCTCAAAATGTGGCGTTTTACTATTTAACTTTTGAGTTTACCACATTGCTAGTAGCAAGAATAGTGAGAGAACTCGAGCTTGTTTATAACCGTAGAAAATTAACATATCCATTGTCTAGATATTTTTGATCGGATATAGATATTCTAACGTGCTTATTGTGGTGCTTATGCTATCACCGTTTCATCATATGTAGGTTTCATTTGAGGAGAAATACTGAGATCACACAGAGCATTTTGTCTAACGGCACAAAGCGTGTACAAATTCAGCGAGTTCTAAGGTTCAAACATTGGCAATTATAATTATGGTAATTATAATTATGGTGTAAAAAATTTACCTTTTAAAAAAAACATTATTACTAACAAGAGTGGTGAATTTATAAAAGAAAAATTTATCGACCCATTAACATTCAAAATTTTAGCTTGAATACGAAAATTCTAACGTCAAAACTACCGGAGGGGAATACATTTGATGAAATAGAGAATGAAAAATCTTTACCATGGAAGCTGAAACCTGGGTCCTCTCTCTTGAAGAGAAGGAAGGCTTGACGAGAGACGAAGTGGACGTTGTTGATTTAAGAATCCCCTGCGTTTCGGTGCGAATGGAACCCATTGTCTCCTCCTGTGGCTGAAGGGTTTCGCTGGAGAATTTTCACCCTCTCCAAGGATCCATTAAGCTAATCCGATTTCTTAATGGAGGAAGGAAGATGGGCGTGTGGATAGAGAATTCGCGGCTGGCTAATAGTGAGAGAGAACCAGCCACGTCTCCCTCGGTATTTGGCAGGCATCGTAACGGATAGGAAGGGTAGGGTATTGGTAGAATATTATTCGTATCCTAATTTTCGGAGTTGAATCTATATTCTATTTTTTTTATCTTACAAATTTTTTATTGTTTGATTCATATTTTAAACTCCACTAGACCCGAGGTCTATAGAATTTGTAGGGTTCAATTTTTTAACGTGCTATTTTTTGATAATTTTACACACAAAATCAACTTCCATATACATATAGACCCAGTCAAAATCAACACGTCCTAGGATCCATACAGTAAAGATAGGGTGCTTGTGTATTCCAGTATTCCTCCCCTCCCTAGTATTTTTTTTGACGTGTTAATTTTGACTGGATCTATATTTGGGATCCCTAGTATTTGGCAGCTCCACTCCCATTGGCTCGTGATTTTTCTTTTGGCATGCACCGGGTCCCATCATCCTGCCTATGGTTTTAGGAACTCTGGATACGGTTTTAAAATCAGCAATTTCATTGTCCGAAAATATGGAACTTGAAAATTTTCATACAAGATTTTGTTTTCGGCTGAACAAAATAATCAAAATTTGACTCAGTTCTATTATTTAGTGGTGTAAAATTTATTTTTAAAATAATACCATAAATAAATAAAATAAGAACATATACATATTTATACAAAGTTTGGCCAACTCTTTTTAGAACGATCTTATGGGACATCTGGCTTCACAGGAATATAGTCATTTTTAGAGGAGAATTGAGCGACAAGAAGCTATTTACTCAAACCATTCTCTCGCATGCTAGAAAATGGCTGGTGTGGACAAAATCGCGACAAATTTTAGGTGGACAAAGCTTGTTGCTTTATCTGCAATCACATGGATCTTAAATAAGGAGATATTGCATGCCGAAAAAGGTCAATCCATAGCTTTCTCGGCATTCATGTACTTCTATGTTGTTGAGATTTGAGTATTTAGGCGAGATTTGTAAGTCCGTGTGTATTTTCTATAGATACACTCGTGGTAGGTTGTACATTTTTTATTCATATTAATAAAATACTTCAACTTACCAAAAAAATACCACATAAAATGCAACGATTTCGGTTTCAAAACCTGCGATGCAATGAATGTAGTAAGGTCACGTTAATTCACAAGGAATGGAATTAAGAATGGAGATAATGATAGAGAAGAACAAGAAGATATAAAAGAATGATAAATTCATGGTTAAATTCCTTTGATTCTCATGACGAGATTATCAATTTTAAATCTGGCCAATAAAATAATGGCTAGAGTCTCTAATTTATAGGTTAAAACGATGAATAAACTAATACAGAAATTGGCACCAATTTAAACACTAACCTAATCAATCAATTAATTTAGAGCCCAAAACTAATTAAAAGACTTAACAACTAAGCCTGCTAAATTATAAAACTGATCTTAGATTGGCCTGCATATTTTGACTTTGATCAATTTTTTTTGGACAAAAAGTTCCGTAACTTATAAATCAAAAAATCTTTCAAATTATTAATTAATTATTTTTATTTTTTAAAAAGTTATGAATATTTTTGTCCGAATTTGCCAAATTCAAAATATCACGATGTATGTGACCCTTTTCATTACATTTTGTATGAAAAGAAAATGACGATCAAGCTCAAACATCTTTGCCCTTTTTCCCGACAACCTGTCGAACCTTAATACATTTTAAAAAATATATTTATCGCATAGGATCCGGAAATCCCAACTGTTGGAATCACAGATCAAAATTCAAAATTTAATAATAGCTCATTCTTGCTGTTTTTCATAAGTAAATTCTTATTTCAATAATATAATAACATTTTAATAATCATGGCTACTAAATTTCTTATATCATGAAGTTGAAGTCGTAGTTTTCGTAAAATCATATTAAGACCCAGTCTAGCTGTTGCTTAATAGTAGTTCCCAAGGAAGCGGCTGCATTGGTTGGTCCGTATATACCGCAAGCTAAAATCATAAATAAGGTACGGAAACTCTTAGTAATAATGGAAATTATTGTCTTATTGATTTCTCAAACAGTTTATAGGTACGACCGTACCATTATGGACGAAGAAGATGATCGTTGAGAATTTCCGTGGAGTCATCTGATCTTTCTTCATTAGTCCTACTCGATTCAAATTCAAAATAATAGCCCAATAGGTGAATATTCGGTTACTTGATGTTTATTTATATAAGTAATTAATTTCTCTTTGGATTTGCATAAGTCCTCTATATACTGTGACAGGTTCAAAGCTGTCGCTTGGAGGACAGGCGGCTTCTGAACAAAAGGACACTAAATTTCCAAGCTGAGTACTAAAACTGATGGAGAGAAAGTCAGCTAAAAGCAACAATGACCACATCAGAAAAACAATGCAAATGCATGAATTTATATTTAAACACCAGATAACGTCTTAGAGTTAGATGTTACGTGATTCTTTTAATGATATTTTTTTCCTTCCACGGATTCAAAACTTCCATTTTTGGTTGACATAATCATTATATTTTGAGATTGAACATAAAATATAATTAACTCGCAGATCAGGGAACTCCATCGGTTATACAACGTCCAAAAAATGCTCACGGACGACCTCAGAAGGGAAACTAATCAAAACAAGAAACTATGGACAATACCCAGAAGCTCGAGGGAACCCGCATGGAACTACGAGGAGAAACTCTCCGTGATGTTCAAAAATGGACGTCGTTTAAGAGGTCGCGAAGAGGATAGGTGAATGGAGCTAACGTTAACCGGTACTTCTTGGTCCAGAGGTTGGATTCTCTGATCCAAAACGGAGCTTGAGTGTGAGAATTCCCCAGAATAATTATCGAGTTCATTAATTCATGTTCGAGTTATACGAGAATATTAAAAATTAATAAAACTTTCTTATTCGGCAAAAGATTTTTCCAACAACATCACTACGTAGTACGTACACTGCAAACCTTCCTTCTGGTTTTTTCTTGTCATGAGTGCGGATATTTCGGTTGATCTATTATTAAATATTTCTTTTGACACTATTTAAAATTTTTATTGAATTCAAATTTAGATAATTTGACCTAATAAATTTTTGGATATAGATAATATAAATTGTTTTTTGGATGTCGGTCTATTTGAGCCTTATCGGACCTTCTTTTTCCCAAATACTAACAAGGCTCCCATTTGGGCTCATGATGAAGCCCATAACCCAATATGACTTGTTCCAACGGCTAATTCTACTCGCTTCCAACCTTCCGAACGGGCAACGGCGAAAGATTTTGCTGGAAAAAAGAGCCTCTCGTTGTAGAAAGTATGGATGAAATCTGACTTTTAGTGTCGATAAAATCAATCAGACATGAACGATATTTGAGCCGAACTTGGAATTCTAAATCTGAATTTTGAGTCGTCAACGGATCATTATGTAATTGACTTGTCGTTACTTCAAATCAATTCGATGGAGTCTTGAGACATTAAAGTACTATTTACTTCCACTATTTGTTACTAATGGGTTTCGACAACTACACTTTTAGGATGAACACTTGAAGAAAAATGGAGTGAATTGGTTGTAGATTATGACAAGAACCCTTCTCTATTTATAGGTTTTCAAGTTTGCAAGAAACCTTTATCTCAAAAGGTATGATTCACAAAATGATAAGATATGTTCGTATGAAAAATTACATCAATTTTTCACATATGAGATGTCACATTTTTCATCACTTTTTATTAATGAAATGTCAACTTTTCCATCCAATTTTTCATTTGTTTATTTAATTTGTTAACCATTCATATTACTTGGATTATGAGATGTCATTTGGTTACGAAATAAAACATCATCAAGCCAAGAAACACCAACACCTCTTGTTTGCAAAAATATTTTGATTTTTTTAACTCAGTACTGAGTAACTCAGAGCGTGGATTAAAATTTTTAGGGGTAGTTTTTTAATAGTATTTTTTTCATTCGTAAGATTTGAACGCAATACATCTTTATGAGAATTCAACTCGCTTACCGTTCGAGTAACTCCAAGATATGTCGGTGAATTTATTAATAGAAAATTTTACAATAATCTCTCTACAAATATGACTTAATATACTCAATATCTAAGATTATATTAAATAATACCATTAAATTAGTCGTTTATATTGAGGTAAAAATATTTTGTGGTCATTCAAATATACCTCAGTTGAGTAGATATTAAGTGTCTCTCATCATCACTTACATTGTGCTTTCCAAAAACATTTACCGAAATTGCAAAAGAATGCCTAAAATACTTCCTCAATTGGAACGACATCTACCTGAAATTTCACGTTAGCCCATCTCTTTAACTGACTTGCACACCGTTGAAAACGTGCTCTCCTTTTTAACTTTTGGGTTAATTTAAGTGGTTACTTTCTTCACGTTAAGGTCCCAACACAAGTTGATCATTATAGTCGCAAACTTCTAGAATCGGAAGTAGGTAAAATGTGAAGCGTGATACCGTGTTATTGAGACCGGATTGAGTGGGGACTAAAGAAAATTTGTCCCCAGGTGGGAACTACATTTTGAACTATTAGATTT
The DNA here is from genome assembly GCA_963995505.1 of Hypericum androsaemum. Lineage (NCBI taxonomy): Eukaryota > Viridiplantae > Streptophyta > Magnoliopsida > Malpighiales > Hypericaceae > Hypericum > Hypericum androsaemum. Next base: position 3,222,896 of record OZ023190.1, on the reverse strand, counting down.
GATTATCTTTAAATTTGATGGTCAATAGCCTATCAGGTGATATTGGTTTGTATGTGAAGTGATATTAGTTTGCAAGATGCTGGTTTATATATGAAGTGATATTGGTTTGCATATAAAGTGATATTGGTTTGCATGTGTAGTGATATTGGTTTGAGTTAGTCCCCATGGGTGGAGACTAGCCCAGTCCCCACCAAATCCGCCCCCCATGTTACTGAGCAAAATTGTAGAAGCAATTTTTTTTTGTAAGTAAATTTTTTTTTGGAATTACCTTTGCACACTTTGATATTTGTATTTCTGTAAATCGACTAATAAAAATTGTGTATGAAAAATTTTCATTGACCAAATTTTAGTGTCAATTTATATTCAGATTCGATACATCTTGTTAAAATAACTCTTAAATTATTTTATCGTAGTAGTGCTTGTTTTTAGGGATAATTATTGTCAGGTCTCTGGTGTTTGGTATATTCGGTGCTCAGCCCCCTGTCTTACGAAAATCAATTAAAAACTCTCCGAAGTTTAGTTTTAGTATACTCTCAGGCCCCTTGCTGACGTAATCAATTATTTTTTAAGGAAATGGTGTTCTACCCTTGACAAATAAATAAAAAATTAATTTATCTTCTTCCCCAACGAAAATCCACCGACCACAGCAAGTACCTCTACGCGGAGGACGACGAGGTCTCCGTCTCCCAGGACCAAAATGGTCCTCCAAGAACGCCCGGTGGACAGTGGAGCCGGTCTCCAGCGCCGACAACGTGATCTGCCTCAAGTCCTACTACGGAAAGTACCTGACTGCCTCAAACCAGCTCTTCCTCCTCGGGATGATTGGTCGTAAGGCACTCCAGACTGCGCCTGCCCAGTTGGACTCGTCGCTAGAGTGGGAGCCCATCCGGGAGGGCGCCCATGTGAAGCTCAAGACAAGGTACGGCTCAGAGCTAACGGCGGGTTGCCGCCGTGGAGGACGTCGTTGTGCCCATTCTTCCGGTGGGCCAGCCCAAACCTGCCGTGGCCCCACAGCACTAGGACTCGTCGAATTACGAGTCGTCGACATCTGTATCCCCCAGATTCTTCCCCAGAACTCAAATTGGGGAAAAACAGTGCTGCGGTGATTACCTGAAATTGGTGTCAAGCCACGACAAACGAGGACGGCGAGCTCCTCAACAACCGATGTGAAGATGGCAAGGTAGTGGGGGGCGAAGAGGGTGAAATCGGGACAAAAGGAAAAGTTAGGGTTGATGGCTTCAAAATTGCGGATTTTGCTTTCTGAAGAGTTTGGATTGATGGAAATTCAGCAGAGAAGGAAGAGATTTAGGTCGATCAGAAATCTAGAGTTTTAGTTGAAAATTTTGGTTGATTTGGTTGATTCAGGTTGAAACGATCGCCGGAGGAGGACTCATGTGGCCAGAGAGAAGGAGATAGGTGTATAATGATCATTTTAGTAATAAAATAATAATATATTGACCACTGACGTTAGCGAGGGGCCTAAGAGTATAGTAAAACTAAACTTCGGGAAATTTTTAATCGATTTTCGTAAGACATGGGACTGAGCACTGAATATACCAAACATCAGGGGCCTGACAGTAATTATCTCTTATTTTTATTATCTTGCTTTAATTGTGATAAATGTTTAGGATATACCTCTATTAAATTTATGATGCACTGAGAACCAAGGTTTTAAAAAATGACTAGAGGTCGACTCGAAATTTGGTCCAACGTCTGAGTCAACTGGTTCGAGCAGACTTTTTATTTTTGTTACTACTTAAATTAATATATAGACTAAATAGTCAAAATATAGGTTTCAAATTTTATATTTAAGAAATGCCGACCAATTTATTTCATATCCAGTCCACTTTTCTTTATCGATTTGGAGAAATCGAGTGTGTGATATGATTTTTTTATTTTATTTTGTATTAATTTGGAAAAAGTTCAATTGGACATGGCGCGTTGAGACAAAATTAGCTTGAATTGTCCGGTTCGACCAGATTTCAGGCAGTTTGCAAGGTGAACATGTGAACCCCCAAACTCGAAACAGAAAAATTATTGATTCGTAATTTGACCGGTCAAGCCATATTTTTAAAACCTTGTTAGAACGTCATCTATCTGCAGTTTCACGTTAGTCCACATCATTTCTACAACAATCATTGAAATGTATTTTCCCCTGTTACATTTGGAACTAATTTAAGTGGTTCGGTACCAATAAGAGGTATCTCGATTAGTCAATATGGTGATTTTTGATAATAGGGGTATAAACAAAAACATATTAATGATATTATTTATTGGTATGATTTCAATTGTGCTTGATTATAAATAATAGAAATTAAAATAAGGGCAAATTACCTTCACGTCCCTGTACCATGGTCACCCTCCCCCTAGGGTCCCTGGATTTTGGAAAATAATTTTTTCGTCCCTAAGTTTTGATGATAATAGACTCTCGGATCTCTGGAGGCAGAATATTCCATATTCTCCAATGATACCCCACCTGAAAAGACTAAAATGCCCTTCCCACTTAAAAAAAATCACCTTTCCTTCCCCCCTCATCTTCTTCCCCCCACTTATCTCCTTCCTCACACCTTCAACCTTCGACCAAAATTTCAAATCAAACAAATAAATAAATTACCAAAACTAGGAATCTTTTTCCTTAAATCTAAACACCATAAAGCAATCATCTTTAAGACAATTAAGTCAACATTTTGGGATTTGTTTCCAGTTCCCAGTTCTCACCTCCCTTAACTTCACATCTATCTTCAGATCTGAAAAGGGTCCAATAAGCCAGACAAGGAAAATGCCATTTCTAACTGTATCACTTAATCGAATCTTGTAAAAAGTCAAAATTTCAGATCTGGGTACTTTTTATTTTGGGAGGGGATGGGGAAGAAGTGGTGGGCGGTTTAGTGTGTATTAAACGACCCCAACAACAAAATGGACCCCACCAGCGATTTCAACCATAGCCTCCGTCCACCGCTCGGCCTCCCACCGGAGGACACTCCCATCTCAGCCGCGGAGTTCTCTCTCTCGCTCCTCTCCCCCAATCCCGAAGAGTTCTCTCTCTCGCTCCTCTCCAGAGATCTCCCGCCTCGTTGCACTCTCCAACATCATTGCCACCGTGGCGGCGTTCGTCTCCGGTGACAATCGGGCCCAGGGGAGAGGCAGAGAGGAAGGCGATTGGTGGATCTGGAGTGGACAAAATTTCCAGTTGGCATTTCGAACATGAATAATGGGGAGGTTTAATTCCAAGATTCTCAGCTTCATAGTGTCTAATTGAAATTCAATTTCTTGGGTTTCGATAGGTTCCTGGAAAATTAAGATGATTTTTTTTGGAACGAAGGAAAGAGAATTTTTTAGTATTTTTTTAAGTGGAGGGCATTTTGGTCATTTTAAGTGGGAGTTCGCCGGAGAATATGGAATATTCCGGTACCAGGGACTCGAGAGTCTATTATCATCAAAATTTAGGGACGGGACAATCATTTTCCAAAAGTGAGGGACCCTAGGGGAAGGGTGACCAAATGTCAAGGATGTGAGAGTAATTTGCCCTTAAAATAATTAAGTAGTTCTGTTTCTTCACGTGTACGATTAGGCCCGAAAAGAGGTCGATCATTGCAATTCTCGCCAACTCTTAGAAGCGGAAGTAGGTGAAATGTTGTCGCTTTTCTCGAAAGAGGGTCCCATTTTCCCACCAAGTCCATATGCGTGCGGCTGGCATGGATTTGGTGGTAGGTAAGATCCGACGTGGCATTTGTTGGTGGCTTCATCCACGTCACTGAGAAATCCGTTTTTTAGACCACATGATGGTTGAAGTAAGACTTTCGAAAAGATGGCAAAATTTTCACAAGGGTTTTTGTCCAAAATTGTGTTACAGTATAATTTTATTCTCAAAATGGTGTTATTATTAGAAAAATTCCGGATATGGTGTTTCTCTTTCTTCAGATCAAAATTTTTTTTGACTTGAGACCAAAATAAAAAAAATGACTTTCAATATGGAATTTTTTTTCCGACCTCGGACCAAGTACCTTAGTAAATAGTGAAAAAACTTCGAACTGTAGCATTTTTGAAAAATCTTCATACTGTGGCAAATAGTGAAAAACCTTCGTACTGTAGCATTTTTGAAAATTGTTGTTAACATAATAAAATTTTTTAAAAACTCGAAAAATGGGTTTTAGATTCTTCGAATTTTACAAATTTTTGTACTGTAGCACCATTATTTTTGTTAAAATAATAAAAAATTTAAAAATGGATCTTAAATTCTTCTATTTTTGAAAATTTTCTATTGTAGCACTATTATTTTTGTTAAAATAATAAAAAATCTAAAAAAAATCGAAAAATTGGTATTAGATTCTTCTTATATTTTTCAAAAATTTCGTACTGTAGCACCAATATTTTTGTTAAAATAATGAAAAATCTAAAAAAACTTCGAAAATGGATCTTAGATTTTTCTTCTAGTTTTGAAAAAATTCGTACTCTAGGACCATTATTTTTGTTAAAATAATGAAAAATCTAAAAAATTCAAAAAATGGGTCTTAGTGCTACAGTGTACTTACATTATCTTCGTCAGTTTTTCCATTTTCGTGCAACAGTACGATTTTACTATTTGCTACAGTACGCTTCACTATTTGCTATAGTAAAATAATGGCCATAGGTCGAAAAATATTTTCGATTTTGGTCCCTGGTCGAAATGATTCTTTCGACTACGGAAGTCAAAAAAAATTTCTATAAATTTCGACCTGCGCTCCCTAGGTTGAAAATATTTTTGGACCTGAGAAAGGAACACCATTTTGGGAATTTCTTAAACAGTAACACCATATTGGGCAAAAACTCTTGATAATTACACTATTATATTATTAATGACTCGAATTTGATATCTCTTAGTTAAACTAAAAAATATCCTCGTAGTAGGCGTCCTTTATGAGATTAGCACAGCAGCTCTCTTTGGTAATTTAGGTTGATGATTTAGTGGCTTTTTATAACTACATAGGGTGGACCTATGAGTCATGTAATTAGTGGGTGCCGTCAATTTTGCGATGTTAAGGTTAATATAAGTTTACTATTCTTTTTCGTCGGTAATTTTTTCTCGTTGGATTTTATCGCAGGGGATTTTGATGAAATCGGCAGTCGTAACCTTGACTAAGATATTCCACACTAAAGAGATTGTAAATACTATAATTAATAAAATCATACTTATGATTTAATATATTAAATAATTTGAGAATGAATTAAATATGGATGGACATACATGAAATTGATAACGAGTTAAAAATGGATGGATATACATGAAAATTTATTATGGTACATCCAAGAATGATTTGGTGAGTCTCCTCAATTTGCTTTCTCTTTCTGAAATTTTATTAAAACATAATTGTTAAAATATTGTCATTTAGTGTGGACTGTGGATGAATCATAGTAAATCTTCCACGTCAACAATAAATTACTAAACTACCCTTTACCAACTCCAATGTATCCATCACTTCGAAAAAATGGAGCCCAAATTAGGTGAGGGAAAGGAAAGAACAATGGATCAAGTTGGCCCGATCCGCTTGCTCCAACTACTGTTGACCACCTGGGAGAAGATATCTTTTGCTTTTTATCTCAATTAAAAAGAATACGTTTCCAGTTTATTTGGTCCCAAATCAAAGTACAAAAGTAGAATCGAATTAAAAAAATGTACAAAAGTAGAATAACATTAATTAAACTCAAATATATTAATTTTAGTAAATGAACAGGAGTGTGGATGAGCGTAGAAAGGGTAAAGGGGTGGTTTAGTGTAACTAAACGAGATCGGATTGACTGGAGACTAAATAAATTTTGTCCCGAGCTGGAGACTAAATTTTGGGCCATCAGATTTGATTGTCTTTAAATTTGATGGTCAATAACTTATTATATGATATTAGTTTGCATGTAAAGTGATTGATTTGCATGAAACTGGTTTACATGTGAAATGATATTGATTTGTATCTGAAGTGATATTGGTTTGGATTAGTCTCTATTGGTGAGGACTAATTCAGTCTCTACCAAATCCGCCTCATAAACATATCGAAAAATACAAAATACAACGAGAGAGGAGCCAACCTTACCATAAAAAAGACTGCGCTCATTGGACCCTGGTATTAGTGCGCTAATCTGAAAAAAAATTTATGGAGTTCGAATTATGGTGCCATATGAGATCATTTGTCACATACTTGCTAGAACTATTTTTGGTGTCATATGAGATGATGATTCGGCATGAATAATGTTAATAATTTATAATTATAAAGAGATATTAAAGTAATTCATTTGGTGCCACGCCAGCACTTTCCGGGTAAGTAATTTGTCTACGCGGCATGCCACATCGGTCAAAAAATGGTGACGTTTCGACGTAAGAATTTCCTATGGAGTTGATTAGACTCATGCAATTGTCCGAGCATTTAATTGATGTATCTGTGAAATCACAAAAGATCTTTTATAAGTTTTAAACCACAAATCTATATGTGTCAAATCGTTTAACTTTTCTCAATTATAAAACTTGCAAACTTTTTGTCCAAATCTGTAACATAACTTATTTCTTGGTAAACTAAAATTTAAAATCTAATTACATTAAAACCATCTTTACCAACCGATTTGGTGGTTCGATTTTGGTTTATACGACATAGTATCCGGTCAATAGAGTCGAGTAATTTAGATTTTAGCCTAATGGTTAATAGAATTTTTGAAAGGCGATAAAGTTATCTCAACAAGTATTTAACACTGCTGTGTTCCTAAATATTTGAATTTGAGAGATGATTAACTAGAACAATTCTTTCACCAGTTATCACTCTCAAGTATTAAGAACCACGCTAGTGCACTCAAACTAACGGTAATTTCCCAACGTACCCTCCCACCAGCTCCCATTTCACACGTCAAGTGTTACAAAGCATTAAAAAATAATACTTGGTAGTTAGTTTGGTATAAGACTTAAATTCATCTAAACAAATCTTGACTTAAGTTATAAAAAATTTATAGTCTAACAACACAAATTATTATAAATATTTAAGAGATCTAAAATTCAAATCCTAATATTGTTAGGGAGTAAAATTTACCTTCCACAAAAAATCTTGAATTAAACTCTAAGAATGTAAAATTCCCGAACCAACTCTAGAAAAATATCCGACGGTATCGTATTCCCTTGTCCGGTCACCAAATAGCTATATTATGGATCAACCAATTCCCAACCCAACTCAGGGAAGAAGAAGCAAATAGAACCCACCAGACCATCTCCCAACTCCTTCCTACCTCTCTTTAATGGAAACCCAAACCCTAAACCCTCAAAAGGACGAGCTGAACGTGGAGGAGGAGGAGTTCATTTTCCGCTCCAAGCTCCCGGACATCCACATCCCGACCTACCTCCCCCTCCACGACTACTGCTTCGAGAAGGTTTCCCGGTTCAGGGACCGCCCCTGCGTGATCGATGGCGCCACCGGCGAGACGTACAGCTATTCTCAGGTGGAGCTCACGTCCCGGCGGGTGGGCGCCGGGATGCTGAAGATTGGAGTTCAGCACGGCGACGTCGTGATGCTTCTGTTGCAGAACACGCCGGAGTTCGTGTTCGCCTTCCTCGGCGCGTCCATCTGCGGCGCCATGAGCACGACGGTGAACCCGTTCTACACCCCCGCTGAGATCGCCAAGCAGGCCGCCGCCTCCCGCGCCAAGCTCATCATAACGCAGGTTTTTTTTGTTGCAACTCTGTTTTTTTCGTATTTAAAGTCGAGTATTATTGGTGTAACTTTATTTTTTTTAACAACGCAGGGGGCCTACGTGGACAAGGTCAAGGGGTTGGGGACCGAGTCCGGGGTCAAGATCATGACGACGGACTCTGTGCAGGACGGTTGCTTGCAATTCACCGAGCTGATTAATTCAGACGAGGATGACGTCCTTTTGAGAGTGACTATCTCCCCGGACGACGTAGTGACTTTGCCCTACTCTTCCGGGACGACCGGACTCCCGAAAGGCGTCATGCTCACCCACGAGGGCCTAGTCACTAGTGTGGCCCAGCAGGTGGACGGCGACAATCCTAACCTGTACTTACACGAGGAAGACGTGATCCTTTGTGTGTTGTGTTGGAGAATTGGTTTATTAACCAAGGAAGAGATGGCCCAATACAAGTGAGTGTATTGGGCTTTGGCCCAAATATTTAATTAGAGGGAGAATCCTAATTAAATATAATAACTAAGTAATTAGTGGGCAACTTTGAGCTAATTTAATTGAAGGTCACACCAATTGATTTTGGGTGTTTGTGAGGTCAATACGAAGCTCGTTGATAGAGCTTCGTAACGATGTATAACACTTGCGAAAATCCAATTCTCGGGGTGAATAAAAATTGGCTTTAAAGTGGTATGGTTGTTATTAAAATAAGCACAATCCCACATTGGTTAGCGCACCATGCTGAGACAAGTTTATAAGGGACTAGAAGTCTAGCATGGGTAAACTGGTGGAGAAGGGAGAGGCTTCTCGCGCCGTCCGTCCGTCCGTCCGTCCGGCTCGGCTCGGCTCGGCACGCACGCACGCGCGCGCGCCCCGCCCCGCCCCGACCCGGGCCGGGCCGGGCTCGGGCTCGGGCTCGGGCTCGGGCTCGGGCTCGGGTGCGGGTGCGGGTGCGGGTTGCGGGAATTGTTCCAGGGCCTTATCTTTTTAGAACTGGGCCGAACTTGTTGTAGCGATCATAGGCCCAAAAAGTCCTCTGGGCTTCTTGGACTTCCGTTTGGACAAGCCCACACTCTGGAACCTTCTTCACCTTCCAGGTGGCTTTGAATTTAAATTTCGAATTTAAATTCAAACCAATAAATGGGATAACAGCCTAATGAATATGGGGGTTTTATGGGTCTTGTAACAGCCCATTTAATGGGTGGGTTAATGGCCCTATTAAATCCGAATTTGGCTGTTGGAGGTCCAAGGCTGCCTATAAAAGGAGCCCACCTCCTTCATTCCAAATCATCCCAGCTCACACTCTTCCTTGAGCTCTCTACTTCTCCCTCCATAGCATAGCATTTCTCACTTTCATTTGTGTCGGAGTTCTAAGGCTACGAAAGGTTCGAAAGGTGTACGAAAGTGCTTCCTTTGTACACGAGGTTGGGCGTTGTACCTTGGGAACTCTCTTACCCACGGAGGCCTGAAGCATATAGGCGGGTAATAAGAGTTTAAGGGCACACGGTAAAACTGTGGCCTCGTCCAGGATTGCATCCGAAATCCCTAGCTCGAAGAAGACGGTTGTACACACTTACTCACAAGTGTGATTGTGAGCATACCTCTAAACTCTTCTCTTTATATGCTTACGATTTATATTTGCATACTCGTATTAAACCATTATTTACTAATATTTGTTTCATCAATCTTAAACTCTTATTATTCATAAATATTAGTAGATTATGGTGACTATTTAGAAAATATATATAAGATTCGCCTACGTACTTTAATCATCTTTTCGAGAACGATTAATTGTCTACTGGGTTGTTCATGCAATTAATAATTTTCACGTTGCAGTTTTGAATTTTAATTGTATTTGCTCACTGGTAAGATAATTAATAGAGTTATCGTTATAATTTATTTCACCAATTGATTATAATCTTGTAGCTCGGGGTAAGTATTTACCTGTTACGATCGTTACTGATCATTCAAAGTGCAGAATATTGTGGGGTTCGAACCAATTAAGTACTAGTTTAATTGGTATTGTTGAAACTGGTTTCTTACTAAATTCTATATTTTTTAGATGGCTGATAACAACTCTCCCCCACTCAACAACTCCGGTGCGACGAACACCGATAACGACAACTTGAACGAGGAGGTTCCTGTTGTGAGGGCTAGCGGCGCTGAGGCCGTAATGCCGGGTCATAGACACCCAATGCCACTGCCGTACTCTTATCTTGAGAAACCGGAAAAGTTCAAGAGTGGAAATTTCAAGAGATGGCAACAAAAAATGTTGTTCTACTTGACCGCCTTGAACTTTAGCCGGTATGTCAAGGAAGAGAAACCCAAAGAGAATGTGAGTGATCCGCATCAAACTGCGATCCACAGCGCATGGGTACATGAAGATTACCTATGTCGCAACTATATATTGGGTTCTCTCGACGATTCGCTTTACGGCGTCTACTATACCAAAGAAACGTCTAAGGATCTTTGGGAATCGTTGGAGCACAAATATAAAGTTGACGACGCCGGTGCAAAGAAATTTGTGGCCGGGCGCTTCCACGACTATCGGATGGTCGATGGAAAGAGCGTTGTGGAACAATGCGAAGAGTTGCAATTGATCTTTCATGATCTTGCAACGGAGGAAATGGCCATCAATGATGCCCTCCAAGTGGCGATGGTAATTGAGAAATTACCACCATCTTGGAAGGACTTCAAGATGTACCTCAAGCACAAGAGGAAGAAGATGACTCTCGAGGACCTTATCCGAAGGTTGCGCATCGAGCAAGACAACCGAAAGGTTGATAAGAAACCAAGTGGCATGGTTGCTAAGGCCAATGTGGTCGAGACCGGGGGGAGCTTCCGTGGGAACAAGCGGAAACGCTCAAATGACACCAAGGGAGATGCTCAGAACAAGAGCTTTACTGGTGCCTGCTTTGTTTGCAACAAGACCGGCCATCGTGCCAAAGATTGCTACAAACGTCTAGCCGCGGAGGGTAAGAAGACGGCAGGACCAAGCAAGGGCAAGAAGAAGAAGCCCGCCAATGCTAACATTGCGGAGGCTAGCTTGAGCTCCGACCTCGATGAGATGCACCTCACGGCCGTTGTGTCCGAGGTGAACCTCGTGGGTGGGAACTCGAAGGAATGGTGGGTGGACACGGGGGCTACCCGCCACATTTGTGCCAACAAATGGATGTTCAAGACCTATCAACCGGTCGATGATGAGAACTGCTACATGGGAAATTCTGCAGTCTCGAAGGTTGAAGGCAAGGGGACGGTCATGCTGAAGATGACCTCGGGCAAGGAGCTGACCTTGACTGATGTGCTGCATGTGCCCGAGATTCGAAAGAATCTTATCTCCGGAGTGGTGCTCAACAAGAGGGGCTTTCGGCTTGTGTTCGAGTCCGACAAGGTCATCATGTCCAAGGGAGGGATGTTCGTTGGCAAGGGTTACTTGACCAACAATCTTTTTAAGATGAGTGTAATGACTTTAGCTCCCAAGGCAAAGTCTAGTGATAAGATTGATGTGGGTGCCGCCAATAAGGCTAGCACGAGCAATAATGTAATGAATGTTGCCGATAAGGCCAATGAGAAAGTGAAGGTTGCTTATTCTCGGGATTCGTCATATTTGTGGCATGGTAGACTGGGTCATGTGAACTATAAGTCTTTGCAAAGGCTAATATCACTTAACCTACTACCAAAGTTTAACATCGATCACAAACATAAGTGCGAGACTTGTGTTAAGGCCAAGTACGCCAAAGCATCTTCCCACTCGATTGAGCGAAGGACGGAACCGTTGGATTTAATCCACACCGATGTATGTGATTTAAAATACGTACAAACGCGTGGCGGTAAAAATTATTTTATAACTTTTATCGATGATTGTACGAGGTATTGCTATGTCTACTTGATGAGAAGTAAAGACGAAGCAATAGACATGTTCATTCACTATAAGAATGAAGTTGAGAACCAACTTGGCAAGAAGATCAAAAATCTTCGAAGTGACCGAGGTGGTGAATATGAATCTCCATTTGCACAAGTTTGTGCCGAGAATGGAATCATTCATCAAACCACGGCGCCTTATTCTCCCGAGCAAAATGGAATTGCGGAAAGGAAGAATAGGACGCTTAAGGGAATGATGAATGCGATGCTTATCAGTTCCGGATTACCAAGAAATTTGTGGGGGGAAGCGGTGCTTTCGGCCAACTATGTGCTCAACAGGGTACCACATAAAAAGTTGGCTAAAACACCTTACGAATTATGGAAAGGTCATGCGCCTAGCTATAAGTTCCTAAGAGTTTGGGGATGTCTTGCTAAGGTTCCGATCCCACCTCCTAAAAGGACAAGGATAGGACCCAAGACGGTGGATTGTGTGTTTATCGGTTATGCACAAGATAGTGCTGCATATCGATTCTTGGTACACAAGTCAGATAACTCTGATATCCATGTAAATACTATCATAGAAGCTAGGGATGCTTCATTCTTTGAGGAAACCTTTCCTCACAAAGCTCGAACTGGTGTTGACCGTCAAGTTGACCAAAGTGGAAGCAATGTGGGGGGAGAGAAACCTCAAGATGAAGTTGAAGAGCCTAGGCGTGGGAAAAGGGCTAGAAAAGAAAAGTCTTTCGGATCAGATTTTCTAACATATCTTTAGAAAAGGATCCAGTAACCTACAAAGAAGCAATGTCTTCTACAGACTCTGCTCTTTGGAAGGAAGCGGTGAATAGTGAGATAGAGTCTATCTTACATAATCACACTTGGGAACTAGTAGATCTACCTCCGGGTAGTAAACCACTAGGCCATAAGTGGATCTTCAAAAAGAAGATGAAGCCTGATGGTACAGTGGATAAGTACAAGGCGAGACTTGTTGTTAAAGGCTACAAGCAAACTGAGGGTGTTGATTATTTTGACACATATGCTCATGTCTCCAGGAAAACGTCTATTAGGTTAGTCATAGCCTTGGCGGCTTTGTTTAACCTAGAGATCCATCAAATGGATGTGAAGACGGCCTTCCTTAATGGAGATTTGGAAGAGGAGATTTACATGGAGCAACCCGAAGGGTTTGTGGTTTCAGGTAAAGAACATAAGGTGTGTAAACTTGTAAAATCCTTGTATGGACTAAAACAAGCACCTAAACAATGGCACGAAAAGTTTGATAGTGTAATGCTATCTAACGGGTTTCAGATAAACCAATGTGATAAATGTGTCTACGTGAAAGGAGATGATAACGACTATGTGATAGTTTGTCTCTACGTAGATGACATGTTGATCGTGGGTAATAATGATAATATCAAAGTTACCAAGAAAATGTTGTCACAAAATTTCGATATGAAAGACTTGGGACAAGCTGATGTAATACTTGGGATGAAAATCACTAAGACTTCAGAAGGTTACGCGCTTTCCCAAGGTCACTATGTCGAAAAGATACTTGACAAATTCGATAAGGATAGCAATGTAATTGCGAGAACTCCTATGGAAGTGGTGTCGAGTCTCTGCAAGAATCGCGGAGAGAGTGTGAGACAACTAGAATATTCTAGAGTTATAGGCAGTCTAATGTACCTCATGGACTGTACTAGACCAGATATTGCAAACTCGGTTAACAGATTATCGAGATATACGAGTAATCCCAATTATGAACATTGGAAAGCGATAGTTAGAGTCCTTAGATATCTAAGGTACACTGCTAACTTTGGATTACACTATACGAGACATCCAGCCGTTCTGGAAGGGTATTCAGACGCGACTGGATCTCGGACTCCAAGAATATAAAATCCACTAGCGGATACATATTTACATTTGGAGGAGCAGCGGTCTCGTGGAGATCATGCAAACAAACTTGCATTGCTAGATCAACTATGGAATCAGAATTCATAGCGTTGGATCTTGCAGCTGAAGAGGCGGATTGGCTCCGAAGTTTCTTGGAGGACATTCCGATGTGGTCAAAACCAGTGCCTCCCATTAGCGTGCACTGTGATAGTCAATCAGCTATTGGAAGAGCACAAAATAATGTGTATAATGGAAAGTCTAGACACATACGTCGTAGACATAAATCCGTGAGAACGTTATTGAGAACGGGTGTGATATCTTTAGACTATGTAAAGTCAAAAGAGAACATCGCGGATCCATTAACTAAGGGTCTAACGAGAGACCAAGTTGAGGTATCATCGAGGGGAATGGGATTAAAGCCCACGAAATGACCTAAACCCATGATGGCAACCCAACCTGGATCGTAAATCCTGATCTGCAGGTTCAAAGGGACAACCGAATTGTGAGGCTAGGGTCGAACAAAGCACTCGAGAAATTGAGTTCCTTGCCCATTCCTGTGATGGAAGAGTGATAGACCTGTCCATGTGAAGGTTAAGCTTTAAGCTTTTAATGATCCTTATACTTCGAGTATATATATAAGTGGGGTATGGCAGGATACTCCTTATAAGAGATCACCTATATCGAATGTGAAGGGGCCGCTTCTATGAGATGAGTTAAGGGCTAAATCTCTAGAGCATTCGATGATGTTTCCAAGGCAGTCCAGGGCCAAAATGGACAACAACGAAAGAACCTAGTAGTGGTTTGAGAAGGAGTTGTGTGAGTACCTTTGTCTTGGTATACATGAAACGCCGAACAGTTCAAGGCATCGCGTCCACTGGTTGGCAAGTATATCCGAAGGTATTTCACTAAGGAAGGTTCAAGGCTTTCAACCACCGTTCCTGATGCAACAAATTCTCGCAGAACTCCAAGTTGCATGTAGCATTGGTAGGCTCATATTATATATAAACCAATTTGCATTCATGTGGGGGATTGTTGGAGAATTGGTTTATTAACCAAGGAAGAGATGGCCCAATACAAGTGAGTGTATTGGGCTTTGGCCCAAATATTTAATTAGAGGGAGAATCCTAATTAAATATAATAACTAAGTAATTAGTGGGCAACTTTGAGCTAATTTAATTGAAGGTCAGACCAATTGATTTTGGGTGTCTGTGAGGTCAATACGAAGCTCGTTGATAGAGCTTCGTAACGATGTATAACACTTGCGAAAATCCAATTCTCGGGGTGAATAAAAATTGGCTTTAAAGTGGTATGGTTGTTATTAAAATAAGCACAATCCCACATTGGTTAGCGCACCATGCTGAGACAAGTTTATAAGGGACTAGAAGTCTAGCATGGGTAAACTGGTGGAGAAGGGAGAGGCTTCTCGCGCCGTCCGTCCGTCCGTCCGTCCGGCTCGGCTCGGCTCGGCACGCACGCACGCGCGCGCGCCCCGCCCCGCCCCGTCCCGACCCGGGCCGGGCCGGGCTCGGGCTCGGGCTCGGGCTCGGGTGCGGGTGCGGGTGCGGGTTGCGGGAATTGTTCCAGGGCCTTATCTTTTTAGAACTGGGCCGAACTTGTTGTAGCGATCCTAGGCCCAAAAAGTCCTCTGGGCTTCTTGGACTTCCGTTTGGACAAGCCCACACTCTGGAACCTTCTTCACCTTCCAGGTGGCTTTGAATTTAAATTTCGAATTTAAATTCAAACCAATAAATGGGATAACAGCCTAATGAATATGGGGGTTTTATGGGTCTTGTAACAGCCCATTTAATGGGTGGGTTAATGGCCCTATTAAATCCGAATTTGGCTGTTGGAGGTCCAAGGCTGCCTATAAAAGGAGCCCACCTCCTTCATTCCAAATCATCCCAGCTCACACTCTTCCTTGAGCTCTCTACTTCTCCCTCCATAGCATAGCATTTCTCACTTTCATTTGTGTCGGAGTTCTAAGGCTACGAAAGGTTCGAAAGGTGTACGAAAGTGCTTCCTTTGTACACGAGGTTGGGCGTTGTACCTTGGGAACTCTCTTACCCACGGAGGCCTGAAGCATATAGGCGGGTAATAAGAGTTTAAGGGCACACGGTAAAACTGTGGCCTCGTCC
This sequence comes from Hypericum androsaemum, assembly GCA_963995505.1. Classification (NCBI taxonomy): domain Eukaryota; kingdom Viridiplantae; phylum Streptophyta; class Magnoliopsida; order Malpighiales; family Hypericaceae; genus Hypericum; species Hypericum androsaemum. The sequence goes on along the minus strand of OZ023190.1, from coordinate 3,207,372 downwards.
AGGATTGCATCCGAAATCCCTAGCTCGAAGAAGACGGTTGTACACACTTACTCACAAGTGTGATTGTGAGCATACCTCTAAACTCTTCTCTTTATATGCTTACGATTTATATTTGCATACTCGTATTAAACCATTATTTACTAATATTTGTTTCATCATGTTGCCCTTGTTCCACATCTACTCCCTCAATTCCGTGCTCCTATGCGGGTTACGTGTGGGGGCGACCATCCTAATGATGCAGAAATTTGATATCAACAATTTAATGGAGCTTGTGGAGAAGTACAAGGTGTCAATTGCACCGTTCGTCCCGCCCATCGTCCTCGCCATCGCGAAGAGCCCTGACGTCGACAAGTACGACCTGTCAACGATCAGGACGCTCATGTCCGGGGCCGCGCCCATGGGGAAGGAGCTTGAGGACACTGTCAGGGCTAAGTTGCCTAACGCCAAACTTGGGCAGGTAAATAACTATTTGGTACTCTTAAACAAGTGCCTATTAAGAAAAACCCACGTTCTAATTGGGAAACAATTTTTAATCCTTCCTTTACTTGTGACGTTACACTTTTGTAACCACACAAAATCTTTTTTGTATAAGATATTTTGAAATTTTTTAACTATTTTCAATTTTTATGTTAAAAATGATCTTAAATAATGTTGTTAGATGTATCTTTCAAAACTTTGCAATTTTCGTCCTTCTATCAATTGAAAGATACTCTATGGACCATTTCCCCTTTTGCTAAGTACAACCAACTTTCTCCAATAGATTGGAAGGTGATTTGCCCCACCAATTTTAAATAATTCAAAAACTTGATATATTAAATTAAACAAAAAATCATAAAATCTCCTACCACGCGAGTTCCAACAGGCAAAGAGAAGAAATCGTGACGGTTTTTCTTTTCCAACATTCGTAGGGATGGTACCGAACCCTATTTTGGACTAACTCATTTAAAGATATTTTTTCTATTTGTAAAATTTGAACCGGTTTTTTTTTTTACAATCCATATGTATATACTTACATACAGGGGTATGGGATGACAGAGGCAGGGCCGGTGCTGGCGATGTGCCTGGCGTTCGCGAAGGAGCCCTTCGAGATCAAATCCGGAGCGTGTGGCACAGTCTTCCGGAACGCCGAGATGAAGATCGTCGACCCGGACTCTGGCGCGTCGCTCCCACGCAACCAGCCAGGGGAGATTTGCATCCGGGGCAACCAAATCATGAGAGGTACATCTAACCCACCTTTAAATTTCTTTAATTAACTGACACTCAGCTGATTGTTCCAATATTGGTTGAGCGGTCTCGGAGGCGTAATTAACCACACGGGTTAAAAATGTCATAAAGCCCGACCGTGGAGCTGCTTAATGGTATTGATTAATAAAAGTTCGAGTTAAATATTTTTTTAAGCAAATTTTAACGTTGTTTCTGCAGTTAAAACTTTTTGAATCCATGATAATTTTGACTGATATATTGGTCGATTACAATGATTAGAATAGTGACCACTACCCGAACCAATATCAGATCATTTTGTCACAAAAATTTACATGTCAGTTGGACCAATAATTAATTGACTGCTAGTTTAACTGGTTAGATTTGTATGTATTTGGTTGGACCGCTCGATGAAGATCAAACTGCCAAATATATATATTCAAGTTTTATTAGATTGAAAGCAATTAATTTTAATTCTGGTAAATGATAAATTTTGCAATAAAATTATAGTATATTTAGAATTATTTGACATTTTAATACTAAATATATTTGTAATATATTTTTATTTTAAAACACTTCTAGTCTTATAATGGCCCAATCAGTCAGGAACCGATTTTATTTTTTAGTCGCCTCCGGATCCCTTTTTTAAAATATTGCTATTTTGTTAGGATACTTGAATGACCCGAGGCCACAAAAAGGACAATAGACAAAGAAGGATGGCTGCACACGGGAGATATCGGGTACATAGACGAAGACGACGAGCTCTTCATCGTCGATAGGTTGAAGGAGTTGATCAAATACAAAGGTTTTCAAGTGGCCCCGGCTGAGCTCGAGGCCATGTTGGTTTCTCATCCTAACATCTCTGATGCTGCCGTTGTCCCGTAAGCTTTTCCTGCCCTTATGCTCGGATAATTTAAAAAGGATCACATGAGGCGTTATAAATATCTAGGAGATTCATAGTTCAAAGCCTAACATTATAAAGGTGTAAAATTTACTTTTTAATTTTTTTTAAATGGTCACAACGTACAATGTACCAAGTGATCGAATATATTTTGTTGCGATCTAATTTGAAATTTATGTTCGTAATATGAAACCATTGTTAGAATGAAAGATGAGGCAGCAGGAGAGGTTCCAGTTGCTTTTGTGGTTCGATCCATCGAGTCCAAGATTACCGAAGATGACATCAAACAGTATATCTCGAAGAACGTACTTTTTTGCACATTTTATCACGATCTATTCAATTTATTTTGAATATGCTAAGCGGCGATGTGGCGTGACGTTCTAGATGGTCGGATAGTCGGAGAAAATTATCCTGGTTTTTTAAAGTGTAAAAAATTGATATATATTAGGTTTGAATGATATGCTTTAAATTGCAAGATTTTGAATTGGAAAAAGAAAAGGTACAAGTGAGGCCCATAATGGATGGTTCAGACAGGCCTAGGCCCAAATATGGTTTAGATCATGGGCCGAGCAGTTGAAATTAGACTAAAATTAATGATTTTAACTCAATAACTTTTTCATAATTAAAATTGTATTAATCGAAATATTATTTACATATTGTATTTATACATAGTGTAATTTTCTCTTGTATGACTGTAATCTTAAGCCTTGTTAAAATTTTAACACGGTATATTTAAACAGGTGATTTTCTACAAGAGGATAAGCAAGGTTTTCTTCACCGACTCTATCCCTAAAGCCCCATCAGGCAAAATATTGCGGAAGGATCTCAGAGCGAGGCTGGTGGCTGGTATCGTCAACTAGATAGCTAGACGGCTTGTAATTTTGTATCATTTTCTTTTGGAAAAAGTACAATTTGAATCCTGTGGTTTACAAAGATTTTGCGATATGATCCTGAAGTTTAGAAACGACTTTTTTGGTAGTTGTGGTTTCACGTTTTTTGCGTTAGAGGCTTGGGAGCCTCCCTGAGGCAGAAATCAGCTCCAAACCTAGAAACGATGTCGTTCTAAGGGTGATGTGGCACGCCACGTCAGACTTTTTAAACCGGTTGGCAACGTGAGTTGGCACGACTTAAATATCATTTTTAATCCCTTATATTTTTATAATTTTTCTAATTCCCCCTTTGTTCTTCTTCTTCCCCTCCTCACCTCTCTCCCCTTTTCGTATTCTTCTTCTTCTTCTTCCCCTCTCTCTCCCCTTTACCTTCTCCATCTTCAAACCAGAGCACCATCATCATCACCACCACCAAGCAACCTCGAGCCACGTTTCCTTCATCTCCTTCAAATCAGATAGCAACTCCATTATAGAACCAGCGTCTCCTTCAAATCCAAACCAACATACCAACAAACCATCATCTCTTTTAAATCCAAATCTGAAAGCAACCATCCAACAAATGAATCAACATGCTAAAAAAACCGTCCAACAAAGAAGCAGAAAGAATCAATTTCCTAAAAGCAACGAATCACTTCCCCGAAGTCGATTCTGGCTTTATTTAAAACCCAGAAAACTAATTAGAGAGGACGAACCAGTCGCCGTCACCAGACCCTGAGACCCAAGCAGTCGCAGTCACCAGATCCAATTATCGCCAGACCCTGAGACCTAACTAGTCGCCATCGCTGGACCCTAAGACCCAACCAGTCGCCTTCTTCTTCTCTAGAGGCGAGCCTCGATCTCAGTTGATGCCGCTACCGCCTCTGGGATTTCACGAGGCCCCGGGCCACCCTCGTCGAGCACGAGACGGATCTCCTCGGCACGGCAGAAGTACTCGGTGAATTTTTGGGTGACGGCCTCGCAGATTTTAGGGTTTTTCTCGTACTTGAGGTGGGTCTTGAAGCACTCCAAGGCGTTCATGTACAAAGGGAACGCCTTTGAGTAGTTTTTTTGGTTTTGTCCTCCTGGACTGCTAGCTTCACGTACTCAATCGCCTGCTCCTTGAAGTTGTTGTACATCGTTGTTTAGGGGTGGGATTGCATCCGGGGTGCAAAAAGGAAGGTGATTTGGGATTTGGGGATGAGGGATTGTGATTTGGGGGAGGAAGGAGAGGAAAAGGAAGGAGCGTGTGATTCATTTAGAAGAATTGTCGAGGAGAGAGAGGGGAGGAGAAGGAGGAGAAGAAGAAGAAGAAGAAAGGGGGAACTTGAAAAATTATAAAAAGATAAGAGATTAAAAAGAATATTTAAGTCGTGCCAACTCACGTTGCCAATCAGTTAAAAAAGTCTGAAGTGGCGTGCCACATCAACCTAGAAACGATGTCGTTTCTAGGTTCGGAGCTGATTTTTGGCGTGAGGAGACTCCCGAGCCTCTAACACAAAAAACGTAAAACCACAACTACAAAAAAAGTCATTTCTAAACTTTAGGATCATATCGCAAAATCCGTGTAAGCCACTAGATCCAAATGATATTTTTTCCTTTTCTTTTAGGATATTTCCTGTGTATATAATGATTTCATGTACTCGCTTTATGATTAACGTGTTAGTAAATTCAAAACTCAAAATACTTCCTCGTATTATATTTTAATTCTACTTGATTTGTGCCTTTCCTTTTTGGATTATTGTAAGTAGCTCATTTTTTTAATGATTATGATATGTTTCTATCTAATATCACATATTATGTATCTTTGTGCGATTTCCTTTTTTGGGTTATTGAGAGGAATATAATATTTTAATTATAAAAAAAATCTCTCTCTATGAAACTTGGGGACCAAAGTTGTAGGAGAGGATTAATAGGGGTGGCAACATGGAGACTTCGTGGTTAGATTCTTGTATCCGAGTCTAGAATATGTTGAGTCTAGAAATCATAAAATATGACCAACTTTGTTAGGATGTGGATCTTAGTCTCAATAACGTCTATACAGTAAAATCTCTGTAAAGTGATATCTTCTAAAGTGATAATCTCTCTAAACTAATAAAAAGTCCCGGTCCCGAGTCGGGACCAGTGTTAAAATTTAATAACCTCACTATCGTAATAACTAATACTTTTTCAGAAAATTTAGTGTTAAATCTCGGTCCCAATTGATATTTTTGAATAAATACATATATTTTTACATATTTTAAAATTTTGAACAATATTATAAGACATTAGTTTGTACTAAATTTGCTTATTTGATAAATTACGTCATCATTCATCTTCTCAGTCGTCTTAATGGTCATTGTGATTGTCGTCTTGTTATAAGAAAATATCTTAATTGAGTGTATCATTTGAATAATGCTATAAGTCAAAATTTTAGGTAATTTGTATATAAAAAAATAATTTTTTGGTATTTACGTGATTATTATTCAAAAACTCAATTTTAACATTTTTGAGAAAAAAATAGTAAATCTCCTTTAGCTAATAACTTCTCTAAATTGATATTTTTCTCCAACCCAACAATATTACTTTAGAGAGGTTTTACCGTATAGATTATAGACCAAAACTATATTCATGAACTTATAAATTAACATATAATTTATTTTTCCTATATACCCTAAAACACGTATATGATACTTGTTATAAAAATATATAATATTACTCGCTTCTGACTTAAATTAAAAATTAACAATTTATATCGTTAGCATTTTTTTAATGGTGCAGGTCAATAGAATACCATCTAAATCCCGAAGGCCTAGGTATGAATCTTAAATTAGGATCTACCAGGTCTTAAAATACAGGGTCCTCCCAATCGAAAGCCCAATTGATTTTTTTGAGGCCCAATTTGTTTAGTACCCAAAATAGACCCCCAAAAAAAAGCCCTAGCCTCGCCCTCTCTCTCTCTCTCTCTCCCCTCCTCTTCATATATAACACCCGACTCCTCCATTTCTTCCCCTCTAGCCGCTCAAAACCCTAGAGCACCGAAAACCCTAGCACAGTCGGACAACCCGAAGAAACCATGGCGGAGCGTGGCGGAGAGCGTGCGGGTTTCGGGAGAGGCTTTGGCCGCGGAGGAGGAAGGGGCGGCGACCGCGGGGGCCCGCGAGGTGGAGGCCGCCGGCGTGCGGGGCGACGGGACGAGGAGGAGAAGTGGGTCCCAGTGACGAAGCTCGGGCGGCTGGTGAGGGATGGGAGGATCGCCTCCCTGGAGCAGATCTACCTCCACTCGCTCCCGATCAAGGAGTACCAGATCGTTGACCAGCTGGTGGGGCCCTCGCTCAAGGACGAGGTGATGAAGATCATGCCCGTGCAGAAGCAGACCCGTGCCGGTCAGCGTACACGCTTCAAGGCCATCGTTGTGGTCGGCGACTGCAACGGCCACGTCGGACTAGGCGTGAAATGCTCGAAAGAGGTCGCCACCGCCATCCGTGGCGCGATCATCCTCGCGAAGCTCTCGGTCATCCCTGTCCGCCGTGGGTACTGGGGTAACAAGATCGGGAAGCCCCACACCGTACCCTGTAAGGTTACTGGCAAGTGTGGCTCCGTCACTGTCCGCATGGTTCCCGCTCCACGTGGCGCTGGGATCGTTGCTGCTCGTGTCCCCAAGAAGGTCCTCCAGTTCGCTGGTATTGAGGACGTGTTTACCTCCTCCCGCGGGTCCACCAAGACCCTCGGAAACTTCGTCAAGGTTTTCGACTGTTCCTCTTGATTACCGTTATGAACAATGTGTGTAGTTTCGGTTGTTGATTTGGTGGTGCTTTGTGTTTGTGCTTGCAGGCGACCTTTGATTGTCTGTTGAAGACCTATGGTTTCCTCACCCCGGACTTCTGGACGGACACCGTCTTCACCAAGTCCCCCTACCAGGAGTTCACCGATTTGCTGGCTGCCCCGGCCGCCAAGGCTTATATCAAGGAGGAGACCGTTCCTGAATGATGGTCGAGTATGGCGTGTTCTGTTTTTGGAGTAGTAGTATAGGTAGAGTGCTTAATCTGCTATATTTTTGATCTGGACAATCTAGTTACTGCTTCCTTTCAATACATTGCTGTTCTCTGAGGTTTTGTTTTTGTGGTAATGCCGATCGTATTTCTTTGCAATACAAGTTCCTTTAGCCTTTTCTGATGCATTTTTGTGTTCGGTGACGGGTTTTAACTACATTAATTAGTTAAATGTGGCATCTGCATCCTGGCTTTGCTGTGTTTAATCGTCAGTCTCACCTTTTGATGCTTTAGACTTTAGGTTTTCTATTTGTAGAGATATAGACATTTTCGTTTGTGTTGTTGCATTAGATGTTCCTGGATGTATTTTGATTTCGTGCCTTGCAAAAGTCGCCATCCACCCTCATTGGATTTGAGCGGTTAACTTGCGGATTTGATCCGATTCACGTGTCCGCGGGATTTCTGCAATTCCAAGTTATGGAAAAGAAACCTGAATTGCTGACGGTAATGTCGTGTAATTTCAGTTCCGAAGTCTTTCATGTTGTCACTGCATATGCATTGCATGATGAAATTTCCTCAAAGCAATTCGACTCGATCTTCCGGTTGATTTTGTCGTCTGCAATCCTGGTTTTTGCTGGGTTAAATCGTCTATGAAGTCTCATCAGGAGGATGGTTCAAGGTATCTATTTGAATGAAACTTGTACTTGGCGTTCCGTGTGAGTGAATACAAAAAAATGCCTCAAATATTCAGATTTCTGTGCAACTCGTTTCTCTAACCGGTGCTTGGAATTGGACTCCCTAGTAGTAGCTAAATATGTTGGGATGATTTTGTCACTCAAGGACCTTATCTTATGTTATCTATTTTAAATTTGTGAATATGGATCAGTGCATTTTTGCAAAATGTGTTGGCCTGTATTTTTAACTATTTTTACAATTTTAATAGTTTTTACAATTTTATTTTGAATTAGGTGAACTTGTGGATAATAATTATGCTATTAGATAGTTGCTTTATCTTTGTAAATATTTAGGTGTTATTTAGTGTTTACGACACTATTAGGATTTAGGTGTAGTGCACATTTGGCGTGGTTTTTTGGTGAATCATAACATTTTACTTATTAAAAAAAAGGGTGAATTGTCCGCCAATCGGCGCTCGTGTATTTAGAATGTTTTAACAACAATAGACAACGAGACAATTGTCAAGTATAATTTAGTAGGATTTCGAAACTATACAATGAATAATCTGATATAAAATATGCCAAAATTATTTCTAATAGAGATCCCTAAAATGTCATCAGCATCACAAATGGGCATCCACCGAACATTAAGAAGTAATCACAATCTTCTGAACTGTATCATAGACGAAGAGGATCATCACTGTAAAGCTGCAAAATGAAATAAGACACATTAACCAAAAGTTTCCGAGAGAGAGAGTTTGAAATTATTTCCGAATTCATGTGTCCATTATATACCGAAAAGTATGGAGGAAATTGAAAATAGGAGGAGGAGTCACCTCGTTGAGCATCTCCATGATATCTTCGTCCGCTAAAGGCTTCGTGTGATCATCTTGAAATACTCCTGGCATTGACCATGCACTCAAGTCTTGTCCTGCACAATATTTCCCGTTTTAAGATTTTGGATTCGATACAAAAAAATGCTAATAATTACCCACCGACGATATGAGATACTAACCGGAATATGGACTAATTGGCCGATAGATGACTGATTCAGGGACATCATAATGTGTAACAAGATTATGGGAGGGAAAAGGACCCATATGTGGAGAAAAGCCGCTACTGGGGACTAAACTCCCAATAAAAGCACTATTTGTAGGTGGGATTTGCGATGGAAACGAGCTAGAGATCGTCGACCCGCGGTTGATCGTTTTGGGCCAGGTAATTCCCGGGTTAGGACCGACATTGTTCAGACTCCGAAGGGGCACAGTGGATTGGTATTGACCATAACGACTTGGTTCATGTGCTGACACCCATTTTTGCTGGTGGTAAGAGACTTGATTCACCCCAGTGGATACTGTTGGAGTTGGATTTATATCTAGGTGCGAGTCGTGTAAAATATTTTTTGGTTTATCTGTTTGCTCGCTCGTTTCTTCGACCCGCTTCTTCAACGTATTCCGGTACTTCTTTTGCATGCATAAGTTCAAAGAGGGAAGAAAAACACTACTTAGTAAAGTCGTAGGGATGAAAAAAAAAATCCCGGAAGATCGATCCATTTTTAAGTTAAAATCAGGATCCAACGATGCTCAACTTTAAATTAATTAATCATTTGTATATGAATTTCAACTAGACAATGAGTAATAGGAAAATGAGAGACACTGACCTGAAGATGACTAGCAATATTCTCACGGGTTAGTCCCTTGACGTTCATAATCTCGCGGATTCTCTTTGGATGAATCTCTACAGAAACCAAATCGAATTCGTTAGGCTCCACGCCACGCGATAACAAAAGTTCGAACTCGATAACTTGTTATTGAGAGACACGGTCTTACTTTCATTTTGAGCATGTAGCTTCTGAATTGCATCCAAAAATTTGGAATTCAGCTCCTGTGTCCATTGTATCCGACGCCTTCTACTCTCGGGCAACTCATCGTTTCCCTGGCGTGGTTCGATGTCGTCGTCGTGCTCCTCGTGTTTCGCGACGAGCTCCGGGGGAGGGGCTGTCGTCGGGTCAGGGACATCTCTGGTAACAGTCGATCGGTCGCAGCACTCGAGTTTCCTCTTCCTAACAACATGCTGCCATATGTTCCTGATCTCCTGCAACCTCACCGGTTTAATGAGGTAGTCTCTAGCTCCATGCTTTATAGCTTTCAATATGCTGCCTTTGTCCTCATCAGCCGAGACCACTGCGAATTCGATAACGAAATTCGAAGCATAAACACGCTTGAAAGTAACATAATAATTCGAAAAAGTCGGTTAATTAGGCTCCGTTTGTTTCGTAAAAATCCGCGGTGAAACAAACGGAGCCTAAGTATATCTGAAGGTTGCATTAGGATATTTTTCTGTGATGAGTAGATTCTCATTGCAATAGAAAGATATGTACATATTATGGCCGGGGTGTTAAATCTCTCATGTCACGAGGTTGCAGTAGCAAGCTCGGTAAAACCTAAGTCATGATGAAACTTACTTATAACAGGTATGTCCATTTCAAGGGCTATTATCTGCAATAGCTTGAAGCCATCCATGTCTGGTCTTTGTACATCGGTTATTACAAGGTGATAAGTTTGCTTGTTTTCCCTTAGAATCTTCAGGGCTTCGCTTGCCATTGTTGTCGATGTAACTGCAGAAAAAAAAAATTACAATCCGTCGTTAGAAGCAATTCGAAAAATCGCTCGCTAATTAACGAAGATGCTACTAGGTATTCAGACATCTATCGGCCAAATTGATGACAACTCCGTATCAGTTGATCTATGCATTTTATATAAAGCATAGAATAACCACGACTACAATAATACTACGCTACCACAGATTAGTCATCGTGACAGCAATATCAGCTACGAGAGTTGACAACCCTCTCCCCCGATCGGAGGGGGTAGCACTGAACTGCACACGAGATGCAAGCCATAGTACCTTGGTATTGACATTTTTTGAGGTGGGCAACGAGAATCTCCAAACATACAACGTTAGAATCGATGGCTAGAACTTTAATGTCAGCCGGATTGAAGCCATCGAGCATATGACCGAGGCCTTGTTGGGTGCCCGAAGATTGACCTGTAGCTTCAATATTTTTTTCTGCCATGTTAGAAACACAATATTAGGGCAATCCCGAGATTGTTTCATGAAAATATTCGATCTCCAGTCGATATCTTTGTAGAATATATCTTTTGTGGTTGATGAGAAGTTCTAAAAAGGAAATCGAGAGAAGAAGAATAATGGTGCATTTAATGTTGGAGATCCTCGAATTATTTTCTAATCAAAATTAGGAAAATTCACTTCTTAATGTAGGTAATAATTAATTAGAGTTGGTCTAAAACTTCGGTGATTTCTGTTTTCTTTCTTCCCACGCCTGAATGGGAAATAGAGCTTCCAATTTTATTTTTTTTGCTAATTAGTTTCGTTCATCTATTTCTCCTTAATAAGACTCTCATTCCTAACTAAAAGGACGAAAAATATCGTTTGTGGCGCCAAATATATTAGTTAGCAGATGTCACTTTAATAAATGTCTATAACTACGAAAGGATGATCACCTTTAAGGTATCTTGAATACAAACCAATTTAGGTGCACCGACTTTAATATATAAATTGATCGGCGTTCCAGAGGCTGAATTTGGATCTTCATTGGCTGTCTCTTAGGGTAGGATTCCGGAATGTCACTGCATGTCTCTTGACCTTCCGTCGCAGATTTAGTTCTTTGAAAAATCGGGACGTGATAGTAGGCAACTCCAATTGACACTGTGGGACCGGAAAGAAACTTTGTATTCGTAGTGATACTGATGGTATTTTTTTTCAGGTATAATTTTTTTTCAAGAGATATTATCGTATCTGAATTTTGAAGAGGTTAGTGATTGAAAGAATACGAATTTCCCTTCTTGTGTTAATAATATTATTAATAAACTTTATTACCTCTAAAAAACATTTAAACTACTAAAAAAACTCCAATTGATTCCATGTTCCTGAGCTCGATTTTGGGATTCCATCAAGTGAGAAGCTGATTAAGCGAGAAAGGACAACCAAGATTGGTTTTATCCGATTTATGGGGATGCGAAGAAAGTAAATACATAATCCACTGAAGCGAAAGCATAATGTAAAAAGCTGATAGCCAAAAATTTAAAAATCTTCAATTTTTATTAGACATAATTCGACACTACAAGAACTTGGCCCTGGATTCGTTACGAAACCTAATAGAGGGTTCTTGCACTGTACATGGTTTAATCTGGTCTACTTATTTCGATGACTATATGCGCGTCAGAGATCTGACGATATTAACTCGTTAAGGGGTATTTTTGTCCTTTATCTCTCACTTTTTATCTTCCCTTTTACTCATTTTTTCTCAAATCTTCCTCAGTGTCTCCTTTCTCTCCTTCTCTCTTCCTCCTAAATCTAATAAATTGAGGCCGGCGACGAGATCTAGAAATTGACGCCGGCGAGGAGGATGATGCTGGTGGAGGATGACACCGGTGGGAGAACGGTTGTGAGAAGGAGCGATAGATTTCTGGAGAAGCAGTCGATATATTTTGGTTAGAGAGCCACAACTTCTTACTCCAAAGTTCGATTAAGGTAATTTAAGTTGTTGTGTAAAGTTGAGATGTACATCTACAACTTTGAAGTTTATGACTTCTTCAAAATCAGAGTGTAAAGATATCAAAATTTTGTTTGAAGTCAAGATTCGATCGAGTTATGGTCAGCTGATTTTGGTTGGGGAGCCATAACTTCTTTTTTCGAAGTCTGATTAAGGTGATTCAAGATTCTGTGTGAAAATAAGACCTATATCTACAACTTTGTAGTTTATATCTTCTCCAAATTTAGAATATAAAGATATCAAAAATATGTTTGAATTCAATATTTGACTGAGTTACAAGCAGCTGGAAGGTGTTTGTCAAATGACATGCTCGGTTATGTCAAATGGCATGTCCGGTTATATCAAATGTTATGCCCAGGTTTGATAAATTGGCATGTCCTGTTATGTCAAATGGCATGCCCAGTTCTGTCAAATGGCATTGCCCAACGATAGTAGTTGACAGATTTTGGTAACAGAGCCATAACTTCTTACTCCAAAATCCGATTGAGGTGACTCAAGTTGCTAGGTGAAGCTGAGATATATATCTACAACTTTATAGTTTATAAATTCTCCAAAATTTGAGTGTAAGAATGTCTAAAATACGTTTGAAATCAAGAGTCGGCTGAGTTACGAGGATAAGTTTTGGTTGGAGAGCCATATCTTCTTACTCCGGAGCCCAATTGAGTTGATTCAAGTTATCGTGCGAAGATGAGATGTATATCTACATTTTTTTAGTTTATAACTTCTCCAAATTTAGAGTGTAAGAATGTCAAAAATAAGTTTGGAGTCAATAGTTGACCGAGTTACAAGCAGCTCAAAGGTGTTTGTCAAATGGCATGCTCGGTTATGTCAAATGGCATGCCCGGTTAATATTTAGTAAAACTTATAATAAATTAAATAATTAAGCAAATGACATACTCAGTTATGAATAAATGGCAGGTCCGGTTACGATTAAATGGCATGCCCGATTACGATAAAATGACAGGCCAGATTACAATAATATTTAATAATATTTAAAATAATAAATAAATAATTTAATAATTTAAAAAAGATTTGATGGAATTTTTTTGGAGTTCAATACTTTTTTTAATTAATAAAAAATTTGTACGCTTCTCTAGGCGCGTGGAGCAATCCACCCACCACCATGCGCGTCAGGCGCTTCCATCCTTGACAAGTGGGTACACGAATTTACTCTTTTACCCCGCGTCTGTTTGGTACATGAATAACTTTCTTGTACACAATCTGGGCCCCAAGAACTTATGGTTATTAATTCAGATTTAAAAATCTAATTTTTTTTGTAATTATTATATAATTTTTGAGTATATTTTATACTTTTTATAATATTAGATCAAAACGGGTAAAAGTATGTTAAATTTTTGGGTTGATCCGATCCATTTTCCCTATAATTGGTCAGACCCAATTTAAAATATTGCGTCAACTACATGGAGATGGAGCTCCTAGTATATCACTCATTTTATATTCCTTCTTCAGCCGTTCGTTGTGAGGCTTTCTACCCTAGATAAAACCTATTGACTTTTTATCCAAATAGGAAAAAAAAATAAAGAAATTACTCAATAAATTAATTTTTTCTTGGTAAGCTTGATCATATTATATATATATTTTTAAAGGTAAATTTTACATCATGACAATACGGGAATTGAAACCCTAAATTTCATAGATATTTATATCGTTAGGATGTAAGCTCTTTCACACATACTTTTCATTTATACAAATTACGTGCGACCATTTATTACCCAAGTAAACCAACTTTTCCAAAAATTAATACAAATATATATAAAGAATAATTATGTTCATCATCGTCTCCATCCAAAATTATCCAATCAGTGGACGGAGCATTCACGAGGAAGACCCTGAGGAAACCTCTTGGCGTCGGCGCAGTAATTATAAACCATGTAGTTCTTCTGAACCCACTTGAGCTGCTGCTGGCTAGAGTCGTCCAGCTCCTGGGTGAACCATGGGTTGCCGGAGCAGGCGGCGGAGGAGGAGGCGCTGCACGCGCTGGCGGTGTAGCTCTTGAAGTAGGCGGTGAACGGGGCCTTGGTCCAGTCGGTCTTGACCAGGCCGCCTCGGGTGGCCCACTCCTCTGCGTCCCATAGGGTTGAGTACATCCACATTGGTTGGTTCTTTGGGTATGGGACCCCAAGTGATGTCTCCAAGTTCTTGAATTCTCTAATTGGTCGGCCGTCGATATACCACCTGATATCAAAACAACATAAATCTGGAAGAATTTAGCATGGTTGCGTTATAAATATAATTTTTGACCAAGAAAATTTTAAAATTTTGTTCGCAGGATGTGTCGATGTACCACCCGGTATCGAAACATCATAAATCGAGAACAATTTAGTATGGTTACGATATAAATATAATTTTCAACCGATAAAATTTCAAAATAACGTTTTTAGGGTGTGTATTTTTCTGATTTTTTTTAGAGTTGAATTTTTTATTTTTAAAATTTTTATTAAATGTTCATTATTGTCACGTAATGTAACGATTCAATTTGTTTTGGTGCTTACACAATATGACGAGGATTCCAAAGGATTGTGTAGGTGTGGAAATCAGCTCTAGGGTCGAACCATAGGTAGAATTGCTGCTCCCTGTTCCCTTTCCCTTGCGTATACACGTTGGTGTGAATCAAGTAGGGCTCACCACTCGAGTTTCCCAGGAACTCGAAGTCAATCTCATCCCAAGTCGATCCTTGCGAATGCAACTGAATATTGATGATCAACATCAGATTAATATCATTGTAACTAATAATAGCCTGATGTATCAATAATAATAGAAAATAAAGAAAGATTGCTACTTAAATAATGTATATATATTTTTTGAAAAAGTAGAGATTTTTATTATTTATTAATGAATATGTTTGACCAAATCATATAAACAGATCGGTTGAACATATCCATATGTACTATTGGTACCTGGTTAAACCGTAACACTTACGTAGAAGCAGGTGACGGTCCCGGCAGAATTTCCGGGGACAAGCTTGATTTGCATGTCCAATTTTCCGTACAAGTACTGGCTCTTGGATTGGAATCCAGATCCAGAAGCCTTGTCCATGGATAGAGCCATAACGTCGCCGTTTTGTTGTATTTGGGCTCGGCCATCTCCGAACACGACGCTAACATCTTGATAAAAATTTCCCAACGATGGAACTACGAAGAAAAAACCAATTACTATAAGTAATAGCAATGGTTTAGGGCTAATTGGTAAGGAAGAAGCCATGGAATTTGGAGGTGAAAATTAATATCTTATGTGGGTTTTTGGATTTTTTGTTGGGTCTTTTTGGGTTTGGTTGTGACGAGTTTGAAATGTTCTGAGTTTCGTTGCAATTTATAGTGGGGGGGATCGAACCGACTTAGGGAAGAGGTGATGCGACGAATGTTCCTTACAATATTGGTGTTTTTGGTTGGTGGAAAGAGATGATACGGAGACATCTGGACAACAAATGTTAAGAAATTGGTATGAATTGGACCAAATATCGGAATCTCAGTCAGTCCAATTATGTTTTTTTATACGATATCGTATCCAAATTTTTTCTACCGACATATTCAGATTCGAGTTAGAGATGAATTTTGAATGGCCATAAATTTCTTCCGATAATTATTTTATATTATCGTATTTACAAAAATTTGAATCTAAAACTCTTGATTAAGCTTTAACTATTTATTCCGATTCCCACTATGTGGTGATGCAATAAAATGTTGGGTGGACCAGCGTGGGATTACCGACGCCAACCAAGTTTTGCATCCACACGCAGCCTCTCGAGAAAGTCATTAAAAGCGTGTGAGCTTTCTTATTATCAAAATGGAATTCATGGTATCCACACTTTTGGAAATCGAAACAAACTAGAAATTGGTATTTTCTTTTTTGACAAGGGAAAAAAAATTGGTATTTGGTATTTGGTCGATACAAACTAGAAATTGGTATTTTCTTTTTTGACAAGGGAAAAAAAATTGGTATTTGGTATTTGGTCGATACAAACTAGAAATTGGCATTTGGTCGTTTGCTTTTGGTTCGGTTCTCTGATGAGAAGAAGTCACAAACACGCCTCTATAATTTTCAATCTGGACCACCGGTGCTGATTTCACTGTATCCCGCCTTGCAATTAACACAAACTCATGGAAGTTGATCGATAACCGATTTGAATTTGTTATTGAAAGTGTGTGAGCTTTCTTATTGCCAAAATGGAATTCATGATATCCACATTTTCGGAAATCGATAAAAACAAGATGACAAGAAAGAGCGAGACAACAAATGGCATTTGACCTAATAATACAAGTGTAAGATAGTTTAACGAAAGTACAAAATTTAAATTAGGGCAAATTATAGTTCTTAGTATTAAAATTTACATCGAGACACACCTATATAATTCAACAATCCTACGCTAATGCTATAAAGTCCAAAGTTTGGCAGCAAGCAATTGTTGATGAGTTAGAAGCATTAAATAGGAATAAGACCCGGTCCATTGTTGAATTATCGGCTAATAAAAAGGCTATAGATTGTAAGTGGATATTCAAAACTAAGCATAACAGCGATGGCACTATCGAAAGGCACAAGGCCAGACTTATTGCCAATAGATTTACACAAACATCAGGTATCGATTATTGTGAAACCTTTGCTTCAGTAGTAAAGATGAACATCATTCAGATAATTATCTCTATTGCTATTAGCCAAGGTTGGCCTTTGGAGCACATGGATGTCAAAAATGCATTCTTGCAAGGTAAGTTAAAAGAGGAAGTCTACCTTAAAATTCATCCTGGTCATAGTGCAATATGTACAGGTAAAGTCTGCAAGCTTGACAAGGCTATCTACAGCCTCAAGCAATCTCTTCGAGCTTGGTACAATAAGTTCAATGGTGAATTGCTCAAGTTGGGTTCAAGAAGTGCTACTCCGATTCTTCATTATTTGTCTATGATAAAAATAGGGTAAGGTTATTATTTTCGTATATGTTGATGATATACTCATTACAGGTAGTAGCATAAACCACATTGATAAGCTTAAGTCTGATTTGCATGCTAGATTTGACGTCAAGGACTTAGGGAAGCTTAAGTACTTCCTAGGTATTGAATTTGCTTACTCATCAAAAGAAATTTTCATGAATCAAAGAAAATATGTGCTTGATTTATGAAAAGAAACCAAAAATATTGGCTCTGCAACTTTCAAAACTCCAGTTGAGCCGAATCTTAAGATCTGTAACTTTACACCATCAACAGAGAACACAGCGTAATTAAATTGTGTTGTTATTTTGCTGATGGATATGAGGTTGTTAGATCAATCGGGAATGAACAAAGAGTCAAGTTCCTTTCTGTTCGAGAAGAGTTTGATCTTTCCTTTGCCGAGAATGGGAATTTTTTCTGATCGGCAATGCGAATGGATTGATTTCCCAATGGTTTAAAATGATTGATATGAGATCTTATCTTAGTCATATGCTCGTCAACACCTGAGTCTATGATCCAAGATTGATCTTAGTCATGCGCGCACAAGGCATGGGAAACAGAAGCAGAATGACAAGTTGGAATGTTACCTTCTCTGCCTTCAAATGGATGTTTCAGTAGTTTAACAGACTTATTGTTGCCTTTGAGGTGCATGAGGACTTTCTGAGCAATATCATCAATAGAGAGTTATGGAGTTAATGAGAAAGCTGAATATGCATTCGTATTGCTCCTTTCTTAGTTAGTCTTTTGAGTCTTCAAGTGTGGATGTAAGATCCAACAATTGACCTTTCTGTGGCCCGATTTGCCTCAGTGATCACACGTGAAAGTTGGCATTGTGCTCCTACCTCCTCTTCACGATTAGGGGTATCACCTCTATGAGAGTTGATGAATCTCTTTGAAACTTGTGCACTTGGTTCTCGGCTGCTCGAGAAAGCACTTGAATCAATGTTTGAGTCATTTTTCCGATATGAACTTACAACTTTCTTTCGAGTTTCTTCTTTCTAGATCCTTGCACACACGACGTTGAGTGAGGGGAGTTTTGCATCAGTTAAGGTGTGATACCCCGATCTGTTCTGTCTGAAATGCTTAAGTGATTTGATTGGTACTATCCATACCAACAAGGTGCACCTTCTTTTCTGGCACACATCTTGGGAGAACTCCAAGATTAAACGCGTTTGGCCGGGAGTAGGATCAGGATGGGTGACCTCTTGGGAAGTTTTCCGGGATACGTGTGAGTGAGTACAAAACACGCTGGAAAAGACCTGTGTTGGTCTGTGGAGACAGTCGATCAAATCATGGGGCGTTACATTTGGTATTAGAGCGACCTCGGCTTGTACGGTGTGGTTCGGGGATCGAACGCATCTGCAACCGAGGGATTCTGGGACTGTCTATATCTGGCGCGACGAGGACGTCGTGTATTTTAGGGGGGTGTATGTGATACCCCGATCTGTTCTGTCTGAAACGCTTAAGTGATTTGATTGGTACTATCCATACCAACAAGGTGCACCTTCTTTTCTGGCACCAACAAGGTGATCTGTTAAATACGTTTGGCCGGGGTAGGATCAGGATGGGTAACCTTCTGGGAAGTTTTCTGGGATGCGTGTGAGTGAGGATAAAATACGCTGAAAAAGACCCGTGTTGATCTGTGGAGACAGTTGATCAAATTATGGGGCGTTACATAAGGAGTAGAGGAGAGGGTGGTTTGTGGGGGGAAGAGGAAGAGCACAATCTTTTGGAGAAGGGTGTGGTGGAGGGGTCGGCGGCAAGTTTTAGAAGGGTATTACACTCTAAGTTTAGTCTCAGATTGAGAGAGTTTTAGAGAGAGAGGAAGAGAGAGAGAGAGTCGGCTTTTAGCACATCTAGTTATTTAGGAATTAGATTTCCTATTTCGCTTTCCTCTGACGTCCAAATCATCTCGAGGACGAGTTCTTGCCGTGATAATTATATTGAGATTGCTACAATTCATACATTTATTTGATGTAGTTTTTTTATAAATAGAATTTATTATTTATAATATTTACAATTTTTAGGTAATTGCGATTGTCGATTTTGCCGAAATTTTATTGGGATAAAATTTAGTGGAAAGAATAATCTGATAGGGAAAATCCCTTAAAATCACAAAAGATTTAAGATAAACCTTCCACCCCTTTTACAACCATCCCCTATTACATCGGCACCCCTTATCTACTAAGATAAACATTTCCCAATAATGGCACATGGAAATAATTCGGGAAAACATTTATCTAAAAGATTTAAGGTACAATAACACACTTGATTGCCGAACTCATTCGTGGAAAGCGCCCAGTGAAGCCATTCACTTATTTGGATATTTATTCGACGTAACTTATCTGTATTTTAGTCTAGTAAAATTTTTGAAAGATGATAAAATTCTTCTAGTAAGCATTTTGTAATCCTAAAAATTCGAACTCAATTTTTTTCATTAAATTACAAGAACACATTCACCCGTTAACATAATTACTTTTTTTAGGGGTCCGTTAATATAATTACTTATTGTATGGTGTTGTATGGTGTATTCTGTTTCATTGGCGTAATAAACCAATACAATTTACCTCTCAAAAAGAATATTACTTGTTGTGTACTAGAACTCGTGTATTACAGCTGGATATTGAACAAGATTAGAAGAAGTCCTACGGAGTTTATTACACCAGAGACGTTCAAATCACCATGATGATGGTCATATATTATATAAAAGCTTAGGCCCAGAAAATTCCATAACCCATCTGTCGCCCGGTTGTCAGCCACTTCGCTTACATCAATTTTTCTTATATCATCTGCTATTCGAAACTACGGAACTGACTAGTCCATGTCTTTTATTTATAAGTAAACAAAATAATTGTTTATGTTTCTTACAGGAAAAAGTACATTTAAGTACTATGTAGTTTCACAGATTATCACTTGGGTATCCTATAGTTTTTGAACCGTAAAATAGGTCCAAGTTATTTCAATTTTTATCACCGACCGGTCCACAACTCCGGTTCGTGATTTTTTGGACAAACGGCATCGTTTTGATGCCTACGTGGAGCGCCACGTGGTATTGATACGGATTAGTCGTTGCTGACGTGTTGATAGGTAAATTACCAAATTAATACCTAATTTAAAATTTTGTAAAAATACCATAAATAAGTCGAACCCGGGACTTGAACCTGGGTCCTCCAGGTGATAGACGGACAGCTTTACCAACAATACTACAAGGATGTGTTGATTAAACGCAGCATGAAATTAATATATTCATTCATTAGGCGAGTACACCGTCTCATCTTCTCTCTCTTTCGTACCCAACCTCACGCCCCAACATCCCTGTAATGGAAAACAGAAAATCAACATTGAATCTTGGGGGTTCCTCATCAGCGACCTCCACCCCGGGGCGGGCCGCCCAGCCTTCTTTCCGCTCCATATCCAGTGTCCCGGCAGGAGGTTTCACGACGTGCTCAACATCGGCGCCACCGCCTGAGAAGGAGCCGGATCCGACCTCATGAAGGGTTTCTCTGTCGTCGAATACCGCGACCTGATGGGAGAGAGCATCAAGAAAGTGCCCAAGCCGCTCGGGAAGAAGAAGGGGAAGAACGGTGGCGGCGGAGTCGTATCAGCTCTGGAGAAGGAAGAAGGGGAAGAACGACGTCGTCTTCGTTGAGTTCGTCAACGGAGTTGAATGAGTGGAACAAGCTCAACCGGAGCTTCTCGCTGTCGAGGTCGGATTTACCCATGCCACATCATCATTGAGCATTTACATTCACCACCACGTGGCGTTCCACGTAGGCGTTAATACGCCACCATTTTTCCAAAAAATCGTGAACCAGAGCACGGGACCGATCCGTGACAAAAATTGAAATAAGTTGGACCTATTTTACGGTTCAAAAACTACAGGTACCAAAGTGATAATCGATAAAACTACAAAGTACTTAGGTGTACTTTTCCCTTTTTTATAAGTCATAGATATGTTTCTAACCAGGGGCGGAGGGACATGGGGCATTGTGGGGGCAATTGCCCCCACTTAATTTTTGTTTATTTGATAATTAGGTATATTTTTTAATGTATGTCCCCAATAAAATTAGATAATTGATCCCACTAAAAAATTAATCAACCTAAAAATTGAAACCAAATCTTAAAAAAATTTAGGCATTCCTTAATTTTTTAATATATATTATAAGATCTTAATTAGTCTAACTATACTACCATAAATAATAAAGCAATCAACTAAAAAAATTATAAATGTTGTAATTACATACGTTGAACTTTTTGAAAAAATTTATATAGTCCCCACTTCCCAAATTTTCTGATTCCGCCCCTGTTTCTAACAAAAAAATGGTCTAATCCATGTATTTAATATTATTATTTTTTGAGAATTCAAACTCAAGACATAATTAAAGTAGAATAATACTCTCGCTACTTGATTTAAGTACTTATTGATTTGTGCTTACATCAATTACCATATACTATTAGCTTTTTCTTCCATAAATTCACAATTCAGTGATTTAATCAATATTGTCATGAAATGAAGAATCGGAAAGTTCTAATTTGATAACTATTCTTGTAAATTTTTTTTGTAATTAACTATGACCATGTAGGCAGACAGAAGGCAGCAGAGGGGCAACGTTGTCAATTAGTGCCTTTCAAGACAGCCATATAAATTTTGTAAATATTTAATTTGATCCTATATTAGTGCCTTTACAAAAAAGATTATCAGCAATTTAGAAGCGTGGTCAAGGCTACGCCGACCAACTATTCCTCTTTACTTTTTTTTTAGGAACTCTATTCCTCTTTACTTGCTAGGAAAGTTTGCTTTACCAAATCCCTATTTATTTATTTTTTTAAAAAAGTTTTCCCCAAACATTTATGAATCCCCAAAATTGCAAAATAATTAAGGTGGTCAATTGGGAAAGAGTCCTTTCGCTTACACCTCACGTACTTCGTTAAAGCCAAGGAGCCAGCCTGTGCTCCTCATGTCATCTCACGCGTAGTTGTTATCTAGTAGGTCGATTCTGGGTGAGACTAACGGCTAGCTAGTGTCTTAATTTTTTTAACTAACATTTAGGTATTTAGAGTGGAGTATTATGTATTATCACACCGGCTCTATTTAGTAAATGATTCTTTCAATAATATTTTTTCGTAAGATTTAAAGTCAAACTTTTTTTAAAAGAGTCTAAGTGTCTTACTATTTGAACAAACTTTCAAATATTTTTAATAATCTAATTCTCTTACCATTTGGAAAAACTTTTGACCCGAGAAGTTCCAAAAAACCAATTTGCATGAGTGAGAAGCCATTCTTACGTACTTATCTAATAATATCTCCAGGTTTGCTATCAGATGTATACGTTCAATACTAGGCGTCATGGATTGAGGCTGCATGCATGCATCCTTTGGAGACTCGGTCAATATATCACCATCCATCCAGTAGAGCACAATAATGCATTATGCAAGTGGATTTGCTTATTGGAAAAATTTTAATGAAAAACATGATGATTTTTTTTTGATAGGCCGAGTGATGGGATCAACTTGTTTTCATTAATTAAATTCTTTCAAATTTTGGGGACACATGTCCTAAAATTTATTTTTTTTCTCAAATTATTTGGTATTTGGATCGACTAATCCATATTCGAGTTGATTGATATTTTATTTAAGACAACTCGTCATGATAAATATTTAATATTGCTATATTTTCAATATCTCGAACTCAATATTTTTTGTTAAACAAAAACAATGTTACTGTATTTGATCTAGTTACTATTACAATAACCAACAAGCATTCAAACAATTTGTGAGAAAGTTGTTCTATCTTAATTAAAAGTCTTATCAAAGGGTATTTGGCCTAGCGGTACAAGGTGTATAAGATTTAATGAGGGTCTAGGGTTCAAACCCTAGCGAGGTGTACAAGGTGTAAAAAAATTATCTTTAAAAAAAAGTCTTGAATTAGAGCTATTGGGAACACACCAATATTAAAATATTTATTGGAAAAACTTTGTTAAATTTCAAAAATTCTACTATACCTGAATGAATTATTAGTATCCGGATACGAGGTATAAAAATAATTATTACAATACAATTTCACAATACGTGCCAATGGGACAAACCAAACGTTTTCAGCGAGTTAGATACTAGGAGAAGGGCTCATATATATCTGCTTTGAGGTCACATATAATTGGTATCAAGCACTTAAATTAACCGTTGAATTCATTGTTTTAGTTTTAACATGTCTCGAGTTTGAGTATTTGGAAATATAATAATAATAAATATTTACTGAGAGAATTTTGTCATCTTTCAATAATTTCATCTAATTTCAATTTGAATTAATCGATCAATTCAAATAAATACCAAAAAAATATATACCAGAAAAACATATAATTGGGGGTGAATGTGATCTTGACGGTGAAGTTCCATTTTCAACTTGGCTTCTTAAATGGCGTCCAGCTGTTTTCTCAAATAATTCAAATGCTCCAAAGGAACATTCCGAGCACTAATTAGTAATAAGCTAGACCCCCAAAACTGTATATAAATTGTCAAGGTTGCCCCACCTATGGATGTGCAATCCAAAACTCAAACCAAGCTTGAAGTTCAAAGTGTCGACCCCACCACATCAAGTGTCACAATTAGAAAAAGTAGAAATCATAAAAAAATATTTAAAGTTAAATGAAAAATATCAGGACAGAGAGGTAGTTAAGTTATTTCATATTTTTTAGATTTTGTTTTCAAAAAAATTGAATTATCCTTTTCCAAATTATACTTAGAGGGCATCTTTGTCCAAAAACTTTATCCAAATAATGGGGTGTTTTGTCAATCGGTTGATATTTTTAAATAGGGATGGCAAAAATACTCATACCCAGTAAGTCAAGCCTTACTCTTGTCTGTGGATCGAGGGTCTATTGAGTTTGACTGGGTCTAGGGTAGGGTATGGGTATGGGTCCATTTTTAGAGGTGGGGTCTAGGGTAGGGTATGAATCCTATGAATTTTTACCCTACCCTTACCCTTTTACCCGACTTTGGACCCTCCCCTAACTAGACCCTTATTAGACCCTAATTAGATTCTTATTGGACTCCTTTATCTTCATTTTTTACTTATAATTTGTAATAGAGATCTCAAATATTTTGGAATGTGTTTCATGATATTGACTCCAAAATTTGAGGTAAATATAATTCTAATTTTTTTATTGAAATACTATATATTTCATGATTAATCTTATATTCATTGTGATTTATTTGAATTATATATATATATATAATTATGTTTAAAAATTATCAAAAATGTAGTGCATTTAATTCAAGGGTCGGACCATGCAGACCCTGCGAACCTTGAGGGTAATGGTATGGGTCTAATAATAAAATTTATCGAGGGTCGAGAGTAGAGTATGGGTCCAACCCTCCAAACTAGGATATGGGTAGGGTCCTACCAATACCCTACCCGACCCTACCCATCGTCATCCCTATTTTTAAACCACGGAATAATAGTGTGCAAATCGATCAAATCACATGTTACTAAAGTAAATTTTTACGTATATAGTATTAGAAAATTACCTCTATTCATAACTCCGGTAAAAAATAAGAGTACCAGCTGGGTTCATAGGATTCATACTCCACTATATAATCTACCTCTAAAAGTGGAATCATACATATATTTTATTTAAAATCAATATACCATAGATTTACGAAGTACCGGTAAATTTGACCCACAATGTATATTAGCTAGGGATGGCAGAAATACTCATACCATGTGGGTCGGACCCTACCCTTACCCTTTGGGTCAAGGGTATGTTGATTTTGACTGGGTCTAGGGTAGGGTATGGGTATGGGTATGGGTCTACTTTTAGAGTAGGGGTCTAGGGTAGGGTATGAATCTTATGAATTTATACCCTACCCTTACCCTTTTACCCTACTTTGGACCATACCCTTGGTAGACCCTAAATAGACCCAGTTATCTCTATTTTTTACTTATAAATTGTCATAGATTTCTCAAATATTCTAAAATATGATTCATGTTATTGGCTCCAAATTCGAGGTAAATATAATTCTAATTTTCTTTATTGATATATTAATAATTTCATGATTAATTTTTACATGTTAGTTATGATTTATTTAAAATATATATATATAATTAAAATTTTGTATTTAAAAAATTATCAAAATTATCTTGCATTTAATTTGAGGGGCGGACCCTGCAGACCTGATAGACCCTGCAGACCTGATAGACCCTGCAGACCCTTTTTTTTGGTGAAAATGGTGGGTGTACTCCACCCTATCATTCAAAACACATAAAATTACATCTGAATGAGTCTAGGAGTGCCCACTCCGACCCTGTCCATCATCAAAAGAGAGGAACAACCCCCAGGAGGGTAATCAAGTACATGAAATCCTAGAGGAAATGATAAAGCATAGTTTGAGAGCCAATCCGCTACTTGATTGCACTCTCGGTAGCACCACGTGACCTCGACCTGCCATGAACGGCTAATGAGGTTCCTGCAATTACTCACGAGGCCGGATAGCAGGTGTTCCTTTGCTATCCCCTCGGCTAGACAACTCGCTACGATCTTCGAGTCTGTCTCAATTACCACATTTTGGATCTGCTTGTCCCAAGCAAGGGAGAGCCCTCTCCAAACCGCCCACAACTCGGAGGCCAAGGAGTTGCACTCACCCGTGTTGTTGACAAAGCCACCACACCACGCTCCCGATTGATCCCGAATGATCCCTCCTCCTCCTGCCAGACCCAGGTTCTCTTTAGACACGCCATCGGTGTTCAACTTGAACCAGCCCTCCCGAGGCGGATTCCAGGCAAACATATGCTCTTCTCTGTCTCGACTCAAGCTCTCTTCAATTTCCTGGTTCTTCCACGCAGAGGAAAATTCCCTCGCCTGCTACATAGGTAAATCAGACTTGTAGGTCGGGTATGCATCCTTTTCAAACACAACCTCGTTTCTCCACCTCCATAACCACCAACACATGGTGGCGAACAATGTGCCCCACCTCACCCCACCAATAGCCTCCGACTCCATCTCAATATTAGCTGACAACCAGCTAGAAGCATCCATTGTGAAGAAAATGCGTTGGGCAGCCTCTGGTACCAATGATCTCCAAAGCCCTTTAGCTTTAGGGCAATCACGTAGCAGATGCTCCAAGGTTTCAGGGATATTCCTACACATGCAGCAATAAGGGTTAGGAGACATTCGGTGTTGATGCCTCTCATGGTTTGTCAGGACTCTCTTCCTCAGGCATTTCCACAGGTGTACTTTCATCTTCTCTGAAACTTCCAGTTTCCAGAGCTTTTTCCATGTTTTGTCACTTGCATATTAGACAGGAGATGAGCTAATGAGATTCAAATAGGCTGTCTTCGTTGTGAAAACACCATCCGTTGTGTATCTCCATGCCAACACGTCTTCTACTACGCCCGATGTATTGACAAACTGAGCTTCAACTTTCGGCCACCAGTCATTTGGAAGAAGCCGGCTCAAAGTTTGCCAGTCCCAACCAGCCCCTGGTAACCGATAATCAGCTATTGTTTTGTCCTTTTCCTCTTTCGGGATTAAAAGCCCTTCTTGCTCCAGGGGACCCACTCCTGGTAGCCATCTGTCACCCAAAACTTAGTTGTCTTCCCATTTTTGATAGACCAGCAACGTCCATTCTGAAGGTTTCCAGCAATCTTGACCAGGCCAGTCCAAGTTGCTGATCTCTTTGTATTCGGGAGACTTACAATCTGCCTAGGTGCTTGTTTGCAGTATTTCCCTTCCAGAAGTTTTACCCACGCAGCTTCGGGTTCGGTTAGAAACTGCCACCCCAGCTTAGTGAGCATTGCAGTGTTCATTTCCTTGGCACTTCTTATACCTAGGCCACCTATGTTTCTTGGTCTACAAACCTCATGTCACGACCTAAATTGGTGGTCGGTGACCGGCGCTAGACTTCAACTCCTTTAATCACAAAGAAATCTAGCCAGCCTCAAACATATTCAGAATTTATAATAATAAGCCTTTAAATATAAAATTTAAAACTTAATTTACAAAAGATAAGCCAAACTTTTTCTTTATTATACATACTCCCCAAGATCAATACAAATCATGTGACTACGGAGCTTCTAAATCAAAAAAGCAAAATACAAACTGGAGACCTCGATGCCAGTCGTGGAGAACAAAGCGGACTTGGTACAATCATAGTAGATCTCTGAACTAATACAACTCATGTACGAGTTCCTGCAAAACTGGTATGAGGGGGATGAGTGTTTTGGAACACTCAGTAAACAAATAAGATATGCATCGCAATTTATTTAGCTACTCAATGCTCAAACATACCTAACACATGCATATGACTAACATGGCAATTGAATCGTGCAAACATTTAGATTATCATAACGTCTTATTTACCAGATGACCAAATATTAACATATAATCACAAAGGCACATAAACATGAGCAAACTACGTAACGTCCCATACCGTCACGTAATTTGACACATGACACATAATTCAAATATCATATAGAAGAGCTGACGAACATTCGGCAAGATCTAGATAGTGTCACTCCAACCCCGACACGAGGATACCATATCTTAAAGGCGCCATCAGAAACCAACCCTGCCGGCCAAACAGATCATATCAGAATCCATTGTATCCTCAGTATATGTGCACATATGCCAACATCCCCGGTTGGTCACGGGTAGATCTCTGCCTACTAGACGTCCATATCACAGAGCGGAGCCATCCATATAACAGACTTTCATATCATAACAAATTCATAGACTCCCAAAATATATCAAACATATCCAGTGCCCCGCTGGGCCAGATTACACAAACTTTCACAAATCATAATGTCATACAAATGCTCATATGACAAATGTACAAATGCACTCACATTACCATATTCAAATCATGACAAATAAATAGAGTACGCCAAATAAAGTACGAGTCACATATTATTTGTTTACCGATTTTGGCTCGATGAAATAGGCAACAACCAAATTTCCTCCAAATTGACATTCTTATCCGCAGATATTTGGTCCTCTAGACAACATCCATCATATGAACATCCTCCATCAAATATGGAAGGGTACAAAACATCATACTCTTAGCTCGACCAATTTCTAACACACCGTAATTACTCCAAGTATATGCTTTATATTCTCTAATACATTGGCAAATTCAGTAACCTAGATTTATTTTGTGATTCGTAGGAATTGAACAATAACCCTTCGTGCTTTTGATATAACCTCCAATTCTCTAATTCAGTTTGTTACTTTTGGATTATCTTTGTAAAAATTAAGTTTTTGCCACATCTAGTAAAATTCAATCTAATGCTCATAAGTTTACGGACACGGCAACATAATATTTTTCAACTTCACAATCTTTCGTCATCCATTAACGTTGAAAGGACTTGTTTTAATCTAGAATTTAATTACGCAACCTGTAATAATTGACCTTATCTCACTAAAAATCTATTTCCTTTATCTCGGTTGCTTCATATTCTCTACTTGCACCATATTTGAGTTCAGTGCTATTTCCATTATACAGTATCTCTCTTTTTCCATAATCGACTACTAATAGAAAGTCTCTTTCCTTTACCATTGAAAAAAAAACTTATACTGTTTCTATAATAGGTCAGTTTACATCTTTACTTATTATATTATATTAATAAATGAACATCATCTAATTTATTATTTCACTATAAATTGTAATTACATTTTGTTGCACTAGATAAAGATTCGTTTAGTAGTTTTCTAAATAAATTATATACCCTTTGTACTTGACTGTTCTCAGTTTAATTTCCTACAGATGAGAACTTGGTCTTTCTAAGTTCCTTCACTGATAATCCATATTCATGTATTTTAGTTAGCTATAAGTTAAATTTTTCTTATTCAATCATGCTTAAATAATAAACATAAGCTTACCTTACTAAGTCCCTTCTTTCTCTCGGGGCAACTTCTTTCTATTGTTTTGTTCACCGTTTCTTTTCTTTCTTTCATTTATTTTTACCTTACTGGTTTCGTTTCTTTCTTTTTATTTAGGTGAAACTTATCAAAACCATCCACCTTCTTTTGGTTTATAACTATGATTGCTTTTCCTTGGTTGCCACGTTTCAAATACTACTGCCACGTTTTTATCCTTTTCACTCAAACTCTCACTATTAGGACTTTATGTTTATCTTGTTACCACTTTATTCTCTCACTTTAATTTCTTTTGTACTTATCCTTGTCTCATAAACTTATCCCAAATCCAATTGCGCCTCTATTTTATATTATCTGCTGCCTTTTTTTTTTTTCACTCCCAAGTTTATCTTGGATACTGGTTAGGTAGAGATATCTTACTTTTATATTATACATATATATTTTTGTTGTTCCGGTGGATGGGATTAAAATCATCAAACTCTTAACGACATCCCTAGTTTTAGTAGTTTTAGTTGTGGTGGCAATTTAACTAGTCGCCACATTTTTTTTAGTTATATATATAATTGATTTCACTATCTCATACAAAATTATATCTAATCACATTTTTGGTATTTCTCGATGACTAAATTGCATTTCTATTTTTAATATAGTATATTATTATCTTATCGAATAACTTAGCATACTTGACTAAACGCAATTAAATTTAACTGAGATGATCGGGTATTACACCTCATCCCAACGGACAAGGTGTATTCTCTTTGCCTCCGTTGAGTCCCCCTAAATGAAGCTCTTGTTAATGCTGTCCAAGTGATCCTACGTGCTCGCAGGAAGCATCACTGTTTGCATCGCGTAGGTAGGAATCGTAGCTAGGACGGACCTTACTAGTGTGATCCTCCCGGCCATTGTAAGCTGACGTGCCTTCCACCCGGCAAGCTTAGATTGAACTTTTTCCATGAGATACCCATACGTCTCCTTCGTGGCCCGTTTATGCAGTGCAGGTACACCTAGGTACCTCCCTAAGTCATTTGTGGCCTCAATCTCCAAAGCAGCAGACAAGGATGTAGCAGGTCGCGTGTCCACATTTTTGGAATAGTAGACCCTTGACTTGCTCATGCTTACTTTCTGCCCGGAATCTGCACAGAAGTTTGCTAGCCCACTCCTGATGACATTAACTTGTTCAAGTGTGGCTTCCACAAATAAGATGACATCATCCGCAAACAAGAGATGGGAAAGAGGGAAACCTCCCCGAACTAACCGAATTGGTTTCCATTCCTTCCTCTCCACCGACAACATGATCCAATGGGCCAATTTCTCTATGCATAGTATGAAGAGGTATAGAGATAGTGGATCCCCCTGACGCAACCCCCGGGTAGGTTTAAACGGGGATGTTACCTCACCATTCCAAAGAATTCTTATGCTTGTACCCATCACACAGGCCATCGTTAGGTTGAGCAAAGCCGTCGGAATGCCCACGTCAGTCAAAGTCTCTCGCAAAAACTGCCAATCAATTCGATCATAAGCCTTTTCAAGGTCGATCTTTATCGCCATCCACCTTTTGCCACTCCTTTTATACCTCATGGAGTGCAAAGCTTCCTAGAGAATAACAATATTGTCGGTGATTTGCCTCCTAGGAACGAAACTGCCTTGTAGTTTGTTCACCAATCCCGAGAGCTTCCATTTGATACGGTTTATAATTAGCTTGGTAATAATTTTATAAGGGACATTGCACAAGCTAATCGGTCGGAACTGACTAATCGATTCCGGAGACTGCACTTTCGGTAGGAGAACCAGAAGGGTTTCGTTCACCTGTGCTGGGATGGTTCCAGTCGTGAATGCATCCTTGATGAGGTTAAGTATCGGCTTCTTCACAAGCATCCAGCACTTCTGGTAGAAGAGTGCATGGAAGCCGTCCACCCCGGGTGCTTTAAGTGGGGCCATTTGCTTAAGTGTCTCATGTATCTCTTTCTCCGTTACTTGCCGCGTGCACTTTCTGATTTCCTCGTTAGACCAGGCCTCGAACAAACCAGTGGTAGGCAAGTTTGTTGACTTCTGTCTTCCGCCTTGTATAACTTTCAGAAGAAATTATGGGCCATTGTTTCTAGCACTGGAGCATCTGTAACCCAATAGCCTGCATCGTCCCTCAACCCTTCAATCTTATTTCTCCTTCGACGAACCAGGGTTGTGGTATGGAAGAATTTAGTATTTCTATCCCCATGCATTATCCATTTTTCCCGCAATTTCTGCATCTAGAGGATTTCCTCTTGATGGAGCACTTGATCAAGTTCCAGTTTGAGCTTTTCCTCTAGCTTCCATAATCCTTCATTAGGCATTTGTTCGAGTAAGCTTTGCAGCCCCTCGATCCACGCCCAAAGTCTTTTCTTCCACTTCTCTATGTTACCAAAAACGTTGGCATTCCAGTTCTGTAGCTCTTTTTTTAATCCTTCCAAGGCGTCCATAATGGCGAATCTATCATTCCACTCAGCTTGGATAACCTTGGTGAAACTCGGATGCGACAACCACATAGCCTGGAACCTAAACGGCCTTTTTCTCCTGCCTCCCATATCCTCTTCTAAGAAGGTAATCAACAGCAGGTTATGGTCAGATTGGTAACGTGCCAAGTGCCTCACCGATCCCTCTATCCAGTGGTGTCTCTATTCCTCATTACAAAGGGCCCTGTCCAAACGCTTTGAGATTCGAGGCCTCGGCCCAGTTCTCCTAGACCATGTGAATTTGCTCCCCACGAAGCCCAGATCAATCCATCCATTTTTGTCGATCCATTGTCGAAACCTCCGATCATGTGTTCTCAGCTGGCATGAACCTCCCTTCCTCTCCTCCATCTCAGTGATAGAGTTGAAATCCCCGGCTACCAACCACGGGGTCGGGGCCACCGGAGCCAATGAAACAATCTCACTCCAATACCTCTCAGCCCCTGAAACAGGAGGTAAAGCATACACAAACGTAACAAGAGTGGGAGTGTGACCCTGGTAAGCAACTTCACAATGTAGATATTCATCTCTCGTAGCGAGAATCTTCACATTAACATTAGGAGCCCACAAGACCCAGATGTCGCTCCTCCTACCTTTTGCTTCCACGCGAAAGTAGTTCATACCCAGCTTCCTACAAAAAAATCAGCTTGGATCCCACTTATTTGTGTTTCAAGAAGCGCAACCAAACTCACGTTATTCATACGAATAATATACTTCATTGCCCGCATAAACCCAGGTTTACGGGCACCACAGCAATTCCAAACTACAATTTTATAAATCATAAAAAAAGAGAAAAGAAAGATTGGTTGGGGATCGGCTTCAAGAACTCATATCCTTCGCAGAGTTAGACTCTTCTTCTGAGGTGCTGGGGACCGAGGCAGTCTCATTATCTCTATTGTGCATCGCCCCATCCAATTCCATATCAATGTTTCTTCTCTGGTAACTATGCGGGGGGTCCGAATGATGGGCTCCACCCTCCAACCCTTGTCCATCCAAGCCTTCCTCATCATAAGGAGAGGGAGCCTTAGTTTCTAGAGGGTTATGAATAGCAAGGGTTTTGTCTAGGGGTGGCATGATGGAGCTTGAGGGTGTATTTGGGTTCGAGTTTTTCTTGTCTTTTGCTCGTGCGAAGGCTTCTTTAAGCCGGGCCCCCAATGTGTTGTCGTCACTCCTCGCACGTTTCTGGGCTAAGATAGGCCCATCCTGGGCTTTGGGAGGAGCCTTTTGATACTTAGTGGGACCTTGCTTTACCACCTTTGGCTGACGAGTGGGTCCCCTTCGTTCTGAATTCCTTACAGCTGTGAAGACTGTGCGTTGCCCGTTGGGTGTTAAGGTTGTCCCTCTCTCATCACGTGGTTCTGCTTCTGCATGGGAAAGGGACTCAAATCTATTACCAGTAAAATATTCTTTCCTTTCTTGTGGTAGCTTGATTGATTTCCCTTTTTTTGCAACAATCATCCAGGCTCCCAATGAGTCCCCTTGTTCCTTTGGCTCCCTAGAGTTTTTGGCTAGTGCAATACTAGGGTATTCCACTCTAGTAGCTGTCTCGCCACCACTTGCTTCTTCTGCCTGGGGCGCCGCCGTGGCTGGCGGAGCAAAAGCGCAACTCTCTTGCAAATATCCGTAGTGTCCACATCCGAAGCAGATGGTGTGGAGGCTCTCATATTCCACTTTCTGGATCAAATTACCACACTTGATCTCCCCCACAAGCGGCTTCGAAAGATCCACCTCAACACAAATCCTAGCGAAATGGCCCCGAGCCTTCTCCTCTGTGTTCGGGTCAATCTTTACTGGCTTATCGATGATGGCTGCCACACAATGAAGCAGATTAACATTATAGTAGGGGAGTGGGAGATTGGGTAGACGGATCTATACCCATGTCTTGTGCTTCTCATGAGGGCTTGGATGAAAGGAGCTATCCCACGGACTGACCATAATGTAGTGGTCTTGGATCAGCCACGGGCCTCCTGTGGTTGCCAGAATGAAGTCTGCTTCTGTGGAGAAGCAAACTGCATAGTATCCATGAGGCAAGTCAACCACCCGTAGTGGGGCTATGAGATTCCATAACTGATTCAGCCGAGTGAGGAGTGCTCGATATCCCACATTCTTACCGAGTACCTTGAGTATCACCGTCGTACGCCATGGTTCATTGATCTGGGCCACCTCTTGGTCCGATAAAATGATTTTCGGGCGGGCGGGGTTGGAGTAGTCAAACTTAGCCCACCCTAACTTCAACCAGTCTTCAATGGTTTCCTTCGGGAATGGAATCTTGCTCTCTGCTGACCCGTGGACAGTATCACGATAGGATCTTTTGGTTAGGTTATCTGGTACGGATGGGTTTTGCTCAGGTTGGGGGTTATGGGACAGTGGGTTTGTCTGGGGGTCGAAGGTGTCTTGTACTATGGATGTTGTCCAATGAGAAGAGGGGGAGATGGAGATGGAGTTGGCGTAGGGTTTGGGAAGTCGGGGCTTTTTTTGGCTAGGTTAAGGATTTGGTGGCTCAATCGAGGGGAAGTGGGGGATGGGTGGGGCGAGGTGGTCAGGATATCGGGTGGTTCCGGCGAGGGGGGCTCATGGGGGAGGTGGGTTTGCAAGGGGGATTCCTGGGAGAACTCGGGTTCCATGATTTTTTCTTAGACCCTGCAGACCCTGAGGGTAAGGGTATGGGTCTAATAATAAAATTTTTTGAGGGTCCAGGGATAGAGTATGGATCCAACTTTTGAAACTAGGGTATGGGTAGGGTCCTACTAATACCCTATCCTACCATACCCATCACCATCCCTATTATTAGCCCTCCTCTGCTGATACTCGAGCCAATAAAATCAGAACCGTTGATACCGGGCCTGGCCCAACGAGGTTGGTGGATAAGTTACAAGACTCAAGCTTACAAGGAGAATCAGGGTTTTTTTTCCTAAGAGGGGTTGATTTCCCTGACAAACCCCTGAATGGGGTTCTCGGGGAATGTTTTCCCTGTCTGGGGTCGAGCACAAAAATACTGAAAATTGAGCATTTTTGTGCGCAAGAAAATGCTTGAAACTGAGCATTTTTGGTGAAAAGCCGGCGAAAATCTGACACGCTCTGTCGCAAGAGAATCTACGCCTCGGCTCGTCCCTCGGCTCGGCTTCTTCCAAAAAATGCTCCGTTTTCAGCATTTTTGTGCTGTTTTTTTTCCACTCCGAATTAATTCTCACCCACCGCATGCATCATAAAGGAAAGTCAATATTCTCACCCACCGTCTGTCTACCTTCTTCTTCTTCCCCCTCGTGAAAAAAAAAATTTATCCTCCACTCTCCATTTTTCTCTTTTTAAAACCTAACCACCGGATACCCGAGCAAGCCGGACCCCGACCACCGCACCGGAGAGCCGAAGAAGCCCGATCCCCGACCACCGCAGACTCGTACCTTTCGGTTTGATTAAATTAGAAACGCCCAATTTTATGATGATGTTGATTGCATGTCGAAAATGAGTAAAATGGAGAGTGGAGGAGAATTTTTTTTGGGTTTAGGAATCTCATACCAAGAGTGTCGATGTTGATTGCATGTCAAAAATTGTAAAAATTAGCTTCGATCTTGATTTTTCGATTTACTAAAAACGCTCCATTTTGGGCGTTTTCTGTTTCTTTTTTTATTTCAAATTTTTGATTTCGATTTTTAGCTCTGATTGGTTGGTTATTGTTTTAGCTTCGATTGATTTGTTATAAAGCCAAGAGTGTCGATCTTGGTTTAACTTTGATTGGATGTTTTGTTGATTGCATGTCAAAAATTGTAAAATTTAGCTA
Source organism: Hypericum androsaemum (assembly GCA_963995505.1). Taxonomy (NCBI): domain Eukaryota; kingdom Viridiplantae; phylum Streptophyta; class Magnoliopsida; order Malpighiales; family Hypericaceae; genus Hypericum; species Hypericum androsaemum. Next base: position 3,172,113 of record OZ023190.1, on the reverse strand, counting down.
CGATCTCGAGTGCATGTGCATTTTTAGATTCACCCCATTTTTACGATCTCGAGTGCTGCGTTTTTTATTTTATATTTTACATTATCGAGTTCGATATTGTTTTTTAGCTCCGATTGGTTGGTTATTGTTTTAGCTTTTAATTGTAATAAAGCCAAGAGTGTCGATCTCAGTTTAGCTTCGATTGGATATTTTGTGGTCGATTCTGGGTGTTTTCGAACATTAGTTATATTTTTGCATGCATTGCTCACGAGAATGATGATCTTGTTGCTTTTGTAACAGATGGAGCCCCTTCCACGTTCTTCTGATTTCATAGGACACGCCGGAACAACACAATGTACTGAACTCCTAAAATTTTATAATGTTCGTCGTGCAAGGGCTATATGGCTTAACGAGGTTCGTGATATAACCTTTGTTATAAAAAACTTGTGAAATTTGTGAAATTTAATTATATGTTTGATTAAAGAGGGATTGCATGAACTAGCTATTGGAAAACCAAACAGTTGAATGATATTAAACATAGTACGTGTCACAAGAAAATAAATGGAACGGTGGACTTTTGTACTTAAAATTATGGTTCTTGGAACCACGTACTGATTTCGGTAAGCAAATCAAAGGAAGGTATTACCGGATTCATCAATTTAGGTACTGTAAGATGAAATGAGATACATATATATGTAAAATAAGTTATGGAAGTTAGAATTAGTAATAACTTCTTATTTTCGGACAGAAACTTGAAATAAAAAGAATGCAACGAGGAAAAAAATTCAAAGAGGAGAGGAGGTCAATGAAGAATTAACTTGTGAAATTTTGTGTAGGTTAAAAAACAACGTGGAGAGGAGGTCAATGAAGAATTAGACGAACCAATAAGAATTCGTCGTCGAGAATACAAACCAAAGGATATTAAGAACGAGAAATTTCTAAGTTATATGGAAAACTCGTGTTTTCGGCATGTTTGGCATATTGGATTTATAGAGCACCTGGATAATTGTTTGGTAACTGCATTGGTGGAAAGATGGCGCCCTGAGACGCACACCTTTCATTTGCCTGTTGGTGAAATGACCATCACACTTCAAGATGTGTCAATTTTGTTGGGGCTGCCAGTTGACGGTAATCCAGTGACTGGATTGCAGACCCCTAAAGATTGGGGAGAGTTGTGTTTGGTTCTTTTTGGTAAAAATCCTACTACTTATCAGAGAGGTAGCAGGGGTAACACAATAAGTTTTAATTGGTTGTTTTCTGAATTCAATCCATCCAATCTAAGTGAAGACGCACCAGAAGAGACGGTAAATCAATATATTAGAGCCAACATATTGTTGTTGATGGGATCCCTACTCTTTTGCGAGAAGAATGATGCACTTGCTGGTTGCCATTTCTTGAGGATCTGGACTCGATTGATACATATAGCTGGGGTAGCGCATGTTTGTCCTTTTTGTACAGACAGTTGTGCATTTCTACCAACCCGAAAAGTGGTGAAATCGCCGGAGCCGTTTACCTGCTTTGTATGTGGGCTTGGGAACGGATCCGTCCATGTTGTCCCGTTGTTGCAAAGGAACGAAAACAAGAATATGGAGAAACTGTAGGCATCAGGTTGGAATTTTTAATGTGCTTAATTAAAATATGTCTTTGTTATATTATCCAATTTTTCTTGACAACTATTTTCCTAATGCAGGTGGACTGCACGCATTAATATGAAAAGATCTTTTAAGAAGACTATGCCTGATATGCGACGCGTGCTGGAAGAGCTTTCCCCCTCGGACGTATGTCATCTTACGTTTGCTATTGTATATCATTTTAAAAGAAAATGCATGCTCGTCATTTATTATATCCTCGTTCAAGTCATTTTTTTTATTGTAGATTGTTTGGCGACCTTATGAACCACCATTGCACGATTCCCCGAGCTTCGAGGAGACAACTGTACAATTGTGGCAAGCCCGAGTGCCATTAATTTGTTTTCATGATGTAGAGTGGCACTACCCAGATCGAGTTTTAAGACAATTTGGGAGAGTGCAACCCATCCCACAGACTCCTGAGCCCGACGACGGTATTCACATTGGGGAGCGCAGAGGTAAAAAAGATAGAGACTGGAAAGCCCAATATAAAGGTCATGTGAAAGTTTCGTTCCTAAGGGCGTTACGATTTTAGTGGACCCTACTGGCAGTCTTTTCGGTATCATACGTGACTCCACAGATACTATCGCCGATGGGTGTGTGTTGGTTCTAAAAAATGTAAGATATTTTATCATTATCATATGATACGATATGTTTAGAATTTTTTTTGACTTACTAATGTGTTATTTTATTAGGTTGAAGTGGATGATACTGGGGATGGCGAAAAATTTCTTAAGGCTACTAATGAGAACGTGGTCAAAGTGTTCAAGAAAAATGGCGAAACTTCATCAACTTGACAATATAATCTCTATATGTATTCAGATGTGTGATTTGATATTGTTTACATGTAATGTATTGCTTTAATGCTCCTTGAGATTGTTGTAATATATTGTGTTGTGTTATTTGAGACTAGAGTTTTTAAAATTCTGCAACCATTTTAATTGTTCCTTATGCCAAGTGAGTTTTTAATATATCGTGTTGTCTTATTTTAATTCTCACCAAAATTTGGCCCAAAACACCACACAATAAGGCATTTTTCTTTAACCCACAATAAACCAAAATTTTTAAAATTTATGCAGTAGGTTCTCAATTTTTTGCCAAGCTGCACCCATTATTATAGATTTTAATTGCTCAATAACACATACTACCCTATATACTATACATGTAAAAGTTAAAAAATTTATGAAATCTGAGATTTAATGAGTCAAAAATTTAGGATGTAAAAAATTATTAAAAAATTATTATTACAAATTAAATTAGGAAGTATCGTTTGGCCTCAAATTTAATTAGAATGTAAAAAAATAAGTCAGTCAGTTAAAAAAATGCAGAGTTATTACGTAAAAAATTTTGCACAAAAACGCTGAAAACGGAGCATTTTTTGGAAGAAGCCGAGCCGAGGGACGAGCCGAGGAGTAGATTCTCTTGCGACAGAGCGTGTCGGATTTTTGCCGGCTTTTCACCAAAAACGCTCAGTTTCAAGCATTTTCTTGCGCACAAAAATGCTCAATTTTCAGCGTTTTTGTGCTCGAACCCAGACAGAGAAAACATTCCCCGAGAACCCCATTCAGGGGTTTGTCAGGGAAATCAACCCCTCTTAGGAAAAAAAAACCGGAGAATCATAGCCGTCATTCTCCGGATTTCCCATATAGGCAACAATTTCCGGCCCATAGTGACTCTTCTCCTCCTAGCGGTGCCCAACACTACATATTTGTAAGAGGTAAAGTTTATTATTAGGAATAATAATTTACATGTTACATATTTGAAAATTTTTCTAGTACGAATACGAGATTGCATCCACAAGTCTCGTTAAAATATACAATAGTAAAATTTATTGAAAAAAATTACTACAAGAAAAAGAATACCCAAACGTTAGTGCGCTAAAATTCTACACAGAGACCCCCTTGTTGCTCATTGATCCCTTTATTACAGGCAAACCTTTCAAAAACCCCATATCTACAACTTTTTGCTTCTTTACCTCGGGTTTGGATTGGGTACGGAGTGAAGATATTATTTCGAACGGTTTGGAGTAAAGGGAGGGTTCGCGCTGGCAAGCACAGTTATGTCATAATGGCATGCACAGTTATGTCATAATGGCATGTGTATTTGTGACAGCGGCAAGTCCCGTTTATGATAAATGGCGCGCGTGAATTTTTTTATTTTGGTCCCCATATTTTAGCATTTTTGCAAAAAAGTCATACTGGCATGCGCAGTTATGTGATACTGGTATGCACTGTTATGTGATACTGGTATGCACAGTTATGTCATAATGGCATCTGTTTCAGGCCTGTGTTTGCACATGACTTTTTTCATTTTGGTCCCCATATTTTTGCATTTTTGCAAAAAAGCCCCAGCGTGTCTTTATTTCGAACGGTTCGGAATCTGGGCATTCCGTACCCAATCCATACCCTTACGCCTACTTGCAAGCATGGTTTTAAAACCCGGCCCGGAGCTACGACCAGGAATTTCTACCGTTTTCCAGGTCGACCGGTCGTACCAAAAATATTTTTATTTTTTAATATTTTAAATTATATATATATAGGTTAAAATAGACTTATTTTCCATTAAAAAAGTAGACTTAATTTTTTATCTCTCCACTCTATAAATCTATTTTTTTATTTATTTATTACTTTATAAACTTTTTTTCCTCAAAAACCACCCAAAATAGCCATTTTCGCCCATTTTTGTATGAACCGGGTTCGACCAGTCAAGGTGGACCTCAAAATTGGTCGGTCCGACTGGATTTGGTCCGGTTAGTACAGACCTCGGTCAAAAGCCTAAAAACGACCCGCTCTTGTGCCCGTTTCGCAATCCAACCGGTCGAACCACATTTTTTAAAACCATGCAAGGAGTAATTTATGGTCAAATGCTTCGGTAGATGCTCAGCATTTAAGGAGTAAAATATAAACTACTTACTAATTGTTTGTGTGTTTAGTTTAAAAGGTAAGAAAGCCTAAGTTAGCAATTTATAATCAAGAAAGAAAAAAAACTTATTATTTTAACCGCCCACTTTCTTCATTTACATTCGTTGAATAAGTGAATTCCAAATTCATTATTACTTGTACAAACAAGTAATAATTTTCTTTTTCCTTTCCTTCCCTTTCCCATTCTCTTCTCATCCAAACAGGGTTAAAGAACTTCTCAATCAATTTCACTCAAAAAGCGTTCGACTCGTTGTTGTCTAAATGAAAAAGACAAAGGTTTTGCTGCTACACCACAACTGACTGCGAAAGAAATGGACTCAGTGGGGCTAGGCTAGTCCCTACTGATGGGGATAGGGACAATATTGGTATACCATTATTAACATGAAAAGTTACAAATTAGGGAATATAGTTATAGAAATAATTTAAAAGGAAATAAATACCATCCAATTACCCTAAATTACGTAACAACACTATCAATAACACCAAAAAAATGCCAGAGAACAATACAATTTATGGAAATATATTTATGGAAAATAATACAATTTATGGAAATACAATTATGAGAATATTGATATCCTTGTACTCGGATATTGGTGTCCTTCTACTCTGATATTGGTGTCATTCTTCTATGATATTGGCTTTCTTCTACTCCGATATTGGTGTCCTTCTACTCTGATATTGGTTTTCTTCTTCTCTGATATTGTTATTCTTGTACTCGGATATTGGTATCCTTCTTTTCAGATATTGGTTTCCTTCTTCTATGATATTGGCGTCCTTCTATTCTGATATTGGTGTCCTTCTTCTATGATATTAATTTTCTTCTACTCAGATGTTGGCGTCCTTCTACTCTGATATTGGTTTTCTTCTTCTCTGATATTGGTATCCTTGTACTAGGATATTGGTATCCTTATACTCGGATATTGGTATCTTTCTTCTCGAATATTGGTTTCCTTCTTCTATGATATTGGTTTCCTTCTACTTTGATATTGGTCTCATTCTTCTCTAAAATTGGTATCCTTCTGATATTCTGAACAAATACAATGCATACCAATATTATTGCATATATATACCAATATGATTGTAAATGCATACCAATTATAATACAGTCACATACCAATGACAAGAAATATATGTACTAATTTTACCTTATAGTACAACCAATACCACTTAACAAATATACCAATATCAATTAACAACCATCGTCACTCGGTAAATATACCAATAAAAAAATACCATTGTACCAATACAAAAATATCAATATCACTACAGAAATATACCGATATAAAAATAATAATATCACTACAGAAATATACCAATACAAAAATATTTAATTATTTAATACCAATAACACATCACATCTATACCAATATTATGTAATGTGTATACCAATATTACTATAGAAATATACCAATATAAAAATATCATTGTACCAATACAAAAATATCAATATCACTACATAAATATACCACTATAAAATACCACCAAATATACCAAGATGTTGGTTACGAATATCCTTCTTAATTAGGATAACTTTGTAGTGATTACCTCCATTTTGTCGATTATATCATTCAATCTGAAAAAGAACGAATCAAATTGGCATGCTCCTCCTCATTATGTTGTCGACCGGGTCTTGCCAAGGCGAGGGCTGACAACAGTCGAACGGTTCGTCTAGGGTTTTTGATAGAGAGGAGAGGAGAGGAGAAGAGAGGTTTTGTTTGGAGAGAGAAGGTAGTCTTTTTGGTAAGTTTTTTTTTGGCTATTTCAAAAGAGGATGGGGAAAAAATTAGGGATTTTTTTTGGGATCCTTAGCTGGGTTTTTATGAGTAAAAATACTATTGTACCCTCGAATGATAATAACCGTCAGATCTGAAAAGAGGTTTTAAAATCAAATCCTATGGTCCAAATTTAGTCCATACCACGGGGATGATTTTTATGTAGTTCCCACTGAATCCATAGCCGAAAGAAATAACTGAGAATCTGAGCTATTATAAATGAAATATTAAATATTTGTTGCGAGAATTTTGTCATCATAAATATTTTATTTGGCTAAATCGATGGTTATTCGGATGCAGATTGGTTCAACAAAAAAGTAACCACGTAATTAAAAAGATAATCTTAATCTATACCGATTCCGGAGAGTTCATCCTCATTATCCATCTGATATAGGGTAGTGCACCATCAGGGAAGTAAGTACTCCGCAAATATCGATTTAGATTCGGATTCGAAATGATCTTCTTCCTGCTGCTGGTGGTGATCGTATTCGAATAGTGATTGTTGGTAGAGTAATCTGATCGTATTATGAACTAAAAGTGAGGAAATTTGCAAATTTACTTATATTAATTCAGATTTTAAATGCTTTCAATTAGCTTTTCCCTTTCTATTTATAAGTAGATTTTTTAGGGGTTTTTTTTTTCACTTTCTGTAACCTTGTATGAAAGTCATTACATATCTTTTTTTAATAAACCATAATTATTTAGTCTACTGTTGGAGCGAAAATTTATTCACGAATTTGTATCGAACCTAGTAAAACAGTCTTAACATTTTACTCGATTATCGAATTGATGCGATTCCAAAAACTACAAAACACGGCCAATAATTTCTAATTTGGTCGGGCCGGATGTATAAGAATAGGTGTCATAGTAGGACAATTAGTTTAAATTTAATAATTTATGTTTAGCTAGGAGTCTAGGACACCTTATTTGATTACAATACGGTCAATGATCTCTAATTTGGTCAGGCTTAGGACTCTCGGGCACTACTACATAATATTTTTTCCAAAAAAAATTGTTGCAGTTCTGTTCTTTCAGGGCTTTACCTCACGCGCTGAGAATTAATCGCCGAGTTATCGTGGTCCGAATCCCTAGGGAGAGAGATGGACGAGGATCAGGAGATGGAGACGTTTGGGACTGAAAATGACTTGGAGGGAGGGCAGTGGGTGGACGGCGAGGAGGAGGAGGAGGAGGAGGATGGTGGTGACGATGATGGGAGGAGCGGGGATGTTGGGGGATTTGAGGAGGGGGATTGGGATGAAGTTGCTGCAGCGGATGGGGTATAGGGGAGGCGGGCTCAGGAAGAATGGACAAGGGATAGAGTTTTGATGTGCGAGGGTTTTGAAGAGCCCGTCGGCTGCGGGTTCTCCTCCTACATAAAATTAATTAATAAAAATTTAACTTATTCAAAAAAAAAATTGTCAGTCCGAATGTGAACCTTGTTCTACTTGCCAGTGTCAAGGATCTTGTGCTGCTGTTGAACACATTCCTTTATTGATAGAAATCGTTGAATGTGCAAAAGTGACAGATAGGCTTCTCAGGGTCTGGTTGTGGAACATATGTGAATCGGAGGGGTCTTTTCATGTTTTAAAGTGCTGTAGAAGTTGGTCTTGCAATGAATCTTCAGATGAAATCAGTTTTTATTGGCTATACTGGATGCTGTATCTTCTATAGCCATCTCCATACAAAGGGAGTACAAATATGAATGGAGAAAACTGTTTCAAAGCACATGTTTTGCTTTATATTATGTTTTAAAGTAGCGTACTTTGTTATGGATATCTTTTAACATTGTTGACTTCAATTAGATCTCATAAATAGCTCGTTTTAGAGTTTCGTCTCCGGCACTGTTTTAGGGTTTTCGTTGCATTGCTCTCTAGCGGAAGATCACGGTGGTCAGATTAGGGTTTATCGTGGTGAGTTCCTATCCGTCCTAATTTCTTATCGGTAACAAAACTTGAATGTGCATTTGCTGTACGAGCCCATGGAGCTGACTCCTAAAAGAGATTAGGGCTCAAGTTAAACATGCATTGTGTTTTAGAAAAATGACAATTTAAACTTAAATTATAATTTTGTAATTTCTGAGTAAGTTGAAGGGTATTTTGGTACTTTCTTCAAACGTGAGAGATCTATCATTATTTTACCCTAACTTTTTTATATAAGTTTTATTTAGAATTTTTGTACAGGTAAACGTATTTTAATACTCCAAAAATATTTACACGATAATGAACCTAATCACAGATTAAAAATTGATACATAACCTACCAAAACGAATTACACCTAGAAATATCTAAAAAATAGTTAGAATTGTGTTATTAATTAAAAGTGAAATTGTGAGCAAATATGCAAATTTTACTTATTTCCCTTTCTATTTATAAGTAGTTTTTAAGGGTTGTGTTACTTTCTGTAAACCTTTTATGAAAGTCACGTAGTAAAATCCATAAAATCATTTTGATATTCATAATAACTTTAAGTAGTAATTAGTAATTTACCAATTAGGGTTTCTCTCTTTTCCACCAAACCCTAACTCGGGGGGGCTAGGTTAGAGCCTACGTAAGAGAGTTAGGAAGGGGTTTGGCCATACATACCTTCTCCCTTCTCAAAAAACACCTTTTGGTAATTCTCTAAGGTGGGGGGAGCGAGTTAGAGCAAAGAGACGGAGACGAATACGGTGAATATACACAGCAAGGCGCTAGGGTAAAGCTCTCTCCTCCTCCTAGTCGAGGAACAACAGATTTGTGGAGTAACCAAATTGGGTTGTATCTGTACTCGAGGTTAGTTCGCCCGACTTACTTGCACCTTGATTCGGTAGTTGTTTTGGTAGTATCTATGTTCTGGTCTGATTTAATTGTGCAACTTGGTTCCGTAATATTTCCTACACGTAATCCTCCCTTTAAACATGATCTCGTTGCTCAATTTTGCAATGTCCCTTGTTTAGTTAACAAGCAAATATACCTTCGTCTTGGGAGTTCTCCTACTAATTATTAAGTAAGATCTATATGATCTCTTTAGGCAGATTGTAATCAATTTCTTCTTCCTATTTTTTTTATAAGTGAATTGATATATTTTACCAAAAGAGTTCCCCAGAATATCATATAACATTTTGTTAAGAATTCAGCAATCAGAGAACAAAACGCACAAAGAACACGGACACAAGAGATAACGTGGTTCGGCCTAATGCCTACATCCACGGAGAGAAAGGAGAATTTTTATTGATGAGTTTCCGAACCATAAAGCCATACAAAAAACTCCAAGACCTATCTAGATTAGGAGTCCAAAACCTAGGAAATAAATCTTTCCTATTTCTCGCCATCCCAACAATCTCCATCTTGGCGACAAATCATCTCGTGGAAGAACCATGAAGCTTCACCCAAACTCGAGCTTCTGAGCTTGCTTGGCCTATTTCCTCCAATCTCCATTGAACCTCAACTAGCAAGTCCACCTGCTAAAGCAACCTTGCGACCAATAGACACGCCCTCTATTTTTCGGTCAGCCCCATGCTCCGCAACCTCGAACTACTTTTCTGCTGGACCTTCTTGCCTCAAACCAATGCTACATGTCATAGCATACAAAGGGCAAAATTAGAACCCTCGACATGCCTCGAACTCCATCATTCTGCCTTGAGTGAGATACTCGATCCGCGCGTGGTATTAACAACAGCTTCGCATTCCCCATGCAAAATCTACCAAACACCTTTGAAGTGCACTTCCCTTTAGACAACTATAGCGGGGCCCAGCTAACAATGCTTCTCTGAGATAACCATGGTTCCTGCCTCCACGAAATAACCATAGCTCGCTATCCATGTCTCCGCGAATCCCAACTCTACTCAAACTATCCATGTCAAGCCTTTGCTCCCTCATACGAACCAACCTCATATGACCTGAGCTTTTTTCCACTTCATCAGACCCATTGATGTGACTCTACCTACAATAATATTCTCCCCACTAACCTGTATGTATTTTCTTTCACCCTTCATCCCTACCATCGCATCCTTATCCGTCTTTTTTAGCCTACCTTTATAACTATCATTGTTATAATTCAAGGTCCCTAACAAGATTACCAGGATGCATTGGACTTGATGAGACAGAAAGCCAGTCACCATCCGACCTGTCTGAACATGTGGCCATGGTTGTGGATGCAGATCCCTCCTCGTTGTCTTGATCCCCAGTTCATCCTGGATAGTCCCCTTCATGCGCCCTTCTCAGCACTTGAAGCCACTTTCATTGAAGTTGGTGGCTCCTCATCATCCGCCAAGCACAAGCGAATCTTCGCTACTGCCTTGGCCTCCAATTCTTCCCACTCTTGCTCCTCCATCTTTTCGAACTTCTTCTCCGAGAGCGCGATAACCATCCCTTGCTGCACGAGGAGATCCCTGACACGCCTTTGCCATAACCCGAAATTCAATGAACCATCAAACTTCACAAGAGCAAACTTCGCGCCGCGATTTGACATCCTCCAACCTTAGCTCTTTGTTAGGAATTCAGCAAATAAGGAACAAACGCACAAAGAACACGGACGCAAGAGATAACGTGGTTCGGCCTAATGCCTACGTCCACGGGGAGAAATGAATACTTTTATTTCCGAGCCACAAAGCCTAGTCAGAATAGGAATAGAAAATAAATATTTCTTATTTCTCGCCATCCCAACACATTTATCAACACGCACCACAGCAATATACGCTTTCTAAATATAAATACCAAAATATCTCCCAAATTTCTTCTTCCTATTTTGGGTGCCCAGGAATTCCCATGAACTGTGACTATATTGATCAACTCATCACGCTGTAAGGAGTCTAAAATAATTAATTCAATAAATCGGTGAATTGTTAATTAATGTTGGAGTTGGAGTTGGATTTAAGAGGATGTACTACTGCATTATGATTCGGTGGTATAATAAACTATGTGATATGATTATATTCAGATATAGATTAGGCCACTTCATAAATAATTAAATACTATGAGACATAAATCTAGGGTTTCCGTTCGATTCCATTTGGACTCTGTTGATATAAATAATTATTTTTTTATATCACTTGATAAATTACTTTCACCTAATAAGTAATAACCTTCTATTCTGTTTTATCAGCGTCTTTCCCTCACGCGCTGCGAATTAAATCGCCGAGTAATCGTTGCCCTAGCGCGGTATTCCTCGGGCGGTCCGAATTCCCAGGGAGAGAGATGGACGGCGAGTTCCACTACCGGAGCCGCAGGGGGAACCGCCGCCGGACCAAGGATGACGTCATCTACGGCGCCTTCGCCAACGAAGACTCCGACTCCGACGATGGCGGTTGCCGCAAGCGTAGGAAGGAAAAGGACTCCGAGCGCAAGAGAGGCGACGATTTTAGATCCGAGGAGAGGCGATTATTAATGCGTGGCTGTTTGTTTGTGGCAGGTACGGTGATGCCGGAAGAGAATCCTGATGGTGAGCGGGCGGAGTTAGGGTTTGGTGACGGCTTCTTGCCTAGGGAATTTGGGAGGAGGAAAACGGAAGGGGCGCGGAGGTTGGATGCGAAGGAAGTTGATGCAGCGGATGGGGTATAAGGGAGGCGGGCTTGGGAAGGACGAGCAAGGGATACTGGAGCCAGTCGAAACAAAGATGCGGCCGAAATGTATGGCATTGGGCTACAATGGTTACAAAGAGGTGGCCGATAAGGCGCCTCGGGTTGAGGAGGAGGAGGAAAGAAGAATGTGATTGGTCGGAGTCCGGGTGCGGGAGAGAGTAGGAAGAAGATGTGGCAGAAAGGAAGGCAGAAGAAGTTGCTGGCGGATAAGGAAGAAGAGAGTTTTGGTGTTGTGCTCAAGGTGATTGATATGCGGGGCCCGCAAGTCAGGGTGTTGACGAGCCTGGAGGATCTGAATGCAGAGGGGAATGGTGTACCTATGCCGGAGCTACAGAACAATATCAAGCTGCTCGCGGACCGGGCAGATGTTGATGTTCTAAAGCTTGATCATGATCTGAGAAATACAAGGGAAGCTGCTTCTAGCTTGCGGAGGGAAAAGGAGAGGTTGGAGAAGGAGGCTGCTCGCCTGAAGCAGCAATTGGATGATAGGGAGCAAATCTGGAGCACCTTGGTTCGTATTCAGGAACAGGGTTTGACCTTGGACTCTCTTGCAAAATGCTTTGTTGACTTGGAGCAGAAATTTCCATATGATTATAAGCTCTGCAACTTGTCTCTCATTGCTTGTTACTTTGCTTACCCTCTGTTCATTAGTTACTTTCAGGGTTGGGATCCCCTCGTAAATCCCGGCCACGGGTTTTCTCTGATAGAGAGTTGGAAGAACGTGCTGCAAGGCGATGAAAGTTCTTATTTGCAATTAGTATCAGAGGTTGTCTTGCCTGCAGTAAGAATATCTGGTACTAATACTTGACCAGAACCAATCCTTCGATTTTTGGAGTTTTTGGAGAAGGTATTGCCTTCATCTGTTGTCCAGAGCATTTGGATTCAGTTGTTCTGCCAAAACTGAATACTGCTGTTGGTTTCTGGGATCCACGACGAGAAACTGTTCCGATCCATGTATGGATCCATCCATGGCTTCCCTACTTGGGACAGAGGTTGGAGATCCTGTACCAGACTATCCGATCGAAGTTGACTAAGGTTCTCGAGGTTTGGCATCCAAGCGATGCGTCAGCACATGTTGTATTGTCGCCTTGGAAGACGGTATTTGATCCAGTCAGCTGGGAAAGGCTTATGCGGGACTCAATAGTTCCTAAATTAGAGAATGCACTCGAAGAGTTCCAAATAAACCCTGCCAATCAAAACATGGATCGGTTCGATTGGGTCAAGCGATGGGCTCTGGATATCTCCATTCATCTTATGATTGCCCTGCTGAATACCAGATTCTTTCCTAAATGGAAGCTTGTTTTGTTTCACTGGTTAAAATCAAATCCAGATTTGAATGAGGTTGGTGCATGGTACAAAGGGTGGAAAGATTCTCTTCCTGTAGAGCTCCTGAGAAACCCGAATATTGCAGTTCATTTTGTTGCTGGGCTCCGGATGATTGATCAGGCCACGGAAGGCGTTGAAGTTGTCCTGCCCCCAGACGTTCAAGTGCATGAGCGGATGCAGTATTTGTCACAACAAAGAGCAGCTGCATATGCCCAACAGCACATCTTTGAAGTTATCGAGGCTCACGCACGAGTGAATGGCTTGCATTTTATACCAAAACCCGGAAGGATGTTCAATGGCTACCAAATATATGGTTATGGCAACATGAATATATATGTGGACTCTGTACATACCAGAGTCTATGCTCTCAGGGATGAACAATGGTTTAACACGAACCTTGATATGTTGCCTGACCTGCACAGAATTTCTCTGTCCAGGAAACGCCGGGCAGCATAGTCACCATGGCTGGATTCTGCAGTAAAATAACTATCGTTGCAGGTAATGAACACACTTAGGAATTGAAACCCTAGGGACCAGCACGTTTCCAACCATTTCAGGTGATATGATGACTGAACAGATAATGTTATGACGATCTCGTGCAACGTTGCCTGATTGCACTAACCCTTTTTTGTTGATTTACTGTTACTAAATATACATAATACTATCTACTGCTCCTCTTTCAATAATGGATGTTCACTGTTGTTTTGATTGTTTTGAGGTAAATCAGCTAGTCTTGCATCTGTGTCATGTTGGCTTGAAATAGGAACTGCTGTTGCTTGACCAAATTAATGGCTAACAGTGCCATGGAGGCAAGAGTATGCAGGGGTCTAATCCTCGGTCCGAAAGTGAAACTGGAATGCAAAGGGAGTACCAATATGGAATGGAGACAACTGGTCACCGAAGCACATGTTTCACTTTATGTTATGTTTCAAAGTTGCATACTTTGTTATAGATATCTTTTAACATTGTTGAGTTCGGTTGGATCTCATAAACGGCTCGTTGAACTGAAGACTCAGAGGCATCGATGCATCACGCTGTGCTTGGAGATGATCCAGAATTAAACAGGGCAAGCCATCGCCTGATATGTTCCTTGCAGCGAACGGGGGATTTTGAATTGACTATTTTTTTTTTGGTATATACAACTTGGTAACCGGCCCGACTAATCCAAGTTCGAGCCGGGTAAGACTTTTATAAGGTGGTAAAGCTCTTCCGACAATAGAAATTGTAAAGGATCTTCAGTACGTTGCAATCTTATTGCTGGCTGTCGATCAACTGTGATCTGATTCTGTGTGCTTATTTTCCGAGATTTTCAAATAACTGTGTTAGTTCTCATTTGTGTGAACTTTTATTGCTGCAAATTGTTGATGTACCCTGTGATGTTAGTACATACTACTGATGAGAATGTTTTTCCTTGTTCTCGTTTTGCGCAGGTTTGCAGTCATGGTTCCAGATCCAGGGCAGCAGAAACGAGTCTGTCCGTATCATTGAAGTATCAAAACTTTAAATTTTTGTCACGAGTTTTATGCGTTTTAAATTGAATTGTTTTAAAGTCAAAATATTCGGAACGCATGGTATGTAAGTTTTGCCAACTATTATTTTGTTTGCCTCGAAAATCTGCATTTAAACTTTACCTGGGGCGCCCACAGATTAGTGAAGAAGCACCATTGATGGGTTTTAGATTGAGTGGGGACTATAAAAAAGTCGTTCCTACGGAAGGGACAACTTTTAAATGGTCAGATTTACTTTTTAATCCAGATTCTTCCTAGTAAATTAGGAAGAATCTAGATTAAAAAGCAAACTCTTTTTGATCCCTTTCACTGGGAACATCCCCTTGTCCTCGCTGAATCTAGTACCCCATTGATGATATCAACGAAGAATTGGTGCATATTTAATGTGCATTTTGTTGACCAATTAGGCGCTTGCAATTTTGAAAACCAAAATATAAAAAGGTGGTCAATTTTGGACACCTGGTCTGTGGTCAAGTTTGCGTAATCCCAACATTAAAGTGTTCTACATTGGTTAAAAAACAATTTACTCAATTCAAAATATAAAATCATTTATAGTTATTTATATTGCGACAGAAGTCAGTCAGTGTGTGTGAATAGTTCAAGGTCTACTTTAGACTATGCATCTAAAATAATGATTTATTGGTCAGTTTTAAGATTTCAAAAGTTAAGTTTACGGTGAAAGAACGAAACAATGAACTCTTACGGTGTGGGCAAGAGTTTTCCGGGTTTAGTCCAAAGTACTGATGAGAGATTTATTTATCTTATAAGTATATTGAGTTCAATTTTTACTAACGAAAAAGACGCACTAAAAGAGAATGCTAAATAGTATTCAACAATTGTCGATTCCGAATTGAATGACCCAGATTCAGTGCTGTTGAGGCCTAGAAATATAGTACATAAATTTATATTTGAAACGTGTTGTACCATTGTCTGATGCCGAAATACTAAGGTATATCACATGTTGCACTATTATCTCACGCTGAAATACCACAGTATGTCCCATTGTTTGTCGTGTTTTGTACCATCGTCTAATTTTAAGTTAAATACTGAAAATGCCCATGTATTCGCACCCCATTGAATCTCAACCGAGTGATTAAAACCAAGTGCATCTTTTTCACGTCAGATCACACCTAAGATAGTACTGCTCACTCTATTAAAAGAAATATCAATCCAACCCGAATTCAACATTATCAGAATTTTTGAATAGACATCTTCTCGATCTATCTCAAGACACGGAGCCGGGAGCCTCCATTGCTAGTAGGACCCACCCAGATACAACAGAGAAATATAGAATCATCTTTTTTTTGTGGAAATGGTGAGTGCTTGGCACCCTTTCATTCATAAACTGAAATTACATCAGAAGAAAAAGCTGATAAGTCCTCCCTTAGTAAGGGAATACAATCATTCGGAGGGCTGTCTAGGACATGTAACCCATCCGCAAAATCAAGTGCAAGATTCGACAGCTTATCCGCCACCCTATTGCACTCACGACTATAGTGAACTACCTCAACCCTACCATAAAGGCAGATTAGGTATTGACAATTACTCACGAGGTTATACAAAGGATCTTCCTTCGCAATGCCCTCGGTTAGGTAGACAATGGCTTGCTGGGAGTCCGTCTCTACAATGAGTTGTTGGAGCTTCGCCGCTCTTGCTAGCTGTAGGCCTTGCCATATAGCCCAAATCTCTGATGTTAGCGCTGTGCAATAACCTGTTAGTTGTATGAAGCCCAGCAGCCACTTGCCCGAAGAATCCCGCACAACTCCACCACTTCCACCTGGTCCTGGATTCCCTTTAGATGATCCATCAGTATTTAATTTGAACCAATTTTTACTTGGAGGGGTCCATCTCCAGATGATTACCTTGTCCACGCTTTCTGTTCTCTGCGAGTTGGAGTTCTCTCTCCATGATTTCTCAAACTCTGCTGCCTGCACTTTAATAAACGCTAGCTTGTTGATGGGAGGTTGTTCCATATCAAACATAACGTTGTTTCTCCATCGCCAAGTCCATCAGCACATTGTAGCAAAGACTGTGGTCCATGGCATATCCAATCTAGGGCATTCTTGTATCCGTAGATTCCAGTAAAACTAGTCATGTTGATTAACAGTAAAGAAATCTCCTCTATTTTCAGCAAGGACCAGCTGCCACCATAGTTTCTTGGAAAATGGGCAGTCACGAAGCAAGTGGATGATTGACTCCACTCTATCTTGGCATGTTGGGCAATAAGGATTAGGAGCAATGTGTCTCCTAAATCTCTCTCTATTAGTCATGATTCGTCCTCTCAAGCAGTTCCACAAGAAGAGCCTAATTTTTTCAGGGACCCTCAGCTTCCAAACCTAGTTTCAGCTAGCATTGTTGGCGCTTTGTGTGTTATTTCCAGAGATAAGTGCCCAGTAAGCTGACTTGGCTGAGAATACCCCATTTGCAGAGTATTGCCAGGCAAGCGTATCCTGGTTGTTGTCCTTATTGTCTACCCAGATATCTTGAAGCTTCTTTTTCCAATTTTCTGGTATGAGTGCCTCGAGTCTGGTCCAATTCCAACCTTGGTTCTCAATCCAATAGTTGCAAACCTTTTTGCTCAATTCCTCCCCTGGGATTTGGAGCCCTTACTTGACGAGCGGTCCCTCTCCCGGGATCCAAACATCTAGCCAAAACTGAGCCTTCTGACCATCTCTTACTGACCATCTTGTTCATTTAATCACATGTTCTCCAACTTTTGTGATGCCTGCCCATACCGCTGACTGCCTGAAGCAGGGCGTAAGAGTGATCTGATTCTGCTATTTCTTCTGGTACTTTTTGGAGAGCACCTGAGCCCAGCATTCTTCAGGATGTTTTAGCAAACGCCATCCAAGCTTTGTGAGTAGTGCTTCATTAGCTCTTCTTGCACTCTGGATTTCCAACCCTCCTAATGACTTTGGTTGGCAGATTTCCTCCCATTTGACCAAGTGCATCCGCCTTGTGTCTTCCGAATCCCCCCAGATGAAGCTTCTGCTGACCTTATCAAGCTTGTCACAGAGCCCCTTCGAAAGGTGAACTACCTGCATAGCATAAAATGGGAGAGTTGATAGAACTGACCTCACCAAAGTCACTCTCCCTGCCATTGTCAATTGCTTGGCCTTCCAACCAGCAAGTCTTGCCTGTGCTTTGTCAAAAATATATTGGAAAGTGTTGTTTGTCACTCGGGAGTGCAGGGCTGGGATGCCCAAGTATTTACCAAGATCTGAAGTTGCCTGTATTCCCATTCTTTGGCTGAGTTACTGGCTCGTATCTCTTGATATATTTTTTGAGAAGAACACTCGAGATTTGGCGAAGCTTACCTTCTGACCCGCAACATGGCAAAAGATCTCCAATCTATGTTTAATGAGTTGAACTTGCTCCATTGATGCCTCTGCAAATAGAACAATGTCATCCGCGAAGAACAAGTGTGTCACTTCGGACCTTTCCTTGTTACCTTAATCGGCTTCCATCTCTTTTGTCTGACAGCGAGCGCTATCCATTGGGCAAGTTTTTCTATGCAAATGACAAACAGGTATGGCGAAAGTGGATCGCCCTGTCGGAGTCCCCGAGAAGGATGGAATTCCTCCGACATCTCACCATTCCAAAGTACTCTCATTGTTGAACTTGTTACACATTGCATTATGATCATAATTAGGTGGTGTGGCAGCCCCAAGTCTCTAAGAGTATCTTCAATGAAGTCTCATTTAAGCCTGTCATATGCCTTTTCCAGATCTATTTTGATCACCATCCACCCTTTTATTCCTTTCTTGAACCGCATCGAGTATAGCACCTCCTGAAAAATAATAACATTGTCAGTAATTTGGCGCCTAGGGACAAAACTTCCCTGAGCTTTAGATATAAGGTCAGGTAGTTTGGTTTGGAGGCGTGAAACTATGATCTTGGTAAGGATTTTGTAGGCTACATTGCAAAGGCTTATGGGGCAGAATTGTTGGATATTTTTGGACGAAGGCACTTTGGGGATTAGGGCTATTAAAGTTTCGTTCAGTTTTGGAAGGAGGGTACCCATCTCAAACACCTGCTTAATGAAGGTAACCAAAGTATCTTTAACTATCCCCCAGCTTCGTTGAAAGAATATGGCATGAAAGCCATCAATGCCAGGCGCTTTAATTGGGGACATGTTAAATAGGACTCCATGAATCTCCTTGATGCTAACTGGTCTTGCTACTCTTCTCTTTTCCTCCTCAGACCACGGTGGAAAAAGCCCACTTGGTAGTGCCATGGCCTGTGAAGTTGGTTCTAAGCTGTACAACTTCTTGTAAAAACCAAGAGCCAGCGCCTCCAATTCCTCTTTCTCTTCAATCCAGTCTCCTTCCTCATTCTTTAGTTTGGTGATCTTGTTTCCTCGCCTTCTTATGAGCGTAGTCGTGTGGAAATATCTCGTGTTCCTATCCCCATTGGTAATCCACTTCTCTCTTGACTTTTGCAACCATAACAGTTCTTCTTGTTGCAGGACCTGGTCTAAGTCATTTTGCAGTTTCTCATCCAAATCCACCAGCCCTTTATTTGGGCGCTCATCAAGTGCCTTTTGTAGTCCCATCAGTCTTGCATATAACCTCTTTTTTCGGAGTTCAATGTTCTCAAAGACTTTGATATTCCAATCGTTCAACTCTTGCTTCAAGCAATCCAAGGCCTCTTATATTTCCTTGTTAGGACTCCACTTTGCTTAGACTACTCTTGCAAAACTTGGATGCGAAAGCCATGCCGCTTAAAAGCGGAAAGGTCTTCCAAACCTGCTTCCATTATCCACGTTTGAGAAGTTGACTAAAATGGGGATGTGATCAGATTGGAATCGTGCGAGATGCCTCACCATTCCTTCCGTCCACCTCAGACGCCAATTGTCATTACAAAGTGCCCGATCTAAACGTTTGGACACTCAACTTCCAGCTCCTGTGCTTCTAGACCAGGTAAAAGGCGAGCCACTGTAACCAAGATCAATGAGCCCATTCTTATTAATCCATCTTTGGAAGCGTCTGTCGTAGTTGCCTAGCTTGTCCGACCCACCTTTGCTCTCCTCCAGATTTGTTATGGCATTAAAATCTCCCAAGATTATCCAAGGCGTCGAATCACAAGGGGCAAGGCCTGCAATGGTGTCCCAATAATGCTCCTGCCCACTCACCGGGGGGAGGGCATAAACAATTGTGGCTAGGAAAGGAATTTGATCTTGGTACCTAGCTTCAACATGTAGAAAGGTAGCTTCTGCCACCAAGACCCTAATAGACATAGCGGGTGTCCATAGGAGCCATATTCCTCCTCTTCTACCCATAGTTTCTACTCTATAGCAACTCAGGCCTATTTTTTGACATATCCCAGTTGCTGTCTGTCCACTAACCTACGTTTCTAGTATTACAGCCATACTAATTCCATGTACACGTACCAGATACTTGAAGGCCCGCATGAAGCCTGGCTTCCAGGCCCCGCAACAGTTCCAAGTGAGGGCCTTAAAATCCATAAAAGGTTCTTTTTAACATTGGGTCAGGGTAACCCCGGGAGCTGCTTCACCATCGGCTAGGACTTGTCCGGCTCTGGCTACTTGATCTGGTTGTATCGCTGGCCTTCCTTTGGCGTCATTTTCATCCAGTTCCATGTTGGCCTGGATGTTCGGCTCCCTGTCCGGGGGGGGGGGGGGGGGGTCTGAGGAGTGATTCCCCCCTGATGCACCACAACCTTCTTCCACCATGTGGTCAACTGGGCGAGGGTTTTGGTTGGTGAGAGAGGAGATGGGATGGGGCTAGATTTATGGCTGTTGTGGTGAGTTTCTAGTGTAGTCTTGGTGTTGGAGTAAGTATGAGGGACGGGGTTTGGGTTAGTGGTCACTTAGTGTTCATCTTAATTGTCCGCATATTAATTATCATTTCAAGAAAGTTTATCTCTTGGGACTTGTTTCATTAACATTTGTGGATCGCAAAAATTGAGAGCAAACCTATTTGTTACTCTGCCGTCAAATCCTCATCGTCATTTGTTTCAAGACCTTTTAATCTGTTAAATTTCAATTTCAAGTTCCATTGTTTGTTGATAAGAATTTCATTGAATTTCTTTGTTCTTTTTTAGTGTGAACTTGATTATTTTGTTGAAGCGAATCACATATTGAAATTTACAAATGTATTGAGCTAAATATAAAAAATTCGCACACTTTTTTTCTTAAAATTTTGGGTTGAATAAAATGATTCTAACATATTTAACATTATTATGTTCTAAAAAACTCTATTAGTTGTGGTTGATTAATTAATGTCCATGTAATAAGTATCTCAATTAAAGAGAAGGAAACTTATATTCGAGATTGGACTCTTAATGCTCAACCTCGAAGAAGCAACGCTATTTTCTCAAATAAATTATAGGTACAATAGATTCCTGTGTTATTTTTCCATCGCGTCAAGTGAATGAAGAGGAGGAGTACACTGCACGATAATATTTATTCTCAGAAAAAAATTATTTAATATTCCGGTTTAAATAGAAATACAGTAAGATATATATTTCATAACTAATGCACCCAACACCATTCATGGTGCTATTGTGGGTCACATATATATATTACAGGAATAATTTGATCTTCCAAATAAGAAGAGAAAGAATAAAACAACCATAGAAGAAAAATGTAGTGTGGCCCGTAAGTCTTTCGTAAATTAATTTTGCAGCATCCAACGGGCCCCCACTACATGTATCTGTCGGAATTTGGCTTTTAAGTGGTCACAAGTTGAGCAACTCATCACCATACGTCACGAAGATAGCGTCCATTCATTTGCAAATTCTTGACCATGCTCTCTGTTTTTGAGCTGTCAAAAGATCCCTGAAACAACAAACCACAAATTGGACATTTTTAAAGTTTTTGCAACTTTCCCAAAAATTGTATACCATAAAAAATGGAGATCCACTTTTATGTTATATTCAACCCATAGCATATAATTATTTTAACAACTTTTTTTATACTGAAAAGGATCAACTGGGTCGCGGTTCGAGCAGTCCGACCAACGGTTTAACCACGGGTTTCAAAACAATGCATACATCTACAATGAAGACAACAGACATATATGGTTTCCTCTTATATGAAGAAAAAGCGTAGTCAAGTTGGTTGGTGATGGTACAAGTATCCCATATTTTATTCATGCAAGTTAGGAAGTAGTTAGGTGTTTATTGAGCTATAATGACCACATCTCCAAGAGGGAAACAGAAGAAAAAGAAGAAGTCTACGTGAGGCTTTAAATGCCATGCAATTTAGATGCAGTGTCAACCTACTAAATCGAGCGAGCAAATAAATGGCCATCTCATTCCTAAATGTGTGTAAATAATGGACGCACGAGTCGTTATCATCTCTGCCTTTTTCATATAAGCCACGAAAAAAGAATGTATTGGTGGGGGTAGATTCTCAACCATATGGCATTTTTTCTAAGGGTAGGTGGCTGCTTCCAGCTACCAATAAACGTGATTTTATGAAACCAACGCTCCAATTGTCTCACCGAAAAAACATTTTCGGAAAAATATTTTTCGAGTTCAAACAAATACCAGAAAAAAAAAACAGTTGGTTTTTTCGTAAATGAACATACCTGTTCTTGGACAATGGTGTGGAGAGTTCTGTGCACATCTCTTGCCATTCCTTTGGCATCCCCACAAACGTAAAGATACCCTCCTTGAGAAATCATATTCCAAATATCCGAGGCCTGGTCACAGGAGCATATGAACTTTTAGAGATGAGACTCTGAAAACTAAGATAATATACAACTTATGCTCATGTAATAATAAGCACATTACCTTCTCGGCCATTTTATGTTGCACGTACTCCTTGGTGGGTCCTTCACGAGAGAAGGCAATAACCAGCTCCGAAAGTGCGCCAGATTCAAGAAACTGGTTTAATTCATCTTCGTAGATGAAATCCTGCAAAGACCAAGTGTCATAATCAGCTGGACGAAAGAATGGATGGAAGATGATATCGTGGCATCGTGGATGTTTGGATTGAACATACCATCCTGCGATTTCTGCAGCCGAAAAACAGAACGGCTGGTCCCAGTTCTGCTCCGGATTCTTTCAGGGCTAACCTTTCCTGAATTGATGCAGAATACGAATTGTTAAATACCATACTTTTGACACAAAGGGGTTGCAGTCGAAGGTCTATCAAGTTAGTATCGTATATACCTGCAGGAAACCTCTGAATGGAGCCAAGCCAGTACCAGGACCAATCATTATAACAGGGACCTTAGGATCTGCTGGAAGTTTAAAGTTTGATTGTCTAACAAAAATTGGAGCCCAGCTGCAATCATTGCTTTTCTCCATGGGGATGGCATTCTGATGCAGACAATAAAAAGAGGCTAAGCATAATTGATATGTGAAATTGACAATGAAATAAAAGATGTTATACACATTCTGGATGAGGTAGCATCCCCTCGAAAATGAATGTCGATTATCGTTCAACCAAAATTATCATTTTTCTGCAGAAAATTATGATATGACAAATCATGGCACTTATAAGCTCGACAATATAACTTATCATGCAGGAAATGAAGAAAGAACTAGAGATAAAAAAACACGTCTAATAAGAAGCTAAAAGAAGGGGGGATACCTTCATCCAGGTTGAGCAAATTCCCTTATGAATCCGACCGGTCGGAGTCTTCTCGAGAACTAGGGCACAGGTCACATGAATCCTTGATTGTGCAATCCTGCAGTGTAGATAAATTGATGAGTATGATTGTAGAGTTCTATCCGTCTAAAACCAAATTTTAGGCTCAGCTCCCACAACTTCTTTGACATGTTGAAAAGGCAAACATTTAAAAATATATTGAGTAGAATACTAACTTGGGTGATGACGAGATAGAATAGTATCTTGGCTGCAATCGTGGGGCAACAGCAGCAAAAAAGACACCAAGAGGGGGCTTGGCAGAAGGAAATTCAGCCATGACCTCAAGGAGGCTTCTCTGATTGGCAACCATCCATTGTGCATATTCATCCTACAGAAGGAAATTCACAGAAGAGTGAGAAGAAATAGTTGACTGGGTACTGTTTCCCTCTCAAGTAACTTTCACAAGTTCAGTACCTTTCCAGCCGGGGATGCAAGATGCCTCAGTCGATCACCTTCAGTTGGATCAGTGGCATGTGCAGCTAAAGCGAGCAGCGCAGACTGAGAGCATTAACAATGAAAAGCATGACTATTTAGAAGAACCAGCAAAATACTAGTAGAGAAGATAGGACCATGTTTATATACCCATTTGTACGATATCTTACCTTTTTGGGAGAACTCAAAAGGTCAGCATATCTAGCCAGAGCTGTTCTTAACGTGCAAGGTGGGAAAGGTGGTGACAGAGAACCTCCAAGCGGTGTCCCGTCCTCTTTATTGCTATGGAGAGAAAAGTAAGTATCCGGCGACAAGCACAATAATTGCAGTGCTTCTTCCACTGTTTCCTCTAAATTTTCGCAATAAACACCGACATGATCCCCGGTTTCGTAACTGCAACGAAATGAGTAGAGGATTTAGGATTAGGGTCAGATAATTGTTTCTTTACATTATTATCTTGTTTCATGGGAACAAAACTAAGAACCTTTTACCAGTGAAACAAGCAGAAATAGTTACAGCCTATGAGTTGTTAACTTACGAAAGTCCGGTGCCAGCTATGTCAAACTCTAGATGGGTGCAAGAACGATCAGATGCAGGAGAGTGAAGCTCCTTCCTGACTGCAACATTTGCCCTGAAGAAAGACGACATTTAGTATCTAAAATTTAGATAAAGGAATGAGCTTATCACAGGCTTCTAGAGTAATATAATGGTACCGGCATGGATGTTGAGCATCATAAACAGCATGGCCATTTGCATTGCTCCAGTTTTTATCCTCGAGATTTGGATCAACGGAGTCATTAAACACTACACGATATTCGGGAACTGCAGCAGTGTATGGAGTAGCAACAGTTGTCACATCATCTTCATCGTGGAGCAACTGATCCATTTCGGGCCACAATGCCTCTCGCCTAGAACAAGCAGAGATGAGAAGAATTAATGAAAACTCTTGGGTCAACATTCAATGTGTATACAGAATGCTTTTACAAGTTTCAATACCATGCATTGAAATCATCTTCAATGCATTGATCATCATCTCCAAGACCGACTGGCGCAAGGCACTTTGCACCTGCAAGGCCAAGAAGCAATATTATTAATAACGTATAAGGTGCATTAGAGGAAATAGAATAAGAAAGACAAAAAGATGCTCAGCAGAAGAATGACAGATACCTTCTTTGGCAAGAATCTCATCCACCACAATCGCAACCTACACATTATCAAATCTCAGTAAGGACCTCAGTGGCAAGACCAAATGGCACAATCAAAATTACTCGCAGAAGTTGACTTCACAGACCTTGTTAAAGTGCTCATACTGCCTGTTCCCTAAGCCAAACACCGCAAACTGGAGGTGTTTCAGCCATTCGCCTCTCTCATTCTCCTAGCACCACAAAGACAAAACATCCTCAATTTCACGTCATAATAAACGTAACCAAGCAAACCACATGTCACCGATTTTCAAGCATCCAAATCAATCGAAGTGTACCTCGGTCAACCACTTATAAAACCTCGCAGCATTATCTGTCGGTTCACCGTCTCCGTACCTGGAACAGCATAAAACAAGTTGAGGATCCCAAATCCATGGATGAAAACCAAAAGAGGAAAACCAAAATAAACAAACTCACGTGGCCAAGAAGAGGAAAACCAAATCCTCCTTCTTCAACTTCTCCTCGTACTCTTCATCATCTGCAGCATAGTCATCCTACACACGAACCCAGAATCAGAACCGCCCAAATCAAACACATAAACACCCAATTCACCACCAGAGAAAAGGACCAGAAGCTAGAAAAGGAAAAATGAAAAAATAGTAAAACGAAAAGGTCAACGCAAATTTACCAAGTCAACAACTTTGAAGACCGCCTTGTCATACCGCGCCTTTGCTTCCTCGGCCAAAGCCTGAACAACACATCCCACTCACAATCAGTACCCCAACATATAATATCTCTTCGGCAGAAGTTCGTACGTGTTTTGATTTTTTTATGCAAAGGTAGTTCCTTTACACCAAAAATTATACCTTGTCGGGTTTGAAAATTGAACCTCCCGTCAAATTATACTAGGCTTGTCGGGTTTGAAAATTGAACCTCCCGTCAAATTATACTAGGCTTGTACGGGCTTTGACTTTGGATCCGATACATGTTATAATTTTCATATCTAACTCAAAACGTAATATGTGACGTGAAACTAACGATGTGATAATCCGATGAGTTAATACCTTAGCAAAGCCTTCGGCGGTCCCAGTTTGGGTGCCGAACAAGATGGTGACCTTCTTCCTCCCGTCGACGGCGTCGTCGAGCTCGAGATCTCTCATAGCGATCGGCCGGAGCGGGTGGGGCTTGGGCTTCACCCGGGACGCCGACGACCGCCGCCAGAAGAGGAAGACCGCGCATCCGATGATGACCGCGATGGAGGTGGCCACGACCATCACCACCATCTCCCTGTTCTCCAGTATAAGGGCGGCCACCTCGGGCCCCCCCGCTAACGAGTCGTTCGCGGGGTCCACACGGCCGCCCTTTATGATCGCCGCCATTAGATCGAGCGGCGACACCTTCATCGCCGAGCTCCCCGTCGGTTCCATTACTTCTTCGGCGTTACTTAAGTGATTCTCTCTCTCTGTCTCTCTCTCTACGTGAAACGGTGCGTTTCGGGGTTTGGTTGGTGGCAGGAGAAGATTTTTTTTTTTTTTTTTTTGCGTTGGAAGAGGTAGAGAGTTAGGAGAGAAAAGGGAGGGTAGGGAGGAATTTAAAGAGCCAACGCAACGCCTACCAAACCAGACTGGTCAAACTCACCTAACACCACCACCACCACCTCGGCGAGTCGAGATAGTGGGAGTGGGATTAACCATGGTTAAGGCTCGTAAAATTATGGCTCGGTAAAATTCTAATCATTACATATACTAAATCATAAATATTTATCGTGGCCATTATAATATTTGCCCCAACTTATCAAGTTGTAACTCTAATCATTATTTGATATAGTTTTTTAAGTTTTTTTAACTCGTCTGATCTATTTTAGGAATGATTTTTAGTATTTTTACGCGGATTGAGTTTTTTCCGATAAATAAAGTGTTACCCATAAAAAAATTACATCTAATGGTGCCGATACAAGTATGGTGGGGGTTGAGTTTGCCAATAGTAATGTGTGAATTTCATACCGAAAATAAATATTATTTGTGCATATGCCATTTTCTGTCTTTTCCTGGGCGAGGAATAACTGCCGGGAAATTCCCGCTTGTTGTATTTGGATGTAACGAACGCAAAATCCAAAACCACACACATGCGGGCGGAGTAAGTCCATATGGCAAATAAATTAATTATCTAATTAATTAATTTACTTACAAATTTTCTATATCGAGCTTTAAAAATAAATCTTCTTCAAAAATTCAAGAAAATTTATTATTATAGTTCGAATCAAGTTAGTCGACTCGATATTTAGTAACGGTTTGCGAAAAATAATTATCTTATAATCTTTACTGGCCAAGGACACGGTATCCTTCTTCCTCTTCATAGCTATTCATTTTTGACTAAAAAGATCCAGGGGAAAGGTTGACCTGGTATGGCTGGCAGGCAGGCAGGCATCACGCGGTAATGAAAATAGAATATAACTGACTCTTTCTCTTTTAATGTTTCAATATCAGGTGGTACAAGTAATCGATAATCATGTGTAATTATATCATCATATAGGTTTCTTAAGTGCATTTATTTTTTTGAGAATTCTTAAGTGTATTTATTGAACCATTAATATAACCGCTGGTAATAGTAATAATAATAATAATTGGTTTCAACCTGTGATTTGTTTATCCAATTTTGCATCTCGACTTTTATGGGCATTCATCAAGTGATACTTGGACATCACTGTATCATCGGGTTGACCAATACTATAGGATTGGAGCTTTCTTCCTACTCAAAAGTCAAACCCATATTAGCGTAATTATAATGGGTACTCGGATAATGGATAATTTGAAGGTACAAAAATGAAGTGGGCATCAATCAACATTTTTGTCAATTCTTGTTAATTTATTTTCTTCCGGTCGTGGCCGACTATATGGAACCGAACCACCGCCGAAACTTTACTTCCTTCGCCCAAAAAAATATATAAATGAGAGTTTCTTTCAACTCCAATAACAATTAAAGAATCACCACTTCCACCAAAAAAAAGTACAATTAAAAAAAATATTATATTTCACACAGCTCACCTCATTTATGCTCTCTCTATATTAAATTTTAGTTTGGTCTAAAATTATAGAAAAATATTAATTCATTGATGTGAACTTCTATTGAGAATCTCACATTACTAACTAAATAATGGTGATTTTTTAATCAAGTGTCGAAAAAAATATACAACCTACTATAAAAATACAGAAAGTCAGTGGTGTGCCATCCATTCTTGAAATCATATACAACCTACTATAAAAATAGAAAATGATGAAATACTTATTATTGACTATATTGAGTATTTGTCACATAGTAAGACATACTTTAGTACCTAAAATTTGATCAACTTGCACTTTATTATTTGATTAAATTTTTAGGACAAAAATGCAAGAAATATAGTTGGAAAAAAAATTTTAATTTTTTTGAAAGACAAATGAAAAAAATATTAATTCTCGTTATATTTTTAGTTTTTTAATTTTATGATACGTAGTGATATTTTTGCCCAAAAAATTATTCAAGTACTAGAGTGTCAAATTGAGAAATATTTATCACACAGTAAGATATTTTTAAATATTACGATAGCAATGAACAAGTCAATCAAACCACTAGACTTAAAAAATACTAATCATCTTTGTTGGGACCATATTAAAATATTCTTAGGGCTACACACAGATTATTATTATTTTGAGAGGTGCTACACACAGACAGGTGGTTTTTTTAAAAGATATGATGAATTTATATAATATTTTTTATACTGGTTTTTTTGGGTTAAATTATGGAACCAGTTGTACACTTGTCCACGATATGGGTGATCCAATTAGGGGTGCATCATTCTTTTATATAAATAGTCCAATGATGTTATTGTAATCGCTTGAAATAATGAAAAATTCTTACCTCGCAGTATCTCCAGACGTGGTCAATTCTTGACAAACTAGATTAACAACTTACGCATATTTTTATTATTTTTTGTTCTTTCTTTTCCATAATTACAATTTGATTCCTAACATTTTTGTCAATTCTTGTTAATTTATTTTCTTCCGGTGGTCGCCGACGATATGGAAGCGAACAACGCTGAAACTTCACCTCCTACTTCCTAAGCTACACCCCAAATTGCTCAACGAGTAAACAACCATGGTTTTTGCTAAACCAGATTCAGTGTCTTTGAGTTATTAAAAGTCATACTTTCTTTATATAGTCAAAGGAGACTTCCCCCCAAAAAAAGGTAAATGAGAGTTTCTTTCAACTCCAATTTTAAAAGATATTTGGTCTAACTGCAGAAGATATACCAGGATTCGATAGAAATTTAGGGTTCAAATCCTAAGAATATGTAAAAATTTACTTTAAAAAAACTCTAATTACAATTGAAGAAATATTATATTTCACAAAGCTTGCATCATTTATGCTCTCTCTATAATAAAATTTTAGTTTGGTATAAAAGTACAGAAAAATATTAATCCATTGGTACTAGCTCTATTTTTTTTTTGAAGATTGGTACTAGCTCTATTGAGAATCCCACATTAATAACTAAATAACGGTAGACTTATTTATCAATCGTAAAAAATTTATTGACCCATTACTTTTAAATTTTTGGTTGGATATGAATATTTTAATAGCGGATTGATCTATTATCTATTGTTGTTCTCGTTCGACTCCAATGTAAAAATAAATCAGCCCATTATTTTAAGAATTTGGATTGGATAAGAAGACTCCAACAATCACGACTTTTTTTTGCACATGTTAGGAATTTAACAACTAAGAGAACAAAATGCACAAAGAATACGAATACAAGAGATTACGTGGTTCGGTCTAATGCCTACGTCCACGGGGAGAAAGGAGAACTTTTATTGATGGATCAGAATCACAAAACCATACAAAACCCTTGGGTAACATGTCTTTATGTAGAGGCAGACTTTTGTACATCAAGTAAGCTATCTAGGTCGAATTAGGAGTCCAAAACAATATCCCGAACTAAACTGGAAACAAGCCCACAAAACGTTTCCTCTTCAATTTCTCGACATCTCCAACAGCACATATTGTAGTCATAGTTTAGCTCTGTCGAGTCTTATGATCATTTACCTAATGTTGTTTTCTTCTTCCATTAAAATTTTGTAGATGATTCTTTCATAAAATTTGAACCCGATAATTTTTTAATGGAATCTAACCATCCATATTTATCTCCGCCATTGTCTCTATGTGGAAGGCCACGTTTGTTATCGAAGTATATACATAGAAATTGATTAGTCCTTAGTAGGAATCACAAACATAGTATATAAATTTCCAAAGCATAGTAGTGAATATACACTTGACTAATAACAAAAGAAAACAAGAATCAACCGATTTGCATCTACACCAAAAATAAGCATAGTGCTGAACTATAACTTCTAGATGGATTGTTTTTATTTTTGGTGTGATGAAAGAGTAATTTGTTTTATTATCAATAAAATGCATAATTTTTGGATTAACTTGTGACTAATTAAGATGATTAAAACTTTTAACTAGCGTTTAGGAAATGTATCCATCTTGTTGCCTGCTGCTGGTAGTCATCGAAACCGACAGCGCTGTGGATCCTCCAAAATGTATGCTACCGGACGACCGGACGTGTACGAATATATGTCACGCAACTCTTCTTGAGATTCCTTGAATGGAAAGAAAGCTCTTATCGAATTAGACTCTCTGTTGGCAATAAAACAAATATACAAAGCAACATTGGATCTTTTATTTGCACCACAATTTCGTAGGGTGAGTTTATATATTTAGGAATTAAGTATGTATATTGGAATATCAACGTGGCGCATAAATAAAATAGTGACAGGTTATTCTTCCTTGATCAAAAATATCAAATTAAAATCTCGAAAAATTGTAATCATTTATAGTTTTATTTGACTTAAAACTAACTTATTCCAATACAAATTACGATTGCATGTTCTATTTCACTCCCCACTAGGGATTCTTTTCAACCTGTTAGATATTTTCAAACATGTTGTATTTGCGTTATATGGCCGCTACGACAGAGGGAGTCCTGGGAGCACATCCCCCCTTGGGATGGGGTCGCAGGGGTCTAGGGGGCAGTACCACTAGCGGGGGTCCAGCTGCCCCCGCCCGAAACAGTACACGTCTTTTGAATTCGGAGAACCTGGCGGGCGCCAGTCTCTTGGCTACCGCCAAAGGAAACACAAAACCCGAACCTGGCGAGCGCCTGTCTCTTGGCTGCCGCTAGTGAAGCGATCAAGAAAGTTTCAAGATCAAGGACCTGGCGGTCGCCCGTTGATTGGCGGCCGCCAGTCGGCCTAGCCAGATTTAAATTTTGTGCCCCTTAAGTTCAAACTTGAACAAGACATGATGTTCCGAGTTTAGCCACCATTGATACATGTTACAGATATTTTTGATGATGAAGAGGCAACAATAATAGGTGGAAATCCCCTATATATACTGGTGCATATTTCTCATTCGAATCATCTCATTTTTTCCAAGACGTCCTACTCACTTTCCTCTCAAAGCATCATCAGAAACTTGATATTAGTGTGTTCTTGGTCGGTCAAGGAAGTACACTCCTTAAATTCGATAACGGTGTTTAAGGGCTTCATTGTATCCTGAGGACAGTAGTTCATAGATCTATTGTACTTGCGAATTCATATTCAGAGGGTCGAACTATTTATCTGAAAGAATCACAAGAGCCTTGAAGTAGGTGCAACACCAAATTTTCGTTCATCCTCCAACCCGAATTTACAACACAGCCTTCTCTCACGGTACTATTTCACTATCGGTCACCCGAGAGTATTTAGCCTTGCAAGGTCATCTTTGCTAATTCAAACATAATTTTGTGTGTCTCATACTACTCACGTTAGAGCATAAGCTGCTGATACTTCCGTCATATAATGTGCAGCACTCCACCACTTCGCCTAGTTGATTTTTAGGTAAAAGTTGTAGAATATGAGTTATGTTGCTTAGTTTTTTTTTTGGGGTAAGTAATGTTGCTTAGTTTTCATAACTAGATCTATGGCCAAAACTAGCAACACATAGTTCTTCTTCATATATAAATAAGTACTTGGGACTTCATTTGAGAGGATCCTACATTGTAAATTTCAAGTATGGTGTACTTATTTAAAAGTGCAAAAAAATTTATCTATCCATTATATAAAAATTTATAAATATCATATTCAATTATTCTTACGAGAGATTCATGACCGTACTCGCACGGTATTACGCTTGGTGAAAAACCAGGGAGCGGCCTTCGGCTACAGTGTAGGGCCAAGGAATCTCTCTTATAATGTCGTTCTTTCGTTTGGGGAATTCCACCTTTTGGCTTTATTGGAATCCATCCCAGTACTGAATCAGTCATCGGCTTCGCACCAAATTATAATTATCGTAAATTATATTCATTTTCGATTGAGGCACCAAATTATAATTATCGTAAATTATATTCATTTTCGATTGAGGCACCAAATTATAATTATCGTAAATTATATTCATTTTCGATTAATAAACTTGATGATCATTTATCTGATATTCTAAAGTCAACTGCGTCATTTTGTTTTTTTTTTGGGTGGAAAACTGCGGCAATTTATTATCTTCCAAACTAAGGAACTTCATTGCCAACATAAACGGACGTTTGGACTGGTCAACATAATTGACTAACGATAAACCCGATTCAACATGCCAGTTCACTCGATGAGAACGATCAGTCTAGATCCAAGTGACCAAAAATTATCGCAACAAAATTAGATAATATTTAGTAGTATTTGGCATTTAATGTCAAATGGAAATCAGTTTGACATAGGCCTAAAATTTGGAGTAAATGAACCGAATTAAGTACAAGCAGCGTATTAAAAGCAACTGGCTCAACTCCCAACCGGGTAATTTGGAGGAGACCCCACTAATTAATTACATAAAGCAAGGCAGGACGAATTAGACTACATAAGTACACCTTGGCATCTGGCTACCAATTGGGGAGCTTGGTCAATAATAGCCACCATTTAAGAAGGCAACCAATTGTTGACCATCGCGGATCTAGTCAACTCATAGGCCCTGTACCGAAGGGACCCGGAATTGGTTAACAATATTTTATAATTTAGATACCGAGTGGCACCCACTTGGTGGAAAAAATATTATATGAGATATTTAAGAAAGGTGATCAACTGGGTACCTCAACAGGTGATGGAACGATGGAGTCCCTGCAAAATGAAAATTAAAGAAAAGGGTATTTAGTTCAATCTGCTGAGCAATTTTGTAACTGAGATCAATGACCAATTGGGGTTTAGCCAAAATCAGAGATTTTAATTTTCCTGTTAGCCCATTTGGAGTTTTTGCTCCAACAGAAACATCTGCCTCAAGGTGGTTCAATCCCAACTAAAGATTGAAGACAATTTTGCTAACAATTTGATTTACCATCTTTTAGAATTCTTCAAATGAATGTAAGCAAGAGAGGGGTCGATGCCAACCGTACCTTTTCCTGTCAGACTTCGGCAGATGTTTAGACATTATGGAAGCCTGCATTTATCCAGAACCATTTTAGAGACAAAAATGGTTCGCAAGTTTGGTAAGTCCCTTGTAAATTTCTAATGAGTTGGGAGATGGTTCATTTCTTAAATTTCTCGTAAACATAACTCAGTGGGTTAAGTGAGAATGAAACATAATCGTGACTGTAAGACGGAGATGATTTAGATGATTTGTCAATGACAGGTAAGCCACTTGTAGTTGCCTAACTGATAAAGCACGGATTAAGCATCCTATTGATTAAACCAGTATTTCAAGCCAGTTTGAAGCATGATTTCAGATTCCAATTTTTTCTGGAAGAAATGTCATGGTACCTGTTCTTGGATAATGCTTCTTGCCTCCACAAGTTGTGCTTCAAGTTCAAGCTCCCTTTCACTCGCTTCACTAGTAACTTCAGCTCCTTTCTGAGCATCTTGTAGTTGACCCATGCGCTCCTTCCAAATCAGAACCATAATTAAATGAGTAATCAACCCATTAGTGCAAGCAACAATTCCAATTATAGCATTAGGCTAAGTTACCTTGATAGAGGCCATCTTATTTCGAAGGCTTTCTTCAATTTGGTCCCTGGCCATGTGGAAAGGTAGATCGAATACATCCTGTAATTATGAAGTTTTTAACAGCTTATAAACTAAAACAACCTGATCGAACTTGGCCACAGGAGCAATAGTAGGTTTGCGTACCGTCCTGCCACCCAAGGGAGATTGTGAGGGATCGGCTTCAGCTCTTTCATTCAATGTCGACGATTGCTTCGATAACCCACTTGGAGCATTTAAGAAATCACGCATGTCAACCTATAAGACAAACACGCCAATATGATCTACCATGCAATGGCAAAACATAAGTGATTATTGAGTGACTTCAAATAAGAGTCACACAGAATCCCAGCATGACTTGACACCCTAAGGTTTTGTATGGTTGTGGTACTTCAACACATTTCAACACATGTATTTTTTTTCCTTTGCAAAATGAACTATATCCTTTGCCATAGCAATATATTAATAAGGAGAGAGTATCTAACTTCAAGAAAAAAAGACACTGGTAACTGAAAGCTACCGAGAGTTTTACGCCCTGTTTGGTAGGTGGATTGGGAGAGGGGATGAAAAAGAAATGTGGTGGAATTTGGTTAAAAATTTATACCACATTCATCCCACTTGCTTTTCTCTCTCCCTTTCTTTCCACCCTTCCAAACACAGCATTAATGAGCAATTATGCATATACTTAAACTACAAGAGACTAAATTCACTCTTTAAAGAGAAACTACGGTATAGATACAGCACATTTTACTTCCAATCTGGACATACCAAGAAGCAAAAAGCTGCATTTTTTAATCCAGGAATGGGTACTAAAACCAATATGCTGGATCAACAAAATTACCTGCATTGATCTGAGCAGTGCCCTTAAATCAGAATTCTCTGCTATCAATTCTTGATTTTTAGTCTCATAAGCATCAACCTGTTGCAAACTAATGTCAAACATCATTCAAATTACAAAGAATGCAAATTTAAGAAGGTTTGATAACAAGTCATACAATTTTCTTGTAAAAATCATTATCCGTTTTCTTCCCATTCCATGTCCCGCGCTGACGACCTTCTTTCTGTTCACATAGTATCGCTAAGGAAAGTTATTATCAAGTGATTGAGCAGCTTGATAGGACAGAAGCTGAAATGATGCAGTATAATTTGAATAAAACCTGAAGCAAATTCATTATTTCCATCCCGGATCTTGATTCCTTCTTTTTCTCCATCAAGACTTGGTTTAGCTTCTCCTGTGTACAAAGCAAAATTTTCAATATTGAAAATGCCAGGACCTAAGACCCGATAGATAGCCGTATGTGCATTTGAAAAAAGGCAGTAGAGCACAAAGCACATTTGGGCTAAAAATGAGTCCAACCAAGAATCGCTCAAGAAAATATGTATCAAAGCAAACCTGCAACTTTATATACTCCTTTTCTCTCTTCTTCATTTCATGCAATTGCTGAGTTTTCACTTGCTGCCACAAAACCAAAGGAACACACAAATTTCATTCAAGAGTTGTGCATTATTCATCTTGTAAGCTAAGAATGAGTGTAAGAGAGCTAGTCAAACCTGATTACCAATGACCATCCTCTGAAACTCATCTCGTTCTTGTTGGAGCTTTTCAATTTGAGCTTTAAAAGCTGCCGTCGCTTTCGCTTCCTATTGAAAATGTCGTTGCACAAGCATTAGAAAACTAACTACAGAATGGAGTTCGCAAATGCATTTCAAATCCTCTTAGAATGAATCAAAACTCTAATCTATATTTGGGAAACTGTAGATATACATCTGTGAGATAACAGAACAAGGTGAAGCAGCTCTAAACTGGTTCAAAGCTGAAAACCCTAAACTAACCGTTCTTGTTATGGTTGCTATCTCCCTGTCCTTGGCCTGTATTTGCGACTCAAGCCTCTCAACCTTTGCCTCCAACCTCGATATATCAGAAAGTAGCCTGGGAGATAGAGAGAATGTGCCATATGCATGTGTAAGCTTCTACGGAGCCTAACAGAGAAGTACTTGTTCCCTGAGCCAAGAGACCAAAACTCGAACCTACCCTCGACAGGTGGATGCATGTGCAAAATCCAGAAACAATTACCTCATTGCAAAACCAATCTAAGGAAGCAAAGAACAACCTAGCGCCCCCAACAGGAAATTCTACATATCACATTGCGATTAAACCAACTCAGTGACGTTCCAGTGAGGGGCAAACAAGTACCTCTGTCTTTGCTCATTAGCAGACTCCCTAAACTCGACATCCCGTTGCCTCTGCTGAAGTAACGCGTATATGCAATTGCAGGTACGCGCAATCGACACCTGACGATTCCCGACGAGATTCCCAAACAACCAAAAAAACATGTCAAAAATCAGAAAGAAAGAAACCCAGATCAGATACAAGGAGAGCAAATGACGCACAGGATCATTGGCGAAAAGGTCGAGGGAGGCCGAGAAGCCGAAGGTCACGAGCGTCTGGTTCAAGTACTTGGTGCAATGCTCCAAGTTGCTGGTATCCGCGAACCCATACTCACTACCACACAAAAAAAACCCACAAACAACTTCAACCTTCCATAGCTCAGAACGAATTAAACTCTCCAAAACCCTAGACCTCTAAAAGGCTCTGGGTTCAAACAAAATGGAAAAAAAAAGTGCCCCCATTAACTTTCTCGGTGAAACAAACGGAGCCCAGAAACCAAGTACAAAAATTCAATTTTTTTTCAAAACCCAAGTTACAATTTGGATGAACAGTCGAGAGAGAGAGAGAAGGGACCTGGCGGTGAGATCCAAGTCTGCACCAGCGTCAAGCATTGTTAAGAGAGAGAGAGAGTCCAAGAGAGAGAGAGAGAGTAGTAGATTAATTGTTTGCGCAGGAATGGAACTGGGAACGGGACGGAATGTCGGTGGGTTAATTTTTGGGGGGTTTACTTGGGGAAAGGGACGAGTTTGAAAATTAAATTTATTTTGGGAGGAAAATAATTAAGAGTTGGGTCGGGGGAATTTGAGTCTTTTTTTGGTTCTCTGAAAAAGTAAAGAAACCAAGACTACCAGAAGGATACTATCTCGTTTAATAAGTCAATTCTCGTTTATTGCAAAAATGATGATTAAAAAAATTTTAATAATAAAGTTTAATTATATTTAAATTTAGGTTAATTCGTTTAAATTTTAAACCCTAAAAAAAAGGCAACGAACCCTTTATCCAGCCCTTTGCACATGTTACCGAAAACAATGATGAAGTTTAGTATAAAATTTGTGATTTTAGGTACTAAAGAAAGTTTTGACCTTTATAATTTTTTGGGTACAACATTAATTTGACATCAGCAATCCCACTAATTTGGTCAATTTGACACAAAAAATTATTTTTTATTAGTAAAAGTTTGTTGATTTGAATCTTGGTCATCCCAAATCAAATCTTCACTCCTTCCTTAACCATCGGAGCAAGTGCTCATTGGTTGCAAAAACATTGTTGAGTGTATTATAGACTCCGTTTATGTAGGTGAATGGCCAAAGAAAAAAATTGAACGTGGACTGTTTTTTAAGTTGATTAATTAAGGGTACATTTTACCGTTTTATAAATGATTATAATGATGTTACAATGTCATTAATAACTAAAAATTTGATGGAAAATAATAGCTTTTCTATTTTAAAAATAAAGAATGGTGTTAAATGACTCGGTGGTCACGGTTCTGTAATCTCCAATTATAGTTTTAGAATTGTCAGTTTAACGGTTCCAGATATATAATTACTGGATCAGAGCCGCCCTACAAGATTTCGAAGAGGTTCTCAGAACGATCAGTTGCGGTTGAATTGAGATTTACTTATTTGAAAAAATTAAGAAGTTTTTACAATTTCGGCCCAAAAGGAACCAAAATTTGACTTGAATTCACAATTCCGAATCCGCCAATTCCACAATTCTGCAGTTTCTAAAACGTGAAACCATAGAAAATTTTGGGACGATTTCATGAACCATGCGATGCTTCAGGTTCTTGTTTATAGAATCGTCGGTTGAACTGTTTGAATCAAATCGTAGTTGTTGAGATTACCACATTGTTAATTACGAGTGTGGTTGTCTGATTTATAAATGTGGAAGATTCAATTCTTATATGGTTCAAAACCAATTGTTCCCGTGAGTAAGGATGGCAATGGGCAGGATCCGGGTAGGATCTATAGGACCTAGATCCTTACCCTCTTTTTAAATGGTAGACCCAGATCCTTACCCTTATCCTCTTTAAAAATAAGGATTCGGGCAGGATCTGGGTCCTAAAAAATCGGGCAGGATCAGGGCGACCCGCGGGTCCGTATTTTTTAAATATATTTAAATTTTAAAAATTAAATTATCTTTTGATAGTTTTCAAATAGCAATGAGACATTTTCGTTCATTAAAATATCAATATAAAGAAACCAAAAAATAAATTAAAAAAAAGTTGAAGTTGGGTAAGTTAAAATTGAGAAGTTGGTTTGTAATTTTTGCTACTATTACTTGGGACATGTGGCTGCTTCGTAATGGTATTATCTTCAATGCGGCGAGGTACGATAATGAGCTTCTCCTGTATTTTGTGCTCTTTCATGTCCAAGAGTGGATCCTTTGGACGAGTGCCTTGATCATTCACAATCAATCGGTGCTCACTTTCTTGATTGCCTACAAGAATTTATATGTCCCTCTTCTTTACCTTTTGAGGTTGAGGGAACGTTTTGCTCGGGGGTGGGGTTGTAACTGATGTAAATATCGGGCCCCTTTATCTTGTCTTTCTTTTTGCGCTTCCTCTGTTTTGAACTTTTGTTTTAATAAAAAATATTTACCTACCAACAAAATTGAGAATTTTGTATTATGTCTAATAATTAATATACATGTATATTATTTTAAAATTAATTTTAAAAATTCGGGTAGGATCAAGGCAGGATCCTATAGATCCATACCCATGCACTTATCCTTTTAAAATATCAGGATCCGGGCAGGATCATGGTCTAGACCCGCTCAAAGTCAACAGGTCTTGGACCCTTCGGGTCTGGATCAGGGTAGACCCTCAGGGTAAGGATCTAATAGCCATCCCTACCCAGCGTGAGTCTTGTGATCCATTGCACACACATGTCATGTTATGTTGGCTAAGTGAAAAACCCCTTGCACAGACACATAAGGCGATTTTTTAATTTTGTACAAAGTCCAAAGCCATATTTTCAAAAAATAATTTTCATTATTCCATCAAAATTGCTCGAAAAAAATAAAATGAGCGCGGCTTCTTCAACTCAAAACCCCCAAACCCAAAAGCGCGGCACTATCCCACTTCCATCGCAGCTCAGAGAAAACCTCAGAAAAGACAGAGAGAGAAAAGAAGAGAAGGGAAGATGTACGGCGGCGGAGGAGGCGAATACGACGGCACCGCGGCGGCGTTCATGGGCGGCGGGTTCATGCCCTCCCAAGCCACCCCTCTCCATTCCGAATCTTCCTCTTCTCTCCCCAAGGTAACCGCCATCTCCCTCTCTCTCTCTTCTTCCATTTCTCTCTCTCTCTCTCTCTTCTTACGCTTTGTATTGCGTTTGGCAGAATCGGGAGGCGAGGTGCTTGCTCCCGCTCACCGTCAAGCAGATTCGCCAACTCTCCAGCACCGACGACTCCACTTTCCTCTCCGACGGCGTCGAAGTCACCAATGTAAGCTCGTTGAGATTACCACATCGCTAGTTGCGTGTGCGGCGTGCTTGTTTATAATAAGTGCGAAAAATCCACCTACCGATTGCGTTAAGGTTTTGGGCTGGATACGAGAATATTCTCCGAGAATATGACTCCCCGCATCTTTTAGGAGATAATGTTAGCAATTTGTTCCTCTGGATACTCGATATGGTTTCTTGTAATGTTTCTTATTATTAGGGTTAGCATTTTTTTTTGTTTTATTGCGTGGGGGAAAAGAATGATGCGTTATTGCTATTGATGGGGTTGTTTTGGAAGGATTAAGGACTTGGGATTACTGTGGTGTTTAGGTGACTGTAGTGGGGAGGGTATGTCGTAAGGAAGACAAGGCCACGGAGTACACCGTCCTTGTTGATGATGGGACTGGACAAGTCGAATGCACCCGCTGGTGAGCTTCTTCCTCCTTTCTCGATAATGCCTCGTGCTTTTTTTTTTGTTTTGGCTTTCTTGCTCTTCTCTTTTGAGTCTGTGTAATTGTTATGGACCTGGTGTGTGTGCTTTGTATAGGATACAAGAGCAGCTGGACACGGTCGAACTGGACGCCATCCCGTAAGTTTCTAGATCCTGCTGATTTATGATGTTCTCGTTTGGATGAATGCCACGAGTGACAATTGGAGAGCTTGAAGCTCCTACCTCTAATGAGTTTCAGAACCTGAATTTTTTGTTTTAGACTTTTGCAAGATCATTTGTCTTTTAAGAAGCTGTTTTTACGAGGCTGCCCGTCAAATCACAGCAGGAAAATGGTTATTCATATGCGGAAGTTTTGGTTGGAGCTCTATGTATCTTATGTTCCTAATCTGTATTGTTACTTGCATGTCAGAATTGGTGCATATGTGCGTGTTCATGGACACTTGAGAGCACTGCAGTCGAGAAGGTTCATTATTGCCTTTTCCATTAGGTTGGTTGCTTCTACTCATTTGCTTTCTGCGCCATTGTTCGATCAGTTTTTGGCCTCTCGCTCTACCTCATCTAAGAAGGACTAAAGCTTGCAACAAAGGACAAATCATTAGTAGAGATTTGTAGGAAAATTTTCTCGATAAGTAATGTAAACTTTGATTCTATAAATAACTGAATATTAAGAAGGCAGCAAGGGTGCTGAATATAAGATTTGTAGGCATGCAGCTTCTTTGATGACGTGAATTTTAGCATCTGTAAATCAGTGCTGATTTGTGGATCTTCTGATAAACTTGACCAGCGTCCTTTGCCTTATCCAAATATAATTAAAACATCTAGAGATTCAAAGAATGCAGGTACAGGCATGTAACTTAATGAAATATATCAAATTTCCAGTTTTGAAGAGGAAGCTAAGATCAAGAGTCCAAGGTTGCTGATCATTAATTTAACATTTGTCAGTCTTTTGATGATTACTTACAATTTTTTGGAATTATATTCTCCCTGGTTTTACGTCATCTTTACTTGTTAATTTCCTCAGTCTTTACTCTTTAGAATGCCAAACTTTCTTATGCGGGTTGGCTGGTGCCTGGTTGTGTGATCTCTCTTTCTAGTCTAATCCTCTCTTTACGGTTTTATTAGAAAGTACTCATACATGGTTTTAACTTTGAACTGGTTAATGATTTCAGGCCTATTGTGGACTTCAACGAGATTCCTAGTCATTTTATCGAGTGCATATATGTTCGCTTCTATAATACCAAGCTTCGGGTAAAAGTCATTTGTTTTAGACTCGACCTTTCTATCTCAGCATCATCATTTCTTATGGTCTTTATGTATGTCTATACAGACAAACAGCATGCCTATGCATGCATATGCTAATCATTAGTTGCTTTCCTACAGGGTGCTTCTGGTGCCACTGGTCAGCCTCAGGCAATGAATACCCCTGTCAAAGGACTTCAAGGTGCTTTTACCAATCAGGTACGTTCTTTTTTTTTTGAGGGACAATCAGGTACATTGCTGAAGTGCAACTTTCTGCTAAGTGATAGATCTCTCTCCTGGTCCTGAATTTTCTCCCTTCTGCAGTCATCTGCTGCATATTATAGTTCTGATGGAGTGAGCACTGCCGGGCAGAAGATACTGAGCCTTTTGCAGCAACCAACATACCTGTAAGTTGTTACTATATTAAAAAATGGCAAAAATACTATCTGACTGAATAGATTTGCGTTGGTGCAGTATTGTTCAATGTTACAGCAGCTTCAGCCTTTGATCACGATACGTACCTTTCCAATTGCATGTATATATATGTTGTCTTGCATGCATGTTAGAACTCTCATTGCTATAATTTCGGAAGCAAACCAAGAATTTCAAGCAGGAGTTAAAATTGTAAAAAATCTGGTGAAAGAAGCACGGGTTGTAGACTTGTAGTCGCCATTACTTAACAATTCCTAGGGTTATTAGTAGAGGGGTATCTTAGAAGGTTTACTGTGAGAGTCTAAATTGGCGACGACCTTTCTATGTTGGTAATTTTCCAAAGATTGTTTGCATTTTGTTTTGCTTCATAATCAGATTGTTATTTCTTGGACGACTTTCTGGAAAGATGTTCTAGAAGATAAAAATATTTGGTCTCTACATATCATGTCTTGAGAAAGAAATCAAGTTGTATTGAACTTTCTCTGTTCGAAAGTGTCACACCCTTAGAAGTTTCTGTTTGATTTTAATGCCTTTTGGTGTTTAATATTGCAGTGCGGATGACAATGGAGTACATCGTAGTGTCATTGCGAATCAGCTGAACATTCCTATGGATAAGCTCATGTCTCTCTCTCTCTCCCCCCCTCTCTCACACACGCACACACACAGACATGAACACATCTGTGCATTTCAAGTTTCCCTTTGCATGGCAGATGATAATGATCTAATGCTGGATGGCTAATTTTCTTTCAGGGAAGAAGTACAATCCCTGGTTGACAATGGCTTCGTTTACTCGACTATCGATGATGATCACTTCAAGTCAACTGTTAATGGTTGACATCCCCCACCACCAATTGCTGCTGTCATCTCTGCTGTTGCTCTTTCCTCTCTCTCTATATTCTGTACAGTTTTCCTTTTAAATCCGTGGAAGTACATTGCGCATTTGGATGATCGAACTGGGCCTAGTAATTTTGAACTTCTGATCAAATTTAAGAGGTGCTATATTAGAAGTATTTGTGATCTTGTGGAGCACACTTGGTTTGATATAAAGTTGAATGTTTATTTTGAACCTCTAATGGTCCAACTTACCATGTCAACATAAACGAGGAGAAGAAAAATGATATGTAGTGGACGCGGTGATCCACACGGATACTAGATGATAAAAAATAATTGGTTAAAAATTTATCACTAAAAATTTCAATTCGAAAAATCTTTGTATAAAATAAATGATAACGTACTTGGTAAATAATAAAATACATAGTATTAAAATAACTTTTTTTCTAAATTTTATTTCATTAATTTTTTTTTAAAAAGTTCACTTTAGTATTATGTGGTCGACCAATTTGCATACTATCTTTTTTTATAAGTAACCAATTTGCATACTATTATCTTGTGAGTTAAGAATGTTCAACCGGATGATATAAATTTTTTTTAATTGAAAAATATACAGCCGAGTATAATTAGAAAAAATTTGGTTTCAGATTTTTTTTAATTGAATCCGGAAAAATATATTAAAAATACTCTTCTCACTAATTCGTAATATTTTTCATATATTTTTAGGTTTTTCTTAAAAAAGTGTTCAAAT
Source organism: Hypericum androsaemum (assembly GCA_963995505.1). Taxonomy (NCBI): domain Eukaryota; kingdom Viridiplantae; phylum Streptophyta; class Magnoliopsida; order Malpighiales; family Hypericaceae; genus Hypericum; species Hypericum androsaemum. Next base: position 3,128,882 of record OZ023190.1, on the reverse strand, counting down.
AGTGAAGTTTTTATAGTGAAGTTTCTCTCAATCAAACATTTTTGAACCACAAAGTACAAGTGTGTAAATTAGTCAAACTACATTACACCTAACTTTTTGTAAGTATATATTTTAGTCATTCAAGGGTGACCAAAGTCCATAATCAACATCATCTCAACTCTCTACTTTACCTAATTCTTTGCCGCTCAAACTGCACCGACCCTACGGTTTTTTTCTCTAGACTACTCGGTATATGAATATCATTATACAAAATATTTCACTTTCGAACAAAATGAGATATTTGAATAAAATTTTTCTAATAAATATTTAATACAATCTCGAATTCATGACCTCTTAGACTATAAGAACGTCTTGACCTACGCTACAGATTCAGCGAAGTTAATTAGGTAAATATAAGCCAAAGATAAAACAAAAAAAGAGGAGGCCACATGCAGAAGCCGCTTTTTGCGTAACTTCGCCTACAATAATACGATACGATTAGAGACTATATACTATATAGGGCGGTGCCCCACATTTCCCAGTTAGGTGTATTCGAATATTTAATAAACTGATTAATTTATTTAATTGGTGTAATGTGATTAGAACAAGGTCAAAGGGTTCCTAATCCTATTACTATTAGCTTCGTTCGGGTCCTAAAAGGGGTCCCACAAACACTCATTGCAAGGTCCCGAGAAAGCTACTTGAGAGGAAAGATCGCCACCATCCCCAAAAGGGTTATTTTAGTTTATCCTCTAGGTATGGAGGAAAAGAAAAAAAAAAGAATTATCTGAATACCCAGTTCTCTAATTTATTTTTATTTTTCTTATTTACCTTGTTAATATGCAGGTTTTGTTTCTGGGTTTAATGCGGCTCCTCCATTGACCCGTTTGGTTGGATATTAGTATTTTCGGCCATGGATCCATCTTTCGAAAGTGGGTTTCTTCTCATCACTGTTTAGTTTGACTATTTTGTTGGATTATTTTGGAGGGAAAATTGTGTGTTGTTCATGTTGTTGGTGTTCATTTTTTCTTCTTGTTGTTTCTGGTGCTAATTCTGAATAAAACATGATTTGCGTGTTAAATTTAGGATCTTTTCTAAGCTGTTATATGTTTTTAAGCTGTTGGTGAATTAGTTGGGTTGGTAATTAGTATTTTGTGATGGAGAGAATCTCACATCGGAAGTGACAAGCGTGTTAGGCCTGTTTATAAGTGTGGAAGGTCCACCTACTCATTGCCTTAAGGTTTTGGGTAGGATATAGCCTTAAGGTTTTGGGTAGGATATAGAAATTCCTATAGTTTGTACGAATTTCCGAGTGGTAGGATTGTTTTCCGGTGTCTCTGCTTGTGATGTATCTTCATTGTTTGGGAGCGGTTGATTGTTGAAAGTGTTATATGAAGATGGGATGAAGAGTTTTTTGTCAAAAGCAGCATCTTTCGAATCGAATTGAGTTCAAAGGAGGTTCAAAATGGAGCCTTTTGTTATCCGGGAATGCTTGATGGATGATCATTGTTAGGGAGTCTTGCTTTTATCTTGCTGCATTCCATCAACCCTTTCTTGTTCTTTTGGACGATGATGCTTGAGATTGAGTTTCAACTCGACTTTCAATTATTAGTTAGTGCAATGAGTCAACCATTGACTTTTTTCTTGGCTCCTTCAGGCTCATTTGACGCATCAAAATGCAGTAAACTAAGTGTGGACGAAAAAAGAGAGCTTGTTTACGAGCTATCAAAGTGGTCGGGTGCCTCTGAAGCGTTACAATCATGGAGTCGCCAGGAAATTTTGCAGGTTCTTTGTGCAGAGATGGGAAAGGAAAGGAAGTATACAGGCATGACAAAGTTCAAAATGATAGAGCAGCTCCTTAAAATTGTTTCAGAAAATTTGGCACAACGCGAGGCTGAGTTAGATGGTGAGACTGAAGCATGTCCCGAAGATGCTCGGAATTCTGCTAAACGCCAGAGGAAAACTGATACTCCGTCTCGATTACCATCTGATATAGGAAATGCGGTGTACTGCAAAAACACGGCCTGTAAAGCTATCTTACAAGAAGGGGATACGTTTTGCAAAAGATGTTCGTGTTGCATCTGTCACCGATATGATGACAATAAGGATCCAAGCCTATGGTTGATGTGCCACGGTGAACCTCCATCTCAGGAGCTTGCATGTGGAATGTCTTGCCATCTTGAATGTGCTTTGAATGATGAAGCTTCTGGTATTGGAAAGGATCGATTTAGTGGATGTTCGGATGGGAGTTTTCACTGTCCGGCTTGTGGTAAATTGAACGATTTACTTGGGTAATACTCCTTGGATATTCAACACATTCAATTTCCCTGCCGCATTACATTCTCACTATAAATGCTAAATTTCGATTCGACTGCTTGCAGATGCTGGAAAAAACAGATGATTACAGCAAAAGATACCCGGCGAGTGGATATACTATGCTATCGACTATCTATAAGCCATAGACTCCTGATGGGGACCAAGAAGTACCAACAACTTCAAAAGATTGTTGATGAAGCTGTGAAGAAGTTGGAAGCTGATGTGGGTCCATTAACTGGTGGTCATGTAAAGACGGGTAGAGGTATTGTCAATAGGCTTTCTTCAGGACCAGAAGTCCAGAAACTCTGTGCTTCGGCGTTGGAATCATTGGACAAAGTACTTTCGAGCGCTGTTTTGCGTCAATTACCCGTATGTCCGACCCAAGGTAAACAATAATATGCAAGTTATAGTACCTGTTGATTCTGTTTAACCATCAGATGTGCTTCATTCTACAGATTCAGATATTCTTGCTCAAACCAAGGTCAGATTTGAAGATGTCTGTGCAAATTCTGTTGCTGTGGTTTTAAGTTACGAAGGTCCTACCGTAAGCTCTTTTGGTGGTTATAACTTGTGGCATCGAAAGACCAGCGACACAGATTATCGAAGACTAACCGCTTGTATATTGTTTACACCCAATACAAGATACGTCGTCAAAGGCTTGTCCCCAGAGACCGAGTATCGATTTAAAGTTGTATTGTTCAATGAAGATATGGAGTTGGGATCGTGTGAAGCTCAGTGCAGAACATGTGCCGCGCATGAGGAAAAGCCGAAACTTTCCGGAGTGAGTCAAAGTTTGGCTACAAATTACAGCAGCCTTTCTAACCCCTCTTCTGTTGAAGATGAAAGTGACCAAATTCTTCTCATTGGGGCAGACAATTATTCCAAGAGTGGTGACAATAATACAGTCAAATGTAGCACGGACGGAGTCATCGCTGGTCGTGTGATTCCCTTGCTGGATGATGAACAAACCACGCAGGTGGATCGCTCGCCAGATTTGGACGTGCAGAATCTTAAAACCAAGTGCCTGCAAGATTGTCAGAGGCTCGAGGGACCAAGCACCGAAAATAGAGCAGGCGACCTGCATCCCACCAGCTTGGAATGTGTTCCATTTGTAGGCAAATCGACAGCTACTTTACCCATCACACCCTGCAAGCTGGAAGTGTCCAAGGACATGCAAGGAAGAATTACAAGGTCCAAATCAATGAACAAGGGCCAGTCGCACGGGACTGGGAATGCGGACGAGCCTCAGGATGGTAGCACGTCGAAGAAACAAAGGGGGGAGAAGCGAGGCGAAGAGTGCACGGCGAACGACCATTCAGTTGGGGACTTGGAATACTACGTAAAGGTTGTCAGATGGTTAGAATGTGAGGGTCATCTGGAGAAGAACTTCCGACAGAAGTTCTTGACCTGGTACAGCCTGAGAGCTAACCCCCAGGAAATAAGGGTCGTGAAGACGTTTGTCGACACATTGATCGAAGATCCGGCCTCTCTCGCGGAGCAGCTCGTCGATACTTTCTCGGATTGCGTCTCTAACGGGAGACATTCCGTTGTGCCGGCCGGTTTCTGCATGATGCTCTGGCATTGAGAGGAGGACTAGATGCATGCAAAAACTGGATCACAGTACGTTCTCCTCATGAACCTCTTCAGAATTGCACCTTCTTTTTTTCTCATTTCTCCCTGAAATTATATACATTCTTCAAAAGCATTCACCACTCGAGTTAATTCGAGTCATTAAGAATGCAAGGATCCATCTTCGCCATGATGGTTTAGTACTACTTCGAGTTGGGAGGAACATATGGCATGTTTCTTTCCGAGCTCGCCATGATTCTGGGATTGCGAGGACAAGTGGTGAATTGGGTCCTGGCTTTATCAACCTCCTTGGAATTCCATGTTTGGTTTGGCGAGAAATTTATTTACGTCGTGTTGAGATTACTGTCGTGTTGAGATTACTGCATGACTAGTTATGGCTTGCGAATATGGTGTACTTGATTATTATGGAGATTCTAACGTGTCGGAATTCATTTGTAAATTCTTGTCTGACTCTATGTTTGGTTGGTTAAAAAGATAGAAATTCACTTCAAAATCTAATTGTCAAATATGAACTCCATATGCAAATTTCACTTTTTGAGGTTTGTAGTTTGTTACATCTAAAATAATTCAATTAAAGTAAATAGAAATTGCAAATTAACATGCTAAATAACCAAAGACGAGCAACTTTTTGTAAAGTGAAATGAAAATTCATTTGGTCTAAAGTCTTGAATGGAATCTAGCCTTGCATTTGGTATAGGCTTTGGATTTTTGGATTTGGGCTGAATTGTGGTCTTTTTGGGTCGGAATTTTTTAATCTCCGATTTTGAGAGTCCACCACATTAAGGGTAATTTACCACTTCTCTTAATAATATTTTAATGCAAGTATTAAAATCATATTTTAAGAACGATTCTTGCAATAGTATTTTTTACATAGGTAAAATTGAATCTAAAATCTCTTTTAACGAATATAATTCTCGCCACTTTTTTTGGGTAGAAATAGAGGGTCGGACTCCTATATAAATTTGAAAAAGTTATATCTTAACTAGCATTGAACCCCCTCTTACAAAATTGCCGCCATCAACTTCGATAAAATTCAATGAGTAAACTTGTCTGTATTCCGATAATATTCTCTCGCCACTTGAACCGCGGTGGTTTCCCTTAACACGTCCGAACAAAACCATACATCAGCCTACAAGTTCCGATGCCAACTACTACTCTCTTTGTCCTTTCCCTAAACCTCCTCCCTCGTAAATTAACAATTAATAACTTTAATAGACTTCCACCTCCCAAGTCCCAACTCTGTACATCTTTCCGGCCAAAACAAAATGTCCGCCGGAATCTCATGCAGTACTCCGGTCGCCGGTCACGGTGGTCTACGGCCCAACTCGACGACGAAGTCGGTGTCCCCTCCAAAGGGTTCTCTTGCATGGAGCCACAGAGGAAGTTCCAAGATTTCCTGCATTAAGGTAATAACTAAATAACTTTCTTAGCTGATGCATATATAAATCTCTTGTTGGGAGACCTCTCGAGTTATAATACTGTGTTAATACTTGTTGGAAAGGATTTGTCAACTTTCGAGCGTGTACCTGCCTCGAATCTGCATTAGTTGGGCTAATGACGTATAGATAACATGTGATATCTCCAAGTAAACTAATCCCTGAATTGCCTGATTGTGTTGCGTGCCATATGGTTTGTCAACTTTCGAATGTGTACCCGTCTCCTGCATTAGTCGATCCAACGACGTATGGATAACATGTTCTATCTCCAAGTAAACTAATCCCTGAATTGCCTGATTGTGTTGCGTGCCATATGGTTTGTCAACTTTCGAATGTGTACCCGTCTCCTGCATTAGTCGATCCAACGACGTATGGATAACATGTTCTATCTCCAAGTAAACTAATCCCTGAATTGCTTGATGGTGTTGCATGCCATATGGTTGTTCATCTGAAATTCTCAAGACTTGGAATCCGATGAACAAGAAGAAGTTCGAGGCTCTGTCCAACATACCCCCGCTCTCCGACGAATCCATTTCGAAGGAGATCGAGTACATGCTCAAGAAGGGATGGATCCCCTGCCTTGAGTTTGACGAGGCACTACATTTCCCCCCCATTCGTTTGATCCCTTCGGATCCGTCTCAATTCGAATCACCCCATGCAATGCTTTCAGCTGATTGATGATTCCCCTTGAAATGAATTTGTAGCTAGATGTTCAATCCTGATGTAGTACATCAAGTATCGCTGGTCCGGAGTTTGCACTTTCTGTATCCGCATAGCTGCGGGTATCGATTTTTGGGGCTCGAGTTGGAATGGGAGCGTTTTTTGAACCGTTACCTGCAAATGCAGACCATAATTTGCACATTACAGCTTCAATCATATTCTTGCAACCACCGTTTCCAATCCAGAAAAATGTTAGATTATATAACATATGTATCATCTCAAACTTGACCAAGTTAAACCAACAACGACCCGAAAAGGGTCGATCGTAACATAAAATTTCTACATAGTCCGACCATCGAAATCACATAATCGAACGCCATCAGTTGTTTTGTCGCGGTAACGCGGGCGACTCGCTTCGAAACGGGGATGGGAAAGCTTCGGAGATGGAGTCCCATGACAGTTCCTCCTCTCTTCTATGCCTCCTGTCCAAAAATGCAGGCTTCACGGGGACAATAGGTGCTCCGACTTCGAGCTTGCAAGTGAGCATCGCTACGATCTCGGACATGGGAGGCCTGAGGTTTGCGTGGGGCTGAAGGCACAGCATTGCCACATGGATCACCAGCAGCACGTCCTCCTTCTTGACATGCTGCGACAGCAACCTCGTATCCACCAGGTCGAGCGTACTCGACCTTTCGTGTAGCTTCCAAGCCTACAAATATCGAAATATGGAAGAGAATGGTCGCATATCTTTCGGGCTAAGGACATATCTTTCCTGCTAAATTTAAATAAAAATATAAAGCATCCAAGAGAAAGGAAAATGCTTACATATTCCGGGAGGTATTGCATTTCCGTAGGTAGATTGAGATTGGTGTTCCTCCGGCAACTAATAATTTCGAGCACAAGCACACCAAAACTATAAATGTCTGCCTTCTCCGTCAACTCTCCCCGAATTGCGTATTCCGGAGCAGTGTAACCTCTGATCACCTCGTCAAAGAATGAGTTAGTCATAAACAATAAAACCCGAAAAAGAATATTTTGTTAAGATTTTCATATCCAATCCATAATTTTAACAAGTCCACCACACTCATAACAAGCACAAATATTAGTCTTCTCTGTCAACTCTCCCCGAGCCCTCTGATCACCTCGTCAAAGAATGAGTTAGTCATAAACAGTAAAACCCGAGAAAGAATATTTTGTTAATATTTTCATATCCAATCCACTATTTTAACGAGTCCACCGCACTCGTTACAAGCGATGTGGTAAGTTTCCGCGAGGAATAGATGCTTACAGGGTCCCAGCAAATGTGGTGCTAAGGTAGGCTTCGTCCTCCGGGAAGAATCTGGCCAACCCAAAATCTCCAATTCTGGGATGGTACTTGTCGTCCAGTAGGATATTGCTGGCTTTGATGTCTCTGTGAACAATTCTTTGATGCGAATCTTCGTGTAAATATTGCAGGCCTCGAGCCACACCCAGGATTATTTGGAATCTTGTGTCCCAATCAAGGAATTTCTCGCTGTTTCCTACAGTTGGCAATTATGTGTCTGTAAATTTCGGAAGTAAAATGTTTTCACGAGACAGAAATTGAATCATGAACTTGTGTCAATTCCTAGGTCCCGAAAATATTAATTCATAAAATTTTTGACTATTTTAAAGATAAATTAGCTGAGATTACTGTAATTTGATATAATGTACTATATGATTATCAAGTCACTTTCGTTTATATTGAGAGACTAATCCAAAAGGTCAAAATTGTAGAAAATTTTGTCCAAAAGAACTTTAATACATTTTGTTAAATCAGATGACCTATGTCAAACAACAAGAAACTAAACGTATTTAAGTCATAAAATTTGATAGAATCTAAGAAATAGAAAGTGAACCCTAAACCTATAAGACATTGAGTTAAATCATACTTGCATAGTAACCATACTATATCTTTATGAGACATGCAATAACATATTGTTTATTTTGATTTTGATTGCTCCAAACTCACCAAACAAGTTTTTCGAATATCAGCGGGTATCCGGACCCGACCCTGATAATGTAATGTTCTTACCATATACTATGAGGTCCAAGCTCTTGTTCTTCAAGTACTCGTAGACGAGGAGACGTTGAGGACCCTCGGAGCAGCAACCAAGAAGCCTAACCAAGTTCTTGTGCTGGATGCTTGTGATCATCTTCACCTCCGACAGGAATTCCTTCTCTCCCTGATGAGATTTGTCCAACGACAGTTTTTTTACGGCCACCAGTCTACCATCCGGCAATTTCCCCTGTTTTCAAGCCATCAACAAGTAAGTGTTGACAAATTTGAAAATGTGTGATACAAGAAGACTGATCTAGGATCGAGTACGGATTAGCCCGATAAATGAAATGATTTTCCAACGATGTCTATTTCATTTGCGGAGCCATGTTGGTGAAACAATTGCTCTTGTTCTTCAATTGTTATGTCTTGTGTCGTTAGGGCAAATATTCTATGAGGACGACCGTTCTCACATAATTTTAGAATAGTCATTTTTTACAAAATTTCCAAGTTGGTCCTACATAAAATTCAATTTGCACCCACTAAATTTGTAATGTTGCATAACAAATTTTTAATAATTGAAAAACGACATATTTGCTCAAAAAAATATTAAAGGGACAGTCGAGTTGTACTACATTAAGTGTTGCAAGCTGTTATTTTGTTTTTTAAGCATTAAAAATTTATCATCCAATTGTACTAAGGTTTTATTGGTTGAATAAGAATATTTTTAACATGATATCATATTAGGACAATCCCGTCGTCTCCTCGCACAATTTTTAGTCCCATCACACACGTTGGTAACATTTGATGTGCATGTAAATCATGATCAAGAAATGATATGTGAGACACAAAATGAGTGAGCGGATTATTACTCGATAAACAGGGCCGAATCCACCTCTTCCAAGAAGATTACTGGAATGGAAGTTCCTGGTTGCCTTCTTCAGTGTTTTAAAGTCAAAATAGCTCACAATCCGTAGATTCCCACTCCAGAAGTTCGCCGACGCTACATACAATTTAAAACTATCACGTCAAATTACAAATTCCAAAAACTTATCATGCAAAATCGAGCTCAATTAGATTTTGAAAGTAATTTTTTAAATTGACACATGTACGGATATAAAATTTCGACAGTCCAATAATTTTATGATTGTCACGGATTGAACTCATGAATTTTAACTTGTGAGAGCAAAACATGTAAGTAAATTATGTAACTTCCATCGTAAATCTAGAAAGTGTCGGAATCTTAATAGTCGAATATATCAAATCATACGCCTTTTTACAAAAGTGGAAAGTGCTCTCTCACCTGGTTTACTTTTAGTTCGTTTGTACAGCTTCAACAACTCTGCTGGTTTAACCAACTTCCATACTACAACGACAGCGATGACAAGAATCACCACCACCACCAACCCTCCGATGGCGAACACGAGGGCCGAGCTAGGTTTCGAGGTTGGGGAGCTCTTGATTGTTGCCACTTGCGGAGACGCAACTGCACCTACACACAATAACACGATCAGGATCGAATTGTGAAGGCCGGATTTCCCGATACATCGTCCATCTCTTGACCGTTGAGCCAGCACTCACTAACTCGGTGTGTGATCGTTACGTTTATACGATCATCAGAGATTCGAGATAGTATCGCAGAGCGGATGTTCATTTCGAGAATGTGTTTGCGTACCTTCGAGCAGGAGCCGAGCCATCTTCAGGACATGGCCAGAAGGGAAGTGATCTGTATTTGGCCTACTTCTTGTCTAGATTGCAGGAGGAGAGTTGTAGATGTTGTGCCTACAAATATTCGTTTCTTTGTTTTTCGATTAGTTTGGTGCAGCTCTATAGAAAGCTTTGATGGTTTCGCACAAGGACACAAGACACAGAGGAAACCACAGCTGTAGTAGCATAGGAAGAATCGATGAGAACGGGCTTTATATCTATTTTTCTATAGTGACATGATAACGACATTATCCGAAAATTTATCGAATCAATTAACATAAGTTCGAGTTAATCTTGCACTCGCAAGATTCAAACCGAGACCTCCAGTGCTCTGTAGTGGTCAATTTTTTTGTCCAGACCACCTTGTATCTAGATATTATTGCGTTGACTAATCTAGACAAAAGCCGAATAAAAACTTTGAAAGATATCAAAATTTTCTCATGCCAATCAGAGCATTTCAAAAGGTATTTGAAGATGTTCCCTAGTAAGACCGTGTCCTCGGGTCATTGGATGTAAAAAAATAATCTCATTTTTTTAATTTAAACATGCAAAGGAATGTTCGCCAAAGCGAATGTTACGATGTATTATGATTAGAAAATGATGGGGAAAATATTACCAACCCTCTTCAATTTGCACTAATTTGCAGCCAGCTTCACTGATTCAATTGAAATTTGACGTAGACCTGCCTGATTTAAAGATGATAAGCAGCTACATCTCTGATTCAATGAAAATCTAACAGAAATATCTTCAATCCTTAGATGAGAAACCTAACAATACAATCAGCTTTCATTGAACCAGAAGCTCGAATTATGTGCTATCGCAAGAAGGAACAAGAGTAGGAATGATCAGGCAAGCAGAATTACAAGAAATGTTTTCAATCAAGGTATCGATGGAAACCGAAGTCTTAGTTCTACGTTGGTTCCGGATGCAATAACATTCAAGAATCTGCCGGTTCCCATTTTCCTTCAATGTTCTTCCTTCAACCTGCACAAAGGTAAAAAAGTTCATAGTTAGATGATATGTCTTGATGACTGGAGCAGGGACTATCCGTTATTATTCTGCACGTTATCATCAGCACTGAAAAGAGCAAACACAATCATATATCCATAAGTTTTCTATAACGGACAACCGAACCCTTCTGTTTACAACTGAATTATCAGTTGCCCTTCGCATTTCAGCACCACAGCATGCTTCAGAGAATTATTTTTCAGAACAAACTGCGGTCTAAAATTTTCATGAAACCAACTCAATAATGTATAAGCTTTAAGGTCACTGCTCATTCATAATGCAGCGCAAACACTCGGATAATGTTGAAATTCTCGATTAATATGTTAATTAACGAGCACGAAACTAGAGCATTGCTCCTTGTAGAATGGCAATTCTGGAAGGAGGGACTTGGTTAATTAACTAGTACCAATCAAAGTGGAAAAAAATAATTTACCATTGAGAACCGAGCAACACAAGGTTGATAATGGGAAATACCAGAATATAGAAATATGGGCTCAAAGAAGCTGCAATCACTACGACCTGGACAAGATTATCAACGAAAAGTTGGAATGAGATTAAACCGACGTGACGATACTTCGGCCACCAAACAACTTGTTAGCTGGAATATAAATAGATGGATATGAGGCCACAGATCACTAGATAAGAAGTAGGAAATAACATGATGGAAAACTGCATATCATATAACCTCACACAGATAAAGAACGAACATGGTTGAGCCTAACAAAATTTCACTGCTGTTCGAAAGTGAAGGTGGTGCCTGAGTAGTTACTCATCTCATTCAGGTCGGCAGTGCAAATGCCAGAGAACAGCAAGGTGAAAACCATTGATTTCCAACAACCATATTGAAGAAATGAAATAAGGTCCAAGAAGCTCTAGCCATTTACAACCAAACGAAACAACCTTCCTTCAAAATCCATGGAATGCGTGAATGGGTTCCATGACATTTCTCCAGTATTTTAGCTGAACTCAAGTTCTAAACCAACCTTCAAGTGGCTTTTTCCTATATAACCTAAGGTGCACTGTTTTCCAACACTATCATATGCAAGGCAACGACATGATGTTAAGCCAATCAACTTTCAGAAAGCTTCCTAATTAAGTAGTCAATATCAGTTTTTCCACTTTAGTATTACTAATTGTAAGAGAACTGACAAGGCACGATACACACAAATAAGACATTCTAAATTCAAATCTGCATCACTGACCCAAAGTGATACAACATACAAGAAACTCAAAGTTCAAACCTGAATCGCAGATTTAGAGTGCCTCAGTCAGAAAGTCAAAACAAGTGTGAAGGTGTACTTATTCCTCATATCTAGATATTACGATGCAAACTTTAGCAAAATTCCAAAGAAGAGTCAATTGCAGCATACAGAAACAAAGAAAAGTTCATAAATGAATAGAACCAACAATACTAGCAACTACCCTTAAAAAAAATCCTAGTTATCAGTGATAACAGCATTTGCAAATGTTTTCTTTCAGCAAATATGGCGAAGAGTACAGAAAGCTATAAAAGAGAAGAGATGTTTGCACTATACATGCAACAGTCACTGCAGAGTCCAATAATTAATCACTATGTATAAAAGGAACATAGTTTGCTTCTCAATCCAGAAACCGTACTCAACCTTTTCCTTGAGAAAATATGGAAAAGTAGATAAACCTTTAAGAGACACAGAAGAAAAGCAGGCAATCAGAGTTCCATTCATTAATATAATATGATCCGAAGGTAATTGTTTGCCTCACTTTTGAACAAGGGACATGCCACACAATGTTCAGTGAATCCAACTAACTTAACAGAGCCAAAAGCAACAACACATCTCAGCAATGTATACCTTCTTTTGTATGGTCACTAAGAATCGGTGTCACTGCATTCGCCTCAATTATAAATTATGGCTCAATCAAGGAACCCAGTTCCTCCACGAGGCATAATTGACCCAGTTGAATGGTCCAAAAAATCCAGATTGTGGACAAGAATCACGGAAGTCAACGAAGTCATCTGGAAGCAAAGCAACAGGAAAGTTCCATTTGAAGTTCTGTCCTTTCACAAGTAAGATAAAATAGCAAATTATCGAGACATACAAGCTTATGATCTTTAAACTGGGTTCTCTCTGTTAGCTTGTTCCGTAGCCCATCTTCTCGCAGCAGTGGAACGTATGATTGATGGAAGGTTACAACAATTGCATGGCATGGTTGTGACTCTTCGTTGATAAAACAATGCATTCACATCATGAAAACACAGTCACTAAGCAGACATTACCGAGAGATTACTCGGAGCCGAAAAACGAACACAAAAAAGAACAAACAACCAGCACATTAACAGGAAAGCCCAATCCCAATCGCACTAAAAACGCGTGAATGGTGAGTTAACAATCACTCCGGCGAACCCTACTACAGAATGTAAATAACACAGAACCCTACTAATGAAACTTGCTTACTTTGCCCTAACGGTTGCGCTCCAAGGGCAAGGGGCGGTTAAACCCTCCCCTGCGGTTCATATACTGCCGAGGCTGCCTCTTCGTGACCGCACGGACCCCGCTGACATCAGCACCAGGCACGGGCTTCCCCTTGGTAGAATCGAACCCAACGGGTATCCCTAGCTTCTTCATCATCTCCAACTCGTCGTCGTCCACAGCCGCGGCCCCGTCCCCTTCTCCGCCCTCGCTTCCATCCTTATTAACCAGCTGCTCCTTCGCGATACCGTCCACGAACTCCGACACCGCCGGCCTCTGCCTGTCCCTGTCCTTCTCCCTATCCCTTTCTCTCTCCTCGTGGCGGTGGCGCTTCCGGGGAGGGGAGGGGGACGGGGTGCGGTCGTGGCGCTGGCGGCGGTGGGACCGCAGGGGTTCAGGAGAGCGGGACCGTGTGCGGTGCCGAGACCGGGCCGTGCGGTCCGGGGAGCGGGTGCGGGACCGGGTGCTCCGGTGGATCCGGTCGTCTCTGTCTCGGCGTCGGTCTCTGTCCCGGGGATCCCTCTCACGCTCTCGGTCGCGGTCGCGCTGATCTCGGTCCCGGCCTCCTCGGCCTCTGTCTCCATCTCCCATGGTGGATTTAGCTTGGAAATTGGGGATTTGGAGGGACTTAAGGTTTTATGTTTTTTTTTTGCCTTTCCTAAAAAGGAGTTTAGGGTTTTATCGTATATTATTCTTATTTGAGAAAATTACTTTCAAGTCCTTCGGATTTACTTAATATACTCAAAAGTCTTTTCTGTTCACAAAATACATTCTGAAGTTCTTCTAGTTTGCTTTTATTATACTTTCGGGTTCCTGAATAAATTTTTTTTCCTTTTCTTTATTGAAATGACAAAAATAGCCCTTGAACAAAAATATAAAAAAAACTAACATCATCTCTTCTTCTACCTCCCGCTAATTCATTTAGGATTATTTTGCCATTGATACCCCGCCCAGCTCGAAAGGAGAATCACTCAACCCTTCATCGATACCCCGCCCAGCTCACCATTTCTTTGTCCTTTCTCCATCCAATAAGAGAATAGGCACACAAATAACACATCAACCAAAAACAACCATCCAATAAATGGCCCAAAGAAGGAACGATTACCATCTTCTTAGCGCCGACAAGGAAGGGGAGGAAGCACTTGGACTTGTCCGCACCGGATTTCACCTTCCTCTGGACCAGTTTTCTACGCGCTCCTTCGTCGACATTGCTGAATCCACCTTCGGCCCGCGACGGTTGTTGGTCGGACCGAAATTTTTATTTTATATTAATATTATTAAATAAGATTTAATAAATTTAATTTATCATTAAAAAATAATAAAATATTAAATAAGTTTAAATATTTAGCAACTTTCTTATACAATTTATCCAAACAAAGTCTTCCAATATGAATTAAACAAGTCTAGAAGTACAAGAAGATGATTATACAAATTTTCTTGTTCGACATATTAGTACAATTCGTTTGACTTAGTTGATATATTTTCGAGAATCATTAAAAAAATAAGTTTGTTGTGATCCAAAAATGACGTACAAGCTCCGAGCGTAGAAGTTGATGTTTTGTTTCTAAATTAAATCTGATAAATAGAAAAAATAAATACTAATTTTTCTTGTTCGAACGAACCGGGTCACCAGGAAGCACCTGACCGGGCAGTTCGACTGGATTTTGACAGGTCGAACCACTTTCTAGATTTTATAAAAAATCGACCCGAATTTGATCCCAGTTAATGGTCCGATCGGTCAGACCATCGATTGGACCATGATTTTTAAAACATTGGTCATAACTCATAATTCATTATATATTTTATTGTACATGATAAACTTATAATATGCAAATCTGCCATAAACTAAGTATTTATTAGCTAACTACAAACTAAGTTTTTTTAACATCTAGTATTTAGAACCGAATTTCGCGAGCCTTATGTCCGGACAATTCTTTGTGATAATATTTTTTTTATCTATATTGAACTCAAAATTTTCTTAGTAAAATTGAAGTCTTCGAACTATCTGATAAATTAAGTTAAATTAACTTAACCAAACATGATCAACAAATTAATTTTTAGATCAATTAACGATGATATTAAAAAAATTAAATTATATTTTGAGTTTGAGTTCTATGAACAAGAAAATTCTTAAATTGTTTGTTATGAGGGAAGTGGTCCATCTACTCTTTTGCACATGAAGGAAGGCCCATTCGGGGAATTTTCCAAAAGGAAGTTTATTTCCCCGACAATTCTTTGAATGGGGTTGTCAGGGGATGTATTCTTTGTCTGCAGTTGAGCCAGAAACCGTTCCCGACGGAGCATTTTTTTTATACCCAAAACTGCTCCCGCTGGAGCGTTATTTTTTATACCAAAAACTGCTCCGGCAGGAGCGTTTTGTTTTATACCACAAACCGCTCCCGCGGGAGCGTTTTCTTTTTATACCAAAACCGCTCCCCTCGGAGCGTTTTGTTTTATACCAAAAAATCGATCCCGCCGGACCGTTATTTTTATACCAAAAACCCACGGAGCATTTTTTAATACCACAAACCGGTCCTCCGGGCGTATTTTTTTAACCAAAAATCCCACCAATTTAATTCCAATTGTCCCATTTAAACCAGACCCCGGTCTTAACCATTATACACGTAAAATTGTAATAAATCTCTTAAATTTTTGTCGTAATAAATCTCAGATTCTATTATTTTTTTAACTTTTACCTGTATAATATATATGGTAGTATAAGTTATTGGGCAATTAACATCTGTAATAACGAGTCCACCTTGGCAAAACATCCACAATATATGATAGAAACTTTTAATTTATTTTGTTAATTATCTGAAAACTAGAAAATTAAAATTGAAGTGAACCGATGGCTAAAAAAATAATAAAGCAACAAAACGAAAACTTATTAAAAAAATGCTACCAATTGTTTTTAACCAAAAACCGCTCCCGGGGAAGCGTTTTCTTTTTAACCAAAAACCGCTCCCCCGGTAGCGTTTTATTTTTAACCAAAAAAACACCCCCGGGAATATTTTTTACCACAAACTACTCCCCCGGGAGCGTTTTGTTTTTAACCAAAAACTGCTCCACCGGGAGCGTGTTATTTTTAACCAAAAACCGCTCCCACCGGACCGTTATTTTTATACCAAAAATCCACTGAGCATTTTTTTACCCTGCAATTCAATTCCAATTGTCTCATTTCAACGGTCTTAACCATTAACCATTATACATGTAAGCTTGCAAAAAATCTCTTAAATTTTTGTCGTCATAAATCTCAGATTTCATTAATTTTCTAACTTTTACATCTATAGTATATATGGTATTATATGTTGTTGGGCAAAACATTGACAACATACAATAGAAACTTTAAATTTATTTTGTTAATTATCTAAAAATTAGAAAATTTAAATTAAAGTGAACCGCCTCAATGGCTAAAAAAACAATAAAGCAACACAATATATTACAACAATCTCTAAGATGAGTACATTTTTACCGAATTCAAGGAACAATAAAGCAATACATATAGAGATTATATTCTCAAGTTGATGAAGTTTCGCCATGTTTCTTGAACACTTTGATGACGTTCTCATTAGTACCCTTAAGTAATTTTTGGCCATCCCGAGTATCATCCACTTTGACCTAATAAAATAACACATTAGTAAGTCAATATTTTTTCAAACCATTTTATGGTATCATATGACAGTGATAAAATATCTTACATTTTTTAGAACCAACACACATCCAGCACACTACCTGTGGAGTCACGTATGATACCAAAAAGACTACCGGTAGGGTCCACTAAAATTAAAATGCCCTTAGGAACGAATATTTTCACATACAAAACCATCTACAATACAAACACGAATAATACTTTATGTGGTTATTTTTTCTAAGATTTCATAGACAAATTAAATTTCTGTAAAATATTACTTGTAAAATTATACTACCACCGGGCTTCTTATTGAACTCCTCAATAGGTATCCCAATAAAGGTATTTCCAATTAGCATACCTAAAAAGTTATGTATATATATATTACCACAATAAAAATATAATAAGACAATTTAGCTAATAACATGTGATACCTTGAGCCTTAACAAAGTGAACTGCTGATGTCCATGGATCTCTTTTAAAAATTTTGTCGCTACGCTTCGGGACAAGAGGTAGACAACGTTTAGGGAGATTTTTTCTGTAGTCCTTCGGTTTGCCTTGAAGCTCTAGCCGTCGATCTTTAATACATTGTTTCATATCAAAATGTGAGCCATAAATTTTTTTATAATCTATACCCTGACATTGAGGAGAAAGCTGGGATAGTGACAATGGACAGTAAGATTCTTCTTCGCTCTCTATGTCTATATATTCTTCCCAATTTTGTGATGGATTCATTTTCTAAAGTTTTGAGATTTTGAAGGTGCGAAAGAATGATGATGTTCACACGTATATATAGATCGGATTGCCCTTATCCCTAGTATGTAAAATCCAAATCTACTTATTGCTTCTTATAAAGATGTAAAAATCTGAGCAAATTTATTTAAAATATCATATAGTCGGTGTGTTAACATAAAATGCTGTTATTAGAGCGTGGTACCAAAACTGCTGAAACTTTAGCATTTTCAGGCCTTCTCTACTGTAACCCATTTGTTTGTCTAATTTCTGCTGTGTCATGTCTTACCCTATAAAAATTGGGATTCTTATCCAAAATCTGAAAATATGGATATCTTTATGATAAATCTAAATAATCTAACAACTCTATATATATGCATGTATACAACAATTTTCTTTCACACCTTTTGCAGCTTTTCCAAATCAACTCATCTTTTATAAAAAATTGTTACTCCAAAAAATGGATCCATTAAACAATTGGGAAGATTATTTACAATTGGATAGCGATGATGAATCGTATTATTCTTTGTCCCTAACACAATCTCTTCCTCCTCAACCTCGAACTAGTAGGATCGCTGGTCCTGCTGGCCACTACCAAAATGCTACACGAAGGGCGTTAGCTAATCGTCGTGATGGCATTAGCTCCCATCCAGTGAGCGGTTTTCCATCAACTGGCAGCCCTAGCAAAACTGACACATCTTGAAGAGTGATGGTCATTTCACCATCAGACATATGGAAGGTGTGCGTCTCAGGACGCCATCTCTCCACCAATGCAGTTATCAAAAATCAATCGATGTGCTTTATAAATCCTATGCACCACATATGCCCAAAACCCGATTCAGCCAAATAACGTGCAAATCTCGCGTTCTTAACTGGCCTCTGTTTGAATTCTCGACGACGAACTCTTATTGGTTCGTCAAATTTGTTGTTGAACGCCTCTCCACGTTATTTTTTAACCTACACAAGTTTCACAAATTAATAAAATATATAATTGAATACAAGTTTTTAACAACAAAACACGGTGGTGAGGTGTTATGCTCTGCTTCGTTTCTTTTATCAAATTATTTTTCATCCCAAGTATTAACTAGGTTAACTAATATAAATTTGGGTGATTTTAAAAACATAGAATTTTTTCTAACTAATTTTTTACGTTGCTTCATCTAAATTTCAAAATAGATAAAATAACTAAAAATGGGGATGAGGTAGTTCATATAATTGAATACAAGTTTTTAACAACAACTGTCATATCACGAATAAAAAAAAGTTTTGAACTATTTTACAAACAATTTTATACTATATGTACCTCATTAGTCCATACGGCCTTTGCACGATGAACATTAGATAATGTTAACAATTCTCTAGATTGCGATGTTGCTTCATATCCGATGAAATCAGACGAACATGGGCGTTGCTCCATCTGTAACAAAAGCAACAATAATTTAAATTGCTATTTTTTATCAATAAAAAAGAATTCTGTCTAAGCATCTTTATAATTATCAACTTACCACATTTTTATACAAGTCAAGAAAACTACACGAGTCATCAACTTACCAGATTTTTATACAAGTTAAGAAAACTACACGAGTATAGTATAATATATTGTTTGCCAGGTAGCACAAAATATCACAATATAATTCTGTCTTAGACCAATTTTCTATTATACAAACGAAGTTACAAAAAAGCTAATCGACATGCAATCGAGATAACAAGCTGAAAAATAATAAACAATAAAACGATAACAAGTTATAAAAAAGCTACAAAACAATAATAACGAAGCTACAAAAAAGCTACAAAAAAATCAATCGCCATGCAATCGAGATAACAAGCTAAAAAATATCAAATCAATGGAAGCCAAAAAAAAAAGGTTGAAATCGAAATCGAAAGCTGGGGCGTTTTCGTTTTACCCAAAGAATGTATAAGGAAAAAAACCACGAATAGAAAACATGCAAATTGGGGATGTCCTGTCAAATTGGGAGCTAATCTAAAAAATAGAAAGTATAAAAAAATAGAAAATGCTTAAGGTGGAGCGGTTCTAATATTAAAAAAAAAACCAAAAATGCTTAAGGTGGAGCGTAATGTTCAAAAAAATATATAACCAAAAATGCTCAAGGTGGAGCGTTTCTAATGTTAAAAAAAAGCTGGGATGTGAAATCGGAAATATGCAATATCGAAAAAGAGGAAATTAAGGAAATTTCTTGGGTCTCCGGTGGTCGGGGCAGGCTTCCTTGGGTCTCCGCTGGTCCGGGTCGGCCTACTTTAGGTCTGTGTTGGTAGGAATTAAAAAGAGAGGAAATTAGAGGAGAGAAAATTCTTTTTAGTGAAGGAGGCGGAGAGGAGAGGCAAACATAAAGGAAGGAGGAGATAGGAGGTAGGGTTTTAATTGATTTTTTTTCAATTACATAAATAACCCTGGTGAAAATATAATTTTGAGGGTAAAATTGTAAGCTTACCTTGCTAATTTTTTGGCCGGCTTTTTCCGGCTTCAAAACGCTCTGGACTGATTTTTGGCCAGTTTGATAGAATTTTTGGTATAAAAGTTTTTGGTTAAAAACAAAATGCTCCCGGGGGAGCGATTTGTGGAAAAAAAATGCTCCCGGGGTATTTTTTGTTAAAAACTAAACGCTACCGGGGGAGCGGTTTTTGTGTAAAAAGAAAACGCCCCCCGGGAGCGGTTTTTGATTAAAAAGAAAACGCTCCTCCGGGAGAGGTTTTTGGTTAAAAACAAAACGCTCCCGGGGGAGTGGTTTTTGGTAGCATTTTTTAATAAGTTTTCGTTTTGTTGATTTATTGTTTTTTTAGCCATCAGTTCACTTCAATTTTAATTTTCTAGTTTTCAGATAATTAACAAAATAAATTAAAAGTTTCTATCGTATATTGTGGATGTTTTGCCAAGGTGGACTCGTTATTACAGATGTTAATTGCCCAATAACTTATACTACCATATATATTATACAGGTAAAAGTTAAAAAAATAATAGAATCTGAGATTTATTACGACAAAAATTTAAGAGATTTATTGCAAGCTTACGTGTATAATGGTTAAGACCGGGGTCTGGTTTAAATGGGACAATTGGAATTAAATTGGTGGAATTTTTTGTTAAAAAAAATGCTCCCGCAGGACCGGTTTGTGGTATTAAAAAATGCTCTGTGGGTTTTTGGTATAAAAATAACGGTCCTGCGGGATCAGTTTTTTGGTATGAAACAAAACGCTCCGAGGGGAGCAGTTTTGGTATAAAAAGAAAATGCTCCCGCGGGAGCGGTTTTTGGTATAAAAAATAACGCTCCAGCGGGAGCATTTTTTGTATAAAAAAATGGTCCGTCGGGAGCGGTTTTCGGCTCAACCCCAGATAAGGAATACATTCCCTGATAACCCCATTTAGGAATTGTCGGGGAAAAAAATCCCCTTTTGAAAAATTGACCGGCTCATTCCATCTCATCACATAAAGACACACGAAACCAGAGGAATACACGTGGCACAATACATCTCCATCCATCCAACTCTATTCCATTTAATTTCTAACCAACAAGTTGACCTGAGTGTTCAATTGACTTAATTATTTTTCTGACGAAAAAGGCTCAATTAATATCTGCGTGACACTTTTTATGTGAAAATCACATGAATAGTCAATAGAGTAGATGCACCTATTGCATCACCCAGTTTCTTTCAACGCTAGGTAATATCGGATTTTTTATTAAATTATAATAATTATACTAAATTCATTTAGTAATTTGTTTGAGTTTTATCAAGCCTGGTTCGTGGGAACTTCAAACCATGGAATTGACAGTGTTTCATATTGACAGACCAAACTAGCCGGAGAAAGAGAGATGGCATGAGATTTTAATTTGGTAAATTAACGTAATGAATCCAAACTTTATTAACGGGATAGCTGGATTTACCCGTCTTTAAAAAGATTGATATTGTTTGATTTCGTATTAATTATTTTGTAAATCAAATTTCAATACTTATATCAATTGAAAAAGAATTCAATAAAAACTTGAAATTGTATTTAGGACAAAGTACTTTAGCTAAGATTTATATGATTAGAGAGACACCATCAAGTGCATAGATTAGTAAAAAAAAAAGAATATTCAACAATTTTGAGTTTAAACTATAGAAATATATAAGTGCATTAAAACTCGGCGGTGAGAGTTTTGTGGTCCTTACTACTTGCATAATTCGAAACTGAATTATTGGATCGATTCATGTCTCAGTTTTCCACCAACACGTTGTTTTAGTTTAAACCAAGTATTGTTCGCGCTTTTGAAAAAAATAACAGTACTAAATATTTATTGCAAGAGTTTTTGTCATCAAAATTTTATCTAACTCGAATTTTAATTATTCGGCAGAGTAGTTCTCCAATATAAAAAAATGTCCTCTCCATTTATCTCTCTATGTTGCCTCCAAAACCAGTCTTCTCTCTAAAGGCACACATCCACTTAGCTGCTGCTTCTCTCTCTCTTCTCTCTCTTGCATGAGACAAAAATTGGAGCTCAGTTCTGTTCCAATGAAGTACATAAGAAGCAACAGCTTGAAACGGCTCTTCTCTCTAAGAAGGCGCAGCAGCCTGGCAGAAGAAATCACCATTGGAGAAGAAGAAGAAGAAGAAGAAGAAAGCAACAACAACAAGAATGGTGCTTCCAAAATGGTTCATGAGCCTGAACATTGGTCTAGACCCACCTGGAAATGCTTCTCTTTTGAAGAAATATCTCATGCCACCAACCATTTCTTCCCAGGTTTTTTTTTTTGCTTTCTACAGCTGCAACAAATCACTGCATTGGTTAATGTTTCGAGTTCGAGTCTTTGTTCAAGCAAAACCGAGCCTCTCGTTACTTGGACCAACTCTCGTCGGTTGAAGTTTTTCGGGTTTGAATGAACATGTAACTGGAGAATTGTTTAAGCTTGTGTTGTGGTTAAATGTTTGTACTTTTTTTGTAAATTTAAATTTTTACGCCTGTCGTGGATTAAACCCGGGACCTCCGTCAATGTTTGTGCTTTTTCTATGTAACAGGAAACTTTGTAGGTAAAGGAGGGTACGCAGAGGTGTACAAAGGAGTGTTAAGAGATGGGAAGGAAGTTGCAGTGAAGAGGCTAACAAAAACATGTAGTGATGAGAGGAAGGAGAAGGACTTCTTGACCGAGATTGGGACAATTGGCCATGTGAGCCACCCTAATGTCTTGTCCTTGTTGGGTTGTTGTGTTGACAATGGCCTCTATCTTGTCTTTCGTTTCTCCTCGAATGGCTCTGTCGCGTCCCTTCTCCATGGTAAGTGCCATTGGTTGGAATGTGGCTGTGTTTGGTCCGATTTCGGGTTGGTTTCGCATCGTTGTAGTTATTGTTGGTGTGTTTCTTAGATGCAGGGTTGCCAGTTTTGGACTGGAAGACGAGGTACAAGATTGCTGTGGGTACTGCAAGAGGGCTACATTACTTGCATAAGGGGTGCCAGAGGCGGATAATCCACCGCGACATCAAGTCCTCGAATATTCTGTTGACCCCTGAGTTTGAACCTCTGGTGTGTGTCTTGTTTGGTTGATTGTACTTTTGACTTCTTCCTGATGTTTTCAGGGGTGTGGTTTGATTTGTTGCGTCTTTGGAACTCTGGCAGATTTCTGATTTCGGGTTGGCGAAATGGCTTCCGTCTCAGTGGAGTCATCACTCTATCGCACCTATCGAAGGAACATTCGGGTAAGTATTGATCATGTTACGAAGTAATTTTTACTGATTATATGCCGCGGAAGTTGGTTTGATGAAAATGATTCATGTGTTTTAGGCACTTGGCACCGGAGTACTATACACACGGAATTGTGGATGAGAAGACCGATGTGTTTGCTTTCGGAGTCTTTCTGCTCGAAGTGATTTCTGGCAGGAGACCTGTGGATGGGTCACACCAAAGCCTACATAGCTGGGTATTGCCTCAAATCATGAAAGTCCTTGCCTCAGAACTTGATTATATAGTCTCCACGCTTATTGATGTTTTTTCGCCCTACAGGCTAAGCCAATATTGAGCAAAGGCGAGGTATTGACATTAGTGGATCCGCGACTTGAAGGATCGTATTGTGTTATGCAGCTTGAACGGATTACCTTTGCAGCATCTCTCTGTATCCGAGCATCTCCTTCATTGCGCCCTACGATAAGCGAGGTAAGAAACATCCTCTTCTGCAGCGCATACGATTTACCGATCATTACTGTTATCAACAGGCTGCTGCACTAGTACCATTTGTTCCTTGTTTGTTAGGATTTATGATGCATCCTAACAAGTTTTGCTCCCTTTCACAAAGACTTCCAATGTCATAAAAGTGGTTTGGTATGTTCAACTAAATGTCATTGTCACTTTTATTTTAGTTTCGTGTCACAAAATGACTAAAATGTGACAACGTGTATATTTCTGATACTTGCAAATTATGTATTTACGTACTAAGTTTTCACCTAAAACTGAAGTTGACATTTTTTTTTTCGAAAAGAAGGAAAGTTTAGATGTTTTAAGGCTTGGCACATCATTTTCAGTGGATTATAAACCGAATATGTGTTTCTGCCAATAAATTCGGTTTCTTAATTTGTCGACAACGTGTATGTTTCCGATACCTGCAAATACACACACCTATATATATATATATATATATATATATATATATACATATATATATACATACATATATATATATATACATATATACATATATATATACATATATATGTATCTGTGTGTGTACTAAGTTATCACCTAAAACTAAATTTTGCATGTTTTAAACTCGAAACATCATTTTCGACGGATTGGAAACTGCATATGTGTAAGATTAGATTTGGTTAACAGTTGTTTGTTTGGTGGCATGACATTTTGAGTCATATCTTTGTGATTCCAGTAAGTCAGAGGATGTTCTATCCCACCTAATACAAATCTTTAAGCCCTAACTAGACGTTAAAGAAATCGATGTCCCATGTCATAAGACTTAAGAGGGTTAGTTTATGGTTATTGAATCTTATGGTAAATTAATGATCATATTCACCAATAATTGCATTAATTTAGCCACCAATATGATTTGTCTCTTCCCAAGTTGATCATCTGTTTGGACAACCAGTATGATCCACTTTCTTTTGCTTGTGTTTTATTGAATTTTCATTGATCCATATCGTTCCATTTAGTACGTTATGATCACCATAAAATTATTTAAATGTTCCATCTGAAAGGATCAGTTGTACCAGCAACCTAGTAGAATAAAGATGTTAGAATATCCTTCTACTGTACATGAACTTAGTTTACCAATTAGGAGCTACTTGATATAATTTCAAATGTCTGGTGTACCAAACGAGGAAGAGGGCTAATAAATTTATTTGTTTACAAATAAATTGAAGATATTGGAGGTAATTTTAGAAGGCAACTTGGACAGAGAAAGGTGGAAGGAGCCAAGGGAAGAGGGGCAACAAGAGTTTTGGGGTTTTGAGGATTTGGAATGTGACTATGACAGTTCCTTCTCAATGTCGCCTCAAGACTCCATTTCGACAAGAAGTTCTTATTTTCTTTTGAAACCTCCGGTATTCAGAATCGAACATATTTATCGATGATTCGATTGTGTGTATTTTCTGTTAATAAGCTGTTAGTTAGTTTAGGTCATAATAATGTATTTGGGATGCTTAACCCCATCACCTTCGCCACACCCTTTTTGTCCACTTGTAAATATATTGTAAAAATCTCAAATGTTTATTGAAGAATTAAGGGAGGCCCTTCTCTCTCTCTCTCTCTCTCTCTCTCTGGCCATCTTGTTTTCGTGTTTATGGGATACTTAAGCAGGCATGCAAGTTCTGAAATAATCAATTTCCTTACGGAAAAAAAGAAGAAGAAAATTCACGCAATCCTCGTGTAGCAATATTGAGGAGAATGACATCATTAGAAGGAAAAAAACCCTCCCCATTATTATTAACTGATTATTTCTCGTACAACATGGATTCTGTACTAGATTTATCATATATCCAGAACAGGGTGCACAATTATATGCAACAATATAATAATTGATCAATTGAGGAAGTTGTACTACTTTAATCAAGAGATTTCGAGTTCGAGTCATTAAGAATATAGCAAGGTTAAATACTTGTTGGAAGAACTTTGTCATATTTCAAAAAATTTACCCGACTCGAACTCGAATATGGATTAGTCGGCATCAGATCAGTAATAAAAAAAAGTCGGCATCAAATTTTAATAATCGAGTAGACATTCTTAACTTCTAAGTATTTCGATAATACTCAATTCTGAATTTGATACCTAACACTCATGTAGTAGAATAAAATAACTGAAAACATGACAATGCAATGAAACAGGTGAACTTGCTCCTATGGACATATAATTGGGCCGGCAAATAAACAATCGCACCATGTAGGTCCTTAAGAGACATATTTACATGTATTAGTTGAACTTCGCCGACCATCTGCATAACCTTAACATGTGTTTGTGAGTGACTGCTGTGTTTTGGGGTCTGAAGCATCTTAGCCTGTACTTTAATTGTTGTATGATTTAAAATAGGTCAAAGGTTGTTATATGATTAAGGTTTATACTTTATTTCAGGGTTTTTTGGTTAACGATAATAACTAGAACGCAAGATGGCACTAATACCATATAGAAGCTTTTCTATGGGCCTCACAGGTTGAATGTAGAAGAAGGTCGGGTTCCTCAATACAACACGGTTGCATTTAGTCTTTTAATTAAATAGGTGATTGGGTGGGTTGTATTAAATAGCTTTAATAGTAATAATATTAGTGTTTTTTTTCCTGCCGGAGGTTTTTCACAGAATTTTATTTTGGTATGATTTTAATAAGATTGTGGCTACAACTTTGTGATACTTAACACCAAGGAGTTGTAAATATGTATATATTCTTATATTGGAATAAAATCAACTTATAAAAAAGATGACACTAGTACCCGGTCATTTCCTAAAAAATCCGAGGAGCAGTTGGACTAATAGCCAACACGTTGACCCCAGTTCAACTTGCTCGGTCGACTAGTTCATCTAGTTAGATCAGCTAGTCCAGACTAAATTTACAAAATCTAACTGGCGGTCCAATCAATCAAACAGGTCGGACAAGAAAACTAAAAAATTCAAATCGCATCCTGATCCATTTGTAAAACATTAATTTTTACTAAAATTTGAGAACTTTAGCTAAATTATAGTTAATTTGTATTTGCTCCGTGGTAGTCCCGATATTATTTAGGTCCCAATTGTATAGGCTTAGAGGTAGCGATTTGGTAGGTCACCAATTTTGCAGCTCTAACAAGTACTCAAAGAATGATTGACATGTTGATTACCAGTAAGTGGAAACAAGTATGATTTTGATAGATTCTTCGTGGTGCGTTCAGGTGAGATTGAGACCACATATAAATTACTAAACCTCAATTTAATTCTAGATTGCATTTCATTTCAGTTGTAACTTAAATTGTCTTTTAGGTGGTATAATCGTCTAACATATGGCAAATTTCGATTCAAAATTAGTAGCGCTAAAAGTGAACCATTATACATTAATGCCAATTCATAGTAGACACTTGTAATTGTTACATAAGTACAAAGACTGTAATGGTACCAACTAGATCTGATGGCGTCGTTCTAGCATAAAAGTATTAAATATTTGTTAAGAAATTTTTATCACATTTCAAAAATTTTATCTGGCTCGAATCTGGATTAGTCGACTCAGTGGATTGGATACCACAGAAGTTATAAACAATATTGTAATGGTTATAATATGCTCTTAATATGTTGCACTAATCTGCCAAATAAATCAAACTAATGAAAGAAACACATGCGTTAGCATACTCAAATGGAGGATTAGTAGCTACCAAAACTTCTGAAGCCTAGAACACGAAGCCTCTGTTGCACAATGCCAGCTTCTCTCCCTCACGCCAAGCGCAATATTCTGCCAGAACAATGCGCATTCGCGGTTTCCTGCCGGGAGAATCACAAGCATCTGCGCGGCGATACTCGAGCGCCATGTCGCGAATCGGGCTTTTACTTGACCAGATGTCATGCCATAGTAGTATTTCTCTTCTCCATCAAAGAAATACAGAATGATGAACACAACTTGGTAAGCGGGGGAAGGCTGTGAGACGACCCACTAAAAATGCTATCCCACGGCATCTCGGATGGCGTAAAAGAGAACAGTTGAGGGTGGTGCGTTCTCTTCCGGCCAATATCTCTAAGCTCTCGGTAAATAGATGCATACCCATAGTGGTTCTCTGAAATGAGCAATGGAAAAGGAACGAAGATGAGAATGCACAAGGATGAACATAATTGCAGGTTTCCCGTGTTAGAAATCTCGAAAAACTTAGATGCATTGCACTCTAGTACAGATCTAGGACACCAGTTAAAAAGCATACACAAGAGTCAGGATCACGATGACAGTCGCTACAGCTGCAAGGTATGTACATTATACGAAGTCAGTGACACCTAGAAGAGGCAATGAAGGAAACGTAGAGAGACATTCAATTAAACAAAACAACTCTTTGTAAGTCTAGAGCCAACGAGCATAACTTTTGTTCCTGAAACAATATTCACTTTGACCCTACCGAAGAAGGAAAAAGAGAACAGACCAATCAAATCAGATCCTAAATTAGTCAGGACCCCTGAAGACTACCAAGAAAAACTGGCCTTTCATTATAAACATTAACTCTAGTAGCAAAAAAATCTTGGGAAATGGCAGAAGTTTCGGATATTGCACCAGTCAATCTCAGAAATTTGTGGCCACTGACCTAGCTATTTGTCACAAAATCAAATGTTCAAGAGGACTATAACACAAGAAAAGGAAAACGGTCAACAAGTGAAAGTAGTAACTACCGTGAGAGTCTCTCAAATTACAGCCACGAGAATATTTCGGTCTGGTCCCGTAGAGTAATCACGGTTTCAGCAGCAACAGCCAGAACTGAACCATTAGGTGAAAACAGGCAGCACTCATAGGCTTTTTCCTGTAAGATGGAAGATTTCTATTAAACTCTAGATTGGGTCCTTGTATTCTTTGTCAACAAATAGTAGGATCGCCATAAATTCAAGATGCAACTGAATTATTAGTTCCCCACAGACAGAGAAGTATGAACTGGAATGCGCTTGAGTAGCTTTTATTTTGCTAGATAGAAGGAGCTTAAGTAGCTTTGGTAGAGAATGGCCTGAGATATACTCGGAAGAGATGTAGTTGGAAAAGCATACAATATCCAAAGACAGAAAAGAAAAATTATACAAGGTAGCTAAAATCGTACTTGAATGAGCCAACTGCATGGCATGTCCAAGCAAAACCTGTTCTTGCCTGATCTTTTTTCTGCATTCCCATTGCTGCAGACCCACACCTGAATTACCAGTATTTATGGCAAACAAATAAGAATTCCATCAGAAACAGAATTTCCTCTCTTTTTAGTTTTTTCTTCCTTCCCTTGGTTGATATGGAAAGAAGCACGCAGATAAAAAGGGGCTGATAGAGAAGAGTCAGTCACTTCATACAGAAAATAAGAAAGTTGTGAAGCTCTTTTTTCAATGATAAGAAAAGGCACAAGCACATGGAGCCATTAACAAAACCATCTCACTCAAAAAGTAACATGGGAAATTTTATTAAGAACACCAGAAGTTACACACCATGAGACACTAATATGCCAATGCTAGCTTTTCGAGGAGAATATATATCGACGTTAAATTCAAAGCCCCTACTTTTACCTTGAAATCTCCCCCGAAAGTCGAGCTCACAGCCATACGACGGGTGGGATGGCAAGCAATAGAAGAAATTCTTGCAGGCCTAAACAACAGAACAGCACATAAAGCACAATGTTAAGTTCCTTGGAGGCACATTGGACAATCAGCTAGTGTTCTTGCATGGACTCTGTACAAGGATATCAAAATGGGAAACAAAAGCAAACAACTTGAAACACACAACAAACCTCTGATGCAAGGTATTCTTGATTCCTATCACTAAAGAACTAAGGAGCTGAAGTTATTCACAAGCTTATATCAATAACGCTTCAACATCTCTAATTATTAAGTCTAATAGTAGTTACATTTGAGTGTAACATCTTGCAAGCTCGTGAAAGGCGGAACAAAGAGCAGATCAAGATTTCCTACTATCCATCATCAAGTGATAACACCAGTGCACACTCTTAATGTGTGAGATTTTACACAAAAAACAGAGAATCAAATCTAGAGGCTATCACTAGTTCCAACGCTTGATTGTATATTTATGTCAAGAGGTCCTGTTGTAACACATACTTACCAGTATTTATGTTACTCTGTTTTTACCGTTTCCCTACCTGAAGACAAGTAAGCCCCATCAGAAGAGAGAGAAAATGCACAATGCAGCAGAGTGCCAATGCCATGAGGTGCAGGAATCGGCGTCATCGTCAATATGAATAGGATGTTATTCTTGATATCATATCATGCAAGAGTACCACATAACTTTGGTTATTTCCAACAATATCATACTTGGCTGTCTAATTTGTGCGGGAAAAAAAGAAGAAGAAACATTTATACCAGACAAGTATCACCATTTACAGATTAAAAGTTTTGCGAATCAATACCACGAGCAGCAGTTTGCAACATAAGTAAATGCAGAATAATTAGATGCAATAATGAACTCTTTCAATGTTAATCCACCAACAAGGCGAGAGTCAGTCAAATTACACTTCCTGATCTGCATGAACACAAAGACATCATCAAAACAGACAAGTCACAGCCATTCTTCCCGATCCACGGATTTTTCAACTACTATATTCTCCCATCCCATGGACTCTATAATTCCTCAACTAAACGACCACGAGACATCTTCCTAAGAGCCAAAAATGTTCAGTGATCGGCGTCATTTCCTACTTCAGCCTGCCATTTTACACACAACTCCACTAAAACCCGAACCACGATTAACGAAACTCGAAAGAAAAAAAAAGAAGAACACGAATTCCACAAACACCATGGAGTAGACAGGGAGCTTAACATCGACGACGGTGAGGACCGCGAAATCCCAACACCGAACCAGAGACGCCGGCCTCTGCCTCTTTGCCGTCGTCGGAGAAGGCCGGCGCCGACCTAACGTAGTTTCTCCCTCCACTAATCATCTTCACCTTTTTTCTTTTTTATTTTTTCCCTTTTTTCGGGGTTTTGGGGGTTTTAGGAAGGAGAAGACCTAAGAAGCGGGTGGGACTGAAGAGAATGGTAAGTTACACTTCGATACTTGCATATTTTAGATTGATTGCTTTCCGGTACCTTTTAGTGGAAACGCCGTCGTTTCACTCTCCGACATGCTTTTTAATTTGTTACTACATTCTTTCGTACAAATGTCAAGTCTCTCTCTTTTCTTTAACTCTTTTTTTTAGAAAGCTCTTTTCTTTAACTTGAGAGGCAACTATCATATTACTTATCATTAATCACTTGCTGACATATACATCAAGGTAAAAAGTAAAAGGAGTACTCAAAAAAAAAATTTAAAAGGATGTCACTCTTTTGAACTAATTTCCCTCAAGTCATCAACACATATATCAAGGTAAAAAGTAAAAGGAGTATTCGATTGGACATATTCATAATATACGGTCAGCAAATATTTTGAATTTTTGAAAGGGTATTAGTGATTCTGTTTCCTTTTCACTATGTATGGTATAGCTGTGTCACCCATTCTCGGGCTAGAAGCTCCTTTGCACGATGGACCAGGTTGGAGAGTGGATGCTCTCGTGCAATCTCGTTCAATACACAATAGAGCTAAGAGAAGTCGACACCCACAATCACCGGCCGAAAATCTCGCTCCTATACTACCTTAATTCTGAAAATAAGTGTCCAGAGCTCTCATACAATAGAGGTACAAGAGACAATGCCCTTCGAGAATCCCTCAAGCTATTGACTAGATGCATCTCGAAGAATCACACCAACTCTCGACAAGTCAAGATTGCCAAATGAAACACCATATGTATTTAGTTTCACAAATTCGTCCAGTGGATGCGTCCAAAAGACTAGGATATATTGTCGGAGGAAAAATGAAGTGTTCCGGTTAAACATAACACGAGCAAACTAATGTCCTTGAGAGATGATAATTGAAGAGGTGTTAGAGCGGAACACCGTGTCGTTCCGTCATTTCTATAGCCATTAACAAGCGGTAACAAAAGTAGTTGTCCAAAGAGCCCCCTGACAAGATGGGTGTCGTCAGATATATTCTAATTTGAATTTGAATTCAAACTTTTAAAATATATTAAATACTAAAGATCTTAATCGCCTCAAATTTAAATTGCATGGTTGACCACGAGTGTCTGTCACAATTCTTCGGCACAACGCAAACGCTTTTTCCCAATTCGCTCTCCTCTCTCCGTCTCTCATCACAGAGATCTCAACACCGTTTCCATCCCCACAAACCTCGTAAAATCTCCCCTTCCCATCGTTTCTTCAGCTAAATCACCAAAAAGACCAAAAAAAAAAAACAAGGGAAGGAGAAAACGAAACGATGTCGCACGACGACACGATCCCGCTTCACCCGTCGTCCCAATCGGACATCGACGAGATCGAGAACCTAATCTACGCCAGCGCCCAGGCGGGCCCCGCCACCGTCCTCCCTGCCCGCCATCCGAGTCCGCCGCGGATCCCCGTCTCCTCATCCCCCTTCCTCCAGTCCAGCCTGCCACCTGTCCCCTCCAAACCCCCGCCCCCGTCCTCCTCCTCCGTCCCCGCGGCGGGTCCGAGCGGGTTCGGGCCGGCGCCGAACACGCTGACGGAGCCGGTGTGGGACACGGTGAAGCGGGATCTGGCGAGGATCGTGAGCAACCTGAAGCTGGTGGTGTTCCCTAATCCGTACAGGGAAGACCCCGGGAAGGCGCTCAGGGATTGGGATCTGTGGGGCCCATTCTTCTTTATCGTCTTCCTCGGGCTCACCCTCTCCTGGTCCGCTTCCGTCAAGAAGGTCTCTTTATATTCTCTCTCCATTTCGATTTATGTTTATTGTAATGCAGTTCTCCAAGTCCAATTGAGCTGAGCTGAGCTGAGCTTCAACGTGTATCAAAAGAGTCAACAGCCATTGCTTGTTTTTCGAGCTTCTGTGAGAGTTTGCATTCGAATTGGACTGTGGGGGTTTGGAGTTATCCAGTACGAAAGAGGAAGAATTGTGTTAGGGGCTTAGCACATTTGCAAGTTTGGAAAGCTGATTTCCGACACAACCTTTTTCACTCGACTGTTATTTGTTGTCTACTAAGTAAGGCATTGCATTGGCCGGCTCTTTTGATTGCTTTCGTTCACCCGGTCCGATAACTCAGCTTTACCTACTCGGTAGGTTTCAACATGTAGCCAGGTTGAATTGGGACTGACTGATTGCGTGTATAATGGGTCCTTGTGGCCTGCACGTTTAGGCTTTTCTGGTTTGCTTTTTTTCTCTGTCACTGTGATGTGAAAACTCCGGGGAGTGCTGGAATAGTTTCAGCAATGTGGATCAGCAGTGTACTAGGAAAGTAAAAAATGATCGAGCCTTGTTGGTGGATTAACGTTGAACGCGCGTGCTTCCTTAGCATCCCATTTATTTGCGCAGATTGCTACTTTTTCTGACATTGGCAATCTTTCAAGATCGGGGTTTGATCATTTACATATCAATGACTGAGTATTATGGCAAGCTTGCTTTTGTTTTTCCTTCTCATGAACTGTAAGCTGGCTATGTTTTTTCGCAGTCTGAGGTTTTCGCAGTTGCATTTGCACTACTTGCAGCCGGTGCTGTTATCTTGACGTTGAATGTTCTGCTACTGGTAATACTGTGTCTGTTGCTCTCAACATTACATTTGGATATATGGCTAGCTTGATCTAGATGGTGTCACTCACCGCTATATGTACACTTCCGTTTTTCAGGGTGGACATATTATCTTCTTCCAGAGTCTGAGCCTCTTGGGTTATTGTCTCTTCCCGTTGGATGTTGGCGCTCTAATATGTTTGTTGAAGGACAATGTGATCGTAAAAATCGTCGTGGTTTGCATGACATTGGCTTGGAGCTCATGGGCTGCCTATCCTTTTATGAGTTCAGCTGTCAACCCGAGAAGGAAGGCTCTCGCGCTGTACCCTGTATTTCTCATGTATGTGTCTGTTGGTTTCCTCATCATCGCTATTGATTAATGTCTCTTCAACTCTTACTTTGGCGTTGCCACTACAGGAAATTGAACTGACATACAGTACATAACATTTACGTGTATTTGCGAAAGTTTTTGTAGTTTGTTATCTATCTAGCTTGTCGATCTTGCCTCCTCGACTCCTTTCCTGCATCTGGATTCAGCACTTGACACTAAGATATAATGATCTGTTTGTGGTCCGGGTCGGTGAAAGAGATCACAGACTGAAGAAGCCTCGTAACTTTGGTTCTTAGCATAATTGTGAAATTTCCTAGCGAGTAGAGGAGGTCTAACGCATTAATGTTCACCCTTACGAGCCGGAGGCCGTTGTCCTATACGCACTCTTGCTTTACCACTTATGTTGTGATTATATTATTGAGAGGGCCGAGGATATTAGGAGAAGGAACGAGGAGCGTCTTTTGTACAATTACACGACTGAGAAATCAACAAAAGATGCAGAAATAACCGAGGCCTGACTCAAGTGGTAAAAGATTTCGTGGAAACGACTACTAAAAAAGAAAAGAAGCTCCATCCATTAATTGATTTAACACTTACTAGCACAAATCATGAGTAGTTCTCCCCTAATGAGTCAACAACGGTTGAAGGAGTCATCTACAAGATAAAATTTACCACTAGACACTAAGAATTCGATCTCGTTTGTTTATATCGCACACAAAGCCAAGAAACTTACTTCTGTACACAACTGTACAAGCAACATCCTTGATCTCTGTCACGGCCAGAAACACAGGACGCCGTCTTCCTACCTCCTCCGCTCATCAGGCACCAAACGAGATGTTCGCAACTTCCGAGGCTTTGGTGGATATAATGCCGGCGAGGGCAGTTAGTACTATTCATCATCCAATTCAACAAGTTGAGCGCGCCTCTCTGCTGCTTTTTTTCTGACAAAGAATCCCCACCTCATTGCAGCTTTGATCTTAAGCCATCCCACAACAGCTTTACCAGGACGTACGCGGTCATCGAAGTTTGGCATGGGTGAATTGACGTAAGATGAGAATCCGAACGCATCATCAGGCACATTAACAGATCCATGCCCTCCCATGCTGAAGAGTCGGAGCAAGTGTTGCATATCTTCATTCTCAAGCATCTCATGGCTTCGCATGCGGATTTCTTCCTCTGTAAAGAATTCATCAACTCCCCTGTCTCGGTTGTTAGACCAGTCATCAAATGGATTGAGATTTGAGGGATGGGTTACAGATGAAACAGTTTGGAACTCTGAGGATGATGATTGAGGAGGACCGAGGCCAAGGCCATCATTTCTTGTACTTAAAATCTGGTGAGAGTTCCCCATAAGGTGCTCATGAGATACAAGACCTGAGGTATTTGTGTGAGCCCGCGGAACATAATTTAAAAGCTGAGACGGGGCCGAGTAGTGCAGTCCTGTGCTTTCATCAAGACCTGACAGTGGACCAGCAAAATAAAAGATGGGGAGAGTTGAGATTACAGGGTAAAATTGTCATAGCATAAATGCAAAGAAGATGACATGCAGCACATCCTTACCCCCGGTTTGAAGGCCTGGAAGCAGAGACTGCGAAGAAGAAACTGAAGCTGACAGCTGAGCTAACTGCATCGGATTTGCTGGTGCAGTGGTGTAGCCCAGTTGATTTACCTGATAGTCATCATTAGAACCACCAGACCTCTTGCCTTGCTTCAAGTTCAAATGTGACTTTCCATCATATTCTATGACTTGATTCCAATTTTCATATGCTTTCTTCACCATTGTGTCAACAAAAACCTGAAGAATTTAAATGGTCCTATCATCCCACGCTCAAACATAATAGCTTTCACTATATCACTAAATCATAATTAACTCTTAAGCACATAAATTCAAAGCTGATATCAGTTGCATCTCAGCTGAATCCGGCTTCAGCAAATTTACGCTAAACCATTCAATTAAAGTTAGTTCGAGAAAGCTCATCCACTTCTAATTAGTTAACAAGTGATGGTTGAGAGTTGTAACAGTAGAACCATCTTAAGTCAGCAAATGTACAGGTTCAAAACATCGGCTCTTTTAATCGTAGTAAATTGACAAGGTAAGTGGTAACAACTTCTTACATACTGCCAAGAACTCAACACCTATTTCCAACTCCACAAGCTTTATTTAGAAATCAAGTATAAATGGAAGGAATTTCATTGAGATGCGACTCACAAGCACTACAGACCAATCACCAAAGGGAAAGATAAAATGAATTAAGGAAAAAATGATAACCAATACAAGCCAGGAAATGAATGAGAAACAAGGAAATTGCATGAAACTTTTAAAGCAACCAAGATAAAACTCGTCAAGTCGCTGCAGCATTAGGACACCAACCTTCTGCTCATCTGAGAGAGAATCGGCTGAAAAATACTGTTCTCCTGATATAAGGCCACACAATGCGTAGATGTTGTTGAAGATGACACCAACATTCCTTGAATTGTCAGGATAGTACACATAAAACTTCTCACTAAGGACACAAGTCTTTGCATGCTCTTGGAGGGCTTCCCACATTTTATTTGACATTCCACTGCCCAGAATCTGCATTGATTAGAATAGAGAAATCTTAATGTACGCACCCAAAATTACATTTGGCATGCCACTTCTCAGAATCTAAATTTAGTATTACTTAGAAATGTAAACATGCATAGAAAAAAAGTTCATGTTTAAGAAAGTCGCCTTACATTCCGTAACTTGGCTGAATCCCTGACCATAAGACGCAAGAAGTCTTCAACACTGAAGATTCCATTGTTACTTAGCCTTTTATGGAAGGAACCATCTTTTCCAATCTTCTCCAATCTCCATACTTCATCATTCAATGCAGGTGGATAGTGTTTCTTGTATACTGCAAGAAAAGGTGGTGATTGAGCAACAAGCGCTTCTAGGACAAAAATTAGAAAAGGTCACAGTAGCAACTTACATTCGCCTCTGTGATCCTTGACTGTAAAAGCTTCTGTCTTAGCCTCACGAACACGAATCCCCTCGCAAAATCCAGAGGCAACTTTCAAGCCAAGCCTAAACTTTCTGCTCCTTATCCAACTCGAGTTATCAGTGAAAGTAAGGTCTCCTAGTGTTCCAACCCCTTCTTTTAGAGTTATCTGCAGATCTCCGGTCAATAATGGTCTCTTTCCCTCACGCTCTTTCACTACATGAGTTTCAAATTCTTCCTGTGTCCAATCTTCATCATCTTCATTATTGAAATCACCTTCAAGCACAACAATATCCAACTTTATAGCAGCATCAGGACCAGAAGTCACAACATGACCAGAGTTGGCATCCAGCAGAACAACATGGACAGCAGCACCCTGCTCGCCCTCCACTTTTCCTCCAGTGAAAAGAGGAAGAGAAAGCTTGGTTCTGA
The DNA here is from genome assembly GCA_963995505.1 of Hypericum androsaemum. Taxonomy (NCBI): domain Eukaryota; kingdom Viridiplantae; phylum Streptophyta; class Magnoliopsida; order Malpighiales; family Hypericaceae; genus Hypericum; species Hypericum androsaemum. The sequence continues at coordinate 3,091,945 of OZ023190.1, read as the reverse complement.
AATGCAACTGGAGATTACTTCCATCTGGGCCTTCAAGGCGTTTGGGAGAAGACCTGTTACCCAAAAGAGTCAGAAAAATCTAACATTCACTTAATTGCCATGTGGTTGCACAATCCATCATTGTAGTACATCAAAAACTAACCACTTGTCAATTAGGTCAAACAAGTACAGGTGAAATAGCTAATATGACACAATTCTATTCTCATTCTCTTCTCGCACAGACCATGATCCGACAAGTGACAACCATGATTCCCCTTCCCCGTTAGCCACCACGAAAGTTCATCATCTCATCAATTCAAGGTTAACCTAACTTCTTAATTCTATTTTAGAAAGACGGTATCACACAGTTTCGTTTTCGTATTTAGGCACCTATTTTTGTGATGGGGACTTTGTAGTTTGTCAAGCAGTTCTTGTGTATATGATGTATATTGTGAATGACTTACACCTGATATCATACATGGGAGCATCTACTGACTGACTTTTGAGTCAACTATTAAGACAGAAAACACAAAACCAGCAACATAATCGAACAAGTGGCACTAAGATTTTGCAGATTTTCAAAACACTATGAACGATTGCTCCATAGTTCCAGTCATCACCCCATAAACCCAAAAAAAAACCTAGAAGATAAATTCAAGAGGATTAGTACCCTCCAGCAGTAAGTCGAGCAGGGCCTAGCTTGGCCAAAGCACGTTCAACTTCTTCACTCACCTGTTCAATGTAAATCAACTCAGTAAGAAGAAAGACACACCATTTATATCCAAGCTACTTACAGTTTATGAGTCTAGTTTTATCAACAAGAATTCAAAATATCAAAGCAGCATGGATTTTTCTGTCCTACGGAAACGAGTAATGGTACAATGATAAGAAGTTCCTAGAGCAGAAAACATTATGCAAAAACTCTCTCATCCGCCTCTCAGAAACATAGCCATGTGCACTGTGGAATGAACACTCTGAAAACATCATTGCCTTCTTACATGGTAAGTGAAAACAAAAAAAAGCAAGAAAGCCAAAAGAAAGGATCTCAGATAGAGTTGTTAAAAGCCTATGCCATAAAGCAACATGATAGCATCGAAAAAACATAAAGGGACATGTGATGATGTGGACTCGATGCCTAGGCAGAAGAGCATTCCACGAACTGGAAGAGACTGATTTGGAAAGAGTCTAATGCCAATGCATTTTTTCTACTAAATCTATCACCATCTGAGGATAATAAGGCAGTTCCTGCAAGACCTCGCACCTAAACTCCACATATGTCGAAGGTATAGACTTGCACAGAATAGGAAAACCAAAAATAATATGTAAAATAGTCATGTTGGATGTCAGTAAGGTATGCGTTATGGATGTGAAGTAAATTTAATCTGCACAAGACTCGCATAATCCACAGGATAATCCAGCTACCGAAAGTCTAAAACCAAATCCATGCTAAACTCTGAATTTCATGCTAGAAATTCTGTTTATCTTGAGAATCTCACGGTGTATCCATCTTCTGTCTCCAATAAGCAAAGTCAGGAAGCAAGCAAACGATATAGAATGAGGAACTTACAACTCTACGAAGAATGGGCTCTAAAGATGAGCAGAGCTTTTGTAGACTGTCCACCTTGAGCGCTTCAACAATTACACTGCACAACACAACCATAGAATTATAAGATTGGAGCAATCGGAATAAACTTTTAACTCGTTTCACTCCCCTGACACTGCACAGAACCAAAATGCAGCAAACTCCGGATAGGGATAGGGGCGCTTCATTCAGAAAACGAACTCTCCAACTCTAGGAAAATCCTAGATTCCAGGCGCAAAGAATAAACTAAACGAAAAACGAAGCAAACTAAGCCACCAGTTAATCTACACAAAGGTGCACATTGCCATGTGTGCAATAATGTAAAGGTACCCTGCTAGGCAAGAGCACACCGAAACAAAGTAAACACCAAATCGCACAGACACCAAATTACCAAAAGCATCATCTCACCCACCACAAAAAGATAATCAATTAGACAAGAGAGATACCTAGCTAGAGCGGGGCGTTTGCGCTCGGGCTGCTTCTCCTCATCATCGTCTCCGCCCTCAGCACTTCTCTTCCCTCTACTCATACTATTGGCCCTCTGCATATACCTCGTCTGCATACCTTCTTCCAGAAGAAACCCTAACCTCCCAGATCTAAAAAACGCCAAAAAAAAAACCAAACCCTAATTACGCGATACTCCAACAGCTTAAATATACTAAAACTCCCCAATAAAGGAACCGTAAAGTACAAGAAAAAAGCCCAAATGCCCCAATTCACTTGTACTACTAGCTCACATCAGTGGGCCCAACCACAACCGCAACAGTGAAGAAACCGAATCCGTTAATAGTTAACGAAGAGCGGTACGGTCAATGGAGGATTAGAGCAAAGTAACGTAAAAAGAGACAGTGAAGTCATCTAACGAGGGGAACAAGGCAAAGCTAGACCAAAACCTGCAATTAGGAGAGAGAACGTGGAAGTGTCGCGTGCGTTAGTTTGGTGAGAGAGAGAGGGGGAGGTGTTTTATAGGCTTGTTTTTTATATTATTATTTTAGTTTAAGCAAGAAATATCGAGTTCGTGTCTTTTAGAACGCAACAATGTTAAGTTTAAAGTATCACGAGTTCGAATTTGTATTAGTAGATTTTGTAGGTGTCCAGATATCAAGCGGTAACTATAAATTAAAATAATAGAACTTAGTTTCGAATTCGAGTCCTAAAAATTTACCATCATTTAAAAGTCCTATCTGATAAGTTGGATTAATCAGAGTTAGTGTTTGGGTACAAAGTAGATTGAACCAAAAAAGAATATTTAAGTTTAAAATAAGTGTGTATTATTTTGGAGTTTTTATTTATTTGCTTCCGTAACTCTTTTGAATGTGTGTGTTGTGGATAAGACTACAAACCACTAGTGTTTGTTCTAAATTGTTTTATGGAATTTTGGGGTTTTCGGATATTTTTGGGTTTACTTTTCGTTGGGTTTGGGATACTATAGTGGTCAATGGTGGCGTCTCTTATTTGGTTCGTGCCGGCCATCGCTTGAGAGTTGGGAAGATGGTTTTTTTTTTCTAAGAGGGGTTGATTTCCTTGACAAACCCCTGAATGGGGTTCTCGGAGAATGTTATCTCTGTCTGGGGTCGAGCACAAAAACGCTGAAAATTGAGCGTTTTTGTGCGCAAGAAAATGCTTGAAACTGAGCGTTTTTAGTGAAAAGTCGACGAAAATCCGACACGCTCTGTCGCAAGAGAATCTACGCCTCAGCTCGGCTTCTTCCAAAAAACGCTCAGTTTTCAGCGTTTTTGTGCTAATTTTTTCAGGTAATAACTCTGCCTTTTTTTTAACTGACTTACTTGCTTTTTTTTACATTCTAATTAAATTTGAGGCCAAACGATACTTCCTAATTTAATTTGTAATAATAATTTTTTACATCCTAAATTTTAATCTCAAAATTTTGACTCATTAAATCTCAGATTTCATTAATTTTTTAACTTTTACATGTATAGTATATAGGGTAGTATGTGTTATTGAGCAATTAAAATCTATAATAATGGGTGCAGCTTGGCAAAAAATTGAGAACCTACTGCCGAAATTTTAAAAATTTTGGTTTATTGTGGGTTAAAGAAAAATGCCTTATTGTGTGGTGTTTTGGGCCAAATTTTGGCGAGAATTAAAATAAGACAACACGATATATTAAAAACTCACTTGGCATAAGTTTTTTTGGCAAAAAATGATAACAATTAAAAAATTAGCACAAAAACGCTGAAAACTGAGCGTTTTTTGGAAGAAGCCGAGCCGAGGGACGAGCCGAGGCATAGATTCTCTTACGACAGAGCGTGTCGGATTTTCGTCGACTTTTCACTAAAAACGCTCAGTTTCAAGCGTTTTCTTGCGCACAAAAATGCTCAATTTTCAGCGTTTTTGTGCTCGACCCCAGACAGGGATAACATTTCCCGAGAACCCCATTCAGGGGTTTGTCAGAGAAATCAACCCCTCTTAGGAAAAAAAACCTGGGAAGATATCATTTTGCTGCTAGTAAATTCTTTTCTTTTTTTTTAGCGAAACACTTGGTTTCTCAATTTTATTTACTAAATCGTTCTATTGTCCTCATGTTTTATAGAAAAATCAGTTTTATTATTAACCATCTACTATTTCTCATTATTCTAAAAAAGTGACTGCCACCAACATTTGGTTTCTCAATTTTATTTACTTAATCGTTCCATTGTCCAAATGTCCAATCAGCTGAACCATTCCAAATACAATTGCCCAAAAATAATTTTGAAATTCTTTTTAGAAGTTTATTAAATTAAAATTTTGAGACCCGTAAAGGATTACTTTGCACCAAAATTACAGAATATCTAACATTATTTGCCATATTAATAATTAATTATTTAAAAACGACAATCCAACTAGTCAGGACAGAATCGTTCAAGCGAGAAAGGCGATCAGAAAACACGCAAGAAAATTTTTCATCCCCAAGACAAAATCTCATAAACAGATCTCTAGCCATTTATGTCTTCTCTTTTGTCATCGATTGAGTTGATCAGACCCCAATCCGAGCTAATAATTAGTTTCAAGCACGATTAATTAGGAGGAAGCCCGATGCTGTTCTTCCAAGTGAAACTCCTCGAGTCTTTTCTGCAGTTTGACAAGGAGATTCCTGCAGATATCAGGAGACGTGCAAGGGCCAGACATGAGATAGATGACATTTCCAAGAGGCCTCGTGTAAACACCATCTTCGCGGAGATTCTGAATGAGAGACCGCGAGTACAACGACGCGTACCTACGAATAGATTGATCGATACATCAGTTGGCCACTAAAAAATAATCAAGAGCTAATGATGAAATCAAGTTCTTGTTGTTGATGCAGTTCCCTAGTAAATAGACGCATAATTGCGTTTGCATCACCATGGATGTTCAATGGTCAACATGGGAGCCGACGGAAAAATGACAAAACAATCCAAGCATCCAGGCAGAAAAGGAGCACTGAAGGGGGCAAAACAAGAACCATCTCGACGACTAATTGATAAATGCCTGTTACAAGACAGGCTCAATTGGCATATACGAACCCCATAAATTAGGTTTTATGCAAAGAACTCGTCAATGACACCCCGCGTAATGAATCGGTCGAGCAATCATAGCAGAAATTCTTGAAACTAGAGTTCTGTGACCAAGAGTCGAGAAGATCAACAAGTAGTGAGACCCAAAACCATTACTTTAATATGAAGGTTAAAGAACTGCAAGCAACCCTGTTTGGGACAAATGTTCACAGGTTTCAACTTTTTTCCAGAGGCACAGGTCTTAACTTCAGGCATCTAATTTTCTTCAGAAATCATAAGAAAGAGAGGAATGGCGAAATGATAAAAAGCAATTATCAGAGCAAGGAAGGTTAAAAGGAGATAATAGAGAAAATACCCTCCGTTGCTTCCTTGTACCCGTAGCTCAAGGGCAAATAGAGTCCCTAGAGCCACAACTCTCTGAACTGAAGGATGCGATGATATCTGCCGTACCAGCTCCATATCCCACATCTGGAGGCATTAACTTTAGTATGTGAGAATCATCTATTCCAAATTCATAGTATATCGTAGCTAATAGCATAACAACAAAAATTAGTTTATCCAACAGCATCAAAAACAACTTCCGCACCTCCCTTAGCGAGCCTCGTCCAGCTATAATGTTAGCATTACTCTCTGGATCTTTAAACCATTTAATTGACTTAACGGCGGCTGAGCACCCAATAGCATGACCAGAATAAGAGTGCCCATGCAAAAGGGCCTTGAGCTACAATTAGAATGAGAGGGAAAAAAAACAGAATAGTAGCCATGAGTCAAGCTAGACGCACATTACCATGAAATGTTTTTATCCAACATCTTCAAATCATATAACATAGGACAGGCTCTCCCGTTAAACAACTACCTTTGAATCTCCAATGAACGAGTCAAAAACTGCCTCAGAGGCCAATGTAACAGCCAAAGGTATAATGCCACCAGTCATCAGCTTGGCAAAGCAGGATATATCGGGTACACAGCCTAGTAGTTCTGCTGCAGACTTCAAAGTTCAAACATGCAAATTGCCAGGTGGTTAAGAGTCATTCTTCACTATTCATTGGAAACAAGGGAATAACCTTGGTTCAAGCACCCAAGGGTATTGTAATTTCGAAAAAGAAAATGAACAAGATCATCAACCTCACTTCCGAGACGCCAAAACCCCGTAAAGACTTCATCAAAAATGACTGGGATCTTTTTGCTTCGGCACTCCTGAACAAGTATCCGCTGGAAAAGTGGATCGATCATAAGCATACCTCCAGCACCTTGAATAACTACAGGGAGAGTCACATTTTGAGAAGATGGTTAATAAGCATCCGCTAGAAGATGGCTGTTCTTCCTTGAATAAAAGAAGATGACTTGTGCTATTCCTAAAAGCATCCATGATGGCACAGTGAGTTGTGGTACAGAAATCAGGCTTGACCTTTCTTCCGCACAAGAGTGATGCTATCAGGTTTCTTAATTACATTTGTCTTAATGAGAGAAGCCAATAATTAATAAAAAAATCTTTAATTTGGTAGGGCTTCCTTTTGGAACGGAGATAGTTCAATTTGGAAATAATGTTCAGCTTTATTTATTTCCTTATTTCTATCAAAAAGTGTTCCTGCCGATATTGAGTGACCATGAACTTTGAGTGTGGTTATGAATGACAGGGAAGACTAATATATATTAAAGTTATTACTTTTTTTCTAAATGTGGCCTTTTGCCAGTTGAAAGAGGACAATATTGTGCTAAAGAAGCTAGATAAAATGAAGTTAAGAGGACGAGGCTGCAGCAACAAGGATGTCGAAAAATCATTGCTTCTTGTTACTCTCTGGTACAAGCAATTCATTAATACCTCAAAAAAGTTGAACTAGGTTGCCAATAAGGAAAATGAAAATGGTGAGGCAGATGGCAATTCTAAGCTGCCCAAGTTCAAACCATAGAGCAGTATAAGTTAGGAGCCTGTACAATAGTAATGCAAAACATTTAAACACTTTATAACTCACATTCTTATCCTTATGTTTATAGTAGATAAAAATAACATAAACGTACAGAAAACATTATTTATTGATTACTTGCCTGGTTCTATTATGCATGCACCAATACAAGCCAACCCCACTGATTTTGAATATTCTGATAGCTGGATGGATATGCATGACAAATACAATTCAGCAAGATCAGTATCGTCCCTGCTTCTTTTAAAAACTTCATCCCGACTGTCGAAGGCTGCAGAAGCTGGAAAATGTCAGTGAATGGCAGCAAAACATGAATTGCTTGCGAAAAAAAGTTCATGATCACATACTCATGCCATCATTAGCCATGCTCTTAGAGAGCATCCCTTCAGGTAAAGAAATACACCATACACCATTTGACATATAAACAGTAGGAGGATCCAGGAAAAGGCCTCTCCCAGTATACCTGTAAAAGTAGAAAAATAAAAATCTAAGCAAGACTCGACTGATCATATGTTCAATCATTCAAAGAGTATATTACCACTGCCCAAATTGACAGCCAGGACATCCCTACTCTACAGTCCAAGAAGGTTTATTCATAAACAAAGTGTTGATTCAGTGAAATATGAAGTTTGCAATATGTGTATGCTTCTAGGAAGGTTCATTCATGTGGGAAAAGGTAGGCATCCATTTGACTCTCGTGTAGAATTAACATTCATCCTCTAAAAGGAGGTTCTTACTCCTTACCATGGTTGCTGGAGAAAGCCAGTATATGACGATGGTGCTTGTGCTTCCATTGCACCCAAAGTGTCACCGTGATAAGATCCTCTAAGTGCTAGTACCTATTTTAGTCAACTTTAAGTAAGTATCTACAGGAAAAAACTTGATCTTTGAAAAGTAACTAATACAGATTAGTACGGGAAACAAATAGTGGAAAGGCCAAGATGACTACTTCGTTTTTTTTTTACTATAGAGGCCACGATAGCATTACATCTATACAACTTCGACAATGCCAAGCTACCCATACTTCTTGCAAAAATACACGGTGTACAATTTCAAACCTGAACTCATAAAATCAGGCCTACACCTAAAGCCTTTTCGAACACCTACTACTTATGACTCACATTAATTGGTTTCTTTACCAATTACCAAAAAAGCAAGCATTATCTCCCATACTTCCTCCCTCGTGGTGCAACTAATAAAAAATAAAGTGAAGTCACAAAAGATCACATGCATCATGTTATCAGAAATAAGAGAAAATGCATTCTCATTGTTTAACAACAAAGGATTCAAAGTCATAGCATTGCATCTTACCTTCAAGTCGATCCATGCATCTGTTTCATTATTCTCAATAGACTTTAACAGGATTTCATTGTCGCAACAAAATTTTCGAAACGCCATTTTCAGAGCAATCTCAATTGCCGTTGATCCATTGTCTGAGAAGTAAGTCCGAGAAGCCCACCCTGGAAACCGGAGCATATTCTCTTATCAATTACCAAATGCATGAAAATAGAAACTGGAATCCTATCTGAACGAAGAAAAGCACAAAAGGGGGCATTCAAAGTTGTAAGTTGAAGTCAACAACAGAAATATAAAAAAAATCACTTGCTCATCAAGCCAAATGAAAACAATGCAATCTAGATTGTATGAAACAGGTGCATCAAAAAGGTTATCTCAAGAGTTGCAAAATGAATCAGTCACCAATAAGATAAACTAGAATGTGAGATCCATAATTGCGCTGTAATTCTTACATTCTAATTTGAAACCGGGAACATTTTTCCTTTATATTGGCTGTTGGAACATTGGGAACTTCTTTTCCATAACAAGAATTCCCAAAGATTATTGCATCAAAATGATTGTGGTGTGGATCATTATTTGCCTTGTTTTAATCTTTGCTGGGCATTTATTTCTCATTGCATCAAAATGATTATTCCTGTTTAATGGAGATGAGCGACAAAAAAAATGTATACAAGGAACCACTCACCCTTGCCAACACCCTCAAGCAAAAGTTCTGCACATTTTAAAGCTGGCTCGTAGACATTCTCAGGGAACATCACATGACCATACCTTGCAGCAGCATACCCCATATCTCGTGCAAGCTCAATCTGAACCCACCTAAACAAAAGAAATAGTCATTAAGGAACTTCACACATACATAGACCTACACGCTGGACTTTGTGCTAGTGAGAGTACATAAGAGAATAATCTACTGAAAAACATATTACATTGAGATGCCGTAAAATAACATGATTATGAACTACTCTCGCAATGGTCAAATAAATTAGATGGTCCGCATGCAACTCAGAAAACCATATACCAGGCTGAGAGTAGTCATAAACAAATTTGCTATAGTGGCTGATCTAATCTCTAACAGCCACTTCGGTCAGAGGGATGAATTGTGAAGAGATAAGGAAGCATGAAGAAACTTTATTTATATGTCACCAAAATGACCTGTAAAGTGTTATCTGGTCCTTGAGTCCACCAACTAGCACATGCATCAAATTGCTCCGTTATGAAAGCGTCATTCTTGAACTGTCATTAAGGAAAAGATAAAGTGAGTAAGAGATGACTGTAAAAAATCAAAACTTAAGCATCAGAAAGTTTTGGCATAAGCAGGAATGAAAGAAATGCAAAGCCCCTGTGCTTCCTGCAACTCAAACCTCTAACAGATCCTGTAGCTCCTTTCTATCATAAAGGTAAGATGCAAAATGTGAAGTTTGTCAAATTTTCAATTCCCAGAGCCTCCTCAAACATTTTGAAGCAATTTACACCAAGCCACATGCTACCGATTCACCCTCCTGTTTTAGTACTTACTTCTTCTAAGGTAATTCCCAATATGATTATTTAAAAAAACAGCATTTATTTAGTATTAGGATAGTACCATTAGGAAAGGTGGTTTCAGAACGAAAGGGACTATCCCTAAAAAATGAATGAAAGGCGTTTACATGAATTGAATGATCAGCCAAAAGGATACAGAAAAGGGGGAGAGATAAGAAGTCATTAACAGGACAACGTCGATACAAAACTTGCCTGGCAGACCGCAAAATTTTCACCAAATCGAGAGTCGATGAGAGTCACGGTTTCTTCAGGTACAAACTTATGCTGAGTGAATGGCCACCAGAAGATATCTCCAGCCTTCTTTTGCATGCCCTTTAATCTATCCAGTCTTTCCCAATAAGATGCAAGCATTGCTTCTGTCACAGAATGAAATGCTTCTTTTGAATCATTGTACCAATCTGCCAGGTCATTTGACAAATCCTTTGGGATTGGGGGTAGAACAATCACCGGCACCCTTTCAATACCCAAAAGGGTCAGCATGAGTAATCAGCAGCAAATTGAATGATCAGAAGAAAGGAAAATATATTTGCTAGACAAAACATTCATCAGACATACAACAAAGTAGTGCCTTCATAGCAAGATTGAAGATTCTACAAAGAATCACAGTTCCTATGCCATCTAAAGAAAAAGGTATACCTATTTCTCAAATAGCGAAGCAGCGGAACCTCATTAACAAGACCATGGTCTTCGAAAACAACCGCGTCAATATCATAGCCCCGTAACTTCAGAGTCTCATAAGCTGAGATGGTGGAAGATATACCCCCTAGCCTCCCATCTCCCACCAGGATACCCGGTAAGCGAAATTGTCTGCAAGAGAAATCCACAGAATTAGTCTCACGGCATGTTCTCCAAATTCCGATGAACAATGCCACAATTAAAACACACACAAAAATACTAATTTACCGGTATAGATCACACTGTAAGGTACCGGATGGAGCAGGGGAAGCCACCCCACCCGCGGTCTCAACCACGCACAATGCTTCTCCGTCGAACCCCTCCAAGCCGTTCCTCAAACGGCTCCCGAGCATCTCCATCACCGCAGAGTCCTCCACTGGGCCGCCCTCCAGCTCCGCGGCCAAATGCGGGGAAACCGGCTCCTTCCAAGCGTACAAAGTCTCGCACCTGAGCTCCATTGCAGAACCCCCACCACCATCCACACCCCTGCGAGCCTCCTCGCGGAAACCGAGCTCGCAGATGCCAGACCCTACCCGTCCGGCAGCGGCGAAGGAGGCCCTGAGGACGGAATGGGAGGCGAGGAGAGGGCGGCGCGAGGCGGAGGGGAGGGAGAGGAGCTTGGAGAAGAGGTAGCGGGAGTCGGAGTCGGAGGGGAAGCCGGTCTGGACGGGCTTGAGGTAGAGGAGCTTGCGGGGTCGGGAGGGAGGGGGGCCGGAGAGGAGGAAGGAGGCGGCGATGCCGGTGGAAACTAGGGTTTTGCCGAGGGAGGTGTTGGAGCCCCACGTCATGTAGATCGGGTGGCAAAGCGGGATGCGGCCCGCGGTGGAGAGGCGGCGGCGGTGGGTGAGGAGGGCGGAGACGACAGGCTCATTGCTCATTGTGAATTGGGGTTTGGGAGGGAGACTTCAAAATTTGGCGGCGGTTTGAGGTTTTATGAGGGTTTTTTTTCTGGCAACCCCATGTTTCAGCTATAAATAAGTTTCTTTTATAGGAAAAAATATACGATGGCCGAATTGTATATTTTTGCAAACAGCATGGCCAAATTGCAAATTGCATAGTGTGTAGGGACTCAACTCAACCCAACACCTGACTACACGGCTATGGATTTGGTGCTATTGGGTGAGCAGCACTAATATGACAATATGGACTTTAACGACACGTCAGATAAATTGATGTGACGTTGATTTTGTATGACATATTATGCAAAATCAACGACACATTATTTTTGGAATGCAAAAATATAGCATCACATTAATTTTCAAAACCTAAAATACAATCTCACATCAATTTCAAAGATAAAAATACAAGTGCATGTCTATTTTAAAGTCAATAGCACAGAGACACATCAATTTCAAAATTAAAATCTCTCTAATGCAGATTGGTAAACCAGAGAGGATGAACAGTGTTTCTCGACTGGGACTACTTTCGTCCCCTCAACTGAGACGATTAGGCTTCATGTGTTTTGTCTTTTCCTAGGTTGACTTCTTCTTTCTCGCTGCAAACGACGATTTCGTTTCCTGAATTTTATTTTGAAGGATGGTGCAAGTGACGTCTCTGTTTTCTTTAGTGGTTGGCGTTGCGTTAGGGTTCCGGTGGCCTACTTCCACCGAGTTCACTGAAGCTAGATCGCGGGCATAGAATTTGGTAACGGAGGTCGCCAAGTGCTCTTTCGATTAGTCCTCCAATGCGTGGACCAGGTAAGTTTCGACTTTGTGCTCAGTTTCGTGGAAGTTTGACGCGCACGAATGTTGTCCGGATGGTGCTGTTGACTTCACGTTATCAGCACAGTCTCAAATCTCTACTTTAATAGCTGTGATGGGGATTGGATAGAGTGTGGACAACGTAAACCCAACAACATCAATCAAACAACACATTACACGTCGGTACATTACACAGCGGCACATCACATGACGGTACATCACAACAGCACACATGAACAATGACACAGCAGACAATATGTTGCTGTAATTTGTGATGTGCCGTTGTGATGTGCCGCCGGAGTAATGTGTGGTTGGATGTACCGTTGGTGTAATATGTCGTCGGGGTGATGTACCGTCGATCTCCCATGTTGTCTGATTGATGCTGCTGAGAGGTCAATAGCATTGAATCTAACCCCGTTGAGGATGAGTCCAAGGGTGAGCTCTTTTTTTACATTTCTTATGGGTATATTCCTGGTGTATTAGAAGAGTTCGTCCTCCAAGAGTAATGCATTGTCAAACTCTATTTTAAAAGTCGATATCTTTATGATATTTTTTATATTTACGAAAATTAAATCCAAAATTTTTGTAAGTAAATTTAATTTTTTTTAACACTTATACTGACTGATTCTTTGTTATGCTTATGCATGTTAGAAATGTCCGATGCTCAATGTCCCATAAGTTCCATGATGGCTTTTAGGTCATATATGGAAATTTCTGCGGTCTGACAGTTTCGATATTATTCTGTACTTATTTGTATAGTAAAAATCATACTTCTCAGGTTATCTAAAAAAAACATACTTCTCAAAGTTTAATGGCTTTAAACAAATTTGCATTTGCGTCAAAGATTTCTAGAATTTTTTAACCTAGTATTTTGTGTTTATCAGTGAACATCATGATAAATTTTTTAATCATCATTACTTTTTTTTGTAAGTTTGCACACGCACGCATGCCACGCTACCCTTCCACTTGATGTGGCTGAACTTAAAGTATACACCATATCACATTAAAAAATAATTTTCAGAAAACTCCAAAACTCACCCAAAAAAAACCCACCGTTTCAGAAAACTTAAAATGATAACTGAGAGGTAACAAGTTCAACACGTCATTTACTTTTAAAAAAATTTGTGTTCAAATTTTCCTAATATAAAAAGTACAGATCTGAATGAGATAAGCACAACATCACCTATACAATAAGAATGTGACGCGCGCGTTAAATAGCATACAAAATCAGAAACTACTTTAGCGTGTTTTGAAAATTTGTATAAGAATGATACAATATACATGTTGCACTGGTGCGGTCGAATAGTATACCAGTATCTATCATACCTGTCCACCGCATTGTATTTTTTTCCTCTATAAGTAACGGATGAGAGTTATAATCAAATAATAATAAAATATAATCATAATTAATAATAGTAACTAAAGTAGAAAACTCACTAGTAAGAGTCTCATTGATGGTCTCATAATTTCAAAGATATTTCTTTATTTGATAAAAATAGCCGGGGAGAAGTCTCCATGGGTATGTAAAAATCTCATAACTCCATAGACATTTCATTATTAAGTAAAAAAATCGTCAAGGAAATAATCAATGCTTTGGAGAGACACTAATCAAAGCAAGCAATTTCAAAAGTGACATTGGTCTTCCGTATGAAAGCTCCTCACCTGTTTGAACACTGCGCGTATCTAGACACATTAAATCAATGATCATTGTTTCAATCCAAATGGTGTTGCCTATCATATCAGGCCTGGATTGAGTCTCTAATAAGCCTAAAAGCACCACAAGGACAAAGTAAGTGAGGCGCACATCAAATTTAAATTTTGTAATATAAGATAATAAATGGACGACTTTGAAAATTCGCAATTGTTACCATGTGCAATGTTCAAAGCAAGGTATACCACTCTGTGTCACATGGTATATCAATTGTTGTTTGTCAGAGGTGATGTACTTGATTAGGATCTGGTATAGTCGAGACAAGAGTTGGACTCTTTCTCCGTAAGACGAGATTGCCCCATATTCAGTGCTTACGGGCTGCGGCAATCGTCCCCAAGATATAACGACTAGGCTGCTTCCGAGTTCGTAGCACAACGACCCTCGAAGCTTCAGGCGAATCTTGGATATTCGAAACTTTCTGAGAGAGGGAGAGAGAGCCTACAATTGCTAACGAATGCTTAAGCAAGTTGTAGTAGGGTGAGATGCAAATGAGGGGGAGAGGCCTATTTATAGACTGCTGGATGGAAGGGAGGCAGGCAGCCCAAAGAGTTGCATCTGTTCGGATGGCAGTCAGGCTGCCCATTCAGGCCCCTTTGCTAGCCAGATCGTGCCTCTTCGGTGGGCGTTCTGGATCCCTTCGGCCGACAACCCTCCGCTTGTGTCCCTTCGGCTGGCATCTGAGCACAGGCACCTTTCCGCACTTCTTCGTGACAATTTGGATGGACAAGCCTTCGCTCGCACTCCTTCGGTCGTCTGGAAGTTTCTGAAATATTTTGGACCCGTCCAAAATTTGCCAAAATTAAAGGCTCCTCAGCTCCTCGCGATGATGCGCACGTGCGAAGTGCCAAGTGCGCCACAAAGTGCCCATTGCGACCTACGTCCAATGCGCCATGCGCACACGCACGTGCGCGTGCTCATGCTCATGCTCGTGCTCGGATGGTGCTTCGCACCATCCTCGCAGCGGTCCGAATTGGCTATCCAGGTGGTCAACTTATTTCCTAGTCAATAAGGAGCATCTCCTTATAAACTAGAGAAAACTTGTTGCACTTTCCAATGTGGGATTGCCATTTTCTATTCCTTATTGGGCTTCCCACTTTGGGCTTTTGCATTGACACTTTGGGCCTTTCCACTTGGACTTTTGCATTGAATATTCATTCAATTTCCCAACAATTTCCCACATGAATGATGATTAATGCATGCTGACACTTTTTAAGAAAAGTTTCGACGAAATATCATTGCATCGAGATAGGTAGCTTATGGCTTTGAACCTTCTCTAGTAAGATGTTATCGAATTTACTTGCTGCTCAGTGAATGCGATGTCTTGAACTGGTCAGCTTTTTTATGTAAACCAAGACAATAACATTTACACAATGATATCTCTAATATTCTTTGGTTCTCACGTTGTGTCCGTTTCGGCCATAGACCTTATCTTGAATTCATAAGTATTTTTCCCTTTGAAGCGGCCTCACTTCACACTTATATAGGTGATCTCCTATCGAGAGTATCCTGCCGTACCCTACCTTATTTGGTATAGGAATCATTAAAAGCGTAGACGCTTAACTTTACCACACCTCTGCAAGTTCGCACTTGGGCAGCTTCTGAGAATGAGAAGGGTTCCAAGTAATCATCTGAACCATCCATAACTTAGTTGTCTCATTGAACCAAGTTTGTGGGATCTCCACTCATCATGGTTGAGTTACCGCTATGAACGTTTTTTAATGTGTGGGTTTTAACCTCATTCCCCTTACTGCGTTATACATTTAATCTTTGTTGATTCCTTTCGTCAAAGGATCAGCTATGTTATCCTTGGACTTCACATAATCAATGATAATTATACCACCAGAGATCAATTGCCTAACGATGTTATGTCTCCTACGGATGTGTCGAGACTTACCATTGTACATTGTACTTTGTGCTCTCCCGATTGTAAACATGCCATCACAATGTATCAATACATAGGGCACATGCTTGTTCCAATACGGAATATTCTCTAGGAAGTTTCTGAGCTATTCAGCTTCTTCCCCAGCTTTGTCTAGTGCTATAAACTCTGACTCCGTGGTGGATAGAGCTATGCACGTTTGTTTAGAAGATTTCCAGGATACTGCTCCTCCACCTATGGTGAACACAAAACTACTAGTAGATTTGGAGTCTTTAGTGTCCGATATCCAATTCGCATCACTGTATCCTTCTAATACAGCTGGATACCTAGTATAAAGTATGTCATGGTTCATGGTATATTTTAGGTACTTTAGAACCCTTTTCAGAGCTAGTCAGTGGTCTGATCCTGGATTGCTCGTGAATCTACTAAGCTTGCTAACTGAGTATGCAATATCAGGGCGTGTACAATTTATCAAGTACATCAGGCTCCCAATAATTCTTGCATACTTTAGTTGAGATACTGAGTCTCCTCTATTTTTAGCTAAATGTAGACTCAGGTCTATCGGAGTCTTAGCCGGAGGTTTGTCAAAAGCATCGAACTTGTTGAGTACATTCTCAACGTAGTGAGATTGTGACAAGATAATTTCTTCAGTCATCCTAGAGATTTTAATCCCTAGTATAACGTTAGCCAGACTCATATATTTCATGTCAAAGTTGTTCCTTAACATGTTCTTAGTTTTTACGATAAGATCATTACTGCTTCCCATGATTAGCATGTCATTGACATACAAGCATATAATCACATAAGCATCAGGTGTGCTTTTAATGTATACACATTTATCACACTCATTGATCTTAAAGCCATTTGACATCATTGTTCTGTCAAATTTCTCATGTCATTGTTTCGGTGCCTGTTTCAGCCCGTACAGTGACTTGACCAGCTTGCACACTTTATGTTCTTGTCCGGGGGCAACAAACCCTTCAGGTTGTTCCATATATATTTTTTCTTCCAGTTCTCCATTTAGGAAAGCTATTTTTATATCTATCTGATGTATCTCGAGGTTATAGAGTGCTGCGACAGCTATGAGCACTCTAATAGATGTGATTCTTGTGACCGGCGAATATGTGTCAAAGAAATCATATCCTTCCTTCTGTTTGAACCCTGTAGCTACCAACCGAGCTTTGTACTTGTCGATTGATCCATCAGCTTTGTATTTCCTTTTAAGGATCTACTTGTAACCTAAAGGTTTGCAACCTGGTGGGAGATCCACGATTTCCCATGTGTGGTTTTGCATGATGGATTCTATCTCACTATTGATAGCTTCTTTCCAGAGAGGAGCATTTGGACTAGATAATGCCTATTGGATTGTCCCAGGTTTATTTTCTAACATGTAATTTAGAAAATTTGGACTAAACGACTTGGCTACTTTGGTCCTCTTACTCCGTCTAGGTTCCTCAACACCTTGATCAGAGCCTTGTGCAGCTTCATAACTTCTTTTGTTTGAGCTTACTTCTTTAGTTTCCTTTTTAGGAAAGATATTCTCAAAGAATGAGGCATTCCTTGATTCCATGACCATTCCCTCGTTGATTTTAGGGTTTTCAGACTTGTGCACTAGAAATCGGTATGCGCTACTGTTGTGGACATATCCAATAAAGATGCAGTCAACGATCTTGGGTCCTATTCTCACCCTTTTAGGTGGAGGTATTTCTACCTTGGCTAGGCACCCCCACACTTTAAGGTAACCGTATGAAGACTTTCTTCCTTTCCATAATTCATATGAAATTTTGTCCCTTTTCTTGTGTGACAATTTGTTTAGAATGTGATTAGCTGAGAGCACAGCTTCCCCCCACAAGTTCTGTGGTAAGCCGAGATAATCAACAAAGTATTCATCATCTCCTTAAGAGTTCGATTCTTGCGTTCAGCTACGCCATTTGATTGAGATAAGTATGGAGCAGTTGTCTGATGAATAATGCCATGTTGTTGGCAGAATTTCTCAAACGGAGCTACATATTCTCCCCTTCTATCATTTTGAATCATTTTGATTTTAGTGCTAAGTTGATTTTCAACCTCATTCTTATAACTCTTGAAAGCTTATAGAGCTTCGTCTTTTCCTTTCAAAAGGTATACATAACAGTACCTTGTGCAATCATCAATAAATGTGATGAAATACTTTTTCCCACCTCTAGCTTGCACTTGTTTCATATCGGATATGTCGGTATGAATTAACTATAAAGGTGTAGTACTTCTTTCCACTTAATGAAAAGGTACTTTGGTCATTTTTGCCTCTACATATACTTCGCATTTATTGTTTGGGTCAAACTCTATTTTAGGCAATAAATTTAAACTTACTAACTTCCTTAGTGAGCTCAAATTTACGTGTCCTAATCTATCATGCCATAAGTTAGAACACTCAGCCAAGTAAGAAGAATTGATAACTTTATTAGGCCCTTCAAAGGCGCATTTCACAGTTATTACATTCATCTTAAAGAGCCCTCTTTCGAGGTAACCCTTTCCTACAAAGGCACCAGCCTTGGTCAGAACAAACCTATCAGCCTAAAATACTAGCTTCATCCCAGCTTTGCTTAACAGTAAGTCGGATACTAAATTTTTACGAATGTCTAGGACATGTAGTACATCCTTGAGGGTCAGCTCTTTTCCAGAGGTCAGCTTCAGCACCACCTGGCCTAGTCTGACTATTGGAGAAGTTACAGAGTTTCTCATAAATAACTTTCGTCTATTGGTCGAGATATAGGTCGAGAACATCTCCTTGTCTGAGTAGATATGTCGGGTCACCCCTGTGTCAATGCACCACTCTCTTGGGTTATCCATCAGATTGGCTTCAAACACCACGGTGGATAAGTCTAGCTCAGACAGGTCTTCAGCCAGATTTGCCTTCTCTCGATCGTCCCTCTTTGGCAGGCGATAATCCTTTGCCATGTGACCAGGCTTGTCGCAGTTGTAGCAATTGCCCTTAATCTTCTTAGCTTTCTTTTGCTTTG
This sequence comes from Hypericum androsaemum, assembly GCA_963995505.1. Taxonomy (NCBI): domain Eukaryota; kingdom Viridiplantae; phylum Streptophyta; class Magnoliopsida; order Malpighiales; family Hypericaceae; genus Hypericum; species Hypericum androsaemum. The sequence continues at coordinate 3,073,169 of OZ023190.1, read as the reverse complement.
GCTCTTGCTTATTTCTGGGCTTCTTCCTCTTCTTGCCGGTACCTCCCTCAGCGAGGTGTACCTTAGCCTCAGAGTTGGTCCTGCTGGTCTTGACTTCAGACTTTCGGTTGTCTTTCTTGATCCTTAGTCTCACGATCAGGTCTTCCAGCCCCCATATCCTTCCTCTTATGCTTGATGTAGTTCTTGAAGTCCTTTCACAGAGGGGGTAGCTTCTCGATTAGAGCAGCCACCTGGAAGAATTCGCTGAGTTGCATGCCTTCGACGTGAATCTCCTGTAGAATCAGCTGCAGCTCTTGGACTTGGTCTATGACCTTCTTGGAGTCCACCATCTGGAAGTCGAGGAACCTTCCGATGATGAATTTCTTCATCCCGGCATCCTCCATTTTGTTCTTCTACTCCAAGGAGTCCCACAATTCTTTTGCAGTCTTTGTACCTGCATAGATATTGTAAAGGGCGTCGTCTAAGTCATTCAGGACATAGTTACGATATAGGAAGTTATTGTGACTCCATGCATCGAGGGCATTGATCTTCTGTGGATCAGCCTCATTTTCTGCCACCTTCGGAGCCTCTTTCTTCAACATCTTCTGTTGCCACCTCTTGAAATTGGTACTGTTGAACTTGGTCGACCTTTCGGCGTAGAAAATTCTCGGGACCGCTGGCACTGGTGTTGGTGCAGAGCTTGATGGTGCCATCTTCAAGTACACTGATCTCGTCTTACGATTATTATTTGTCGGAGGTGGTGTACTTGATTAAGATCTGGTATAGTAGAGGCAAGAGTTGGACTATTTATAGGCTGCTGGATGGGAGGGTGGGAGGCAGCCAGAAGAGTTGCGTCTATTCGGATGGCAGTCAGGCTGCCCATTCAATGCGAAGTGCCAAATGCGCCACAAAGTGCCCATTGCGACCTGCGTTCAATGCGTCACACGCACGTGCACGTGCTCGTGCTCGGATGGTACTTCGCACCATCCTCGCAGAGGTCCGAATTGGCTATCCAGGTGGTCAACTTATTTCCTAGTCAATAAGGAGCATCTCCTTATAAACTAGAGAAAACTTGTTGCACTTTCCAATGTGGGATTGCCATTTTCCATTCCATATTGGGCTTCCCACTTTGGGCTTTTGCATTGACACTTTGGGCCTTTCCACTTAGACTTTTGTATTGAATATTCATTCAATTTCCCAACATCAATTTCCACCACACGATATACCAGTGCTCACAGCGTGTTATACTTTGTCCATCCTATTAGGTCTAGATTATGTCTCGAATAAGCCCATCACTATATAGACAATGAGAGTGGTGTGCACGCGTTAAGTGATAAATTTGTAATATCAGAGAAAGTCTCGTTGATTATGAAGAAGTCACACGATTCGTGGGAACATTTTATTGTTTGATAAAACAATAATTAATGAAAATAATCAAATGTCTAGAGAGAAGTCTCTATGATTATAGTGAAACATCATAATTACACCATACATCTCCTTATGGCTAAATAGGTAACTAAGATAATAATCAATATATTGCACAAACATTAATCAAAGCAAGCAATAACAAAAATGTTTTTGGTCTTCAGCGTGAAAGTTAGCCTCTAGATTCACTAAATCAATGATTATTATTTTAATCCAGATACTGACGTATTATTATTATTCACCAAAAAAAGTGAACCAGTGGCTGAGTCAGCACTGACGTATTTGTCCACCCCCATGACGTTTCGAAAGTTGACAGTATCTTCCGCCGAACAAGAATCAAACCTCAACTCTCACCCCCCACCATCACTATATAAACCCCCCCGTCATATCACCAAAAAAATATAAACCCCCCGTCCTCCTCTTAGCACCAGCTACATCATAATATTACATTGTGCTCGTTTCGATCTAATTTCTACCGAGAGAGAGTTATACACATCGAAAGGGGAGATATGGTAGTGAAGAGGATAAAGCTGGGGTCACAGGGGCTGGAGGTGCCGGCCCAAGGGCTGGGGTGCATGGGCATGTCCGCTGCCTACGGCCCGGCCAAGCCCGAACAGGACATGATCGCCCTCATCCACCACGCCGTCGCCGCCGGCGTCACCCACCTCGATACCTCCGATGTCTATGGCCCCCACACCAACGAGATCCTTCTTGGCAAGGTTGGACATATCTTTTTTTGGTAGACTTGAGTCGAGTACAATGAGTTTCTGTGAGGTTATTTAGGAGATACTCTACAACGCCAGTTTTATTATTCTTAAGACTTAACCTATATTTTATTAAGAAAATTTAAGTACCTTATTAGTCAGACCAACTATTCAAGTATGTTTGTGTACTCCAATAAATACTTAGATCAGTTGGTGAGTGCGCTGTTCTATCTTAATCAGGTTAAGTCTGAGTACTTGAAAATGCAGCAATTTTAAAACTTTGCTACTTACTAGTCGAATCTTGATTAGTAGGCTTAGCGACCAGAAAATAAATGGTTATAAACAAAAAAAAAGTATGTTTGTGTACGACATGTTTGGTTGGCTAGAATTCGAAATCCGAACTAGGGAGTACGTTCGCAAGAATGAAACTCAAAGGAATTGAGGGGGTCCGCACAAGCGGTGGAGCATGTGGTTTAATTCGATGCAAAGCGTATGTTTGTTTGGTTGGACAGTGGAATTCATTTGCGACTTTCACTTCAATAGATTCACTATAAGTTGAAAAGCTGAACAAATTATAGCACTTTCTGCACATAAATTGCAAATTCATTTGAAGAATGCTTAGAAATTTACCACTCATAGCCATTTGTAGGTGACATGAATTTCTTACATATTTGCAATTATAATCTGTACGTGGTGTCGGAGTTAGTTTGATCATGAGGCTCGTCTGTTGTGGTACGAGACATAAGAATTCAACTGATGGGGTTTTGGGTTGGATATAGAGTTTCAACTCGCCATCAGACTCGAGTTGATCTTGTGCTGATGGTGACAATAACTTTGGTTGATGGCATTTGGCGTGGCAGGCTCTTCAAGGAGGGATGAGAGACAAGGTTCAGTTGGCCACCAAGTTTGGCGCTAGCTTCGTGGATGGCAAGTTTGAAATTCATGGTGATCCGGCTTATGTTCGAGCCGCCTGCGAGGCCAGCCTCGGACGGCTGCAAGTCGAATCCATCGATCTCTATTACCAGCACCGCATTGATACCTCCATCCCCGTCGAAGTCACAGTTTGGTTCCTCCTTCGAATCTCTCCTCGTCGTTTCTTTTTCGCATAGGATTTCGGTGAGAAAATATGGCAGGAAAATTGATCTTGTGATATACTGCCTCTGTTTTGCAAGATGGGTGAACTTAAGAAACTGGTGGAAGAAGGTAAAGTAAAGTACGTCGGATTGTCGGAGGCCTCTGCTTCGACAATCCGACGCGCTCATGCTGTTCATCCGATAACTGCTGTTCAGCTCGAGTGGTCCTTGTGGTCGAGAGATGTGGAGGATGAAATTATTCCTACTTGCAGGTTTGGTATCATAATTTTCTGTCTGCATTTTCGTGTATGATTCGCTCCGGTGTGTAACTCTCTTTTGTTTCTTAGGGAGCTTGGCATTGGAATTGTGGCGTACAGTCCACTCGGACGAGGATTTCTATCGGCAGGGTCATCGTTCGTCAAGAGCTTGCCGGATGACGATTTCCGAAAGGTTGGTGGCTCGACGATTGATTCACAATACATCAGCATTGGGCTAACTGATAACTGATGAGTGATTCTTTCTGTCAGACTTTACCGAGATTCTCGGGTGAGAACCTCGAGCATAACCAGCGCATCTTCGAGCGCATAAACGAGATGGCGACAAGCAAGCAATGCACCCCGTCGCAGCTAGCATTGGCCTGGGTTCATCACCAGGGGGACGATGTGTGTCCGATTCCCGGGACCACAAAGATCGAAAACTTGAACCAGAACATCGGAGCTCTGTCCGTGAAGCTGACACCGGAGGAAATGACCGAACTCGAGTCCATCGCCTCAGCGGATAGCGTGAAGGGCGATCGGTACATGTCGGATTTCCCTACGTTCAAAGGGGCGGATACCCCTCCCTTGTCCTCGTGGAAAGCTGCATAGGAATGCTGTTGAAGATGCTTCAGTTTCTGTTAACTTTATGTTGGAGTGAGTTCGTTTTTGCATTGTGGATGAATAACAGACTTGGTGGCTTTGGCTTGTCTGATTAGCTGCTTCTAATCAGCTACTATAGATTCGAGTGTTATATGTAGTCTGGCTGAAAAACTCGAATAAAAAATATGGTTACTATATTTTACTTTAATATCCTATAGTATCATATCAAAAGTCAATTTTTCTAAGAGACTCGTGGTCCATTATTGTCATCGGTTTCGTTTGTGAAAAGGCAGTTCTTTTCCCAGAAGTGGATCTGTTTGGAGTCGCAGAGATGCATTCTTAAAAGAGCAATCTTGTAAGCTACATAATGTTTCCTCGACTGACCATAAGGCTTCTTTTTTCCGTTTCGATTTAAATTAGAACCTCTTTTGAATTTTTTTATAGTGGAAATTAGTACATATTCTTAGATTAGCTAATTAAGTTATAAATTAATTAAGTTCACTAAAATATGTACTATTTTGGTCAAGCTAATCCTCCTCATGAAGATTTCAAAGAATAAGTGTGATGCTTGACCAAAATCATAAATTATATAAACTTAAATTTACTTCTTGTTGTGTAGATTTCAAATATTTGAATCCCAAAACAAACAAAAAATTGTCATTAGTGGAAGCGATTCCACGTGCGAGAATCAACAACAATTTACAATTACCAACAAATTACCCAAATGGCAACTTTCTCGGAAAATCACTAGTCACAGGAGCTTTTTTTTCTTCTAAAAAAGCCGTTCGAAGTAATTTTATAGTAATTATTCAATATAAAATATTTAGGCAATTAATAATTTTCAATAAAATTTAGGAGCAAATAAGTAAATTTCGTAAGGCCAAAATAAAATTGTCAATTCTTAAAATCATAATTATCGTATACTATATCAAATCATATTTGTAAATAAACAACAATACATTTATTATTCCCCAACCATATTTTTTTGGGTAGAAATGGAGGGACAAAATCTTTATATATAAATATGAGACTTAATTTTTTGTGAGTCAACATCAATACAAAAAATGAATGGTGCAACAAATACAAAATAATCATACAAAATTTTTAGGATATAACACGTCTGACACTCGATTATCTTCATGTCACGTTAAATATGCTGAATGTCAATATCTCAATCCTCTCGAACACAAAGGTCAAGATCAACATCAAGTCTCACACAGAAAATGAACCTCTGCAGTGCACAATCAGTAAATTTGAGGAAGAGCAGAAATTGAAAATTGTACAATAGAATTATGCTTTATACCAAATGGTATAATTAATAAGTCCGAATATATAAACACTAAAAAAAAGACGGGTTCGAACCGGGAATTATTCCATTGTTCCGGTTGGGAACAAAACAAACAGATGAGAGAGAGAGAGAGAGAGAGAGAGAGAGAGAAGATAATTGGAAAAAACTAAAAAGAAGATGCCCAAGAACCCAGGTACTGCCACACGTCCCCCCGGCCCAGTCTCTCTCTCTCTCTCTCTACTCTTTCTCTCTCTACCCATAAGGAATAAGGATCATTCCCTTCCCTCCTCGTCGTCCACTTCCCCCTTTTGTCCTTTTTCGGGGGCCTTTTTTTGATCATTATTACTCGATTTATTTATATGGTGTGGAGATTTTGTGATAGAGGAGGGCTCTTCAGGTATTCCCTTTTTTTTTCTCAGAAAGATCTTGTTTTTGGTATTGGGAGAAATTCAGGCGAGGAAAATTAAATCTGGGTTCTTGAAATATTGTTTTTTAATAATTTTTTTATTCGTAATGAGCTTATCTGTGGTTTCCAGGAGTTGGGTTTTTTAAGTTATTGATTTTGGTATCTGGGTTTATAGAAAGATGGAGTCTTGATGATGTTATTATTGTTCTTGTTTTTTCCTAAAGAGGAGTTTCAATGTAGAATTTTGTTTGTTAAGAGTTAGTGAAGTGGTTTTTCTTAATTTAGGTACCAATCTGAGCTCGAGTTTGAAGAGGTTCATTGGTCGGTTCTGGTGAGAGGATTTGCTCCATGTGTAATAAGCGTCTGGAGTGCTTGAAGGACACTGATAGTTCTCTTGACAGCCAGCAGATGGATTCCCCGTCGTCTGTTGCGAATCCTAACGATGATGCTCCGCGTGTTAAGCTACTATGTAGCTTCCTAGGTAGCATTATGCCCCGTCCGCAGGATGGGAAGTTGCGGTATGTGGGTGGGGAAACGCGGATTGTTAGTCTTCCGAGGGATATTGGCTATGATGAGTTGATGAGTAAGATGAGAGAGCTTTATGACGGTGCATCGGTGCTGAAATACCAACAGCCTGATGAGGATCTTGATGCGTTGGTGTCGGTTGTGAATGACGATGATGTGATTAACATGATGGAAGAGTACGAGAAGCTGGGGTCTGGGGATGGATTTACTAGGCTGAGGATTTTTCTGTTCCCTCATCCAGACCCGGATGGTTCATTGCATTACATTGATGGGGATGAGAGGGATACTGAGCGGAGGTATGTGGATGCACTGAATAATTTGAATGACGGGGATGAATTTAGAAGGCAGCTTGACTCCCCTATGATTGGTCAGATGGATGATATTCACGCACAAGATTCATTTTTTGATTGCGGGATGCATGGCTACAGGAGTAGTGACATGTCCATCCCTCAGTACAATTTGCGTCCTGTTGTTGTTCCTCGGAGATACAATGAGGCTGACGGCCCGTGGAGTCCTGCATATTATTCTCCCAGGCATCATGGCGGTCACCTTGATCCAAGAACAGTGTCAGAGTTTCCAAATTCACCGCCCTCCGGAAGGTACCGCATGCAGGTCGGGGAATTTTCTGACAAATGCATTGAAAGAATGCCCGAAGAACTATCTCGTTTGCAACTTGGTCATCATCCTGGTTATGACCACCCCCCAACCTTTGCCGAGAATCTAGCATGGGTTCCTTCTGGTGTTATGCCGGGAGATAAGGCTGGTTTCCCAGGTAACTTGTTTCCCACTCCTGGTTGTTTTGAAGGGAACAGCAGCTGTGAGCACTGCAGGGCAGCTTTGCAGAGAAACCAACCATATTTGGAGCAACCCAGTATTGGAAATGGACTTCCACAGGCCGCGAACAGATGTTCTGAGTGCTCACCAAATAGGGAGCATTTGATTCTAAATTCTGATCCAAAGTTGCACCATGGCATGTACCCCAAAGAACAGAATGATCCTCGTTCTGGCTTCAATGAGGCTCTTGGCCAAGATAGAGGGTGGGTCATGCAACACCAGCCGAGTCCTCGTGCTGATGATGCAAGACCATATATTTCTGGAGCTGGAAGGTTTAATGATCAATACATTGCTGATGGTCCTGCAATGAATTATCCTATTGGGCCTGGTAACTATGTTGATAGCCATAACATGTCATCCAATTTTGTTCATCATCGAGCTGGACTTGAGTTAGGCGGTGAAATTTTTCACGATCAAGCAGTGCCCCCTATGCACCATCTACATATTGGTACTCCTGAAGATCGTTCGACCCGCTATGGCAACTATGCTTTTGCTTATGGAACAGAGAATCTCTATCCTATGACACCAGGGCACCTACATGCTCAGACATTTTGGAGAAATGCCCAAAACCCAGTAATTGGAACTACTAATGCACATGAAGCTTCGGCCATGACTGCACATGCGAACGGTACAGTTAATGCTGCATTTCTCAGAGCTACTCCAGAGGGTAGTCAAAGGGCAGGTAATGGAATGGATGGTCACTACCCCTGGGCTGAATCATCCCAACAAGCAGTTGGTTTTGATGGTGCAACCGCCTTGGATTATAATCGTTTCCCGCCTTCAAAATTGAGCTCAAGTGATTATGATCCAGAAAATAGACAGATAATCTCTTCGGATCATGGCCGCTCTCAAGGACCAGGTGACATACTTCTTTTGCCTGTTAATCTGGGTAGTGAAAGTCACTTTGTAGATCCAACTACAGCGAATCCCACTGAAGTTGCAAAGGCTGGGAGAGACGTTTCTTTTGTGGAAAAGGAAAGAAACTTCTCAAATCATGATGGGTCAACTGTCATACAGGTGCCTGATGTGTTAAACATACCTCGGCATGAGGAAAATAGGGATGGTAATAGTAATGCTGGGCTGACATTTGCTCAGACTACCTATTCAAATGGCATGAAGCATTCTGAAGAACCTAGCAACAACCCGAAAGAAGGAGAGGGAATCTATTCTCTGATTCTCGGAGATCCAAACATGTCTCTTAGCCGTTTGAGTTTCGTTCCAGAACTCATTGCCTCTATTAAGAAGGCAGCACTGGAAGAGGCTGGAGAAGTGAAAGCTGTAATGGGGAAAACTTGTGACCCCTTGGAACAAAATTCAGGGCCTAGAGAAGCTGTTGTAGATTCTGAAGTCGTGGTGAGAGTTAATTGAGCTCTAACAGAATCTGTGGTAATTTCTCTTTATTTTTGTGCTATATAAATGTCTAATAATCTATTTTTCTTTAGAATGCTGATGAAGAATTGGAGCTGGATTCTGACAACGATAATATGAACATAATCGAGCCCACAAAAGCAGAAGCAGAAGCTATTGAAAGGGGATTACAGGTTCGTTGGAATTTCATTATGCTGCAATTCTTTCGAGTCATTCGTACTTGCGTCAAATCATCAACTGATTTGTTACATTGGATACTCTTAGGACTCTGAGCTATTAATTGACCTGAATGGTACTTCTCATGCATTTATTTTTGACTGTATGCTCATTTTATATGCAGACTATAAAAAATGATGATTTGGAAGAGATACGTGAACTAGGTTCGGGTACGTATGGAGCTGTTTTTCATGGAAAATGGAAAGGTTCTGATGTGGCTATAAAGAGGATAAAAGCCAGCTGCTTTACTGGGAAACCTTCTGAAAGGGAACGTCTGGTATCCTTCTCTCTCTGGAACCTTTTTTTTCTTTCAAAAAAGTATGGGAATGTTCGGTTTTTTATCATGTGTTCTTATGCTAAGACAAAACGAGAGTAAGCACTAAAATCTTTATTAGTACGAAGAAGTTGGTTCAGGATGCAAGGAATGAAACAGTTTTGTTCGCTTTTATGATCTAAACCTGTGCATACAGTTAATTTGTTTTGACATTGATGTTGCTCATTTGATGTTATTATATAATTGATATTGAACCATCTGATAGTCGTGCTCCGTTCTTGTGATCTAGATAGCAGATTTCTGGAAGGAGGCCTTAATCTTAAGTTCGCTGCACCACCCCAATGTCGTTGCTTTTTATGGTATAGTTCGTGATGGACCCGATGGATCTTTGGCTACTGTGACGGAATTTATGGTTAATGGATCTCTGAAGCAGTTTTTGCAAAAGAAGGACAGGTAGCAAGTTGGAGCCACGATTCTATTTCTTGAACATTGTAGCTTTATATTCAACTTGTTATTAACTGGAGTCCTTGCTTTTGACAGAACCATTGATCGCCGTAAGAGACTCATCATAGCCATGGATGCTGCTTTTGGGATGGAGTATTTACATGGAAAAAACATTGTCCATTTTGATTTGAAATGCGAAAACCTTCTAGTAAATATGAGAGATCCGCAGAGGCCAATTTGCAAGGCGAGTAACATAAACAAAGTTTGTCCAAAGATGAACATTTTGCTTTGTCGTCACCCTCGTATAAAGCTGACCATGTGTAACCTTTATGTTGGGCTATCTAAATCTCTAATATTTTCTCACAAAAAAAAGATGGTAGTTTCCCAAGTCGTCCATTTCAGTTTCTTTTAGAATCGGCGAGTGTGTTTTCTTGCCCCTTTTGGTAATAGCAGATGTTTTCGGTTTTTCCTTCAAATTTTCCTTTTGCATTTATCTCTATTCTCCGTGATTTTCATCCCGGATATATGGTTAAAGTGAGAGATCTTTTCTGGCATGCGCATAATTGGCATTTAATTTTATGTATGATGTCTTGTAGATTGGTGATTTGGGCCTGTCAAAGGTGAAACAACATACTTTAGTGTCCGGAGGTGTTCGAGGAACTTTGCCTTGGATGGCACCTGAGCTTCTTAGTGGAAAAAGCCACATGGTAACTGAAAAGGTATTCTCTTTCTACCAGCTTAGTGATATTCTTAAGATCCATTTCATTGCCATCTGATACTGAATGATATTCGAGTTTTACTTGGTGCAGATCGATGTCTATTCTTTTGCCGTCGTTATGTGGGAGTTGCTCACTGGGGAAGAACCTTATGCCGGTATGCATTGTGCATCCATAATTGGTGAGTACCAAATTTCCGATTATGAAATACCGAGATGCTTGTCTGCAGTCGCATGTTCTTGGCATAGAAGAAAAAGTGACAACGGTAGGCTGCATTTAGCTTGGCCTTCCCAGAAAGTTTCCCGATGGCCTGTTTGACCTACCTTCTCTTTGTGTAATAATTATACCCTGAAATCTCGTTTCTTCTCCAAAAGTAGTTCTTCAAGTTTTCTTATGAACTAAAGTGAAAAAATAGAGGTAGTTGGCTTAATCAGCATCTAGCGAACACTTCCGGAAAATGTCTTCAAACTCCATGGAGTTGTACTTATTTCTTCAGGCCGACACTTGGATTGTTTGCTGAATTTCCTAGGTTTCGAACTAGATTTGGTAGTTACTGGTCTACTTGTCATTGCGTCTTCGCCTTGCAGGAGGTATTGTGAACAACACACTGCGCCCGCAAAGTCCGACATGGTGTGATCCAGAATGGAAGGCGCTGATGGAAAGTTGTTGGTCCTCTGATCCAGCAGAGAGACCATCCTTTTCGGAAATCTCACGAAAGCTGAGGAATATGGCCGCTGCGATTAATGTGAAATGATATGTGCTCCTCCAATAAAAGAGGCAAAGATCTAGAAAGATGGTCCAGGAAAGTGTTTCTCACGTCCCAACTTATTGTCATTTACTAGTTCTGGAATACATGCAGGCTAATTATTTTACGGACCCTGCGTAAGTTTGATTGTGCATTTTAACCTCGCAAAACACAACGAAGCTACCTAATTGAGGAAGGGCCATGGATGCACAATTAGAATGTGAGTTATACGATGCCCCGGACCCGAGTTAATCACTTGCATCTCCGATTATGTTTCTGGTGAGTTCTTAACCATCTTATACTCTTCTACTTTGTTGCAGATTTTTTTCGTTTTTTCGACCCGCGACAACGACGACGAGGATCATCGCCAAATCCTCAACAGCCTATTCCATTTTCTTCATTTTTTTCTCGGACTTGGAATAGCTTCATGTGGAGGGTGTACATAGATAGATGGTAATAATACTAGCCTTCCTACCTATATGTTAGGAGAATGGTAAATTTTGTTCATTTTTCTTTGGACTTCGAGATACAACGAACGCACTATGTAAACTAATGCAACCAGGAGCCTTATACAAATATTTTTTTCTCGAACTTTTGTCAATTCATATTCGTATTATATCATCCGGGCAAATGTTCTTTGGCACCAATGTTTGTGAGAATTCTGATCTAAGGCATGTTTGGTATTGGATTGGGGATAGTGTGTAGCTGATACCATGCTGTTAATGATTAAATCAGTAGCTAATTAAAAAGGATCCATTAATTTGTATTATTATACTTTCTTAGAAGCCTAGTATTTTGAGATAATATAAGGAGGTATAAATTATTTTTGAAAATTTTGATTGCTCGGAGTTTACTTGTTAAGTTGTATATTTTTTTTGTTGGAAGTCATTAATTACTTGGTTGAATCGCGGTGTATATCAATGGAATGTTTTCTGATGTTTGGATGAAATAAAATAAAATATATTATTGGGACATGTATAAATATGTTATTACTGTACATTTTCCCACTCAAATGCTGGAGAGAAAAGGAAATGTGAAAAAGGTGGGAAAATTAAAAAAAAAAGGATGGAACAAGAATTTTATTTGGTTGACATGAATTTAATTTCCTTATTTAGTGTGTGCTAATCATTGGTCAAAGGGGTGTAGTGATGGATTTCTAAAGCTTACCAAATCCTATATACCCAGGGGTCAATTTATGTGACAACAGCACCACATGACATATTATGTGGTCCTCTTTTGTTTTCCAGAAAAATCAATTTTGTTATGTTTTTTCTCGAAGGGAATTTAATCTCTCTGAAGTTGGAAAATTGCATCTGTTTTGGTGGCTGCAAGGGGCCGGATGTAATCTGGGTACTTTTTGGTAGAAATGGTGAGATAAAATCCCTATATAACGACGAAAAAAATAATATAAATACAGCAAGGAGTTATCTTAACCATAATCCGAACTCCTATCAAGATGGTCGTGCAATACCTCATCCTGATAATTGCTACTACTACTACTGGTCTCAGAAAAGGGATCCCTCTCTCGAAGTTGTGGCTGCCGATTTTAGTAAAACCTTCCTGTTGTAAAAATCGAGTGGAAAAATTCGCATGAAGGAAAGAGCACATCGGCAAGGTTAGAATGACCCGCCTTGATGTTGAAACCTTGGTTGCAGTAAAACCCGCCTGCTGGGTATCTATATAAGTTAACATTTAGCACTTTGGAAGTAACCGAGCACATAGATCAATTAGCGCCTGGATCAACTTGTAACTAGTTGTTACAACAAAAAATTCCAAAAAAATAATGAGTTTATTGTCTTTTAATTTTACATGATTTAAATTTGAATTAATCGATGTCATAAACTCGAGTGTTTGGAAAAAATAACTTAAGGAAAAAAATCAGATTACCTAAAACGCGGTTAGGACGTTGACTTTTGGGCGGGAAGTCAAGGCGCCATGACGTGTGCGCAGCATGACCATAGGCCATTTTCCAGCATCATCTAGATACCGACGTTCCATTTTGTTTTTCAGTGAAGATATTCTTCCTCTTATTGGTTAATTTTTTACACTTTTGTCAAAAATTGAATCTAAAAATATATTGTAAAAAAATATAGCAATGAAGATAGTACTTTACTCAACCTCATATTACGGAAAATTAACAACAAACAATAAATTAAACGAGATTTTGACCAATTCGAAATTAATTTAGTTGAATCTTATTTTGAATTTAGTTGAATCTGTATTAGATGTCTTAAGGAAAAGGATCATGAAGAACAAGATTCATTCTGGTGGTGGTTTACGCACGACACGCCGATGGAGTCAATTTCTTGGACCCTAATTAGAGTCATGGGGTTGTTAATTACATAGGTAACAACGATATAATATTAATATATTAGATATAGTACGTAGCAAATCAAAGGGTTGACAGGTGTGGGTAGCTGGAAGGAGATGTACGATGGAGTGAATTTTGTTAATCATTTGGTCGAACACTAACGAGTTGATTTTATTTAACAGTGATTCTCGTAATGTTATTTTCCTATTTATAGGTTTTTAATTCAAAATTTTTTCAAGAAAATTTAAGTTCATTAGACAGATTATCATAGAATATAATAACATTTGGCTCTATTAAATAATGAGTTAATAAATACATGATAGCTGTTGTTAAGAAGGTCGCTATTCTTTTCAAAGGAAACTCTTATATCAAGTAATCACCGTTTTGTTAAAATTTAAACTCTATATCTCCGTTAAATGGTAATTATTTTCATTGTCATCATAAAGTTGCATGGAAAATATTTTATAGGTATTGAAGTTTGTATAAAGTCTACGACGTTATCGTCAACCGTTATGACGACACGAGAGGATTAGAAAATAAGCAAAAAAATTATTGGTGCCTTCCTCGCAATTTCATAGTCATCGTTTATTCTACGACAGGGACGAGAGAACACTACATAGATCAGCATACTGAGAGCCTTGATACAAGAGACGTACCACTGTTTGTGCATTTTATTTTAATTATTTCTAAATTGTATATATTTTTGATTTATTTATTTCCTCGTTGAAAATGTAAAAGTGAATATTAAAAAAAAACTCAAACTAGTTGATATTTTTAAAAGTGATTATTCTAAAAATATCAAAGGGAGTTTCTGTCAAGGACACAATATAAATCGACCTAATTTCAGGGTTTTGCTTCCCGTTTCCAGAGCTATATCTCCTTGACCCTAAAAGATATATAGCTTAACAGAACCATAACGATGACAACAAAAAGTCAAACGCAAGTTGAAACGAGCTATTTTTTTTAATTTTTCGTTTTTAGAATTGAGCACTTACAAATAATGATATTTTTTATAATGTTTGAATATAAGATATTTTAAGAAAATACAAGTTACCTGGACCTACTTCTATATGTTTTTTATACGTACTATTTGCTATATATAAACGAACTATACTCTAGTTGCAAGTTTTAAGCTGAAAGTCTCAAGTTACGTACATTTTTATAACCTTCAACAATGAATTTGGAAACTAATGGAAGCTGGTCCAAACACTAAGGAAATTGGGTTCTTAAAATTTAAATTTTACCGATGTAAGAGATACCATTTAGAGAACCACACCCTCGACTCTGAATGTAGATTTAAAAAATAATGAACTTGGAAGCAATTATTATTCCCTTGTATTAATACATTTGGTAAGAGAGCTTATCTTCTTATCTAGGGGCCAACCTCACCGGCTCTCACTAAAAAGGGGTCTTAATAGATTAGGGTCTTAGTGATGATGAAATGTTGTCAATGAATCAGATTCCAGGACCTAGACAAGGACAAGGGGAAGCATGTTTCCTTCTTCTTCACAAAGATATGAGAGTCCATTTGGTGATTTTGACTGTTTTCTGCTTGGTCTATGTGGGGAACTTCTGGTTCCTGAGCCTCTTTTTCTTTTCTGTAATTAAAGTATTCTCATCAGAGAGTATATTAAAATGGAAATCACAGGTCAATTAGTGGCACTTCTTGTTAAAGGTATCAGATATACATTAATTATTAGATCAAAAAGACTTTTGTGATTATAAAAAAGCTGGTAAGTAATCAAGATCACAGAATGATGAGTGATTGAGCAACCTAAACTGGACCCTTTTTTGAAGCTTTTATTTTCTTTGAGGGCGTGATATTTTTTATTTTATTTTGGTTGATATTATCTAGTATTCGGATTTTCATTGGGCCGACTAATTTATGTTTAAGCCGGGTAAAATATTTGAGATGTCATGTTATGACATTCATTTACTAAGGCTAAAATGACAATGTTTTGATCAATCGTACTTTTTTAGACAACACAAAAGCTAAAACAACGTCAAATTGATGCTGATTTTCTTGAGTTTTGACTTATTTATTTTTTCCGATCAAGACGACATCTTTTTAGATCCAATTAGTTCAGTAAATAGACGCGAATAGCCAACTGGTAATTTTTTTATTTTATCCCTAAAATATTAATAATTTTTTAAAGACATTCGATCTAGAAAATTTTATTAATAAATATTTAAATCAAAGGGTCGACAACGAAAAATAACGAAACCAATTTTTTCGACAGAAAAACGTGATTTTCTTTCCCTAAATTATTTTCCACCTATTCTCAACCCTCTCTTCCGAACAACCGGTTAATTTCCGGCCACTTGACGGAAAAATAAAATCAGATCACCACTTGATAGGGAGTTACGGAATTTCCTTCGGCATTTTTTTTCACCAGCAGAACTTGTCCATGTAGGTTCAATACCAATCCGACTTGGAGCCGACGAACCAAGGGATATATGAAAAGGTGCTCCCAGTTTCAATATAATTTTTTTTATCAGCGGATATTGCCAAAAATACATGTTTGAATAGAATAAAATATTTAAAAATTGAAAAAAATTTCAACAAATATTTTACACTAATATACTTTGTTATCCAGAATATTTCCGTGTCATTTGATAATCCTCAGAAATTTCCGTGTCTGAATCTGAGGAAATAATACCAACCTCCAACATTTTTTCCGAATTACCTGTAGTGTAGCAATGGAAATCGAGTTAATTAGGGTATGGATTGGGCACGGAATGCTCAGATTCCGAACCGTTCGGAATGAAGACACGCGGAGATTTTTTTGCAAACGCGCTAAA
Source organism: Hypericum androsaemum (assembly GCA_963995505.1). Lineage (NCBI taxonomy): Eukaryota > Viridiplantae > Streptophyta > Magnoliopsida > Malpighiales > Hypericaceae > Hypericum > Hypericum androsaemum. Next base: position 3,057,202 of record OZ023190.1, on the reverse strand, counting down.
ATACGGGGACCAAAATAAAAAAAGCCACGCACAAATGCAGGCCGGATACAAATGCCATTATCACATGACTGCGCATGCCAGTATCACATAACTGCGCATGCCAGTATCACATAACTGTGCGTGCCAGTGTGACATTTTTGCAAAAATGCTAAAATATGGGGGACCAAAATGAAAAAAACCACACGCGCCATTATCATCAACGGGGACTTGCCACTGTCACAAATACACATGCCATTATCACATAACTGCGCTTGCCATTATCACATAACTGTGCTTGCCATTATCACATAACTGCGCTTGCCACTGCGGTCCCCCTTCACTCCAAACCGTACGGAATCGATTCCTGCACTCCGTACTCAATCCACTCCCGAGTTAATTAATCAAAATTTAATTAAAATAAACCTTAAATAACGACTGTAATTTTTTTTTCATTTTCAACAATCTAGAAACATAACCAAAAATCAGTCGGATCAATCGGTGCACAAGTCGATTTACTTTTAACCAACAGATGTCCAATTCGATTCCTAAAAAAAACACATCGATGAACAAAAATTTGATCCTAGTTGGTCGGCTCCCAAACACTACTAAACAATAGCATAAAAGTATCAATTACCAACAAATCAAATCCATGTTTGATCCCATACAATTACTCACCTGCAACGTTTGGCAACATATGGCTAATTCAAATACTAAAATATTAACGTTTCAAAAGCGAGACACTTAAAACAATCGTCGAGAAGAAAATTCGTAGTGTACTTTCTCTAATTGGCTGGCAAGATTATTAAATTAATGGACCAACGAACTAATCCAAAAGGGTAAGGGAGAGAGAAGATAAACCCTAGGAGGAGAGAAAAAGAGAAGTAGGGTTGAATTTTGTGGGGGGAAGGAGAAGGTGAAGGTGGAAGACTTTTTGTCTTCACAAGTATCAAATCATGAACTATTCTCACCTATAAATAATTGCTCATCCTTCCCCAACTTTGCACCATCAGAATTAAGCAAGCAACCAAGACGAACACGGAGAAGAAGAAGAGGAAGACGACGAAGAAGAAGAAGATCTCGTCGGCCAGAGAGAGTTGAGAGAGGAGATGGGTCGAGCTCCGTGCTGTGACAAGGCGAATGTCAAGAGGGGACCATGGTCACCTGAAGAGGATGCAAAGCTCAAGGCTTATATCGACGAGCATGGAACCGGAGGCAACTGGATTGCCCTCCCTCAGAAAGTCGGTAATATATATAACCCGATCCTGAAGTACAATCTCAAATCTACACGCCGCGATTTGAACGATGCATCGAGGGCTTTGTTGCGACCATTTTGATATATTAAAAAAAACCCTAGAATGCATGAATTCAATTATTTTTAAAGGTAGAATTTTTATTACTTATTAATATATAAATGGATTGGTCGAACATATCCATAAGGTAAGTACGGGGTTGCGGTTGCAGCCTAGTTAATGAACTCAAATCATTCATCGATCTCTTTTTGTGATCCTTGACATGTAGGGCTCAGGAGATGTGGCAAGAGCTGTCGGCTGAGGTGGTTGAATTACTTGAGACCCAACATCAAGCATGGCGGCTTCTCTGAGGAAGAAGACAATATCATTTGCAGCCTCTACATAAGTATTGGTAGCAGGTATTTGTCTTGTCTTTTTCCTCTTTGTCTTCTTCACCTAGTTGTTCTTTCCCTGGTTGATAAGGATTCAGATCTTGGTTGGGGTTATTGTTTTTGTTCAAACCATTTGGTACACAAACATCTATTGAACTGTCTGATACGGGTTCGAGCCAGTAGGTCCTTATAAAAGTAGATCTCTCGGTATTACCGTAGACACTCTTTTCCTAGTGCACTTTTTGCCTAATGAATTTTTGTTCAAACCACTCATTACACAGACATCTTTTAAACTAACTAATTCGGTTCAAGCAATTTATAATGTAACAACTACGTTGATGTCTGTACGTAGGTGGTCGATCATTGCAGCCCAGTTGCCCGGAAGAACAGACAACGACATCAAGAACTACTGGAACACTCGACTGAAGAAGAAGCTACTCGGAAGACGCAAACAATCAACCCTCAACAAGAGCTCAAGTGGTTCTAATGGCGTTGAAGACAGTTCCTCCTCTTCGCACGCGTTAAGCAACTCGGCCCTCGAGCGACTTCAGCTCCACATGCAACTCCAAAGCCTTCAAGACCCTTTCTCCACCTACAACAACCCTACCCTCTGGCCTAAGCTGCATCCTTTCCAAGAGAAGCTCCTCCTCCAATCCTTGAGTGAGAGCTCCAACAATGTAATGAACAATCCCGCGCTTCTCCACAATGGTCTCCCTGCTGGTACTTTCCAGCAGGGAAACCTCTCCGCGGATAAGCAAGACATCCTCATACTCGAGAACTCGGAGGTAGACCTTTCGGAGAACGCTTCAATGGCTAATGGATTGAAGCAACGTGATGCAAGTACATCGGCCGCGGCGGGTTTCCAGCCGGAGCTCGACCCGGAATTCGATTGCTTCAAACAGATGAGTGATGCCAAGGACAGCTTAGTCTGGTGGTCCAATGAGTTGGAGACCAAGTCATCGTCTTCTAGTTCTTGGGATTATGAACTAGGTTATAATATGTAATTGTCTGAAATTAGTCCAAAGTAATTGTTGTAAGCTTGTCTTTGTATTTTTTTTTTGTAATTGGTCATAAGATTGTGAAGAGAAGAACAAGGGAGAGAGGTGACAAGGTTGTAGGGTTTTGTAAATTTGGGTGAATAAATTGTTTTAATGGTCGTTCTATTACATATCCAGTACTATGAGAAGTTATTTTAGTGATAATATTTTTTATATTTGAACCCCAAATTTTTTTAATGGAATATAAGTTCTTGGACCAATTGAGACATGGAGTAAAAGGGTTTTTGAGCCGTAATGGTTAGTTCGCATTTAAGAATCGTAATTGTCAGTCCTAAAAAACGATGTTACATTTTTTTGAAAATTTTCTTCGTAGTTTTCAATTTGTTGTAATTTTTCTTCAATTATCCAATAAACCACCCTTGATTAGATGATAATTTTGATAAATTGTATCGTCATTACCATAATCTTTTGTTTATTATTATTACAGATTTCAAAAAAAAATTGTTATCCTAAGTGAATTCTTCCGATAAATCTCATTTTAAGTATACGTAAATTTTCTTATGTGCTTCCTTTAATTTTGTTCAATTTTGACAAATTTTTCAGAAAGTAAAAAATGATGCCTTACTTTTTCTATTAAATAACGAAAGAGAATTAAGCTACAAAAATTTAATGAAGTTGAATGGAGACTACCAATTTTTCTAGCCACAAAAGAACTGAATCTTCTAATTTTTGAAATATTATTTACCAAAATATAAAGTTCAATCATTTTTTTAAAATGACTTATTCATCTGCTTAAGACAATACAAATATTCTGAACATTCCAAAATTTTTGAACACATATATTTAATTTTATATAATTTGGAAATATAGAATACTAAAAAATCAATATACTCTGAAAAACTATATATCACCTAAAGGATAGTCAAAGACTCAAAATGCATCACATATAAAATGCGGGCCACGCGCACTTGGTTTCCCCCTATGTACTTAATTAATTCAAAAGTATAAGAATTAGATTTTCTAAATATATTTTTTGAAAAATAAATTTTTATACCATATTAGGATTTAAACCTTAGATGAATCCTATAAGTCCTAGAAATAGTACACTCTTTGTACACCTAGGCTAAATTATACTTTAGGCTTTTCGAAATTTGTTACGAATAAAAATACATAATTTCACTGTTGAATCTCGACATACATTAAAAGAAGAAAAAAAACTCATAGGTCCCTAAAGTTTGATATAATGTAGTGAGAAGTCTGTTTCATAATTTTTTAATCGCTGAGTTTTGAGAAATTGAAGTGATTCATTCCTATGTCTATTTTTGTCAATAATTTTAGTGGGATGCCAAAAATGCCCTTCTCTTCAACCTAAAGCTATCATTTTATTATTTTCTATAAATAACTCACTAAGAAAATTTGTCAAACACAACAAGTAATTAACTAAGAAAATTTGTTAAATACAACAAATAATCTACCCACTCAACCCAATCTGAAATAGATGTCAAAATTAATTTGTTACAAGTTTATGTATAGAAACACAACTTGTTCCGCTGTTCGGACATCCTCTTACACGCATAGCGTTACGAAAAAAAAAACAGCAGCAAGAGTTGAGATTTTAAATCAGCTTCCCAAGCACAGGAATTTGCTAGAGATATAAGTCTTCTCCTTGGTTTTCTCTTGCTTTCAAACAAATGAGGCTCACTTGCTCGTCACTTCCTCCATAATTTGAAGTCCACAGGACATCATCCTCCCTTACTCTAGCAGCAGCTTTTGTAACGAACATGAGTTGGACAAAAAAGCAAACCCTTAAAAATATGGGTTGTACCAGTCGGGGTCGCGGATTGAGGAGGTTTTTTAAGGATATGAATGAGCTTGGTATACAGCGTGGGTTGAGAAGGAATGTGAGTGCATCTTGATGGCTGTGGTGAGTGATCGGTGAATGAAGGGAAGGGCAATTTTGGCATTTCTCTAAAATTATTGACCAAAGATGGAGATAGGAACTGATCAATTCGATTTCTTAAAATTTAAGGATTAAAAAATATTAAGTGGACCTCTTAATATATTATATCTAGTGATCTTTGAGTTTTTTCTCCTTAAAAAAAACTATTCAAATGTTTTATTGGGTGGAGAACATATATAGACTTTATTTTTTGTTGAAGAGAACATATATACAATGGAAAATTGTCCTGAGGTTCTTCGTATTTAGTAAAATTATCAATACAATCTTATCTATTTGAAGAAAATGAGAGGACGGAGAGGGGATGGTTTTTTTTAAGGGCAAATTATCCTCAGGTCCTGAGAGTATGGTCTCTCTACTCCTCGGATCCTTGGATTTCTAAAATCTATTTTTCCGTCTCCCGTTTTTAGTTTTAAATACTCTCGGATCCCTCGCTGACGTCATTCATTTTTTTTGTCATAGAAATGACCAAAATGACCTTATACAAAAAACAAAAAATTGACATTCTTCAACCTATTGAACACCAAGAGCACCAACTAAGAACAAGATCAAATTAACAAAAACCCAACAAAAATACCAAGAAGATGCATACTAAATAACATCAAAAATCTGTACAATAAATAAGAACATCAAACTAAATAACTAAAATCAAGAATCCTAAATAACCACGATCCCTAAATTTAAAAAGAGTTTTCTTAATTCCTTAACCATTCAACGACAACCACCCTCTCTCTCGAAGGTCAATTCAACTGGGCAATGGCCACCAACTGGTTCAATCGAACTCATCATCTTCAATCGGGCAACATGATGGGCCTCGGACGAGGACGAACCCAGAAAATCAAAGAGAAAAAAAATAAAGGTGGAATTTTTATAGTTTTTTGGTTTCCTGAGGGAATGAAATCTTCCTCCGGATGCCGTCGTTAGCAAGCTTCCTCTCGAACTCCACCAGGCTACAGCCATGGACGCTGGTAAAGAGATCTAGGGCCAGAAGGAGGAGGCGAGGGGGTGAACGTCGGCGGCCAAACCCCCACCGACGCACCGGCGGTAGTGTCTTTGCGATTCTTGGGAGGGGAAGAGATTGGAAACGAACATGGTGAGTTCACCACCTCGCCCCAACCACCTTCTCCTTTATCCTCTCCAGAATTGACTCCTCCTCGGCCATTGTCGTCAAAATTCCAAACCCTAACCTCTCAAAATCCCCCAACGACCGCGTATCTTTGGCGGGCCTGGGACGAGGACGAGCAACACAGCGGGCTTGTTCGTTGTGTCAGAAATGGGATGGAACCAGCAGAAGAGGAAACTGGGTCGAAGTCGATTCAATAGGTTGAATTTTGATAATTTCATCTTGTTCTTGGTTGGTGTTGAATATGTTAAAATGGTAATTTTTTTTTATTTAAAGATATTTTGGTAATTTTACCTTCATGCGGAATTATTTTCAAATGCGAGTTTCGAATTCCATACCAAATACAAGACACAATATCTAACTAAATTTGCACATAATTAAATTCGGTATTTTTTATATATAAGTAAATTGTATTAAGAAAAGAGGTATTTACAAGGATCCTATAAGATGTCTACAATACAGTAGAACCCACAGACAAAATGGACCTCAAAAGAAGGCCCCTGCATACAAAGGAAGCATCTACCCAAAACCGTTGGAATACAAGAAGAGTTCCAAGTCTTGGTGACCAAACTGCGCAGAGATGTTATAGAACCCACAGACAAAGAGGTATTAAATTCGGTATTTGGGCACGCTATTCGAAAAAATTTATGTTGGTCACTTATGCCAAGTGGATTTGTGAATTATCTAATTAATTAGATTAATTAAATAAAATGGATAAATAATTATGAAAATTATTATTGTGTCAAATGTCGATAAAACTATTTCTTCTTTTTAAAGGTATAATTTTTACTCCTAAAAAAAATTCTCAAAAGGGTACATCATCTGTACCAAAATACATCACTTGATATACTTTTTGTTTTTAGGACAAAACACATTCATGTGCTAGTATGTTAAGTATAACACATCCAAATTACGAGGATGAGTGACAACCCAGTTAAGAGGAAGAAGATCTAATATGGCATGCTTACAAATCCAATCAACTAACTGATTATGTAGTCGACTAATAAGCAGAAGATTACAAAGGGGGAAGCTCCGAAAGATCATGTCTAATATGAGAAACAAGCGGTTCCAAATACCAATCCATAGTGGGAAATGGATCAGTAAGAAGAAGGTGTGCCAACTTGCAGTAAGTTTCGACAACGGTATTTTTTTCAAAATAGAATAATTTTATTTAGGTAATAGTTTTTTCGCGTTAGAATTGGGCCTTTTGGTTGCGTTGGGATTTTTGGACTTTGTACATAGATAGTTCTTATCATAGGTTTATAATAGGTGTCTATCTAGTATATCAATGTTCACTGCTCATGTTCTCACTCATAACTTTGTTCTCCGTTTGTTTTGTGGACAAAAAATATTAGATAAACCATCAGAAAATTTAATTGCATATAGTTTATTTCAATAGTTGGCGTCCCATTGCAGATGATCATGAATAGACATGGACTTCAGAAGATAGTGAAATATTAAGCTCTTTAAGTAAGTGCCATAAATTATTTTCAAGGACAAAATACTCAAAACCACAGTAAAATTTTGAGCAAATTAGACGAATTCCACACTGACGAAAGCTAATAGCTGAAGTAATCTGCTAACATTTAACAGTAAAGATCGGTTTCGAACCTCACAAAAAGAAAGGGGAATTGTGCAACCCACATTTTGAGTTTCACTTATTGAGACAAACAAACCTGACAACCTCTGTCCGATTACTCAATCGGAGTCGTAATATCCATCAGTGTCGTACGGTGGATCAGTATTGTAATCTGCATCAGACATGTACCCTGTATCAGAAAAGTAGTCTTTGGATGATTTCAACGGAAGGCGAGCTTTTGAATCGCGATTCCCCCAGTTGACTGAGTGCCACCAGTCTTCCGGACAAGCGGCCACTAGCTCGAGCGAAGGTATGGGCAGATGTATAGGAATGTTGAGCAATTTCTCGCAGCAGATCACGCGTATCTTCTGCAGAGATGCACAGATCATTGTTCCGGAACTGATTCTTTGTAATGCCGGTAAATCCATCAACTCTAGAATCTTGAGCTTCGGAAGGTTGAGCGCGCTCTTGTTGTCTTCGTCCTCAAATATCACTTGCACTGCAACACAATTTTTCACATTGAGCTGCTCGAGTTTCTGAAAATTTGCTAGCAGATTCGGAGGAAACAACGTCACGATCTTCGGGCAGTGACCGATGCTTAGCCTCCGAAGCTGGGAGAAAACACCAGGGAAAAAATCCACATTCCCATTACCACCAAATAGATTGAGCAAGCCATTCAATGAGCGTAGTTCAAGAACCTGGAGGCTTTCGAGTGGAATACCACTAGAAGAAGAAGGCAAAGAACACAGATACTCTAGGCCGCGGCACCATCGGATTGCTAGGCATCTCAATCCAGCTCCTCCACTCTGCAGCACTAAGCTCTTCCCAACGGGGAACTCGTCCTTAATAACCAAACTTTGGATATTTTCCGGAAGAAATATCGGTCGGAGATCATCATCTTCTCCTCCGACCCTACCACCAACAAGTTTTACCACTTTCTCATACACTAAACCAAGCTTAGAATATACTCTGGAGACATCATTGAAAGCTATTTTGCCCGAATCTCCAATATAAAGAGAGAATCGATCCAATCGCTGCCTTTTAGCGTCATTGATCACATGAGTCAACTGATTTAAGCTGCCATGAAAATTGAAGCCACATATTAGTGTTTCCAATTTCTTTAATGCTTCCAAGTCCTCCAATCTGATGCACGCATTAACCATGAGAAACTGCAGATGAGGAAGACTGGTTAATAAACCATCCGGTAACTCGCGATTTCGAATTTGTGTTGCTATGAGATTAAGATAATTAAGACCACTTAGCAATTCCAATCCCCGGGGGACTTGTTCAATGCCACAACCGCGCATATTCAACTTCTTCAACGCCACAAGCTTCGATACTGGTGGCACATACTTCAATTCTCGGCACCAACAGACAATCAGCGAAGTAAGGTTGACCAACTCGCACACGGAATACGGCAACCTCACAATCTGTGTACCAGTAAGATCAAGAACTTTGAGCCCGGAAAGACATTGGAAGAAACAATCTGCAACCGATTCAAGGTACTTGTTACCACGCAAGTAGAGTGATGAGAGTCGTGGACATTTTGGTGGGTTGCGCGGATCAATCCTCGCGATGCTCGTATCGACTAAGAATACTTCCTTCAGATCACTGGTCCATTTCTCATTTTCAGGAAGATGTTTCAGCTCCTTATTGTTAGCCTCAATTATGACATCGCCGCCGCTTTCTTTCTTAGTTAAGATAGCCATAACCCTCACTAGCCCGTGAATTTCCATACACGGCATCATGAACGACAACAAGCCAGCATCTTCAAGTAGATTAAGTGAGTGGTGGATCGAGTCGAATTCTATCCGCCTGCTCTCGAGTTCTTCCGTCAGTCCGTTGGCAACCAGACTGCATACCAAATCTTCTTTATTGCTAAAATCATCGTGACAATGTAGATTGTTACCTGCCTGCAATAGTGCACATAGCATAAACACTTGTTTCAAAGTTGTATTATGCAGGGCATCGTAACTTAGCTTCAATGAATCGAATAGCTCGTTTATCTGCTTCCTTGGCGCGGTAATTGAACAACCTTCCAATTCTTGTGATAAGATTCTCCATTCTATGAGGTGAACCTCACCTCTCATACAATTTGCAATTGTTACTATTGCAAGTGGAAGTCCTTCACATTTTGCCACAACAGACTTTGCAACCTCTTCAACTTGAGCAGAAAGTGTTGTTGTTGTTGCTCCATCCCCAAGAGTAGCAGCCAAGAACATATTCCAACTTTCCTCCTTTGATAGGGTAGACAGCTTGATAATTTGTTGGCACCCAGTCCGTCGGCAAACACTCGAGATACGAGATGTGACAACCAACTTGCAAGCATTGGGACCAACGGGAACTCCTACGCGTCCAAGATCAACAAACTCCCAAAGATCATCCAAGACGAGGACCGATTTCTTCTTCTCTAGCAACGCCTGTCGCAGTCTTGCCGCATTTGCATCCTCCTCGGCAAAACTTGGCAAACTCAAACCCGCAGCTACTGCAATGGCATTCTGCAGCTTTCTGATGCTGCAATCCCTTGGCACGCGGACCCAGATAACATGCTGGAATGGATTAGCAACACTTAGAAGGATGTTGTTGATATGTTTGGCCAATGCGGTTTTTCCTATGCCTCCCATGCCACAAACACCAACTCCCCGGACATTATCATCCATCAGCCAACCCCATACATTATGCCAATTCTTTTGAAATGCACAACCCACCAACTTTGTTCTTGTCGCCAATTTAACGCCTCCTGTTGTACTTTCTCCAAGTCGACGTGGTGGTTCCGAGCGCGAACTCTCACCTGCATCGCTTATGATTTTGCGCCTTTTATTGATTTCCTCCAACTCCATTGTCACCTCGTGGGGTACCTTGTCACAAAGAATTAATTCCTGGTTTGGGATCCGGAGAAGGTGGCTCCTGATATTTGAAGTCCTCCTACCCCCAAGGAGACGGTGACAGTACTTGCATTTCACCTTCCCGATCCCGGTTATTTTCACCACATGACTCCAGATGTATTCACGGTCATCCTTCCGCTTCCCCATCTCTATTTTAAAAAAAAAGAAATGATCAACAGGATAAAAGAAATCACATAATCTCCTTCTCACTACTACAAGAATCCAAACCTAGGAAATTATAACCCTCATTTTTTTCCAACCAAAAATAATTACATGTCGGGTTTCCAAAACAGTTTTTACATGATAAGGTAGGATAGTAACTACGGTAAACTTTAAGAAGATTTAAAGCGTAAAAAAAACAGTTACCGTAACACCGAGATTGCCCATTAGGACTCGTCCGACATTGTATCTTGCGTACGTTTGTGAAGTACCTGGCCCTTGAAGTCGCAGATCAGCGAAATCCTATTGATGGTTGCCGAGCCACTGCCGGAGATCCAAAAGGGTAGAACAGATTCCGATATTTATTTACTTGCGTCCATCTCTTTTCATCAGATTAAACCGACGGTAGAAGATGTTGGGCGTTGAACGTTTCAAAACGTGTATAACTTAATTGCATTTTTTTAGGAAACAATATTTTTTAAGGAGTTTTTTTTAATGGAAAATTGGGGAAAGGATGTGATAAGGAATCAAATCTGTTCATGGTATCTGTCGGGGCGTCGCTCGTGGAGATTCCTCGTACCGGGAAAGAAATAGCTACGTTCGAGACTTGAAAATACCATATTGCCAATTGCCACCTTAAGATTTCGGAGATTCGATGGGGGCAAAATGGGTTGGGCTGGTCAGCGGTCAGCGGTCAGCGGGCTTGTCAACGCGGAGGCCGATTAGAGTATAAACAGGCCTGTTGGGTCTCACTGGGCTGGGATCTACTATTAAGTAAATTGGGAATTCGGTCCCTTATGGTTCACACTTTTTCCCTAGTAAGTCCAGGGCTGTTGCCCAGCCATGTTGATTTGGCATGTCATATTTACGGATTGCATGACATACTGTCCCTGCCTTTTTTATCCACGCAAATGATGACATGGTAAGTCATAAAATTTCAAAATGGTACCAAATTTGTGTATATTTTTCAAAATCATCCCCTCCTTCATTTGCAAAATAAATTTGCATTATTGCACTAAATTCCCTAATCCAGCGGGAAAAAACCATCATATAACTCTAAATAGAAAGATGACAAATTAAAACGTGAAATAACCTCAGGCAAATCAGAGAGCGCAAAGAGGCAAAGCCTAGCGGGGGCCACATTGGAAGAATAGATCGCAGAGTTGACGCCGCCGTCCCGCATCGTGGCTCCAAATGGTGGCGGATGGCCCTCGAAGACCGAAAACCTTCTTACCAGGGGCTTCTTGACCACCACGCTCGTATCTGCCTCTGTCGCCTTCGCAATAACCACACTGGGCGACCAGTCGCTCCCGAGGGAAATCACCGGTCGGGAATTGATCTACAATGTGTGGTTTTCGATCGGGATTTGGGCACCGTTGTTTGTTTATACCGGTAAACTACTAGTAAATCCTCGTATATTATACTCAAAGATTATGTAATTGAAACATGTATTTTTTTATCTTAACTTTTTGTTATTCATAATTATATTATCGTGTCTTATTTAGTTGTTTTCAAAATTTACTTAAGTAAATTTAACTATACACAAATTTGAAAAATATTGAAGTTAAGTCCGGAGAGGGAGGGGGAGAGGGAGGGAGGGAGGGGAAGAAGGGTCGATTTTGAAAGATATACATAAATTTGACACCATTTTAAAATTTTATGACTTCACATGTCATCATTTTGCATTGATAAAAAATGTTGAGATGGTACGTTATGCAATCCGTAAATATATCATGGCAAATCTAAATGGCTGGACAGCTGCTCTGAACTTGTTCGAAAAAAAGTGTGTAAATAATCGAAGATCGAATTCCCAATTTAAAACTATATAGACTAAATCCTTAAAAAAATGAAAAATTATAGAGTACTAACATGAACTTTTCTCTTAAATATTTACAAAGATATATTCGTTATGAACTAGTTGATAAAGAGGACAAATTTCATATAAATTTTCATTTCAAACATTGGAGAGGGTTCTTCTCCTCAACATGAAATATAATTAATATATTCTAGACCACTGCTCCCTAAACAAACCCCTAACCGCCAACTCCCCCACCGCTTCTCTTTTGGTCGTCCATCTCGAGGCCTACAAACTTTCCGGCGAGGTCGCCGTTCCTCTCCTGGCCTCGTTTTATCAGGAAATCTCTCATTCTCCTGCCCGCATTCACCCAGTAGAGAAGACCACGTGGCTGCTATTTGAAGCTATAACGCTCCGCCGCCGTTTCGCGAGCACTTAGGGTTGCGGTTACCGGGGTTCCTCCTAGCTTACGCCCTAAACCCTCGCCGATTGACATTTCAGGGAGCCATGAGCTTCGTGGCAGATTCGCCGGTCCACTCGTCTTCCAGCAGCGACGACTTCGCCGCGTTCCTCGATTCGCACCTCGACGGTGCTTCCCCTTCCTCCTCCGACTCGGACTCCGCCAGCGAGCCGGCGATCAAGAGGTTCCTAATCAGCAGCCAGTGGTTTCCTTTCTTTTTGTAATTTTATTGTCTTATTTACTTTATCCGATACCTGACGGGCTCCGTTTCAGGGCGAGGGTTGAGGAGACGCCAGAGGAAAATGTGGACTTGGCTTCGGGTTCGAGTACCGTTGCGTTGCTGGAGCAGAGTGCGGGTGATGAGCTGTTTGTTGTAGCTTGCTTGAAGATTCTTGTTCGTGTATGCTCGTAAAGATTCTGATTTGGTCGTTTTATCTGTAGATGCATCGTCGAGTAGGAACGCTTGCTCACATCCTGGGTCTTTTGGGGGCATGTGCATATCTTGTGGTCAAAGGATGGAGGAGGAATCGGGGGTCACGTTTACGTACATTCATAAGGTAATCCCAATGAAAATCCTCGCCGCATATGACAGGGATTCTGTTCAAGGAGTGATTGTGTTTTGAAGGGATTTGGTTATAGTGTTAGCTGACGCCTCTTAGTTTTTTTGGCCGAGTTATCATTTTATGAAACTACTGTTTGCAGGAATTGAGGCTTGCTAATGAAGAAATTGTCCGATTGCGCACCAAAGATTTGAAAGCATTAAGGACCATGAAGAAACTATACTTGGTGCTGGATCTAGACCATACCCTTCTTAATTCAACACTCTCTAGGGATTTGGTGCCGGAAGAGGAATACTTGAAAAGTCAAGCAGATTCTCTTCAAGGTATGATTCTTGTCTTGTTTATGTCATTTTATGAGTGTGTTAAACTTTGTCTAGTGCTTGTATGTAGATTTACTTTAGTTATTGAAGTTGATGATATGTTTTAGGAGAGTTGTTGAGGTATGAAACTTTACAGCAAGTGTGTCATTAGGTTATGTTATTGTGAGGTTTTAGCTGATTTGTTGTTTAATTCGTGGTTAAGCCTTGGTGCAAGTTTCAGGCATCTCTTTGCTTAAAATGAGTGGGTAAGAATGAGAACGAATGCGCTTACCTTCCCCCAATCTCTTATTGGCCAGGGACATGTTGTTAATGCTTATTGAAAATGGTAGTGGTCTGTTGCCAGTTATTGACTAAATGATAAGTAGGGATGGTTGATTTTAAATGTTAGAATTCTTCTTTGATTCCGTAAATTGTTTGTTATACCATCAATGCCGAATATTTGCCAAGTGAATCAATAATATGGGTTTTTTCTAATACTTGAAACTCACAGATGTTTCGAAAGGCAGCCTATTCATGTTGGATTTTATGGGAATGGTGACAAAGTTGAGACCATTCGTTCGCACATTCCTTGAAGAAGTAAGCAAGATGTTCGAACTGTACATATACACAATGGGTGAGAGAGCATATGCTCAGGAGATGGCCAAGCTGCTTGATCCTAGACAAGAGTACTTTAGCGGAAGGGTTATCTCACGTGATGATGGAACTGGAAGGCATGAAAAACGCCTTGATATTGTACTAGGGCAAGAGAGCGCTGTTCTCATTCTTGATGATACAGAATTGGTGATTATAACCTATAATTGATTATCTATTTTTTCAAAATTGGTTTTAAGTTTTGAAAATTTATTGTGGTGAGCCATGACATTGTTTAGATTGGTAGATTGTTCATATTCTCATGTAGAGTTTTTTCTTGATGTAGGCTTGGGCAAAACACACAGAGAATTTGATATTAATGGAGAGATACCATTTCTTTGCTTCTAGCTGTCGCCAATTCAACCTCACCCATAAATCTTTTTCGGAGCGGAAGGAGGATGAGAGGGAGCACGATGGAATCCTTGCTTCTGTTCTTGAAATCCTAAAAAAAGTTCACGATTTGTTCTTCAATGTATATTCTTAGCCCTATGACGTTGTCAGTGTAATTTCTTTCCAATGGTTCCTGGTCTCTAACTTTTTATGATGGGAGTCTTGCAGCAATTGGACGATGATCATGAAGCAAGAGATGTTAGACAGGTAAAGATGACTAACTTTATATCGACTTTTTTCCATTTTATGGCTGCTATGTCTAACCCTTAACTTACTCTCCAATTTTCTATAGCTGTTGAAGACGGTTCGAAAGGACATACTTAAAGGATGCAATATTCTTTTCAGCCACATATTTCCTACCGATTTTCCAGCCAACGACCATCCTTTGTGGAGGATGGCCGGGCAATTGGGAGCTACTTGCTCAACTGATATTCATCCGTCAGTAACCCACGTGGTCTCCCGAAATCTGGGGACCGAAAAATCCAAATGGGCGTTGAAGCATAACAAGTTCCTAGTGAATACCGCTTGGATAGAAGCTGCGAATTACCTGTGGCAGAAGCAACCCGAAGAGAAGTTTCCTCTTACCCAAACAGAAAGCTAGGCTCATTCATTCCTGCATGTCATGGTTGGTAGTTGGGGATTGTTTCATGATACTAACCGAAACAGTGATAGTGGGAGAACTCATCTCTGTTTTTTTGGGTACGTAGGAACTGATCTTTCTTACTGAATTAGGTTACAATCGGAATCAGATGATCTATATTGTCTGTGTTTTTTTAGATCAGTAGGAACTGTTCTATCTTACTGAATTGAATTAGGTTACAGTCGGAATCAGCTGATATGAAATGGTAGAAAGTTTTTGTTCTGCTGTAGCAGTTAATTCTGTAAACTCTCGTCTTTTTTCCGGATGAAACAACACCGTAGTTTGGAGATTTGTGCTGTATATTTTTAGGAGTTTTCTAACCTAACCAAGAATCTTGAAATTTGAGCTATTGGAAAGGTGTTGATTTTTTTTCTCACCATTTTAAAGATTCTAACAAGTTCCAATGGATTATTTGGTCCAATAGTATTCAATATGAAACTTTATGCCATTTAATTCTTTTGGTGATAGCCTTGGTTTCGTATTTAGATAGCAGTTATCTTGCTTTTACCAAGATATACGTTATCTAGTATTTTGGGTGGGGCTAGTACTTTATGTACCAATGATGTATTTAAACTTTGGGTTTTTTGATTGGCAATACATTTTACTTATCATAATTTTTTTTTATAGTTTAGGAAATTTGATTTAGGGTAAATTATGTGTAGTCAAAGTTAGGGTAAACTATGGGGATTGTTCCATGCATTTACGAAAAGTAGGGATCGGATCGAATCGGATCGGATCATCTATTTAATTATACTGAGCTGAGCATAATTTAACTTTAAATTTATTTCCGAAAAGGCAAAATTTATTAGGACTTATAGAACTAACTTGGGGGCAGAGTCGCTTTTAATGTTATTTCAACAGTTTTAAAATAAAATGGATATAAATCACTTCAAAATTTTATTACAACGAGAAGTGGTTAGCATTGTATTGACAATTAAAATAAAGATGTACAAATTCTTTTCCCCAAAAAAAAATCCAAAATTTTGTTCTTTTCTTCCCGGCCCATGACCAACCATGGTCCAGCTTCCCCCCCGCCTCTCCTCCCCTCCCCTCTTCTTCCCCTCGTAACTGGTCCACTGGGTATTGGAGATTGAAGGGCTCTTCCGGAGTACCACGAGTCTTCTTCCGTACATTCGGATACAGAGGCTATAGCTAACTCGGTGTCTTTCTTCTGGCAATGAGATGGGTTGTGCTCATATGCTCCATCATGCTCTGGTTCAGCAACTTCGTTTCGGATTCGGATGCAGATACGGACGCTCTAGTAGCGACTTTACATCTTATATGCTCTCTCATTCTCTGGTTCATCATGGTCGAGACCATCTAGAAGTGATGCTCTCTCATCATCTGGACAGTACAAGGAGTTGATATTTTCTGAACAAGTTTATGATTAATGTTCAGGAGGTTCAATATGTTTTTTTTTTGGGTTGATACCACCTGGTATCTGGACAGCCACTATCCCGACTAATACAAGTATGTTCGGTTTGTTAAGAGTGCTTGTTTCGGTTTTTAATGCTTTTGGATTCCTCTATTGGGGAAGAACATGATAATGGTATATATTGCAGCTGATCTTATCTGCGGATATCAGATTGAGCTCACAAAAATTGAAGTATTGCCTGCTGCAGAGACGAAGATTCGAGAAACGTTGCGAGCTTGTCGTGCCAAAGTGTGGGTCTGAATTTTTGTGTGTGTGTGTGTGTGCAGTTTCTTCTATCTTTTGGTTATAAGAATGTCTTATCTTCTTACATGTTCTTTGCCTCAGATACATGTGGAAACTGAATACCTTTCTTTAGTATAATGTGACAGAAGAAACTATCTTGATTCTGTGTTTGTCTGAGCTTCAGAGGCTTTGATTTGGTCAATATCCTGTTCGTTAACGTGTTTGTTCTCCGATGATTCTGCAGATTCTTCGGCACTGTTGGAGATTGACGCCCGCTCTTTGGCTTTCTGTGCCTGGGAAGAAACAGAGGAATGAAGTTTTTCAGGAGTCGAACTCGATAGCTCCGATCCGACGGAACGAAAATTCGAAAGGTAACGTACCTGTTTCTCCCAGTCTGTCAACATTGTGATGATTGCAAATGAAGTTGCTTGTACGAATAGTGCCAGGACAAATCCAATCCACAGCCCCTTTCATAGCAAATGGAAATAGGAACCTCAGATTGTTGCCTCACTTGCTAGGATTCGAGGTTACAGTTCAGGACTAGGACTCAGACCATGTAAACGAGGATAGAACTTTTTCACTTACCTTCCCTCCGATATGGCCGACGAAAGTTAGAATTGCCATACAAGGAATTCCAACGAGGTAATAAGCTCCCAGATTTATGACAGTACCGATCTTTTGCCGGCCACAACCTCTGCAAGTTCCTGAAACACAAACCACTTAGACTCGAGTTCATTTGAGAAGAACTCTGGCCGATGAGTTTTAGCACGAACCTGAAAGCACGGATTGAATACCGTCGAAGAAGTGTGAAGCAGCAACCAGAAGCAACATCTTCCCGACGTATTTTACCAATGGTTTTTCCTTGCTGTAGAGGTATCCCAGAACATTGTGAGTGGAGATCATGATTGCGGCAACAATAACGCCTTCTGTCACAACCATTGCTGCTGCGACACCAACTGCGAGCTTAGCTGCTCGAGGCCGCCCAGCGCCAAGTTCATTCGACACTCTTGTGCTAATTGTTAAACTCAGTTTAAGTATAGGATCAATGAATCTCATTGCGAGAGCTCGAGAAGGCAGAATCACCTTACAGCACAACCAAGACCGAGCGGGATACCGTGCACGAGAAGATAGATGTTGGAGCTGGGGCAATATACAAATCGAAATCAGTAGGTACATTTCTGGAATCTTTGATATACAGCACATTGCAGAAGTTGCTATGGTTGTCCAAACAAACCTGATTGACATGACCGATGTTTCAAGCTTCGGGTTTGGCAGAAGACCCGAGAGCAGAATCAAAACCTCCAGCGACCAGACCTCCAAACTGCATCAGAAAATTCAACAGTTGCACCAAATTCGCTAACGTCGAATAAGCATTCATATGATAGATAGAGGTTGCATTGCAGCATCTGACCTGAGCATTACAGTAGAAGGAATCGCCAGTTTGAGAAACTTGGGAATGTCGCGGAATGCCTCCTTCGAGAACCCGCGCCAGGTCTCCTTGCATCTCGGCGAAGACCAAACATACGCAATGAGCAAAAACGCGCTGATCCAGAACGACAAAGACCCCGAGATTGCAGCACCGATGTATCCAAGGCTGGTCTTGAAGACGAGAGTCCAGCAAATGACGGTGTGAACTGTGGTCGTGATCCCGGAGCTGACCATAAGAGGAACTACATTGTTCTGCATCTGCAGGAACCTTATATGGCACTCCATAAGCGCGGCGCCGGGGAGGCAGAGTATGAGATAACGAACGTAGCGACCGGCCTCCGCGGATATCTGAGGGTCTTGCCTGAAGAATTTGAGGATTGATTCTGCATTGGCGAAGACAGCAGTTATGGGAATGGTGGCGAGCAACAGAACTATGAGGCCTCTCTGCAAGTGCACACCGAGCATGTGGTACTGCTTCGCTCCATATGACTGCCCAGAGAACGTCTCCAATGCACTTCCCAGTCCTCGCTGAAAACCAACAAAGTTGCCATAATTCACTTTGGTATCACATAGTTTGCACGTTTTTTGACTAAGTACTTGTGGTTTAGAATATATATAAATAACGAGAGAGATTTTTTCGGAGTAAAATATCCATACGTTCTTAATATTTGAACACGTCGATTAATCAAAATATTCTAATTTTTTAGTTTCTAATTTTTTCTAAATTAACTAATTAGTTCTGGAGTCTAGATTTTGAATTTCGGTTCTTTTTCCGGTGAGATACTTAATTCCCATTTATAATTTTACAGTGAAAACCCAATCTTCTTGTCCCACTGCTTCCCTATCCGGACAAATCGACAATCACAAGTTGTCCTCCTCCTCCTCCTCCTCATCCCAGGTTTCTCTCCTCTTCCTTCCTTTTTTGGGGTTCTATTTAGCCTCTGCTGGTGTTTTGTTTTACTTGTTTTAAAGCTTGGAGGGTTTTCCTTTCTGGGTATTGGTGTTTGAGTACAGAAAGTGATTTTTTTTAGAAGGACAGAAAGTGATTTTTCTGAGAGAAAGGACAGAAAGTGATTGGGTAGTGGCAAAGTTTGGAATTTGGATCTTGTGTTGGATCTGACCAATGCTAGGGTTTGTTAGAATTTGGACTGGAACCAAGATTACGGATTTCACTTGTTTGAAATCCGGAAGGAATAGAGATATTTTTGATATTTTAAATAAAAATCTGAGTGAAAAAATGACCAAAATTTAATCTAAAAGTCGAGAAACATCATAGAATAATTAAATAATACTACCATCGAATGTTGCTGCCAACATCCTTTAACCGGTGGTAGTGGCCGACATCTAAAAGTAAATAAAGAAACCCAGTCCCAGGTCCTTGTCAATCTTTATCGTTCTCTTTTTATGTGCTTTTAGAGCTGTTCAGCCACTAAAATCATTAGGATACAATTTCTGACACGTATGCGTTGCTTTTCTTTCTTCAAATTAAAGTATCTAATGGGAAAAAATATTAGAGATTATTGCATTTTGAATTGTGAATAAAAAAATTATTTACAAGTCTGAAATTTTTTATTTATAGATTATATTTAGGTTTTAAAGATAAATTATGACAATTTTTTTGAGGTAGGCCGTGAAAAATTCACATACCTGAGATAATGAGATGCTAGGAAGGATCTAAGGGCGAATGGGCAACCATATTTTATCGGGAGCGAATTTAGTCCTGGAAGGCCAAATCCAACCAGGACTGTCCTGGACGATCCAATAGTTTACTTAGTTACAATCGAATAGTTTACTAAGTTACGATCTAATGGTTTACTCAATTATGATCCAATGGTCTGTGTTTATCCCGTCCCGGATAAATCGGAACCGTCCCAATTACGATACAATAGTTTACTCAATTACGATACAATGATTTATCCAGTTATAATACAATAGTTTACCTAGTTATAATTCAATGGTTGTAGATTTTTTTCATTTTCCCCCGTGTTTTTACGTTTTTGCAAAAATTTCCCGCATGTCCTTCAATAAAAATCCTCCAACACTGTACTGGAGTGGGCCTCCGGCACTAAATCTTGTCCCCATTTTACTAAAAACCTATATCTTTTCTATGTTTCATCCTATTTATTTCCCTTTTTCGGGCAAAAAGGAAAATTATTTCTTGTATTTCCATCTCTCAAGTTCGAAAAATAAATGAGTAAAAGATGCTATTCAAAAAGCCACCGTAAATGATGACTCGACAGTACTCCGTCTTACCAGCAAAGTGACGCCGGTGATTGAAGCGAAGGCGGTACCAAGAGAAGCACCGGAGAGCTGCAACTGGCCGAGGTGACCTACTAGCATTATGGAGATAACGTGGATGAAGTAGAGCAAGAAATTGAGACACACCAATGGCCCTGCAAGCAACAACTGCCTCTTCACTTCCTTCACAATCTCTCCTCTCCCGAACCATTTCGTTGCTTCTTCTTCTTGGTTGACATCTTCCATTTGACGAGGCGGCGTCGTCTTTGATGGTGCTTGAAGATGGGTCTCATGTTTCTCCGTGTCCATGTTTGGTTTAGTCCTGCGAATGGTGGAAAAGAGGCGTCAAGTCAAGTTAATGGCTATCTATAAAAAGGGGACCAATAGGCCAAGTTGTAAAGCTATTCTTTGGGCGAGTATAAGATGCTAACTAATTCAGGTTCGAGCCGAGTTGAGATTAAATGATGACAAAACTATTTCTAGGGAGTTTTAATGTTCTTAGTGTTTCTAGTGTTTGAATTTAAGATCATTGTTTCTAGTGATGCGTGGACTAATTCAGGTTCTGGTTGGGTTGAGAATAAACGATGATAAAATTATTTTCAACGAGATTTAACATATATGTATTTTTAGTGTTTGAATTCGAGACCTCTGTTACTAATTATATGTGGACTAATTCAGGTTCTGGTTGGGTTAGAAATAAATGATGACAAAATTATTACTAGCGAGTTTTAACATAGATGTGCTTCCGGTGTTCGAATTCGAGACTTTTGTTTTCAATGATATGTAAATTAATTAATGTTTAAGATGGGTTGGGAATAAATATAGACAAAATTATTTCTAGCAAGTTTTAATTTTGGGATAAGTTTATTTTAGTACCCTATGGTTTAACCCGTTTCGCTTGGAGTACCATGTGGTTCTAAATTGGTATTGTAGTACCTTGTGGTTGACCACCTATTTTCCGGGCAGGTCCAGGGCAGCTACCTTTCCAAACTCGCCTGAAACGACGTCGTTTTGAGATGACGTGGAGGACACGTGGCCGATGACTTTCTTAAGTTAAAGCTTATGTGTAATATGGTAAATTACCTAAACAATCCCTAAGCTTTTTATATAATATAAAAAATGCTAAGGTCGAATACTCCCTTTACGCCCTCCCATGTCCTGCTCCGTAATCGATCCGTAGAGAAACTAGTTCGAGGGCCGTCCTCCTTCACCAAGCAACCAGGCCTGCTGTCAACCACATCCCCCCTCGTCTTCTTCCCTGCATCTTCTTCCTAAATTGAACACATACCCACAATTATAGACACAATGCCTCAAACCCTGGCCTACCTCGACCAGATCCACGGCCATCTCCGCGTGGATGCAAGTCTCGTCGCGGTGAGACTTCCCCTGGATAGAGGGGGAGAAATGGAAGGACTGGCCCCAACCCCACTCATAGATGTCGGTGACGAGGTTGTAGAACGTGTCGACGAAGTCGGGGACCTTATCGGCGGTCTCGATCTCCTTTAGGTGGCAGAAGAAGCAGCCGCTGACGAGCCCGACGAGGAGTGGGCTCCACGCCGACGTCGTCCTCTACCCTGGGCCTCCAACCCTCTACGACGAAGCCGTCGTCAACGAGCCCGACTAGGAGTGGGCTCCACACCACTGCGCCTATGGGTCCCACGCCTCTTGCTCCTCCGGCGGCACACATCAAGGTGAAGGTCGTGCCCCCGTGGCTCCCCGACCTCCTGCTCATCCCCTAACCTTTGGTGCCCATCGATTGGAACCCTAAATTTAGGTTTATGGAACGAGCTAAGGGGAGGTAGGAGGCGAGAGCGACAAGAAAATAGGAGGAAGAAGTAGGCGAGGGAGGTAGAAGGAGATGAAAGAGTTGATTTTAGATGTGGTTATTGTTAATTTGGTGTTCAATTTAGTTCGTGGATTGGAAGAATTGATTTTTTTGGTGTTCATATAGGATTCTCGAGGTTGAAGATGTAAATTTTGATTTTTAGAAAAATTATATACAAATTGGGATCTACAAGTAATTTACCATATTACACGTCAACTTTAAACAAGCCCACTTTGGCTCCATGTGTCTTCCATGTCGTCTCAAAACGACGTCTTTTCGAGCGGATTTGGACGGGTAGCTGCCCTGGACCTGTCCGGAAAATTGATGATCAACCACAGGGTATTAAATACCAATTTAGAACCACATGGTACTCGCGAAACAGGTGAAACTACATGGTACTAAAATGAACTTATTCCTTTAATTTTTTTAAAAAACATAAAGGTTGTATTATTCCGATAAAAGAGTTACACCAAAAATAAAAAATTACACTTTAAACTTGAAACCTTTGTTTCCGGTGATAGGGTAATTTTTCAAAAGGGGGTTTATTTCTCCGACAATTCCCTGAATGGGGTTGTCAGGGGATGTTTTCCTTGTCTGGGGTCGAGCCAGAAACCGCTCAGTGGGGAGCGTTTTTCCTTCGCACGAAACCGCTGCTCGGGCAGCGTATTTTTTGTTTGCCAAAAACCGCTTCCAGTGGAGCATTTTTTGGTGTCACCGAAAAAAAAATTAGCACAAAAACGCTCTATTTTGAGCATTTTTTGGTTTTCATCAAAAAAAAAATTAGCTTGCTCTTGTTTGGAATCAAACTAAAGACCTCAGATTTATTAAAGAGCGCTTTAACCAATTGGGCTACGAGAGCGTATTGATTTATGACTTTGTAATAAATAATATATATTATATAAATACGGAATCAACCTTTATAAATACATATTTATGTTACACATTATTTATTTCGTAAATACGTATTTATATTACACATTATTTATTTCGTAAATACGTATTTATGTTATACATTATTTATTTCGTAAATACGTATTTATGTTACACATTATTTATTTCGTAAATACGTATTTATGCAATACATTATTTATTTCGTAAATACGTATTTATGCAATACATTATTTATTTCGTAAATACGTATTTATGCAATACATTATTTATTTTGTAAATACGTATTTATTTTACACATTATTTATTTCGTAAATACGTATTTATGCAATACATTATTTATTTCATAAATACATATTTATGTTACACATTATTTATTTCGTAAATACATATTTATGCAATATATTATTTATTTCGTAAATACGTATTTATGCAATACATTATTTACTTCATAAATGTGTATTTAAGCAATACATTATTTATTTCATAAATGCATATTTAAGCAATAAATTATTTATTTTATAAATGCGTATTTATGCAATACATTATTTATTTTATAAATACTTAATTATGTAATACATTATTTATTTCATAAATGCGTATTTATGTAATACATATAAATTATTTATATGTATTACATAAATACATATTTATGAAATACATATAAATAAATTATTTATTACATAAATATATATTTATGAAATAAATAATGTATTACATAAATACGCATTAATGAAATAAAATAATCTATTACATAAATACGCATTTATGAAATAAATAATGTATAACATAATTAAGTATTTATGAAATAAATAATGTATTGCATAAATACGCATTTATAAAATAAATAATTTATTGCTTAAATATGCATTTATGAAATAAATAATGTATTGCTTAAATACGCATTTATGAAGTAAATAATGTATTGCACAAATACGTATTTATGAAATAAATAATATATTGCATAAATATGTATTTACGAAATAAATAATGTGTAACATAAATACGTATTTACGAAATAAATAATTTGCATAAATACGTATTTACGAAATAAATAATGTGTAAAATAAATACGTATTTACGAAATAAATAATGTATTGCATAAATAAATATTTACGAAATAAATAATGTATTGCATAAATACGTATTTACGAAATAAATAATGTGTAACATAAATACGTATTTACGAAATAAATAATGTGTAACATAAATACGTATTTACGAAATAAATAATGTGTAATATAAATACGTATTTACGAAATAAATAATGTGTAACATAAATACGTATTTGCGAAATAAATAATGTGTAACATAAATACGTATTTGCAAAATAAATAATGTGTAACATAAATACGTATTTACGAAATAAATAATTTGTAATATAAATACGTATTTACGAAATAAATAATGTGTAATATAAATACGTATTTACGAAATAAATAAAGTGTAACATAAATATGTATTTATAAAGGTTGATTCCGTATTTATATATTATATATTATTTATTACAAAGTCATAAATCAATATGCTCTCGTAGCTTAATTGGTTAAAGTGTTCTTTAAGAAACATGAGGTCTTTAGTTCGATTCCAAACCAGAGCAAGCTAAAATTTTTTTTTGCTGAAAACCAAAAAAGCTCAAAATAGAGCGTTTTTGTGCTAATTTTTTTTTCGGTGACACCAAAAAACGCTCCACTGGAAGCGGCTTTTGGCAAACCAAAAAACCCTCCCAGTGGAGCGGTTTTTGGCAAATAAAAAATACGCTGCCCGAGCAGCGGTTTCGTGCGAAGGAAAAACGCTCCCCACTAAGCGGTTTCTGGCTCGACCCCAGACAAGGAAAACATCCCTGACAACCCCATTCAGGGAATTGTCGGAGAAATAAACCCCCTTTTGAAAAATTACCCCCGGTGATATGTGGTCGTAAAATTGTTATCATCGTTAGAACCTTTAGCCTTGCTAAATTTAATAATCGGAACTTTTAATTATGAGTCTGTCTGTCATAATCAATTGGCTTTTGATTATATGAGTCAATTAGGTTGACAACAGAGCACAACCGAAATAATAATTTCATGTGCAAATTTAAGTTACTATGTTTGGTCCGCGACCAAATGGGCCAAGAGTCATAATGGGAAGAAAGTAGAGACGATTATTATGTTTTAGATTAGAATTAAATGGTTCCAAACTCCCTATTTAACTACTAGTGGAGCAGTTAATTTTTTTTGAGACATTTATCTTTTCAGTTATTTTTTTTAAATGAAATTTTTGTGTGTATAAATAAACTTGTGCGTCGAATCAGGCCGTTGTTTAAGACTTGATTAAGATACTATAAGTGGAACAATAAAAGGCTTTGTTAATTTTTAAGCTGAAATTTGCATATATTTTTATTTTTACAACATGAGAAAGCAAACCCTCTAGCTCCTTGCCAATATGATGACTTAACACCATGGAACATATATATCAATTGATGAGCTATATGTTATAGCTTATCTATCGTTTTCGAATTTCAACAATGCAGTTACATAAATTTAGATTAATTGACCTAATAAATATCCGATATTGATTAAAAATATCTCACGAGTTGTCTAATTTTCATTCATCGACCAAGAAAGAGACGCCCAATTGAGGCTTACTCACCGGGTTGATGTTGAGCGTTTTAGGAGCAACGTCATCGTCTAATCTTCATTTACCTACTTCACCTACTGCAGAAAAAATTATGACCAAATTGGAAACTGAAGCCGACTCATGAAAGTTAGCTAGCTACTCCAGCGATTTATACTAAACGACACAGAAGTACATGGTACTTATCAATCATTTATACTATAAATTGAATTTTCGACTTTGTATCTCTGTCAATTCTTTTAACATTTCGTGTTACAAAGTTAAATCACTTGTTGGGAGTTGATTTATGAAAGAGGTTATCTATTTCGATACAGTACCGGGCGTGATCCCAATGGACAAAACTAGAACGGAACGTGCTCAACAAGATTCTTTCATTAGTTGGGATACTGCCGTCAGAAATCATTATTAGATATACCAGCTTCGTCAGGATTACGTTCTCTCTCTGTCACACGTAAATAGAGTGGACCGATACATTACATGGAAAGAGATGCATACTGAATATTTCACGCCAACCAATCAAATGTTCCTTGACTAACTGAGATATTTCGGTACTTAATCATTCGGATGCATTGTTTTAAAAATTACGGCTCGACCACCCCGACACTATACCAAGTTATTTTTATACAAAAAATTGGATGACGATTGTATCTGTGATCAATGTTGTTGACTGTTGATTTAAGTAGTGTCAATTCATTTGGTTAGATCGACTCTAATAGACAGTCCAATAAATCGGAAGGAGAAGAGCAGAAATCTCCGGGTTCATTCTTAAAAACATTGCTCTACAAAGGTAGATTCAACGCCATCTAAGAAATTTTGACCGAAATTTTCAATGGCAGGTTTAGCGACATCTTTAAAGACATCCTAGTAATATTGAACGAATTTTTTGGAATCTGTCAATTATTTTTATTAAAGAGGGTTCATTCTTAAAAACATTGCTCCTACGTACCACCAGTTAATTCTACTGGACGTTACCGACCAAAAGTCTTTAGTGGTTTGTGTGTCAATTCTTCTTCGTGAATAGGCAAGCAGGCTTACGCAGGGTTGTGAATTGTGATAACAAATATCAAATTAGAAAACTTCTGTGGCCAAAATCAAATAGACAAAACAAAACCTCATAATATCTACATAAAAATGCGTCAAATTAGAAGATATTAATGTGGACTTTTTTTTCAAATTTTTATACCCTTTCTTATTTTATCTTTAGTGAGTATTTTATCAACTCATTAATATATAATATCTCCCAACTAATGATGAGACAAATGTAAATTCGGTGAAAAGATGATGGCACCGGTTGGGACAGTCGTGAGCGAGAATCCTAAGAGCAGGATACCTGTACATTAATTACAGGCAGAAGAGGTGTAGCTACAAGCCTAGAATTTTTTTACTAAGGAAAAAAAATTCAATTTAGAACCATTTGTTTAAAAACATTTTGACAAAAGATTCTGGTTTATACCAATAATATTTTAGAAAAAAATTTTAACCATCGTTTTCCAAATACAAAAATCTTCTAGATAGTTATTCTTTTCCAAATAATAGACCCCAAGATTAATTGCAACAGTAACGGGACAAAGAATTCCATGAAGATAGTAGGCCCCAAGATTAATTGCTGCTCCACAAGTTTCTGCCAGCCACATTTGGCATTCCCTAGCAACTCCTGAAATTCGATCTTGTTGTATTCATTAATTACTCAAATTTTGTCACATTTCAGAAATTTTGTCCCGCTTGAATTTTGATTAGTTGCACTAGTGAGTGTACAAGTGGTATAAACAAAAAACAAATATTAAGCGTGACTAGTCAATTGACTAAATTTCTTAAGAAATGCTACATTTTTATACATTTTATTAGTATTGGTTGATCCGAACAGATATATAAATTTTGAAGTTAAAACATATTTTCACAAACATGAACCTACTACATATCAGACCCTTCTCATGTCCAGTCCAAGAGTAAGTGCATGACACAGATGTGGGCCTAATTTGGTTAAGCCCACTTCGGCAAATAAAAAGTAAACCACTT
This sequence comes from Hypericum androsaemum, assembly GCA_963995505.1. Lineage (NCBI taxonomy): Eukaryota > Viridiplantae > Streptophyta > Magnoliopsida > Malpighiales > Hypericaceae > Hypericum > Hypericum androsaemum. Next base: position 3,029,438 of record OZ023190.1, on the reverse strand, counting down.
ATTTTTGTTTTTTTCCCCAAAATCATCTCAATTCATCGAAATTTGAGCTGAGTTGAACAACATAGGACAACTGACTTTCCTACTGATCATTTGCTTAAATAAGATTTATGATTAAATTAGAACAGTCATCACCAATTGATTTAAAAGTTTTGAGAAGCAGACAAGGATAAAATTATACTTATTATCATGGTGGGTGAGCTGAATCACTAGGAATCCTAATGTTCCAATTGAACATCACAGAACATTATCCAAAGAAAGGGACAATTAGCAAACTTCTTGTGGTGCTTCATCCTCAAGTAAGATAGTTCTACACACCCTATCTCTTGCTTTCTTTGCCTGCACCAGATGACATATAAAATTCAGTTAAGTAAAATATTGGGAAAAAATCACTTTGGAACTCTGTAGTTTTGATTTTTTAACCAATTCCACAATGTTTTCGTTTTGTCTTTTTCGGTGATAAAAATTCCCCAAATTTACACTTTAAGTTAGGAAACTTGTTGTAAAACAAAAAATGAAAGGAAACCACATCTTACTTTGTAAAAAAGATGTCAAACTACAAGGTACTAAGATGAACTTTTCTCGAATTTTTTTTGTAGTATCAGATAGGTACCTATATATAAGAAGCAATTCAATTACTAGGAGAAAGGAACTTACTTCTGTTTGCCAGTTGGTTCGCAGTGTTACTACAGCAAATCCAAGAGCTTGACCAATTAGTGCCACTATGATTCCTGTCCAGAGTCCCTGTGAAAGTAATAACAGTTCTTAAAAAAAGCCATCTTCTGCAATTAGAATTATTTGAACTTCTGACCGATCTGACCGGGACCCGAAAAACAGACACGGTCATTCTCGAGGTCGTTTTTAAAAACATTATTGATCTTTCAGGTGATTTATTTTTGTTACCTTGCCACCAAGATGGAAGACAAAAGCTAGTAAAACAGAACAAGGTATGCCTAGGAGGTAATAAGCTCCCAGGTTTATTATTGCTCCAATCTTCTGCCACCCACATCCTCTAGCAGCTCCTGAAACATCCCAGAATAAGCTTATAAGTGTCGAAAATTCACCTACCTTCCCGAGACAAAGTTAGTCAACGCATCTACACGGACATTAGCTTCGCGTTCGAGATCGCGACCGCATTTTGTCTGTCGAAAAGTCGAGTGGTGAATTGTACCTGAAAGGACAGATTGAATGCCATCAAAGAAATGTGAACCAGCAACCAACAACAGCATTTCTCCGACGTAGTCCACCACTCTCTGTTCCCTACTGTACAAGTAGCCCCACTTTTTACGACCTAATATCATAACGGTAGCTACCGAGATGCCTTCAGTGGCGACGATGAACACTGCCACAAGCACCGCGAGACGAGCTGCTTCGGGTTGCCCTGCTCCTAGTTCGTTCGACACTCTCGTGCTGTTGCATATAGTTATTAACAGAAATCATGAAATGTTTCTAAAGGATCCGAACAATGCAATTCACATGAGTATAAGCAGAGACTCGCCTCGTAGCAGCACTGAATCCGAACGGGATCATGTACATAATCGCGCAAGAATTAAGGCTGTCGATAAATCAAATGATACATTGTCAGTTTAGTGATACTATTTTGTTTCTTGAAAATGACCATACCGAGGTCCGAGCGGTTGTACCTTATAGATAGTACTGATGTTTCGAGCTGCGGATTCGGAAGTAGACCAGATAACAGAACCATCATTTCGAATGACCATATCTCCAAGCTGATGCAGAATTAGAGTGAGAAATTACCGAATTAACAGCAACATTGTGGAGTGATCAATTGGCATAACGAAAAGAACATTACCTGAACATTATAGCTGATGGAATTGCAAGCTTTAGGAAATCCTCAAGGCCTCGAAACGCATCCACTGAGAAACCTGTCCATGTGTTCTTGCAGGAGGGCGATATCCAAACATACGCGATCAACATCAGCGCGTTGAACCAGCACGAGATGGCGTTCGCCACAGCCGCTCCCTTGTTCCCGAGGCCGGACTTGAACACGAGGATCCAACACGACATGATGTGCACAGCCAATGTAATGCCAGAGGTAATCATTATCGGTACGACGTTTCTCTGAGTCTGCAGGAATCTGACATGGCATTCGAGGAGCGCGTATCCGAAGATGCTCGGTATCATATACCTCGCGTAACGTCCTGCCTCGACCGAAATCGCGGGATCCTGTTGTAAGAACAGAAGAATGGCACCAGCATTGGCCCATATGAAGGCAAGGGGGATGCTAGCAAGTAGAAGAATGACCATTGCCCTTTGCAAATGGACACCAAGCATGTGGTACTGTTTAGCTCCATAGGATTGACCACAGAAGGTATCCAATGCACTTGCCATTCCTTTCTGTTCAAACAGAGATGAAAATTTTACTGCTACAATATTTTTTTATGGAATTCATTGAAAAATTAAATCAAACCCAATTAAAGGTTTCTTTTGCTGATTAGACCTACAGTTAGATACTGTGTAAGCAGAGCAGCTTCAACCATGGACATATGAGTTAAATGAGGTGGCTAGGAGGAAAATCGACCAGTCTTGCGAAATGCACTTATTTGTAAGTGTAGAAAATTAGCATATTTATTGTCTTAAAATTTTATGTTGAATATGAAAATTCTACGATGGTATTAGAGCAGATTAATTCTATTTTCCGTGCGATACTCGATCCCTTTTTATCTCACATTTGTGAAGTTAAACCTCGTGCAAACGTCAATCTGATGGGCTTCGTTTGAGGGGATACGCTCATATTATTACATTACTGGTTGCGAATGTTATGAACTTGTTTACAAGTGTAAAAAATTCACCTACCAATTTCCGTAAAATTTTGAATTGAATATATAAATTCTAACGTGACTGGGTGGAAATTTGGGAGTTAGGGTCTAGAATCAGAATTCAAGCCTAACGGAACAGAAATCTACTTCATTAAAAAATCATAATCAGTCAATGATTCGATCTACAAAACGATGAAACTATGTTAGAATCTCTACGTTTAATCATAAATCTTAAGGACGTGGGTAGATATTATTTTCCACATCAAACCGAGCAAACCTGTAACTACCGATTCAGCAATCTCAACAACGATGGATATATAAAAGCAGAAAAGTGAAGACCAAAAGTCGGCGAGGACATAGACATACCAGCAAGCTAAAGCCAGTGACAGAAGCAAAAGACGTGGCCATGGAAGCACCGGAGAGGGCCAGCTCCCCGAGGTGACCAACAAACATCACAGAGATCACTTGCAGGAGGAACACCAAGATGTTGCCCGACACGAGAGGCCCCGCCAAGTAGAGCTGCTTCTTCACCTCTTCGATAATCTCATCCTTGGAGAACGATGATCCCTTTGACTTTGACTTAAGTGCAGCTACTTCCTCCTCCTCTCTCGCTATCAATGGAGCTTCAAGAGGAGGAGTAGTGCCACTATTGCGTTTATGATCTGGGTTCATCGTTCTCCTCCACGCTCTTGCACTGTCCAAGAACAAGAGCTTAAAAGAGTGACGTTCCTGTTTGGCTCTTTGTCAAATATTTATAGATTCTTTTGGGGAGATGCACTTGGCCATAGTTTGTATTTTTGGTCATTAATGAAATAATGATTAGATATTGCCAACACGCTAGCACAAGATCAAGGTTCAAACATTGATAAGTATAATAATAACGTAAAAATTTACTGATTAATTTGTTTTGGCAAAATTTATATTTTTGGAGTCTAAAATTATAGAACCATTCTCCAATAATATTTTTTACATTTATAATGATATTTTTTACATTTATAATGGTTGAACCCTGTATTTCAAGTCAATTATCACTAAGTCTACTGTCAAATTCCAAAGCTCGACTCTGGACAATCGGTGGAAACTGCCAGGCTGGAACTCAGTAGGGACAAGAGAGAATGAAATATCGCATAGCATTTTGCGTCACACTGATCATTCCAGTCAACTCTTATATATATATATATAGTCAGGATGGAATATTGCATGATAAGATCTGATACTATATATAAATAGAGAGAGAGAGTGATGTGCTTGACTGGAATTATCAGTCCTCTGTTTTTTCTGTTGTCGTAGTGCTGGTCTCCATTGGCGGCCAAGCCGCCAAGGTACAAACAAGTAACTAAGAATCCCGTGAGCGATGGAATTTTCGTATTTACTAGAATTTTCGAAATAAAAGGTAGATAAATATTTTATACTTATAAATAAAATTTTATTAATATGATAATTTTAACATCTACGATTCAAGTTTTGATTAAAAATTTTAACATTCGTAAAATTTGAACTCATAATCTTTTATTTCTTCATAAACTCTCATCGCTTGTCACAACACAAAAATTGGTCTAATATTTTTTTTATATGAGTAAAGTGTGTATTCACCAAATTTGATCACTGAAGTACAACTTAAGTGCCAAATAACGCCTATCAAAACAAGAATCCCATTAATAAACATTATTGAAACAAACCCAAATGACAGAAGGGCAAACCAAACAAATGAACAACCTTGCCCCAACCCCAAAATCCCTATACAAACTACCTAGAGATAAACTAAATTCAAGGAGGATCAAATGACCAAAAATGGTCCACCCCACAAGCTATCTTCTTAATTGCACGGAAAACAGAAGTGACATCTTCCTCCCAAAAGATGCCCTAATATATTCGGCAATTAAAATTTCAAAATGTAGAATTCAGTCTTGTTCTCGGGTGTCAACCCTACATTTCACTTCTTCTTTCTTCCTAAGATTTTGTTAGAATTTTATCAATCGATGATGTGTCACTCGATAGACAGAATCAATTACTGATTCAAAACAAAATTTTATGGAATAACTTACAGATGTTTGAGGTTGAACATATTGTACTGATCAAATTATTATGTAATTCACTGGTCCAAAAAGAATCTATAATTCTTTGATTTTTAATACTTCAAAATGGTAGGCATTTTCGTTGAAACAATTGAACTCACCGAGCTTCAACTCAGACGGCACCTTCTCGGTAAGCCTCAAGACAGGAAGATAAGGACAGGAAGGAGGAGGTAGAGAATTCGGTGGATTCATTCAAAGGCGACAGCTATTTTCCATTCTCTTTGACTTATACTATCGATTAATCGGACACTTACTAAACTGAATAATCCAAATTCCAGTTAAATGAGATTTTTGAGAGGTGGCAAATTTTTTCAACAAATTTTAAAATTGTTAATCAAATATTCAAGATACCTATTAATTAATCTAAACAACTGACATGTATGGCTGATTTTTTTTGGTCAAATGTGTTACAGATATGTGAGAGCATTGTTTAACCCAAAGCTTACATTTCAGCAGCCGCACTCTATTTTATAATTTTAGTGTATTTCTTAGAGTTTCGCTTTCATCCTAATCGTCTGGAACAAAATTATTACCATCATTATGCGAAAATAATCAATTTTCAGATGATTAATCGTCAAATTTGGATACGTAATACGATTTTATATCGTGTCCGAATCGAGTCAGTGACAAACAGACAATTAACAAGTATACGATGAAGCTTCATCCTCAACTAGGAGTGTACTCGCACTCTCTCTCTTGCTTTCTTAGCCTGCACGGGCAATATATAAATTGTTAAGAAAAATAATTGTAATATAAGATAAGCTGCATAATATATGAAGCAATCCAATTGACTAGGAGAGAGGAACTTGCTTCTGATTGCCAGTTGGTTCGCAATGTTATTACGGCAAGTCCAAGAGCTTGACCAATTAGCGCCACTATGATTCCTGTCCAGAGTCCCTGTCAATGTAATCACAGCTTTATGTCCAATCTGACTAGTTGGACTGGGACTAAGAAAGCGACCTACTTTTCGGGTCATTTTTAAAAACATTGATCTTCTGTCTCTAGAAAAAAAATTGTATAATATTGTATGGGAAGAGATTTTCAGGTTAATTATTATTTTTACCTTGCCACCAAGATGGAAGAAAAACGCAAGTAAAACAGAACAAGGTATGCCTAGGAGATAATAAGCACCCAGGTTTATTATTGCTCCAATCTTCTGCCACCCACATCCTCTAGCAGCTCCTGAAACATTCCCAGAACAAGCTTCTTTTGGTCAATAATTCAGAAAAAAAATACTTGTGATCACTAAACTTTAAATCCATTCTATAATGGTCATGCAATTTTTTCTTTCCCCTCGATTCGGCATATGATGCATTCGCTACTATTATGTTTTCAGTAAAGGTAATAAGTCTATCAAAGAGATCCAATTTAAGTATAATTTGATTAGTATGTACAGTATTCTATAGATCATACCTATGACTTATTCTTTCTACTAGATTTTATGGAGTCTGCTCGTGTTTGATCATCGAAAAAAATTTCTCTTCACGCTAACTGGCCTTTTTTTATGGAGCTTGCATAGTGGTCAGACCAAAGACACATTTAGTTATGAATTCAAATGTGACAGATAAAGACATATATCGGCACGGCCAAATCAATACTTCAAGTCACGTAAAATAGAAACCATGTTTTGCAAGTGACTTGTGACTGGTACCTGAAAGAACAGATTGAATGCCATCAAAGAAGTGTGAAACAGCCACCAACAGTAGCATTTCTCCAACGTACTCCACCACTCTTTCTTCCATACTGTAGAGGTTGCCCCAGGTTTTGCGTCCTAGGATTATAATGCTAGCTACCGATATGCCTTCTGTGGCAACCATGAACACTGCCACGACCATGGCGAGATGAGCTGCTTCGGGTTGCCCTGCTCCTAGCTCGTTCGACACTCTTGTGCTGTCATTAACACGAGTCGTGAACTGCTCGATCGGATTCACAACACAGTTCGTATCAGTAATCCGAAACCTCACCTTGCAGAAGCACTTAAGCCGAAAGGTATCATGTACATAACCGAACTAGTATTTAGGCTGTCAATAATACACCACATGAAACATGGTCAATTTGGTGATACTCTTTTGTTTCATGAAATTCGACACGCTACGAAATTCGGCACCATATCGGATGGCTGTACCTTATCGACAGTACCGATGTTTCAAGCTGCGGATTCGGAAGTAGACCTGACAACAAAACCATCATTTCGAATGACCATGTCTCCAGGCTATCGAACAAAACAGAGTGAGTTAGTGAACAGTGTGTAGTAACTTCTTGAGATGATCCTGACATAACGAAAAGAACATTACCTAGACATTATAGCTGATGGAATTGCGAGCTTCAGGAAATCTGCAAGGCCTCGAAAGGCATCCAAAGAGAAACCTGTCCATGTGTGCTTGCAGGAGGGTGATATCCTGACATACGCGATCAACATCAACGCGTTGAACCAGCACGAGATGGCGTTCGCCACAGCGGCTCCCTTGTTCCCGAGGCCGGTCTTGAACACGAGGATCCAACACGACATGATGTGTACAACCAATGTAATACCAGAGGTTATCATCATCGGGACGACGTTTCTCTGAGTTTGCAAGAACTTGATATGGCATTCGAGGAGCGCGAAACCGAAGATGCTGGGTATCATATACCTCGCGTAACGTCCTGCCTCGACCGATATCGCAGGATCCTGGTGTAAGAACAGAAGAATGGGACCAGCATTGGCCCATATAAAGGCAAGAGGGATACTAGCAAGTAAAAGAATAACCATTGCCCTTTGCGTATGCACACCAAGCATGCGGTACTGCTGTGCTCCGTAGGATTGACCACAGAAGGTATCCAATGCACTTGCCATTCCTCTCTGTTCAGAAATTCACTCGTTAGCGAGGAGCAACGACTAATCCTAACGACTAATCCAGATTCGAGAATTGTTGAATCCCTTTAAAAGGGAAGGCTCCATAGACATACCAACAAGCTAAAGCCAGTGACAGAAGCAAAAGACGTGGCCATGGAAGCGCCGGAGAGGGCCAACTCCCCGAGGTGACCGACAAACATCACAGAGATTACTTGCAGGAGGAACACCAAGATGTTGCCGGAGACGAGAGGACCCGCCAAGTAGAGCTGCTTCTTCACCTCTTCAATAATCTCATCCTTGGATATTAATCTCTTTGACTTGGAGTTAAGTGTAGCTACTTCTTCTTTCGCAATCAAAGGAGCTTCAAGGGCACTACTGAACCTGCATTCTTCATCTGGTTTCATTGTCTTGCACTGTCCAAGAACAAGAGCTTGCAAGAGATGGTCACGTTCCTGGTTCGCTCTTTCTTATCCATATAGATTATGTTGGGTACATAGGGTAGATAATACACCAGCAAGCACATAATCAACAAAAATTCTAGAGTTCGAATACTTGGAAATGATATAGTGTTAAATATTTTTTGGAGAGTTTTGCGACTTTGCTGCGTTCCAATTCGTATCTAAATTAGTCGACGCAGTGTCCAGGAATAGCAGGTGGTATAAATAAAAAAACATAGGGTAGATAAATGTAACGCTCCGTGGTCCAACCGACTCTCCACAGACCAACACGAGCCTTTTCTAACGTAGTTTATCATCACTCACACGTATCCCAAAAATTTTCCTAAAGATCTGGTCACCTATCTTAAATTGTCCCAGATCAAACACGTTTAATCTTGGAATTCTTTGTGCCAGAAAATAGGTTAAATCTTTTCAGATTATTAACAGAATATCACAATAAAATTCGTCATGTATTTTATCTTTAGTAAGTGCAAGAATCATTAAATATTGGTTCCCGTCCACTAAGAATCAAACCTGATGCTGCAGGTATTGCTGGTTGGCCCTTCTACATAAAAAGGAGCATCCACGACGTGCTTCAATTGAACCATCTTTCTCTACCACGGGTTTTTTCCATCGAATTTTTACGTGGTAGAGTTTTAACGAGACCAACGGTCGCAATTTTACAAAAGGCCGAGAGAGAGTCTTGCACTAAGAAAGATGTAATTGACCATTTTCTTAATACATAGGGGCGATTTGCCCCTCCAATTCCTAAAAAAAAAATTGAACCATCTTTCCTCTTTTGTCGTAGTGCTTGTCTGCATCTGCGGCCAACTGGGTCCAAAGATAACACATTCCTTTTTTTTCTTCCCAAAACTATCATAAATAGCCCATAAATTTAACTGAATAATTCAGATTTAAACCAATTAAATTACAAAATATAGTAACATACTCTCGATCAGATTTAACACGGCTGCATTTCAAAGACTCGAATTAAAACAAGTATCTAAGGATCGCGTGGGTCCGTTTAGTCCTTGATACTGCAAGATAGAAGTCTACCGGTGAATCTATAAATTAACAAAAAAAAAGTAATTCCAATATTTTTAATTAAAGCCCCACTCAATACAATAGATACTGTATAAATAATAATATTCGAATGATTTTTTTAAATTTATAGTCATTAATTAATCGATGATATCGACAGCAACCTTTTACAATTTTGATGGAGTATTAATTTATAGAATCACTGATTAAATCATGAGTCATCGCTTTATTTTTTGTTTAGCCAACAAATATTTGATTGAGAGTCAACTTAGACTTGCGTATATAATTTTGCTTAATTTTGCTAAGTTTGTGAAATGATGCACCATTAATTTATTCACTTTTTAGAAGAATGGCTGTTTAGCCAACAAATGATGCACCCGCCCTCGATTCGCACTCCGGTTCGCCATATCGCCTCTACGGTCCTCGCATTCAGATTCTGATCCCCGAAGAACGGCCTGCAAATCATCGGCACCACGCCAATGATGCCCTCCAGTACCGAGTTCCACCCACAATGCGTAACGAACGCGCCTGTCGCGCGGTGCTGTAGGGCCTTCAGCTGCGTAGCCCATGACACGAGCTTCCCCTGATCCTTGGTCCTTTCCAGGAACCCTTTAGGCAGCTTCTCGTTCGGGTCGCCTCTGAACTACCAAAGAAACGGGAATCCGCCTTCCTCTAGAGCTTGTGACAGGGCTTCCAGCTCGAGTTGCGGAGAAGAAATCACACTTCCGAAGCTGATGTAGACGACGGATTTCTCCACGCGCTTCTCGAGCCATTCCAAGCAGCCGAAAGGGTCGCTCACAACCAAGGGGCCAACACTGAGGAACTGCTCGAACCTCAGGGAGGAAATCCATAGTTGCTTCTGGTGGTGCTGCCAAAAGATGATCATTGAATAGAAAACCTTAGTACCCTAAACCCGAAAAAATATACGATCCAGTCTAATACCATTTTAAAATTAACATATCTGATCCCAATTTTTTAGTTAATGAATAGCAAATCTTCAATAATTATAAATTGGTTCTAACAACCATTCACTTTCAATATGAAATTCTCATGCATTGTAATTTTTATCTGATTTTTCATGGTGGAATAAAAATCTTCATATCTGATCCAATTTTTCATGCATTGTAATTATTATATTATATGGTATTCTCAACAAGTATTTAGCCTAACAGTACAAATGAGTTTACTAATTTTAAAAAATTCAAAGCTCAAATTCTGACAGTTATAATGATAGTGTAAAGATTTGCCATTTGGAAAATAATTTGTATGGTATTGTAAAAATTAATGCCGCGGAGAGGGTCCGGACCAGGCTGAGGAGCGGGCCGGCGTGGGTGGCGAAGGGGAAGGCCAGAACCACTATGTGTTTTTGGTCTGTTTTAGGTTGGTACGAGGAGGATTTGGTTTTTATTTGTGCGTGGTTATTTGCTGAAACGAAGGGGTGGAAATTTTAAGTGGGCTATGCTTTGTTTCGAACAAGTCGACAAGTAGAGAGTCGAACTATTGTTAGTGTTGAAGTTGAGAGTTTCACATAATGCGAGGTGTCCATTCTATCACAATTATCAACAATTTATTATCTATTTTTGTGCTAGATCCTGATCGACCTTCGACCCATGAATAATTTGGAGCCCGCCAAAGATTCATTTACTGAGGGCGCTTGAGCTTCTTGAATGCGTTCAGTGGAGGGATCATAAATCTTTTTTATAAATAAAATTTTATTACTTCTTAAAAAACACTAAAAGGACCATAAAAACTTAATAAACAGCTACTATGGTTAATTCAGTTTAATCATAATTCTCTCATTTGAGTTTGAAATCAAGGTGTCATTATAAATAATATGAAATTTTTTGTCACTGTTCCAAATTCTCACTCTTAAAATAAAAAAGAATACCTTTAAAAAAAAAATCAAAGAGAATAGAGCTTCTAAAAAAAATCAAAGAGAATAATAGAGAATGTTATGATTTGTTTTTCCACATGTAAAGAAAAGACGGTTCCCAAACAGCTATATTGGGCCTCAGATAAATCCGTTTGCCAACGTAACTGCATTTAATTTTGTTCTGCCCTGCTTTTTTCTAAGAGATAATTAGTGAGAGGAACTTAAGGTATAGTAAAATAGACTCTGAGGACTCTGTAGTTTCCCTATCAATTACTGAGCCCTTGTAGTTTGGTTATTATTATACTTTCGGGTCCCTGACTGATGTCATTAATCAATTTTTTTTATTTTATATTTAAAATAACTGATATGCCCTTGCTTGCCGGTCATCTTCTCCAGCCATTTTTTTGGCCACTTCCTTTCCCGGAGCACCGCTTCCGTCAGTTCGGGTGTTCGTACGGTCCCAAGGGCGGCATCGTCTTCTTCTTCTTCTTTGAGCTCAAGCGATGATCATAGCCGGAACCTAATTCCACTAAGCCGCTCCCTGGAACCTAACTCTCCGGAACCTAATTATCGTGTGGACCACGTGTAATCCGCCGCCTGCAACATCATATCCGGCTGCAGCTTCAGCACAAGTGGCCAGACTCCATCAATCCCGAGGAACCCTCCACCCTCCTAGCCTCAACCGCACCTCCCCTTCGGCTCTCTCACGCAAAACCTTAAACTTTAAACCCTAACCCCAACACCCCCACTCTCCACCACCTCCGCCTCCTTGGGGCTCTCCCACAGCCCGCTGGCCCCCAACCGAACCTTCATGGCCTCCCAACGGCAGTGGGTATAGAGAAGTCGTTGATCCCGGTGGCATGAGGCCCCGCAAGCGTTGTATGGGCGGAGGAGATGGTATTGAAGTGGTCAGCCAAAGTAATTAATTTTTTTTGATTTTTTTGCAAAGGTATTTGAGTCATTTACTTGAGCCAGGGACCTGAAAGTATAATAATAACCAAACTACAGGGGCTCAGCAATTAGTAGAAAAACTACAGGGTCTTCAGAGTCTATTTGACTATACCCTAGGGTCATGTATGTAATTATCTCTTTTTTTATGTTTTGGCCTTTCAACCTTTCAAGTTAGTTGATATATTTTTTTTCTCTCAGGTGAAGCCAAATTTAAAGTATCAAATATAATTTTTATGTTTTGGGCACAATCCACCAAATTATAGAAGTAGAATTCGTTACATTTTTGGAACTAAAACTCTATCATTCAGCCCCTTTTCTCCGTCTCCCCCAACCCTCTCCCTTTTCAAATTTCAAAAGTTATCCTTCTCCCCAAAATTCCCCAACCCTAATCCAAAATCCAATCTTCATCGTACTAGTTCCATTCCCCTCCGCGACTCGGCCCTTTCGCCGCTCCCCTCCGCCTTCCACCGGCGGGAAGGTTGGGAGTGGCTGGGGTTAGACGTCCAGATCCCTCTGTGAAAATGGCGGAAGCTGACGATCTCCTCCTTGGAACCAGCTGGAAGGAGCTCCGAGGAAGAAGAAATATGTAACCGTCACAGGAAAAGAGAGAACTTGGAGAAGAATGAAAAGATTTTTGTTATTATGAAAAAGTGTAACTATTTCTACTTACAAAGTTCTATTTATACTAAGTACAGCTGGAAACCACCTAATCTTATTCTACAACGTCATTAACCAAGTAGAGCAATAGTTGTGTGACCAATTCTTTCCATCTACCGTTCTTATTCCAGGATCCTACTTACGGGAATAAGGATTGGCCCAAGTTATGGACCTGAGATAATTTATTTGATGGCCCAGCCTGTTTCTTCTTAACAGACTTGGACTGTGTCTCCTTCTCCTTTGATATCTTTGTCCTCTTCACTTTCTCTGCCGCTTCCTCTTTCTCTCTCTCTTAACAAATATGCAAAGCTCGTGAAGCTTGAAGAGGCACCCACTCTGTCGAGACCTGTGAGAGCATTGGTGAGAGCATCAGAGTGGCATAACACCCCCCGCAAGCTGGCAGGTGGATATCACGCATCCCAGCTTGAAGACCAATTCCTGGTGTTGAGCGATAGAGAGCGGCTTGGTGAAAAGATCGACCACCTGGAGCTCGGTTGGAATATGAAAGAGCTTCAAGAGGCCCAATTGAACCTATTCACGAATAAAGTGATAATCAATTTTGACGTGCTTCATTCTTTCGTGGAAGACAGGGTTCTCGGCGATGTGAATCGCAGACTCGTTATCACAAGACACCAATCCGGGACCAATATCGAGAACATGCAAAGCATCCAGAAGGTATCAAAGTCACTGGAGCTCCTTGGTGAGTAAGGCGAGCGCTTGATACTCGGCTTCACAGGATGATAGGAAAATTGTGGTTTATTTCTTGGAGCGCCAAGAAATTAAAGAGTGACCAAGGAACGCGGCAAACCCAGAAACACAACAGCGAGTATTGGGGCATTTCCCGTAATCACTGTCGCAATAAGCCTTCAGTTGGAGAGCCAAAGAAGTAGAGTAGAAGAGACCCTGCCCTGGAGACCCTTTAAGGTAACAAAGAACGCGATAGGCTGCGTGCAAGTGAATACCAGTAGGAGAACTCATATACTGACTTAATTATTGTATAGGGTAGCTGATATCAGGACGAGTGGTGGCCAGGTAAAGAAGCCACCCGACAATAGTGCGATAAGTGGAGGATGTGATGGGCGTGTCAGAGTCCATATCATAATCGTCATCAATCTTAACAGAAAAAGTACTGTCTTCAACATTTAAACGACAGGTGGATTCCATAGGTGAATCAGCTGGCTAACAACCCAAGTACCATGCATCCTTAAGTAGTTTTAGAATATATTTCTTCTATGATATATGCAATCCGTCATCCCTGCGGGCCATCTCAATGCCTAGGAAATATTTGAGGTGGCCTATATCCTTAAGTTTAAAATGGTGATGAAGATATGCTTTAACCTAGTTAAGAACAGAAATATCAGACCCTGTAAGCACAATATCATCAACATAAATCAGAAGAACCACCAAAGAATTGCCTTGCTGTTTAGTAAACAGAAAAAAATCAGACTGAGACTGATATAAACCAGCTTGTAAAAGGGCAGATGTAAGCTTAGCAAACCACTGGCGGCTGGCATGTTTCAGTCTATAGAGTGACTTCCTCAACCTGCACACCTTAGAAGAATCAGCATTAGAGACCTATAAGCCAGGAGGGAGCTCCATGTATACCTCTTCTAGAAGATCCCCATTTAGAAATACATTATTGACATCTAGCTGTAAGAGAGGCCAGTTAGCAGATGTAGCCAATGCCAATAATAGTCTAACTGTTGTGATCTTAGCAACGGGGGAAAAAGTGCCTAGGAAGTTAATTCCCCAAGCCTGGGTAAACCCTTTTGTAACCAACCTGGCCTTATGTCTTTCCAAAGTTCCATCTGCCTTATACTTAGTATTGTAAACCCATTTGTAGCCTATAGCAGACTTGCCCTTAGGTAAACAGACTAGATCCCAAGTGTGATTATCAGTTAGAGCAGTTAATTCAGTGTGCATGGTCTGAATCCAGCAATCCTCTTTAATGGCATCCTGATATCTAGTTGGCTCTACTGTTTGAAGGATTTTGAGACTATATGTCTTATGAGAAGGAAATAAAGAGTCAAAAGATAAATAGGAAGTTATATGGTAGGCAAAGAGTGAACAAATGAAGGATGAGAACAATTGGTAACATGGTCACATATAAAATCATATAGATACTTAGAAGTATTCCTGAACCTCTGTGGCCTGGGCAGATCGGGTGAAGGTACAGATAAAACAGGGGAAGGTGAGTTGGACAATATTGGAGAGTGAGGAGAATGTGTGGGTGAGAGAGGAGTTGATGGTGAAGATGAAACTGGTGAGGTTGGAAGATAATCTGTATTGGGTGTAGCTCATGATATGACAAAACTATTTGGTATATGGTTGATATAAGGTTGGGTCATATACATGAGTATTCTTAAATGGGAATATGTCCTCATGAAAAATCACATCTCTAAAGATGAATTTTTGATGAGAATGTAAGTCATAGACTTTGTAGCCTTTTACCTCAAAGGGGAGGCCAAGAAAAACACAAAGTTTTGCTCCAGGGTCAAATTTAGTTCTGCCTTGTGCCAAAGTAGCTGCATAGACCACCGTATGTATGATGGTCTGATGGATACGGTGTTAGTCCTTAAGCATGAGGTGGGAGGATCGAATACCAACGACCGTCCAAGATCCGGAATTGTAGAAATAATTTACTCCACAAAAAAAAAGTAGTTGCATAGCAAAGGCAACCAAATACCCTGAAGTGTGTGAATGTAGGGGGCTGATTATACATAATTTCATATGGAGTTTTATCCATGAGAGTGGTAGATGGTGTTCTATTAATGAGAAATGATGCATGCTATAAACAATCAGCCAAAAATACTAATAGAACATGTGATTGAAAAAGTAAGGCTCTAGCAACATTTAAAAGATGCTTATGCTTCCTCTCAACTCTATCATTTTTCTGTGGAGTATGTATGCATGACATCTCATGAATAATACCTTTGGTTTTATAAAACTCTGTCATTAAATTTTTTTTGCCCTGATCAGACCTAATGACCTTAACCTTGGTGTTAAATTGGGTTTCAACAAAGGAGCAAAAGGGAATTATATGAGAGGAAGCTTATCCTTTTGTTTTCATTAAAATGATCCAGGTGTATCTAGAAAAATTATCCAAAATAGTAAGAAAATATTGATAACCATCATATGAAGACATATTATATTTTCCCAAATATCAACATGTATAGTGTTAAACTTGGTAGAGGCTTTATTGGAACTAATAGGGAATGGTAGTCTTTTAAACTTAGCCAAATTGCATACGTCACAGTGTTTATTGTTTAAGAAAGTGATAGCAGGATACATGGTTGGGTAATATAGTAATTGACAAGGGATACATGGCCGAGCCTGTTATGGCAAATGTCTAGATTGGTACTGGAGAGTTGAATGGTATTGACAGTGGAGTAAGGTTGTGGTTGGTATATAGGATTCTGCCTAGAAATTGCCTCAAGAATGTAAAGCCCTTGATGTAGAGCTGATTTACCAATCGTTCTCGAAGTGATTGAGTCCTGGATAGAACTAGAAGTCCTTTCAAATTGGCCTATGTAGGAAGATTGTTGTAAAAGTTTAGCTACTGAGATGAGGTTGAAAGTGAAACTACGACTATATAGAACATCATAAAGCAAAAAATTGGGGTTTAGTTGTACAACACCAGAGTGTGTAGCTATAGCATTACATCCATTTGCAGATCTAATGTAATATGAAGAATTGGTGTATGACAAAGAAAGAAATCTAAAAAACATGCAACATGATATGTTGCACCTGAATCCATGATTCATATAGAATTAAGAGAGTTTCTAGTAAAAGAGAAGGATAAGTGTTTGGTACCAGAAGATTGATGAGTGGTTAATTCTACAGGATTGAAGACCAAGTTGGCAGAAGTATAAGGAGAACCTAATGTGGAGTTAGTAGGTGGATGTCCTGCATAAAAAGGAGCTACAGAGAAAGGATTAGCAGCTCTTGAAGACCCTGCAGAGAAAAGATTTGCAGTGTCTGAAGGTCCTACAGATGAAGAAGTTGCAGTTCCAGAATTGATGCTGAAGGAAGGATTACCAAGAGCTATCTGCTGGAACAAAGTAAGTAAGCCATTATACTGCTCAGCTGATAATCCCAATTGGTCTATTACATTACCCATTTGCTGGCTATCAACCTAATTAATCATTATTTCCACAGAATTGGGATAATTCTGTTTAGGAAAACCAGGATTTATGAACTGTACATTGCTCTTGCCTCTGTCCTCTTGACTTTTAAACCTCCAATTAGGAGGATAGCCATGCTTTTTAAATATTTATCCACAACATGTCCAATAGCACCACAAAAAGTGCATTGTGGTCATTTTTCAATATTCCATGGCTTGCGACTTCCATTAGAATTGTGCATAGCAAAAGCATAAGAGTCAGAAGATTCACTTCCTTTATGTGAATTGTGCACCATATGAGTAACATTGTTAGAAAATTGCCTCTCTTATTGTAAGTCTAAGAACAATACACTGCTAATAGGTGGCATAGGCTCCATAAGAAGAATCTGTGATTTAATGTTTGCAAAATTCTCATTCAACCCCTTTAGAAACAAGGTCACCTTATCACTTTCTCTGTATTATTTCACTAACTTGAAAAGCTCACAGTTATCACTAGAAGACTCTGGCTTACATTTGCAGTGAGGTAATGGTCTAAATTGTACAAACTAGTCCCACAAATTCCTAAAATTAGTGAAGTAATCACTAATATTGAGTGCACCATGCCTTAATGAATAGATTTCTTCCTGCAGATTGGTCACTCTCACAGCATCTCCTCTACCATATCTCTCTTTAAGATCCAACCAAAGCTCATGAGCTGTTTCAAACTATAGCAAAGTCTGTGCAATAGGTGCCTCAATAGGATTCATAATCCAGTTATGAACAGTTGTATTACACCTCTCTCAGCTTATATACGTAACATCATCTATTAAAGGTGCCACAATAGAACCGTCTATAAACTCTAGCTTGTTCTTAGATCTCAGAATCAGAAATATCGAACGACTCCATGACTGGTAGTTACTTCCATTCAGTAAAGGCCTCATTAAAACAAGAGATGGATTCTTACTAGCATGTAGATGATATGGACTTGAGTTTTCTCCTCCAAGAATTTTTACTTTTCCACTAATATCCATATTAAATCTCTGCTTTTACTTTGCAAATCTTGATCACGAAGGAATGAAAGACTTACAGGAAGCTCGATCCGAGCTTTGATACTATGTGAAAATGGCAGAAGCTAACGATCTCCTCCTTGGAACCAGCTGGAAGGAGCTCAGAGGAAGAAGAAATATGTAACTGTCATGAGGAAAGAGAGAACTTGGGGAAGAAGGAAAAGATTTCTATTATTATGAAAAAGTGTAACTGTTTCTACTTACAATGTTCTATGTATACTAAGTACAACTGAAAACCACCTAATTTTATTCTGCCACATCATTACTAGGGGTGAGGGCGGTGCGGTTTAGCGGTGTCAACCCTATGAGCTAAACCACACCGCAACATAAAAAAAGTGAAAAATCGAAACCGTCGGTGGTGCGGTTTGCCAATAAACCGTACGGTATTCGGTATGGGGTTTTGGTGCGGTTAATTTGCGGTTTCAAACCGAATCAGAATAGCCCATTATTTGGCCCAATCTGTTTGGGCCCAATCTAAAAAAGAGACAATGACGACCCAGAAAATCACAAATAATTACACATATCTGTTTCATGTTCACAGCAAAACAATTACAAAACATAAACATAAAAATTACAAATTAATTCATTAACTTAATAAAAAATAAACTAACAAAATGAAAGAAGGCTAGAGATGGAGGGATTACTTTACGGAGAGAGCGGACAAAAGAGATGGATAATAGCGGTGGCGGTCGAATAGCGGGCGGAAGAGCGGGATTTAGTCATTTAGGGTTTCGAAATTGGGGGTTTTGGACATTTGATTTTAGAGTTCGAAATGGGGGAAGATGGAGGAGGCCGGAGGACGGGGCGAAGGGTCTGGACTCTGGAGGAGGGCGGAGGCGGGAGGGCAGAGGGCGGATGAGTGGGGAAGGGATCAGGAAGTTAATTTTTTTTTAGGGGAAGGGGGAGGGCCAGAAGAAAAATTGGTTAGGTCAGGGGAGGATGGGTTATAAAAAAATTAGTTTTATACCCATCACAAACGACGTCGTTTTGTTCTATCTAAACTAAACCTATATTACAAAATATAAAATGACGTCGTTTACGATAGTGCGGTGCGGTGCGGTTTATATAGGTACCCAAAACTTGAAACCGTCACCGTACCGGATAAATGCAGTTTCGGTTGAAACCGCACCCACATACCGAATTCTGTCTTCGGTTTGATTTTTTTGCGGTTTATTTTTTTCGGTTATGCGGTTTTGCGGTTCGATGCGGTTTGAATCTCACCCCTAATCATTACCTAATCTTATTCTGCCACATCATTAACTAAGTAGACCAATTCTTTCCATCTACCATTCTTATTCTACAGACTTGGGCTGCATCTCCTTCTCCTTTGATATTTTTCTCCTCTTCACTTTCTCTGCTGCTTCCTCTTTCTCTCTCTCTTAACAAACATGCAAAGCTCGTGAAGCTTGAGGAGGTGCCACTCCATCAGGACCTGTGGGAGCGTCGGTGGGAGTGTCAGAGTGGCGTAACATCTCCTACCTCTGTGCCATCTCCCAGTCTATCCCCTGCTATTTCAGGATACTGCATTGCCCGATCCTTTGTTGCAGCCCTTCGGCCAGCTCCGGTGGTCTCGGATGGCTCAGAGGTTCGTAAATATGTGCCTCCAGATGTGTCTCTTGATGGTCTTTGGCTGGTTTGGATTCGGGAGCTTAGAGGGGACGAGGTGCTCATCTCCTTCACCTCGGCGGAGAGTATGTTGTCATTGCAGGATAAGATTATGCCGTTCTTCAATAATGTGGTTATGTGGTCCTCGAGTTTTCGAGCGTCCTCCCGATGTGTTTGGCTCCAAATCTGTGGTATTCCTCTACAGGTTTGGACTCGGTCATTCCTTGAATGGCTGGTCGTCCCTTTCAGTGAGTTTATTGCTGTACATTCTCTTGCCTCTTGTCGGAAGCGTCTGGATATTGCTTTCGTCTTAATTTCCTCCCAATGTTTGGATCATTTTTGCTATTTCATCGATCTGAAGATTGGCCAGAATCTTTTCGAGATCCGTTTGGAGAAATTGGTCACTTTGGTGGCAGATGATCAGGTGGATTTGGATTGGGAGGATGTTGGTGACGCGTGCGGTTTGAATGTGCTTGGTTCTGAGGCCTCTGTGGCTTTGGACCTTTTGGTTGCATTGCAGATTTTTGGTTGGTGATACTCTTGATCACAGGATGCCTGCCTCTCCCACTGCATCCTTGCCTACTGGCGTTGGGTTTTTTCCTGCCGATGCTGCTATTTCTCGTGCGTGTGGTGGAGATCTTGCTAATCTCCATGCATCAGTGGCTGTCTCGTCTCCTGCGCTCCATGTTGGCATTGCTGGTGTGGATCTCGACCCTACTCCTTTGTTACAGCATGCTTTGGCATGTGTGGTGCCTTTTTCTCCCGCGTTGCCCCTGAACAGAAGGATTTTCCCCCTCCCTTGCAATAAAGAGTAAGTAAGGGAATGTCGTCCCACAAGGACTAAGTTCTAGGCCGCAAACTCAACTTCACCACTAGTCTAGGACTAAATAAGAAGGTTTTGTCAAGTCTAAACACACAATCTATTAGTCGAAATAACACTACTACTAAATAAGATAATTTTACAAATAAAATAAGAGTGGGCAAGGTACCAATGACAAACTAAATGACCAAAAAATTCAAGGGGTTTACTAAGTTCGCGTTATGATCCGAGTGTTTCTAAGGCAACTAATCTACGCTCTCGCCATAAATTAGTCTAAAATGATCATTCACTAGGCCTAGATGAACTAAATGTGCCTTCGCCACAAAATAGCCACCTAACCTAACTAACAACCAAATATAATCTCCACTCCAAGGACACCCAATCACCTAATGAGATCTCTCATCAAAAGACAACTAGTCAACTAGTCCAAAGGTCCATTAATCCTAACCCCTCTCGGCGATTAGCATTAAACAACTCATAGTCAAGGTGATAAACCAAAACTAAGCTTTAAGCTCCAAAACTAGAACATAATCCTAAGCATTTAAACCCCCTAAACCATAGGCTAAATAGATGTCAAGGCACCCAACCCACTAATCAACTACTCACACATATTCACCAAATAGCTCAACATATTCATTAAACTATGCAAGCAAAACATGAACAAAATAGGGAGTAAGAGAAAGCTCAAGATGATCTTCAAAGCTTCTTCAATATCCTCCTTTCCAAGGTTCACCAAGTTTTCTTCCAAGATTAAGAGTTAGTGGAGAGTTGTTACCAAAAATATCTAATAATCCTTCAAAATATCTAATCTCTCTTAAAATATCTAAGCAAAGGCTTATATACAAGATTTATCCCCCCAAAATGTCTCAGCCACGAAATTACAATTAAAGCCCAAAATGGGCCCAAAACAAGTCTTCAAATTCGGCCCACTTGTGATGAAATCTTGACAGAATTGGACTACGACTTTGAATCCAGCGTTCTCACCTCTTAGACTCCGAATTTGAAGAAGACCATTAGAGAAAAAGTTGTAGCCCCGGATGTCTTCTTTCCAGAGCCATCTCACTCGTCTCCATCGGACTTCGGATGAGAAAGTTATCAGCATTGGAGTCGCAAGAGGTCCACCTCGCCCACGTCTTCGAGGTCTCGATTAAGCGTCCTTCCTCCCGGAAAATCAAATCGCATACGATGACCCAAGGTGACTTCACTTCCTCCACTTCACCTCACCAAATCTCCTAGCATGAAGAAAACACAACAAAAACATAAGACTACACTAAAAACAAACAATGCACGATAAATGACATTACGACAACGAAGAACAAACAAAAGGAATAGAAACAACGGTAAATCTACTCTAAAATAAACACAAAAGATGAGTGTTTTCACACTCATCAGCCCCTCAGTGTGGTTGATCCAGGTATCGACTCGATAGATGAGTGGTTTCCTCAGTTTTTGTCTGATGTTTCGGTTGGGGTTCCAAGTGTGGAGTTGCCACATTGTGGTGCCGTACATAAGCGTGGCTATTCGGGGCCTTCTCCGAACATGACACGATCAAGTTATCGTGAGCGAAGACCAACGGAGAAGGCAGCGGCTCTAATGACATTTTCGTTGCGGAAGCTGAAGATCAAGTCGCCTAAGAAGACAAAGGCGGTGCTTTATCTGTTGTCGTTAATCATTGGCATGGATGTTCAGGACGAGGAGCTTCAAGCAGAGATCTCTGCGGAGGTGTGGGGTCTTGCCATCGTGATGGGCCTCTCTTGGGAGGAGGATACTTCAAATATTCTCCAACTGATCAAGGATGTAGCCCGAGATTCGAATCATTTTTTGTGCTTGGACCCACCTTGATTTGTTCTTGCGTGGTGGTGTGGTTTGGTTTGATCTTCTTTTGGTGTATATTTGGGTCTTCTTAGACGACTGTAGGACTTTTTGGATTGACTATTATGATGACACTTTGGTGTCTGTTAATGATAATATTTATTACCACGATGCTTGTGATAAGTATTATCGGTAACTTTTGATGTACTTTGATAGAATTTAGGTGAAATACAACTTTTACTATATAAAAAACTCTGATCATTCAGCTAACCGACGAATTATTACAACACAAGAATAATAATGGGGTTGGTCATTCCAAACAATTATTTTGTTATTCCGCTGATTTCGGCCGAAAAATGTTTTGTTGACATATTTGTACCTACCATTTGAAATGTTTGAGCTCCTCACATGATACATAGTCAAATGTTATGATTGAAGCAATAAAAAATAGTTATATGCGTATTTTTACATGATTGATTTTTTAATATAAATTTTTATACCATAAGTACAATTGTCAAGATTGAATTCTTGATCTTCGAACAATTTTTGTGTCTACGGCTGTCTATTATAACCGTCTGGCTCATGCAACGTTAGCTATTAAATCCATAAATTTTGGTCCAAATGTTTACCCGGCTGTTAGAAAATATTAAAAATTTATCAATTCACTTATATTAAGATTTTGGTTAAATATGAAAATTTTAACAGAATATTTAAACATGATCTATTGTTTATTCGAATGACTATGATTGAGAAATTGACAACTTTTTCTACCAAACTTCAACACTAAATTTCAAATTTGGAAATCAAAATGCCTCAATAATAATCTATAGCATCCCATTAGCGGTGGATATTACATCCATAATTTATAGAACAAAAGTCGACTTAATGAAATCGGCCGCTTTGATACTAAAACAAAAGCGGCCACCATAATCGAACGTGGGTGCCACCCCATAATTGACACTTTTCAGCCAATTAATTATCATCGTCTACCTCTGGGCTCTAACCAACTAACCTTTTTTGACTAGTAAAGTATTATTTTAGTTTAAAAAATAAATTTTAATTTTAAATATTTTAAAATATAATATTATTAGATAGTAGTTAAAAATACTTTCTTCATTTTCAAAAATTATATCAGAATTGAATCTAAATTAGTCAGAGTATTCTACCAAATATCATGTGTTATTAAAAAAAGCCTTTCATGAAAATATTTTTTTTGGTAAAAAAAATCTAGACGAGTTGGCATGAATCTCAGCTGAAGTTATTTAGCTTTGTTTCGTTCGTAAGCAAAGTTTTTCCATTTCTACAAGGAGTGAGAATCGACTCATGGGTTTATGAAAAATGAGGTAGGACTCGTTGCTATCCAATCTACCAAACATTGGTATACTAAAAGCACATTACTGGATGATCGAACATAAATTAGTCGTTCTAGTCGGATACCCCGTGGTATTAAAAAACCTCTCATATATTGTAGCCTAGCTATGAAACAAGGGCCACCAAATTCCCATATCCACAAATCCCAAATCCAACTCCAAAACCAACCTTCCCAATGCATCATAGATCCTTCCCAATCATCATCGCCATTTCTCTACTAATTCCCACCTCGTACTCGAAATCCACCACCCAAAAAACCCCCACCAGATTCCCCCTAAGCCCCTCCGCCTCGCAGTTCCTAGCCCTTCAAAATGGCGCCCGCGCCGCCCTCAAGCTGCGCCCTCTGGTGTGGGATGCGAAGCTGGAACGCTACGCTAGGCGGTACGCTGCCCGGAGGCGCGGGAACTGCGCGTTAGTCCATTCGAACGGGCCGTACGGGGAGAACATCTTCTGGGGCAGTGGCGACGGGTGGACGCCGGCGCAGGCCGCCGCGGCGTGGGTCTCCGAACGGAGTTGGTATGACTATAGGGACAATTCTTGCGCCGGAGGGGAAGAGTGTGGCCATTATACGCAGATTGTGTGGAGGAGGTCCAGGAGGGTTGGGTGTGCGAGGGTTACTTGTTCTAGGGGGAAAGGGGTCTTCATGACTTGTAACTATCATCCTCCTGGTAATTACGTTGGGGAGAGGCCTTATTGAAGAAGGAAGAAGTACGAGAATCGAGCATTGTCGGATTTTGTATTCCGTCTTATATACAGATATTGAAAATATATTGGGAGGGATCTAGTTATTTTTTCGGTTTTTTTCATTTGCTATCTACTTGTGTTGTTATATCACATATAAAGAAAATGCGAACAATTACCATTTTGGTCACTTGTTTGATTGACATAAACGAAAATTTCTTTGCTCACCTTTCTCTCGTTTTATATTTTAACAGACATTGGGCAAGGGTAAAATCGACATCTACCCTTAAAATTTGGTAATGATCTTGCTCAATTCCGAAAATTGCATGCTTTTCTCATATTGGATTGTTGCATTTAGCAATAGATTTGTATACCTTCAATTTTTATAGGTTGAGGGGATGGAATAATGAGATTTAACCTAATGTCTTCTTCTTAAATGCGGGTTTTGACCAACTAGACTTACCCAAGATGACTCCAGACCTTATATTTGTTGAATATTTGGAAGCGATGAAGTATATAAAATCAAATAATTTTTAAGATTGATCTTTTGTAAAAAAATTAAAAATAATAAGTGGCCAATCATGACAAAAAAAAACTACATAAAACCATTGTGATTATTATCATTTTTTGGTTTGTACTATCCGGTACACGGACATTTACTCAGTTAACTAATCCAGATTCGAAACTTGTGGACTTTTCAAAGGTGACAAAGTTCTCACAACAATTATTTAACATAACTATATTCTCAATGAATCGAACTCGAGAGCTCTTAGTTAAGCTAGAACAATGCCCTCGTTATTATTAATATTAACAAGCTAGAAAATTATGTATATGGCTACTAGTATGGCTTCTCCCCAACATAATTACCGACTGGATCATAGTTACAAGTCATGAAAACATCGCCACTATCACAAACAACACGAGCACACCCAATCCTTCTGGTGGTCCTCCAAACTATTTGAGTGTAGTGGCCACACATCTGGCCCAGATCACACGTGTTCGTCTCGTAATGGTAGTACTTCTCTTCGTCGGCCCACGCACTCACGGCGTCGGCCGGCGTCCAGGTAGACCCGCCGCCCCAGTATATGTTCTCGCCCAGCTTGAAGTCATTTTCGGGAAACGAGTGCTCCGGCTTGCAATCCGCTATCCTCTGCGTGGCCCACCATTTGGCGTACCTTTTTTGATTTAGTAAAATTTGTTAATGACACCAAAATATACAAAATGATCCAAAATTGAAAGTTACTTATGGCAAGCAATAATGGACAAGCGAACACAAACATACATGGTTATGACGAGGAAGTGTGCCTATATCACTTAAGTGTCAAAACTTCAAATTTTAGTTGCTGAATTTATGTGTTTTGAATCACTAGGTGTGAAAATAAAAATGGCTCAAACTACGACGCATGTATATAAATTATATATATATTTTTTGACATGTCATGTGATCACCCACGTGGACAGAAGCAACAGAGGTGGCAGTCCACGTGAAAAATTCAAGATGATGTAACATACTAGGTAGCGAGACAACAAGAACAAGATGATGTAACATACTAGGTAGCGAGACAACAAGAACGAGACTGCCTGTATTATTTAAGTGTCATAACTTCAAACATCAATCACTATTTTTATGCATTTTAAACCACAAAATATCAAAGTAAAATTGTCCAAACCAAACTTTTTTCAAAAAAGTTAACGTGCAAAATTGAACAGAATCTAATTTAAAAGTGAACTGCATCTAATTTACGGTCAATTTCACTTATTTATGACAAAAAAATTCTGCGCCAAAAGTGGATTGGGAACCAAGTAAACTACCTCTCTAGCTGGGAATCCCACTGCAAGGGCAACTCCCATTTAGTCGCCCTGACCAAATTATGTGCAAACAGGAACTGGAGGGACTCCCCAATGCAACCCCAACATAGTTGCTTGGAGATCTTGTATATGGTTTCGTTGTCCACCTTGTTCCCTGCTGTTGCCCTGGCTGGTAAAGCTTCCTGGGAATTGGCAGAAGAAATGGTGGTGGTGGTGGCTAATAAGGTGAGCAGGAGAATAATGGAGAGTGGTTTAAGTAATGGGAGTTGCTTCATGGTTTTGATATGGTGATTTGTTGTGTGTGTGGCTGGCTTCTTGAGTTCTTAACCTTTATATAACTTGGAGGATGGGCTTCCTCACATGAGATTAATTTGTCTTTTTTTGACTGAATGTTTCCGAAGTTTACATGAATTTTGACTCAGGTAACATACCATAAAATGGAAGTCGAACAAGCAACGACAGGTCATGTGATCAACTCCCTCTGCTGTCATCTTTAAAATTTTATATTCAACCAAAAATTTTAAGATAATGTATCAATGGACTTCCATATTTTTAAACAAACTCACAAATTTTGTAATTAGTAACGTCATAATCTCGATGGTAATGACAGATTTTGACCCTCATATTCGAACTTTGATTTTTCCTAATTTAAGGTGCAAGTGATAGACGAGTTAAATTTATTTGAAGAGACTTTGACATCCTGAGTGTAAGCCTTACGAATATAAAAAATAACGGTAAGAAAACTACCATTAAAATAAAATGTGACAGTTCTGGACTTTACATACTAGAACTTGCCAGAAAACAACGAGGACCACTCAGTTGTTAACTGAAAATCAATTTAGTTGTGGCCGGTGTTCTACCAAGAGGATGTGGGGTCCGGAGGGTATGTTCTATTGTTTCATGGAAGACAAGATCTCGTATAAAAAAACTACACTCAACCAATTCGATTGGAAGTCCCGTGAACTTCGGTCGTTTCCTGCCCGTGAGCTTCTATCTTGTTTGTATTAGGGGAAATTGGTGTCCACACTGGAGACTCCATGATTAGTAAGGTAATAACGAGCGTGAATTACCGTTGAGTTTCGAGTTCAAATTCTCAAGGTGAAAATTCAGCAAGAAAATGTGTCAAAATGTTCCAACAAATATTAACATTGCTTAAACCAATGTAGATCAAATCAGTGGGCCATAAGGCCTGAAAATTGAGTCGATAACTCGAATTTGAAACCTAATTAGGCTATATTAACTCCCTGTTGATTATATTAAGTTTGGTTATCAAAATGGGGCAAGGTTCCCCTATACTATATCAATGTAGATCAAATCAGTGGGCCATAAGGCCTGAAAATTAATCTGATGTGGGAAATGGGCATGTTACTTATATTGACCCATTAGGCCGGTCCACCTAAGTTGAACCTTTATCAAAAGCCCATTAGATTCCTTGCTTAATAACGTAATTTTCTTTGTAGATACGTTATTTGTAGGAGAATATCTCTTGACATCATTTTTTGAATACTATTTTAAAGAAGTCATGCCATTTTTTGTTTTTAAATTTTTGTTATTTCGAGCCAGTCATTGTCAAAGTCTATTTACAAGATGATTTTTTTAATAAATTAATAATATATTTTTCATCGATCATTCCAACTCTTATTACTTTTCCTTAAAAAAAAAACTCTTATTACTTTGTATACTAGAGCTCTTGGTCCATAGCATACGGATACATTTGCATCCCTTCGTAGGCGCCGTAACCAACAAGACGGAACCACATGCGGTTGGTTGATCCAATTATCATGATTAGAATTCCATCGAATAATGTAATCATGATTAGCATCAACCACAACCAACTTTTTGCACTTGCTCACGCCTTACTATTATGCTTCTCCTCAGCTTTTGTAATACCATTTTCAATAATCGGAATAGGAGTTAGATCCAAGTGTTAACGCGTTAGTTATACATTGTACCTGTTGTCGATACGATTAGTGAGGTTTTTAGTCCCACTCATTTCCTAAGCTTTCAATTTTTAGTGTCTGTGTTGGCTCAGCAAATTGTTCTCTCCTTGATTTTTTTTGAGCTCAACGCATTTAAACGTTCCGCCGATAATTTCTCCTATCTCTATGGAAATTCAGCTTGACCGTTTTCACCGTGTATCTAAGATTGAATCCTGGAATTTGATGGCAGAAAAACTAAACATGACAACACTTCGGTTTAAACATTGTAAATACAAATGACGCTATTGAAAAAATAGCCTCTAAATTATGAAGTATTCTCCAAAAAATAGTTTAGGGAAGTTATCTTCATGTCGTTAATGGTTTCCATGACACTGGTTCACCTAAATTATATAATTCGTAGTTAGCTTGGACTCGTGGTTTTGGGTTAAAGAAACCCAATAAGGGGACCTCTTTAGTAGCTTTACAGATCTTTCCTCTATAGTTTCTTGCCCCCTCTAGTGCTTGGCATCATGGAGATATAGGTTCCTTTTCTCTTACCAAGGGAACCATACGATCAAAGTCCAGGTTGACATGATCTCTATCTAAATAGCTTTTCGGTCCCGCCATATTTTCTATTTATGTTATGTTTAAGGTATGTGGATTTTTGGAGCGTGATTAATCCGTTCCAATATTATTATGTTATAATTTATATATCTAATACAAAATTTTAGAACATATATAAAATAAGTTTATCGCACATAACAATTGCGATGTGATGCGGGACCATTGTATGAAAAGGGAGAATTTAAAGCAATTTATGAATTTATTCATTGAAGTTTGACATGCATCATATTGAGTGGACACTGGCCACATCATTGTTATTTTTTTGTTTTTTTCAATAATTTTTCATAAATTTTGAACAAACAATACCCATCTATACATTTCCATCAATTTATTAGCAAAACAATAAAGATTGATTGATGATAACAACGAGAAATTATGCCATAATCCATCGGTTTTGCCTGTATTTTACCCGTATAAATGAGCTGGTTTCAGTATCTTACTTGAACTAATAAAGACATGTCTGGTAACATTTTGTAATTCTTCTAGGCAGATCGAACAAAAGCAATGCAGTGACATGGCAGGTTCGTTGTCATCTGTACTCTATTACCGCTAAAAATTTATTTAGATGGCACCGTCGAGCGCGTCAATTAGCTACAAAAACATAGTTATTTTAGGTTTACTAACCTCAATAAAAAAAAAAGTGGTTCGACTGGTCATTTTATAAAAAACTTGCAAAATGGTTGAACTATTGGTGGCCGGCTTACTCAGTTGTACCAACCAATCCAAATCAAACAGCCAAAATTTATGTTTTTGAAAATAATGATTTTTTAAATTTTATTTCATTAAAAATGATTAAATTAGAATTTTGATAGGTAAAATTTGCCATAAATTCAGAAGATATCTAGAATTATATAACATTTGATGCTAAATATAATTAACCATAAATCTATTTTAAAAATTGATCGCGGTCCAACCGATCGAACTAAACACACCGTACAAATGTGGGTCACTAACCCACATTCAAACCCATTTTTAAAGCATTGTTTCCACTAAAAAAAATTATTATCGCTTGATTCAC
This sequence comes from Hypericum androsaemum, assembly GCA_963995505.1. NCBI lineage: Eukaryota > Viridiplantae > Streptophyta > Magnoliopsida > Malpighiales > Hypericaceae > Hypericum > Hypericum androsaemum. Next base: position 2,999,966 of record OZ023190.1, on the reverse strand, counting down.
ATCATAAAATTTTTATTCTATTAGCATGTTACCATAATGATGCAAGTGGTGCATTTGGTTCGTTTTTCTAACTTATTGTAATCTGATGGACCATATATTTTGGAGCCCACGCCAAAAGTTTCCATGACCAGGCACTTCTAATGACATGTATTTCAGCAACTTATAAATCATCAGAAACTTTGAAGTATATATCCTTTCATAGTTCCTCTGCTAAATTTGAAGGACCAAGAAACTTGCAAGCAGCTAAAGCAAGAATGGATCACAATTACGTTAAACCAGTGCCCTCTGAAGCGCATCCGGATAGTGTGGATTTCCTGTCGCGCGCCTGGTGCGATTTCGCGGTCCAAGCTCTGCAACCGAACGTCGCGGACAAGTCCATCGTTCTCGTCGAAAATGCAATGAAGCAATTGGATCATCATGGTGGTGGCGACTCTCCATTGTCAGTAAGTACAATGTATTAGCTGATCAATGCGTTTTTCGGACGTTAAAGTTAGCCGTTAAAATCGATCGCGTGCTCTGTGCAGAATATAGACAGAAGGGTGCCACTTGATGATGGAGACTTCATGTCTATGCCATGGCAATCCAATGATGTTCAGGTTCGGATACAATACGAACATGAATTGATCACCAATGCATATTCTGTCCTGTCGTCTAATCATCCGCTTTCTATGTGTTCTAGTCTTGGATCTCAATGCAACAAGCTATACATCCTGAGGTGAATTACAGAAAATACTTCGGAAAAAGCAAGGCAACTCTTTTGCAGAGTTCATGGAAGATAGTCCCTCCTAAGTTGAATTCAATAAGGAAATGGATTAAGGATCTCAAGTTGAAGAGGAAAGAGGACGATAGACTGCAACGCGCGGAGCTACACGCAGCTATATCTGTCGCGGGTGTTGCAGCTGCCCTCGCTGCAATCGCTGCTGAAAACGCGAGATGCAAGGAACCAATCTCCGACAGAGAAGCCGCTTTAGCCTCTGCTGCAGCTTTAGTAGCCAGGCAGTGCACTAAAGTTGCGGAATCTATGGGGGCGAAGAAAGAGGATCTGCGTGTTGTCGTAGGCTCGACCTTGACTGGCGCGGGTGCCAGCGAGATCTTGACCCTCACAGCTGCAGCAGCAACCTGTAAGAAACTAACTGATCTCGAAGGCTCCATGTTGCAATTTTTTAGCCGCCATCAATGTGATTTCGTCGTCTGATTTTAGCCCTCAGAGGAGCAGAGACCCTGAAGGAACGAGCAAGATACAGGAACAGATTGGCAGGAGGCGAGCCTGTGCTTCCCATAGAAGAAAATGTCCCGAACAACGACTTCAATTTCGAGAAGTGGAGGGCAAAACTTGCAGGTGGAACCGAGCTCCATGTCGAAACACCTGACGGTACATTATAGTCAGATTGTTCTTCTCCTTGTGTGTGGTTCAATTATATGCAACATTCGTCAATTCGGGTTGATTTCGTATTCATGTTACCAGGAAACTTCAGGGTGAGATCAGTGTCAATCAGAATGACCAGAGATGCAAAGGTTTGGTGTTACTCTTCAAAGTTTGGGAATAGATAAACTTATGATCCGGAAGATGACCCGGAATTCTTCTGTCATCGATAAATACTGCACATCTAAAGAACATTTGCATCTTACCCTTAACTGGGTTCCTACCCTTAACCATCTAGAATTGTCTAAGCAGATCATCTTAAATTTCGTAATAACCAGTGTTTCAATCTTTTTTCTTGCAGGTTATTTTACAACTGAAGAAAAGCGGCTTGTTGAAGAAGAAGCAGGAAAGTACGTACATTCTTAACCAAACATTACACGAAAGAGTATTTAGATCAGTTGACAATAAAAATTTTCTAGCTTAATCAGAGGCCTCGAGACCTCAAGGACATGCAATTCGTGTATTATTGAAGTGCAATCATAATCGACTGTTTGGATTTGACCCGTATTCTAACTGGTTTAAAACTCTATTCCTATCGTAAATCATATTAGGCATGGTTTCAGAGGGTAGGTATAGGAGTTCGTTGACTTGCTTTACGCAATTGCATGGTAGTTTAGGTAGAGATTTAGGCTCGAGGCGTAGCGTTCGACTATGAATTATGTATGTAACTCCACATATATAGTGATCGTCATCTCGGTCCAATAGATATAAGTCAGTTGACCGGACCACGTATATCATGTCTTATATTCTTCTTAGCTCTAACTACTATTTGTTATGTTACGCTTACGCTGCCCTAACATGAATGTATAATCAGGTGTAATTACGCAGATGCATGCTGAACTGTATAGAGCAGACCAAGAGACAGAGAACACATGTTATCTAATTGTTCTAACAACAAGACAGGGGCTATTCAAACTGGACATGGGCGAAGACCAGTTTCTCTACGAGGCCTGGGCTACTGCCATTGATCACATGTTCACTCTCTGCACATCCTCTCTTACTCGCCTCCCGCGGTTCGGGAATTGATCGAATTTGGCCTTTTCGAAGAACTAATGAATGCTTTTGGAAGATATCTTGTAATGTTTCATGTTCAATTCTGTTTCTGCAGTAAATGAATAAGATTGTATTTTTTTTTCTGCAGATGCCTACATAATGAAGAAATCTGATGGTGAAATGGAAAAAAATTTACTATGGTCGTAGTACATGTATAACTTCGGTATTAGTCAATCCAGTGATTGTTCAATACCGAGTAGACAAAGAAAATAACTCTTCTTCCATGACCAACAAAACTACTCGAGATCGAAAATTCTCAATTCTGATTCAACAAAAAGAAAGAAAATGATGAGTACAATCAAGAATAGGAAAGATTTAGCTAGAAATCATCGTTGGTAAATTGCGAATTACCAACCTTGCTTTGTCGTCCAACAAGCCAAAGCAAAGTCCTCCTTGCAAACGAGGGAGTTTTGGCTTGAAAATCCACACCAGGGCCACTCTCCTCATCAAAGCAATATTCACTTGCCAATTCCTGTCCATTTTCCCATATCCAAGCATTCGCTAGATTGGTCGGTCCAGATTCGAGTCGGGCAGAACCACTTCCTATTCCCGTTTCCGAATTGCTTCTCCTTGTACCACCATTCCCATTGCTAAGATTAGTACTACTACTCATTGGAAACCTGAAGGAGAATGCCCTTCTTGAAGAAGAGCCACCACATCCACCCTCGGTTAAACTCTGCTTCATCTCCTTCTTCCCACGGAGCCAAATCTTAGATACGGAATAGCTCTCTCTTCTCTTGCTCCTCCCATTTGCATCTCCAATGCCAACAACCCCGCGAGAATTCTCTTCCAAGCTCGCAAACCCTTCGAATCCGTTGAACTCTCTTCTCGATTCGCAGCCACATTCCGACATGGCTGGCCTCTGTCCGGGCGTCAGTGGCAAATTGCAAGGCTTCTTAGCAGCAGGAATAGCCCTGATAGGCACTTTCAAGAGAGAATCCTCATCCATCACGTACTCGAAATGCCCCATAGAGTAGCACCTCCTAGTAACCTCATTACTATTGCTCCCTTCAGCATCAGGATCATCAACATTCCTGAACTTCCCAAGCTTAACCGCAACAACTTCCTCCCCGGAATCAGTTGGAACCTCGACCCGCGAGGATCCCAGTTCGCTGATCTCCCTAGACTGTTGTTCCCGACCGGATTCGAGTACGAACACGACGGGAGAGCAGACATGATTGCTACCACTCTGGGAGGTGAGATCAGGGACAAGGCTAGCTCTACACAGAGGGCAAGTGGAGTGAGACAACAACCAAGTGTCAATGCACTCCATGTGAAAAGCATGGCTGCATTTGGGGAGCAACCTGAGCTTATCCTCGGGCTCAAACTCGCACAAACAGACAGAACAATCAAAAGGGTCGTTGTTAATGTTGTTGTTCTTGCTGTTCTTGGATCCGATGATGTCCAAGTACTGGAACACAGGGAGAGTGCTGTCTATAAAGAACTGGTCCAAACCAGCGTCATGGAGGTGGAAAAGCTGCTGCAACTGACCTTGAAGTGCAGTGACCCTGCTCATCTCATCTTGCTCCCTGGCTTGTGGCCTCAGGAGGAACCTGCCTAACAGGTGGAGCAGCCCACAGATGAAGAATATTATTGCAAGGATGATGATGATGATGAGGATGCTAGGGCTGACCTTGCTGTCCAAGTTTAGACCATCAAGATTTTGCTGTCTTGGTGGTGGAAAGTTGCTGATGGAATCCATTTTTTTTCCTTCTACTACTAATGGAGTGTGGGAAAAAAAATGGGATCTTTGAGTTTGGTTTGGACTCTGTGTAATAAAGAATCAAGATTCAAGAGGAATTGGAGAAACCCAGAAATTATTTTAAGGTTTTAGCATGTGCTCATGTTTAGTGTTAGTAAACCACTAAGTTTTTCAAATTTTTGGTGCAATAAAATTTGTTGGGTCAATGCTAAGGGCAGGTGAGTGAGAGAAGATGGAGGAGAGGAGAATTTAATGTGGGTATTTAAGAGGAGATATAATTATGTGAGCCTAAAGTAGGGTGGCTGATCACGGTTTGAATTCGTCAAAATTCGAATTTTAAAAATTATGAACCGTATCTAATTCGTGCAAGAGGAATTGGAGAAACCTAGGAATTATTTTTAAGGTTTAGCATGTGCTCATGTTTAGTGAAATCAAACACTAAATTTTCAATTTTTGGTTTAATAAAATTTGTTGGGTCAGTCAATGCTATGGGCAGGTGAGAGAGAGAGGATGGAAGAGAGGAGAATTTAATGTGGGTATTTAAGAAGAGAGATAAATTTGTGAGGCCAGAGGACCAGCAGGTGAGATTTCAATTTTGGCAATAAATTTTCCACCCGAAAAAAAAAATTGTGGGCAATAAATCTGCCACCGGTGAACATTTAAATGTGGATGCAGATCTTTCTTTGCCAACCAGAAATTCCGGGAACTGGTGACAATTATGTGCTGATTTGTCTTAAATGCACATATAAAATAGAGAAAATTATGCTCAGGTCCCTGTAATTTGGCGTCCCTCTCTCGGGGTCCCTGCATTTTCAAAATCGTTCCTGACGTCCCCGAAGTTTGGTTTCGGAGACTCTCGGGTCCCTTACGACTTTTTTTTATTTTTGGTCATGAAAATGACCAAAATACTCTTAAACAAAAAATAAAAAAATTCACCTTCTCCAACCTTTGAACAAAAACACCAAAAATCAAAAACCAATCCAAAAACAAGATCAAACTAACCAAAATGAAAAAAACAACCAAGAACATTAAGAAAAAAAATTTCGGTGTTCATCGTCAACCAAAAATTATCATCTTCAACCTCTTAATAGAAATTAACCGAGGGCATCCCCAATCAAATCAAAACAAAACAAAAAATTAACCATATTCTTCTTCTTCTTAAATAATTGCCAGAAATGGACAACAAATTAATCCCAGAAAACTAATTGCCCAGATCTCTTGTTTGTCAAAATGCAACAGTTTCTTCCCCAACTAATTGTCAAAACTCTTGTTTGTCACCGCTGTCCCGCAATCGACGATGACTCCTCCGTCGTCGGAGATATCGCCGAGTTGGAAAGCCGACGCCGGGATGTCCAGCCCGTGCCCTCCCACTGTCATCCCTTTGAGTGCCACGTAGAAGAACGTCTTGATCTTGCTGCTCCTCACCAGCGGGGCCCAAGCTCCACCGGTCGGCGCGGGCCCTGCATCGAAGTCCAGCGTGGACGAGCCCTGGGAGTTGCGGTTGATCAGACAGTAGGAGAAGGAATTAGCCTTGAGCTGAGAGGTCAGGGATAATGGGCCACCGCCGATGCCCACGAGCCCCGCGGCACCGACGAAGAGGCCCTTGTTGTCATGACCGTACCCCAGGGCAATTTTCAGGGCGGAGGAGGAGGAGAGAGAAATAATATCGGTGGCAAAGTCGCCGAATGTGAAGGAGCCGTCGCCGTAGTTGACCTAACATCAGGGATTTTTTAGATCTGGATTTTCAGATCTTGGATGCGAGACTCTTTTAAATTAGTGTTGTGTTAGTGTTGGTTTAGATCTGAATTTTCATATCTTGAATATATCTTTGGGACGGGGATAAAGAGAAGTTGTGTTTAATTTCTGGGTTTAATTTATTATTTTTGATGTTGTGTTCTTAGTGTTTAGTTCTTGATGTTACAAGATTGAAGGTTGAATCTACAAAAAAAAATAAGATTGAAGGTTGAAGATGCTGTTTAGAGGTTGAAGATGATGATTTTTCTTTTTTTTTCTTGGTTGAATCTACAAAAAAAAATAAGATTGAAGGTTGAAGATGATGATTTTTTTAAGGGCATTTTGGTCATTTTTATGACAAAAAATGAAAAAAAGAGCCGTCAGGGACCCGGGAGTTTCTAAAACCAAACTTCGGGGACGTTAGGAACGATTTCAAAAATGCAGGGACCCCAGAGGGAGGGATACCAAACTACAGAGACCTGAACGTAATTTTTCCTATAAAATAATCTCTTCAATTATATCATATTCGAATCTGGATTAGTTGGTTCCACGGGTGGTTAAATTATCAAGTAGTATGCGGTGGCCCAAAGGGAGCTTGTGACACCTACAATCCAGTCCCTGCCACGTGCAGCAGGTAAGAGTCCAAAGGTCCAAGGCATCCCGAATGGGACAAGCATGAAACAGTCAAAGCTCTCAGGGTCGGGCCCAAGTGCCCCACAGAAGATAACTCAGTCCAACAAAAATAAGCCCATGAAGCCCAAACCTAGCTCCACCTCACCGGCAACATTAAGGATCCAGAAAATGAAGGAAACCCCTTCAAGAGAGAAATATTTGATTCAACAAACCGATGGGGCCAAACACCACCCAGGGAAGGCTCCGATACAGTCCAAAAATCAATCTCCTCAAGAGGAACCAGACTTGGATGATATGGATTTTACTACCGAATCCACTTCTCCCAAAGGAAATGGTTCTAAATTTTTCGATTCTTCCCCAGGAGAGATGTGTTGGGAGAAGACGAAGGTTAAATCGAAGCCCAAACCCCCCGATCCAGGGAACCAGGGGACGGGAGAAACACAGATGGAGGAAGATGGGGCAGTAACTGCTACATCGACCACCGTGGAGGAGGAGAGCCTGGTGCCTATGTACCCAAGCGAAGGGGAACAGCAGCTTGTCGTAGGACAAGAGCAGGGAGCCACTATTCCAAACTTCCTGAACGTTTAATTAGCTTCCCCTGGTTGCTTGTGTTGTTGTGTGCTTGTGCCTACTGGGTTTCTTTCCATTCCTCCTTTTGCTTGTCCTGCTGTGTGCTTGTGTTGTTTGTGTGTTTTCTTTTCCTTTCTCTTCTATGAATATTGTTATCTGGAATTGTCAGGGTGCTGCTAGTACCAAATTTCGTTCGTCTATTAAGGAAATTGTGCAGCAGCATAGACCTGAGATGCTTATTCTACTCGAGACTTGGATTTCCGGTCGTAGGGCAGACAATATTGCTAAATCATTGCATTTTACTAACGTTATTCAATCGCCAATGCAGGGCTATTCAGGTGGCATATGGGTGCTTTGGAACGAGCAGGTCACTCATATTAAGGTGACCACGATCCATCGTCAATATATTCACTTGGATCTGGGGGATAATCCTGACACGAAATGGAGATTTACGGCGGTCTATGGTCATCCGAAAGCTCCTATTCGTGAGGAGCTATGGGAACACCTTCGCAAGATTGCTGGGGCAGATAGCACACCCTGGCTTGTTGCGGGTGACTTCAATGTGTTCCTAGCCTCTGATGGGAAGATTGGAGGCGCACCGATGAGAGGAACGAAACATACAAAGTTCAAGGAGTGGATCGAGGATTGTGAATTAATTGACCTTGGGTTTGTTGGCAGTCGTTTCACCTGGGTCAGAGGTGGGGTTCATGAAAGACTTGATAGAGGGTTGGCGAACATCCAATGGCGTTTAAGATTCCCAGAGGCAAAGGTGGTTCACTTGCCACGATGGAAATCTGACCACTGCCCCTTACTAATCAACCTTAATGCTAATCCTACTTTCAATTCGAGGAATCATCTTTTTTGGTTTCAAGCTGCCTAGTTGGCAGACAAAAGATTCGATGATTTTGTAGCCCATGCTTGGGACTCAACCTTAACTCTAGAGGCTGCCTGCGATAAATTTGTGGTCGATGTGAAGAATTGGAACAAAGTCACTTTTGGGAGCATTACTTTCCGAAAGAACCGACTGATTAAGAGGCTAGGGGGAATTTAGCGAGCCTTGGAGAATCAAAGAAACCCCTATCTAAGGTTCTTGGAGAAGAAACTGCGAATGGAGTTGGAATCTACTCTTGAACAGGAAGAGATGCTCTGGTGTCAGAAAGCTAGAAAGGATTTTCTTCGTAATGGGGACAGGAACACACATTACTTTCATGCCTCTACCATTGTGAGAAGGAAAAGGAATCGCGTGGAGGATTTGAAGAATTCTGGGGGCGACTGGATTAATGATGCGGAGGCCGTTAAAGGAATGTTGAGGATGCACTTTGTCAGCCTTTATACTGAAGACAACCACTCACGTCAACAAATCCAAACTCCAAGTTTATTTCAGCCGATCTCAGATGAGGAGAGACTTAATCTCAGTAAGGTGCCAACTGTTGGTGAAATCAGAAGAGTCCTCTTCTCGATGGCGCCTCTCAAAGCTCCAGGACCTGACGGTCTACATGCTCTCTTTTTCCAGAAAAAGTGGGAGACGGTGAAAGCTAATGTTGTGAACTTTGTCCAACAAGCCTTTCTCGGTATTGGTGGGCTGGAAAAGGTTAATAATACAACTATCATGCTTATCCCAAAGGTTGATAACCCACAATACCCGAGTGATTTCCGTCCGATCAGCTTATGCAACACCTCCCTTAAGTTGGTGACTAAATTAGTGGCAAAAAGACTTCAAGCCTTCATGCCCACATGGGTAGCCCAGACCCAGAATAGTTTTGTTCCGGGGCGTGATATCTCAGGAAATATTGTGATCGCTCAAGAGGTTATTCGTACTATGAAGAACAGACGCCAAGGGAGAAGGCTTATGGCTCTGAAAATTGATCTGGCCAAAGCCTATGATAGGCTTAGTTGGTCTTTTATAAGGGAAACTCTCAAACTCCTACTTCTCCCTACTTCGTTGATAAATTTGATTCTTACTTGCATTTCCACAGTTTCAATGCAGGTATTATGGAATGGTGAAACGACAAGTCCCTTTAAGCCTACCCGTGGGCTTCGACAAGGGGATCCCTTATCTCCTTACCTGTTCGTGCTTTGCTTGGAGAGATTGGGACACATGATAACTCAAAAAGTCCATCAAGGGGCTTGGAAACCTCTCAAAACTTCGCGTAGAGGGCCTACAATATTGCATCTCTTCTTTGCAGATGATATGTTCCTCTTTGCAGAAGCTAGTAGATCGCAAGCAGCCATTATTGCCCAGGTGTTGGATGGTTTTTGTGAGGCCTCTGGACAACAAGTGAGCTTGCCCAAGTCAAAGATATTTGTTTCCAAGAATACATCCAACTCGCTGGCAAAGGAGCTGGCATACCAATTGAGGGTTCCTCTTACTAAAAACTTGGGACTTTACTTGGGCATGCCTTTTTTGCATGATCGGGTTACTAGGAATACGTATGCCTATATTCTTGACAAAGTCCAAGATAGATTACAGGGATGGTGTGTGGACAAATTATCGTTTACTGGTCGTGCGACGCTCTCCCAGGCTGTTCTTGCAGCCCTCCTGACCTATGCGATGCAGACCGCAAAATTGCCTCTTGGTCTTTGTGAGGCGATTGAGAAAGCTCAACGGGGCTTTCTATGGGGTTCCACGCCCACCACTCGAAAACCCCATCTTATCTCCTGGAAAGCCATGTGTTTGCCCAAAGGGGCTGGTGGATTAGGCTTCAAAAACCTAAGAAACCAGAACTTAGCGATGCTGATGAAAATGGCTTGGAAGTTACTTACTGATCGTTCCTCTCTCTGGGCGCAGGTACTCTGGAATAAGTATGTCAAGCAAGAGAATCGCCTCCCGGAGGTCTCTAGCAAAGCGGCCAGCTCACCTTTGTGGAAGGCTCTGGTTGCTCTGTGGCCGACCATGCTCCGAGGAGTACAATGGGCTGTTCGAGATGGCATGACGGCAAATTTTTGGACGGATGTTTGGTTGGATAAGGAGCTGGTCCTCGCCCAACATTGTATCAATAATATTCCTGAGGCTATGCTATCCCTCAAAGTGGCTGATGTGGTGGATAATGGGGGGCAATGGAAGTGGGACTTAATTGAACCATATTTACCTAGTCACTTCTTGTTGCGTCTTGCAGGTTCAGCCACGCCAAGGAGAGAAGGTGGCATGGACGTGATCAGATGGGGTATGGAACAAAATGGAGTCTTCTCGACGAGATCAGCCTACATGTTATTAGAAGGACAGGCTGCAGATGTCAACCAACGTGCCTGGAGCAAACTTTGGAAATGGGGTGGACCACAATGCTTGAAGAGGGTGGTGTGGTTGGCGGGACATGGCAAATTGTTGACCAATGCCATAAGAAGGAATATGAATATGACATCCATTGCTACGTGTCCCTGTTGTCAGTCTGGAGACGAGACTGTCCTCCATGCACTACGAGACTGCCAGAAAGTGTCCAGCTCATGGGTGAAATTGCTAAGAAGGGAAGGATACAATATTGGCAACTTTTTTACCCTTAATCTGACTGATTGGGTTGATAATAATCTGAGAGCTACTGACAAATGGCAAGCGGTGTTTATAGTGGCTGTGAATGAGATATGGAAATGGAAAAATACGTGTGTTTGGGGTGAAGGAGATGTTCGGCCTACTGATCAGGTGGCTGCGATATGTTGCAGGGTTCAAGAGATTGATGTGGCCTGTTGTACTACGCAAATGATGCAACTGGGACCTAATAGAGAGGAATGCCTAATTGCTTGGGAGAAGCCTCCACAAGGTTGGATCAAACTTAACACCGATGGTGCGATGAGGACCTCAATGAATAGGGCTGCTGCGGGAGGGATTCTTCGATGTCATAATGGTGATTGGAGGGGGGTTTTACGTGCAACCTCGGATCGTGCTCGAGTGTAGACGCTGAATTATGGGGCGTGTTGAATGGGCTTCAATGGGCGCGGAGTCAAGATATCAAGTTTCTAATACTTGAGACGGATTCTCAGCTTGTTGAAGGGCTCATAAACAGACCAAGGAGAGAGGCGGGCTTCACAAATCCAATTTTAACTCAGATTCAACAGGAGCTCCAAGAGGATTGGATGGTGCAAGTGATTCATGTGTACCGAGAAGCAAATAGATGTGCAGATTACTTGGCAAATTTTGGTTTCTCTAAACCTCTTGGCGTTCATATTTTAGTGGATCCTCCGACTACTATTAGGGCTATCATGCTAGATGACATTGGGGATGTTGCTTTTCCTCGTAGTATTGTTGCCAGTGACGGTGCAGGTCCAGGTTTTGCGACATTCCAAACGTCAAGGGAGATCTTGCTCTCCCGAGGTACTCTTTCCCTACCACGGATTTTTTCCACTGGGTTTTCTCGTGGTAGGGTTTTAACGAGGCCGGCGGTCGTAACCTCACAAGAGGCCGAGAGGGAGACCTGCACTCAGTAGGATGTATTTGGCCATATTTCTTAATGTATAGGGGTGTTTTGCCCCTCCAATTCACCAAAAAAAAATTATCAAGTAGTATAAAAAATTATCGAGATGGTTTCTACTTTCTTTACCAACTACAAGAAGGGCGCAGTTCTTCTGGTTTTGACTTTGAACCAAGGTAAACATGGTTCATCAAATCCCAAGTCCAGCTTCGCTTTCCCATGTTAGGGGAAATAAAGTAAACACTTGCTTGAAATTCAACTTTAAGTAATTGTTTACTCCTTTTTTAATAGGAAATTATTTAGTCACATGTAAACTAGTAATGTGTCCGGTGGGTTATTTAGACGAATTAGTTGACTTATCTAAATGTTAGGTCTTGATTAGTTAGTTGAGTTAGTAGATCTTATATTATTAAGAATAAGACGTATATGAGCTTTTTATACAATGAATTATATTTCACTTACCAATTAAATTAATATTTGAGGTTGAATTTTAAAATTCTAACATGATATTAGATTAATTCTATCCATGGTTGGATTATAACAGATTTGATATTATACAAAATAAAATGCGAGACAAAATGTTCAAACAACATGCAAACTACATTCAATATTTTAGCTTAAGCTATGATACTTTAGAATCAATAATCTAGGAAAACTAGAGAAAGTTTCAAGTATGAATTGAGGAGTAATGTTCAATTACAATAACATAAAAGACATTGGAATGTTAGTTTTTCGAGAATAATTTTCTTGCATGGGAAACAAGATTCGCATTGGAAGCTTCGACCATCAGCTTAATAAAATAACGCACCGAAAAAAAATTAGTTTATTGAAATAAGTCCATGAGATCTGGTACTTTCTTTCTTTTGTGCTGCATAAAGTGAAGCCCGTGATAGAACAAGCTCCCACAATGTTGATCCCAGTTTGGGAAGGCTCCATTGCTGTTACCAACGGTCACAATTGTCACTATTTATCGGAAGTTGATTAATTCAGATCTAAACTACAATATCGCAATAAATATTTAACACTCATACATTTCAAAAAATATGGAGGATCCTAGTACTATTCTTGTTCAAATGTGTTTAACTTCAAAATTTAGTAAAATATAATACATTACTGCTAATATGATCGCACACAAAATTTATTTCTAAATATATCTGAAAATTTTTGGTCGGTTAAAAATAAGAATTATTTTAAATTGTGTTAATTTCATCATAATGAAGAAACTTTTATTAAATTTTATAAAATCTATAACATATTTCGTGAACAACCAAACAAAATATTTTTTGTTGTTGAAAGTTCTATATTAAAAATCGGTTCCTCCCATTAAATGAACTAAGTAAAAAAATATACTTTGAGAAGACAAAATATAAATAAAGGAAATTCACATATCATGGTCTGGAAATCTACTCTGTGTTGACGGTGCGCAAATAGGGATGGCAGAAATACCCATACCCTGAGGGTCAGACCCTACCCTTACCCTACGGGTCTAGGGTATGTTGACTTTGACTGGGTCTAGGGTACGGTATGGGTATGAGTCCATGTTTAGAGGTAGGGTCTAGGGTAGGGTATGAATCAATAGCTAAACCCTGTGGGTCAGACCCTACTCCCTGTGGGTCAGACCCTACCCTTACATTTTTACCATATTTTAGACTCTACCCTAATTAGACTCTAGTTAGATCGTATTGATAATATATATAATATACTTTACGGTTAATTTTAACATATTTATTATATTATTCTGCAACTAGCTTAGAAAATGTCGTGAATGATGGATCACTAGAAGCTGACATGCTATATTTTTCTTTTGTTGAATTGTTTATGTACTTCAAACTCTAAAAAAAATCTTGGACTATTGAAATTAAATTATAAAATTTGATGTTTCATCAATTTTCTATTGAATGTTAATGTGTAACGTAGTAGATGTCTTGAATTTATTTAAATTTTATATAAAAATTAAGTTTTGATTAAAAATTATCAAAATGCAGAACGTTAAAGGGTCGGACCCTGCAGACCCTGTAGACCCTGGGTCTCCAGGAGGGTAGGGTATGAATCTAACAATAAAAAATTTGTAGGGTCGAGGGTAGGGTATGGGTCAATACCCTACCCTATCCTACCCATTGCCATCCCTATGCGCAAATGCTCAGACTTGGCCCTGTTTTCAATAGAAGTTGACCTAACTTGTTTCATTAAATAGTTGACCAAAACATCTGCCGTTCTCACAAAAAAAGAGAACCAAAAAAGAAGTGACAGAAATAATATTTTTTTAATAAATAGAAATAATATTTTAGGCGTAGTGGTGCGGACGCGATTTGGTCCTGGGCCCATTATCCAGAACCGGCCTGGACATTTGTAAGGCCCGGACGCACGCGGGAGCAGGCGAGGGTATTATGGTCAAAATATCCACACCACATGCGACGCGTGTGGCTATTTCAAAATGGAAAACCCCACTTAAAAAATGGACAAAGCAGTTGACAAGCAGATTTTTTGGGATCCAATTCCTCCTTCCTCATCAAGATCAAAACAAAAAAGGATAAACACCCATTTTCTCGCCATCTGCAAATTAGAAACCCTAGATCACACTAAAAGGCGCAGCGATTGGACTTGCAAAAACTACTGCAACCATCCATGGATCTTCAAATTACAGAGCAACAAACTACTACAACAACCCTAGAAGAAACACAAAAGACGGTAATAGATCTTCAAAATATAGAGCAAGAAACTTCGACCATTGAAGGTTAGTCGATCTCCTCCATCCCTCTCCCCTACATCGAACTACGCCCATCCGTTTTGAAAATCAACATCGAAATCTAAAACTCTTGCAGATCCAGAGCAACAAACGGGCGAGATAGCATGTTCAAATCAACATGGTTCAAAAACTTTGCCTATCCAATCCCAGAGAGGTAACTATTAGCCTGTAGCTCGTAGCTCGTCTTCGTACTAAAGATGTAATTATTATTATTTTACGATTGAATGGTTCGTCATGATATGATTTAATGGTTCATTTTGTATGATTGAATGGTTCTTCATGATATGATTTAATAGTTTGTTATGTTACGATTGATATGTTACGATTGAATGATTCGTCCTAATATGATTTAATGGTTGGTTCAGTTACGATTGAATGGTTCATCATGATATGATTTAATAGTTTGTTCAGTTATAATTAAGTTGTTTATTCAGTTTTTCTTTTATGCAGACTCAAAATTAGAACAACTGGAAAAAGAAGAATTATGGAAAGAAAAACAGTTTGCCACCCCTGAAGATCTGCGAGAATTTTACTACTCTTACGCCCACCAAAAAGGATTTGGTGTGCGTACTCAGTATAGGAGAGGACGGATTATCAATGGCCTGAATACCATATATTATGTCAAATACGTCTGCAACAAAGAGGGTTTCCATCGACCATCTAAAAGAGAAAGATGCTCGGCCTTATGATCAAAGATAGGAAAGAGTTGGGTGTCGTGCAATGATTTATTTCTATTATTCGATAGAGACAGCAGCTTATTATATAAAGGAATGGGTTGTTGAACATAATGATCACGAGCTACACTCTGAGGCGTGTTCCCATATGCACAGATCAGCCAGAGCTCTCAATCCTATCCAGCAACACATAGCTAACCTAAATAATCAAATAGGTATCCCACTAAGATCATCTTATGAGCTGATGGCAGCAGCTGCTGGAGGTAAGCAACATCTTGGTTTCCTTCACGTGGATCTAAAAAACCATCTGGGCAGTCGAAGACAAAGGGCAATGAAAGGAGGTGAAGCTACTGCCCTGCTCGAGTATTTCAGAACAGAAGCATACCAAAATCTGTCTTTTTATTATGATATAGAAGTGGACTGTGAAAAAAGGATTGCAAATATTTTTTGGGCTGACAGAAGGAAGAGGATGGACTATAAATATTTTGGTGATGCAATCTGCTTCGACACAACATACCGAACAAACAAAAATTATCGGCCATTAGGTATATTGAATGGTTGGTCAACTCTGATTGAATAGTTTTTTCAGTTACGATTGAATGGTTTGTTCTTTTCGATTGAAATGGTTTGTTCAATTCCGAATGAATGATTTGTTCAGTTCTGATTGAATGGTTTGTTCACCTCATACAGCATTATTTGTTGGATATGACAACCATCGCATGGGCTGCATTTTCGGTGTAGCTCTTCTATTTGACGAGACAACAGATTCATTTCTATGGTTGTTCAAAACATTCTTAAGGTGCATGAATGACAAAGCACCAGAAACGATCTTCACTGACCAGGATGTAGCAATATCTAATGACATCGAGTCTGAGCTGCCAAATACGTACCATTGTCTCTGTACATGGCATATACTAGAGAACGCGAAGAAACATCTTAGCCGTCTATACACATCTAAGGTAGCAAATTCGTTCCTTTATATGATAAATGAGGTAGACGATGAGGAAGAGTTTAATTATGAATGGAATCTCATGATACAAGAGTGTTTCAACTCTGTTGGACACAAATGGCTGAATACAATACACAAATTAAGAAAAAAATGGTCATCTGCATGGGTTAAGCAACACTTTACTGCTGGAATGGTCACAACACAAGTCGTTGAATCCTTCAACAGCATTATAAGATGGTATCTACAATCCGAATACAACCTCCTACAGTTCTTCACACATTTTAACCATCTTTTGGATGGCATAAGGCATAAAGTAGCTAAGGTCGACTATGACTCCAAGGATAAGAGGCGCAACAACAAAAATAGATGCAACCAATTGCTAAATTCAGCAGAAGTCTATACACATTACATGTATGAAAAGTTTCAGGAACAATATGATCAATCTGCTACCTACATGATAGAGCTACAATGAGACAACCAACATCTCACAGGTATGCTCTATCACTGCCATGTTTATTGTGTTATGATTTAATGGTTTGTTCTGCCATGATTAAATGATTTGTTCTTTGATGATTAGATGGTCTTTGTTAATACCATGTGCAGATCACATTAGACACTATCATATCTACACATTTTCGAAGGAAGACCCTTTAGTTAAGCTAGATGAGAGAATGGTGCAGGTTCACAAGTCACAAATGATACTCACATGCACATATTGCTTGTATGAAACAGTTGGACTGTTTTGCAGACACATATTAATAGTCATGGGGGCTTTGAGATCCTTGGGAGAAGAAGAATTCAGAGAGCTGCCTAACTATTATGTTATGAAAAGGTAGACAGTAAAAGCAAAGGATGGACTGGAGGAATCTGAGCTCCTTTTAAGAAGCAATCAGAAAAGTAACAACAACGAAAGCTTCGATAAAGTAAAATGCAAGCTACTGGAGTTGGCAGATGAAGCCTTATTGGATGCCCAGAATATCAATATTCTGAAAGATCTAATTGTTACTGCGAGACATCAAATCCGACAACGTAGAGAAGCTCAAACACAATCAGCGCAACCAGATGATTTTCAGACATCAACATCTCAACAACTTGGCAAAACTTTAAAGATGAGAGAGAATCCAAGGAAGTCAAAGAATAGAATAAAGAGTAAAAATGAGATCGGACGGATGAACAAAAAGGTAAAGTACAAATGTTTGGCGATAGACTTGAACAATCCTGCCCAATAACAAGATTTTTATATGTTTATGTTCATTCTCATACATTCTGATACTGTGGATACATTGATTAATGACATTACTGTTCTTTTAATACAGTGGGTTGTTCTTTAATAATCAAATAGTTTGCTAGGTTATGATTCAATAGTTTGTAATATTATGATTCAATAGTTTGCTATGTTACGATTCAATAGTTTGCTATGTTACGATTCAATGATTTGTTATTTTATGATTCAATAGTTTACTAGGTTACGATTTAATGATTTGGTATGTTACGATTCAATGGTTTGTTATGTGATGATATAATGGTTGGCTTTTTTACAATACAATGATAAGGGGTTTAGGGATAGAATTGAACAAACACTTAGCGATAGACTTGAATCTTCCTGCCCAATAACAAACATAACAAAGATATCTAATGTTCTTCTCTCAAGGTTCAATGGTTTGCTATGTTACGATTCAATAGTTTGCTATGTAACGATTCAATAGTTTGCTATGTTACGATTCAATGGTTTGTTATTTTACGATTCAATGGTTTGTTATTTTACGATTCAATGGTTTGCTATATTACATCGGGAGCACACAAAATCTATAGATCTGTAACATCAAACATCAATTCGAATAAATCGTGGACATATTTAACATAATAACTAGGTGCATGTTCAACAATAGTTCGACCAAAAAAGTGTATAATAGGGACAACGTTCAACCGTGGAGTATCACAATCATTTAACCCCCTTCTTCTTACCTTTAGACCCTCTCCATTTTATGGCGGCTTACATAACCAATGGCAGCACAAGATTATCAGGATGCACCACCATTGTCTTCAATATATTCTTCTTGTGCTCAATGAGAAATTCACTTATCTTCTAATTCCTTGTGTACATTGGATCAATCTCATTCAATGGCCAGCGTTTGGTGTATAGTTCATAGAAGAGGGACGCGTATACTCCACAACTTCGGGTGTCGGGTTGCTTCAGAATATTATGCAAAATCCTGAATTCATATTCTTCAGCGTTTACTTCTCTGAAATTACTCAGAAAGTAAATAAAAAGACCAAAAATCTTATGTGCATGGTTGATCAACTCCTCCTCCTTCTGTTCAACCATGGGAAGATCCACTGTCAACAAAACAGAAACGAAAATAAAAATTAACACAAAACTTGAGAATTATAAAAATAAAAATAGCTGTAATCAAACTTACATATAGAATGCGCTTCTTGTCTTCAGGTTTCCTCAGAAAAGGAAAAAAATGATTAACGGTATTCTCAATATCTGTGAAATGAGCACGAGGGTTGGCAATTCCATCAACATTTGGATGTTCAAGCTTCAACCACCTTTCCTACAGTCATTTATCAAAAAAATAAAATACAAAAGCATTTGATATCATCCGATGGTTTACAATATTATTATTCAATTGTATGATACTCACCGCTACCCAAATAGGGAGTATCACACGATCAATATTCTCCCTACGGGATTTCATGCCTTTGAGATAATATCTGAGATACCAATCTATAGCTGCTGATGAAAGCCACATCATTGGGCCAAGAGATTCAGTGTCGTCCCGCACCAATCTGATATTACCATCCTATCCAAAAATCTCCCCTCTGCAAGCCATAACAGCAAAATTATTAATAAAACACAGCTAAAAAATATTGCACAACTACCCACATATCAATGATGTTCACACAATCAACTTACGACATATTTGGTCTCTTTCCTATTGCATACTGCCAAATAACATCATGCATATTATCCGTCATCTCCATAAACACTTTCTTGGCATCCGTAGCCGCCTCTGGTCGATTAACAAATTTTTTAACATGCTTATTGTATCTGGAAGATGGGTTATTAACCTTTACCTCCCTTTCAAGTGCTTCAATCTCAGCAGGGGTCAACTCATGCACAACAGCCCACTCAACTTCTTTCCCTTTATCCTTTTTCACCTTCTTAGAGCAAGGAGGAGGAACTATTGCTAGTACAACATCAGCTTCTGCTACCTCTTTGTCCTTATTACCCCTCGTACGACGGTAAGGAGAATCTATTTGTGGAACATCAGAAGTTGTCACTCCTTCGTTCTTATCCCCCTTCTTCCTCTTCTTCTTATTCTCACCCGTAAAAGGAGTCTTCAGGTTCTTACTACGATACCTTGTGCGCTTGCCTATAACATCAGAAACTGCCAGCTTATCCAAAATAATCATACCCGGAGCACCAGTAATATCACCGCTACCCGCATTACCCATCTCCTCCTTTTTGCCAGCAATCATCTTTGCTGAAACCTCATCTACATGTGCAAAAAGTAAATGTGTAAATTTTGGATCATTAAACAAGCTCTGCGAATTAGATTCGTTTAGCTTTGCTGAAATCTCGTCAACCCGGGCAAAAAACAATTGTGTAAAAATTGGATCATTAAACAAGCTCTGCGAATCAGATTCTTTGGACTGGCTGGCATCTCCAGCAGGTTGGTGAACGTTATGTGTGGCAGCAAATTTATCGAAAAGATCTTCAAAACCTAATGAGAAAGATAGAGGATCAAAATTATTACCAACACGAGGTGTATCATCCTTTTTCTCATCACGATGATGATGATCAGACCCCCTGCCCTCTTCGACCCCCTTAACAACTTCTTGTGACAGATCCTCTGCACTTCTAACAGCATCTTCACCCATGTTTGAGTAGGCGCATAATCTCGATCATCATGTTTGTCATCCGCATCATACTTTTTGCCTCTCCTAAGTTCCCACATATGAATGGCCTGTTACAGTATATATTAACAACAAATTATTTGTTATGTAATCATCAAATAGTTTAATCTATTATGATTAAATAGCTTGTTCTGTTATGATTAAATAGTTTGATCTGCTATGATTGAATAGTTTGGTCTGTGATTATTAAATTATTTGTTATGTGATGATTAAATGGTTTGTTAACAAGGAATTACCTTTTTGTTCTGCCACCTTCTCGCCCTCAACCTTGACAACACATCATTCATAATTTCACGCTTGTCACGTGACGCTGTTGAAAATTGATCATTCACCTCTGCACCCTCATTTTCAACATCGCTATCTTCCCCCATCACTCCCTCTACCCCTGTCACTCCATCTCCCACCTCCTGCTCTTCTCCCACTTCCTCTACCCCTTTAGCCTCTCCCTTCTTCCCGTCCTCTTTCATTGCCGTCCCCTTCCCCTTCCTATCATCAATCTCTGCCATGATCTTCCTTCTAAGGGATTTTAGGTCTTTGATCCGAACATCGATTTTCCCTAATTTTTCAAGAAGCTGCAACAACAGATTAAAAAGATTTAAATATCAGATATTAAGAACATAAAATTTAAATATCAGATAATAAGAACACAATACAATATAAAGAAATAAATGAAACAAGTACCTCTTTATTTGGCAACAATAACCATTGGTCATCATTTGCATCCGAGGAGGAAGGGAGATTTTCAGCAGCAGCAAGCTTTGCAAGGTGGCTATGGTATCTCATAAACAAGTGCGTATTACCACCATACTTGATTATAGTGGTAGCAGCACTATCTAGCCCAAGCCTCAACCCAACATTGGCCCTTTCAGCAACATACTTGCACCAATTATATTTCCTTGAATGGTGTGGCAGATTGATATATGCATAAAGCTTGCCGCAAACTACATCAGATGTGGTTGGGGCAAGGAAAACCCCAATGCCATACAAGATATATAATTGCGCCCAATCTACATCTGCGACCGGCTTATCACGCAACAATACCGCCCTCACTTCCTTGAGCCTAATAAAAGAATATTTTCTCCGTTTTAATGAATACCTACCCAGAAAATCAGTGAGATTCGTTTTCCCGTCTCCTTTTCCCCTGAAATCATCACGATCTAGAACAATATCAACATCCCTATTTGGGATGCCATAGCTGTTGTTCACATACAACTCAGAAACAGTACGCAAATGCGCCCCCTTATCCTTGGATATTGCAACAAATTCAGCCATCTACTTTGGTTTAATATCAGCCTCTTCAACTTTGAAGAGGTAGAAAAACCCAGCTTGCTTAATGAAACGTATCTGTTCTGCAGCATCTGGGTGACTTTGGGGACCAAAAAAATGACAATTCAATTCCTTCATGTAGCTCGGCCTCCCACACGACTTTTGTTCTGGACCCACCTGCAATAAAAATAACCATAAACTTGGCTTCGATAAAGACGATCAGATTTGGACACAGCTAGGTGCATGTTCAACAGAAGAAATTATTTTACAATAAAGATTAAACCATTCAATAATGAAGATCAAACAATTGAAACACTCCAAAACAAATGCATGGCTCTAAAATAACACTAAAATCCCTAAATAATAGTAAAATAAAATAAAAATCTCGACAAATCAAAAACCAAAAACCTTAAATAACACTAAAATCTCTATTAAAAAAAAGAAAACCCTCGACAAAATCGAAAACCGAAAACCCTAATAACATAAAAAATAACTATCAAACCCTAATAATTATAATAACGTGGAAGAAGATGAAGTAAAAGGAGAAGTACGTGACCTCGCCGTTGGTTGTCGACCTCTCTTTCAGTTTTTGACCTCGCCATCGATTGTCCATCTGGCCCGCTCGAGACATCACAGTTGGTTGTACGCCTCGTTCGCTCCGTCGGTAGTCTACCTCGTTCACTCGCGAACTCGACGTCAGTTGGAACCGACCAGAGAAAGGGGGGATAGAGAGACAGATGGAGAGAGAGCGCGAAGAGAGAGTATAGTTGGAGAAGCAGAGGAGACACAATTTTGAAAAAAGGGAGGGAGGGTGGTTTCACGGTTGTATTCACGCACTCACGAAAGGGGATCAATTAAGTTAACAAAGTGACTAAAATACCCCCGACCATCCATGCCCTGTCAGATCAACGTCCTATTTTTTCAGATTGATCCAACGGCCTGGAAACTATCTAGAACGGGCCTGGACGGACATCAAAGCCCAGGATCGAATCTACACCCGTAGTGGTGACCGAAATCTCTCCCTTTTCCAAACAAAAAAAAGTGGAGCCTTCTCTTTTTAGTAATATCTAGATATTTTTCTCTCCAAGTGGAGCTTGTCTTCCCTTCCATCTCGCCGCCTCCCTCCTCCCTACCGCCTCCTTCCCAATACTTCAACCACCGACCACTACACCGACCTCCTCACTCACCGACAGTCCTCGCCGCTCATCGACCTCGTGACTCGCCCATAACTTCGCCGACCTCCTCGCTCACCGACCTCCCCGCTCAGCGTCCTCGTGACTTTCCCACCATTTCATCGACCTCCCTGCCTACCAACCATCTCGGCGCTCAGAGCTGACCTCCCTTTTCCGACCGCGACTAGCCCCCATGGTTGCCTAAGCCTAGCCTCCGTTCGTTGCATGTTCGATGGTTGCGGGTGGAAAACCTTATCTTGGCTAATTTACGTCGACCTTGGCTATCATCTGAGTGTATCTCGTATGCATTTAGTTCCCCTCTTCACGGTGTCTTTAGGTTATTGGCCTAAACTTGTTTCGGCAAAAATCTGCCCCGGTCGTTGGCCTTCGTACTTTTTTCGACCGTCCATCGCTCCCCCTGTGCCACCCTGCTGTCATCGGACTGGCTTTCGTCTTCTACTTGAGTTTCTTGTCTTATGTCTGTGTATTTTTCTTTATTGTTTTGTAACTCGTTTATAATATAGACTACGCGCCACTTTTAACCCTAAAAAAAAGAAGTGACAAAGCCGACGGCACTCTAGAAGGTAATTCCTTGCAAGTGGTAAGTTTTATTTACAAAAAAATGAATTCGAGTTCAAAATTTAAAGAAAAAACTAAAAAAATTTAACTTTAAAATCTTAAAAAGCCTAACCTGAAAAAAGAAAACTCTAACTTGAATACCTCGAAACAATTGCAATTGCATATCAAAAAAGTGCAAAAAAATTGTGGTCCATTGCACCTTGACATTACCTTTTATATGAAAGTTAATCAAGTTATAGGAGTTAATATTTGGAATAAGATGTCAATTTTTCCTATCAGCAGATTGGTCTTGTAGTGGTGGATTTTTCAAAAATATCTATCACTTTAGTGATTACTTTCATATCTAGTTTGTACCATAGTTTTAAAATATGAATTTTGTCTTTTTTTGGTTCGACTGGTCGGACCGGATAATTTTTATTTATTTTTAACTATTATTTAAATAATATGTAGACTAAATACTCAAAATCTATATTTCAGAAATATCAACCAATTTATAACATATAAAGTCCATTTTTCTTTGTTGATTTAGAGAAATTGAGCATATTATACGACTTTTCTATTTTAATTTTTGCTTATATGGATAAAATCCAGTCAGACCAGATGGTCCGAGTCAAAAATTAGTACAAACTGCCCGATCCGACTGAATTTTGAGCAGTCCGACCTGAGACCTTTTTAAAAAATGGCCGCTCTTTTGAATAATTCGTAGTCCGACTGCATTTTTTAAAACTATAGTTTGTACCACAACTTTTCTAATTAACGTAAAACTTCTAAGGTACTAATTAAAAAAAAGATAAAGTGCAGAATCCAAATGTCCATTTTGGTTAGTTGGCTTAGATCCATGAATTTATTGAGTTCCGTGTATAATCTTAAATCCTTTTTAAAAAGAGGGATAAAGTTTTAAATCTTCTTAAAAGTGAGACCATAAATGTCAAAATCTTCTCCATCTTTATTACTCTCTATCTAAAAAACCTACAGCCCCCAATTCCTGAGTTAATGTTGTCCACTAGTACCATGGAAACACCCGAACGATGATGGATGCTTTAGGCTTTGGATTAGGTACGGAATGAAAGAATTGATTCCGAACGGTTTGGAGTGAAGGGGACCACAGCAGCAAGCGCAAGTATGTGATAATAGCAAGTGCAGTTATGTGATAATGGCAAGTGCAGTTATGTGATAATGACATTTATTTTTGTGAAAACGGCAAGTCCCCGTTGATGATAATAGCACGCGTAGTTTTTTTCATTTTGGTCCCCGTATTTTAGCATTTTTGCAAAAAGGTCACAATGGCATGTGCAGTTATGTGATACTGGCATCCGCAGTTATGTGATAATGGCATTTGTATCCGGCCTGTGTTTGTGTGTGACTTTTTTTATTTTGATCCCCATATTTTAGCGCATTTGTAAAAAAGTTCCCGCGTGTCTCCATTCCAAATAGTTCGGAATAGTGGCATTCCGTACCCAATCCATACCCCATGCTTTACTCCTCACCAACTAAATTGGTACGGAATTTGAATTCTTAAAAATATATTGTGTTTAAATTATTTTTTTTGTAAAAGTAAATTTTTATGGGATTCAACTGCGAACTTCCATCGATTCCTACACTAAATACTATGTGACATGTTGTATTGAAGTTTTACGAGTAGGTAAAATATATAGAGATCGTTTCTTAAATATATTTTGACATTGTTCGACTCTATGAATAAAATGCTATATAGCCTTTACGAACCTATTCTAGAAATATGTTTTTAAAGAAAGTTTTCAATAACACATCAGAAATTATTTTTTAAAACCAAGCCGAAGCCCGGTCAATGCATACTTGGGCCGATCCACAGGCTAGAAGCCCACCACTAGAGCCCATTTCATCGGTTTTTTAATACTGAATTCTCATCTTCCGAAAGGGGTCCCGTCCGGACTTCTTATTCGTTAAAGGAGTCCGTGATCATAGGTAGCTCCGAAATTTTTTCAATTTTACTGAGGTCAGATGCAATCTCACCAAAGAACCAGATTGGGTGTTCATGACGTGGATCCTGCACTACTATGGTGTAAGTTTGATGCGCGTGTCAGAGGTTTTTTTTTAAAAAAAGATATTAAAATTTCTACGAAGAATAACTTTTAACTCGTTTAAAATTTTTGATATTATAATATATTTTTGGAAAGAAAATTTAACGATCTATACAAATTACGGCTTTGTTTTTTGAAAATCGATGTGCCGTTAGTTTTTCCTTTGAAATTCTGTGCCATTGGGATGATGTACCGTTAAAAAATTTGTGTCGTTCGGATGATTTTGCCATTGGGATGAAGTGCCATTGGAATTTTTATGCCGTTGGGATGATGAACCGTTTAGATGATTTGTCGTTGGGATGATGTGTGCTTGGGATGTTTTGTCGTTGGAGATGATGTACCGTTGGATGGGCCAGTTGTCAGATTCGTGTTGTTGAGCCCCCTACTGAATCTAACCTGTTCATAAAGTGGTATTTTTTGTAATATTTTTTTAACCAGGATTAATTTGTCACCTGATTTTTTCAGGTCAGCACCATGTCATATTTCTGTCTCCTAGATAGTATTGACATCGCAAACTTGTAAACCCCAAATATGAATGTGAATCTTAAAAAATCCCAAACTCTTTTAGGTTTGCAAAATTGAGGTTTGTAATATTTTAATTAGAGTTCAAATTGAGAGTTTTAACTTTGTCACGTCAAAAAAATATGATGTAGTATTAACATAGAGAAATTATGTAGAACAAACTAACACTGATTAACCAACGCAAGTGTGGCTGGATGAATACGAGTCCGCCCTTAAGCTAGAGTTGAGAGGGATCGAATTCTAATATCGTCAAGATCTTGGGGATTTAGGCCAACCCACCTAAATTTTTAATTATAAAAAAAAACACTGATTAAAGAAAGAGGAGAGAGAGAGAAACACCGGCCAACCAACCAACCAACCATATGCCAACTATACCAGATGATGATGGATTGGAGGCACACACCCAGCGTGCGACTTCTTTTTAAAGTCGCTGCTTTATTACCCTTTTTCTAATATTCTCCTCCCTTCTTCCTTTCTCCCGGGGAGTTTTCTCCAAGTGGGTTTCTTTCTCCCTTTGAATCTTATGTCTCCCGTGTCTTAAGGGAAAGGGGAAGATTCCCTGACCAGCCAGGTTCTTCTTAGGACATTCTTGTCAGATCCTTTTCTCTGGGATTTAGGCGAAATTGAGACCAAGAGGCCAAATGGGTATTGGCCATTTTGGTTCCTGGGGATGTATTATAAGTGGGATTTTGAAACTTGTTGTTGTCGTAGAATACAGGTGGAATTATGGTGTGTAAATTGTGATATATGTATAGATTGGAAAAGATTTGATCTTTGTTTTGTTGTGTTTGTTGGTTGGTTGGTAGAAAGCTCAAAGGTCACATCCAAATTGTAAAGTCCATTTCTTTATTGGAAGAGCAATTAGGGAGAGCCTGCATTTGTTGTTTCCTTTGGGAGTTAATAAGACCCTCTTTTTTTATTTATCTTTGGGAATCATAAAGAGGTCAGTCGGATTCGGACCGGTTGGTTTCATTTTTGGGGTTGGTTGGTACGAGGATGTTGGCTTTTTAGTTGTTTTAAGGATTGAATGTGGAGCTCCCGGTTTTGTTGGGTTCAAGCGAGTGATCGTGTGGTTGTGGCTTGAAGGGGAGAAAAAGATTGTTTATAAACCATGAAATTGCTCAACATCATGGGCAATTCTTTTGGTTGTTCGGCATCGGGTGAGCGGTTAGTTACTGCTGCCCGGGATGGGGATCTCCAAGAGGCCAAGGCCTTGTTGGAATACAATCCAAGGCTCGCTCGTTACTCGACCTTCGGGGTTAGAAACTCTCCGCTTCATTACTCAGCTGCTCAAGGACATCACGAGGTCTGCTTCCAAAACTTCAGTGTACTAGTTTAGTCGCTTTTTGTGTTTGTAATTTGTTGTCATACGGATTTATCTTTGTGCTTGCAGATAGTGTCACTGTTGCTTGAGTCTGGAGTTGACATTAATCTGAGAAACTATCGCGGACAGGTAACTTCATTGTCCCCCACTAAATTCCCTGTTTTTGTTTCCCCGGAGTTGGTTGTTATTCTTGCATTTCGTTGTGTTGTAATTGCTTGCAGATATTTTAGCTCTTGTTTGGTCAGAATAATATATATGCTCTAGCCATTAGAAGAATGTTAACGTCTTTGGTTTTAGACTGCTCTAATGCAGGCATGCCAACATGGCCACTGGGAGGTCGTTCTAACTCTGATTTTATTCAAAGCCAATGTAAGAAGTTCGTTTTGGCACTCACATCCTTTTTCTCCAATGAGATTGAATAAGTTCACTTGTAATGAGCTCTGGAAGTACTTTTTGACTCCAGATTCACCGGGCAGATTATCTCAATGGGGGTACTGCTCTACATTTAGCTGCTTTGAATGGTCACACTCGATGCATACGGCTAATTCTGGCGGATTATATACCTAGCATTGCTGATTGCTGGACTATACTGCGAAATAGAGGAGTCGGGGATGAATGTATCTCTGATTTTGACAAAAGGTACTTTTCATCTCTTCAGTAACCCGCCATCTGAATCTTTTGTCTCCAAGCTGCTTAATTTACTTTGTTTTGTGCCAGTGCTCTCCATGAAATAATCAATAGGCCCGCTGATGGAGGTATTACTGCGCTGCACATGGCATCACTGAATGGGCATGTGGAGAGCGTTCAGCTACTCTTAGACCTTGGAGCTTCCATTTCCGAGGTTACCGTGGAGGATGGAAGTACAATTGATCTCATAGGTTATTGTCTGATCTATTTTTGATTTGAAGCGTAATACATGTTTTAGCTGAATGTGATTAGTTTTTCCAATTTTGCTCAACAAAAACTGCTTTCTGATAGAGATATGAATTGTCATTATGTAATATTTAGGCTTTTCATTTTAGTTGTAGTTCTATGCTTAGATTACAGCGAGTACTGCCTTTGACGTGCTTCAATAAGCGCTTTAAGTTGTCTTATCTAGTGTAAGATATATTTTGTCTGCTGTACTTGTTTTGTTGTTGTCTATCTGGACTCCTCCTTGTAACTATCATTACTTATCAGTCCATTATGTAATCATGACAAAATCCTTTTGCAGGCGCTGGAAGCACGTCTCTTCATTATGCTGCTTGCGGCGGTAACACACAGTGCTGCCAAGTACGGCTACTCTTTAAAACTTATTTGCTTCCCGTAGCACGTGTGCAGAAATTTTATTGTTATTTTTCTGTTTCCAGATTCTGATTGCAAGAGGTGCCAGTCTGATTGCTGAAAATGCCAATGGGTATGTAGCTTCATCTCATGAAAGCTAGAAATCCTAATCTTCCAGTTCATGTATCTTTTTTTGAACTTAATAACCTGGCGTTTAATTATACATGTGTAGAAGTACTTCGACCTTTTCCAGTTTACTATGTTCTGAGTGATTAACTGACATACTCTCTCTCTCTCTCCATGAATCTGCATAAATGCACCTTTTCCAGTTTTATGACACGGCATTCTTATTTTGTTTGGTTGTATCTAATGATCAAGTAGAATAAGAAAGTAACATTCTTGCTCTCTTGTTTAGATGGACGCCTTTGATGGTTGCGAGGTCATGGAATAGGACCGAACTTGAGGAGATTCTTTGCACGCGACCAGAACATCCCTTTTCATTTTGTCCTTCATCTTATCTATCTGTTCCTCTTATGAGCATTGTCAAAATTGCCAGGTAAATGTTACTAATCAACTTTAATTTGATGTAATTCCAAGCGTCAGATTCAGTTTCTGTCCGTCTATTTCTAGATGTTGTTAGGTGCTTTCCCTCGATGGTTATACATTTTGAGTGGGTACAACGATGCAGCATTTGTTTCTGATATAAATAAGTCAAACCCTCCTTGCGGAGAAAGATGCAATTAAATAACCGTTTATTCTGACCCCGAAAAGGTTATTCTGGACTGAGTGGGATCTTCAAATGTTTGAGAATGTTCATCTATCATGTAAATTCCTGTTAGACGTAGTTTAAGTTCCATACAAGAATCAAGCTTGACACGACAGGTTCATGTGATCTGTTTTCACGTGGCACCCATTGTCTTGCTACTTTCAAGTCTCATAACTTAGCATTTTGGAATATCTTGTGGTGAAGGTATCGGGCAATTAATCGTCTAGGTGAAGCAGAATTTAAGTAGGGTGTTACATTTACCAGTGAACATGGTTCCTCTTCCGGCCTTGTTGCCGAGGCTTTATCTGTCTTAAGTGAACCAGTTAACTTTAAACATGCATCAGAGCTTCTGAGGATGGGGAAACAAGAAGGAGTACGCTCTTCCTGCAACTCGATTTGTCATAGAGTAATTTTTGGGTCTCACTTATTTTGTACTCTGATGAAATCATGTTGATTGATTAAAAAAAAGCACCTTCAAGCATACCGGTGTATGCAGGGAATGTGGATGGAGAACTTGCGATCCTCTTCCTTCTTGCATGGAACCTTGCGTTGTTTGTCTGGAGAGGAAGTGCACCGTTGCTGCAGAAGGTTGGTAACAATTAAGCGTCACCATGATATTAGTCTGATTATGCCTTGCTTCATGTTCATGTTTGCTGTCGCTCTATGATATGTTGGACCTATATTCCTGATATCCATATGAACACGAGTTTTCTTTTGGGGACAAGTTCCTGACCTGTCTCGGCGAAGACTGAACAGGTTTGGCTAATGATAATGACCGTTACTTTCAAAAAAATGAGAATGGATGTTTGAATCCTAGATTCCTAGTTGGAGCATGCTGTCATTTAGGAAGCTACTGAAGCCATCATTAGTTGATTTAGGGGGGGCATTTATGGCGACTGACATCGGATGTTATTGCTTATTGTCGAAATTTTTGCATATATTGCGGGTCATCCTTGTCTATTGATGTATTGAGTATGTGCACCCAGGGTTTATCCTTGTCGAAATTTTCTATAATCTTGTTAAGCATTAATCTTATGGGCCGGTAAACTGAATGGAATTATGATGATAAACCATGCAGGATGTGCTCATGAATTTTGCACACGCTGCGCATTATACCTGTGCTGCACCATCTGCACCTCAACTGTTGCTCAGCGTCCTCCGGGATCCGTTGCTTGTCCTCTTTGTCGGCACGGCATTGTTTCTTTTGTCAAACTCCCGGAGACGAGGCCAGCAACCAAGGCAATTGCAAGAACGAGCTTGTCGTTGTCTCTGTGTTCATGCTCTTGCGAAGAACCGGAACCTACTTCTATTACAACCCCTTTATGCAAGCCCGAAATCCACTGCACAAGCATCTCCCCTCTTTCGTCCTCGTTCCGCTCGTTGAGCTGCCAGAAGTTTCCGTCATTCAAGCTGAACGCTAGCCGCTGTATCGGAGCAGGAGATACAAGCCCGTCCCTCGTCCGTTCTTCCCTGGACCCTAGTCTACGGGAACGGTTGGTGAGGTACTCCAAGCTAAGATTAAAACGCTCGGCTTCTAACAATGACCAGCTGTGCTTCTAACAGTGACCAGAGAAGGTCTTGGCTTTCTGCAATTAATGATCATGTTTATCACCCGACTCGAACCTGGATTAGTCGGCACAGTTGTGTCCGAATACCAGGCGGTCTATACCAAAAAAATTAATGATCATGTTTCTAGAGGGAATGGTTGTTAGACTCTGCACATTCTTTTGCCCATTTTCCTTCAGAAAATTCCAATTTCTTTGACTGTACTTTTTTGTCAGTAGCTTGAAATCACTGTATTTTACATGGTGACAGCGTTTTGTACATATTTATGTGAACTCTGTAAAATTCAAACCGGTCTTTCTTATGAGTTGCCTCGTTAAATTGAGTAAGCAAGCTCGGGAAAATTTTACAATCTTCACACATGACTTGACTTGTACAAAGAAGTACAATTTTATGGTGGGATAACATGGGGTGGATTTGGTGGGACTGGGGTAGTCCCCAACCATGGGAACTAACTCAAACTAGTATCACTATACATGCAAACCAATATCACTTCACATGCAAACCAATATCATTTTATATGTAAACCAGCGTCTTCCAAACCAATATTAATTCACATGCAAACCAATATCACTTCACATGCAAACCAATAACACCTGATAGGTTATTGACCATCAGATTTAAAGATAATCAAATCTGATTGCCCAAAATGTAGTCCCCACCTGTGGACAAATTTTCTTTAGTCCCCACTCAATCCGGTCTCGGATAACATGGGTCATTTTCTCTGTTATGTATTTTATTGAAAGATGAATGATTTAAATATAGAGAAATTGTCCTCAGGTCCCTGGCTTATGTCGTAATTAAGGTTAGGGTCCCTGCTATTCAAAATATTATTTTGCCGTCCTTATTTTTTGTAAAAATGTTGGTCTCGAACAATGTTTTTAAAACCGGCCCGGAAGGCGATCCGAAATCTTTAAAATTTCTAGTTCACCTGGTCCAACCGGTCAAGCCACTGGTTGGACCCGTACTTATATTTTTATATTAATATTATAAAATATAGTTTAATAAATTTAATTTAGCATAAAAAATAATAAAATATTAAATAAGTTCAAATATTTAGCAACTTTGTTATACAATTTATCCGAACAAGGTCTTCGAACATCTATTTAACAAGTATAAAAGTAAAAGAAAATGATTATACATATTTTTTGTTTGACATATTAGTCCAATTCATTTGACATATTTAATATATTATCGAGAATTGTTAAAAAAAATAAGTTTGTTATGGTCAAAAAGTGATATACACACTCCGAGCTTGGAAATAGATGTTTTATTTCTAAACTAAATCTGATAAAATAGAAAAAATAAACATTAGGCGAATAGGGTCACCCGAAAGTACCTGACTGGATGGTCCGACCAAATTTTGATCGGTCGGACCACTTGCTGGGTTTGAGGCAAAACTCGACCAGATTTGATTTCGGGTAGCGGTCCGACCCCCGATCCAACTGCTATTTTTAAAATATTAGTCTCGAGTCCCTGATGCCGGTATCAGAGGGCCCCCGATACCGAAGGGGAAGGGTCGGGGTAATTATTTTTTAACTGGGGGATGTTTTAGTCTTTTTAGGTCGCCCTTCGTCAGAGAAATTCTCTGATATCGGCATCAGAGACTTGAGACCAATATTTTTACAAAAAAAGGGACGACAAAATAATATTTCGAATAGCAAGGACCCTAGCCTTAATTACGACATAAGTCAGGGACCTGAGGGCACGAGATTAACCCGCTCTGATACTACGTTAGAATCTCCATACCGCCCAAAACTTTAAAGCTATATGAGTCGGTAAATTTTTTACACTTATAAACTTGCTCTCCACTTGTATTTTAATCGATGTGGGATTCTCAACATCCCCCGTCCGCGGGCTGTCCCTCAAAGACCTCAAGAGGGTCCCGCAGTTCAGGGAGTCCAAGCCCAGGAGCGAGGTAGAATGCGTGATCTGCCTTCAGGGGCCCCGCTGCGGCCACGTGTGCTACAGGCGGTGCCTCGACAGCTGGCTCGTCAAGGTCGTCCCGTCTTGCCCAGACCAGGGTTAGGTTCGGGAACTCGGTGCCACGTTCCGGGCCAGGTTTCGAGCAATTTGGTGAATTAGGCATTGTAGGTGTTAGAACTTGTAATACGTAATAATAAATTTGATTTGCTTGTTAGACTGGGAAGATGTTCATCTCAAATTCGATTCAAATTTCGATCGGATTGCGAAATGTGGATTTGGGTTGTTTACTTGATGCTTTTGGTTGCTTCTTCATTATCCTTGATAGCTAAGCTAATCAAGTATGTATTTTTGTTTTTTGAGTTACCAGTGTTGGGTTTGAATGCATAATAAATGCATTTGGCCCAAGCTGAAAGACCCAAACTGAAAAGCCCAAGCTGAAAAACCCAAGCTGTGGATGGGATTACCACATCGAAAATCGCAAGGGAATTTTTCCTGTTTATAAGGAGAAGCTCCAAGCTGGTGTAACATTGAATATTCTACCTGAAGAGCTGATCGAGGCTGCCTGCGAGGATGGTGTGAAGCACCATACGAGCACGAGTACGAGCACGTGCTCGCGCACGTGCGTGTGCGTGTGCGCATGGCGCATTGGACGCAGGTCGCAATGGGTACTTTGTGGCGCACTTTGCACGTGCACATTGTCGCGGGGAGCTGGAGGAGCCTTAAGTATTTTGTCCGAGTCCGGAGAGAGCTGCGAAGCTACGAGGGGCTGCGAGCGCCTTCCAGGATGGTCACCGAAGAGGCACGGAGGGCTGGAATATCCAGACGGCCGAAGAGTTGCGAGATCCCTCACGAAGGAGTGCGAGCATTAGTCTGTCCCTCCGAATGGTCACAACCCGATCTGGGCGCACCTGGAAGCTCCAGATTGCCACCGAAGAGGCACGAGGAGTGCCTGGAAGGCTTGTGGCCATAGAGACACCAGCTAGCATCCAGGAGCCTGAAGAGACACCTATGGGAATCCAAAAAACTGGTGTCCGAAAGGGTGCCTCGGCTCCCAGAAATGTGAGAGCATGGTGCCCCCTCGGAAGTGCCTGGTAGCCATTTTTGCCTATAAATAGGCCTTTTCCCCATCATTTGAACGCACCTCACAACTCATTGTATAAGCATTTATTAGCAATAGTTGTTCTTCTCTCCCTCTCTCTCATGAAAGTTCCGAATTTCTAAGGTTCCCCTGAAGCTTTGAGGGTCGTTGTGCTACGAACTCGGAAGCAGCCTAGTCATTATATCTTGGGGACGATTGCCGCAGCCCGTAAGCATTGAATACGGGACAATCTCGTCTTACGGAGAAATAGTCTACCTCTTGCCTCGACTATTAAAGATCCTAATTAAGTACACCACCTCCGACGAACAACAATCGTACGACGAGATTTGTGTACTTGAAGATGGCATCAACAAGCTCAGCACCAGTGCCAGCGGTCCCGAGAACTGTCCACGCCGAAAGGCCGGCTAAGTTCAACGGTACCGAGTTCAAGAGATGGCAACAGAAGATGCTGTTCTACCTGACGACGCTCAACCTGGTCCGATTCTTGAAGGAAGAGGCTCCGAAGGTGGCAGAAAATGAAGCTGATCCACAGAAGATGAACGCCCTCGATGCATGGAGTCACAGCGACTTCCTATGTCGTAACTATGTCCTGAATGGCTTAGACGATGCCCTCTACAATGTCTATACAGGTACCAAGACTGCGAAAGAATTATGGAATTCCCTAGAGAAGAAGTACAAAATGGAGGATGCCAGGATGAAGAAATTTATCGTCAGAAAGTTCCTCAACTTCCAGATGGTGGACTCCAAGAAGATCATAGACCAAGTCCAAAAGCTGCAGCTGATTCTACACGAGATTTATGCCGAAGGCATGCAACTCAACAAATCCTTCCAGGTGGTTGCTCTGATCGAGAAGCTACCCCCTCTGTGGAAGGACTTCAAGAACTACCTCAAGCATAAGAGGAAGGACATGGGGCTGGAAGACCTGATCGTGAGACTAAGGATCGAGGAAGACAACCAAAAGTCTGAAGTTTAGACCGGCAGGACCAACTCCGAGGCTAAGGTACACCTCGCCGAAGGTGGTACTAGAAAGAAGAGGAAGAAGCCCGGGAATAAGCAGGAGAAGCAAGAGCCAAAGCAAAAGAAAGCTAAGAAGATCAAGGGCAATTGCTACAACTGCGATAAGCCCGGTCACATGGCAAAAGATTGTCGCATGCCTAAGAGGGACGATCGTGAGAAGACCTGTCTGAGCTAGACCTATCCACCGTGGTGTTTGAAGCTAATCTGGTGGACAATCCAAGAGAGTGGTTCATAGACACAGGGGCAACCCGATACATCTGCTCAGACAAGGAGATGTTCTCGACCTACACAGCCATCAACGGGCGGAAGTTGTTCATGGGTAACTCTGCAACTTCTCCCAAAGTTGGACTAGGCCAGGTGGTGCTGAAGCTGACCTCCGGAAAAGAGCTGACCCTCAAGGATGTGCTGCATGTCCCAGATATTCGTAAGAATTTAGTATCTGGCTCACTGTTGAGCAAAGCTGGGATGAAACTAGTATTTGAGACTGATAGGTTTATTCTGACCAAGGCCGGTGCCTTTGTAGAAAAGGGTTACCTCGAGAGGGGGCTCTTCAAGATGAATGTAATAACTGTCAAATGCACCTTTAATAGCCCTAATAAAGTTGTTAATTCTTCTTATTTGGCTGAGTAATCTAACTTATGGCATGATAGACTAGGACACGTAAATTTGAGCTCACTAAGAAAGTTAGTAAGTTTAAATTTATTGCCTAAAATGGAGTTTGACCCAAACAATAAATGTGAAGTATGTGTAAAGGCAAAAATGACCAAAGCACCTTTCCATTCAGTGGAAAGAAGTACTACACCTTTAGAGTTAATTCATACCGACATATGCGATATGAAACAAGTGCAAACTAGAGGTGGGAAAAAATATTTCATCACATTTATTGACGATTGCACGAGGTACTGTTACGTACACCTCTTGAAAGTAAAAGACGAAGCTCTAGAAGCTTTCAAGAGTTATAAGAATGAGGTTAAAAATTAACTTAGCACTAAAATCAAAATAATTCGAAGTGATAGAGGAGGAGAATATGTACCTCCGTTTGAGGAATTCTGCCAACAACATGGCATTATTCATCAGACAACTGCTCCATACTCACCTCAATCAAACGGCGTAGCTAAGCACAAAAATCGAACTCTTAAGAAGATGATAAATGCTATGTTGATTAGCTCAGACTTACCACAGAACTTGTGGGAGAAAGTTGTGCTATCAGCTAATCACATTCTAAATAAATTATCGCACAAGAAAAGGGACAAAACCCCATATGAATTATGGAAAAAGAGAAAGCCTTCCTACGGTTACCTTAAAGTGTGGGGGTGCCTAGCCAAGGTAGAAATACCTCCGCCTAAAAGGGTGAGAATGGGACCTAAGATCATTGACTGCATCTTTATCAGATATGCCCACAATAGTAGCGCATACCGATTTCTAGTGCACAAGTCTGAAAACCCTGAAATTAATGAGAGAATGGTCATAGAATCAAGGAATATAATATTCTTTGAGAATATCTTTCCTAAAAAGAAAACAAAAGAAGTAAGCTCAAACAAAAGAAGTTATGAAGCTACACAAGGCTCTGATCAAGGTGCTGAGGAACCTAGATGGAGTAAGAGGACCAAAGTAGCCAAGTCGTTTGGTCCAGATTTTCTAAACTAAATGTTAGAAAATGAACCTGGAACAGTCCAAAAGGCATTATCTAGTCCGGATGCTCCTCTCTGGAAAGAAGCTATCAATAGTGAGAAAGAATCCATCATGCAAAACCACACGTAGAAAATCGTAGATCTTCTACCAGGTTGCAAACCTTTAGGTTGCAAGTGGATCCTTAAAAGGAAATACAAAGCTGATGGATCAATCGACAAATACAAAGCTCGGTTGGTAGCTAAAGGGTTCAAACAGAAAGAAGGATACGATTTTTTTGACACCTATTCGCCAGTCACAAGAATCACATCCATTAGAGTGATCATAGCTGTCGCAGCACTCTATAACCTCGAGATACATCAGATGAATGTAAAAATAGCTTTCCTAAATGGAGAACTGGAAGAGAAAATATATATGGAACAATCAGAAGGGTTTGTTACCCCCGGACAAGAACATAAAGTGTGCAAGCTGGTCAAGTCACAGTACGGGCTGAAACAGGCGCCGAAACAATGGCATGAGAAATTTGACAGAACAATGATGTCAAATGGCTTTAGGATCAATGAGTGTGATAAATGTATATACATTAAAGGCATGCCTGATGCTTACGTAATTGTATGTCTGTATGTAGACGACATGTTAATCACGAGAAGTAGTAAAGATCTTATCGTAAAAACTAAGAATATGTTAAAGAATAACTTTGACATGAAAGATATGGGTCTAGCTGACGTCATACAGGGGATTAAAATCTCTAGGACGACTGAAGGAATTGTCTTGTCACAATCTCACTACGTTGAGAATATACTCAAGAAATTCGATGCTTTTGACAAACCTCCAGCTAAGACTCCGATAGACCTGAGTCTACACTTGGCTAAGAACAGAGGTGACCCAGTATCTCAACTGAAATATGCAAAGATCATTGAGAGTCGGATGTACTTAACAAATTGTACTCGCCCTGATATTGCATACTCAGTTAGCAAGCTTAGTAGATTCACGAGCAATCCAGAACTAGACCACTGGCTGGCTCTGGAAAGGGTTCTAAAGTATCTGAAACATACCATGAACCATGGCATATTTTATACGAGGTATCCAGCTGTATTGGAAGGATACAGTGATACGAATTAGATATCTGACACTAAAGACTCTAAATTTACTAGTAGTTATGTGTTCACCATAGGTAGAGGAGATGTGTCCTGGAAATCCTCTAAACAAATGTGCATAGCTCGATCCACCATGGAGTCGGAGTTTATAGCACTAGACAAAGCTGGGGAAGAAGCTGAATAGCTCAGAAATTTTCTAGAGGATATTCCATGTTAGAACAAGTCTGTGCCCCCTATATTAATACATTGTGATAGCATGTCTGTAATCGGGAGAGCACAAAGTACTATGTACAATGGTTAGTCTCGACATATCCGTAGGAGACATAACACCGTTAGACAATTGATCTCAAGTGGAGTAATAACTACTGATTATGTGAAGTCCAAGGACAACATAGCTGATCCTTTGACGAAAGGAATCAACAGAGATCAAATGTATAACGCAGTAAGGGGATGGGGTTAAAACCCACACATTAAAGAACGTTCATAGT
This sequence comes from Hypericum androsaemum, assembly GCA_963995505.1. Taxonomy (NCBI): domain Eukaryota; kingdom Viridiplantae; phylum Streptophyta; class Magnoliopsida; order Malpighiales; family Hypericaceae; genus Hypericum; species Hypericum androsaemum. The sequence continues at coordinate 2,962,387 of OZ023190.1, read as the reverse complement.
GGTAACTCAACCATGATGAGTGGAGATCCCACAAACTTGGTTCAATGAGACAACTAAGTTATGGATGGTTCAGATGAATACTTGGAATCTGTCCCATTCTCAAAAGCTACCGAAGTACGAACCTGCAGAGGTGTGGTAAGGTTAAGCGTCTATGCTTTTAATGATTCCTATACCAGAAAAAAGGTGGAGTATAGCAGGATACTCTTAATAGGAGATCACCTATACAACAAGTCTGTTAGAACAAGTCTGTGCCCCCTATATTAATACATTGTGATAGCATGTCTGTAATCGGGAGAGCACAAAGTACTATGTACAATGGTTAGTCTCGACATATCCGTAGGAGACATAACACCGTTAGACAATTGATCTCAAGTGGAGTAATAACTACTGATTATGTGAAGTCCAAGGACAACATAGCTGATCCTTTGACGAAAGGAATCAACAGAGATCAAATGTATAACGCAGTAAGGAGAATGGGGTTAAAACCCACACATTAAAGAACGTTCATAGTGGTAACTCAACCATGATGAGTGGAGATCCCACAAACTTGGTTCAATGAGACAACTAAGTTATGGATGGTTCAGATGAATACTTGGAATCTGTCCCATTCTCAAAAGCTACCGAAGTACGAACCTGCAGAGGTGTGGTAAGGTTAAGCGTCTATGCTTTTAATGATTCCTATACCAGAAAAAAAGGTGGAGTATAGCAGGATACTCTTAATAGGAGATCACCTATATAAGTGTGAAGTGAGGCCGCTTCAAATGGAAAAAATACTTATGAATCCAAGATAAGGTCCATGGCCGAAACGGACACAACGTGAGAACCAAAGAATATTAGAGATATTATTGTGTAAATGTTATTGTCTTGGTTTACATTAAAAAAAGCTAACCAGTTTAAGACATCGCGTTCACTGAGCAGCAAGTAAATCCGATAACATCTTACTAGAGAAGGTTCAAAGCCGTAAGCTACCTAGCTCGATGCAATGATATTTCGTTAGAACTTTTCTTAAAATTGTCAGCATGCATTAATCATCATTCATGTGGAGGATTGTTGGGTTTGAATGCATAATAAATACATTTGGCCCAAGCTGAAAAGCCCAAATTGTAGATGGGATTACCACATCGAAAATCGCAAGAAATTTTTTCATGTTTATAAGGAGAAGCTCTAAACTGGTGTAACATTAAATGTTCTACCTGAAGAGCTAACCGAGGCTGCCTGCGAGGATGGTGCAAAGTACCATACGAGCACGAGTACGAGTACGAGCACGAGTACGCGCTCGTGCGTGTGCGTGTGCGTGTGCGTGTGCACATGGCGCATTGGACGCAGGTCGCAATGGGCGCTTTGTGGCACACTTGGCACTTCGCACGTGCGCATCGTCGCGAGGAGAAGGGTTGCGAGATCCCTCACGAAGGAGTGCGAGCATTGGTCTGTCCCTCCGAACGGTCATAACCCGATCTGGGCGCACCTGAAAGCTTCCAGATTGCCACCGAAGAGGCACGAGGAGTGCCTGGAAGGCTTGTGGCCGTAGAGACACCAGCAGGCATCCAGGAGCCTGAAGAGACACCTACGGGAATTCAGAAAACTGGTGTCCGAAAGGGTGCCTCGGCTCCCAGAAATGTGAGAGCATGGTGTCCCCTCGGAAGTGCCTGGTAGCCATTCGGATTCCAGCCATTCTTGCTTAGAAATAGGCCCTTCCCCCATCATTTGAACTCACCCCACAACGCATTGCATAAGCATTAATTAGCAATAGTTGTTCTTCTCTCCCTTTCTCTCAAGAAAGTTCTGAATTTCCAAGGTTCGCCTGAAGCTTCGAGGGTTGAATACGGGGCAATCTCGTCTTACGGAGAAAGAGTCTAACTCTTGCCTCGACTATTAAAGATCCTAATCAAGTACACCACCTCCGACGAACAACAACCAGATGCTAAGTTCAATGGTACAGCGTTGTCGCGCTTTGGTAAATTTGCACTTCGGTGAGTTACAATTTACCTCGGTAATTTGCACTTCGGTGGTAACTCGGAACATTACCTTTTCTGGTTCAAAATCTGAACTACTACTGTCAACGTGTTTTCCAAATCCGTGCAAGAAGATTGCCATGAGATGTTTACGCATTACTTTATTTGATCTTCTTGGAAGTTGTGAGCTCCATTCTGTGTAGCTTGGTTATTTGCAAGCCGCCCTTTTGCCTTGCATGAGCTAAATAGTTGACCTTATCATACCATTTTTTCCCCTTTTGGATTATGCCGGTGGGTCCCAACTTTTAGTCTGATATGGTTACTGATGATTGTGATATCTTATGAAGAATCCTCCTATGGTTCAATGGCAGAACCTTTTGCATCTCAGACTTCATAACTAGAAGCTAGTTCGTTGATGCGAAGGTCCCTTGGTTTTTCGGAACAATCTCTGGTGTTATTGCTTTGATGATGACTCTTTGAACCATATATGGGAATTGGTGGCTTGGCTTCTATGAACCATGGTTTCTGCTTATTTCTTTCATTAAAATTTGCCTGTACAATGCCAGCAGAGCTTGCTGTTATATTCCTCCTTTGGAGAACAAGACATTTCTTCTGCAGTAAGAGTTGGCCTGTTGAACTGGTGGATGCTCATTCTATCTCGGAAGGTAGTCCATGTTTGGTGGAAAAAGATGATCTGCTTGCTATGATTGTCTTTTCTTCCAGCTTCTTATCGATGAAATTGTCGTTTCGTTACTCGGGGCCTGAGATTTATGCCCCTGTACAAGGTCAGTAGCCGCGATTTCTTGTGCTTAACCTGCTTTAATGATGTTGTATTTTGAGGGTTTCACAGAATAATGTTGTACATCTTTACACAAAGAACTCATGATGACCTATTTGAATGCTTGGATAGTGCCTATGATGCAGCACTATAATGTTATATGGATTACAGGAATTCATCACTCTAGATTTTTTTTCAAAGTAAAATTTTTCATTGTGCCAAGTTTGAATTCTAGACCTCCTTGAATAATTACACTCTTTATACCGTTAGACTATATGTCTTTTGTTCATCATCACCATCACTCTGGATCTGCATCATCACATTACAGGTTTTGGTGGGCTGGCCTAGTTAACGTGCCATCATCACCAATTCTGTCACAATACAACATTCACCTACTTTTTTTTTGGTTTAGAACCAATTGATATCCGGCCCACTGGGCCGACTAATCCAAGTTCGAGCCGAGTAGGACTTTTGAAAGGTGGCAAAGCTCTCCCAACAAGTATTTAACACTGCTGCGTTCCCAAGAAATCCAACTCCCTCACCAGTTGATCCAAATGCTTGTTGGTCAACATTCACCTACTTCCACACACTTACCGATGGGGTTGGATTCACTTAAGAAGTATTGGGTTTAAGCCTCAAGAACATAAACACCATTAGAAAAGTCACTCCTAAAATGGTTTGGCAATACTTGACTTTGAATATATAACTTTAAAAAACTGCCTCCCACCCAAATTTGACAGCCAAATTCCAGAGTTTCATCAATGACAGCTTACTTTCTCTCAGTGTTAATGCAACTCATTAACCCACTAAATTAGGAATGGCCACTCAATTTTTTAAAGTTTTTAATTTGATCATTTACAAAGTTCAATTTGCACTCACTAAATTTTATTTTTTGCAAATAATGTTATTAAAACAAACAAATATTCAACCCCATGATACCAATTATTTTCACACACAAAAAATTGTATTACAACGGTCATGCGTTAAACAAACTACAGGAAGAAGAACTCAACAACTATATCGAAGTTATTTTAGTTTAACTAAATTGATCCAAAAAAATATCAGATAATTTCGAATTCTCCAATAATCCGAGCATATGCCATGATGACCCAACAAGCATCTAAGCCTAACAAGTGCCCTGGGCCCACCCATATGGCATTTTCTACAAGTGTCGAAACCAACAAAGACACGTGGCACGTACCCATTTCATGATTCTCTTCTCTCTCAGATCTCCATCATTGGCTTCCTAAAAGAAGCGCCAACGAAATTGGATTCAATTCCCTTTCTCCCATTTCCTCTCCCCATCATCCAGAAAAAAAAAAACGAAATCAATTTCCTTGCGGAATTCACCAAAGCGTCGTCGTTTCTCTTTCGCCTCCCCAACTTCTGGGTACTTGTTATATTCCTCTGTTTCATTACTATGGTTGCTGAATAAAAAAAAAAAAAAAAGAGGATAAAATCCATCTGGGTGTTACCTTAATTTCCTTGTTTTGTGATTAGACCTTCAGGATACGAATACTGAGATTAGTTGCTTCCATTTAGTAACTGCAAGTTTTTTTTTTTAATTCTGGGTTTGGGAATTAGGGAGAGTGAACTATGTCTTTCTGCCATCAGTTTGTCGTTGTTGTTGATGGTTGGTTGAATCGGTTTTCGTATTCGTGGCAGAGGTTTCGGGACAGGAGTTGGCAATGGACCGGCTCGCGTCTGCTGCTCGCCTTATGATTGTTTCGGATCTTGATCATACCATGGTTTGTTTCCTTCTGTCAAGTTGTATATGGTTTGATCACTGATCTTACTTTGGTTGGCCATTTTGATATCAGTTTGTTGTATTCTGTAGGTTGATCATCATGATCCCGAAAACTTGTCTCTCCTAAGGTTCAATTCCTTGTGGGAAGCTTATTACCGCCCGGATTCGCTGCTTGTATTCTCCACCGGGAGATCGCCTACGCTTTACAAGCAGCTGAGGAAGGAGAAGCCCATGCTGACGCCAGATATAACAATAATGTCTGTTGGAACTGAGATCACTTATGGAAATTCTATGCTTCCGGATCAAGGATGGGTTGAGGTCCTTAATCAAAAGTGGGACAGGAATGTGGTTGCTGAAGAAGCGAGTGAATTTCCCGAGCTTAGACTTCAGGTAATGGCTAGGTCTCGTGTGATTAGGACCGTATCATTGTATAACTTCCAATGGCTAGAATGCATCCAATATTCTGATATATGATGCAGTCGGATACAGAGCAACGACCACACAAGGTAAGCTTTTATGTGGACAAGGACAAGGCTCAGAATGTGACCAAGGCACTGTCAGAGATGCTGGGGAAACGAGGGGTAAGAATCTGAGATATTCCTCCTGCTGTTATCTAGATTTCCTTGATTACTGTTGATTATGTTGTTAAGCTTCTTCATTTCACCTATCGATAATGAATTTGTTTCCGTCTTTTTGCGTATAGTTGGATGTCAAAATAATCTACAGTGGAGGGATGGATTTAGATATACTGCCCCAAGGTGCTGGGAAAGGACAAGCTCTTGCATATCTACACAAAAAGTTCAAGACCGAGGGGAACCTGCCAAACAACACACTTGTGTGCGGTGATTCTGGGAATGATGCTGAACTCTTCAGCATCCCTGATGTATATGGTGTCATGGTAGGTGCAGTTTTAGTTAACCGTAGTAACTGTCTATGTGCTCGGTTGAGACTCCTCATAACCCGTAAATGATGTCTTTTATTCTGTATGCAGGTTAGTAATGCACAAGAGGAGTTATTGCAGTGGCATGCTGAAAATGCCAAGTCTAATCCTAAGATCATCCATGCAAGTGAAAGGTGTGCTGGTGGCATCATACAAGCCATTGGTCACTTTAGTCTTGGCCCAAGTACTTCTCCACGAGACATTACTGATCCGAGTGAGATTAAACCAGAGAATGCAAGTGCCAATTATGTCGTGGTAATGTTCTTTTTGTTCTATGAGAGATGGCGGCGTGCTGAGGTGGATAACCGTGCTATGTATATGGCAAGTTTGAAAGCTAAATGTGTATGTATACCCGTCCTTGTTCTCATGACCTTATAAGGATTTCATGTGGAAATGTTGGCTGCTGCTGATATTTCTTCTCTCTGGCAGAATCCATCTGCGGTTCTTATCAATCCTTCTGGCGCTGAAACCTCTCTCGTTGATGCCGTAAGTAGATTGGACAGCATGTATGGTGACCAGCAAGGTAAACAATTTCGGGTCTGGGTAGATCAAGTGTTACCGACAAAGATTGACTCGGATGTCTGGCTAGTAAGGTTCAGCAAGTGGGAGCAATCAGGTAAAGGGACCTTCTAATGAAAATCATCAATTATTACACACATTATATTACCTCTTCCCCCTCCTAATATATATTGAATTGCTTCATTACATGGTCCGTGCTCGTTCAACCCGTCTGTGTGGTACTATATGCGATATTCAAGTAGTAGTCCGAATGAAGTACCGATGTCTTGTAGGAACTATGTTTCGCGTTTTTCTCCGTCTCTTTCCATGGAGATGATCATCTTTCAAATTCATAATTTATGTGCATTGGATCATTTTACTTAAAGGGTGTCCATCCGTCTCAGTGATTAAGCTTCAATCTTTGCAGGAGACGTGCGACAAGGTTGCGTGATCACCGATATATTGAACATGAAGGTAAACCAATCCCTCAAGGCTTGGCATTATTTTCATTTTTCTGACAAGACATCTATACCTGAGATGAAATATGCTTCTTGGGTTTCAGGAAGGCGATCCTCGTAGTGCGAAGCACACACACTTGCACGAGACATGGCTGGAAGACTCGGGATCAAAAGATTCGTCGACCTGGCTCTTTTAACTTGTGGGGGGTTTCCAGATTTCTTCTGTACCTTGTGATGCAGAGATTGATGGGAGCAGTACTTCTGCTAAATAAGACCATCATTTTAATGCTTTCTCTAGCTTTGTATTTAGGTCATCCGACCACACCAGCATTCACTTTATTTATGCTTGCAGTTGCAGATTACAATTGCATGCTTGCGGAAGTTTGTGTGTTCTTGTTTAGAATGTAATGGCTCGTTGCATATACGGTGTTGTTCCGTGATGTCTGTCGGAAAAAAAAGTGCACTTTATTGATAGGGATAATTCGATCAAATTATTTTAAATTTTTTTAATATATCTTAAAACGGCATATTAGAATTGACCGTTACACTAAATTTTAAGGTACTCCACTAATCAAAGGAACCATCCTGTTTTTAATAAGGATAACGATATATCTTGAATCCTTGATATACAATGCACCTTGTGATAGAAATTTCTCAAATTCACATTTTCTTGGGAAACCATTCTAACAAAACTAATAAAAGTTGGGCCAAGCGATAAAGGATCTTGCTTCAAGCCTGATACCACGAGAGCTGCCCTAAATAGATTCAAGAGTACTCGATTTTGAAAAAACAAAAATATAGTGATGAAAAAGTTATTTTGCCACGTATAAGTGTTGTCCACAAAAGTTTCCTAAACAAGGAGTCACTATTTATTTCCATTACAAGGAAATGAACCAAAAGTCGCGATAATGTTGGTCTCTACAGCTCCTCCTTCTCTGCGACCAATCAATGGAAATCCAACTCTCTCCCTTCAAAACCCATCTTCCTTTCCCACTTCTTCCTCTCCCTTCCTCAAGTAAGTTCAAGTTTCCCTTTGTCCGTTGATCTGTGAACTTACCCACTTCATGTTTTGCTCGTGTTCTTGCTTTTCATGTTTGACTTTGTGTCTGAATGCTCGGTTTAAATTCGGATTAGTCGACCATGAAAAATGCGAACTTGCCTTTCTTGCATAGCTTTGTTTGATGTCGTTGGTGGAGAATCTTCGGTGAAGAAAGTAGGACTGGTGCTGGGTTTTATTGAGCGGACTTGTTTGGTCTATCCACATAATATGTCTTATAAACTTTGTTTGCACATATTGGTTGGAAGAGTTTTGTCGCATTTGTAGTCTTGTCTGACTCGAACTCAGGGCACTTGGGTGCCCGCATATCTGGTTTTTTTTTTTAGAAATAGAGGGGCAAACCCTGTATATAAATATAAAAAAGCAATTGCATCCTAAACAAAGGTCCTTCTAGCTCATCATTGTGATGGCTACTACTTGGCCCGGAATCTCCTTTTTTGAGGTTGCGACCGCCGGCCTCAGTAAAACCTTCTTGCGGTAAAACCAAGTGAGAAAAACCCGCGGGAGAGGAAGAGCACCTCGGCAATGTAGAAACCCGCCTTGACATTGATATCTGGTTGTTTCCACCAAAATAAACTTTTTACAGATATCAATTATTCATTAGGCATTACATAACGGTTGAATTGTCCTCATGGCTTTAATTTCTTGGCATCCTGGCAATTTGGCTCTTTGATGGAAAAGTACCGCCTTGTAATCTAAGAGATAAAAGATAACAAAATGCTGCTCATGTAGTTTTTTAAGGTTATGGAGCTCCAGCTATATAAATCATTCATGAATTTGGAGGGACTTTAGTCACTAGTTGCTTGTTGATCATTATCAATTAGTAGTCTTTAAAGAATTTCAGTGAGAGATCCGCTGGAACTTCGAACGGTGTGTATCGTCGTCTGTCACCGTGCAATTGCTGATATATTAGGTGGTAAACTTGCTTAGGTTCTGTTGACATTTCTATGTGTATAGCTTTACTAGCTTCGGTCGAATCTTTACCTTCAGGTGGAGACTGAGGGACCGAGATAGCAGCGTAGGAACTAGCGGAACAAAGAGTCACGCGCGCAGAATCTTGGCAAAACCGAATGTACATGGTTCCTTCTTTATAAGTACTACTGCTTTAGATTCGGTAATTCCATTAAGGCACTTTATGTAGCTTCTGGCAGCATCCATTTTTCTTCTGCAGTATCTGGTGAATCGAGCTACTTAAGTTTATCGATATCTGGCGTTATGATGAACCGAGCTTCTCCTCAACAGCCTTCTCTGCCTCGTTACATCTGATGAATCTTGTTATGATGTTTGGCTTCGTGTCGCTTTTACCTTTCAAAAATACTTCAACAATTAACTTGAACACTTTATTGAATTTCATTTTTTGAGTTTTAGTAGCAAGGAACCTAGTTCCTTTGATTGCTTGGCAGTTTCTTGTTAGACGTGGAAACATTGTTGTCTCACTTGTTGCCTTTTAATGAATGTCTCGGAACAACATTCTTGTGCCTCGTTTCTTATCGATCTTTTCTCGTCGTTCAAACAAGTTGTTAAAGCCAGTAGACCATTATACATGAAATATAGTTCTTGTTGTATTCTTCGGCGTGGCAGTGTTTACTTTCTCAGTCACTCGTATGCTGTCTCGATCATATAGGTAACCGGGAAAAGAGAGGCCAAAGGTGAGGTTATCATGGTGGATCCTTTGGAGGCGAAGAGGCTAGCTGCCAAACAAATGCAAGAAATAAAAGCAAGAGAAAAATTCCAGGTGAGGAAAAGTATCTTTGGCACAAAGAGCCTGAAATATAGATATCGTACTTCTTGTCGTAAGAGCTGCCGCCTTGCTAGTTGAACGAGTTCCGTTGCTTTATAACCATATGTGATTTCAACGAAAAAGAATTAGCTCTGTTGTTCTGGAGTACAGCTTGCAATTGCATTTTAATGCATTCCAACCAAGTTTAGGAACTTAATTGGTGCTATTTTACTTTGTCAAAGAAGTTGATGCAGCATTTAACACTATCCATCTGATTTTGAGTTTCGTTGATCATCTTCGACGCTTGTTCGTCGTTTGTGTCTTAATGATCATCTTCTCATCATGACGAATTGTATTGTCATGACATCTAGTTGGAACAGTATTCCGGAACCGATGTAGGCCTAGCAAGCATGAAATTCTAAGCCAGCATCCTAGTTCGTTCATCTTTTCATTCGTAAGATAATCGATAACGGTATCTCTCGTCAAGCTTTGGTACGCGGTAAACTAAAGTTTGTGCAATGACTGCCTCAGAGACAACGTCAAATAGAGGCGATCAACGGAGCATGGGCAATGATAGGCCTCACAGCAGGTTTGATCATTGAAGGTCAAACTGGACACAGTATACCGGACCAGGTAAACTTTCATTCTTGAACATAGCTTGCTGTTGAGATGGAAATCAATGCCACAAATTCTTAGTTGCAAAGTGAAAATGGTTTTACGTTGAGATTAACACATTGTTAGTTGCGAGTTTGGTGAGCTTGTCTATTAGTACCGAAAATACACCTATAATGCCTTAATTTTTTTGGTTGGATATTGAGATTCTAGCATGGTATTAGAGCAAGTTGATCCTATGACCCTATAATCATTACACGCATGACCCTCGTTTGAGAAATCGTGTTGAGATAACCATCTATCCAAAGTTCCTCCAATTTATCGTTGTTGTTTATTGGTTAAATCAGCTAATGGTTCTTCTTTTTTTCCCTCAGCTGTCTGGATATTGGTCAGCTGTCGTGAAATTTTTCCTTCACATTGCTCCCTTGGACATTCTTTCGCAAAATTAACATTGTAACCAATCATATTATAGCAAAATATATTCATTTCTTTGATTCAGAAACCTTCTTCGTCGAATAGACAGAAGGATCTTGTAATTTGTATAACATGTAATTTTATCAAGATTGACATTTTACCACGAACTTAAATAAAAATTCTCGAAAAACAAATATTGCCTATTTTCAATTTAGCAGCCAAAAACTACGCATATAGCATCTTTAGGAATTAGGAGTCAACGCCTTTTCCAATGTATTGCCAAATATTTGTCTATATAAAAAAATTGATGAGATAAATTGTGACTTGTCAATATACATATAACATGTTTTAAATCATTCTTGTGGGGCATTGGAATAAGAATAAACTCGAGAGTTATCAAACAAAAAACTTTAAAATAAACTGAAAAACTCACAAATACAAATTTTCATATTCCCAAATAAGGGTTGGGCCCTTTCTCTTTTTTCAAAGCAGAAGCCCATATGCTTGGAGCAGGTATATGGATGGACCTACGACATTTCTAACAAAAGTTTGAACATAACTTTAGTGCTTGTGATATCCCGCTTGTCGAAATCTAGTTTAAAATCATCAAATAGGTTAAAGCTATTTGAATTTTTATCAGGTTATAATCCCGGTCAACTATCCGTCCTATCTGAATTGTCACAATGTTTTTTTTTCTGACGTGACAAGTAAATAAATATTTTCGAAGATGAATCATCCCGATTAATTAATTAATCGGGATGCATTTCTACTGGTTAGAAAAAGGCGAGCATGTCATAAATTAGGACACATGGAAGGTTAGAGTCAAATGGACATCCTCCACTTTATATTTCGATGTAAGCCACTAATGCAGGCCAACATCTTTGTGGACCTTGTCTGTCCTCAAATTTTGTTGCGATGCACTTCTACTGTCCACATTCAATTAAGCTATGTCGACCAATAAATTTTCCAATTTCCTTTACGGTCGTGCCATTATTTAAAATTTTGACCTCTTATGTCAATTTACTATTGGTAACAAGGGGGCTTTTACCTTTTCCAAATCAATTGCAATCAGGGCCACTAATTATCTGAGCATTGACATAAATTCTTTTGTAGTTTACTGAATCGCCATAGCTCTCTTGAAAAAATTTTGTTTGGTATTATGTGATTTCGAATATCTAATGACTAACCTAAAATATGAATTATATATGTGACTGAGAGTTCGAATTCAATATTTTTTATTAAAATAAAATAACCAGATATATGCTGTGTGGTAAATTTTGTTATCCCATGTACTAAAATTTTCTTTTTTTTAAGATAAAAGTGGCGCGTAGCCTATATTATAAACGAGTTACAGAATAATAGAAAAAAATATACATATATAAGACAAAAAAACCACGCAAAAAAAGAATTTGACATCAGGGTGGCACAAGGAGAAAAGAAAATTTTTCACACGGAAAACTGACATCACAAAAAGTTGGATTGACGTGTAATTGATTAATCGATTATATTTTTAAATTTTAAATCTTTCTGAATTTGTTAATACTTTGTAAGACCATCCGCATCCAAGCCCCAGCTTGTCCTCGACCCAGCAAGGTAGAAAAAAAATAAAATAAAAAAAGATAAACTCAAAAGTGGGGTGAAACTCGCCCCCTCGCCCTCGTTATTTAATTTTTTTTTACTTTTCTATCTAGTTAGTTACACTTGGTATAATGTTATTCATATAAATAAATTTTTTAGATATTATTTATGTGGTTAAAAAAATTTAGAATTATCTGTGATAAAAAATAATTATAATTTATATGAATATTTGTATTTTTCAAATCTCTATAAATAGAGTCCAACATTAACATATTTCCACACACAATCTCAAATTCTCTCTTCTTTTACTATATATTATGTAATTTGCATCTTCCGTATTTATAATATATCATTTAAGACATCTCTATGTACCTCTAATTATTTTTCTCTAATTTTGTATTCCCACTTCGAGGAAAATATTTTTTTTTACTTTGGCCAAAAAAAATTTCTTGTTATCTTAATTACGGAATAAATATTTACGTATATTTAATATAATTTTTATATAAACAAAAATGAAAGTAGATAATACGTGGATGAGAGAAAAATTAATTATTTATTCTGTGACCTATGTTGTGGCAGGTTGCGGATATGGGTAGAACAAGGGATAACTGAGTTGTGCTGATATGGATGAGAGAAAAATTATTTATTTATTCTGTGACTTACGTTGGGGTAGGTTGCGGATGCTGATGTTCTAATGTTAGGTATATACTCTTTGGCTATTTTGCCAGTTTGTGGAAGTTTGGGAAGCCTTTTTAGAATGAAGACAAATAGAGTTACTATTAAATAAGAACACACGACCACTTGGGTTGCAAGTGGACCTTCATGTCGTAGTAAATTTTATATAAGGATGATATTTTTTAATAGTATTTTTTTAATAATTTGAATTCAAATTTTTTTTAATTTTAATTAATATTGCATCATTTTTCTTTAGTCTCCGTCTGTTCTTTTAAGGCATTTCGTCCTGTCTCTCTCTCTAGTCAGTGAGGACGCGCATTTACTGGGCGGCGTTGAAATTTATGGATATGGATCGTTCGTGTGTTTTTTTAGGAATAAAGTAGCGCGAAACCTATATTAAAAATGAGACAAGAAATACAGACATAAGACAAAAAATCTAAGCGAAAATACAGACATAAGACAAGAAATTCAAGCGGAAAACAAAAGCTAGTCCAATGGTAGCAGGGTGGCATGGGGGGAGCGATGGGCGGTCGATAAAGCACGAAGGCCGAAGACCGGGGCGTAGTTCTGCCAAAGCAAACTTTGGCCAATAAACTCAAGACATAGTCAAGAGGGCATCTGAATGCATACAAGAAACACTCAGATGAGAGCCAAGGTCGACGTAAATCGACCGAGACAAGGTTCTCCACCCGGCACCATTGAACAGGCAACGAGATCCGAAAGGATCTCAGATCAGACGAAAGACAAACCAAGCAAAAGCATAAGCAGAAGTCAAAAAAGTGGAAGCCCGACGCAGCCATTAAACACGTGTGACTCGAGAGCAAAAGCAAACGCACACAGACAGAAAACCAAAAGCAAACAACAAGGATAGGAATTTAAAAAATGGCAAATCGGGGGAGAGGTCGGCCACGACCCACCCCCCGGGACCCCCGACGGTCTCAAAACCACACAAGCCTGGACCAGGAGCTAGAGATGTCAATGGGTAGGGTAGGGTATTGATAGGACCCTACCCATACCCTAGTTTTTTTGGATGGACCCATACCCTACCCTCGACGCTACAAATTTTTTATTGTTAGATTCATACCCTACCCTCCTGGAGACCCAGGGTCTAAAGGGTCTGTAGGGTCTGACCCTTTAACGTTCTGCATTTTGATAATTTTTAATCAAAACTTAATTTTTATATAAAATTTAAATAAATTCAAGACATCTACTACGTTACACATCAACATTCAATAGAAAATTGATGAAGTATCAAATTTTGTAATTTAATTTCAATAGTCCAAATTTTTTTTAGAGTTTGAAGTGCATAAATAATTCAACAAAAGAAATATATAGCATGTCAGCTTCTAGTGATCCATCATTCATGACATCTTCTAAACTAGTTGCGGAATAACATAATAAATATGTTAAAGTTAACAGTAAAGTATATTATATATATATTATTAATACGGTCTAACAAGGGTCTAACTAGAGTCTAATTAGGGTAGAGTCTAAAATAGGGTAAAAATATAAGGGTAGGGTCCGACCCACAGGATCTAGCTATGGATTCATACCCTACCCTAGACCCTACCTCTAAACATGGACCCATACCCATACCCTACCCTAGACCCGTAGGGTAAGGGTAGGGTCCGACCCTCAGGGTATGGGTATTTCTGCCATCCCTACCAGGAGCTGATCGACGGACGGATAGACACGGCAGAAAGTCGGCAAGAGGCAGCAACGGACGACGATCTCCCGAATCAACTCAGTCTCTGACACTGACCCGGACTCAGCCCAAACTCCCTACCAATCAACTGCTCCGCCAACGGATTAGGGGGTCCCCAGTGACAACGGTGAGGCGATGAGGCGGCAGTGTGGCGATGGACATCAAGGCACCGACGGAGGGCGATGAGGCGACTATGAGGCGGAGGACACCAAGGTGGAACAGATGGTGAGACGATGACGGTGGATAGGTGAGACGGACGGCGGAGCGAAGGACGACGACTGTCAGGCGACGACGAGAGGCGGGAGAACGATGGCGGAGAAGCTGGCGACAGAGCGAGGGCGACACTTGGCGAGAGCGGAGTGGACTGACGAAGACGACGAGGACGGTGGAGATAGTGTGGATGGCTAGGACGGGGAGCTCGAGGACGATGATGACAGAGAGACCGGCGAGGACGACAGGACACAAACGGCGAACGTCGGCGAACGAGGGAGCAGCGACGGAATGGATACCGAGGAAGGAAAAAGATAGGTAAGCTTCACAATCAAAATATCTAGATATTTGAGAGAGCTCCACTCTTTTTTTCTGAAAGGGAGAGAAAACCAACTTACGCTTCGTTGGTGTGTTTGGCTTTGACTTGTTTAAAAGGGTCACCAGCGTGTTTTTCTCTCTTTTTTACCGGATGACTTTTTAAAGTTTGACTATTTTATTATATTTTTCAAAGTTGGGAAATTGGATTGATTGATTCAAAATTAAATTAAATTAAACTAAAAATACCTAAATATCATCCACTGAACTTTAATATCATTATATTTTCAGAATTCAAACTATACGACAGATATAAGCAATTTTATGGCTGCTAATCTAAGATAGACGTGTTCTCGAAGCATGTCCTGGAGATTTTATACTACTATTTTGTTTTTAATGTACCACTTCGTTCCTGTATTATTATGTATATAGATGACTTGTTTTTGATGTACCACTTTGTTCCTGTATTATTATGTATATAGATGACTTGCGAGAAATTAGTCTCCCTCGTCGTACTCGTAGTTGTTGTGATACTGACAACGGATGGTCAAATTCAGCAATATAGACAATGTCAAGTTTCTTACAGTTTTTTTTCACTGGGTTTGCCGTAATATGGTTTTACTAAAATAAGTCAGTTGCAACCCCTGACTAATAATAATATAATTTTTTTCACATTTATATATAGGGGTCGCGCTTTTCCATTTCTAACCCCAAAAAAATCTAATGTGGAGGGTTTACTTTGTCATGTATATATAGATTTATTTATATACGTGACTATTATTATTATTACTCTTGGAGGGTTTACTTTGTAGAGCATTAAATAATGTGGTTTCTCTGGCAATTGGGATATCCACCGACACCACTTTACGTCGGTTGCCGTCCAATTAAATGCTGCGAGGTCCTCAACTTTTTTTTATACAAAATACACCGACTAATCTTAAAACTGAATTAACTAAAAAAAAATCTTAGAACTGAATTTTGTAAATTTTGAGTGACAATAAAATTTTGTTCTATCATATTTAACACTATTATATGTTTACAATTCGAATTCAAAATTTCTAATTAAGATGCAATTAAGATGAAACGACTCCCAGTGAATAGGTTCAAAGTACTTGGTTGGGATGTCCCCAACTTGCCTTTATGTAATTAATTAATAGTGACGTGATATCATTGTTGCGATATAATTTGACTAAAACTGATGCAACATAAATGTATAGACACAATAGCATGCCTTTATAAACGGACTAACTTAATAGTAAGCTCGTTGCGCCGCCTTAATTAGGCACTTAATTAATCTACACTCTCATCGATTGGTGAGAATTCTCTCCTTTTTATACCAAATAGAGCTTATTTTTGTTATATAGAACCGGCGAAGAAATAATAATAACAATAATAATAATAATTTACTCCGACAATGGGGACCGGATTTGGTCCTGGAGGACAAATCCAGCACGGTGCTGGAGGATTTTTATTGAAGGACACGCGGAGACTATTTTGCAAAAATGCAGAAATACGGGGGTGCAAAATAAAAAAAGTCCACAACCATTGAATCATAACTGGGTAAACTATTGAATCGTAACTGAGTAAACCATTGAATCGTAACTGAGTAAACCATTGAATCGTAACTGGGTAACTGGGACGGACCCCGATTTATCCGGAACGGGAAAAAATGGACCATTGAATCATAACTAGGTAGACCATTGAATCATAATTAAGTGAACCATTGAATCATAACTAAATCAACCATTGAATCGTCCAGGACGATCCTGGTTGGATTTGGCATTCCAGGACCAAATCCGCTCCCCCGACAATGATGATAGAATCAATAAATACAAGTATGAATTATATAGTTAATTCATTTTAATATCGTGTGGAGGTTATAAAATTTAAATCAAAGCTATAAAGAAAAAAGGTCAAATATCATCTGCATTATGACGCATCGTAATTGAAATTGTTTCATTTAACATCATATTCATATTAAAACGGGACAATTGATGTTAATTTTTCGATAATCGAAAACACATAGGACTAAACGGGACAATTTGCTTTGACCTGCTTTATAATAAGAAGATTCTTATTTCTCAAAATCACAATAATTGCTCTTTCGACGCAGCATAACTCTTTTTTGGGTAGAATTATGTCCGTTCATGATCCCGATATTTGCACGACTTTAATCCGAGCTTCATAGGCATTACGCAGCATAATTCAGGAAACTACTCCAATCAAAGAATCAACGAATCGGTCCACACAAAAAAAAAAGAACGAAACATTGCGAGCTTGGGTTGGTCCTGTTCATATATTTAGCCAGAACTTACCATTTATAAGCAAACACGTACCCAATTGAAATAAAAAAGAAGTCTAATTGGGAAGACAACTTGAAGCCAAGTGGAGAAATGTTGCCCACTATGGCTGCAATTGTGAATAATTACCAATCTGAGCTTTGATTTCGAATAAAATTTAATTTTTATTCGGTTATTAATTCACCTGCCCGAAATTTCAAAATCGATACCTAACTTAGATCGGGATTAATATGCCCGAATATCATACATGAATAATACTAAAACAATAGACGTTAAGGACTTAACTAGCTTAAAGTAAAATAAAATTGGACATTGCTCATAAAGAGATATTTGTTACTTTGGATATCCCATTTATCCACAGAATCAACGAAAAGGCATGACGCAATAATAAGATGAATCAACATAAATTCAATATTCAATTTTAGCGGATGTAACGAGCAAAAATTTACAAAATTACAAAATCGAAATATGGTTCTTCAACAACAGTATATAAAATTTGGTAATTTTCATACAAAGAGCGGGAGGAATGCCCTCATCCTTATTGATTCTTGTCCATGCAAATAATAAGCAACTATTGTGGATCAACTATAATTCTTAAAACATCCTATACTACCAAAAAATAATGAGACAAAAAAAAACCCAAAAAGGCAAATCTAATAATAAAAAACCCGAAAATGTAAGTACAGAAAGCAGCCGGCTTGTGTCTGTTAATCTGTCAACTTCTCCCATCTTTCCAACTGCTTTTCCCTCCTTTACTCTTCCAACTGTCTCCGACCGTATATTTACAAGATTCTGCCATCCTTCCTCAGAGACCATCAGCCACCACTCTGATATTGCACGGCAGAATGTCTCCCTGACGCCAGCTCGGCGAGTCGTTGTCGATTTCGAGCCGGACCACCATCGACTCCGTCGAAGAGGGTAACCGCATCTTGAGATGGCGAATGCTCGGAATAAGAACTTTGTCGGACCATTCTTCTAGTCCCATCCGGCCGAGCCACACTGCACCGGCAATTTTTTCGAGTACGTCTTCTTGAATCTCGACGGAGATTGCGTTGTCCATCACGGTCGTGAACTTCTTGGTGATGGAACCAGAGATGTCATGGCATATTTGTGTGAAATCCACGGGTTTGAATGCAATGTTGTCATCCACATGATTGACCAGTTCCCGCGAGATCGATGAAGTTGCAGGCATCAGTAGTCTGTTACAGAGGACTGGCTCCTCTTCACGTTCGATCGTCAGATCACTCGAGTTGTGAGATCCATCTGCTTTATCATCTTCCATGTTGGCAGTCTCATTCAAATCAAATGTTAATCCGACGTCTTTTTTCGGTCTTATCGGCCTGTCCTCCTCCATCCAATGAGCTCGGCGTTTCGCTGTCTTCTCACCAAGGAATAGTTTTAGTTGCCAGTCTCCACTTCCCACACTAGCAAGCTTTTTCTCATCAAACGAGACACGCTCGGATAGACACTTCAGATTGTCAGGTGACCAGTTGGCTGTAAGAATGAAAATAATATTACCAAGACTAATCTCACGGCCATAAGAATCAGCAAGCCGACCTTGCTCAACTGCCCGCTTGATGCTTCCTTGAACAAGCATATCCGCCTCATCAACGCCCTCGAGCATGATAACAGAGAAGGGGTTCCTCTTCGCTGCATCAACAACTTGATCCAAGGCTGTCTTACCACGGTAGCTTCGGTCAGATTCCCCATCACCGCGCCGTGAACCAAGAGAAACCATTATTGGGTTGGTCTCACAAACAAGCTCTGATAGAGCCGAAGCCATCTTTTTCTTGCCTACCTTGTCCGGACCAGTAAAGAGCAGCCAAATATCACCCTTAGATCCACCACCACGCTGCTTTCCATTGCCCATTTTCCATTGTGTAATGGTGGTAGTTACTGAAGCAGCTGCTTCTTGCTGCCACGGCACCTTGTCTAATAGACCCTTGAGAAGCCTCTTGAAGGAGTCTTTATCTAATGAGTTGAGAAGTTCATTGATAGCCAGTTCAGGCAACTTCACTGGTTCCTTGGGAGGAGAAAGACCCAAAAAGTCTTTGGTGATCTCTTCATTGCCCTCCTCGCTAGTAGCATTGGTGACCTTAGGACGGCCAAGGGCAAGGTCAGTACCGACTGGAGTCTCTAGATGGGTCATAGCTCGTACAGGTATCCGACTAGGCAGCGCAGCACGGTTCAACTGCAGAGTACCACCGAAGCTTCTATCCAATTGCATCTTCGGAACAAAAGGCTGACGGGATAGTGTAATATGACTACAGAGGCCTGTCAAGGAACGATGATAATAGCCAGGGTGCAGTTGTACGCAAGTATCCTGCCATTTCTTCTGTAGCTCGAAAATCGTTTGCCTCTGTATCTGTTCTCCATCCTTGTTCTGCAAAAGCAAAAAAGCAATGCAATTTAGTACATTTGCTCACCATCTAACAATGAACAAGTCAAGTGAGTCTCTTTAGCATAAATTACTGTATGATCCGATGCTATTACGTCGCCATCTTGAGGCTTGGCGTTTCTCAACCACTGTGGAAGGGGTTGCTCATGTACTTCCGCGCTATCTACAGAAGATCTATCCAGTTCCTTCAAAACTG
The DNA here is from genome assembly GCA_963995505.1 of Hypericum androsaemum. Taxonomy (NCBI): domain Eukaryota; kingdom Viridiplantae; phylum Streptophyta; class Magnoliopsida; order Malpighiales; family Hypericaceae; genus Hypericum; species Hypericum androsaemum. The sequence goes on along the minus strand of OZ023190.1, from coordinate 2,942,834 downwards.
TAATTTTTGCAAGCTCCTGCTCGTAATTCCGCTTGCACTGAGGGCAACACTTGGTGATTCGAACAGGATCCAACTTCTCCGACAACCTTGGCCCGGTCATGGCTAAGGTGGATAACCCCTTCGGTGGTGATAAAGATGCAACTGAACCGCCAAGAAGCCCATTGCCTGCAAACCTATAACAGCGTAATCCAATTAGACGCGGGAGAATCACTCCATAAGAAAATCAGAAAGCAGCAATCAGTAGAGTAACAAGAAAAGAACTGACGAGTTAGATTCAACAGATCAGAGGTGACGACTAAAGACCACTGACGAGTTGAGGAACACAGAGAGAGCAAATTTAGCCCCTCTCCGCGAAGGAATCAGCTGTTCATACACTTGTTTCATTCGGGTTTCCCCTTCGATGATCCTAAACGCTATAACGATCTTCGCAACCATAACCCGAACTAAGATCCAGACAATAACAGAACAGAACGAGCTGTAAAAAACACACCTTGAGAACATCCCAGGAGCAGGGTTCCTAGCTGCAATAGGAACAGCCTGCAGATCCCAATCATTCTCCATTGTAGGATGGTAAACCTGGCACCTCAAGTAAGTCTCGCAACTCGCGGTCCCGATCAACCAAACACTCGCCCCGCCCTCCCCGCGCCTCCCCCGCAACGCCTTCGCCACCTCCGCCACAGCCGCCCGCCCCGCCTCCCCTGCCGGCTGCTCAACCAGCCACTTCAAGTCCCCCAAATCAAAAATGATCCCTCCCACAGCCACAGACGACTCCTCCACAAATTCCCCTATCCTCCCACTACCCAAAACCTCCTTCTCCAACTTACAAACCCTAACATTCTTCAACGCCACGTCACCCAAAACCTCCTTCGCCACCGCCCCCGCCTCCGCCTCCCCGACCAATACCGGGTTCCTCTTCTTCTTCCCACTCATCAGAACATCAACCACCTTCTTCACGTCCTCCGAGTGGACCCCACCCGGGACCCTCTGGAGCTTCGGGTTCGCGTACAAGCTCCGGCTCGCCGGAGCCGGCGGGACGGCGGCGATGGCGGCCTTGACGGCGGGGCTGGAGAAGCTGGCCTCCCTCATGACGCGGCTGACGGAGGGGTCGTCGAGGATGGAGACGATGAGCTGCTCGAGCTCCACCTTCACGGCGAGGAGCGGCTGCTGCTGCTGCTCCGGGCAGCCGCGGCGCTGGTGGGCCTGGGCCCGCTTAAGGGCGGCCATGAGCGCGTTCGAGATCGGCGGGTCCGGAAGGCCTCCGGCGGCGGCGGGGAGGCGGTCGAGGGCGACGCTGAAGCAGAGCTCGAGGGCTCGGCACTGGAGCGGGTGGGAGGAGTTGGGGTGGGACTTGACGCAGGCCTGGCGGAGGTATCCCGCCGGCGAGGAGAGGAGGGTGGCCGCCACGTGGAGGGGAGTGGTCTGGCCATGACTTCGGCGGCCGGCCTCCGCGATCGACTGGTTGAGGACGGCCGCCGCCTCCGGGGTCAGCGTCTGCTGGATCGTGCTCAGCCCCGCTCTCATTGGCCCAATTCCCCCGGCCCAAGGACCCGATTCTGTTTTAGAGAGAGAAAGAGAGAGTTTCTTTTCTTCTTTTTTTTCCTTTTGGTTTAGTGTTCTTCTTTTGTGTGTTGCCCGTTTGGGTTCATTTCTAGGCTCGGAGGAAGAAAACGAAGAATTCAACGTGAAAAGGAGAAGAAGGGTTACTTATGTCCGTCCGAGTTCGTACAAGTAGTAAGAGATTCAGATTTATCTAACAGGATTTTAGGTACAAATTTAACGAATGTAAAATATAACATTAGGAGAGTGATCAAACAGTGTTTGATTCTGATTCCGATTCTATTCTGATATATGATTTGGGACATGATTAGAATACATTTCCATAAACAGGATCTCACTGTATTCGAATTTAGATAGCCGAAATTCCGTGAAAAAGATGATGCAATAAAGAAAATAAAATTACCTATTAAAACGACAAAGAAAATGGGTGAGGAGAAGGAAGCTGTGTAATATTTTTAAGGGGGCAAAAAATGGTGCTTCTTTTAAATTTAATTCGTATTTGTTTTTTTCTCTCCATTTATTGGGTGTTGGACTTTTCCCATATTTTTAAGAGCTTTAGGAGCAGAATTAATTGGGAGCTGACTAATTATTTATTTGAGGAGGTAATTCAGTTTGAGGTGGGGTGGCCTTTTTTGGTTGCCTTGTGACTTGTGAGGAAGGTGCATTTGTCCCTTTCCGCAATTAATTTTTCGGGGCAACTTTTCAATAATTGCCGGCATCAAATTTGTGCTCCTTTTAGTAATCACTTTTTTTCCCTGCGTTAAACAATAATAGAAGCTTTTCGCCGACTATCCTATGCTCTTTTATTATTATTTTATATTTTATCTGTAGTACAATCTCAAATTTTCACTCCCTATTTGAATCAGAATTTAGTCACTCATTCAACTGAGCTAATCTAAATTAAAACACTAAAATTTGTTCATTTTCTCTTGTCAAATTTCAAACCGATGCATTCTCAACTAGTTAAACTCTAATTAAAATTTTCGGGTTGACATTTTTCGGGTTCTATTTAGAAGTGACTCTCCAAAAAAATTTTAAAAATTTTAAAATTTAAACACTATACCTTCTTAAGAGAATAAAAAACTTTTTTACCACTAAAATTATTTCGGTTTTTGCAAGGGTTCGTTGATAGTGTCAGTTGCAAGGGTTTCTGTAGAGAAAAAAAAGGCTTTCTTTTTTGTGAAGAGAAAAAATGTGCTGCCCCTTACTTTCAGTGTCTCTCTTTATTTTTCTAATTAAAAAATGGCATCGAGAATATTCAATTGCTTAAAATATTTGCGCTTCATTTTTAACTTCACTTGTCCGTATGCATTAGGGGGATAATGGGGTGCGTAAGTACCTTTTTAAGAGAGAGAGAGAGAGAGAGAGAGAGAGGGGAGTGATGACGCGAAGAAGATGGTATCTTCAGATTTATAAAAAAACCAACTTAACTCTCGCCTGCACTGCCTTTTTAAATCTCTCTCCTTCCATACGTTAAATATAATTTGGACAATGATGGGACGAACAACATTTGATCCCACCGCTGTTTCCTTAGGCGCTCATTCGCACGCGCGCCCAAGTGCGTACGAAAGTCCCCTACTTTTCGGAAAAGTTTTAGGGGAATGTTTTGTTTTTTTAGGAACAACATGTCATTTTATTCAATACTTAATAATCAAGGTAGAGCTAGTTCATCGGCATGAGAGCATCAGCTATCTCAAGTGGCGGAGCAGATATATAATGAACAAACTCAGAAAAAGGGCCCGATAGTTTTGCGACCAAGTGAGCCGGTCTATTGGCTGACCGGCGCGTAAACGTAAAGCAGATCTCTTCAAATCTTGAACCAGCATAGAGAAGTCTCCTCTATCTAACCGACGGTTTTGTAGAGCAAGAATAAGTGGTTGACAATCTGACTCTATCACCAGTTGTGTACAAGATAATTCACGTGCTAGTTCCAAACCTAGTAGGACTCCATGAGCTTCAAGTAAGGTCCGCTTGAATAAAATTTTTGGATTGGTCTCTGGCTAGAGCACTCACCTGTCCTCCCCCATACTGCAGAACGCCTGCGTCCGTATTAATCTTTAATGAAACCCTCTGCTGGCGGTAGCCAAGTAGGATCCCTAGGTGGTCTTCTAGATGCTGGTTTACTGTGCACCTCCAGATAGTCGTCATAGAAGCGTACAGCTCTTATCACCTCCCTATCATGATCAAAAGAAGCCGGGTCCCCGAAAATGAATTGGTTTCGTACCTTCCAGATACCCTACAAGGCAGTAATCATCCTACAACAATCTTCCTTCTGTTTGTCCTTGATAAAATCGCACCACGCCTGAGCAAAGGATGGGAGTTGTTGGATGCCTGGGGTGCACCCTACCTTCGACAGCAAGGAGATCGTCTTCTGACATTCGATAAAAAGATGTTCAACTGTTTCTGGGGTGCCTTGGCAGAATGGACATCGTACATCCTCCAGTAAACCTCGCTTACATGGGTTTTCACGTACTGGGATGTTATTGTCAAGTAGTCTCCAAATAAAAGTTAGTAATCTACGAGGGCCTTCAAGTTTCTAATAACCATTCCAGATAACATGTGAGATACTATGAGGAGTAGGCATCTCCCTCGACTGCCACCAGAGAGAGAAATCTCTATGGTACCCAGAACGTACTTGATACATACCATCCTCAGCAAATTTCCATCTTAGTATGTCTACTGGATATCGCGGGCTAAGTTAAATACTTTTAATATGAGCTGTATCTTCATCGGAGAAAAGCCTACGTAACAACTCAGCGTCCTATGATGAAGACTCCATGTCCCACACTTTCAAAACTCGTTGTATCTAGTCCGAACCTGAGAACAAGTATTTGGGTGGCCAACCGATGAACCTGGCAGCCAGTTGTTGCTCCAGACATTGACTGATATCCCCGTACCTATCCTCCATTCCAATCCCGACTTCAAAAGAGAGAGTCCAGCCAAAATGCTTCGCCAAGCATGACTAGGTCGATAACCTTCTGAAGCCTCCAGAATATGAACGCGTGGGAAGTACCGAGCTTGATATATTCGAGCTATCAATGAGCTTGGATTGCTTATAAACCTCCATGCCTGCTTGGCTAGCATGGCCTTGTTGAAACTATGCAACCTTCTAAAGCCGAGCCCTCCCTCCTTTTTAGATCGAGATAACTTGGCTGAGCTCCTCCAATGCATCTTTCTCTCCCCATCGTTACTACCCCAATATAAATTACATAGTCTCATTTCGATCCTCTCACAAGTGTCCAGAGGGAGCATGAAGCAACTCATGATGTAAGTAGGAATCGCCTGCAAAACTAATTTGATAAGAATTCTCTTCCCGATCTAGAGAGGAAGCGTACCTTCCAGTTTCCAACCTTAGAACGAATCCGCTCTTCCAAGCCTGAGAAAATAGAGCATTTGGACCTGCGAATTAGTAGCCTAAAGTAATGTTCATCATCTGTGGCTAGTCGCATCCCAAAAGTCGAGCAAAGACTATTCTGAATCTCCACTGGGATATTTCAACTGAATTTTATCGAGCTCTTTTAGACATTAATCTTCTGACCTGAGGCACCTTCGTATAATGATAAAGAGACCCATAATATTGTGAAGTTCTGTTGTCGAAGCCCGAGTACAAGAGTAGGTAATCATCTGCAAAAAATAGATGAGTAATGGGGGGAGCCGATCGAGCCACTCTTATACTATGAATAATGCCCCACCTCTCTGTATCCATTAACAAAGCTGCCAAGCCTTCAACACAAAGGAGAAAAAGATATGGGAAAAAGGGATCTCCCTGACGGATACCCATGCTAGGATAAAAGTACTCTCCTATGGCTCCATTAATCTGAATGGCATACCTAACTTATCACACGCATCTCATGATAAGTCCCAAAAAGGAGGCCTCAAATCCCAATGCCATCATTATTGCTTCCAGAAAAGGCCATTCAACTCTATCATAGGCTTTCTTCATATCTAGTTTTAAAGCACATAAACCTTTTTTCTCCTTAGTCTTCTTCTTCAGGAAATGAAACGCCTCGAAAGCGATTAAAGAGTTGTCTGTAATGAGGCGACCTAGAACTAAAGCACCTTGATTCTCATGAACCGCTTCAGGGAGAAAGGTTTTCAACCTATTAGTAATGGTTTTTGTAATGATCTCCATGATGATATTGCACAGGCTTATTGGTCTGTACTCCGAGCATAACGTTGAGGACTTCACCTTGGGGATAAGGGCAACAATAGTATCATTGAGAAAGCTAGGATCTTCCTCCTTATTCAATACCCAAAAGAGCCATCCAGATAATATCGTTTCCCACAATATCCGAGTACTGTTGGTAGAACACAGGGGGTATACCATCTGGACCCGGAGCCTTCGATGGGTGCATTTGATTGAGCAAGCACAGTACCTCCTCCTTTGTATATACTTGAGATAAAGAGATGTTCATCTTGGAAGTGACTTTAGGACATACTTTATCAGTGATTGCTTCCACTTGTACACTACCTGCAGAAGAAAACAAAGAAACGTAAAAGTTCATAAAGATCTCCTGAATTCTTACCTCCTCCTATACTAAGACTCCCTCATCATTTTTAACCCCCATTATCATATTCCTCTTTTATTTATGGCTCGACATTTTATGAAAAATTTGTGTATTCCGGTCACCCTCCTTTAACCAAGCCACCCTGGAACATTGAGCTCACATTATCTCTTTATGTGCCAATAACTCCCCCTCTCCTTCAACAACCCTGCAATAATTATCTTTGAGTTTTTTGTGAGGGGCCTAGCCTGCTCCTCGGATATATTATGTTCTATCACCTTCACTTTACGCTTCACATTCCCGAACTCCTGCTGCTCCCATTTCTTTAAGACTTGTCACGTAAGGTACAAAGTAGGTTCCAGGTATTCGATCTTTCCTTTATTCTGGGCCAACCGTACAATCCTGTAAACCTCCAAGGTGTAGCATCCAATACCTCGACATCAACATGATGTAGAGAGAGTGACAGTAGAGCTACCGATAGCGTTCTCCTTCAAAAAAGAGCTACTCCGCCCCTCCGAGATTGCCCTGAGCCTTCATGCTTCACAAAAACACCATAATCATAACCTAAGTGACACTTCAAAGCCTCCGTCTCACCATCCAATAAATGTGTCTTCGAGAAAAATAGAAGCTGGAGACTGCAGACCTTTGCTAACCTGCTTAGCTAGCAAACTGCCTAAGGACTCCCCAACCCGCGGCAGTTCTAGCTAGGGGTGTGCAAATGGGATTTGGGATACGGGATATCCCGAATTTTTTCGGTATTCGGGAGTTCGAGATCGGGATATCGGTATTCGGGATTTAATTCGGTAGTGGTTTTTGGGAAAATTCGGTGAATTTCGGTATTCGGTAGAATTTTGGGATATACCGGTATTATACCGAAATATACCGAATACCGAAGTACTAAATAGAAATTTGCCAAATTATAAATATAAGGAAAAAAAAACCTCTCAACCTCACCCTGTCAGAAACAAGGTGCACGGCCTCACCCTCTCAAAAAAAAACCTCACAAGTCACAACCTCACCCTCTCAAAAAATCCATGACACGAGTCACGACCTCACCCCATCCCTCACGGCGCCGTCCTCGTCCCTCACGGCCTCACCCTTGTCCCTCACGACCTCACCCAGCTCTCCTAAATGTAAGTTTCAATTTGGGAATTTGACCTAGGTTTCGATTTAGATTTTTAAATTTAGAGTTTGTCTTTTTGATTTGGGATTTTCGATTAGGGTTTCGATATAGAGTTTTGAGTAGGTAAATTGAGTGAGGTCTTAGACTAAATTGAGTGAGGTTTTTGATTTGGGTCATTAGTTAGTGAATTTTTTGTAGTTGAGTTGTCCTGTGGATTTTTTTCTGGGTTGGGGGTTTCGATATTTTGTTGTTGAACTTGAATTCGCGGTTGCTTGAACTATGTTTGTGTTGTTGTATTAAATTTTGAGTTGGTAACTTTTTTTTCATGTAAAATTCGGGATTACGGGTAAATCCCGATCCCAATCCCGAATTTAATTCGGTATTTGGTATGATACCGAATTAATTTCGGGATCAGGATCGAGATTGAGTTTTTTTGAAATTCGATATTCGGGATATTCGGAATTCGGTATTTGGGATCGGGATATCCCGAATGCACACCCCTAGTTCCAGCAGATAATATTCATTTGGACTGGCTGGGTTGCTTCGCAACCTCCGCCTGTATAATAGAGTCAATGCCAATGACTGAAGCAACAATGTATTTCTTGCTAATATGGCCACCTTCTGTATCCTCTACGAATTTCCTTTTCCCATTACCAACCCCTTTAGAACCTGTTTCAGATTCCATCACTATATTCTCCACGTGGGCTTTCCTTTTCTACTTCTTAGCTGTGCTAGGGACAGCTGTACTAGCATTGTTTGATGTATCAAACCCTTCCATACACTCGGTAACCTCTTGCTGCTTGAGACCAATCGAGATGTCTGGGCTAGAGGTGGGTAGAGTACTATGTGATGGAGCTAGGCTAGTGATATCAGTAGTGTTTAGGTTGTCTGTATGGTTGTCTTGGGAAAAGGATTATGGTCATAATGGTGTGTGGTTAGGGTTCTGTGTGGTCGTGTTTATAGTGTTATGGGGTTTGCGTAGTGGTGGTGGAATATAGGTGCTTAGTTGTCTCGCCTGGACTCGGCTGGTGGGGGATATAGGTGCATGGGTAGGTAGTGGTGCATTACTGGATGCTAAATTAGATGTGGTTAAGGGGATGGGTATATCGGTGAGGCTAGAGGTAGGGACAGTAGATACCTTCAGTTGCAAGCTAAGGTTGTCCTCATCCATCATCATAGCATCGTACTGATCATCCATACCATACGAGTGGTTTGGTCTAATCCCAGGAAAGCCCAACTGTCTACGTGTATCAGAGTACCTATGTGTGGACCAACCCTCCTCGATGACTTGGCGTGGTTTGAAGGGCGATGCCCTAAGCCATGGACCGAAAGCTTTACCCGAACTTGGAGGAGGACCATCTTCTAAAACCAACTCACAGTCCTTCTCAATATGGCCCATATGACCACACTCGTAGCAAAAAGACTAAAGTTTCTCGAACTTAAAATAGACTGAGGCCACAGTCCCATCTTGAAATCTTAACCGTTTGCGACAAGGGAGAGCATGTCTTACATCAAAGTTAATTCAGATCTGCATATACGTGCCATGTGAATTGTTTGCTTCATTCCACTCCAGAAAAGTACCCAGCAGTTTCCCTATATCCCGTGCGGTATCTATATTGTAACCTCCCAGTGGGAGATCGTAGACTCGAACCCAAAATGGAACCAAAGACAGTTCAACAGTTGAGGGCTGGACGTTACCCTTCAATTCTTCCAGGAGTACTACTTGTCGATCAAAATGCCAGGGTTGTTCTTGCAGTACTCTATCCATTTCCCGCCTCGTCTTGAAATAAAATAAGAAATGATTGAGCGCAGTCTCTGAGGCTTCCAGTCTGTTACGCGGCTTCCATGAATTCTTCATCACCATCATGAAAGCCCTTGCGTTGAAAGACTTCTCGGTCCAGACGGAGCCCACAAGCCACACCGCCTCCTCTTTCTTCCCAATATAGTGAGTCTGCAGAGAAGATCTACGATCTCGTCTTCCTCCTCTTCCGCTACAGCCCGTCCCACCTCTTCGTCCCCATCCCGCACCTTCTTCTTCCCCTTACCCCCTCTCCCTCCGTCTCCCTCCTCCATAACTCTCACTGCCCTAAAGAACTCTATCCAACCCAACTCAATGAACCTTCCTCTCACCAATGAAAAACCCCAACCTAAGCTAGACTCTCAGGAGATCTCTAATAACGTTTCCGTGCGTTCTTCCAAGAATCGGAACATATGAAAACAAAGGAAAAAACAAAAAATTTAGTGGAATTTGGTGGAATTTTTCGTGGAAATTTTAGTGGAAAGCCCTAAACCTAGGGGAGAAAGCTCGTAAGGACGAGAAGCCAGCCCTAACCCTAGGGGAGCATTTACACTAGCACGAGTATGATTGAGAATATATTAGGGGAATGTTTTGTTTAGTGCGTAGTTAGTTAGTTAATACATAACGAAATGACACTATTTTCGATTGAAAGGACGAAAAGAATTGTCCACAGAATTAATCAAACGGAACCAACCGTCTAAAACTATATTTATATATTAAAAAAGTCCAAAACTAGATAAAATAATGACGTCGATAATTTTTTCGACTAAAATGACAGATTTAATTTTATTGTCCAAGGAATCCTCCTCGTCAACTGCTGCGATTAACTGAAATTTCATTGATGTTTTATCCCTATAGTGCGAATGGTATAAACTATGTGTATCCATATCTAAAAATAATAATCAAAACTACTAAACAGCTAAATTCAATAACATGCTTGGTGGGATGGCGAGAAATAGAAAAGATTTATTTTCTATTCCTATTCCTATTCTGACTAGGTTTTGAACTCCTAATCTGACCTAGATAGGTTACTTGTATACCAAGGGTTTGTGGCATGTTACCCTAGGTTTTTGTATGGCTTTGTGCTCGAAAACTCATCAATAAAAGTTCTCCTTTCTCTCCGTGGATGTAGGCATTAGGCCGAACTACGTTATCTCTTGCGTCCGTGTTCTTTGCGCATTTTATTCTCTAGTTGCTGAATTCCTAACAAGTGGTATCAAAGCTAAGGTTGGAGGATGTCGAATCACGGCGCGAAGTTTGCTCTTGTGAAGTTCGATGGTTCATTGAATTTCGGGTTATGGCAAAGGCGTGTCAGGGATCTTCTCGTGCAGCAAGGGATGGTTATCGCACTCTCGGAGAAGAGGAGATGGTTATCGCACTCTCGGAGAAGAAGTCCGAGAAGATGGAGGAGCAAGAGTGGAAAGAGTTGGAGGCCAAGACAGTAGCGAAGATTCGCTTGTGCTTGGCGGATGATGAGGAGCCACCAGCTGGGTTGTTGAAGAGGATCCAGGTCTGAGTCAAAGAAGTTCAATGGAAGTGGCTTCAAGTGCTGAGAAGGGCGCATGAAGGGGACTATCCAGGACGAACTAGGGATCAAGACAACGAGGAGGGATCGGCATCCACAACCATAGCCACATATTCAGACGGGTCGGATGGTGACTGACTTTCTGTCTTATCAAGTCCAATGCATCCTGGTAATCTCTTTTCATTAGGGACCTTGGATTATAACAGTGATAGTTATAAATGTATGCTAATGAAGGTAGAGAAGGATGCGATAGTAGGGATGAAGGGTGAAAGGGAATACCTACAGGTTAGTGGAGAATATTATTGTAGGTGAAGTCACATCAATGGGTCTTATGAAGTAGAAAAAAGCTCAGGTCATATGAGATTGGTTCGTATGAGGGAGCAAAGGCTTGACATGGATGGTTTGAGTGTAGTTGGAATTCGCGAAGACATGGATAGCAAGCTATGGTTGTTTCGTAGAGGCATGGTTGGCAAGGAACCATGGTTGTCTCAGAGAAGCATTGTTAGCTGGGCTCTTCTATGGTTGTCTAAAGGGACGTGCACGTCAAAGGTATTTGATAGATTTTGCATGGGGAATGCAAAGCCGTTGGTAATACCACGGGTGAATCGGGTATCTCACTCAAGGTCGAACAGTAGAGTTCGAGACATGTCGAGGGTTGTACTTAGTGGAACAAAAGGTTGCCCTTTGTATGCTATGGCATGTAGCATTGGTTTGAGGCAAGAAGGTCTAGCGGAAAAGTAGTTCGAGGTTGCGGAGCATGGGGCTGACCGAAAAATAGAGGACGTGTCTATTGGTCACAAGATTACTTCAGCAGATGGACTTGCTAGTTAGGGTTCAATGGGGATTGGAGGAAACAGGCCAAGCAAGCTCAGAAGCTCGAGTTTGGGGGCTGTCTCCAAGTGATTGAACAAAAGGTGAAGAGAAAGTTGAGATGGTCTTATTGATGCAGTTATCTATGGTCTGAGATGGAGTCGGCGGAGTCGGATTGGTTTTGCAAGATCTCATGGTTCTTCATGGGTTGGTGTTTTGTCAAGGTGGAGTTTGTTGAAGTTCGGGTGAAGTTTCATGGTTCTTCCACGAGATGATTTCTCGCCAAGGTGGAGATTGTTGGGATGGCGAGAAATAGGAAAGATTTATTTCCTATTCCTATTCCTATTCTGACTAGGTTTTGGACTCCTAATCTGACCTAGATAGGTTACTTGTACACCAAGGGTTTGTCTCTATATAAAGACATGTTACCCTAGGTTTTTGTATGGCTTTGTGGCTCGGAAACTCATCAATAAAAGTTCTCATTTCTCCCCGTGGATGTAGGCATTAGGCCGATCCACGTTATCTCTTGCGTCCGTGTTCTTTGCGCGTTTTGTTCTCTAGTTGCTGAATTTCTAACACATGCAGCAACTGATTTTTTTTATCAAAACATTTAGCGCGGTCAGTTGGTCACAATGATTCAGTATATTTTAAAAATATATTACAGATCTTATTAAATCTTTTTTATGCCTCAATTTTTTTTAAAATTATTTAACTACCATGAAATAACTTATATTATTTGACCAGCGAACTCCGAACTCCGAACTCCGAAGCCGGCAGCTGCATAGGAAGTCTAGATGGGTTGAACCTGGAGAAGGCGTTGACCACGCGACCAGAAGTGAGAGCGGTGGTCAAGGGGACGAAAAACTGATCACCTTTTTGTAAAACAGTCTCTTTCTAGCCTTATGTTTGTGTTTGGCCTTTCAACCAATTTTATGCTTTTCACACGCAACTTTGCTGCTAGTGAAAAGGCAATCCCCCGAGCATGATAGCTTTTCCATACTTGACACGTTGTTGGATTAGCTTGTGTTGAGTTTAAATCACTCGTAATACTATAATGTTAAATATTTGTTGAAATAATTTTATTCAAATTCTAAAATCATATCTTATTCAAATTACGATTAATCAAATTAATAAATATCCAGATATCAATCGGTATAAAAAATACTCGAGCATCCCTCTCCTCTCTCTCTCTGGAACATAGCATAAATGGGCAGCCCGCATGATATCATTATCCTAATCACAACATACTGTTGATTACGGATTAAAGGTAAACGAGTGGCATAATCAAACCTCTCCCCCTACGTCACAAATTTCAGTATTTTTCTAAGTTGTTATTGTTCGAATTCTATTATATTTATTTGAATAGTACGAAATAATAATATTTTTTTATTTGTAAAGTTTGAGACATTCTTAAAATGTTTAATTTTTGTATGACTTGATTCTTGAAGCTCAGATGGTTTTCATTAAGGCACATTTATTACCCTCGGCCTATCAGGTCCATGCCTGGCTAGAAGCTACTTGTATTTGTCGGGAAGATGCTAATAATTATTGAACCTTAGGACTCACTGCTTCAAGATGCTAACTCATTTCGATACTATTATTAGTGGAAAAGCAAGGGTTGGCAGCCCCAGCCGTAGCCAATTAGACGAATTTCGTGTCTTTCGTTTTCGTTATTTCGTTGTTATTCGATTCTCAGCCAGGGACGGATGTAGTTTAGAAGATGTAGGGGCAATTGCCCCCACACAAAAAAAAATTACGGGTATATATTTAATAAAAAAAAGTTTGCCCCAATGATATTAACTAATTTGCCCCCACAATTGAAAAAAAGACAAAATTGCCTAAGGGTAAAATTGACTGTCTTGTAACATATATCAAGAATGAGATTTTTAACAGTATTGATACAGAGAAGATCATAGAGAGATTTCAGAACATGAAAAAAAATGGTAACAATTATGATATATTATAATTACTTGACGTAAGATTATATTCTAATATCGTGAATATTTTTTTGTCAATTTCATAAACTACATAAACACTTTGGCAAATTACCCTCACGTCTCTGAACTTTGGTCACCCTCCCCCTAGGGTCCCTGAATTTTGGAAAAAGATTATCCCGTCCCTAAGTTTTGATGATAATAGACTATCGGGTCCCTGGAGCCGGAATATTCCATATTCTCCGGCGAACCCCCACCTGAAATGACCAAAATACCCTCCCACTAAAATAAAATAAAAATTATTTATCCTTCAATCTCTTGAATATCAAGAATTCAAAAAAAGAACTCAAAAACACCAAACTCAAAATAACCAAACCCAAAAAGTCAACCAACAATCAAAATTAAACTCAAGAACACCATACATAAAACCACAACTTTAACCCAAAAATGAAAGAAATTCTAAAAAGAACTCCAAAAACTAAAGAACAACAACTGTCTATAATATCCAATTAATTAGTCAAGTTCTATGTTCAACATAAATTGGCAACAACTAGAAATGAAGGAATCGAAGATGGGATTTGAAGGAATCGAAGCCCGAGCAAACCTATACCACGACGGCGACCACAACACGGCACCATTTTCTCGGAAACCTATACCACGAGGACGACCTGACAAGGACCAAGAGCATCACTATCTAGGGTTTCCTCGAAAACCCTCTGGAGATGAGCGGGGCGGGCAGGAGAGGTCAGCACGGTGGACGAGGGTGGCGTGAGGTCGCCATCAGAGATGGCGACGTTGGTGAAGAGGGGGGTGAAGGCGCCGGGGAGGTAGGAACGGTGAGGGCGCTCAAGTCAGTTTTGCAAGGGATTCTGCTCTCCGTAGGGGAGGACGCCGGGGAGGTGGACACCTTGGGTGAAAGCCGGGGAGGATGCCAGGGAGGTGGACACCGTGGGTGGAAGCCAGGGAGGATGTCGGCGGTCGTCCATGATGGTATGGGCCAAACCCTCGGCCCTCTCCAGCAAGTGCTTCAAGCGGTGGGAGGCCTCCTTCGAGAAGGGATGCGAAGTGGGTTCGGCTGGGTCCGGTCGAGGAAAGGGCAACAAAGAAGAATCGGAACGGTGGCCGCGGAAGTCATTAGAGAAGTGGGTTCAGCTGGGTCCACCATTTTTCTTGTTTGTGGAGTTGGGGATATGGGTTTTGTGCGCTTTTGTCTGGATTTTTTTTGGGGACGAGGTGCGGTGGTAGCGGAAGAGGAAAATATACTTTTGTAATTTATTTTTTGTTGAATTTTGGTTGACTTCTGGATGTTAATTTTCGGGTTTAGTAATTTGTTCTTGGTTGGTGTTCTTGGTGTGTTTAAGAGGTTAAAGATGAAGTGGGAGGAGGAAGAAGGGGGAAAGAAAAGAATTTTTTATTTTTTTAAGTGGAAGGGCATTTTAGTCATTTCAAGTGGAGGTTCGCCGGAGAATATGGAATATTCCGGCTCCAGGACCCGATAGTCTATTATCATCAAAACTTAGGGACGAAATAATCTTTTTCCAAAATTCAGGGACCCTAAGGGGAGGGTGACCAAAGTTCAGGGACGTGAGGATAATTTGTCCTAAACACTTTGTCCCCATAGTATAAACTTTCTGGATCCATCCCTATTCTCAACAATTTCACCAAAAAATCCACCATCATCATCACCATCACCGTTCCCCTTTTGGCGACGCATGCCCTTCTTATTTCCTTTCCTTTTACGCATTTTTTCAAGTTCACCTTTTCTCCTCTTTCTTTTCTCATTTCCCACCTTTATAACTGCTACCACCTTTTCGCAAGCTTCGCTTTTAGAACAACTCGTCCTCCACGCGCAACCCAAACGCGTGTGTCCAACGACGCAATCAGTTGGCTCAGGAAAGAAACAAATTACGCTTTCCACTTTGTATTATATTGCTGGCCAAATTGGACAAGGTTTTCTCCCTTTTAAAAGGTTTAATTTGACATATTAGAGATTGACACTTCATTTAATTCTGGTTATCTTAATTTTCTTGTGTGTGACTGAAAGCATGAACAATTTTGAGATATTTGTCTTCGGATACCATAAATTGACAATTTTTTAAACCGTAATGAGTGTATCCGAACATACAAATTGTCTGATTTAAATTTGAGTTTTGTATTTACTGGAATATTTTTGTTCAGTAGGACTTTTGAAATGTGATAAAATTCTCTCAACAAATATTTAATATTTCTCAGTTTTCAAGTTTTCAAACTCGAAAACTATTAGTTAATCAAGAACAACTCTCTCATTAGTTAATCTAAATACTAACTAATTACCCAAATATAATTTGAGTTAACACTTAGGAGAAAAACAAGGTGATCATTGAGAATTTCTTTAATGACCTTATGCTCTTTCAGTAGCCCTAATTTTCCTCACAAAGAAAACCCTTTAATTTTTTTCCCTCATATCATCTCATTTACTATCAATTTGTACTATAAAAACCTCATATATTGCTTAACCTTTGGCATACTCAAAGACAAAGCTTGCTTTGAAGTTGGTTCCTTCAGAAAGGAAAAAGGCTCATCCACCACACACACTACTCGAATTTAATTTTCTCCCCCACCAATAGTGGAAGTGCAATGATTCACAAAAGCTGCACCTTCGATTTTATTTTTCTCCCTACAGCAAGCAAAGATTCATAAAGAGTAAGGAGTTGCCACGTTTGCAAGGAAATGATATGAAGTTTTTTTTTATGTTAAGGGTATACAATTAATGACTAGTAAATCCAACTTTATGAATCTGGTATTACCTTTAATATTCCTGCAAAAATAATCAAGCAATTAGATTAGATTAATCCACAACGGTATGTACAAGTTAATCAAAGGTCACGAGAACTCTGTTATCATTTGTGACATGTCCGACTTGAAATTAAATTTTTTTGCGCACTCGATGTTTGGATACTATGTGAATTCGGAAAAATGAAATGCATGCATAATGTTATACAAAACTTCTGGTGCTATGGAAATCCCCAATATTTCGTGGAAAGGTGCACATGAGATAAAACTAAACAAAAGCACTTGTCCCATAATATAACATGTTTGTGATGCTTGCCTCTCCTAATTTTGAATAACATTAGTTGCAGATACTTTAGTTTGGGAAGAGTTTGGTGAATCTGCTGATGACTTGTTTGGTGAACCAATTTATGACTCATACCCTGGTGAAGAGGAGGATGAGGTTGATAAAAGTGAGTTTGCTGAATATTGTTTTGATGGAAAATATTTTGATGAATGTGAATTGTTTAATGAGTTATCTGTTGGGTTTTGAATGCATTTTTTAATGCATTTGGCCCAAAGTGGAAAGGCCCAAAGTGGAGGCCCAAAAGGGAAATGAATGGGGCAATACCACATTGATTAGAGCAAGGAGGATTTCCTTGTTTATAAGGAATTCTCCTCCTTGCCCCTCAACTTGATTGGCTACCCAAAAGGCTGACCCACTGCTAGCTGCCTGCAAGGACGGTGCGAAGCACCGTCCGAGCACGAGCACGTGCTCGCGCACGCGCGTGTGTGCATGGCGCATTGGATGCAGGTCGCAATGGGCGCTTTGTGGCACACTTGGCACTTGGCACGTGCGCTCCGTCGCGAAAGGGCGCGAGCGCAGCCTGGCACGCCTGGAAGGGTCCAGAAGCCACCGAAGGGCCACGAGCGCAGCCAGACAGCCTGTTGGCCGAGCGGACGCGTCCCCTCGGGGTGGCTGCCTCCCTGCCTC
Source organism: Hypericum androsaemum (assembly GCA_963995505.1). Classification (NCBI taxonomy): domain Eukaryota; kingdom Viridiplantae; phylum Streptophyta; class Magnoliopsida; order Malpighiales; family Hypericaceae; genus Hypericum; species Hypericum androsaemum. The sequence goes on along the minus strand of OZ023190.1, from coordinate 2,925,840 downwards.
CTCCAGCCTATAAATAGGCGTGCCCTCCTTGCCATTTCCTTATCCCAGCAACAAAGCATTCTCCGAGCATTTGTTGACTTCTTCTCTTCCCCCGTTCTTCACTTAGAAAAGAGTCCGAAAGTTCTGGGTAAATAAGGGTTCGCCCAAAAGTTTCGAGATACGTGTGCAACGGTCTTGGAAATGCCCTAAACAGTCGTTGTATCTTGGGGACGATTGCCGAAGCCCGTACCGCACTGAAATATACGGGGCAATCTCGTCTTACGGAGAAAGTGTCCAACACTTGCCTCGACTGAAGAAGATCCTAATCTAGTACACCAACTCCGACGAACAACAATCGTAAGACGAGATTGTGTACTTGAAGATGGCATCAACAAGCTCAGCACCAGTGCCAGCGGTCCCGGAAACTGTCCATGCCGAAAGGCCGGCCAAGTTCAACGGTACCGAATTCAAGAGGTGGCAACAGAAGATGTTGTTCTACCTGACGATGCTCAACCTGGTCCGATTCCTGAAGGAAGAGGCTCTGAAGGTAGCGAAAAATGAGGCAGATCAACAGAAGATCAACTCCCTCGATGCATGGAGTCACAGCGACTTCCTATGCCGGAACTACGTCCTGAATGGACTAGACGACACGCTCTACAATGTCTACGCGGAAGCTAAGACCGCTAAAGAGCTGTGGACTTCACTCGAGAAGAAGTACAAAACTGAGGATGCCGGGACGAAGAAATTCATCATCGGACGATTCCTCGACTTCAAGATGGTGGACTCCAAGAAGGTCATCGACCAAGTGCAAGAGTTGCAGCTGATCCTTCATGAGATCCAAGCCGAAGGGATGCAACTCAGCGAGTCCTTCCAAGTAGCTGCAATGATCGAGAAGCTCCCCCCGCTGTGGAAGGATTTCAAGAGCTACCTCAAGCACAAGAGGAAGGACATGGGACTAGAAGACCTGATAGTGAGACTAAGGATCGAGGAAGACAACCGAAAATCCGAAGTCAAGCAAGGCAAGGCCAACTCTGAGACCACCGTGCACCTCGCTGAGGGAAAAAGTGGCAAGAAGAGGAAGAAGTCTGAGGATAAGCAGAAGGAGCAAAAGCCCAAGAAGAAAAAGATCAAGGGCGACTGCTACAACTGCGGGAAACTCGGACACATGGCTAAGGACTGTCGCCAGCCGAAGAAGGATGACCAAAGAAGGGCTAACCTGGCTGAAGACTTGTCCCAGATGGATCTGTCAGCCATAGTGTTTGAAGCCAACCTGGTGGACAATCCGAGAGAGTGGTTCGTGGACACTGGAGCTACTCGCCACGTCTGCTCGGACAAGGAGATGTTCTCGAACTATATCCCGATCACCAGCCGAAAGCTGTTCATGGGAAACTCCGCAACATCCAAGATCGTCGGTCTGGGAAAGGTGGTCCTGAAGCTGACCTCAGGAAAGGAGCTGACCCTCAAGGATGTGCTGCATGTCTCGGACATCCGCAAGAACTTAGTTTCCGGCTCACTGTTAAGCAAAGCCGGTCTTAAGCTTGTATTTGAGGCTGATAAGTTTGTACTGACCAAAGCGGGTCAATTCATAGGAAAGGGTTATCTAGAAAGGGGGCTATTTAAGATGAATGTAATAACTGTACATCGCACCTTTAACGGTGAAAATAAAGTTAATGCTTCTTCTTACTTGGCCGAGTGTTCTAATTTATGGCATGGTAGATTAGGACACGTAAATCTAAACTCGCTAAGAAAGTTAGTAAGTTTAAATTTATTACCGAATCTAGAGTTCAACCCATCCGATAAATGTGAAGTATGTGTGGAGGCTAAAATGACCAAAGCACCTTTCCATTCAGTGGAAAGAAGTACTACGCCTTTAGAATTAATTCATACGGATACTTGCGATATGAAACACGTGCAAACTAAAAGCGGGAAGAAATTCTTCATAACGTTTATCGATGATTGCACGAGATACTGTTACGTATATCTCCTAAGGGGCAAAGACGAAGCTCTTGATGCTTTTAAGAGATATAAGAATGAGGTTGAAAATCAACTCAACGTGAAAATCAAAATGATCTGAAGTGATCGAGGAGGAGAATATGTAGCTCCGTTTGAGGAACTCTGTCAAGAACATGGCATTATTCATCAGACGACTGCTCCATATTCACCTCAATCGAATGGCGTAGCTGAACGCAAAAATCGAACTCTTAAGGAGATGATGAACGCTATGTTGATTAGCTCGGGCTTACCCCAGAACATGTGGGGGGAAGCTGTGCTCTCAGCTAACCACATTCTAAACAAATTGCCACACAAGAAAAGGGATAAAACCCCATATGAACTATGGAAAGGAAGGAAGCCTTCCTACGGTTACCTTAAAGTGTGGGGGTGCCTAGCAAAGGTCGAAGTACCTAAGCCTAAGCAGGTGCGAATAGGACCCAAGACCATTGATTGCATCTTTATCGGATATGCGCAAAATAGTAGTGCTTATCGATTCTTGGTGCATAAATCTAAAAACCCTGAGATAAACACGGGAATGGTCATAGAATCAAGGAACGCAATATTTTTTGAAGATAGCTTTCCTAATAAGGAAAGAAAGGAAGCAAGTCCGAAGAAAAGGGCTCACGAGACTACGCAAGGGTCAATTCAGAAAGATGATGAACCTAGACGTAGTAAACGGACGAAGGTGACCAAATCTTTCGGTCCGGACTATCTAACTTATGCGTTAGAAGATGAACCCAGGACAATCCAAGAGGCATTGTCCAGTCCAGATGCTCCTCTCTGGAAGGAAGCTATCAATAGTGAGATAGAATCTATTATGCAAAACCACACGTGGGAAATCGTGGATCTCTCACCGGGCTGCAAACCTTTGGGATGCAGGTGGATCCTAAAAAGGAAATACAAAGCTGATGGATCAATCGATAAGTACAAAGCTCGATTGGTAGCTAAGGGGTTCAAGCAGAAGGAGGGATATGATTTCTTTGACACGTATTCACCGGTCACAAGAATCACATCGATTAGAGTACTCATAGCTGTTGCAGCACTCTATAACCTCGAGATCCACCAAATGGATGTAAAAACAGCTTTCCTAAATGGAGAACTGGAAGAGGAGATATACATGGAGCAACCTGAAGGGTTTGTGGCTCCCGGTCAAGAGCATAAAGTATGTCGACTAGTCAAGTCACTATACGGGCTAAAACAAGCGCCGAAACAGTGGCACGAGAAATTTGACAGAACAATGTTGTCAAATGGATTTAAGATCAATGAGTGCGATAAATGTGTTTACATTAAGGGCACACCTGAAGCTTACGTAATTGTATGTCTCTATGTAGATGACTTACTAATTATGGGAAGCAATAAAGAGGTTATTGTGAAAACTAAGAACATGTTAAAGAACCACTTTGACATGAAAGATATGGGTCTGGCAGACGTCATACTAGGAATAAAAATTTCTAGGAAAGCTGACGAAATTATCTTGACACAATCCCACTACGTGGAAAGCGTGCTCAAGAAGTTTGAAGCTTTCGACAAATCTCCGGTTAAGACTCCAGTAGATTTGAATCTACACTTAGCCAAGAATCGAGGGGACCCAGTATCGCAACTGAAGTATGCGCAAATTATCGGGAGCTTGATGTATTTAACAAACTGCACTCGTCCCGATATTGCGTACTCAGTTAGTAAACTTAGTAGATTCACAAGTAATCCAGGGAAGGATCACTGGCTAGCTCTGGAAAGGGTTTTACGGTATTTAAAACATACCATAAGCCATGGCATACATTATGCTAAATATCCAGCTGTATTAGAAGGATACAGTGATGCAAACTGGATATCAGACACTAAGGACTCCAAATCCACGAGTGGATACGTATTCACCATAGGAGGAGGACCTGTGTCTTGGAAGTCCTCTAAACAAACATGCATAGCTCGATCCACCATGGAGTCAGAGTTTATAGCACTAGACAAAGCTGGGGAAGAAGCTGAATGGCTCAGAAACTTCCTAGAGGATATTCCGTGCTGGAGTAAACCGGTGCCTCCCGTATTGATACATTGTGATAGCATGTCTGCAATCGGGAGAGCACAAAGTACATTGTACAACGGAAAGTCTCCACATATCCGTCGGAGACACAATACCGTTAGACAGTTGATCTCTAGTGGGGTGATCACCATTAACTATGTAAAGTCCAAGGACAACTTAGCTGATCCTTTTACAAAAGGAATCAATAGAGATCAAATGTATAACGCAGTAAGGGGAATGGGATTAAAATCCACACACTAAAGAACGTCCATAGCGGTAACTCAACCATGATGAGTGGAGATCCCACAAACTTGGTTCAACGAGACAACTAAGTTATGGAGGGTTCAGTGAATCACCTGGAACCTATCTCATTCTCAGAAGCTGCCCAGGTATTAACCTGCAGAAGTGTGGTAAGGATAAGCATTACGCTTTTAATGATTCCTATACCTTGATTAAGGTGGAGTATGGCAGGATACTCCTGATAGGAGATCACCTATGTAAGTGTGAAGTGAGGCCGCTTCAAATGGGAAAAACACTTATGAATCCAAGATACGGTCCATGGCCAAAACGGACACAACGTGAGAACCCAAATATACTAGGGTTATTATTGTGTAAATGTTATTGTCTTGGTTTACACCAAAAGCTGACGGTTCAAGATATCACGTTCACCGAGCAGCGAGTAAATCCGATAACATATTACTAGAGAAGGTTCAAAGTCGCAAGCTACCTATCTCGATGCAATAATAACACGTCAGAACTTTCGATTAGAGTCTGCATGCATTAAACATCATTCATGTGGGGGATTGTCGGGTTTTGAATGCATTTTTTAATGCATTTGGCCCAAAGTGGAAAGGCCCAAAGTGGAGGCCCAAAAGGGAAATGAATGGGGCAATACCACATTGATTAGAGCAAGGAGGATTTCCTTGTTTATAAGGAATTCCTCTCCTTGCCTCTCAACTTGATTGGCTACCCAAAAGGTTGACCCACCGCTAGCTGCCTGCGAGGACGGTGCGAAGCACCATCCGAGCACGAGCACGAGCACGAGCACGAGCACGAGCACGAGCACGCGCTCGCGCTCGCGCACGCGCACGCGCACGTGCGTGTGCACATGGTGCATTGGACGCAGGTCGCAATGGGCGCTTTGTGGCGCACTTGGCACTTCGCACGTGCGCATCATCGCGAGGAGCTGGAGGAGCCTTAAGTATTTTGCCCGGGCCCGGAGGCAGCTGCGCAGCTACCGAAGCGACGAGGAGCTGCAAGCGCCTTCAGGTTGGCCGCCGAAGAGGCACGACGGGATGGAAAGTCCGGGAGACTTCCAGAAGGCCGAAGGGCTACGAAATCCGTCGCGAAAGGGCGCGAGCGCAGCCTGGCGCGCCTGGAAGGGTCCAAAAGCCACCGGGCCACGAGCGCAGCCAGACAGCCTGTTGGCCGAGTGGACGCGTCCCCTCGGGGTGGCTGCCTCCCTGCCTCCTCCAGCCTATAAATAGGCGTGCCCTCCTTGCCATTTCCTTATCCCAGCAACAAAGCATTCTCCGAGCATTTGTTGACTTCTTCTCTTCCCCCGTTCTTCACTTAGAAAAGAGTCCGAAAATTCTGGGTAAATAAGGGTTCGACCGAAAGTTTCGAGATACGTGTGCAACGGTCTTGGAAACGCCCTAAACAGTCGTTGTATCTTGGGGACGATTGCCGAAGCCCGTACCGCACTGAAATATACGGGGCAATCTCGTCTTACGGAGAAAGTGTCCAACACTTGCCTCGACTGAAGAAGATCCTAATCTAGTACACCAACTCCGACGAACAACATTATCTATTTTTGATACTGCTAACATGAGGCAATATGCAATTTCTACTGATACTAGAGTTTGTGATGCTTGCCTCTCGAAAAAATTTAACGAATCAACTGGAACTGATTTTGACAAGTCTCATTTACAAAAATACTCAATTTTTCTCTTTCGGCTGCTGCGATTTAAATTACATATCATTGTTTATGATAAGGATTAGACTATTATTGTTAATTATGGAAGGTACTGATTTTAAAATTTTGATAAAAAAATATTGATACATAGGTCAATACCAAACCGTTTTCACTTCAAAAATTTTTTAAACTATTTCCAATTTTTTCCTAATTGTAAAAAGTTTTAAGAAACCAGTATCATACTGACCAACATATCATAACTCGAGATATTTTATGTGAAAATTTCCAGATGTTTTGTAAAGATTACCTACAACACACAACATTAAAAGGCACTTAATCCTTATTTAGAAGTCATAGTGATTAAATCACGACTCAACTTTATCCGAAGATCGCCATAATTTGATGGAATATCATCACGAGACCAATGTCAAACAGCTCCAATCCAATATAGCAAAGACAAACGCAAGGTGGGTAGCATGGTAACAGCTCTTGCCTTGTTTCCCAGGGGTCGATAGGTCAATTCTCACCTCTTGCGAAAATGAAAAAACTTTACTTGGAAGAGGAACAAAATCCAATGCCGTTTAGAGCCTCGGAGTTTAGGCCAACCCGCCTAAATTTTATTTACCAAAAAAAATATAGCAAAGTCCAAACAGGCATGCCTTTTGCCCGTGTGAATGTTAGATAATCATACACCAGAGAGGTCAAACTTTACGCAAACACAAACACCACTCATATCTTGTGTAGAATTTTCGAGTGCCCTCTTGGATAAAAGATCGAGCAAACTTCCTGCACCAAAAGCCATTAGACTTTAGAACCACCACCTCACTTCCCCTACCCCACAACTTTTTAGACGTTATATATATATTTTTAGGGGTCATTTTAGAAGTTATATGATTTTTTTGGTTATTATAAAGGAATTAACTAAAGTGGTTGTGCTTTTGATGAGCACTACTGGTATTGATCTAGCTGAAAAAGGAGGACACGTTACTAATTTTTTTCTACATTTAACATCGATGGATGCTATTTGAAAATGTGCTTCGCACAATAGTATATTTTGTATTCTTAAAATTTTAATTTATGATTTTTTAAGTGATTCTAAATCTATTAACATGTGTTAGTTGATTGATTGTTATAAACCATAGAATATCCAGAACATGTTACTGTTTTTGTTAGTGTTCCTGAAAATCCTTTACCATTGGATTCTGTTGTAGGAATCATGTGTAGCTTTATTTATTAATCGCGAAACATGCTTCCGCTGATGATACAATTCTTCAACAAATTATGTTTGTTTGGCTGGAGAATATTTTCTCAAGGAAGTTGGATTCCGGCGAAAACATTTCCCCCTAAAAATAGCTTCCCGGGTTAAATTTTTACGAGTGGTGCCAGAATTTTTATATACAACCTAATATTTCAAAATAATGAGTTTGTAGATTTTTAACATTTTTTAAAATAATCTCAACACAGTTCTTTAAACAAAATTTATCATGTAGAGTTTGCTCATATTTTTTACTTCGCCAACATATCATGACATTCCAATCATGTAACTAACAACTTACACAAAATCAACCCATTTAAATATCATGTCAAAATCTTCATCTACAACAAACAAACAAACTCGATACAGTGAACTGTGGAACATTACGTGGAACAACGTGGAATTGGTTAAAGATTTTTCAAAGGCATCATTTAAATGGAGACTAATTCTATAGAAACGAGGGTGCATTCGGTTCGTGAAATCCGGCCCAACAAGCCTAAGCCCATTTATTTCCAAATCGTGCTTAGGTCCACTGAGGTGGAGAAATTTGGATTTTGATCTGGGTCCAGATTTGAAATTGAGTTGGGATTGAACAAAAGATTAAATTAAAGTCGGAATGTCGGCTGGCCAATCTAGGGCTCAATTCGTGGGTCATCCTGGTCCAAGTGTATAACCCAAATAACCCACGCCTTTAACTAGAAAATTGTAGAAAATTGTCGATACTTTATAAGTCCTACTACCACAACAATTAATACCAGATTAACCAACTATAATATTAGTTAGAAATTTCATATCTAATATAAAATTATAAGATGTAAATTTTTCATGCTTATAAATTAACTCACGATTGTTATATTATTTATTAAATAATTTGAGATTCCTAACGGATCATACCACTCTTCGTTGAATTGATGGTTTAGGGCTCCGTTATTGTTAATATCTTGACTATAAATATTGAATTTGAAATTTTGAAAACAGGATAAATTTTAATAAACAAGAATACCAAGAACAAGAAGATTGAAACTAAACATTGAAACTAAAAAAGAACAGCAGATTAATCTCAGTTAATCTCAACAAACATTAAAACATCAAACAATAAACTATTTTATTAAAATACATATTACTCAAATCCAACAACATTAAGAACCCTAGGTAGACGTTAAACGAATTAATTGAAGACGAACAGCCACGGCTGGACCTTCAATCGGAAGCGAACCCAATCCCACAGCAGATTCGTGCTCTCCTTATCGGAAGCGAACCCAATCTCACCAGAAGATTCGCTTAACCGGTGAATGATGGGTCGAGCAATGTGTGGCCTTGGTGTCGGCCTCGTAGGCGGGTGCGACGACCAGTCGCTCAGCTGGCCGTAGCGGACGATGACGCTTTCCGTTGGAAACAATAGGATCTCTGAATCCAATTTGGGGATTTTTCAACTTCGAAGTAGGGATGTGTTGTGGAAAAAGTGGTACAAGAACGTAAGACTTTCCGAGACGGTCCGGAGTGATCGTCCCAAGGTCGGTCTAACAGAATGGGTGAAAAAAATTCTAAGGACAACTAAAACTACACTTCGGAAAGGAAAACGACACAAGTAAAAATAGAGTACTTGATTGTGTGGTTGATTGATGATCCTTGGTGTCATGCCCGGGCCCTCCTTATATAGACGATACCAACCACCTCAAACGATGCCAGCTTGGCTCCGGCTTATGATGAAAACCAAAGCCGGCTTTAGACAATGCCAACTTGGCTCCAGCTCATGATGGAAACCGAAACTGTCTTGGACAATGTCAACTTGGCTTCCGACTCATGATGAGAAACCAAAAATGCCTTAGACAATGCCAACTTGGCTCCGACTCATGATGGAAAACCCAAATCGCCTTTGATAATGCCAACTTGGCTCCGGCTCATGATGAGAAACCCAAACCGTCTTTGACAATACCAACTTGGCTCCGGCTCATAATGAGAAACACAAACTGCCTTAGTCATATCGATGATGCCAACTTGGCTCCGGCTTATGATAAGAAACCTGAACCGCCTTTGTCATATCGAAGACACCAACTTCGCCTCATCTCATAATGAGAAACCCGAACCGCTTTTGTTATATCGATGATGCCAACTTGGCTCGGCTCATGATGAGAAACACAAACCACCTTAGTCGTATCGATGATGCCAACTTGGCCCCGATATCGCTGGTAAATAGTACAACTACTTCGATCCAGCTCGAAGAAACATCTTGTCCGGCCCGGCCCAACAAAAGCTTGTTGTTGTCCTGGCTCCAACCTACTCATCGGTCCGGCCTAATAAGGGATTGGCGTTGGTCCAAACACAATCCTTGTCGGTCTAGCCTCAGTGGAGAGTTATCCTTGTCCTAGTTTGAAACAAAGACCTTGTCGGTCCGGCCTGAATGGACATCCCATCGGTCTGGCCACAAGAGAGCCTACTAGTTGGTCTGACTTGTCTCATTAGAGGTGGTTGGTTTGACCTATAATGGGCTTGCAGGTCCCTTAATAGGCCACCGGTCTTATAACGGGCTCGTTGTCCCATTGGAGGTTTTCGGTCTGGCTTGCTTAAGGCAATACTGTCAGTCCAACCGACCCAAGGCAATGCCGTCGGTATCAAGAAAATGGATGAGGTCTGGCTTAGTCAAGGTAATGATGTTAGTCCGGCTTGGAACCAAAGCCTTGTTGGTTTGGCTTGCGACCGAAGCCTCGTCGATCTGTCTTGCGACCGAAGCCAGGTTGGTTTGGATTATGACCGAAGCCTCGTCGATCAGGCTTGGAACCGAAGCCTCGTCGGTCTGGCTTGCGACCGAAGCCTTGTTGATCCGACTTGGAACCGAAAGCCTCGTCGGTCTGGCTTAGAACCAAAGCTTTATCAATCCGACTTGTGACCGATGCCTTACCAGTCTGACTTGGGACCGAAGCCTCGTTGGTCCGACTTGGGACCGAAGCCTTGTTGGGCTAATTTGGGACCGAAGCCTTGTTGGTCCGACTTGGGACTGAAGCCTTGTTGGTCCGATCATGAAAAATCGTATCTTAATCCCGGCATATTTCAAGCTCCAACAGGATGACAATTTTACTTTTATCCTGAGGGTCTACTCAGATCTAAACTTGAAGGATCAAATACCTATTGACTTTTACCTGGTCTAGACCCGGATCCTGCCCAGATCCTTATTTTTGAGAAGATAAGAGTATAGATAGAGGTCTATGAGATCATACTCGGATCCTACCAATTTTAAAGACTATATAAATAAACAATATATATTAAGTTTTAACGTAAACGGCACAAAGAATCGCAAACCCTAATCTCTATCTTACGGTAACCCTAACCGTTATTTTATTTGTTTCATCCATTAAAATATTTGTCCCAAGAAGTTCTCGTCTCTTTAAACTGTATAGAAATATGAGTCTTTAACGATTAAAAAAATAAAAATAATCACATGAATTATACATCTGTAAATATCTTGGTCATTAACTCGGTACTGTTTATGTCTTTCAAGTTACTATATCTATTTCAAGATGTTATTTTGTGAATCTATGATGTTAATTCTTGCTTAAATGATTTATTTATTTAGGGTTTAGATGGACGAAAGTGAATTGTTATTTTCTCTTTTTTTCCTTCAATTTAGAGCTAACTTAATTTTCTATTTGCTTAAACGTACATTTTTCATGTATCAAGTCTATTGCTTATTTTTAATTCTTTAGGGAAGTTTATCTATTTGCATATAAGTTAAAAAATTACATTTCAATTTTTAGTGTTTTAAATAATTATAATGATATCATCAATAGATTGGATACGCAAGATATTTCATTCAATTTTTGAAAGATATTATTTTTAAAAACTATGGACCCGCGGATCGACCATGATCCTGTCCGAACCCTCTTTTTAAAAGAGGTTAGGGGCAAGAATTTGGGTCCACTCTTGAAAAAGAGGACAAGGATCTGATTCATATAAATCCTACCCGGATCCTACTCATTGTCATTCCTACTTCGAAGTCGCCGTCACCTAGCTCTTGTCTGAGGCCACGACAGCTGCTCACACTCTAACTCGAAGACGTCGTCTATGACCATGTTGTGGGTTAGGAAGGCAGAACCCAAGGGGCTTCGAAGCTAACAAAACCACCAACGATGTCATCCTCATTCTCTCTCTCTCTCTCTCTCTTACTCTCCCAAGCAAATTTGTGTTCCTTTGAGATTTTTTGAAGTTGTAATTGGTGTTAGTTTTTTTGGGTAGGTGATGAGTGTGAAAAAACTCGATCATCTATGTATATTTTAGTGTTGATTTTCTATTATTTCTAGTGTTTTTGTTTGTTATATATTATTGTTGTGTCATTTATCGTGCTTCCTCTCTTTTAGTGTAGTTATTGCAATTTTGGTTGCGTTTCATTCGTGTTTATTGCTAGGAGACTTTGTGGTGATGCGAGGAGGATATTGGTGCACCTTGGAGCATGTCAAAGGCGATTGGATCAGCCGTGAAGAATGGTGCACGATCGGGACCGCGATGACATTGGGCAGACTGACCTCGAGCAACTCAAATGAAGATAACTTTTGTATACAAAGTTAGATGGAGACTAATGAGGTGGTTCTGGAAATAAGACATCCGTGGCTACAACTTTGCCTCTGATGGTCTTCTTCAAATTCGGAGTCTAAGAGGGTAAAAAATGTGTCCAAAATCAAGCTTCAAATCTGAGAACTTGCCAATCCGAAACGGGCAGAATTTGATGAACCATTTTGGGCCCATTTCGGGATTGTCCATGGCTTTACTTGGCTGGAACTTTAGGAATAGTTTAGTTAGTTTGAGTTAGGAATTTTTGTATAAATAGCTTCCTTGGCTTTTCTTGGAAGCCAACTCTTAGAACCTAGATATTTTTCCTAAACTCACTTACCCACTCCACTCACTTTTCTCTTTGGAAGAGAACTTGGCTCACCATTGTTGGAGTTTGTAGAGAACTTGAAGGAGAACTTTTGGAAGCTTTGAAGATCATCTTGAGCTTTCTTTAACTCTCTCTTTTATGTTCGTAGTTTACTTGCTTTATTTAATGGATGTGTTTAGTTGTGTAGTTGATATGTGTGAGTAATTGATTAGTGAGTTTGGTGCCTTGATGGCATCTATTTAGCCTATGGTTTAGTGGGGTTAAAATACTAAGGTTTGTGAACTAGTTAATGAGTTTAATACTTAATCTTGCTTGATTACCTTAATTATAAACATAATTAATACTAATCACTGGGAGGGGTTAGGATTAATGGACCATTTAACTAGTTAATTAGTTGTCTTTTGATGAGGGATCTCATTAGGTGGTTAGTTGTCCAAAGGGTGATGGTCATAATTAGTAATTAGTTAGATTAGGTGATTAATTAGTCGCGGGAGTATGATTAATTTAACCAAACTTAATTAATAATTGATTTAGACTAATTAATGGCAGAAGTATTGATTAGTTACTTTAGAAATACCCGGACCGTAACACGAACTTAATAAATCCCATAGGCCATTTGGTTATCTATGTGTCATTGCTGCCAAGCGCACTCTTTCCTTTATTGTCAAAATCATCTTTTAGTTCAGTCGTTGTAGTAACCAACTCGTGTTTGGAATTAAAAAATCTATTACTTGTAGTCCTAAACTAGTGGTCGAGTCGTATTTGTGGCTTAGAACTTAGTCCTTATGGGACGACAATCTCTTACTTACTCTTTATTGCAAGGAGGGGTGAAAATCCTTCCTTTCAGTAGGCTTGATGTTAACTCGAGAGTTTGGTGTTTTCCAAAGGTTGAAGAAGAAGATTTTTTAATTTTTTTAATAAGGATATTTTGGTCATTTCCATGACTAAAAAATGAAAAAGATACTGTTTAGGTCAGCCAGGGACCCGAGGCCAACATTTCTCTAAGGAGCATGGATGGCAAAAGTAGTTTTGAAAAGGCACAGACCTTATCCGTAATTCCCCTTCCTCTGCCTCCTCACTCGTCTTCCCGTCCTCCTCGTCCTCAACGGACATCTTGTGCAGCATGACCCATGTAACCCCAATACCCTCCTCACTTCCTCTGCCTCCTCATTTGTCTATGATCCATTCACTTGGGAGGTGAATCTGAGTTGCCCTCAGTTGGGCCATGTGTGAATTCCACACAAAGGACATTAGGGCTTGGGGGGGTGTGGGATTTGGGAATTTAGGATGTGCTCTGTGTTGAAGAGAGGCGGAGAGGGGAGGAAAGTGAAGGGTTTAATTTATTTGTTTTTGTTTGATTTTTTTTGAGATATTTTTGTTTGATTTGAGTTTGAAAGTTTGGAAGAATCTGGTTTTTTTTTTCCGGCCGAACCCTTTTTTGGGGGAACTAAGTGCAAAAACCGGACTCCCTTTTTACCTCTACAAATGGGTCGCTCTATTGAATGATTCATGGTCCGACCAATCGGGCCACAAGTGGGACGCATTTTTTTAAAACTATGGTAATTACGTTATAATGTTGAAAAGGGACATTAGCATTACATTTTTTAAAATTTTATATTATTTGTTGTTTAAAATTTTGAACACGTTATTAATATCAACAACATTTGACGAAACAAAAGATCTTGCGAGGATAATGGTCATTCCGAAAAATATTTGTTCTAATAATAAGTCAAGAAAAATTCAAACTTACCATATTAATCTTTCTCTTTCTATCTCTTTTTTTGGTCGAGTTTCTCTTTCTATTTCTAAAACTCTCTCAAAGTGAGAATAAACCTAGGGTGAAATAAGCTTCAAAAACTTCTGGCCGTCGGCCTCTCTTCCCCTTCCTTCTCCAAAGATCCCTCCTTTTCCCTTCCAGGTCTTAGCTGAGCCTTGCACCCTCTCTTTCAGGTGACGACATATTCCGACGTCCTCCAGTGATTCTAACCATCCTCTAGGTGTGCACCTCGTCCCTGTCGAGCATATCTTCACTGGTCTGCTTCCAGTCGTCCGCTTGAGTCTGACCTAGCTCGGGTTAGCAGCCCTCTTCGAGATCTCCACCACCCCCTGCCGTTCTGTCTTAAACTAGCTTGACCCCAACGCGTTCACCAGTGTCATGACCTCTGTTCGAACGAGACCTGCACTAGCCCTTGGTGATGGCCTGAGGAATTGGTCTCCATCGATAAACCCTCTAGTCCGTTTTTGCTTTTATTTGGATTGTACTACTTTCTTTCTTGAGTTGTTTTGTTTGATGTTGTACCCTGTTGCCCAGAATCATGTCTGTTTGTGGATTTTTTGGCTATATTTTTAGCTTATTTTCTTGTTTGTTTGATCTTTTGCTTGGATCGACCCTGGTTTGATCTAAGCTTCGTTCGGATCTCGATACCTTTCCTGCAATAGAAGGTGGCAAAACTTGTCTTGATTGAACTCGTTCGGCCTTGACTCTCATTTACGTTTATCTTGTATGCATTCAAATGCCCACTCGATTGCGTCTTTAACTTTGCTTCGGTTGATGGCTCCCGTAGCCTTTCGACCACCCATCGGTTCGACCGGTGCCACCATGCCACTCTGTCTATGTGTTCGGTGCTTCATTTATTTATCTATGTATTTTTTTTCTCGTATAGTAACTCGTTTGTATTAATATAGGCTCCACGCTGTTGGAAAAATTACCCACTTCTCGTGTACCGTTTCGGCAACCTGTTACGAGTGTACTTGTGTTTCGCCTCAACTTTGTCTTCACTCGACTCCGTCACTCGAACCCGATTGCCACCTCGATCAACCGCAAAGCTCTTCATTCGAGCCACCCGAATACTTCACTTGTACTCAGGTTCCATACCCAACAATCTCCCACCTAGAGACTGATCTCCACACGAGCCACCCGTTACTAGGCGACCGTCTTCTTCACTTGGCAATCTCTCACCCGGAGACTCACCACTTCACGAACCACCTGTCACTAGGCGATCCTCACTTGTCAATCTCCCACCCGGAGACTAACCACATCACCAATCACCCTTCACTAGACAATCTTCAACACTTGTCAATCTCCCACCCGGAGACTAACCACATCACCCGTCACTAGGAGATCTTCATCCCAATCGGCACTTCGGCCTTCCTCTATAAAGCTTGTCAAGTGGACGGGCACCCACTTCTTTGTCTTCTCATGTTGCTTTCTAGGATTTCTCAAAAGCCTTCTCACAACTCCTACTGGATTCGCTATCACTGGTCTTGTACGCCACTTTGCATACCCCACACGACCACCCGTGAAAGCACATGGAGTCTTCTGCCTCTGAGCTCTCTCCTTGCAATACTCGTTCTCCTTTGCCATACCAACCCTCTCGATCATGCATGCCTTGCCACTATAGAGTTTGACTAGTCTCCAAGTCTCGTTGGCACTCAACGACTCCATCTTCTCACTTTTTGCAAGCATCCTATTGGTCACAAGCTCACTCCGCTGCGCCTCTGCAGAATCTCCTGGCTCACAACCTTCTATCGATGAGAGATAGTAGTTGGCGGGCGAGAACCCCTGCGATGAACCACCTTCACTCGTAGAACTCTGCTGTGAAACCACTGGCGGTGGGAAACTTGGTTTCACCTTCTCCTCACTGGCCTCCTGGCCATTCAGTACATTTTTGCTCCCACCCAAGTTTGAGATGTCTCTCTCGACCATCTCACTACTAGAACCCCCATCATTAGCAACGCTCCCCTCGTCCTTCTCCATGGACTCGACATCTTGCTTGCTCTTCTCATCTGCATCAACATGAACAAATGATGCC
The DNA here is from genome assembly GCA_963995505.1 of Hypericum androsaemum. Taxonomy (NCBI): domain Eukaryota; kingdom Viridiplantae; phylum Streptophyta; class Magnoliopsida; order Malpighiales; family Hypericaceae; genus Hypericum; species Hypericum androsaemum. The sequence continues at coordinate 2,910,003 of OZ023190.1, read as the reverse complement.
ATCTTCTCATATTGTAGCCCACGCTTCACTCGCATGGCTCTCACTTGGTTGTCGTGTTCATCTTCTCTATGATGCCATCTTCTTCGGGGTTTCCAGCTACTGTCTTCTCCTTGCGACTCTTCATCGCTTCACAGTACTTCTTGAACTCTTGGAGCTTATACTCTCCGCCATTTTTCGATCTCAAGCACACCTCATGACCATTCTCATCAAAGGAGGTCTTGTAGCACGAACCACCCAAGGATGCCACCGGTGCCCATCCCTTCACTTGGACCAATTCAAGCTTGTCATCTTTTCAAAAACTGCTACCTCTTGAAAAGCTCACTTTCCGCTCCTCAAGATCACAAAGCTCACGAAGACCCACCTCTACGGTCTTTAAGCTTGGTAGCTTCCCTCTTGAATAAAGCACCCTCATCCTCTTCTCACATACATGACCAAGTCGACAATGCTACTTCGCATCTTTCGTCGCACTCACAAGGCCAATGCTCTCATGGGCGTTCCTCATCGCATACAACGCACTCTCCTCGGTCATCACACTCCTAGACAAGGACAAGCACACCACACTCATCACTTTCTGGTCTAGGAGCTTCCACTCCTCTTTCTTCATATCATCGAACATCTCCACGGGCGATTTCACTTCACCCATCGTGGTTGCTCTCACCACGCCCTAACCCGGGCTCTGATACCAGTTGTTGGAGAAATTACCCACTTCCCGTGGACCCAAACAACGCAAGCGGAAACACACATATGAGCAAACCACGATACCACGAGAAGCACAACACACAAAGTACAAAGAAAGCACAAAGAGGGACACAAAACACGCTACCTTTTAAAAAAATATGTCAAGAAACAATCCGTAACTTTATAAAAGAATACGTTGGCGTAATTTTTTGTACTTAAAAACAAAATCTAAACACCGCAGGAATCTCAACATAATAAAAGTAAATGCACATAATTCATATCACGTCAACCTTAATTTTATTGCGCTTTCCACGTCGATAATAAAATAAATACTCAAATAGACAGTTATTTATTTAATATAAAATTGATTTTGAACGTAAATGTCCACCAAACTTTTAAAGAAAAGCTCAATTTTAATGTATATGTTCTTCTGTATACTTGAGTTCAATTGTTTCACTAACCAATGTGTTAATAATACATTGTGCTTGATAAAAAAATTTTTTTTTTTGAGAAACAACGACCAAAATATATTAACCATCAAGTAGGAAAGTCTGAATACAAGAGAACATCGAGCTCTCCGGGAGGTACAATCTTCCAGTCCCCAGGAAGAAACCCGAGCCTACACTTTTTACTTAACCAGTCCGCAACCTGGTTAAGCTCACGAGGAGTAAATATCAGCCTACAATTCGGCAAATCACCAAGAAGCAACCTAAGTCTAAAAACAAGCGATTCAACTTGCCAATAAACAAAAGAGGAGTAGTCATTTACAAAATTGTACGCCAAAAGACAATCTGTCTCCACGAGAGTTTGAACGCCTTGATATTTCACTTTGATCAAATTGAGGGCGAGCTCAACAGCTAGAAGTTCCGCTTCCAAGGGCGATAAAGCTACCCTCAAGTCTGTCTGACCTTCTACCACGAGGCCAAGGTGATTCCTAGCAACCGCAGCCAACCCTGCCGAATCCGAGGCATTCGACCAAGAAGCGTCACAGTTGAACTTCACAGCTCCAAATCCTGGAGCACTCCATGAAGTTTGAGTGCTTGATAAAAAATTGGAGATCTTAATTTTAAAAAGCGAATATAGATCATGTGGATCCGGACCATTCGGTGGGCGATAAACGGCCGCGATGGATCGACGACGCCGGCTATTGTCCAGTAAGGCCGGCGGCTAGAAACCTATAGTTTGACGTGTTTCTGATTTGAATATTCTTCATTTGATTTTTGTTTGAAAAACAATTGAAATAACGTTTGAATCCAAAACGTATGGATACACGTAGACAACGGGGCTATTATGAATCCAACTCGGTGTCGTTAATTGTGTTTTCAAAGTACCATGTATCGGGATATTATTATGTCGATTAATCTAATCTAGACTCGGGTGAATTTTTAAAGGTGGAACAAGTCTTGCGACAATTATTCAACATTTAATTCTACTTTTTTAGTCCTTATTTTTTTCAATATTTATAGCATAATTGTTATATCATCACATTATTTATTTTTACAAAATTTTCAAATTTTTTATTCACTTGCTAAAAAAAATGCTAAGAGGCCTATTAGTGGCAACTTAAATTTATTAAAAAGTATCCGTCAAAAAAAATATATTAAAAGTATTCAAATCTGTTATTTTCACCAACTCTCGAAAATACAAACTACTTTAAACAAGAAAAACCCTCGTACATTCTTAGATACGAACAGTAAATAAGAATGCCAGCTCATAATATTACTATTATTCTATTTTAGGGGAATAACATTTACTACTATTGAGGAACGATAAAAGCAGAACGTAGCGAAGCACAGGAAGGAAGGGAAGACCAAAAATGACAAAACGGACCAGAAACGAAACAGTCGGGATTTTTGGCCAAAATGATGTCATAGTATCCAAGTATTATTAAAATGGGGTTATAGATAAAAATTTATAATTATGGTGTTTACGGTAGACTACGATAAAAAAGTTATCAAGATACGACTTTTTTTTTCATAGTCAACTAAAAAAATCGTATCTTGATAAGATACGACATAATCACTCGGTAAGATACACATTCTCTCCCCACAATCTCTCTCCTCTACCAATTTATTTAATTCTTGAATTGCTCACTTTTTTTAACATAGATAGTATAATTGGAAAACTTTTATCTAAAATCCCATTTTGGTAATACTTGAGTACTGTGGCAGCATTTTGGTCAAAAATTCAACAGACGAGAAACAACTGCGACAAATACTATGCACCAACTATAATTTATGGTATACTAACGGAAGTTGGTGTAATATAAATTGGTAAAAGATATATTCGAAAGTAACAAACGAACGAATATTTAAATTAACTGGTAAAAAAATTATTTTAGTTTAACTATGAAATTTGAATTTTTGAAAAAGTAACAATGTTAAATAATTGTTGGGAGAGATTTAACATATTTCAAAAGTTCTACGAGACTCAAACTCATACCATGAGTCACACAATTTGATAAGACTATGTTTCCCTATTGCTGTGTTCTAACAATTTGGTTAGACTACTCACGGTTGTGACCTAGTCCAATCTAATTAAATATTTAATTTTTCTCTCATTAAGTAAAACCCAACCAAACACCAATATGAACATCTTGGAACAAATTTCGGGAGATCTTTTGTGAGGTTTGGTGTTCATAAATAAGAATTTGAGTGATATTCGGAAAAAACTGAGATTTTTATAATACTGGGCGTTTGGATAATCTCCTAAATTGGGAAAAGATTAATAATTAAAATATGATTGAAATGATGGATAATTTAGGGAGTTAGGATTATTCTGATCTATACTAGAAATAATATAATTAAGAAATATAAAGAGATTATGTAGTGAGAAAAGAGAGAAGTATAGATTGTGCAACAAAATATATAATGAACTCTATTTATGAAGGATAATGAACTCTATTTTTTTAACAACATAAATAATATCTACCATATTTATTTAAACAAAAAAATATCGTGTCACTAAAATTGAAGTAAGATAAAAAAGAAGAAAATTTTTGGCCAACCCGTCGATTGGCCAGGCGACTCGGTCGTACCTTTTTTATTTTCTTTTTAATTCCATGTTTTGTCTTCTTCCAGTTGGCAACGATATATTTGTTGAATAAAGTTGTCACCTACTTCGAACTTAGATTTTGATGAAAGTTATGAATTCTAGAATTTTTTCTTATAACCCTTTAATATTCGGAGTGAAGCCTCTCTTATTTATATGTGAATTAATAGTTTCTACTTCAATTATTAAAACTGTGTTTAAAAAAAATTATTTTTTTAACATTTGAATCAACTTTTACCAAATGAATAATGTTTGATTGGAAATATTTAGTTTTTAAGGGGATGATTGAAACACTTGTCAGCATCAAGGTTTTAAAAATAATCGGAGGTCGACCCGAGATTTCTCTCATCCTCCGGGTCGACTGTTCGGATATTCGGTAGAGACATTTTTATAATTTTTTAGTATTCTAAAATAATATATAAACTAACAGTCTAAATGTAGATTTTAAAATATATTTTTCGACTAATTTATTTCATCTCATGTCTAGCTTTCTTTGTTGATTTGGTTTATTTTATGTTGATTTGAGAAAATCGAGTTTGTGATGCAATTTTTAATTTAATTTTATGTTGATTACGAACAAATTCGATCAATCTGTTTTTGAGATTCTGAGTCTTCTTTTTTCTATTTTTTGAATTGAAAGAAATTAGAATTCTCAATGCCCGACGACGTTTAGAGGATAAAAGATTTTTAGGAATAAGTAAATCAGAATGATCTTTTTTCTTTTCTTCGATGATTTTTTTATCAAGATACTATTTTTTTCCATATCTTCGATTCATTTCTTGTTTGCTCTTATGAACCAATGAAAATATCAACTATTTCCCATTTTAAAATGTCTGAAACATTTTTGTTTTGAACTACCAACAGCTCCAACTCGACTTTGTTACTAATAATAGTAACTACAATAGATACAGTAAAAAATCGAGTTAAACCAGCCGATTCAACCATTTTTTGGGTGATTCGCTAAGTGGGCGTACGAAGTCTCAAACCCTTCTAAAAAAAGAACCGATTCACAGTCGGTCCTAGGTCATCATCACTCATCAACCAACGTACCCATAATGAAATTGTTAAATTCTGTTGCATCAGAACCTGAACAGCCTTTTGTTAACAGTATGTATGCACCAAAAAACAGTATGTATGCACGTTCCCTTCAAAAGTGGTCCCCAATTGCCAACAATCATTTAAATCAATCTACAAAACAATATTTGTTCAAGTCCAGCAGTACTAAAATATTTGTTTAAATTATTATAGGACATTTTATAAAGTTTTATACCGATTAATCGATGCACGGGAAGCCTCCAATTTCCTTCCCTTCTCTCTCCTCTCTCATCTCCCCCACCTTTTCCAATTTTTCAAAAACGCATCATCCACGCCATTCTCTCTCTAAAAGTAATCATTATTATCCCCCCGGTGGTTCTACTTCTCCCCTCCGCGCGCCCTTCTTTCTCCTTCATTGGCCAGGGAAGGAAGTATAAGAAAAGACGAAACTACCCTCGGAAAGAGAAACAAGAGAGGGTGCGATGGACTCGCCGAGCACGCAGGGCGGGGACTCGACGGTGAGGATAATCGGGGCGCGGTCGTCGGTGATCGACTCGATCCGCGGGTGCGGACTCTCCGGTGTCCGCATCGACAAGGACGATCTCCGGCGGAAGCTGACCATCCCGAAGCACCTCCGGGCGGCCATCCGCGAGTCCCTCGCCGCCCGGGACCCCGCCGCCGGGCTCCAGAGTTACCTGAGGGATATCAACGAGAACCGGAGCGGCGTCCTCATCGACGAGGACCCTCCCGATAGCCCCATGGTCGTCTTCGTCAATTCCAAGAGCGGCGGGCGCCACGGGCCCGAGCTCAAGGACCGGTTGATGCAGCTCATGGCAGAGGAACAAGTAAGAAAAACAAATAAATGTTTATTTTGTGTTTATTATTATTATATGAATACATATTATATGTTTAGTTCTAATTTGCGCCAAAGAAAAACGATAACGCGCAGTTCTAAGTGTTGGATAGTTGCTGAGTAGGTTTTTTATACCGGGCCGACTAATCCAGATTTAAGTTGAGTGACGTAAAACTCTCGTAATAATATTTGGTTCTGTTGCGTTCACAATGACTCAGAGATTGCTTAAGCTACAATGCTCTCACCGGTTAATCTGAGCGATTGTTGGTAGTTGCCGAGTAGGTTAGTTTAGCTTGTGGTTTAATTGATTGCTAGTAGCTAACGTTCGCGTCCAGAGAGTTGCCAACTGGGGTGCTATCAATTTTTTTTTGATTATGCATAATATTTCCATTAATATTGAGGGGGTGACGCCGGCTTTTTGACGTAGAAGAGAATTAGACGCTAATTAGCTTGTAGTGTTCAGGTGAGGAGGGAGTAGAGAATTAATGGGACGATTTGAAGTGAAGAGTTGGAGCTTGTTTTCGTTGTCTTGGTGATATGACCAACGAGCTGGGGTTTTACTTTTGTTCTTCCTGTTGGGTTTTTTCAGGTTTTGGACTTAACAACTGTGAAGCCGAACGAGTTTGTGCAGTTCGGATTGGGATGTTTGGATAAATTCGTGGACCTTGGTGATTTTTGTGCGAAAGAAACTCGTCAGAAGTTGAGGATTATGGTATGCTTACTGATGCTACTGATCTGGATTTGGGACCTGATGATGTATTTAATGGTTTTTTTTTTGGGGATTGATTGAGATGTGAAAGTTTGTTGGGAAATCTCTTTGCAGGTTGCAGGAGGTGATGGTACGGTTGGTTGGGTGCTCGGAGCTCTTTCAGAGCTTCACAAAGAGTCCCGGGAGCCTGTTCCTCCAGTAGGGATTATACCTCTTGGTACTGGTAATGACCTTTCAAGGAGCTTTGGTTGGGTAAGCTAGCTTGCTTCCGTTGTCTAAATTTTGTGATTTTTTTCCACCTTTTCAATTTATCTATTAAGACTCTGTTTATGGCTTTCTTTAGGGTGGCTCATTTCCCTTTGCCTGGAAATCTGCTATTAAAAAGTCACTTCATAAGGCTATCTCAGCTCCAATTTGCCGTTTAGACAGGTAATATAAAGGGTTATTCGAATACGAGATAGAATGATCAGTAAAAATATAGTATGAGATTGTCTGTCATTACCTTGTGTGGAATGCAGTAGCCTATGGCAGGTTTTTGAGAGTCTAGAGCCTCTGTGATTACTGTTACCTTCTGCGGGAACTTACTATTGCTGGTTATAGAGATGCTTTCCTCTTGTTTCATTATGCTTATGATAAGTTTCTACCGGTATTGGTAAAATGTGTACTCCCCTTAGCAAAGCAATACCTTTTTCCTCGGTCACTTATGATGCATGTATCATGAAGAGTGGAGAAGGTACTAGGCCATCTACCAAGAGATCCTACTCCCGCTTGGAGCAACTGATTATTATTCACGCAAAGTATAGCCAAATAATTTGGGGCAAACAGGAAAAAGCGGATTATTCAGTACTTGGTATTACTTCTACTTGCTTTAGTTCCCCTCCGTTCTTCTATGCATCTTTCTCAACTCTTCTTACTTGTGAACTGGGGGTAACTGTAGTTAAGGATTGAACGTGGATAGCAGTTTCCTGTGTCATCCACACGCATATAGAAATTCGGTTGTGTCACAAGAATGTATCTTCATCCGCTGTTATTTCCTGACATTGCTTTGAATGGTGAAGATCTTAATCTTCGTTTTCGGATTGAACTGTCTTTTGTGCACTAGGAAATTTTGAATTGTGCCTCCTTTGTTGAATCTTTTCCTCTTAGTGACTCATTGCATTGCAGCCATTTTGTAAGTAAATTGTTTTATGAAACCGAAGATGGTGGTGTTAAGCATCTCTTTCATGATACAGCTGGCAGGTTTTGATTTCAATTCCTTCTGGTGAAGTTGTTGATCCACCTTATTCTCTGAAAGTTACTGAGGAGCATGCACTTCATGAGGTCAGAGATTTTTCTATGTTCATATTCTCCCCTTCATGTGTGTCTGGGTAGGTGCCCCTGAGAGCACGCGTCTGTCAGTATCTGGAAGTAGTTTGATGCATCTGAGTCTGTATCTTTGATTTTCTCCTTGCAGGGTCTGGAAATTGAAGGGGAGTTACCTGAGAAAATGAAGAGCTATGAAGGAGTGTTCTATAACTACTTCAGCGTAGGTGTGCAAAGCTATCACTTTTAGTGCCAGATATAATTTCAGACTTTGCATTAAACAGGGGTTAGGAAATTGAATAGGAACCCAAGTCATGAATCATTAGCGTGCATCCCACACGTGAGTTGAAAAACTAAAAACCAACACTAAAATGATTCTCAGTCTAACCAAATTCTTTTTGATGTCATGTGGTTGAAAATGCTGCTTAATCTTCGATCCATAATTTTAAACATTGAGAATCATTACGCCTACCGATGTTGGGGTCCGTTGCATTCTTTTCTAAGCCGTGGATCAATCTTCGATCCATAATTTTAAACATTGAGACTTCTCCCATCCATTGCAGCAGTTATGTGCGTTTTATGAATAACGCCCAATTCCTTGGCTAGCTTGGTTCCCACGATTTCTATATAAAGTAGCAATTTAGAATCTGTTTTATAATATATATAATTGACTTGGAGTCTTAACTGTGTTGATGATTCTTCAGGAATGGATGCGCAAGTTGCTTATGGATTCCACCATCTTCGTAATGAGAAACCTTTTCTCGCACAAGGCCCTATTGCGAATAAGGTACTTTTCTTTTCATGCGCAAGATCTCAACATTCCATATTCATGTCCAAGTTCTCGTTTGAAAGGATGATGCATGCAATAACGCGCAGAGTAGTTGCTTCCATTATAGATGATCTAATTTATCACATATGTTTCCAAATACATAGTTATTGTGCATTGCTCTAATCATGAAATAGCTAACCAGACTATTTCCTGTTTTACTTTTCTTGGTGTACATTTACATTCAAGCACTTTCTAACAGTATGTAAACCTGAAGTAGTGGCTGTGGTGTATTTTTCTGGCTATCAGAGAGGTCATTCTTCATTTTTTCTGTTTGAATTTTCACATGCAATTCGATCAGTTCAGTTTTACAGAGTCTTTATACTACTTCATGTCATGCATTGGTGATTACAAATGAAATAGCTAAAGTTTATAATACTCTGAAAATTTTGAAAGCAAGAAACACCCATTTAACAATCCTGTCAAATAATTTTACACAGCAGTAGAGGCCAATATTTTCTACTTGCATCACATTCCTATAATCTTCTCTGATGCATCTAATTAAGGTCTCTTTTGTTTAATCTTCATTTCATTGTCCTCTACATTTAACTGATTTACTCTGTAGGAATTACTGTTACACAATGATTCTTTTCTTCATTTCACAGATCATCTACTCTGGTTACAGCTGCACTCAAGGTTGGTTCCTGACGCCTTGCATACCTGATCCAAGCTTAAGGTAGGAGATCTCTGGAACCTTTTTTTATGCCCTTGTCAAGAAGTTTCTTCTTCAGAGATACCTCACCTACCCCAAAAAAGTCTCCATTTAAACGCCTTGGATAGAACCTTGATGTGAAGGCAATTCTGGAAGTTGCTTAATTTTGAAAGCATTAATGTTGTAAATTAGTCTCTCAATTTCTTTTTCCTTTATAACGAATCCAAGCGTTCTTATATCTGTGTCGTTGCTTTTGTTAAATACTGATCAGCTTGCTTCAATATGATTGTGACATGATGGTAAACCTTACTAATGCAGGGGACTCAAGAATATTCTAAGGTTGCATATTAAGAAGGTCAATTGCTCAGAATGGGAGCAGATTCCAGTTCCTAAGAGGTAAAATGTTAGTGATGATGGTTTTTTTTGTTATGGTCTTTGAAAGTTGGATGATAGCATGTTCCTAAGTTATGCTCTACTTCGACCGTTTAGCTTTGTGTCTCTTGATATTGATCTAATAACAGCTCTCTTTTTTCTACTTTCTGACCCGAGTCTCTTTCTAGTTACTGGTCTCTTCACCACCCTCAAATCATTTAGGATAAAGTTAATCAGCAAAGCAACTTTTCCACCCTTCCACAGTTCTTATTGATTTTTGTTCTTTTGCCTAGTGTGAGGGCTATTGTTGCCCTGAATCTGCACAGTTATGGGAGCGGCAGAAATCCTTGGGGTAATCCTTCTGCAGAATATATGGAAAAGGTACGATAGAGCTATTTTACAGTGCGGTTTGACGTTTTTCCTACTTAAAAACCTGAATTCTTTAGATTTACTCTGATTTAGGGTTACTGCAACAATGTGTTTGACCAAGAAACGCATCTGTTATAACTTTTTGTGAATATAAAACTTATCAAAATGGTGTGTCTTTCTTTCTTTTCTTCCTAAATTGTAATCTGCTTGGTAGAGGGGCTTCGTCGAGGCGCATGTTGATGATGGTCTTCTAGAAATTTTTGGCTTGAAGCAAGGGTGGCATGCGTCATTCGTCATGGTCGAGCTCATATCCGCCAAGCACATAGCCCAGGTATGAACTCGATTTTTCAGGCCCAAAATCAAATTGGGTTGGTCTGGAAGTTGTTCTTGTAATACCTACACCACCTACTGAATTCTGCTTCTACACATTGTTCTTAATGCATTTGGCAACCACCGCTGAAACCTTTCCAGGCCTCCGCGATTCGACTGGAAGTACGGGGCGGGGAATGGAAAGACGCATTTATGCAAATGGACGGGGAACCCTGGAAACAGCGGATGAGCAAGGATTATTCATCCTTCGTGGAAATTCGAAGGATGCCGTTCCAATCATACATGATCACCGGTGAATAACAATCTGGCTTCTGTCCCTCTCTCTCTCGGGTCTTTGGTTGTTCGAGTTGTGGTGGCTTTTTACACCTGCAAGCTGCCTACCTAAATGAAAGATCTTTTGTATATTTGCTTAGCCAGGTTAGCACCATGTACAATATTCCTTGTACCAAAATCCCAAATTTGTTTGAACCAAAGGCTATTTACAGTTCCAGTGAGCTTAGGATTTCCGTTTAGATATTTGCAGTTGTTGTATTATTTATAGTTATTATATGCAGTACATACTTGTTAGTATTAGGGCTCAGTTTGTTTTGTAGAAAATATTTTCTGGAGAAAATATTTCCTTAGATGTTGTTTTACAGAGAAATTTTGTTGTGGTCGGAAGTTCAATAGAAAATATTTCGGGAATACTTTATTTTAATAGTCCGCCAACTTCATCCATGGTTCCAAATGGTGGGGCAGTCGGAAAGTCCAACACTCGTAAAAGGAGGGGAAACTAAATATCAAGTAAACTGTAATAGAAGCAGCTCATCATCTCCATCCTCGAAGATCCCTCCGTTAGCCGCGTCATGCGCGGGGCCAGCTTCGCCAAGTTATGAGTTAGTTATATATATATATATATATACATCACACCGAGTTATTTCCGAAATCGTCTATTTTTTTATAATATGTTGGGTGTTTGGTGTGAATTAATTTCACCAACACTATCGACACCGCCATCTTCTTCTACCCCCCTCTCTTTGTAGCGCTTTTTGTTGAGTTTAGTTAAGTCTGGGTTAAGGGGACTAATCAATGGTTTAACTATCCGAGTTGAACTTATAGACTTGAGACTTGGAAGTTTAGATTGTTTTCAAGTAAATTTGCCTGTACACACATTGTACTCTTAAGTTAAGTATAACTTTTTGACACCACACATGTTAAGTTCAAAACATTTGAATAAATTTTTTGGACAGAACACCCAAAGTATAATTTGAAAAAATTAGTTTTTAAATTATCCGTTGAAACAAATTAAAAAATAATGAAAAAAAATTCAAATTTCACTCTCTTCTACTATTTTTTAAAATTTTAAATTTAATGATTTTTATTATATTTTTTTAAAATATTCAAAATGTGAAGTCAATTAAAAAAAACATCCGTCATAAAAAATTAAAGGGAAAATCTACTTTAGTACCCTGTAGTATAAACCAAAATTATTTTAGTACCCTGTGGTAAAAAATTGAACAATCGAGTCATACTTATTCCAATTAACATCAAAAACGTTCACGGGCAACTGCCCGAACCTACCCGAACCCTGCCCGGCCATGTGGAAGAGCCACATCAGCATCCACTGATGATGTGGTGCCACGTGGATCTCCTCCTTCCCCTCTCTTCTTCTTCTTCTTCTTCTTCTTCTTCTTCTTCTTCTTCTTCTAAACCAAGAATTAAAATAAGATACCACAAAAAAAAAATAAACCAAGAACTAAACTAATCAAAACATCTCCGTCCAAACTAATACAATAATCCCATCTAATCAACACCACTGATCCTAAGCTCACAAACACACAGTTGCAAAACAACATCTCCATCGCAACAAACCCAAGAACTTTTTGGTTTAGAGGAGGAGGAGAAGGAGAAGGAGAAGAGGAGAGGGGAAGAAGGAGATCCACGTGGCACCACATCATCAGCGGATGCTGATGTGGCTCTTTCACATGGCCGGGCAGGGTTCGGATAGGTCCGGGCAGCTGCCGTGGATCTTTTTTATATTAATTAGAATAAGTATGACTCGATTGGTCGGTTTTTTACCACAGGATACTAAAGTAATTTTGTGCTATACCACAGGGTACTAAAATGGACTTTTCCCAAAAAAAAACGAAACCACAGAAACCCGTATTATCCTGGGCCATGGATGGGCTTCTCCCACGGATAGGCCCACAGCAGAAATACCCAAGCAACTTTTCCATCTCCCTCCCCCGCTCTCTTCCTTTTAGGGTTTAAAGCCTCTGACTCTCTCTCTATATATCTTCTAGAGAGAAGGAAAAAAAAAAAGAAGAGGGTAAAAAAAGTGTAGGGAAGGTGAGAACCCAAGAGATTCGCAACCATGGCGAGCACCAAAGTTCAACGGATTATGACCCAACCCATCGTGAGCTTCCAACTCCTTTCTCAATTTTAATTTTTTAATATTTCTGTTTTTAGGGTTCTACGCTCCTGTTATTGCCAATCCTAATTCTTTTTATTTATTTTTATTTTTCCTTGGAACATCAGAATCTCATCTTCAGGTTCCTTCAAAGTGTGAGTAACATCAGGAACTTGTCTTTTTTTTTTCTTTTATAATAATGTTTGGTCTTATTTGTGAGTGTGTTTCTTGTTTAATGTGATTTGTTTGTCTTTTTTTATTCGGTTGGGGCAGAAAGCGCGCATCCAGATTTGGCTTTTCGAACAGAAGGATTTGAGGATCGAGGGCCGCATCATTGTAAGTTCTTTTGCTAGTTTTCCTGTTTATAATGAAGTTGGGGTTACTTAGCGTTGGGACTTTGCCGCTTTATATCATTCTCGAGGATTCGATTTGAATGAATTGTGGTTGTGATGTTTGAATGTTTGGAATCCCAGAGTTAGGGGTGTGCTGCAGACTGTAGTTAGTCTTGACCTTGTTTTCTCTTCCGTTTTCTTGTTTTCATTTCTGTTTATCATGATTTGGTAATAAGATCCCGGTTTATACGAGCCGCTGAAACACCAGTTTTAGTTTTCAACCTCCGTGTGTTGTTTCAGAATGTACATCGTAACGTCATAGTTGGTCATACCTCTCTATTTAAGGAATGAAATGTGGAATTTGTGAAGGGTTACTTCCCATTTTCTAGAAGGGTTAACTTAAGTGATATTCTATTTTGATTTACTTCTAGTTGAAAATACACTGGTCCTGCCCTGTTCCTCTGAACACAACCCTTTATCTGCTGCCCCTGTAGTGTAGATGCTTGAATCCTTACACGGTGGTGATGTGTGATTAAGTGGTCACTGTTAATCACTGTTGCAAACATCATCCATTGAAAGTCTATTAACATACTGGTGGAGAACAAAAACTTTGGTTCTGTGGCTGTCGATAAATTGGTTGCCGCCATCATAATGCCAACTTTGGCTTTGGCTTTGACTTGACCTACCAGAATGAATCTTGTAATGATCTTTTATTGGTATTTGGCTTGCATGTTGCATTACTATGTCCTTTAGAACTGTTGTATGTTTACTGTTAGGAACTACATGATGGTCTCTTAACAGTGATTGCCTTTTTAGTTTCGTGTATTATCATGTTGGCAGTGCAGTAGGTTTGAGGCTGTCAGCAGTCACGACCGCTCTGTTGCACAATCAATACATTCGATTCTCTGTTGAAGCGGACAATGCTGTTGCAGTAGTTCTTATGGACATGTTTTATCTTTTTCTCTTAGAAGTGTTATTCACGTGCAATATTTTGTTACATATAACTAACTCGTCTGTCTGTTCAGTCTAAAGTATGGTTGGGACTGCATCCATCCTTCAGCATGAGTTTGAGTGCTCTACGGATGAATTAGTCCCACAGATTTAAACTGCATCCATCCTATTCACTTTATCAGCAACAATTTTGATTTGTTGTTGGTCATTAAGGGATTGAATATGTTTGCACTTTCCGGGAGTGTTGGGATTGGTTGTGAAGTCAGTTAGCGATCGTTAAGTTGATACACTGATCTTTCTGTTTCATTTTGGTTTACAGGGCTTTGACGAGTACATGAACCTTGTCTTGGAAGACGCCGAGGAAGTTAGTATTAAGAAAAAAACTAGGAAGTCTTTAGGTAACTGCTTTACTGGAACCTTTGCGCTATGTAACTGGTAGCTCCTTCTGGCCTGCTGGCAGATGTTTAAAGTTGTAATTCATGTTTTTCAGGTAGGATCCTTCTCAAGGGGGACAACATAACTCTCATGATGAACACGTAAGTTGCTTGAAGCTAAATTCTCTCATGCTCTCTCTTTCTCACACACACCCCATACGTGAATGCTCATCTACATACTCGACTTCTTGTTTACGGTTGTGATTATGGATTCTTGCAGGGGAAAGTAGTTGTTGCTGGTTGATTTATTGATGCCATTGGAGGCAAAGCACCCCATTGTACTTAAACTATGTAGAGATTCGTGAATCGATTCGGGAAGCTGCCTCTATTTATCTTTAAAGATTATTATGGAGCTTCATTAAGTGTATTGCTTTAAATGACAGAAAGTTTAGTTTCGGCGAACCATTGCTGCTGCGTATAACATTGTGCAGAAGTTCCTCTAAATACATGTACGAACTCCATTTATGTACATTTACAGAGGTTGCGAGGATCTAAATACAGGAATGCTTTTATGTACGAACACCGGTTAGTCAACCCAGGTACGGTTCTTGCTGAGACATAATTTTCTTCGGCATCGCGCTGAATGAGTGTAGTTAAAATGCCAAGTGGGTGCGACATTAAGTACGTTCCGGGGAAAAAATTCTATTCAGCACAGAACTTCCATCTTGTATTGGTCATTTGGTGTGCTAGTTGTTTGAAACCACGTGATGTTTGGATATTTAATTGACCTCACGTGATGTTCGGATACTGTAACTGATGTTCTTATTATGATGAATTATTGGATCTATGATTCAATCAGTAACAAATGGCCACAGAAGAGGCACCAATAACCTGGCTAACCAATTGCTGGATCCCAAATGGTTAAGAAAATGAAGCTTGCGCGAGTGGGAGAACTTTCCTTGTGATTGATCCAACACTGGCGGGGCCGGATTTGGTGGGAGATTGGGTTAGTCCTCATGCGGGAACTAACGCAAACCAATATCATTACATATACAAACAAATATTATTTTACATGCAAATCAATATTACTTTACATGAAAATCAGTCTCATGCAAACTAATATCACTTCACATTTAAACTATTATCACCTGAAGATTATTGACCATCATATTTAAAGATAATTATATCTGACGACTCAAATTTAGTCCCCTCCGTATAATTTTTTTTATGTAGTTCCCACTAAATCTAAAACCAATACAGGCGGGACTGGCCACAGGCCAGGCTTCAGGCTTTAGGCTAGAAAGGGACTTGTAAGAAATTGTACTGACCCAAAGCCAGGTGGTGCGGTTCCCATTTATCAAGGAAAAAAAAGCAAGGTTTTCAAATACGACCCGGAGATCGACCCGGATTTTGGGCCGAACTCCGGGTCGAACGGTCCAACCGGTTGAACCACCGGTCGGACCAGGTAATTTTTTTACTTATATATTAATTTTTTTTGAAGTGCCACCAATATTAATAAGGCCCACCATTACTTGTTTGGTTAAAAGTCTCCGGCCCAACATGGAGAAATAAGGCCCACTATTAATAATATATATAAACTTATTTCCCTTCCAATTTAAACAAGCATTCATTTTAATTCTAAAAAAAGTAAAAAACCACCCTTCACGATTTCGTGGGTCTTGGGGTTTTTTTTCCATGATTTGGGGGTAAGAGTTTCGATCATATTTTCCTCGATGTTCTAAGTTGGAAAATTTTGGTTTAATTTTCAAGTTTTAAGCAAAAAACCTTACGAACCCGAAATTTCCGGGTCAGTTTTCCGTACGAACTGCCCGGTCTGACCGGATTTTGGGCGGTTCGTAAGGTTGGCGTTTCAACGAGCAAACCCGGTACGCCCTTCTTACCGAATCATTGTCTGACCGGTCGAACCGCCGGTCGGACCGCGTATTTAAAAACCTTGAAAAAAAGTGAAAATAATAACCTTATTTGTTGCATCGTTAATATTCTTTAGCACACGTCGCCTAAACCCATAGTGTACTCGTGTTATTTGTAGCATGAAACACGTAGATCAAAATAACGAGTCAAGCGATTGTTATAGTTTAATTAGAAATTAGAAATTTAGCTTATATAATATATTAAAATTTCTCTAAAATAATATTATTGGGACTAAAAAAAATGATCACTTAAAAGAGGTTATTACATAAAAAAAATTTAATTTTTTCCTCCAAAAATATTTAAAAGTGAATTTTTGAATAATAAATACGTAAATACCAAAAAATTATTTTTTATATTCAAATTAGCTTATATATCGGTTATAGTATTATTCAGATGCTATACTCGATTGTGATATTTTTTGGTAACAAAATGGCGATCATAATGATCATTTGAGGGCAATTGAGAAGATGAATAATGATATAAATTTATCAAACAATCAAGTTTAGCACAAACTAGTGTCTTAAAATATGTTTCGAATTTGTAAAGTAGGCAAAAATATGTGTATTTATTAAAAAATATCACTCTATCTGAAAATTGAAACTGAATTTTAACACTAAAATTTTATTAAAAAGTATAAATTATTATGATAGAGTAGTTATTAATTTATAAAATTGGTCCCGACTTAAGACCAAAATTTTTTATCAGTTCAAATAAGTTATCACTTTACAAAGATTTTATCGTAATTAACTTCTATACGCGAACATGGATCGGTAGGATAGTAGATGTTCAATACTAGATAATTTCAACGAAACTAAAGATGACGTGTCTACCAACAGGGAGGCAGCTCTCTCTGTCTGGTTCCCTTCTCTCTCTAATCACTACTCCTTATTGATTACTGACACGGCCTCCACATCAATCCTCGCCCCCCCCTGAAAATTGCCATCTTTTAATTGTTTTCTGTTATTTGATAATACCTATAATCTTATTCTTTTTGCCACTCGGGGATTACATAGTATTATTTTCTGATATTTTTAAAAATAAAGTTTTAATTTATGTATAAAGTTTGAATAAAAAATATGCCACAACAACTTAGTCTATTCGAGAATTGCAAAGAAGGTCGGAAAATTTTGTTTAATGCTTCTAATAATATATATTAGGAAAAAGTCCATTTAAGTACCCTGTGGTATCAAGAAAAATCAAGTCAGTACCCTGCGGTTTAAAACGTATCAATTGAGTCAAACGTATCCCAATTAAAATCAATTAGAGGCCCGGGCAGCAGGGGCGGGGCCAGAAAATTTGGGGAGTGGGGGCAATATAATTTTTTCGGCCCGACTAGCATATGATAAGTCGGTAACGAACTATTCTGGTTTCAATTTTTAGGTTGATTAATTTTTTAGTGGGGTCAATTTCTAATTTTAGTGGGAACATACATTAAAAAATATAACTAATTATCAAACATAAAAAAAATTAAGTGGGGGCAATTGCCCCCACTCCTCTTAAGGTACCTCCGCCCCTGCCGGGCAGCTGCCCGAAGCCTACCCGTCTTGCCCAGACCCTGCCCGGCCACGTGGACCAGCCACATCAGAATTAGATGCGAACGTGGCACCACGTGGCATCCCCTCATCCTCCTTCCCCTCTCTTTCTTCTTTCTCTGTTCCCTCTCTCTCCTCCTTCCCTTTTTTCTTCTTCTTCTTCTTCTTCTTCTTCTTCCCCAGAACCCTCAATTAACTCAAAAATTGAAAACTAAAATAACCCACCATTCACCACCATCAGCTTCGAATTTTAGGGGGAAGATGTCTCTAGAAACACATAGAAGCATCCCAAACTTTCCCCCGCTCCTTCCTCCTCATCGCCAACAACAACATCAACAAACCCGAAAAGACAAAAACCCGGAGACCAAACCAATCACAGAGGATCGATCTCCCAAAACCCACCTCGTCCTGGGAGTTAAGTAGGATGTTCTTGACCCTAAATACCTCCCTAACAACCTGAGACACCTCCTCAATCTCATCGGTCAGCGCCTCGGCTTTCCGGTAGCTATAATTACTCACTGTCTCCTTCTTCTCTGCCCCGTCTCGAGGCTCATCATCATCTGCGTCAACATCGACGATGTGGCAGGTTTTGTCGCCTTGAAGCTGGACACGGTGCCATCTGAGTCCCAGTCAAACTCCTTCGTGGCGAGCCCCTTCCAGAGCTCGCTCCCCACCGACGTCCGCCCGTCGCCATCCCAGGCAATCTGCATCAGAGACCACCGACGATGATGACGGTGACGTACAACTGGACGAAGACGAGGGCTCGTAGTGGTTCGAGATGGACCGGGACCTCGCCGTCGAGGTGGTCTCCGACTGCCCGGGAGCTTCCAAAGTGATGAGAGAGAGTAGGTGAGAGAAGGGAGGGAGAGAGAAAGAGAGAGAGAGAGAGTGAGTGAGGTTTTGGCGGCGGTGGTTACCTTCGGGATCGGGAGGTGAGCTAGTTTTAACACTTAATGGGATGTTGTCTTTTTTGGGTTTTGGTTGGTTAGAGATTCTGTCGTGTTTTGGTTTGTAGGATGAAGATGGTTTTGAGGAAGGAGATGATGAGACGCAGGAAAGAAGGAGATGAGTGAGAAGATGAGTGGGAAAGGGGAAGGAGGAGAGAGGGATGCCACGTAGTGCCACGTCAGCAGAGAAATCTGATGTGGTTGGTCCACATGGCCGGGCAGGGTCTGGGCAAGACGGGTAGGCTTCGGGCAGCTGCCCGGGCCTCTAATTGATTTTAATTAGAATAAGTTTGACTCAATTGATACGTTTTAAACCACAGAGTACTGACTTAATTTTTTGCGATACCACATGGTACTTAAGTAGACTTTTTCCTATATATTATATGGATATAATAGTCTAACTTTCTAATCAGTGTATGGTTCAGAGTAGTGTAAGATGTAACGTATGAGAGGCATAAGATTTTTTAAAGGTAAATATTACACCAAGAGTTATATCTGTCAGGTATTGAACTCTGAATTATGTCAATTTTTATTAGGTCTTCTTAAGATCATAAAATTTAGGGAAAAGTTCACTTTAGTACCCTGTAGTATCGCCCAAAATCACTTTAGTACCCTGTAGTAAAAAACTGACAAATTGAGTCATACTTATTCTAATTAACATCAAAAAGGGCCTCGGGCAGCTGCCCGGACCCGCCCGAACCCTGCCCGGGCTACGTGGCCAGCCACGTCACCAAAACTTGATGACGTCGAGCCACGTCACCTCTTCTTCTTCTTCTTCTTCTTCTTCTTCTTCTTCTCCTCCTCCTCCTCCTCCTCCACGTCACCAAAACTTTGGAGATGTCCTCGGCAGTCCCTGAGGATTGGGTCGGTAACCTTGTCGTTTAGGGTGCCAGTGGAGATGTCCTCGACGAGCTGCCTCCAATTGAGCTGGAGGAAGCAGATAGCGCGGAGGACCTCGTCACGCATGAGGAGGCCGCAGAGCATCTGGGTGTACATGCTCTGGTCGGAGTCCGGGCAGAGGACCGCGTCGTTCAGGCTAGTGTACACGTTGTACGGGTCATACGGCCTCGTCTTGAACTCCTCGCTCTTGTAGTAGCTAGTCAGAACCGGGCGGGCCACCAGGCCTCCCGGTGTCTTGGCCTCCGCCTTGATGAACAGGAAGTACAGCCCTTTCCCTTTGTCCAAATTAAAACTTTCTCCACTGCCGAGGACATCTCCAAAGTTTTGGTGACGTGAAGAAGAAGAAGAAGAAGAAGAAGAAGAAGAAGAGGTGACGTGGCGCCATGTTATCAAGTTTTGGTGACGTGGCTGGCCACGTAGCCCGGGCAGGGTTCGGGCGGGTCCGGGCAGCTCCGGGCAGCTGCCCGAGGCCCTTTTTGATGTTAATTAGAATAAGTATGACTCGATTGGTCGGTTTTTTACCACAGGGTACTTAAGTAATTTTGGGCGATACTATAGGGTACTAAAGTGGACTTTTCCCTAAAATTTATATCCAACACTAAACTATACCTCTAAATATAAACTCATACTCTATCCCACACCGGGGCAAAGGAAATATATCATAGACCTGCGGAGTACAGGTAAGATCTAATCCATAATGTACGCATATTTTTTTGCGATCCCTAATTAGCTGACTTCTAACCTATGTAAATTTAGTGTGGTTCCAACTTAATAAGTGTTCATTCTTAAAATAATATTTCTTAAATAAAAATCTAACGGAAGCTGATCTCCTTCTCCACAGGGAACTGATATTCCATTTTGCTTTAATGTTATGCTGCTGTGACAATATATTCCAACATTGATCCTGGAAGGTGGCGTTATAAATCCATTAATGTTTAATTTATTTTATCCTATAGTTTTTCGACAAAGGTCTAAGCTATATTCTTGTGGACACACTACTCAGCCTATGTCCTTCTCACCATCTCACTATGGAACCTTATCCAACAGATCTGCTCTAATTTAATGTCTAAACTTTTCCCAAATGATTGCGTTTAGTTTAAATACGAGCCTATTTGTCTATTGAGCAACACAGTTAATTTGCATTAGGAATGTGAAAAGTTGAGCGAAGGCCAAGAGATTACGGATGGGAGAATGCCAGTGATGGATTGAGATGATATGATCCGGACATGGTAGTATAATGCCTACATCCACGGGAAGAAAGGAGAACTTTTATTGATGAGTTTCCGAGCCACAAAGCCATACAAAACCTTAGGGTAACATGCCTTTATATAGAGGCAAACCCTTGTTGTACAAGTAACATATCTAGGTCTAATTAGGAGTCCAGAATCTAGTCAGAATAGGAATAGGAATAGGAAATAAGTCTTTCCTATTTCTCGCCATCCCAACAATCTCCACCTTGGCGAGAAATCATCTCGTGGAAGAACCATGAAGCTCCACCCGAACTTCAACAAACTCCACCTTGACAAAACACCGCCCCATGAAGAACCATGAGATCTTGCAAAACCAATCCAACTCCACCGACTCCATCTCGGACCATAGATAACTGCATCAATAAGACCATCTCAACTTTCTCTTCACTTTTTGTTCAATCACTTGGAGCCAGCTCCCAAGCTCGAGCTTCTGAGCTTGCTTGGCCTATTCTCTCCAACCTCCATCGAACTCCAACTAGTAAGTCCACCTGCTGAAGCAAACTTGTGACCAATAGATGCGCTCTCTATTTTCCGGTCAACCCCATGCTCCGCAACCTCGAACTGCTTCTCCGCTGGACCTTCTTGCCTCATACCAATGCTACATGCAATAGCATACAAAGGGCAACCTTTTATTCTACTAAGTAGAACCCTCGACATGCCTCGAACTCTACTGTTCGGCCTTGAGTGAGATACCCGATTCGCCCGTGGTATCACCAATGGCTTCGCATGCCCAATGCAAAACCTATCCAACACCTTTGACGTGCACGTCCCTTTAGACAACCATAGCAGGGCCCAGTTAACAATGCTTCTCCGAGACAACCATGGCTCCTTGCCAACCATGCCTCCATGAAACAACCATAGCTTGCTATCCATGTCTTCGCGAATCCCAACTACACTCAAACCATCCATGTCAAGCCTTTGCTCCCTCATACGAACCAACCTCATATGACCTGAGCTTTTGCCAACTCCTTCAGACCCATTGATGTGACTCCACCTACAATAATGTTCTCCACTAACCTGTAGGTATTTTCTTTCACCCTTCATCCCTACCATCGCATCCTTCTCCACCTTCATTAGCATACCTTTATAACTATCACTGTTATAATCCAAGATCCCTAATAAAAAGAGATTACCGGGATGCATTGGACTTGATAAGACAGAAAGCCAGTCACCATCCGACCCGTCTGAATATGTGGCCATGGTTGTGGATGCCGATCCCTCCTCGTTGTCTTGATTCCCAGTTCGTCCTGGATATTCCCCTTCATGTGCCCTTCTCCGCACTTGAAGCCACTTCTATTGAACTTCTTTGACTCCGACCTGGATCCTCTTCCACAACCCAGCTGCTGGCTCCTCCTCATCCGCCAAGCACAAGCGAATCTTCGCTACCGCCTTGGCCTCCAACTCTTCCCACTCTTGCTCGTCCATCTTCTCGGACTTCTTCTCCGAGAGCGCGATGACCATCCCTTGCTGCACGAGGAGATCGTTGACACGCCTTTGCCATAACCTGAAATTCAACGAACCATCGAACTTCACAAGAGCAAACTTCGCGCCGTGATCCGACATCCTCCAACCTTAGCTCTTGATACCACTTGTTAGGAATTCAGCAACTAGAGAACAAGATCGCACAAAGAACACGGAACAAGAAAATTACGTGGTTCGGCCTAATGCCTACATCCACGGGGAGAAAGGAGAACTTTTATTGATGAGTTTCCGAGCCACAAAGCCATACAAAACCTTAGGGTAACATGCCTTTATATAGAGGCAAACTCTTGTTGTACAAGTAACATATCTAGGTCTAATTAGGAGTCCAGAATCTAGTCAGAATAGGAATAGGAATAGGAAATAAGTCTTTCCTATTTCTCGCCATCCCAACAATCTCCACCTTGGCGAGAAATTATCTCGTGGAAGAACCATGAAGCTCCACCCGAACTTCAACAAACTCCACCTTGACAAAACACCGCCCCATGAAGAACCATGAGATCTTGCAAAACCAATCCAACTCCACCGACTCCATCTCGGACCATAGATAACTGCATCAATAAGACCATCTCAACTTTCTCTTCACTTTTTGTTCAATCACTTGGAGCCAGCTCCCAAGCTCGAGCTTCTGAGCTTGCTTGGCCTATTCTCTCCAACCTCCA
Source organism: Hypericum androsaemum (assembly GCA_963995505.1). Lineage (NCBI taxonomy): Eukaryota > Viridiplantae > Streptophyta > Magnoliopsida > Malpighiales > Hypericaceae > Hypericum > Hypericum androsaemum. Next base: position 2,887,078 of record OZ023190.1, on the reverse strand, counting down.
TCGAACTCCAACTAGTAAGTCCACCTGCTGAAGCAAACTTGTGACCAATAGATGCGCTCTCTATTTTCCGGTCAACCCCATGCTCCGCAACCTCGAACTGCTTCTCCGCTGGACCTTCTTGCCTCATACCAATGCTACATGCAATAGCATACAAAGGGCAACCTTTTATTCTACTAAGTAGAACCCTCGACATGCCTCGAACTCTACTGTTCGGCCTTGAGTGAGATACCCGATTCGCCCGTGGTATCACCAATGGCTTCGCATGCCCAATGCAAAACCTATCCAACACCTTTGACGTGCACGTCCCTTTAGACAACCATAGCAGGGCCCAGCTAACAATGCTTCTCCGAAACAACCATGGCTCCTTGCCAACCATGCCTCCATGAAACAACCATAGCTTGCTATCCATGTCTTCGCGAATCCCAACTACACTCAAACCATCCATGTCAAGCCTTTGCTCCCTCATACGAACCAACCTCATATGACCTGAGCTTTTGCCAACTCCTTCAGACCCATTGATGTGACTCCACCTACAATAATGTTCTCCACTAACCTGTAGGTATTTTCTTTCACCCTTCATCCCTACCATCGCATCCTTCTCCACCTTCATTAGCATACCTTTATAACTATCACTGTTATAATCCAAGGTCCCTAATAAAAAGAGATTACCGGGATGCATTGGACTTGATAAGACAGAAAGCCAGTCACCATCCGACCCGTCTGAATATGTGGCCATGGTTGTGGATGCCGATCCCTCCTCGTTGTCTTGATTCCCAGTTCGTCCTGGATAGTCCCCTTCATGTGCCCTTCTCCGCACTTGAAGCCACTTCCATTGAACTTCTTTGACTCCGACCTGGATCCTCTTCCACAACCCAGCTGCTGGCTCCTCATCATCCGCCAAGCACAAGCGAATCTTCGCTACCGCCTTGGCCTCCAACTCTTCCCACTCTTGCTCGTCCATCTTCTCGGACTTCTTCTCCGAGAGCGCGATGACCATCCCTTGCTGCACGAGGAGATAGTTGACACGCCTTTGCCATAACCTGAAATTCAACGAACCATCGAACTTCACAAGAGCAAACTTCGCGCCGTGATCCGACATCCTCCAACCTTAGCTCTTGATACCACTTGTTAGGAATTCAGCAACTAGAGAACAAGATCGCACAAAGAACACGGAACAAGAAAATTACGTGGTTCGGCCTAATGCCTACATCCACGGGGAGAAAGGAGAACTTTTATTGATGAGTTTCCGAGCCACAAAGCCATACAAAACCTTAGGGTAACATGCCTTTATATAGAGGCAAACCCTTGTTGTACAAGTAACATATCTAGGTCTAATTAGGAGTCCAGAATCTAGTCAGAATAGGAATAGGAATAGGAAATAAGTCTTTCCTATTTCTCGCCATCCCAACAATAAAGATCTCGGGCAAGATCGGTTTGGCCTGATAAAGTCAACGATCTTGAACAAGTCGGGTTTCGATCTTGGTGGAACATTTATAACAGTATCCAACAATTTTTTTCTAATTAAAAATTGAGTCGGATATGATATTTGAAAGATAACAAAACTCTTTAACAAGTATTTAACACTGATGTATTTTAAGGGTTCGAACAAGAAATATTTTTATTGAGCTATAACAACTTTCTCACGGGGAAGAGATTGCTGATAGGAAAATGCCACTATGGGTAAAATGTTACCCCACAATGGAAACCAATTGCTCAAGGAAGCCTCATTAAATTAACAGAAAATCAAAGATAGTGGAGAACCAACTTTTGGCAGTGCGATGTTGGTTGATCTCCTGAAGTTACTTGCAAGTGGAAGCGAGCATCGTTCTAGCTTTATTATGTACTTAAGGACTTAGTACTCCATGTCAAATTGATATGATCCACCCATCATTAAATTAGTTTATCTAAATTTGTATTGTGATCCTGGTAGACACCAAAGTTTACACGTATTAATAAGTAAAGCAGATAAACTGTTAAAATTACTTCGTCGTTAGTTACAAGTACAACATTTTTTATAAGTGTTAAAAATTTATGGCACAATTCCTGAAGCGGTGAGATGATGATGAAGTGTGTGTGGTTTTCCTAGGACCTGACATGAGTTTGTTCTGAGACTACACATGTTAACCACCAACTTGTAGAAAACTTATATCTAAAAAAACACTGTAAGGCAGTCTAGATCATGAAATCAACTTTTTAACATAAATCCTTAAAAAATGCGCAGGAAGATATAGATTAAAATACGCTCAAATTTTCGTCAATGTTTAAAAATACTATTGAACTCGAAATATTAAATGATTTAGATTTCTTGAAAAGCTAAGTAGAAGGTAGAAACTTTAGAGGTTTTTTGAAGAACCCTACATGGTAATTTATTAAGAATTAGTAAAAGATTTGTGAGAGTTGGAAGAAATGGTACATGGTTATCAACAAAAATGTATATCAACTAGTGGAAAGTTAATTTAAATTAATCAAAAATATTAAGTTAAAACCTAAACACAAATATATTAAAATTTGATAATAAAAAAATTCACTCTCTAAAATTTGATTTAGCTCAAACTTAAATTAACTGTATTAGATTTCATCTCCTAAATAACTTTAATGATTAGTTGTACTATTCTGCCAAGGGGAAATTAAGAAAACCACTACCTCCTCATTGGTGAACCAATTACATCCCGGCAACTTTCAGCCACAAACTCACACATTGTGAATAAAAAAATGTGAGAATATCCAACCAAAAAACTTTATTTGATCAGCATCATCAATATTATATTTCAAAGTTGCAATAATGTGCCAAGACAAAAGATAATCTAGGAAGTGGGATTTGGTGTTGGATATGTATGGTTGTCGCTTTCTATCTTATGATATAATTCTCTCTATTATTTAATAAGTATCTATGATATATTTCTTCTTGGGTGTATTTCCTAGCTACCCCTTTAATAGGATTCGTCCAAGTAGTACCCAATAATGTAAATTAAATTGGAAGGGGTATTATCGTGAGTGGTTGTTTATGAGTAGGATGATGTGACCAAAGCTGGAGACATGATTTTTTTAAACATTCGATAATTAAAATTGATCATTGTCGAATTTTAGTTTAGATGGTAAATCTTCTAACATTTTAATTCGTAAAATTTGAACTCAAAATTACGTATTACTTCCACAAATTTGGTTGGTATGTCCATTCCTTGCCGTGCACGTAGAGAGTGGTGGAAGGTGACGAGTGCCAAGTGGAAACGCAACAGATATCCAACTTTACTCGCCAATTTGTTTGTTGGAATTGAGACCCCTTTGCCTTTTGAGTGGTTAAATCCTTGTAACAGTGTATCTCTTCATTGCCTTTAGGTTGGGACGTCATGAACATGGAACAACTAATGGCATTGATTCTCCGTAACTACGTTAGAATTTTCGTATTTTTCTAGGTAAAGTTTTTTTTTTTTATATATTGGGTTAGTTAAGTTTCTCTAATATTCATCTAAAAAAAGTTGATCGGGATAAAATGCACGAGTTTAATTTTATCTCTTTTGTAATCAAATGGAAGATCGTGTGGCCATGAGATCCACCCGCTGATACTATGTTAGAAACTTAATATATCCAAACCATAGATTTTGTTAACCTAAAAACATTAGAAATGTGATGGGGATGAGTTACTAAGAAATTGAGTTTTTTGCAGCCAGCTAATTGGATAAAAAAGGTCCGTTGATCATAAGAAAGAGGACAAATAGTAGCAGCAAAGAGACTACTTCATTATGCAGCCAATGGCTATGGGGCCGATAATTTATTGATTGTTTTGAGTGCAAATTTAACACTATTTTGAGCACAAGTAATCATGAGCAAGTCTCCATCATGAGTGAGTCTCAATTGGGGATTGGCGTCAATGACTACTGATGGTAGCAGTGAAACATAGCAAGCTATGAAATTTCCGATTTTTATATTTAGAGTCGAGTATTGTTGTTCCTTATTTAGGAGGTGGCTCTACCACCGGTATTTACATTCATAAACTTGTAATCTAAAATATCCTTAAGTGATCAAATTCTTACCATTAAGAACTACTCTAGTTAGTTCTCATTTAATTGGATTGTCTGCATGTTTGGTTTGAGATTTTCTAGAGCAATTTCATTATGATAATTGTTAATTTTTTATGTTCATCCCAAAATCTTAAGTTAATGTGTGTGAAAATCTAACTTAAATTTGTTATTTTACTGAGTTGCAAATGAAACTTATTGCAATCCTCTGGCCAAAGTTTGCAACATTTCACACCCCAAAGGACTTGAATAATTTGCATCCCATGCCACCAAAAGAATATTATGTGATGAGTGGATCGAACTACTTTAATACCATGTCATAGTGTATATCCAATTAGTGAATTTTGCATCCAAGTCATAACTAGGAATAGGGCCATCTCGAGTTGTATGCCCGACATAATAGTCATCTCCCACATTCTGCTTTCCACAACTAGTCCGTTTTACCGAATAATAATTGTAGTGTAATAATAACAAGAACATGTCAATTACTGAGAACATTATTTTACGTTAAGCGGGTCCTGAGTTTGAATTTTTAGAAAAATAATAATAGAAGAACTTTGTCACCTTTTAAAAATTTTCTCCCGTCAAAATTTGAATAAATTAGTCAAATACATCAGACTACTAAATGATATAAAAAAATAGTGTAAAAATCCAAAATCATTTAAAGCACTGACCCCTCTAACCCACACACACTAACTTCTCATTTCTCATGCAAAATGACCACATAAATCACCTAACACCTCAACCCCACGCACCCAGAAAAATTAAAAAATGCTTCCAAAGCAAAAACAACATACCAACAAATCCAATGCAAAAACCCACCCTTTTCCTCGAAATTACTAATGTTTGTATTCGGATGCAACTCGGCCAGCTAATCTGGATATTCGACCACATGAAATTGGATACAAATGACTAACTAATTTCAATACAATCACATGAATAGATACAATTCGACCAACTAATATGAATTCGACTACATAGAATTAACGGATATCTAGGGTGCAGCACTCCACCGCTTCGCCTAACAGCACGACGCTTATATTACTCTCCCACAATCCCGTTTTCTCACGGTTTAGGCTGTTCCTATTTCGCTCGCCGCTACTACGGAAATCGCTTTTGCTTTCTTTTACTCTGGTTACTAAAATGTTTGAGTTCGCCAGATCCTCTCTTGCTTGCCCATGGATTCAGCGGCAGTTTGAAAGGTTGACCTATTCGGGAATCTCCAGATCTACGCTTATTTGCAACTCCCCGAAGCATTTCGTCGCTTCCTACACCCTTCCTCGGTATCTTGAACAATTTCAATAATCGGGTTCATTAATATTCCTGGTATAGTAGATGCTATCACACATAGAATCATACTCCATTCAATGAATTTGTTTGATCTGAAAGGCGATCTTCTATAATTTCGCACGCGAGGGGTTATTTCTTGGTTTCGTCGAGTCAAAAATAAATTTGTATACCGAATGTTAATGTAATTGTAATTTTGTAGTTCTTTATATGAAACTTCTAATTAAATTAAAATTACCCACACCCACTTACCCATGTGTCCCTAGGTGGTGATGAAAACCCACTCTTACCCCTCTCTTCCCTAGCCCATTGTTTCATAGATTTCTCCACTATAAATAACCCATAAACCCATATAACCTTCACTTCCCAAGCCTAATCTCTTAAACTACAACTCCTCTCCTTCCTCTCCTCCCTTCCTAAAGCAACAATGGCAGCAAGAGAGCCCTTCAACGTAACATCGGAGCGAACCCCGGCGGGGGTGCAGCCACACTCCCCGTGGCACTCCCCTGTGCCCTACCTCTTCGGCGGCCTCGCGGCAATGCTAGGCCTCATCGCCTTCGCCCTGCTGATCCTCGCCTGCTCGTACTGGAAGCTCTCCGGGTACCTGGAGAACCCGAACGAAGGCGAAGGAGAGCGAGACGTGGAGGCCGGAGAAGGAGGAGGAGGGAAAGCTAACAAAGGAGAGGGCTACGAGGAGAAGATAGTGGTGATCATGGCTGGCCAGGTGAAGCCAACTTACTTGGCCACCCCAATGAGCAGTAGGTCAACTTCCTTTGGAGACACCAACAGTACAAGTGGTAGAAGTGATAAGAGATGTTCTTGTAGTAGTGAGGAGGAGGGAGGGAAGAGTGATGATGAGATGAATGTGAAGCAACAAGAAACCAATGTTGGTGGATCAGGAAGAAGGGAGGAAGAACTGACAAGTAGTCAGATCAACTCGTGAGAGCGTCATTCTATCTTGTTGGACGAGTTTTGACACATTTCAAGCCTCGAAATTGTATTAGTCGGTTTAGTGGATGTCCGGATAACAAGTGCACCAAAATGAAGATTAGATGAAGAAGAAGGTCATCAAGTGGTAGCCTCCTCCTCCTCTTTAGAATATATTCCATATATAGGTAGCCCTTCTTTCTTTTTTGGATTTTTTTAATTTTCTCTAGGTTAATTTTTTAGGGTATTTTGTTGTATCCAACCTTGTCAGTTCAATTTTGCCTTTTTTATGTTTCTTTTTTTTTCCTGAATATTCAGGGTTTTTTTCCCCTGATTTTTCAACTCGGGATCGATGTAAATTTCTTGCCTTTTTTTATTTTGTTGCATACTGATTTTCATCAGATTTTATTGTCATCGATAAATTTTCTACACTTATAAACCACGTCTAATGATTTAGTTCACCATTCTCAATATTTTTTCGAATCACAAAAATGAAAATGATCAACCAGATTTCTAGATTGGAAATGGAAGTAGGGCTCGAACTCGCTAGTTTTCTCGATCAATGAACCATTCCCGTGGTCCTTCAGGTGGCCTTTAATGTGAACTTTGTTTGTTCTTTTGCTGCTCTCGTCACGGCACATGGCGTTGCCCACAGCCGCAGGCAAGACAATACAAATATGTACTTCTCAGAAAGAGCCAAGTTAGTGTTGGTTCTTTCCTCCTTGTGGTCCTGATCGTAACTTCAAGTTTCTTGCAAGGAAAGGTCCAATTCCTAAGGAAGGTGTAGCTCACTCTACAGGCATTAGGCCCAGCCTAAATTCGTACAAAGATTGATGCGACTAAAAGCGCACTTGCCTTAAAATCAGGTAACCCATTTGGGTTAACTGACTCATCTTTTAGGTCACATTTTTCCATAAGCCATACAAGGCCATGGAGGAACACTAAATGCATACTGCAACTGCCAGATCAAACACATACCGACCTCGGTCGATGGATGATTGATTTCCTAAGATTTTATCTTCAGAAGGATGAAAATATGAAACAAAGTAAATGAACCGGAACTTGCGGAAGAAAATCGGGTTGATGCAACACCAATGGTTGAAGAGAGAAACACAGGAGGACACGAATGGATCAATTCTTCAAGGGCCAAAACTCAACAAGAAAACAAGAACTTGATAAGTAGTGAAGAATCAAGAAGCTAAAGTGCGAAGATTTCGTATCTTATAATTGAAATTAACACCAAAACTTTGCCCAAGCATTAACCTATAACTTGAGAGACATTGCACACACATTTTTAGCTCTTTCCAGCTAGCTTCTCCTTGGCTTTCTGAATCTTCAGCACCTTCTTTACAATCTTCTGCTCTTCCACGAGGAAAGCACGAATAATCCTGCACATCCATTTCCAGTAACAGAGTGAGTATGAGAATAGACAAGGGTCAAAAGCGTACTCTTCATATTGACAAGACAGAAAATACCTCTCCCTCACAGCACCTCCAGATAGTACACCACCATAGGCACGGTTGACAGTCCTGCGGTTCCTGGCCAACCTAGACCTCTTGTACTCCGTAGGTCTAAGATGGGGAATCTGCAAAATAGATCAAAGAATGCCATCAGTAGGTTAAGAGAAATAGAGAATACTGCTTGAACGGAAGATAGGGTAAATCATAAAAGCAAGACAACATTAGGTATAACAGCAGAATTACCAATAAGAAGAATGTATTATAAGGGATCGGTCTAAAGACTAAAGATGCACTACTAGACTTTGTACATGCTGTTAACATGCCAAGGACACTCCCTGTAGAGCACATAAACGCTCTGTTAGGGGCTTCTAGTTGTTGACAACTTCGTGAATCAAATCATTCAGTAGGATCAAACAAGATTCTGGTGGAAAATCCTAATCACACAGGAAAAGCAAGCCTGCAGGAGAAACAGATTAAAGCACTTGATCTCCCAGGCTCCCAGCAACACGACACAAATCTTGTCCTCCAGGTATTCAGATGTTTGAACATCAACACAAAATTCCAAGTTTCGAAACCGAACCAGCGTGGCTAAACAACTGCCAGAAAGCAAAACTATTGTATTGCTAGATCAGACAGAGACAGATAGAGCCAACCCAACTATCGTATTGCTAGATCAGACAGAGATAGATAGAGCCAACCCACCAAGACCCATCAGCAGAATCCCTTTGACTGAACCATTGAACATAAAACAATCCAACTTCATTCCTCGGGTTGTTACAATCAATGGACACACAGAATAGAATCAAGCCAAAATCAGATCATTGCATTCTAATCTCCGGTAACCAAAACGCCTTTTTCTACCCCAAACTAGCAAGAAACAATCAAAAGGTACACATCAGTCTCTGCTTCCTTCAACAGAAAACGATTTCCTCAGCCGAAAAACTGCGTAACTACATTCGCAAACAACTTCCCGCAGCAAAATTAGAGCCGAAGCGAAAGCAAAAAGGGTGAAGGAATTCAATGAAAAGAAAACAAAACCCAACTCACCCCTTGGATCCTCTTGCCGGTGACGGGGCACTTGGGCCCACTAGCCCTCTTCTTGGTGGTCTGGTACACCAATTTCCCACCTGAAAAAAAAACCAAAATTAATTTCATTAAATACCAACATCAAAGTAAAACGAAGGGGAAAAATGCCAAGAAAAAAAGGTCAAAATATTCAAAATATTTTTTTTTTACCAGGGGTCTTGACGATCCTGTGCTGGTTGGACTTGGTGGCGTAGCTGTGCCGCTTCCTGTACGTCAGCCGCTGAACCATTTTTATCTGGGCTTCGATTTGGTCCTCTCTTCCTGGTTTTAATTTTTTGGGAGGGAGGAGGAAGGAGAAGTGGGGTTTTGGGAGGCGTTTATTGGGGAAATTGGTTGGAAAAACCCTAGATTGGTTTTTTGGTTCAGCCCATTGGGGGATTTAAGCCCATATTGGTTGCAAGTTGTTACCAGGCCCACTTTTCATATTATATCACGGATATTTTTACTTAGTCCACTAATCTAAATTCGATACGAAAAAAATAAATACTTACGTGGTCGATAGCTTTAGGCACACTTATCGGTCTTCCTTGTGGTTATTAGTCGATACTTGTCTCGGTAGCTTTTCGTTTTCGACGTTGACTCTCGTAATTTTTCGTCCGCCCTTCGTTTTCATTCATGCTACTATGTTTTTTTTGGGATTAGTTTTCGTCTCCTCTTTGGTATCTTCATACTTTGTCTAATTTTTTTGTATTATAATTCGTTTGTCCAATATATACTTCACGCCACATTTCTATAAAAAAAATTGTGCATCCTAGTTTCTTTACTTGTTTGAGGTTTTTAATTATTTTTCTGATTTCCTTTGGCCACTCCGCAGAATCTAGTCCGGAAAGCGGCCACGTAAGTATATATTGTCTTATGGACTCAGGCTGCAACCGTAAAATATTTAAGGTGTGGATTAATGTATTTGGATCTTATGAATTTTTATCCTCTTGAAAAAGATGTCCAGAATCAGTGAATCACTAGACGATGAAAGTACATTTATTAATGTGAGTGACGAGATTGATGTAAGTGATGATATCGGTCTTGGTAGAAAATTGGTAAATATGCTTACCATCGCTTTGTTTATCATTTCCACTTTTACTGAAGTAGTTTACAAATATATGTCTGATTTGATCAGCTTTTTTATGTCTAATGTAACTAGTATTTAGGTTTGATTGCCGCAGTCTTAATTATGGGAAGCACCACTTGAACTTAATTAGATGGCATAGGATACGTTTTCAATCTAAAGGTACTAAAGTGAAATATATCAATCTAAATTGAACAAAAGTGATGTTTGACAATTATATTAAACCAAGCTTTTTAATACAATCTTGTGCATCCAAATGGAACAGCATTGTATGACGTTCCAATGATAAAAATAGTCAGATGAAGCCAACTAGCAAGCTGGCAAAAAAAATAGATATACTCGAAGTCAAACCCTAAGTACTAATTACAAATAACTACAAAATTATTCGCAAACAATTACATCAAGTAATAAGAAAGTTGTTTTACTTAATCAATAGATCTCGAGTTCGATTCAAACTCGATTTCTTGGGAACGCAATTCAGAATTCTACCCGATTTGAACTTAAATTAGTCGGTCTAATATATATTCGGATAGCAAAATACTAAAAAAACTACATATTCTAGATATAAATCGCTAATGAGAGTCGGAATGTATAGATCTGACTCTGCAAACAATTAATTGAAAATGTAGCTCCATAAGGTCTTGCTTCTTTATTTGATCTGCTTTTTTAAACAGTGCCAAGAACATCAGATGGAAATTCTTCACGTGTTTCCTAATGTTACTGAATTAGCTGTTCTTGTAAAGTATATGGCATGTCTTAAATTTTAAGATAATCAATTTAAAATTTGCATGCTTGCTAGTGAATATAATCAATTTCCTAGGCTTTTCTATTGGCAGTACAGCACATCGAATCCAAAGTTTACACGAATCACCTGCCACAATATGTAATCGTGCATACACTACAATTTTTATATCCAACTCAAAATTTGAAGGCATAAGTTCAAGGCATGACTAATTAGAGTAATCATATGAAAATCGTTAACCACCTAGATTGATAGATGATTGTTTAAGCTATTTGAGTTCAAGAATATGCTTGAAATACATCATTGTTAAAATTAACAAAAAAAATTCATTTTTTAGTTCGATCGAAATAAAACTAGTATCAGTTGATCTATCAGATGTTTGGAGTCAATTTGTTAACAAATAAATAATGAACTAATCATGAGAGAGAATGGTTTCTCTATCATTAACGTTATTAAATATGGAACTTGTTCCACTACTTGGTGATTTCCGTTCAAACTGTTACCTAATACGAACAAGCCGGCGAGGGTCGGCTTAGCACCTTCTTGGCTCTTGCCCATTTGTACTTTTTTTTGGGGGATAAGTAGCCCATTTGTTCTATTTAAACAAATACTAACTCATTTTAATTTCTAAAACAAGAAAGAACCTCTCACTTCAAAACTATGGGATCATCCTTCGGTTGCTGCGGGAAGAAGAAGGTTGAAGAAGGGTACGTATTCAAATTTTTCTCAATTTATTGTTACACTTTCTACCGTCGGGGCAATTGGCTAAATATTCGTAATTATTGTCATCTCAATATGATTTTTGGCTAAAATAAGTGATTGAAGGGTGATTGGATGATAATTAGGGCTACCATATTTGCTGCCGGAGCTAGCCACTCATGGAGGATATTCACATACAAGGAGTTGCATGCAGCTACCAATGGGTTTAGCGAGGACAACAAGCTGGGGGAAGGAGGTTTTGGGAGCGTTTACTGGGGTAAAACAAGTGATGGCCTTCAGGTAACTTATAGATTTGATCGAATTGGTAAAAAAAAAACTTCAGTTTTGCATGTCCTGAACTCCAAGCTTACAAGTGTTATGACGTTATTTATAAATGTGAATATTTTTTTTTAAGTTAAATGTGAAAATTTTACATATGTTTTGTACTGAAAACATGCGATGTATTTATTAATAAATATTTAAATCAAATATTGTTCTAGCTTAACGAAGATATATTGAATTTGTGCTTTTAAAAAATATTAAATATTTGTTATGATAATTTTGACAACTTTAGGCGCTAGTAGTAGGAAATTCATTTCTTGGATTTGCTATTTAATTAGGCGGAGTTGTCTACTTTTAGTACTTGTGGTGTAATCTTTTGACACTTTTTAAGGTCCCAACTCGTATCTGGATAAATCGACAGAGAGATTACTAAATACCAGATGATATAAAAATACTGTGTATTTTTTCTTAGTTCGATAATATAGGTTTAGGGACCATGTTGCTCCCTTTTTGACGGTTAAAACTTCTACTTCTTATATTATACGTTAAACTCGTTGTAAAAAGGAAGCTAAGTTTTTCGGGTGGATGAAGTAATCAATTGAATATACATAATCTCGATCTAAACACGTTGCTCCTTTTTTCGACCTAAAACAATATGCACTAAGACCAACTGCATGGCTTTGGTCGGAGTATGAGGTAGACTTTTGAGGCATCCCGACTATTTTATATCATCTTTGACTACCCGATTTATAGGTTATTTGAGTGGATTGTTTGGGTGAGTTACTAAATATGACAGCAGGTTTTTCACTTTGGTCGTCCGTTTAGGCCTTGGCTCTATTTTTAATCTTTTTTCTTTTTTTCTTCTCTCTCACCACCATTCTTTAACTTTTTTTATTTGGTAATAAAGTTTCATATTTAATTAAAAAAACCATCTGCATGGCTTGAAAAACGCAGATTGCAGTGAAGAAGTTAAAAGCAATGAACTCCAAGGCCGAGATGGAATTCGCCGTGGAAGTTGAAGTACTAGGGAGGGTGAGGCACAAGAATCTGCTTGGCCTCCGGGGATATTGTGCCGGCGCTGAACAGAGGCTCATCGTCTACGATTACATGCCTAACTTGAGCTTACTGTCTCATCTCCACGGCCAATTCGCCGGAGAAGTTCAGCTCGACTGGAAAAAGAGAATGAAAGTCGCTATCGGATCCGCAGAAGGCATTCTGTAAGTTCCTACTTGATCATTCGTTGTTTATAAATAGACATTTTTAAGATCCGAATTCTGATTTGAATCACCACCACCATATCCGACCCTTTGCATATTTGCCATTGTTTGCTACATATGCCAAGAATGAGTAAAGGAGATATAATATAAAAGGTGGCCGTCCTCCTAATGAGTCACAAGAGTAACAAAAATGTTATTAAATACTGAATATTCATATCATCGTAGTTGCCGTCCTGTTGCTAAAGTTTGCAAATCTGTCAAATCTTAAACTTACACATCGTTGACAATCATGAATAAATGGTTATAATTTATAAACTATGTACTTTAAATATGGTGTATACTTTCTATTTTAGAGAGCTGTGATCAGATTGCAAGATCTCTTTCAAGTGATAAAAGATAGAATGATGATTTGGAATCGGAATTTACGACCATGGTCAAAATGGTACCGTCAATTATACTTTTAAAAAAATCAATTATACTTGATGTTACCTTCAATTGATGTCGCTTAATTAGGAATCATAATAATGACCACCCATATTATTACTGCAACTCAATGTCTCAATCACTATTTTTTCTAGCAAAAATCATTATTTATTAAATCTGGCTTTTCCACTATAGAGATTTTAAGTCCTTTATTTACCAAAAAAAAGATTTTAAGTCCTTCATTCCACAAGTTATTTTATGGTAGTAACAAGATACACAAATTTAATAAAGTTTAAGAAAAAAATCATATAAAACCTGTCATAAATCAACATTATACTAAAATTTTGTTGGTCGAAAATATCAAACCGTACTTGTGCCCTTATTATACTATTTTTTTGTCATGCCTTTAATATACTGGTCGGAAAATTTACTCACTGTCTCTGACCGGATACTCAGGTACTTGCACCACGAGGTCACCCCTCACATTATACACAGAGACATCAAGGCCAGCAACGTCCTACTCGACTCGGACTTCGAGCCTCTGGTAGCCGATTTCGGGTTCGCCAAGCTCATCCCCGAAGGCGTCAGCCACATGACGACTCGAGTCAAGGGCACCCTCGGATACCTCGCCCCCGAGTACGCAATGTGGGGCAAGGTATCCGAGAGCTGCGACGTGTACAGCTTCGGGATCCTCCTGATGGAGCTCCTCACAGGAAGGAAACCCATCGAGAAGCTCCCCGGAGGGGTGAAGAGGACGATCACCGAGTGGGCTGAGCCGCTGATATCAAAAGGAAGGTTTAGGGACCTCGTCGACCCGAAGCTGCGAGGGGGGTTCGACGAGGCGCAGCTGAAACAGGCGATCAATGTAGCCGCATTGTGCGTGCAGAACGAACCCGAGAAGAGACCGAACATGAAGGAAGTGGTGAGCATGCTTAAAGGGTATGATCCTAGAGGCAAAGGGGTGCCTAGGAGGATTGAAAGTGCAAGGTACAAGGAAGAATTGCTGGCCATTGACCAAGCAACTGATGATGATGAAGATGGAGGGCTCCCAGAGGAAAGTGGGTTTGGTGTTTTTGGTGCAATGGAGATTCAGAGAATGCAGGATCCTTACAAGCGTTATGGAGATGGCAAGATGAGAATGGCTAGGGTTTCTTGAGCTTGTTGATTGATGAATATTTGATTTGTTTTGTATTTGTTGATAAATATTGTTTTTTCCTTTTTATCTTATATCAACAATATTCCGATATTATCGATAAAAATATAAATATATGATTGGGGTTATGTAAGAAGATTTTTTCTACTAATTAAACTTGGGGATATTTTTGTCCATTTTTTCCAAACCGTGGAGTATCAGTGGGTCATATATTTTTAAATCTAGAGTGCAAGTGAATCAAACAAGAATGAATTTGGGTTCCAATCAATGAGAGTTGGTCCGAGACTTATATTCTTTTAAAAAATTTTGGATTCAACCTTTACGAATGATAACAATATTATTGAAAGAGAAGTTCTTAAATAGAATACGACTCTACTCGAATCTGAATATTATATTTTAAAAAAGGATAAATTATTCTCAGGTTGCTGGTTTCGTCACCCTACCTCTAGCATCCCTGGGTTTCCAGAAATGATCTGGTTTTATTATATTCTTGAGTCTCTTACTACATTATCTGTCTTTTTTTTGTCAAATAAATTATATACCCTTTAAAAATAAGTTAAAAAAATAAAATCTTCTCTACCGCACCGGCCATCGACGTTCTTTCCGGTCATCCACCAACAACCGCATCCCAAGGGAATCAAAGAAAATAATGACGAGAGACACCAACCGCCGCATCCCTGGGATATCAAAAGCTGACGCCGCCCACCGTTCTAAGGTTGTGACCTCGCGAGCCGACGCCGTCCACCCTCACCACCGACGATGGCAGACGATTGGTGGAAGATGCCAGATCGAAGGAGGTTGTGGAGACTGCCTAACCTCAAGTTCTCCGTTACGGCGACGACGGAAACGGAAGTCGAATCCCGACGACGCCTGACCTTAAGTTCTCCGATTAGAGGAAGAGAACAGCAGACGAAGGAGGTCGAGCAGCTGGGTTTGAAAGACATTATTGATTGATGATGAATATTTGATTTGTTTTGTATTTGTTGATACATATTGTTTTTTTTTTCTTTTTTATTGTATCAACAATATTATGATATTATTGATCTAAGATATAAATATATGATTGGAGTTATTTAAGAACATCTTTTTCCTAATTATACTTGGGAGTATTTTTCTCCAAAAGATATATTCAAATAATGGAGTATGAACTACAGAATTTTTCATCACTTAGTTAGATATTTTTAAACCACAAAACAGAGGAGTGCAAGCGGATCAAACCACAATAAATTTTTATCTAAATTTATGGCCAAGTTCAACACAATCGACTTCTAAGCACATTAAAACATGGGCTATAATCAATGAGAGTTAAAAAATTTTGAATTTAAACTTTACCAAAAAAATATTATTGAAAGAGATATCCTTAAATAGGATAAAATTCTACTCGAATCTGAATACTAGATATTAAAAAAACTTGGGCTACATTTTGGATACCAAGCAACCAAAAATTTCCTCACCTGATTTCCTCCTCGCTATTGTTTTCCTCCTTCCAAACATCTTGGACGTTGCTACCTAAGTCGGCAGAACGACAGTTGTCTACCTTTTTTTTGATAAGTTAAGATATTTTATTAAAATCATAAGAAATAATTACAAAATGCTCTACTCCTTATGTTTTACTACCCTCTTATAACTCCCGCGCTTAGACGGGTTGCAGCCACAACCTCACTAAAAACTCCGCCACGAAAAATTCATAAGAAAAAACTGTCATGGAAAAAAGAGCTGCTGAAAATACTACGAAACAAGGTGTCATACCCGAAAAC
The DNA here is from genome assembly GCA_963995505.1 of Hypericum androsaemum. Lineage (NCBI taxonomy): Eukaryota > Viridiplantae > Streptophyta > Magnoliopsida > Malpighiales > Hypericaceae > Hypericum > Hypericum androsaemum. The sequence goes on along the minus strand of OZ023190.1, from coordinate 2,870,963 downwards.
TAAATCCCCAAAAGATAAAACCCCAACCCAGTACACAAAAGAGATTTAAGATGCATTCAACCAAATGATCAAATGCAACCCCAATCAATCATGTAAAAAAGACAGAAAACTCCCCTTCCAGAGCAACCTAATCAGTTAGAAGCAAGCGATTCAAGAAAAAGAATCAAATCCTGGTGGCTATAATCCTTCAAGATCTTCGCCCAACATAACCATTCATGCCCATAGAAAATGATAGAATGCATAAGATTCCCCCTATCAGCATTTACACTATCGAAAATTATCCGGTTTCAGTGTAACCAAATTCTCCACATCATCAACCCAAAAATAACAAACCAGACCTCCTCAAGCACACAATTACTGACCAAACTCATCCATTGGTTTAGGCAATTTGAGATACCATCTCTCCCACCGCACCACTAAACATCAATCTTCTTGGTGAAGAGGTTCCGAATTGGCCAGGTGAACTTACAGTTGAAAAAAAGATACATAGCATTTTCATTGAAATCGCCACAGAAGGGATCTCATTCATCTAATTTGTGACTACGAATGAGATTATCACGAGTAGGCAGCTTTTCTTGTATGGTTAACCACAAGAAACATTACCCCATACAATTCTGTCCGGTACTTCCCTCGTAAAAACGCTTTCCAGTAATTGCATCAGATTGTCAACTTCCTCCTCCTCCCAAGCTCTTAATTTTCTCCTCCAACTCAAATTCCATTTCCACCTATTCTCACACCAGAAGCCGCAACCCTGGATTATACTTGATCTTTGATTTGAGATGACACAGTTGTTGCCTTGTTTGTCTTCCTCTCCCCATTCGCCTGTCGTCCAAACCCAGCCCAGCAACGCCTTTCTTTTGGTCAGAATCCAAGCCCAACATACAAAAGTCAAATGAAAACTGACACTTTCAAAAATTAATTAAATTTTCTACCGTTTCAAAAGTTTAAAATGAATTTACAATCAATTTTATGAAACAAAATATGGTTATGGATTTAAAATTTCGAAGTTTTCCCACAAATTTTAAAATAAAAATATTTATTTTTCATTTATTAGCTTTACTTTTTCTGTCGAGATTTACTAGTTTTACTTTTGATGTTTATGTTAAACCATAATTTAAACTTGTCGTAATTGTGGCGTCATAATTGTGGAAGTGACTGTGGGTGTGCAAGTGTCTAATGGCTTTGATGGTTTGCGGAACACGGAGATAGAGGAAGGCAAAATTTCTAATGAGGTAGTGCATTTGAGTCCCTCCATGGTGGAGTTGCACAATGCGGCAAAAATATAGTGCAATAAGGAAGATGCTGGTTCACCAGGTTTGACCCAGGTGGTGTCACGTTCTTCAAAGTGTACCAGAAAGCCAACTGCGAAGGCTTTATCTTTCTCAATCAACAAGAAGGTTTCTGTTCAAAATGAAACCTTCTTTTTAAGAGGTCTTTTGGCCCAGGCAAATCAGACGATCAGATTGCTTACCCCCTCCCCTCCTAAAGTTAATTTTGAACAAAGATTAGCCGAGAGGGCAGCAATTACTTGGGAGGTGTCGAAGTGTATTGGCAGAAAATGGGATGGAGAGCTAGCAACAGCTCTAAATATTCTTAAGCAGGTTGCCATAAAGCCAACAAGTCTGGAGGTTCGCGACCCACATTGATCTCTGCTCATTTCTATGGGATGCCATCAGTGGTTTCTACCACTCGGTCATCGGAGGCATGAGCTTGAAGGTGCTTTTTGCCTCATCACAATGCATCTATCAGCTTCTTTCTCATGCTTTCTTTTCTTCACTTCCACGAGTGGATGGTTCGATTAGCAATGTATTTTTTTAAGTAACATGGTATTATTACTATACTATTTGATATACATCAAAAAAATATATAAAATTAATCTATTTACCAAAAAAAATTGTGGCGTCATAATTTTCAAATACTCCAAACCATAATTTCATGAGTGTTGAAAGTACTCGTGTGGATTGTTGACTCATGTAAATGATCCATTTTAAAATTTCAGATTATACAATATTTTAGTGTAGTCTTGAATTGATTTGGTAGAGATCACAATCGTTGTATTCGTACAATTCCTATTTTTATTATCTTAAAGTGGTTTCTAATCTTGACCTTCTTAAATAGTATTGAACCATAATTTAAATGAACATTATTAAAAGTTCAAAACAGTAATCCCCTCTAGCTTCGTAGAGGTTCCACGTGAACAAAGGTCCAAGACAAAGTTCGTTCCGAATCCATGATTCCGTTTCTAAGAAAGCGATAGATTGTGACAATCATCCATTTCAATGACAAGTCCTTAAGTTTCTTCGTCTTTTTGGGTTTTGGAAAGCATTAATTTCTCCCAAACGTATTTTCAACGCTTCATTCATGATAAAGGCCGAGACCACCTTGAAATGGCGAATAGTCCCCTACACAGCCAAAAACTCATAGTATTTTTATATTCAATTTAAAATCAACGAGTGTAATAGGATAATTTTAGCACGCTCTCAAACGACCTAAACGAAGTCTATTTGACCAAAGTTTGCATGGTTTTTGACTTCACTAAAATTCGTTGAAATGAGAGTCGTGCGAAGACAACGATGAACATATGATCAACCCGCTCTAATACTATGTTAGAATCTTCATATCCAACTCAAAATCTTGCATAAACAAGCTCGCCACTCTTGCAACTAGCAACACGATAATCTCAATATATTTCTTCCGCCATTTCAAATGAATGATAACAAATTTCAATTAGTCAGACTAGTAAATATCAAGATACAATATGATTTTGACAAAAAAAAAGGTGGAGGATATGTTCTTTGGCTTACATAATAAGGCTTGTCAAACACATGTCTCGCCCCTTTGCTTATCCCACAAAGCACCCCAACCTCAACACTTGATTCTATTTCTACTCTCCCAATTGGCTAAATCCCATATAAAAAAATATGAACAACGATGATGAAGAGGCTACCAACCTTTATGCTTGCCAAACAAGAATAATCCAATCACTGCCAAGGTGGCCTCACTCCTCTACTGACCTTAATCATAGTGTTCTTTGCTCCTTCCCTTAGAATAAATTTATATAACAAGCTCAGCTGTCCCTGTACTTGTCATCATAGAAAATACTGGTATCAGGGGAGCTGAAATCATCTTGTCTAAGCTCTGGACAACACCATGATTCCATCATCTCCTTCGAAAATTCTAATCGCGATATCATTAGACCAGAATGACAGTAAGGAGCTTATTTCTTGGGCCATCCGGGTTCTTGCCCGTCCAGGCGACCACATTGTCGCAGTTCATGTTCTTGGTCAGTGTCTTTATGTAGAACGAGCTGTTTCGTGTCAGTTCAGCGAGTGTCTGAGTACTTGATTTTCGTAATATGATCATTATTCCCTTGACTGTGAGGATTTCGTTTCTGAACTTGCAATGTAGTGGAGCAGGAGAGGAGGAAGAAGGGTGGAAAGGTGGATAAGAAACAACCGCAGATTCGACAAGCGAAAGCTCATGTTATCTCTGTTCTTGGAGAATTCGCTAGCATCTGCGTGTCCAAGCAGGTACGATACTGACGAATTCTCGGAGGTCCCTGATGTTTGATGAAATCTAAACGCTCTGTGTTTGATCCACAGATAAATTTGGAGGCTAAAGTTGGTTTTAACTCAGCTCAGGGGAGAGGTCTGATTGAGGAAGCAAAGTCAATTGCAGCTGATTACATTGTACTCCACGGACCGCGAAATCGATCCGACAGGTGAAGAAGATCACACTCAACCCTTCTCAATTGAGTAAATTTTGATTGATCTTGTCTTACCTCAATGATTTTTCTGGATCACAGAACTAGGCTGGGAGTGATAAGCTACTGTTTCGAGCATTCTCCTCGAGGGTGCTCAGTGGTTTCAATTGGAAGATGTGAGCATCAACCATCACAACAACATGAAGATCAAACCGTTGACGTCCGAGCATCGCCTAGGACGGTACTAGACGAGCTCGAAGGCGTCGACGGAGAATCGCACACCACAGAAGACGATGACACCTTCAGCTACTGCGGCACGAGCACCACGAACTCGTCACCTTCGTTCCTTCCCATTTCGCGCGAGAAAGCTAAGCCGAGGAAGCTCCTATCTCCCTACAAACTCATATCAACATTATTCCCTTCGCCTCTGAAGAGGCAGAGTGGCCGCTTCACAGATTACACAGAGACCAAGCAACCTGTAGTAAAGTGTTTCAGCTTTGAGGAGCTTGCCAGTGCTACTAATGACTTCCACTCAGGTAATATTTGAAATGTTAAAGATATTTTGAGTCGGGTATGGAGATTCTAACGTAATGTCCAACAGATAACATAGTAGGGCGAGGCGGGTACTCGGAGGTGTACAGAGGAGTTCTTCCTGATGGTGGAATGGTTGCAGTGAAGAGGCTAGCCAAGGACAACAACAATGCTAATAAGGAGAAAGAGTTTCTGATGGAATTGGGTGTAATCTCCCATGTTTGTCATCCTAACACGGCCAAATTAATTGGCTACTGTGTAGAAAGTGGGCTTTATCTGCTCTTCAGTTACTCCCAGAATGGAACCCTATCATCAGCATTGCACGGTAAGGATATCCAAACTTTCGAGTCCAAAGTCCGAAGGTTTAGGCTTACCTCCTCAACAAAACCGAATCCTAAGAAAGAACTCGATGTGTTTGAACTAGCATCCATAGTACTACACACATCGAGTTCGTTCACGAGATTCGGTTCTGCACTGCAAGAGATAGGCCTAGATCCTCGGACTTTTGCGTACATTTTGTTTCTTAGGAAAAGTGATCCAATCCAAGTGTTATTCTTTTTTTTTCCATAGTTACGCACTTTATTACCAAAGAAAGAGAAAATTTGCAAAGTTTTTTTTTTGTCAAGGAAAATTTGCAAAGTTTGTAGTACCGAGATCCCACCACAAGCAAAATTTTACATGGCTCGCAAAGTGGTATACTATATAGACCCAACCTTAAATTAACCCACAAAATGAGTAGTCAAGATGGTGCATCCTCCGGCCAAAAGACTAGAATGAAGCTCAAACTACTAAATCTAATCTCAAGCTAACCCACAATTCGGATAGTCAAGAGGGTCGTCCACAAAACCAGCAGGCCCGTGGAACACCAGCCTAACCCCGTAGACCCAGAAATGCTATTCATATTTGAAATTCAATCAACTGCAGGTGGTGGTAGTGGCACCACCACGAAGGTGCTCCGGTGGCCGGAGAGATACAAGATAGCCGTGGGGATTGCCAGAGGATTGCACTATCTGCATAAATCCTGCAAGCATAGGATAATACATCGCGACATAAAGGCCTCTAATGTTCTTCTGGGACCTGATTACGACCCGCAGGTGACATTTTTCTCGCGAAAACTCGAATGTGATTCTTTTAATGGTATCTGTTTACGAGCAACGACTAATTCCAATGTCGAGCATTACAGATATCTGATTTCGGGTTGGCGAAATGGCTGCCGAGCAAGTGGACTCATCATGCCGTGATCCCAATCGAGGGGACTTTCGGGTACTTGGCTCCGGAGTACTTCATGCATGGAATTGTGGACGAGAAGATCGATGTTTATGCATTGGGAGTCCTCCTCTTGGAGATCGTATCGGGGAGGAGACCTGTGGATTCTTCGAAACAGAACCTTCTCATCTGGGTAACTTGGTTCTAAACTTTAAACCAACTTTCAATATCTAATACAATTTCGGATTTTGAGGGTCTACCCGAATTTAGACCCGATGAAATGCATTTGCCAGGCCAAACCGTTGATGGAATCTGGGAATATCACGGATCTAGCGGACCCGATTTTGGTAGGCGAATTCGAAGAAAATGAGATGCACAAGACGGTTTTGACTGCTTCCTACTGTGTCAGGCAATCACCAAATTGGCGTCCATGTATGAGTGAGGTAAATTCTCGTAGGCTATGTTTGGATTTGCCGAAAATTTTACAATCCTACCAACTTGGTATACTCAATAGTTAGAATTTTAACGAACCATAATTTTACGATATGTCATACATGGTTGACTTTTTCTTTCATAATTTTTTATTTAAAAATTAATGGCTCAAATATTGATTTTTGGTATAAAAAGATCACTATAAAATTACTCGGTAAATTATGAAATTTATATGCAAATTTACTTTTCTCTTTTGATGAATTTCATATAGTAATCTAAATTTCACTTAAAGGATAAGAATTTATAAACAAACTTAACAAAATAAATACTAGGAAAAAATCCACATTATTACATTGTGGTTTGCTCAATTATCAAAAATAAGTTTTTGGTTTCAAACTCATCAAAAAAGATCATGTGTTTTCACGAGATCATTAATTAGAGGTTTAGATAGCTCCCCGAACCTAGTCAGCGTCTATTGGGTTCTCCACGTCAAAAATTCATCTGTTTAGGATAAATTTTCATGGAATTCATTTATAAATGAAATAAATTCTAAACGTATTTGCAACCTAACAGACGGTTAATTTTAACTTTATTGGGATTTATGTAAATATCTCACATTTTTTAGGAGTTGAGGATAAAGACTAAACTTGGTAAACAATTTTCTTGGAAATTCCAACTCAATGACAGGTATTGGAGCTTCTGACCAGTGGCGTTGACTCTGAAGTTGCAAGAAGCTGGAGGATGCCAAAGTTCACGTCCGATGAGTTGGATGATTATTCCATGGTTTTTGGGTACGATGTCCCGGTGGACGTTGCGCTAGAGGACTTTTTGTGACTTCCTCAGTTTTAGAATCGCAAATTGTCGAATTCTATTTAGGATATTTTGATGGAGCACTCTAACTTAGATCCGATTATTTGTACTAATTGCTATTAAATATTTCTGATTAATTTTTAGTAGTTGTTATCCTTCATTCTACTAAAACGGCAGTGGATAGATTATCGAAATAAGGGAAATAATTGTTATACCATAAATCCTGATAAAACATTATCCAAGTTACATGCCGGTGTCGCCCTGTTCATTAAAAGGTAGGCACGACACCGTATTGGGGATCGGGCCCGACGAAAGGAACCGAAGAGCGAAGGCCACCAAACACCTGGTGGTGGACCTGCACAAGATCATGGTCCAGTTCGCTACGCTTAGCGAACCGGCCCTTGATCCTAGGCCGGGACTCGGCATAAACCTTCCTCGACTCGTACCTTATAGTCTTCTCGAACTTGCGGTTCTTCCTCTTCTCCCGGTACCTAAGAACCCTGGCCTCGCGATCCACCCCACACGAGTAGTTTCCTCCCGATTGGCTACTCGCGGAGTTAGTACACGACGAAGGCAGTGTCCGGCCGGTGGAACCGACGTCGTCTCCTGAAGGTGTCATATTGTGGATGTAAGGTAATGTTATGTCGGACATAGAGCTCCCGTCCGGCACCACTCCCACGTCGACGGAGGATGACGAGACCTATTGTAATATTGAGCAATTAAAGCTTATAAATTTTTTAAAAAAAGGGATAACTCATATACTTTTCGATAGTAGTTATTGTACGATAGTTATTACATATTAAGTTCTCCATTGATATGTTAAAAAAATCGTGTAGATAAAAAATAACCATGTAGTATACATCATCAATCGAAAAATGATAAAATCTTAGTCATTATCTTTCATATTTGTAGAGGGACTAATTTTATGTCATACTCTGGCCTATCATAAGACGACACGCAACAAGACAATTCGTCGCTCTAGTGCACTTGGAGAAGCATAACGTGTTATATTATACTATTAAATTAAATTATTCTTTAACCTATCTTACGATGACACGCAACCAGAGAATTGGCCACTCTAATGAACTTGGCACACAAATCAAGAAATTGCTACTAAATACAGATTGAAAATAACATACAAGTCAAATTGTCATGATTGCAGTATTTGCAGTAATGTTCTATAAAACTAAATAATCAAGAAGACGATAAGTTACCTATAACATGATGATCGATTTTCCGCACTGCTAAAATGTAAAAAATTTATCAATCCATAGTTTTAAAATTTTGAGTTGGATATAGAGATTTTAACATAATAACAAAGTGAGTTGATCTCGTGCCTATTGTTGAACTCGCACGACTCCCCATTTCTTGTACTTTGATGAAGTCAAAGTCAATACAATCTTCGACCCAGAGTGTATCTCGTTTGAGGGGGTGTGTTGAGAATCTCATATCGATTAAAACACGAATAGAGGATAATTTTATAAGTGTGAAAAATTTACTAATCCATAGTCTTACGATTTTGGGTTGGATATATATATTTTAACAATTATTTTTTTAGTTATTTTTGTATTTTTCGGATTTTAACATTGTGTTAGAGTACAATTTCAATATTTCATTTCACTGTTTACTACTTAATTGTTGAGCTGTGATAATAAATTGCAAAATTTGTTGGACATTTATTTATAAACGTTGAAAATTACAAATTTTATAGATATGTTAACGGGAAATCTTAATTACAGGAATTTACGTAACTGGTCGGCTAATCCAAATTTTGTATCAATAGAAAATCTTTAAAAATTAAACACCCCAAAATCGAGATTTAGAAACTTACGTTAAGATTAAAGGACTGGGGTTGGACGTAGTCAAACGGAGGAGAGAGATTTGACCTAGTAAAATCGATGATACTCCCACCGCCGGGAACTTTAACTTGCACCGGAACCAAGCTATCGGTAGCCGCCGGCGGTCCCAAGTGGTGAAACTCGAAGTCCAGCAACGACACCGGCTCCAATATCTCCGGGAAGAACAGCATCTGGTCCTCCGACTTCACTCCGTCAAATCGGGACGCAGACGTTGACTTGGCGATGGCCTCGGCCGGGGAGTCGTAGAACGGCTCCACCGCCACGCGCTCGTGGTGGCGGGCCAGCGGGTTGGCGGAGTGGATGCCCGTGTCGCAGGCGACACAGAGCAAGGCCGTGTCCATCTTGCAGGTGGACGCGGCCAGCGCCTGCTCGTAGCGCGTGGCGCCCACGCGCTGCGGGTGGAGCCTTTCGTCGCAGCTCAGGCAGAGGAACGCGGAGTGGGCCCGACAGAAAACAGACGCCGCCGCCCGGCACGAGTCGCACGGCCTTCCCGAGCCCCACCCCTTCATCAGTCCCTGCACTTCTGTCCCTCCCATAATTAACTCAAACTGTTATTATTTTTCTTTTTTTTTTGGAATTAGCGAAGGTGAGGCAGTTTTCAATAAATTTGTGTCTGTAGGTATTAGCTGGTCAAGAGATGAGCGAGAGAAAGAGTGAAATATAGATTGCTGACGAGTTGGGTAGGGACACGTGGATGGATTTGTGGCCACGAAAAAGATTTTCTTCGGGGTGGGGCCCGGGCTTGCGTTGGTGGTGAGTGGTGGGATTTCTGGTGAAGTTATTTCTCCAAATGTCTGTGCCGACATGGGCCCACGTGATAGTGAGTCGAGTTATTAATTTTATGGTAAATTATTTCTAGGACTTTGGTGTTTGGTAAAATAAAAGTTAGGAACTCTATAGTTTGCCTTCCGATTTTGTTGCTTCTCAAATTTGATTTTATTATATTCTGGGGTCCCTGAAATCAGAATCAGAATTTTTCTCCGGCCAACTACCACTTGAAATGATACAAATACCCCCACTTAAAAAGACACGAGGAGACGTTACGCATGAAGAAAGGTGGGTTTCTCAGGTGGAGCTTGAGGTACAAATTTGCCATTGATGCAACTAAGGGCCGTGATGAAGCTGCAGACAAGTCAAGACAAGTGCTCTTCAATAGCAAGGAGGCCTATTGCGAAGAGAGAGAAAGGGAGGGAGGAGAGAGATTTTTTATTCTTTTTAAACGGGGGCATTTGTGTCCATTAAGGTGGTATTTCACCAAAAAAATTCTGATTTTGACTTCAGGGACCCAGAGTATAATAAAACTAAACTAGAGGGACAATAAAATTAGAAGACAAACTAAAGGGTCCCTAGCGTCTATTTCACCAAACATCTGTGTTCTATATGTAATTTATCCTTAATTTTATAATAGTTATTTGGAAAAAGTCCACTTAAGTACCCTGTGGTATCGCAAAAAATCAAGTTAGTACCCTGTGGTTTGAAACGTATCAATTGAGTCAAACTTATTCCAATTAAAATCAATTAGAGGCCCGGGCAGCTGCCCGGACCCTGCCCGACCTGCCCGAAACCTACCCGGCCAACTCAACATGCCACATCATCAAAATCGGATGACATGGCGGTCTTTCTCCTTTTCCCTCTCTCTCTCTCGCTCTCCCTGTACGGCTAAACCCAAACTCCACCTTTAACCCCTCGGACTTCGGCTCCTTCAGTGCCACCGGCGGCAGGTAGATCCCGTCTGGCTCCGACGATGTCGAGGTGGCAGAGAATTTTTGGGCCTTCTTCTCGGAGCCCACGCGAGGCGAGACTCGAAGTTGTCGCCCTCGTTGGAGGCGGTCTAGACCAGGGTTGGCCCAGGGCCAGGATCAGAGGAGGCGCGAGCGTAGAGGAAGAAGGGGTGGCTCCTGGGTTTTGGGAAGGCGGGGAACAGCGTCGTCAAGGTGGAAGATATGGGTGCTACCATTTCCAAGAGTTGTGTTTGTGGGTGGGTTTCAACGCGTCGGCTTCTTCCTCCTTCCTCTGTAAATCTGCCACGACAGCGGTGACCCCGTCGCAGGTCTCGAACGCGATGAGGCAGCCTCCTCTCGAACGTGATTTTATTTTTGTGTGTGATGGGTTGAAGTATTTGTAATGGTTGGCTGGGTTTAGGACGATGAAGAAGAAGAAGAAGAAGAAGAAGAAGAAGAAGAAGAAGAAGAAGAAGAAGAAGAAGAAGAAGAAGAAGAGAGAGAGAGAGAGAGAGAGAGAGAGAGAGAGAGAGAGAGAGAGAGAGAGAGAGAGAGAGAGAGGAGAGAGAGAGAGACCGCCATGTCATCCGATTTTGATGATGTGGCACGTTGAGTTGGCCGGGTAAGTTTCGGGCAGGTCGGGCAGGGTCCGGGCAGCTGCCCGGGCCTCTAATTGATTTTAATTGGAATAAGTTTGACTCAATTGATACGTTTTAAACCACAGGGTACTAACTTGATTTTTCGCGATACCACAGGGTACTTAAGTGGACTTTTCCCTAGTTATTTTATAGCAATTTATGATACTTGGATACTTTTAAATAAAATTTGGAAGAAAGTAAGTGAAATTTGTATAAACGACATAAGATTAACAATTGACAAAATCCTTATCGTTAAATATGTTAGTCATATTTGTGAAGAGATTACCATAAAATTGTTGAGACGGCCGTGATGAGAAAAAGAAAGTACTATTCATGAAGCGAGGAGATAACGATCGACGGGGGACAGCAGGTTCGGATGTAAGAAAGTTTTTCTGTGTGTGGGGATAGGCAACGTCATGTTGCGGTTATGTGGTTTGAAGGGGCTGGATTGGGTCCGAAATGGGGTATTCTGAACCGTGTAGATTAAAAAAAGCGCGAGTGGGAAAATAAAAATTTGTTCAAAAGACATGAGCAAACTTGGAAATGAGATTTAAAACAACGCGTGTTATTAATAAGAAAAGCAAGCACTTATGGAATGAAACAAATTCATAATTATAATTCATTATCAAGATTTCAATTCAAAAGGAGCAAATCACGCTACCAAAAATCTTCAATTGCCATTTCTTATTGCGACATTAATTATTTAATTTTTATTATAAGTATTATTAAATATTAATAGGTCATGTCATTTTGACATAACAACGGATGCAATTTTGACATAACAGATCATAGCATGTTTACTTTAATTTTATTAAACGTCTTGGGCTTTAATTTTTTTTATTAAAATTAGTTAATGCAAAAATACGTATGATACTCGAATTGATATAAGCAGGCATATCATTTTGACATAACCGTTCATGTCATTTTGAAATAACATGGTATATCATTTGGACATAACCGGTCATGTCATTCTGACAAAACATGGCATGTTTTTTGGACGTAAGCGGGCATGTCATTCTGACATAACCGTTCATGCCATTTTGACATAACCGGTCATGCCATTTGTTGACTGGAAGGACATCTCAAGTGAGGGGAAAAAGAAGATGAAGAGGAGAAAGGAAGAGGAGGAAAAGGAGAAGAAGGAAAAAAGAAGAAGAAGAGTAGGAGAAATCATAAAGGAGAAAGAAAGAGGAGAAAAGGAAGAAGAGGAGATAGAACAGAAGAAGAAGAAGAAAAAAAATGGGGATGAATCATAGCAAGAAGAAGAAGAATAAGAAGAAGGAAGAAGTAGAAGAAAATGAGGAAACTTACTTGGAAAGCTGGAGAGAGGATGGAGAGAGAAAGAGAAAGGTGGAGAGAGAAAAGGGAAAACGTGAATGGAGAGAGACATAATGGAGAAAAAAAGAAGAATAAAAGTACAAAACTACCCCGCGTTCATATTGGCCGTCAGATCTCCTTGAAATTCATTGGGTCTTATCCGACAATCCAGATTTCATTCCAAACAGTCCAGATTAATTAAAAAGTTATGCATTCCTCTAGAATGATTCATCTTGAGGTTATGGAAAGGATACTTAAACATCTCAAAAGTTGTCCAGGTGAAGGAATTCTTATGCAACAACAAATCATCTCACTATCTCTACCTATGCAAATGCAGATTGGAGAGGATGTGTTGATGCTCGCAAGTCTACAACTTGATACTGCCTCCTAGTGGCTAGTAAACCCGTTATCTGGAGATCAAAGAAGCAGCGAGTGGTTGCTAGATCAACTGCTGAAGTAGAATACCGCGTGATGGCATCAACAACATATGAACTTGTCTGGGTTAATAGCCTGCTTACTGAACTCAGGATTCATATTCGTTGTCCTATGTGTAATGCCTCATGATCCGACCAACTATTTGCACAGACCAACACGAGTCTTTTTCAGCATATGTTTTTCTCACTCGCACGCATCCAGGAAAATTTCCCAGGAGGTTACCCATCCTGATCTTACTCCTGGCTAAACGTGTTTAACCTTGGAGTTCTCTCAGGATGTGTACCGGAAAAGAAGGTGAACCTTGTTGATATGGATATGTTCTGTCTGAAATATTTAAGTGGTTTGATTTGACTATCCATATCAACAAGGTGCACCTTTTTTGGCTTACATCTTGAAAGAACTCCAAGGTTAAACACGTTTGACCGGGAGTAGGATCAGGATGGGTGACCTCCTGGAATATTTTCGGGATGAGTGCGAGTGAGGACAAAGCATGCTGGAAAAGACCTGTGTTGGTCTGTGGAGCCAGTCAATCAGATCACGGGCATCACACTATGCTACTACATTGTGACAACCAAGCCGCAATCTATATTGCTTCAAACTCTGTGTTTCATGAAAAATCGAAGCATATTGAAATTGATTGTTACTTCGTCCTGATAAAGTCTAGGAAGGCCTAATTGCTACTCCATATGTTCCTAGTCATGAATAAACTGTCGATGTTTTCACCAAACCCCTCGGAAGTGCTCGGTTCCATTATCATCTCTACAAGTTGGGGGTTCGTAATATCTACTCCCCAACTTGAGGGCGAGTGCTAAGAAGGAGAAGTGATTAATTATGATGTTGATCACTATGATGTTGATCACGACAGAGATCAACTTGATGTCAAGTGCCTTGAAGCTGTTCGACCTTTTGCCTCATCGAGAATTTGAACCATAATTGTGCAACGCTTCAACGGCTACTTCGTGTATTCATGCTCGTGTCCCGCGTGCTCCAACGGTTAGTTTGGCTTCCCCGCGCATAACATTTACTTTTAGTTAATTCTTTTAATTATATATTAGATGTACTTTAGGTGTCTAATTACTTCACTTAGCTGTATAGATTGTGCATAAATACTCTTGTAATCATGCTCGGTAATAAGATAAGTGAGTTCATCTCTTCAATTATCAAATTTACAAGGGGCTCATCTTGCCTCGTGCAATTGGATATTGTGTTCCATCCATGTGAACCTTTACACGCTTCGAAACGGTTGGTTCTGCTTCTTTAATAAAATGATGCATTTTTTTAAACGTTCGCTCGAATATTATCTGTTTTATTTTATGATAATTTTTCTAATAATATTTTTTTACATTTAAAAAACTTGAAATCAAAATTTTTACAAATTAATTCAAATTTCTTATCATTTCTACTAATTTTATTGTGCCCATTGTGACCTACAAGTCATTTGTTCTTTTCTAACGGTGTCTATACTTTATTTTTTTTCGATATGGTTTTTCTAATTTAAATTAGTTATTCCAGGCTACTTCTCTTCTTAAAATTGAAATATAATCTGGAATTCGAATATTATTCCGACAGTCTGTCTAATGGTGAGGTCATAAATTTTGGTTGGTGGGTTAATTTAATATTTTTATTTAACATTAATTTTGGGGTGTCTACTCTCTTTTATATCAATTAAATTATTTGATTTGAATTTTAGAAAAATAATTAAGTAAAAGAGTAAAAGCAACTGCCCCCAAATTGGAACTGGATTTGGTCCAGGAGGCCAAATCCAGCACGGTGCTGGAAGATTTTTATTGAAGGATATGCGGGGACTATTTTGCAAAAATGCAGAAATATGGGGGGCAAAATGAAAAATGTTCACAATCATTGAATCGTAACTGGGTAAACCATTGAATCGTAATTGAGTAAACCAATGAATCGTAACTGGGATGGTCCCAATTTATCCGGGACGGAATAAAACAGACCATTGAATCATAACTAGGTAGACCATTGACTCATAACTAAGTAAACTATTAGATCGTCCAAGACGGTCCTGGTTGGATTTGGTCTTTCAGGACCAAATCCGCTCCCCAAATTTATATGTGCGCTAGCGATGGTCCTATCATAAAAACTAAAGCCGGTGATAATCTTTCACAGGAAAACAGACCAAATAAAGAACGAAATAAATGTAAAAATATTTAAAAGCACCTCATAAATATAATATGGGAAACATAAAAACAGCGTCACAGAACTCCTTTTATTTTCAACAAACAATTTCACAAATTACAAGTATGAAAAACGGAAAGATTATATCACCGAGTCGTTCTTTACAATTTGACTTTGCTCGAATTCGGATTAAAATGTGCATAAAAAATCATTGGAGCCCAAAAACAATTTCACAAGTACCAAAAAAAATGGGAAACGTAGACAACATTGCAGAACTCATATTGGTGTCTACAAGAATCTTTACAAATACCATGTTTTCTTCTTCACAATTATAAACAATCTCATCAGAGTCGCAAGTAGCGATGTGGTAATCTCGGGACAAGATCATTACCTTCTTGTCTCGCGCATTTCTTCGCATTCGTTAGGATGCTCCTCTGTCTCCTTCATTTTAAATGATACGCTTGGATTCTCCGCGAGCAAACTTGACAAGCTTCTGCAGAACTAACCACCAGAACAACCACATTGTGATTATTATTCTTTGAGATTAATCTGTGGTATGCTACAAACTTACGTTTTGCGAGAAGCAAATTGGACACTTACGTTGTTGTAAACTCTCAGTTCCCCTGCTGATTTCGATATTTCGACGACACAATTCGTCGGCGCAACTTCGATCACCTAGCATCGACACACGAACGATCAACAACTCGACTTGTTTACAATGTTAACACTATTTGAATGCGCCTGCACAAATTGCAGACAACGCGTAATTAGTTACCTCCGCGGATAGGTCAAAATACGACTTGGTGCTTCGATTAGGCTTCTGCTTGTGGTGCATTTTCATCTGTCAAGATTAGCACAAGTGTTAATGAAGAATTTTCTTGATCATCGCTATCGAATCCGGAAAATTACCTTGTTATTAGTCGTTCTTTCGACTGTCAAACTAGCACGTATTGCAGCTGCTTCGATTTTCTTGATCGTTTCGCTGATGTTCAGCTTTGATCCGATCCTGGTAGTCTGCTTCTTGTCATCCTGCTGATAAAAGTTAGATTGATCTCTGAAAATTGAACCCGTAAAGCTCGAAGAAAAGACAAACATCAACTCTGGTTATTGTTTGGTGTTCTTGCCTGTTCTTCAAAGAGACCTGACAGATCAAGGTCATGTGACATTGCTATCAATTGGAAGGCGTTGATGAAGCTTGGCGATTTCGGCATCTTGGTCTCCCTAATATCGTCCTGATTCGAGTAGGAACCATTTAGTTAGATGATATGGTGGTATACATTGTAATCAATAATCTTATTTGAATTTATGTTACGGTAAACATGAACGAATTCTACCTCAACCGAGTCGAATGCAGTATTGACATCGTCGGATTGGATTTTTTCGGAGAACTCGTATCCGCGGGTAGGCACATAATCATTCTGAAACCATGCATCATCAATGATCTCCTGTATTGTTATTCTCTGCAATTTTTTTGGGTCCAAGTTCCAAATATCAGTTCCATGTAACCTAACCAAATTGTTCATGTACATATTTAGGCCAAAATTCACTTTAGTTGACGCATTTTTGACCAAGTAAGATGTGGTTCGAAACACATAAAACCGAGTTAAGTAGAAGACACTAATGTGTCAAACGGGAAACACAGTTGTTTTTCGTGTGTCTTGAACCGCATGGTACTTGGTCAAAAAACACGTCGAATCGTAGGAATACCGAAGTGAAATTTGACGTTATATATTTACTATTTTCTCACCCTTTTAGGATTTGGTTCAAGTATCCTAGAGATTAGCCTCTTTTGGTCATCTGTGAACCACTGAGGAAATGAGTAATCTGCTCTTGCAATCTGCAGAAAGACAAAAACCAAGTTACCATTCTGCAGATATCATGCCTTAATACAAGGCCATGAACTAAAAATAATACAAACCTTTCTATACAGCACCATAAGATTCCGATCATCGAATGGCAGATAACCGGCAAGTAACTCGAATAGGATCACTCCACAGGACCATACATCCGCTGCTGCCCCGTCGTAGCCATGGTTTGTAAGAAGCTACATATCATCCAACGCGAAAATCAGGAAACCGCGGCAAAAGTTATAATCAAAGCACCGAAAGTTGGGACCGAAATCGGGGCAATACATCTGGTGCGACGTAACACGGGGATCCGCAGGCAGTCATCAGCATCCCGCCAGGCTGTTCCAGCCATATTAACCATTAGTCCAATTTGGAAGAAGTTGTACAATGCAGACTAAAACAAAAACCAGATGAAAAAATGGGAAATTCTGTACCTTCTTCAACGCGCTTAATCCGAAATCTGATACTTTCAGATCTCCTTTGCTATCAATTAACAAGTTCTCTGGCTGCAGAAATTGTCCATTCTCATTTAGTAACAAAGTTCAAGAACAGAAGCACAATACTAACTAAATCTTGTTCGAACCTTTAAATCTCTGTGATAAACTCCTCTGTCATGGCAGTAGTCTACTGCATCAATCAGTTGATGGAAAATCTTCCTTGCATCCGATTCGCCGAATTTATTGACATATGACTGGATCCAAAAGGATGATTATTTCAATGATTCACAACTTTATAAGATAAATTGAAGCTCTGCTTTTATGTTCATACCAATTTGTCCGATAATCGCCCTCCTGATACGTACTCCATCACAATGTAAATCTTCGACTTCGTGCCAATAACCTACGTAATCGAAATAAGCAAGAAACTTTTAATCCGTTCGGGATTATCATCGCTTCGAAAAGGGTAGTACGAGGATTCGAGATCCTACTGCTAAACCAGTACCTCGTGTATCCGAACAATTTTCGGATGATGCAGAAGCTTCATTGTCCTAATTTCCCTTTGGACCTGCAATTAAATTAGCCTCTCAAATCAATCACCACCAAACATCATAATTTTTGCTGAACTTCCATTAATAGAAACTTAAAACTTAATTACCTGATACTTAAGATTGCTTTCCATGACCATGTTCTTGTCGATTACCTTGACCGCCACGTAATGGCCATTGGTGGTATCCACAGCAAGCTTCACCTTAGCAAATGTCCCTTCCCCTATCGTCCTCCTCAGACTGTACTTCCCTATGTTACTTGCACATCCCATCTCCTCTTCCCCTTCGACTCGAGCTCGCGCTAAAAACCCGAAAATAACAATATCTATAATCCTTGCAAATGTTCCTTGTAACCAGTTTGCCTTAAGTGGGTATCAAAGCTGGAAGCGTTCTGGTTGAGCCTAGTGGATACTGCTGCCATCTCTCAGCCTCTATCCTTTTTAAAATAAGTGCATGTAAAAATTGTTTCGTTGAAACTTTAGAGGATTGGTAATAATAGTCCAATATTGCAGGTTGAAGTGATCAAAATTATGAGGAGGAAGAAGGAAAGATGGAGAGGTTGGAGAGAGTGAGACCAGTTGCTAAGTTGGCTAGTTGGTTTGGGTCGTGTTTTTTGAATGGTAAGTTGGACGACTTGTTTCATGTCACCCTCCACCTAAGCAACCATACAACTTGCACTCATTGTTGCGGGCAATAATGTATTCAAAACCTGAGTCCTAGTCCCGAAAACATAATTATGTTAAAATTTGGTTGAAAGAGATTTTTGGTAGATATTTTTTTAAGGAAAAGTATATTTTAATACTATGTGGTATCGCATTTGTTGTTGATAGAACCATGTGGTTTAAAAATCATCAATCATGTCCAAATTATTTAAAATTTTATCAATTTCTGCTCAGGCCAAGACGACTTCCAATCCTAGTTGTACTGCCACGTCAATAAACCTGTTCAATTTTTGTCTCACGTGGTTTGTTGAATGGGCGAGTTAATGGATGAGTTGCCTTGAAGATAACTTTGATCTGATTGATAGTTTTTAAACCACGGGATCATTTATTTATTAATATGTGATAATATTTACACGAGTGGTGACTCCCCCTATATGAATAGTGACTCCCCATATAATAGTACGGGGTTGCAGCCGAGAACTTGTTGGCGGAAAGAGTTTTGACACTCTTTGAAGTCCTCCTTAGTCAGAACTGAATTAGTTGGTTCATATCAACTTTATGATAGCCCCATCATACCAAGTTGCAATACCGCTGGGTTTTTTTAAATAAAATATAAGAGAAAAAATGAATCTTTAGAAAGTACCATAAAATTTAAGGAATAATAAGCCTCGATTATTAAATTTACCATGACAAACGATGTGTACACAATTTGAGAACAATTGATCATCTTATCGATTACTAGCAATTATAATTCATCTCGGCTAGTTGTAGAGTCATATGACATATGACATGATAATCTACCAAAAACTGTAATTAAAATAACATTCTACTAATGACGGCTACGCCGGATTCACACTCCTCTAATTTTGGAGATTTTCTTTTCTAAATTTGAATGTTGGAATTTGGCCCGGTCCAATTGGTCCAATCTGTTTTGTGTCTTACTCGGTTTCTTTTTGCCAATATATTTTTGCTCCGTCCAGGACTTGATATTTCCTCATGTGTTAAATATGTTTCAAACGGCATAATATTTTGCTTGCGGAGAAAAAAGAAATGCAAGAACGTTAACTAATTTGAGGACGGATTTGCAGTAAAAGTACCCAAAAAAATAGCTTGCACCGAACCGAAAGTGCTGAAAATATGACATTGCTAATTAGTTGTGCAAGTAGTTGCGCTCAATTTATTAAGTATGAAAATTTTATCATTAATAATTTTTAGATTTTGCGCTCTGTTTATTGATGACGGGATTGGTTGCACACCTCTTTATCTCTATGACTCATTGATGGAGTCAAAACTCTTGTAACAAACTATTCGCAGAAAATGACGTATTAACAATATCACGCCACTAGTTCCAAATGGTTGAACTTGGTGTGTGGAAAAATCAAAATCAAATATTTGGAAAAAAATATTACAGGGAAGAAAGGAAAACTCTAACAAGGACAGACTCTGTTGTTACGTTACTTCTAAAAAAAATGAAAACCAAGAATTTGGCCGTCTTTAAATTTTTGTAAACAATGGTCAAAATTGACTTTTATTGGTTACGTAAAAGTAAAAGTAGAGTTAAGGTGGTGATTATCTTGATTAAGTAATCTTTTTTAGAATAAAAAGAGATGTTGTAGGCTGATCAAAGCACCCACATAATCATTTCTTATCCCCAATGATCTCAAGTAATTTTAAACCAATGATCTCATGTTATCCTCTTTCTATCATGATTAAATAAAAGTAAAATCCACGTTACTTCCCCATAGTTTTACGATTTTACGCACTTTTATATTTTGTGGTTCTAAATTCTCTGATTAGATGATATAAATTTTACCCGATAGATAACTAAGTGAATTTGGTCAATCTCAGTTACTTAATCTATCCCGCATGTTATGCTACGTCATTACCACTAATTTTATCAATATTATTATTGGTGATAAGATAAGAGCAATTTGCCAGAGGTGCAAACTGGGACCCTGGCGATGGTACTTTACCTTAAAAAATTCTGATTGATTGGATTCTTTATTTGTTGGTCAACTTCCTATTTGAAGGTTAGATGGGAGATTATATGGATCGGTAGAGGCGTGATCCTTAATTTCGTTTTTTTTAATATGGCGTGACAGATAGAACACATAAATCTAATCATTAAATTTCTAAAATATAAAGGATGCCGCGGTTCCAACGTCTTTTTTATTTGGGCTATTATTTTTGGTCGGAAGTACAAGCAGTTTTCATTCCTTACTAACTGGATAGTGCAATTAGAGGTATTAAATGTTTTCTACTTCACATAGTATCATATCATCGGGTTAGATTCGAGAATGGCATAACATTGACAAAGTATATTTGAGACATTAATCAAACTTTTTTTTTTGGGATAAAGTAATATGCCTTCAACTCTTGATCCATAGTTTGTGGTGCAAGCACCAACCACCACGGAGACAAGGGCTAAGCAGACATTACTCAAACTAGAATAAACTTTGATAGTTAATTTTCAATTAAGATGTCTAAACACCCCTCCATTCTGGAGGGCTTTTTGGGAACTTTTGGACTTTTAGCCACTCACAGAGAGAAACATTCATTAACTCTCTTCCTTTTTGGTTTATCACATATGCTATCTCACCCGCTGATGAACCTGATTTAAGCCGGATGAAATTTTTTTAAAGTTTGCAAAGCTATTCCAACAAATAGTTAATAATACTTTGTTTTCAAGGATCCAAACTCGAGATCTGGTTAAAATAGAACAACGTCTTTACCAATTTGTTCATTAACTCTCTTCCTAAAGCCAGGAAAATATATTATGGGGCAAATAAACTTTTTCTTGTTAATTAATAAGCATTTTGTTTGCAAGAATACAAATTTAGTAAGTACAAATTGAAATTTGTACGAGATTAAAATGTAAATTTTACAAACCTTACATGTACATTTTATTTTTTCTTTGTTCCGGATACATGCAACCTAGATATAGGCAGAATGAAATTATAAATCGAGTACAATTCAATTTAAATTGGAAGTACTTTGAAGTGCACTCATTTTATGTGAAACTGAACTCATTTTAAAAATGCGCCCAATTTACATACAACTGCATGCACTCATTCAAGACGGAAAAAAAACTCAATCTACACTGGATATAAGATCACCAAGATGTTCACACACAAAAAAGAAACTTCAAAATGAGTGACTTCACATGCTTAAAAGGGACATGTATCTGCATATATATTATAACGGGAACCACTTGACGCCGTCGCCATCTCTCTACAAAGAGCAGCATCATCCAGTACTACACATTTGTGGCTTTTTATACAAGGCAGTAGCCAACTCTAAAACCTTCAAGATCAGGCGACTTCACATGCCTAAAAGGACATGTGTTTGCATACATTATAACGGCAACCACTTGACATGTGGTTGTGGTCTCTTCATAAAAGACGACAAAATTCTCAGTGTTTAAACATTATTTAGAGGCAAGACATCTGTGACTTTTTATACAAGGCATTAGCCAAATCTAAAATCTTCAAGATGAGGTGACTTCACCGAAACCACTTGACGTGGTTTCCGTCTTTTCACAAAGAACGACAAAATTCTTCGTGTTTAAGCATTATTTAGATACAACACATTTGTGGCTTTTTATATAAGGGACATGTTGCCATAACTACTACTGGGTATTTGGAAAGATATGTCCTTGACTAAACACCCAGAAATCAAAAAACAAAAAACATGTTTGGTTTTTCGGATTGGGTATGGAGCGAGACTTGTAGCTGAAGTTTTCCCTCTTTCAATTTTCACTTTGGACTTGAGGATTTTCGGTGCGGGAATGGTTAATTCTCATACACACGGACAACAATTTCTCATTCTTAACCGAAAATAGAGTTGAGAAATATGCAATTACAGGGAAGAGAGACAGAACAAAAATGAAACGAGACACAAAATTTGTTAACCAAGTTTGTTTTTTTGAAAGGTAAATTTTATACCATTACATCTCCTAAATATGAATCAACGCAACACTTCGTATCGTTGGACTACGAGCCTTTTGGAATTTGGTGGTGGTGCCAAGCTAAAGTTTGTGTTCTATTTTCTGCGATGCAAATTACAATATATGCAGGTATTTATAGAGAAAACGAACCTAATCCAAGTACAATTCTAATAGAATTTTGACATCGCCCAAAAAAAATACATCAACCTCCAAACTCACTAAATCTAATTGCAAATTATATTTTTTTCATTCTCATTTGTAACAGGTAGAATTCTACAAGTTACGAATCAACGCAAGTGGCCAGGAATTCTTATGAACAAGAAAGGAATTTGAAACCAATTCCAAGGTAATTTGAAGAGAGAATTTGAGGGAGAGAGAGTCCAATCATTCATTACAACTGGTCCATTTTTCCTGACATCCGGTTCTCCACGTTGTGTTCCCATTATAAGCAAAAACTAAATTAGAAACTACCCAACAAAACAAATAACCAACAACACAGAAACTTAAGGCCCAAGGCCGTACATAAAATAACAGAACACAAACAACTTAAACATAACATAACATCTGGCCCACGGCCCACAATCTAAAACACCAGCTAATCTTCACAGTCCAGGTCTCCAAGTATTCCTTAAAAAAAAGGCCTCCAAGCATCTGAAACAATAATTGTATCATGGGAATGCTAGAAATAGATGCCTGTTCGAGGATATTAAGCCTGACCCAATGCTCATCTTAAATCATTCTGCTTATTTCAGTTTGGAATTCTTGCAGGCTACTGATAACCCAGTCCAGACTGATGGTGCTATACCGGGTGGAACAATCTCCATGGGTGGCCCCTTTGCCTGGCAACGTGAAGATCATCTGTGATGCGTCTTGGATTGATCGTCCATCTATCTCAGGAATCGTCGCAGTTTCTAAGAACGACATTGGCCTTTTGTTGAAAGGTCAGGTGGCGAAGACTGCATCGCCTTTGGAAGCAGAAATCTTGGCCATTCAACTTGCTATTCATATGGCGCGGATAAGTTTCCCACATGAAGTGGTGACTCTGAAGACAGACAGCAGAAATGCGCTCTCCTTAGTGTGCGACCCTTATCCTCGCATTCCTTGGCAATTGGAGCTACTCGTATTAGATGTTAGGGCGGAACTCGAGACTTCTCCCTCTATACTGATCTTTTGTATTAATAGAAGGCAAAATCAGATTGCCGACTGAGCTTGTAAAGAGTTTAGGTTAGGCACTCTCCTGAGGGATTGGGATGTGAATCATCCCTCGGATCTTCACTTTTTTTTGTATTCCGATTTTCGTATCTAATATTAGTATAAGCACTTCATCTTTCAAAAAAAGTATCTTCAACATTGACATAGAACAATTTTCTTCTTTTCCAACTTCACACCACAACTTATTTTCCCAGCCATCTCTCTCTCTCTCTCACGATTTTCCACATTACACCATTCCACTATTGATATAAGTTTATGTAGACCACCTAAATCCGAACGCGTCGACTAATCCATGTTCAAGTTGGGTGGAACCAACGGGTATTTATATTGAACCAACCAAACACGCCTTTAAAACAATTTAAAAAATAGAAATAGAGAGAGCATGATACAAGTAACTATGGCACCAAGGTGCTCCGGGAAGACCTCCCAGTCACCAGCCGCGACGGCCATCACATCCTCCTCCTCCAGCCGCGGTCCCTTCCCTGTGTTGAAAGCAGCCGCTTCCCATCCGCCGCGCCAACCAGATTTGCAGCGGTTCCACCCGGAAAGTGAATTCCCATGGTACAATTATTGTTTCAGATCTGTTTGCTGATAATTAGGATGACAACAGATCATACTTTATTTTCCAGAAATTAGTGAGTCAATTCTCACCCTCACTTGTTTGAGAATAAAATTCAAAACCGTGTTAAACTCCAAAATTTAAACTAATCCATCTAAATTTAAATTCACGAAAAAACCGTGTTCTATAGGGAGAGATTTAATTGGATAGTGATGTGTTGATTATTGGGCCGATTTTTGTTTGGCTCGATCATATTGGGTCTAAAAACCCATTTAGCTTCCTGGGGATTTTTTTAAAATCTTTACATTTCGAGGTGAGTATTGTCGGATTTTTTAGACGTGACTCTCCAAATTATATTTTTAACGTTTGTAATATTTAAATCTAAGATCTTTATAGGAATCTAAGTTTCTTACATCTTGAACATGGGAGGCTTGAATTTATGTTAAAAAAATCTCAAATTCAAACATTGTTGAATAAAAAATAAGATTGCTTGAATAAAATAGAGAGATAAAAATAATAAAAGGTCGCTTGAATGTTGAGAATAAATATTTAACATTAAATTTACCATCTAATTGCAACTTTCAATCTACCGTTCCAATAATTTTTCCTAGTTAACATGATGTTCAACGTTTGATACCTCTTGACAGGTTCGCTCGATGGTTAATGCGATGTTGATTAGACGTCGACATTGACCTATAGCGACGTCTTTTGATTGTCTACCTTGATTTTTTTGAGGTTATAGATGCATTATATTAGAATCATGTGGGACAATCAGTGAACATAAGGGTATCCAACTCTACTGGGTGAACTACAAGTCAGTTTTTGGGAGATTCTCAGACTTATAATTCTTGCAAATCCAGAGATGAAAGCTAAACCAAATCGAGAGATCAAAGTTCTAAAGTTAAGCATAAGTTTACAATTTGGCAAATTAAGCAGCATGGGCTTTTTTTTATAGAAAAGTGACTCATAGGTCATTCCTTGATATAGAAGGTTACAGGACATAAGTACAAAGCTAAATCAACCTAAAATCTAGAGATGAAAGCTAAACCAAAAATCTCACACTGCTGGAAGGTAACGGTAACAGAGACAATCGTCTATTTGGTCGTACAATCAACTACAAGAGCCAAAATCAGCTTCCTAAAAGAAGTGAAAGACCGGACCAGCAAACTGCTAAAGACCAACCCATTCGGTTGCCGCATAGGCCCACCTCAGGTAGGCCAAATTTGGAGCCACACCTGACGGTAGATGACAAGGTGTGGGTGAAGCCGGGGCACGGGGCAACTACTTTGCTATTGGAGACGAGGGTGGTAAGAGAGAACTTGATTTGGAGGAGCCGCAGACCTGCGCCAGACTTGGAGGGTGGTTGTTGCTGGCTTTCCCGACCAGCAACTCTCTACTGGTGGACAGGCTTGGGGGCGAACGTGGACCTGAGGGAGGCTGGAACTACTGAGATAAAATACAGACGTCGGTCTTCTGTCGAGAGGCTCTGATCTACTTGAAAGAGGTAGGATCTATGAAGATCTGTAATGAGGGAGGCCTGTGGTCTCAAGAACCAGCGAGGGACGAGCAGTGGAGGGAAACTGGCGAAGGAGAGGGGCGGATCTTGTTGAGATTGATGGTAGGCTAGGTTGGAAAGGCTGAGGGTTGAATGTGGGTGATGGTGAAGGGAGGTTTGGGGTGGGGAATCTGGAAGACCCTGAAACAAGGTAGGGAAAGCTTCAACTAAGAGAGGGTAAGGTTGGCACAGATACCAAGTCACAGCTCCAACTAAGGAAGGATTTTTTCTTTTGTGATTATATAGCATGGATTTAATCCTAAGAACAAGATCTTCCACTTGCCAAAAAATCAGGGTGGTCGGATCATCTACGAAATGGAAAGCCAATAAGCAATCAGTCTCTACCAAACTTTGCAGAGAGCAAAACTTCAGTTTAATCAGCTTCAAAGCAAGCTCCAGTGCCTACAACTCTACTTCCAAAGGTGAGGAAGCACATCTCATCCCAGTTTAGCCTTCCACAATTTGGCCTTGACAGTTCCTAGCAACCACGACCAAACCAGGAAGAGAAGAAGGATCCTGCCAGGATGCATCGTAGTTGAGTTTCAACACTCCCGAGCTTGGAGCAGTCCATGAAACCTGAGTTGGTGTAGATCGACTTGACAATTGAGCATGAGTACCTGATAACTGCAAGAATTCAGAGCATTAACGAGAAATAAATTTGTTAAAAATAGAGTTACAACGAGGTCAATTTTAACACCATCAAAAAGAAATTTGTTCCTAGACATCCAGATGGACCAGCAGGTAAATATGGCAAGAGATAAGAGATCAAGATCCCCAGATAAATGTAGCATGTTAAGAATGGAAGCCAGTCAGGAACTAAAAGACATATACACATTAGCATTGAATCTGAAACCAAAAGGAATAGAAATCCATATAGCCCTAACACAAGGACATTCAAAGATAACATAGGCTTTGCCTAAATAGGTTAGAAGTAGAGAGGTTAGAACAGACTCGTCCCATGCATCACAAATTTGACAGACAAACAAAGTAGAAGAGGTTTTGCCTAAATAGGTTAGAAGTAGAGGGGATAGCATTTTTTGACTAAACGCCAGATGAAGTTTTGGACTTTTTGGGGCACCTTCAGTTTCCAGAGCTTTTTCCAAATTCTTGGATAGAAAGGAGAAGAGGTTATATCAGTAACTTGAATGTTTAGACCATTTAATATCTAGATTTTAAAACCAGATACCCCCTCTTAACTCTAAAATAGCCATCATTACTACACATACAGATTAGTTTATCAGGAGAATTTAAACTGCCTAAACTAATCTAGAAAATAGCATCTTGTTTAGCCTGGGTGAAAAATTGACTAATGAGATCAATTTTCCAGCTACCAGTGGATGAAGAGATCAAATCAGACACTGTATTGAGAGAAGTGGGCATATAAACTCTAGGGATCACACGATCATTGGGCAAAGTTAGGACCCACTTGTCTGCCCAGATATTTGTAGCAAAGCCATCGCCATTTTTGAAAAATAAACCACCCTTGTGGAGCCTCCTTCCCTGCAAAAAGACTACACCATATCCAATAGGGTCTGTAACCCTATTAGCTTCGAACATGTTAGATTTGTTAATGTGTATCTAAAACATGCATTAAACGCATAGAATTTTGAGTCATTTTTGCGCGTTTGTCTTTAGTTTAGTATTATTTTAGTAAAAATTTGAGTTTTTGGTGACTAATGAGTTCTTTGTGCTAAATTGTAGGAAAAGGAGGTAAATTTGGAAAGAAATTATACTTGAAGAAGGAGTACAGTAGGGACAGCTGACTTGGAAGGACATTTTGATCGATTTCAGAGCCGAATTAGAGGATGTCTATTAAACAAACAATTAAATATCTTTCTTTTCTCTTTCCGTGGATATAGAGAACGCCTAAATCAGAGATTGTAAGAGGAAGTTACGTCCAAAATACTGAAGACTGATCTGACAGATTTTATTGACAAATATTCTGGGCAATATTGAAAATTCGGTTTGTGAATCGCGGAGAACTCTCGAAACGACTTCTCTAAGTTTTTACACTTATGAGTAGGGGTGAGGAATCTTCGGGTTCGTGGTTTTCAACCCAAATTTACCACCGACGCCGAAGAAAAATATTATCTAAAAGTGGCACCGATCCTTGCTCAATTTCCCCACTTACCGACGGTGCTACGGGCTCTCGGTGTGCAATTGAAGTTGATCGGTGTGGCGGCACCGATCCTTGCTCAATTTACGTTTTTTTAACATCGGCCCATAGTTGGCCCATTAGTTCAACTATAAAGAACAACTGATCAAAACGTAAAAAAATTCACAGCAACTTAAAATCATTGTTTACAGAAACAGTCCATATAATCCATACAACCATACAATCCATACAAAATACACATGGAACTTCAAATGAAGCAACCGTTAGAACAGTCCATACAATCCATACAAGCATTCTAGCTTGTTAACATAATTTTAACAGAGGGCTAAAGTGTTCAAATGAAGCAAATTCAACCAATTTATGCAAATTCAATAGAAAGCAAATTCAACAAGCTGGCGCTTTCAAAAGGGTTCGTATGCATCATAAATTCAGAATAGTCTTCATTTTTCAACCTGCCACCTTCAAAAGTGTTCGAATCCATCATTTCTGATTTTGATCTCCAGGAATTTCTGCAAAGTCACCAATAAAAGACTCAGTTTTTATCAAGCTAACAACATTGTACAAAATAGGCCAAGCAAGTACGTTTGTGCAAACATGAACTAAATCCCTAAACCAATCAAGATAGTTGACATTCTGTTGAACAAAATAGATCATCTCAGTTTAAATTAAAACCATCAAGATATTAAGCAGCATTTAAAAAATCAAGAAAAAGCATTCAAAACCCTAAACTCGATTCCTGATATTAAGCAGCATTTACCATTCTAGACTTGTAATCTCGTAGACAATCCCAAACGACGAGTGTACGAGGTCGAGGAATGCCTTGTAACCTGCACAAACCAAAAAGAAAGAGAAAGATTTTATGGTTTTGACGAGGAACATGTAATTAACGTAATGCAACATAAAATTAACGCGCTGTCGAGCTCTACCTTACCTCCAGAAGTACTTAAGGCAGGAAAAAGAAGAAGAGGACGAGAGGCTGGATCCGATTTTAGGGTTTCTATTCCTAACGAGTTGGGTTTTTAGGGAAAGTGAACGAGAGGACGAACTGGTGGGCGGAGAAAGGAGGGAGGAGGAGGAGCAGCGATGAGAGACGGAGGAGGACGAGAGGCCGAGAACGATTTTAGGATTTCTTTTTCTAACAAGACTGAGGACGAAAGGTCGGGTACACGGAGGACGAGAGGCCGGGGCTCGGGACACGGAGGACGAGAGAGGCGGGACATGGAGGATAAGCGGTGAGGGAGACAGAGTCGTTTATATATATATATATATATATATATATATATATATATATATATATATATATATATATATATATATATATATATATAATAAAACGACGTCGTATATGTTCGGTGGTGCGGTGTCTCTGTTTACCTATAAAACCACACCGAAGTTGCACCGACCGGTCGGTTTAAACCGACCGGCAACCCGTCAGCCCGCTTTTCACTTCGGTTTAGCAGTTTGCCATTCTTCGGTTTGGTCGGTTTTTCGGGTTAGCGGTTTTTGGTCAGTTTCTAACTCACCCCTACTTATGAGGGCTTATATATAACCCTCTAGACTTATTTTTACAGAAACTTTCATTCCAGAGAACATAACCCTATTTTATTTTGTCTTTGCCAAGACCATAAGGAACTGATTCCCTAGGTTGATTCGAGGGAGGAGACCCAGGATTTGGTTATGAGGATCTTGATTTATTAATCTATCTCAGTAGTATTTACTTATTTTCTTGTGCTTATTTTTGTTCTTGAATGATTTGCGTTTGTGAGTTTATTCTAGATCTGATATGCCATTGATTCTTGATTAGCAGTTACAATTAGGAATTGAACTAGGAGCAAAGTTAATTCAGCGAGGAATGGTTGTTATCAAACTAATTAACTAAGAATAAGTAAGGTTAGTTTGTAGATACCAAGGTTTTGAGTATAATCGCTAAGAGTAGGGACATCTGTTCTTAATGCTATTATCTTATAGATTAGAAATCGGTTGATATTCTATCCTCTAGGTGATAAATGACTAATTAGGCGGTTGCTTGGCTAGTTGATTGTTGGATGTTTGTGGTCTCTTTGCGGTTGCGGGACATTTACTCATACTTGCTACATGTATTAGATTATCTTTTGTGATCCAGTGATCAACCAACGTATCGTGGTACTCCGATCTCGAATCTACCGCTTTCTCTCATTAATTTGTACTCATACATCTTTCCTTTGTGTTTTTTGGTTTCATTTGATCTATAATCTCACAAAATTCTCCCTTTTTACTTCTGTTTTAATTGTTAGATTAATTGAGTATTGCCCCGAATATTTGTCAATAAAATCTGTCAGATCAGCCTTCAGTATTTTGGACGTAACTTCCTCTTCCGATCTCCGATTTAGGCGTTCTTTATATCCACGGAAAGAGAAAAGAAAGATCTTCAATTGGCTCTAAAATTGACCAAAATGTCCTTCCAAGTCAGCTGTCCCTGCTGGACTCCTTCTTCAAGTATAATTTCTTTCTAAATTTACGTCCTTTTTCCTACAATTTAGCACAAAGAACTCATTAGTCACCAAAAACTTAAATATTTACTAAAATGATACTAAACTAAAGACAAACGTGCAAAAATGACTCAAAATTTTATGCGTTTAATGCTTATTTTAGACACACATCAGTTGTGAAAATAAAAACCTTTCAAAATTCTGAAGCATAACAAATTTTGATTCTGAAACAATCTCCAAGCCTGCTTAACAAATGAGAGCCAAATTAAAATTCTCATGTCCTTAAACCCGAGACCACTCAGACTTTTAGGATGAGTTAGCTAGCTTATCCCAACTAAGCCAATAGACTTTCCTCCTATTAGTATCCCTAGACGACCAAAATTTAGCGATTATGTTATTCAACTTAGCGCAGAAAGTTGCTGGGAAATGGAAACATTGCATGACATAACAGGGAATCGACGAAAGAACTGATTTAATCAACACTTTTCTGCCATCCATGGACAACAGTATTTTCTTCCAGCTCCATATTTTAGCAAGCATCATGTCAAAAATAAAAGACAGAGCGTATTTTTTGGACCTCCCTCAAAAAGAGGGGAGCCAAAGATACTTGTCACCATCCTGCATAATGCTCATACCAAGAATATCATAGATCAGTTTCCTATTTTCAGTAGTTTCACTATTGGAAAACAAAATGCACGATTTCTAAAAAATAATTGACTTGCCAGAAATGCGAGTAAACATAATCAGTAGATCCTTAATTCTACTTACCTCAGAAGCACACGCTCTGCCAAAAATCAAAGTATCATCGACAAACAAGATATGGATAATAGCAGGACAATGCCTATTCAATGTGAAACCCTACAGCTCACCACACGTCTACATTGATGTTTACTCACGTTGGATTTAGTGCTGCTGGGTGCCCAACAGAACGAATCTGACAACTGGTCCATCCAACGGCACATCATCCCCAACGACAAATCATCCCAACGACATATCATTCCAACGGCAAGATCATCACAATGGTACAAAACTTTAATGACACACAAATCATAACGGCGAAAATCGAGGGCACATCGATTTTCAAAAAATAAAGGCATAATTAGTGTAGATCGTTATGGTCAAAAGTTATGATATCAAAAACTTCAAACGAATCAAAAGTTATAGTCAGTTGAATTCTTGAATTTTTTTATTAAAAAACCTCTGACGCGCGTCAGACCTGTAGCTTGGTGCTGCAGGACCCGCATTGTCAACACCCAATCGGGTCCCATGTTTACTAACGTTGAATTAGATTGTTTTTTCTGTTATGGTGGTAATCATGTGTTTTTACTGTTTTAGCCTCGTTAGAAAGTGGGTTAGAATTTTTAAAGGGGATTTTAGACTCTTATTATATTTTTGTATACGTCAAAATATAATCCAACAGTTATAATATGCACATGATAAAAAGACTGATAGGATGTCCTACATTTTTTAACATTACTCTGTCCAAAAACAACGATGTGCTTTTTTTATTCTCGATCACTGACCATATTGTAGGAAACGGTTATTCTAACAATATCTGTTAATTTTCTCATTGATGAAGACGTTGTTTTTTTATGTTGAACAGACGGGTGAGTTAATTTAAAAAATAAAACAGAAATGTACTTGCACAAGTGTTTTACACAATAATTTCAGCTACTAACATTAGTATATTTTGTTGCGTCTTTTTCGTGTAAAGATGATTCTTGAGTCAGAAATCATCTTGTATCAAAATATCACAGTAAATTAATTCTACGTGTATGCGTGTCTTAAATAGATAGGCGTTCCAACTTTCAACTAGCAAAATAAGAATCACGAGTACATTTGTTTGGGGTCCCAAATGGATGTGAGACCGGCCGCCAGTGGTCGGTGTAACGCTATTTACTGCGTCTCCTCACCAATCTCCCATCCTCCTAATCAAACATTTGAAGCACTTTATTAGTAGGTTCCTGGTATTTTGACTCCCAATTATTCGCGTTCCTGAATTTCCAAGAATAATTTTGCCATCCCTCGTATTTGGTTTTATTATACTCTCGGACATTGTTATAAAACCCGGCCCAGAGCTACGACCCAGAATTTTTATCGTTTTCTGGGTTTGCCAGTCGGACCGGTCAAACTACCGGTCAGACCAAAAATATTTTTATTTTTAAATAATATATATATGTAGATTAAAATATACTTATTTTCCATACAAAAAAAAGTAGACTTAATTTTTTATCTCTCCACTCTATAAATCTACTTATTTATTTATTTATTACTTTATAAATTTGTCAAATCAATTTTTTTCCTCGAAAATCACCAAAACAGTCAATTTCGCCCATTTTTGTACTAACCGGGTTCGACCGGTCAGGATGGACCTCAAAATTGGCTGATCCGACCGAATTTGGTCCGGTTAGTACAGACCCTGGTCAAAAGCCTAAAAATGACTCGGTCTTGTGCCCATTTCGTAGTCTAACCGGTCGGACCACCGGTCGGATCGCATCTTTTAAAACCATGCTCTCGGGGCCTTCACCGACATCATCAGCCAATTTTATGTGTAAAATGACAGTTGTACCCTTGCGTAAAAATAAAATAAAAATCAATTTCCTTTCTCCCGTTGACTCATCTTCTCTGACTCTCCCTCAATCAAGATCTCGCAGGAGGGAGAAAGAAGATCTAAACCCCACGCCCAAAAAGAGAGCCGATCCTCGCCGGTGAGGTGAGATCGAGCGGAGGGAGGAACAAGTCCTCGATTCAAACCCTTCCGATCTTGGACCAGGACCGACGCCTCTTACATGGCCATCGTCATCTTCTTAGTCTGGGTTCCATGGAGAAAATGGCGTAGCTACTGGGAGAAGTGAAGAGGTTGAAGATAAAGGCCACTAGCTGCCGATGATAAAGGCCAAGCCCGGCGGCGGCGACGACCTGATGACGTTCATGGTGGTCACTGTCAGGGCTGTGAGGGGCCCAAAAAATGGGACGAGCTCGTCATCTTCGACGGCGTCGTCGGGGCCATGGTGAGGCCTGCTGTGGGGATGACCTAAAATTGGTGATGAAAGATTATGTTTGTCTGTTGCCCTAAAACATAGTCAAGAAGTTGATGGGAAACGAATCAGTTGTGGCCTCGACCTCCAATTTTGTTCGCTGGTGTTGAATTTGGAGAGGAATAAGTAAAAGCGGAATTATTTTTCTGTTTTGTTTCAGACTCCTAATTCGACCTAAATAGATTACTTGATGTATAAAGGTTTGCCTATATATAAAGGCATGTTATCCAAGGGTTTTGTATGGCTTTGTGACTTGGATCCATCAATAAAAGTTTTCCTTTCTCTCCGTGGAGGTAGGCATTAGGCCGAACTACGTTATATCTTGTGTCCGTGTTCTTTGCGCATTTGTTCTCTATTTGCTGAATTCCTAACAAGTGGTATCAGAGCTAAGGTTGGAGGATGTCGGACCACGGCACGAAGTTTGCTCTTGTGAAGTTTGATGGTTCATCGAATTTTGGGTTATGGCAAAGGCATGTCAAGGATCTCCTCGTGCAATAAGGGATGGTCATCGTGCTCTCAGAGAAGAAGCCTGAAAAGATAGAGGAGCAAGAGGGGGAAGAGTTGGAGGTCAAGGTGATAGCGAAGATTCGCTTGTGCTTAGCGGATGATGAGGAGCCACCAGCTGGGTTGTGAAGAGGATCCAAGTTGGAGTCAAAAAAGTTCAATGGAAGTGGCTTCAAATGCAGAGAAGGGCACATGAAGGGGACTATCCATAAAAAACTGGGAATCAAGACAACGAGGAGGGATCGGCATCTACAACTGTGGTCATATGTTCAGACGGGTCGGATGGTGACTGGCTTTTTGTCTCATTAAGTCCAATGCATCCTGGTAACATCTTTTTGTTAGGGACCTTAGATTATAACGGTGGTATTTATAAAAGTATGCTAATAAAGGTGAAGAAGGATGCAATGGTAGGGATGAAGGTTGAAAGAAAATACCTACAGGTTAATATGGAACATTGTTGTAGGTGGAGTCACATCAATGGGTCTGATGAAGTGGGGAAAAGCTCAAGTCATATGAGGTTGGTTCGTATGAGGGAGCAAAGGCTTGATATGTATGGTTTGAGTACAGTTGGAATTCGCGGAGACATGGATAGCAAGCTAAGGTTGTTTCGTGGAGGCATGGTTGGCAATGTGCCATGGTTGTCTCGGAGAAGTTTTGTTAGCTGGACCCCGCTATGATTGTCTAAAGGGACATGCACGTCAAAGGTGTTGGGTAAGTTTTGCATGGAGAATGCGAAGCCGTTGGTAGCACCACCGGCAAATCGGGTATCTCACTCAAGGCCGAACAGTGGTGTTCGTGGCATGTCGAGGTTCTACTTGGTGGAACAAAAGGTTTCCCTTTGTATGCTATGGCTCATAGCATTGGTTTGAGGCAAGAAAGTCCATCGGAATAGCAGTCCGAAGTTGTGGAGCATGGGGTTGACCAAAAAATAGAGGACGCGTCTATTTGTCGCAAAGTTGCTTCGGCAGGTGGACTTGCTAGTTGGGATTCAATGGAGGTTAGAGGGAAGACGCCAAGCAAGCTTAGAAGCTCGAGCTTGGGAGCTGGCTCCAAGTGATTGAACAAAGGTGGTAAGAAAGTTGAGATGGTCTTATTGCTGGCGGTGTATCTATGGTCCGAGGTGGAATCGATAGAGTCGGATTAGACTTGCAAGATCTCATCTCTTCATGGGGCAGTGTTTCGTCAATGTAGAATTTTGTTAAAGTTCGGATGGAGCTTCATGGTTTGTCCACGGGATGATTTCTCGTCAAGGTGGAGATTGTTGAGTTTGGCAAGGAATAAGTAAAAGAGAAATTATTTTCCCATTTTGTTTCAGACTCCTAATTCAACCTAAATAGTTTACTTGATGTACAAGAGTTTGCCTCTATGTAAAGGCATGTTACCTAAGGATTTTGTGTGGCTTTGTGACTTGGATCCATCAATAAATGTTCTCTTTTCTCTCCGTGGACATAGGTATTAGGCCGAACCACGTTATATCTTGTGTCCAAGTTCTTTGCGCGTTTGTTCTCTAGTTGCTAAATTCCTAACAGCTGAAATGTATATTGGATTGGAAATTTCAATCGGCACTGGCCTCGACCTCTAATTTGTTCACCGGAATAAATTTCGGTCGCCGGAGAAAATGACTGAAAAGTTGTCTTCGTCTTAGAAGATGACTTGAGGGTAAAAAAGTCATTTCAATAATAAGTCTTTTTTGGAAACCCAATGACGCAGGAGGTCGGGAGTCAAAATACCAAAGACCTAGGGATAATTTGCCTTTATAACATTTGAAGCACCTGGTATCACTGGCCATTTTTTTATAGGTTAATTTGGGATGTCGATTATTGTCAACTTGAGATATGACTGTATATATTATGATAACTTGATACAATAATTAAATTTATAAAAAAATAATTTATTGCTGAATTTTTTTTATAATTCATAAGAAATTTAATTTTTTTATAATAATTATTTTTCATGTGACATTTTTCAAATTTAATGTAAGAATACAAATATATTTATAGATTTTAATTTATTTTTATGCGATAGTTGTTATATTCTTATTATTTCTTTTACGTAACAACCTAGTTATAAAATATATTTATTAGTTACTAATGAATAGGCATATATTTATTATATTTTTTTCTTATAAGTAATAAGATGTCCTCTAAACTCCTAAAAAACATTTATCAATACTTATTTTTTACCAAACACGATTTTTTTAAATAAGTATCTCGTAAGAACTGAATTCGACCAGTCCAACCAAACAATCCTCCATTTTATTTTTTGAAAGGTAAATTTTACACCTATAACAATGCTAGAATTTGAATCTTGAACCTTTTAAATATTTAAAAAGTTTTGTATCGTTGTACTACAAGCTCTTGATAAAGAGTCCC
The DNA here is from genome assembly GCA_963995505.1 of Hypericum androsaemum. NCBI lineage: Eukaryota > Viridiplantae > Streptophyta > Magnoliopsida > Malpighiales > Hypericaceae > Hypericum > Hypericum androsaemum. Next base: position 2,834,908 of record OZ023190.1, on the reverse strand, counting down.
CCATTAGATACATGCCTCCCGTATATTGGGATTTGTAATGGTAATATACGAGGTTAAACACAAGCGTTTCCATTTAAAAGTAAATGAATGTTATATTAAGTTGTTTTTTTGGTGATAAAATGTTATATTAAGTTATTGATACCACCAAACAAGCATTTGATCAACTAGCAATTGGCTTTACCACCAAAAAAATATAGCAATTGGATTGTTCTAACTTAACTAAATCCCGAGTTCAAATCTTTGAGAATGCTGTTGTAATACCTCATTCAAGATATGTTTAGAAGTACTTAATGATTTTAGTGTACCATCCATATCATCAATGTATATCTTTTTTTCCAGCACACATCGTGAGAGAACTCCAGGGTTAAACGAGCTTGTTCTCGAGTAGTTTGGTTGACCTCCTAGAAAATTTCTCTGTGTATATGTGAGTGGGGACAGAACACACTCGGAAAAACTCGTATTGTTATGTAAATATAGTCGGTCAAATCACTGGACGTTAACAGCAGTCGAGTTAAATATTTGTGTAAATTTTACCACCTCTCAAAAATTATACCAGACTCGAATCTAAATTAGTCGGTTTTGGTTGTGACAAGTCTCAACGAGCAAGTCCTGCTATCCACACATATTTAGTCTAAAAAAAAAGAATAACATTACAATCCGAAGAAAATTTAGAACCTGGCTCCTCCTCCCCTCTTCATCCTTCCCTTCCCCAACCAATTCTTGGTCATTAAATTTTTTTTGGGGTGATGTTTTTGGTCATTAATAAACCGCTCATTGAGGTACCTTGGCCATCGCGACAGCTGTGACAAAAGGCTAGTAAATGGGAACACGTCGAAATTCAATTTGCTCCTTTCCACCAGGTATTCAAACACTTACTTAGTTGATTTATAGAGATTCGAGTTGGATAGACCTTTTCAAATAGTAAAACTTTTCTATAAATATATATTTTAATTACGAACTTTTATTAATAAAAAACTTCTCTATAAATACTTAACACTACTATATTCTCAATAGTTCGAATTCGATGCCCGGTTAAAATATAACAACTCCATCAAAATTGATCAAATTAATTGCTTCACTTAAGAGCACAAATGGAAATTTCTGCCTGGAAATTAAACTTTGATTGAGAATTTCAACTGTATTTGAACCTAACTTCGTTCTCTCCCATAATTCCTCTATTAGCACTATATAAATAGTTTGGCCTAAGAGAAGAGGCGTCACATTCTGAGCTACATTTACTATACCCTAAAGTTTACATTACCATACACTATATCCACCTCAACCTCCACCTCCTTTTATTAGATTGGCCATATCTCCTCCTCTTTTGCTTCTCTAGATTATTGGGTTTCTATTTCCATCCAAGATAAAGAAAACCCACTAGAGATTTTTAATCTATAAGCTCCAGGGACACCAAAGAAAAGTGAAGGTTAAGCCATGGTTGCTCCTTCATCAAGTTGGCCATGGGAGAACCTAGGAATTTACAAGGTACCACGTCTCTTTTTTTTGGGGAGGAAGGTACCACGTCTCTTGTTTTCGAGGTCTGGCTCAAATAGTAAATGATGAAGTGTAGCGCGGAGGATTGAGTTTGGATGCTCGAATTCGAACCCTTAAAAAAAATATTGCTCTCTAACCTAGTCTATCTTTCTTGTTTGTTTTGAAGTATATCTTATATGGGCCAATAATTGGGAAAGTGGTCTATACGAAGCTTCAAGAGGGTACCGTCCCGGTGGATTGGTGCTTCCATATCCTTCTTCTATGCCTTCTTAGAATTGCAATTTATTGCCTCTGGAGTGCCTTCTCGAACATGCTCTTCATCAACCGAAACCGGCGGATAAGCCAGCAAGGTTACGACTTCAAGCAAGTAGACCGGGAGTGGGACTGGTAAGTGTCGAAATTACTACATCGTTAGTTACAAATTTGATGTACTTGTTTATAAGTACTAAAAATTTATCAACATATTGTCTTAAAGTATGTTAATTACATAACCCGTTATTGTGTCAGAAACTCGGTCCGATATACTTCGTTTGAGAGAAGCCTAACTTAGGAACCATTTCTCTCATGATTTTCAGGGACAACCTCATTATCCTTCAAGCTCTAATTGCATCCGTAGTCTGTTGTTACTCGCACACGCCTTTCTCCGAAACCATCCCGCTCTGGGACGTGAGAGGGTTAGTGGCCGTACTGCTCATCCACGTAGCTGTATCGGAGCCGCTGTATTATTGGTTTCACCGGCTACTCCACACAAGCTACTGGTTCACCCATTACCACTCCATCCGCCACTCCTCACCTGTTCTCCACCCATTCACTGGTAAGTCGGATATCGTATGACTTGATATAAATGATAATTTCGTAAATTTTTTTTTTGATAAGTAGCGTTGATTTTATTAATGTTGTAATATGGGTTCTGCTGGTTTCACTTCTCTCGAAAATTTTATAAAACTTTAATTGGTCCCAACTTTACCACCTGATGTACTATTAATTTTTTAAGACGGGTCAAACTCGAGAACTCTAACTGGTTGAATTTTTCAGGCGCGAATGCCACACTTTTGGAGCAACTGGGAACGACCGCCATAACTATGATCCCTCTAATCGGAGCACACGCCATGGGCTGCGGTTCAAAGAGCATCGTCTACTTTTACATATTGGCTTTCGATTTCCTAAGATGTTTCGGAAATTCCAATGTTGAGCTTGTCCCTTACCAGCTCTTTGAGGCCCTTCCCCTCCTCAAATACGTTATCTCTACTCCAACGTGAGTTAATATATCTCTCTACCTTTTTGGTTCTCTGTTTCTTGTTGTTGATTTTGCCATTTCGGAACTATCTTACATGTCAGTTCCCGGCCGACCGAGGTTTCGTACCGGTCCCCCATCATAAATCTAACCAAAACTAGTACGACTGCGGGTCGACAGTCGGACTATCGAGAACTCGATAAAATTTAAGAACGATGAAGTAATTATGTAATGTCTCCACCGTAAATATTGAGGTTATTTTTTAATAAAAGGGATAATGATAATTTTATTAAAATTAAGTATAATGTACTCTAGTTTTCTGTTAAAATAAGTTGTACCTCAGTTTTCTTTTGCTCCACAAGAAATTGATCCCCACAATTTCTGAAATCGTGGAGTGGGGGACTCAGAGAATAGCAGTAATTGGTATTTGGTGGAGCCATATACGTATTTACAAATTACCTCCCGGAAAATAAGTATCCTTTCTGTGGTCGGTGCATTGACGTACCTCTTGAGAATACATTGTCTAATGTGGGGCCAACTAACACGCCCAAGTCCGAAAATTTGAAAAATAAGTATGACTTAATACATTCAATATTTATATTTATAATTAATATGAAATTCCTGATTGGTTTTTGAATTATTTTTTTTCTGGTTCAGGTACCATAGCTTGCACCAGGAGGAAATGGGCACAAACTTTTGCCTCTTCATGCCTATTTTCGATGCAATTTGGAAGACCCTAAACCCAAAATCATGGAAATTGCACAAGGAGATTACCTCCAGATCAGGTAAGTCACAAAAAACCCAATATTTCTTTTGGCTTGCATACGAAGTTAGATACTTAAATTAGTTTTCGGGTTCAAATCTTATGAAGGAGACGGCGTCGTGCCGGATTTCGTGTTCCTGGCTCACGTGGTGGATGTGACATGCTCGATGCATGCACCCTTCGTGTTTAGGGCATTCGCCTCCGTACCCTACCGAACAAGGCTCTTTCTGTTGCCGTGCTGGCCATTCGCATTTGTGGCTATGTTGATGCTCTGGGCCTGGGCCAAGGCTTTCCACGTGTCGTTCTACAACCTCAGAGGCCGTTTGCATCATACCTGGGCCGTACCCCGATACGGGTTCCAGGTAACATCATTGCGAAAGTAATTGAGACGAATTTGGTCGAAAATTAGAAATTCTAACGTTTAAGTCGAATTTGTTTTCAGTACTTTTTGCCGTTTGCTAAAGAGGGCATTAACAATCGGATCGAAGAGGCCATCTTGAAAGCCGACAAGATTGGGGTCAAGGTTATCAGCCTCGCTGCACTAAACAAGGTTAGTCTACTGACACTTACCTTACCCTACATCCAACAGACCCGAATTTTCGTATTTAATATCCGCCGTTATTTTTTGTCGGGGTGTAGAATGAAGCTCTAAATGGAGGAGGGACGTTGTTTGTGAACAAGCACCCGGATCTCAGGGTCAGGGTAGTCCATGGAAATACTCTAACGGCGGCTGTGATCCTCAATGAAATTCCCAAAGATGTCACTGAAGTGTTCTTAACTGGAGCCACCTCCAAGCTTGGACGAGCCATTGCTCTTTATCTCTGCCGTAAGAGAGTCAGAGTTCTTGTAAGTATCCAATCATACATTACCCTTAATTACAATAGTTTGATATCACATGATATTCGGATGCATACTCGCCGATTACTCTATGTTCGGGTTGGGTAGAACATTTGAAATATCACAAATCTTTTCCAACAACTATGTAAGACTCTTGCATTCCTAAAAAGTATTTTCCTTGTCGTAGTTTTTTCTCACATGATTTGACTGTGGCGGATTTTAAAGAATGTCGTGACTATAACCGCATACCTGGTATTAATATATATGTTGTACATAACATTAATATTATAAAATTCTACCTTTTCAAAAAAAAAAAAGACTCGAACTCGAGACCAATTTAATGAGTTTAGTTGTGTGGTATATTCCATTGAAATAATGACCATATATGGTTGTAACTGCTCAAGATGCACCCTAGTTATTGCTCTATATAGGGGCGTGACCCCACTATTTCTGTTAGGTGATTTGTTTATGAGTTGATCGCCTTATGCTGTTTTCGACTGTACTTTTCGTATTTATATAGGGGTGTGATCCCGCCATTTCCATAAAAAAAAGTTATTGCTCTATAATAAATATGCTTCAACTTTTCATACATTCAATAAATTTTGAGTTCCAACTTGTAATGGGATGGGCAAAATATCACAAAAGGACAGCAGTTGGTGGTTATTGGGATTTGGGCTAGTTGTTGGGATACTGTGAACAAGACACAACTGTAACAAATGTATGGTCTTAATTTAAAGCTCCACAGGGAGTTCACCGCAAAGAGCCCAACCACTTAACAACATTGGTCGTACTCAACTTTTATTACAACCAACCTCCTTCAATGCTCTCCGGTCGAAATCACCTAGTATTCAAAAATTTATTAAACAGATTAATTTAAATTTGAGTTTATAAATTTTTTTCTACTACTTTTTAACACTGTTATATACTCAAGACTCGTACCGGAACTTGAGATATATCAATGGTTCGTATCGATGATATTGAATGCCATCTGGGACCATCTAGCTTCTCTCTGTCGAATTATTTTTAGAATTGCCAATGACATAATTACGTAGTCATTGGTGGCAGATGAGATTGAGCCAGTTATGGTTTACAGTTGGGAGTCAATGCCAATCTTTTCTCAATTAAATTGATTTTGACTGTTCATTGTGATGGATGCAGATGCTAACGCTCGCAGCTGAGCGGTTCCAGAAAATTCAGAAGGAGGCCCCAGCAGAGTTCCAACAATATCTCGTCCAAGTTACCAAGTATCAGGCTGCTCAATCATGCAAGGTAAATTTAAATTAAATTTCTAAAACATTTTATTCGAATTAAAATAGCAGGTTTTCCCTGCCGATCATATAATTCATTTGCAAATTTCAACTATTTGGATAATATTCGGTCTAGCGAGTTTGGTCAATCATAGAACTTATTTGCAAATTTCAACTATCGGGATAATATCCGGTCTTAGCAACTTAAACATAAGTTAATTTTTTGGACATTACGCAATTTTTCCTTTTCTTTAGTTTTAATAAATTCGCTTATTAAAAAAACATAAATTGATTTTACAAATGAATTGGTTGCAAATTTCAACTATTTGGATAATATTCGGTCTAACGGGTTTGGTCGATCATAAAACTTATTTGCAAATTTCAACTATCTGGATAATATCCGGTCTTAGCAACTTAAACACAAGTTAATTTTTTAGACATTACGCACTTTTTCCTTTTCTTTAGTTTTAATAAATCCGCTTATTAAAAAAAACATAGGTTGATTTTACAAATGAATTGGTTGCAAATAAGTAATTCATCTTTCAGAATAGTTTATTTACAAGTTCAACTATTCTGATTTAGAAGTGAATTTCATAGTCGAGCTGAACATAAACACGTCAAAATTAACCGGTCAGATGACTGTTATGTATTATATTATGGTTGATTGGATTATTTCATAGTTACCCAAAACTTGTCACCTCCTATTAACTTAGTTAAGTGCTAACAAATGCATGATTTTGGTATTGTAGACGTGGATTGTTGGCAAGTGGATCACACCAAGGGAACAAAGTTGGGCCCCAAAAGGGACACATTTTCATCAATTCGTTGTCCCTCCAATATTGTCATTTCGGAGGGATTGCACCTACGGCGACCTCGCCGCCATGAGGCTCCCCGATGATGTCCAAGGCCTTGCAAGTTGTGAGGTGAGCTTTTACAAAGTTTTTGAAAATTTTTAGGAATAGTTTGTTTAGTTGAAAAATATTTTCCTAAAAAACGACTTCTTGTATTTTTTTCACTTATAAAAAGTTATATTCTATTTTAGTTATTAAATTTTAAAAAACTCCTAAAATATTTTACTTATCATCGACTTATATCCGTTGCTATTACGATTTTGCCCTCAGTACACAATGGACAGAGGAGTTGTTCACGCATGCCACGCGGGCGGAGTGGTTCACTTCCTAGAGGGATACACTCATCACGAAGTCGGTGCCATTGACGTTGACCGGATCGACGTCGTTTGGAACGCTGCCATGAAGCACGGCCTGAAACCCGTGTAGGAAAATCTCCGTCCCAAAAAAGAAAAAATGAATAGTCCGACTGTATTTTTAAAATTCTTAGTTATGTAGTTCCTTCAATGCCCAGAAAAAAAAAGAGTTTTTCCATTGTGACAAAATGAATGATTTTGTCTAGTCTAAATTTGAGTCGAAAATAGTACAATCTCGAGTTGGATTGCGACTTGTAATGTTGTGGATCATTTTGTAATTCTCAATTCTAGTTTAATTGTGCCACGGAGAAAATCTGTCATTCCAATTTTTCTTCCTACTTCCCAAGTTTTCCCTTGAGTCATACAGTCGAGTGAAGAAATCAGAATATATTCTGGTCCGAATAATAATGAACTTGAATTCTCTCGAAAATATCCCGCTGGACGGGCTGCCAGGTGTAAACAGAGCACGTGCTCATTGGGCCTAGTTATGGATAAAATTGGCCCTACTTGTTTGTTGGGCTTGGATCTTGTTCCACCACAATTTTTTAGATGGTCAAGTGGTTTATGCCAGGAGGTTTATCTGGGAGTTCAACAATGGAAGCCTCAGCATCCATGTCAAGAAAGCATGGAACGCAGGTTAGGGATGCGTCGACGAACCGAACCCTCGAGGCCAAGCTCAAGCGGTAAAGAGTGGGGTGTCGCGGATTTGGGAGTCCGGGAAATGTCTACTTATCAAAAAAGAAGAGTAATTACCAATGAAACAGAAGAAACCAATACCATCCGAGATTGTACATCTAAATCTGATGTCTCCGATCACTTCATATAGTAATGGAAAAACACATTCTTCTATCTCCCTCCCAGACAACAGCAATTCAACTCAGTTGCCTACTTCAGTACAGCAGCCATAATGAAGCTAGTATGCCGAATACGTAACATGGGGATGCCGAGTGCAATCACAAGTATAACTAGAAGAAAAGGCGGCTAAAAGCAATCTAATCGAAAGGAAGTTGCAAACTTCAGTTTTGGTAAGAATCGGATTTTCATGGCTCACCAACTGGCGGCATCTGCTTCTCGCGACTGATAGAAGTCGTTTGGCTGCACGATGTCTACTTCCTCAAACTCGTTATCGTCTGTCAGAGAGAAAATAACGATCAGATGTATGAATTCGGATGATACAGCAAAGAAAGAGAGAGAATAATTCTACAGAGTACATCTGATCCATTAGCGTACTCGAGCACCGGGGAAAAATGGTTTGATTTCAGCATAAACGGTATGGACTATGGTACAGATCACAGGCATCGTTGCAGCAAGAGAAGAAATGAACTTGTGCAAAAGTCAGCATAAAGCACTAGGGTCATGATTTTTCCTGCAAACTTATCTAGCATTCTCGATGAATAGTTGAAAAAAAGCAAAGCTGATAAAGTTTGCATTAGAGGTGGAGGACGAAACTCGTTGTAATTATCAATTTAGCAAAGTTAGTTTTGGTTTCAACAGAATATGATAGGAAGTAAACAGTCCTAATTAAGAAATTCTGCAAATAAACAGTCCTATATAGCTTAGGGTGAACACTACTAAGCCACATGCGTACCAAATGAGTCGTCGGCCAAATCTAGAGCAGCCAATATAGCAACTTGTCAAAAAGAATCGATGGTCAAACATGAAGACATTCATTAAACCGACAACAATTTGAAAAGGCAGGGAAAAGTAATAATACCTTTTCTCAAGGTTAGTGCTACAACAGCATCATTTTCAATCTGAAAAGACCATACAAAGTAGAAGGGATTATCAGTCATGATAATATAGTCAAAGGAAAACACGTCCTCAATGCTATACTTTCAGAAAAGAAAAGTGATTTAAATAGCAAAAGTTTAATTATATCAAAGCTAATTGCTCAGCGACAAATGAACTTAGTCATGGAGTGGCACCTTCAGTTCTGCTAATGACTTTGAATCCTCTAAAACTTCTCCTGATGCCACTGAAATCAGCCGCTGATCGCTACTTGGATGATCAATCAGGACGCTCAACTTTTCTTTGATCGACATAATATTTTCAGTTGGATCGCATTGTAGAAAGTAAGTACTCTTCTGGCGCTTAACTCGGATGTACATAGTAGCCTAATACCGTATTTTTGTGTGAGTACCATAGGGAAAACAAATAAAAGCAATCGTTTAAGATGTTACAATTGACAAAAATGCTAAAACAAACATCAAACAGTAGGATACTAGAACAAACATCAGACAGTAGGAAGCTACAGAAAACATCATTTGAGATATACATCAGCCATTAGTCACAATGCACGAAAAGTTATAGACAAGGGTGCGGGATCGCAAAACATTGATAGAAACAAAAATGACAGTAGGAAGCTACAACAAACATTTAAAAAAAATCGCTCTTTGAGAAACATACGGGCATTAGCTACAGTACAAGAAAAAGTAATTAACAAGAATGCGGGATGAGAGGCCTTTACAGAACAAAGAAAACATGAGGGCAAACATAAGGATGGTGCATGAATGCGATAAAATTGTATGATTTGTCAAAGTAAATCATCGACAGCAAGAAGCATCGTATCATTGACTATTTCAAAGATTGCAACACTCCCAAAACTAATGCTTAAGAAGTGGAAAAAAGGCTACCTATCTTCTCTTTTCGAGGACTTGAATTTGCTCATTGTCTCCTAAGTTCATCTCTACTATCCGCGACAACATTGTCAATCAGTCAAACTACCCACCATCGCGACATACGCATTTTCTCTAAGCAGTGCCGGAAACCCAATCACCGTATCCTTAAGCATCCCAGTTCGCTACCATCAGCTTTCATCTCAATGCCAAGTTTACTAAACCAGAGCATTTTCAATAACCAGCATGAGCATTGGAACCTCTGCTCGCGCCAAACATACCGATAAACACTTAAAAGATACCCGGATTCCCATCGCGAGTAACCAACGGATGATGATCCCAACTTGGGATAGAATCAATGAAACCACTACTCTTCCACTTCCAAAAGATCCCAACTTGGGACATAAACCCAAAAGATCCCAACTTGGGATTTCCACATACTCCTAAATCCAACACCAAATTGGGAAAAAAATCACAACCCAAACAATTCTCACCCTCTACAAGCATCAGAACAAGAAACAAGAAAGCAACACACGAACAATTCTGTGGTTCCAAAGTATTACGTACCATTGCTTGGTTTTCTCCAATCTTGAGATTGAATTCCTCGCGGACGAGCACTGGATTCTACCAAGAAATTGGAACAACGGAGGAGAAAGAAGAAGAAGAAGAAGAAGAAGAGGGTTTTAGAAAAGATCGGGTTTTTATTCAGCAAGATTGGATAACTAACCTTAAGGATGGGTTGTTGGAGTCCACGAGGAAGCGGATTCTCTTTTTTTCCCTGATTAGGTGAAGGAAGTAGATTTGTGAATAACATACGATTCAACCCTTTTTCCGTGATTGCATGTATTAGTTAGTACAACTTGGTTTCAAGTATTTTTAACCAAGTATTTTATGATTTAGCTTTGTCTTTTTTATTGACGGATATTTTTTAAAGTAATAATAGCCAGCTGTTATCGTTACCTGCATTCCGTGATTACAGCCCTTCTTAGTCTGGCGTGATCACCTTTCCTGATCTGATTTGATTCCAATTAACTGCTGTATCAAATCTCTTGATTTGTGCTCTCTGTACATAATTGACATCTGTCAAAACCTGTATAAATGTATCAGCCCAAGATGAATGAGAGTGTGTAGAAATTCCAATATCTTCATGGTATCAGAGCCATAAGTTCTAATAGAGAAAAAATCTTGTTCCAAAAAAAAAAAAGAAAAAGAAAGAGACTTTTTCTATCCAAATGGCGACACAGCCATCCTCAACACCCATCCCTCCCACCCCATTTCAACTGGCAGAGAAGTTAACTGTCCAGAATTTTCTTACCTGGCGTACGCAAATGGAGCCTTTGCTCAACAGTTACGACTTGTACGAGCATGTTGACGGTAGTCTCCCTCCCCAGTCCAAGACAACCGGTGAAGCAAACACTCCCAACCCGGAGTACAAACCTTGGTTCAAGCAAGATCAGCGCGCGGTGACGTTGCTCATATCTTCTGTCACGAGCCCCATCCTCCCTCAATTGGTTGGTTGCAAGACCGCGAAAGAGATCTGGGATCGTCTCACGCGGATTTATGGTTCTGGGTCCGTCAACCAAATTCAACGTCTCAAGAAAAGCTTTTATGGTCTGTCAAAGGGGAGCGATACCATTGATGCCTACCTGAACCGGGCCAAGGGTATCACCGATCAACTAGCCGCCTTTGGTGAGCCCATCTCTGACCGTGACCTTGTCGAGCGGGTCATCCATGGCCTTGACGAAGCGTACCGTCCCTTTGCGAGATCTGTTGAAGTCCGTCCGGAAGCCATCTCTATCCAAGACCTTCACTCTCTTCTCCTCAATGAAGAACTCAACATTCAACATGCAGCTCCTTCGCCTGGGCTTGTGCCCTAGGTGAACTACAGTTCAAAAACCTCGACCCGAGGCCGTGGGGGACGAGGCGATGGAAACAGAGGAAGGGGACGCTGGAGTCCTTCCTCCTCAAATAGAGCATCTGGGTTTATGTATCAAACTGGTGGGCCACTTGTGAATCATGGTGGAATGGGTGTATTAGGGCCAGGCCCAAGACGCAACAACAATGGCAATGGGCAACATCAGTTCTGGAGCCCACCTGAAAATGAAGTTCAATGCTATAACTGTTACGGATATGGACATCTATCCAAAAATTGCTCCTCAAGATGTTTCGGACCATCCAAGTCAGCGGGCCCACAAGTTCATCACACAACTTCGTCACAAGGGTCTTCGTGGGTACTGGATTCGGGTACTACTCATCACGTTACATCGGATCTGCACCATCTTCCTGTTCACTCTGAATATACCGGTCCCAAGGAAGTACAATTTGGTAATGGCCAGAAACTCCCTCTCACGTTGGTGCTATGAATTTTCCGTTGGCTAAATCTTCCGTTTCGTTACAAAATGTCCTTTGTGTGCCTCGCTCTTGCACTAATCTCATTTCTCTTAGTGCACTAACCCGTGATAATAACGTGGTTGTCAAATTTGTTGGTGATAATTTTTTTGTCAAGAATCAGGTGACGAAGGAAATTTTGCATCAAGGCCGGAGTAGTGGCGGTCTCTATCCAATCAATGGTGGTCTGATCAACTCAGCTCCAAAAGTCAATTTTTTATCTGTTCCTTCGATTAGTCTTTGGCACCAACATTTTGGTCATGCTCATTTTGATGCCGTAAAAACTGCACTTAGATCGCAGTCTATTTTCTTTTTCAATAAACGGCTTTCTAGTCTTTGTCATGGATGCAGCCTAAAAAAAATTCACAAATTACCTTTTCCTGTATCATCTTATCAAGCATCGGGTTCTCTTGATCTCATATGCAGTGATCTTTGGGGACCGTCCCCGGTTAAGTCAATTGATGGTTTCTCTTATTATGTTGTCTTTTACGATCATTACAGCAAGTATGTGTGGCTATATTTCTTAAGACGCAAATCTGACCTGTTTGAAACCTTTGTCCAATTTCGTACTCAGGTTAAAAAGTTTTTCGAACGACCAATAAAAATATTCCAATCTGATTGGGGGGGCGAATTCCAAGCACTTACCAAGTATTTTAAAATCAATGGCATCATCCACCGCGTCTCATGCCCATATACACCCGAGCAAAATGGGTGTGCCGAAAAGAAACATAGACACATTTTCGAAACGGGTTTATCCATACTCCACATGCCTCCATTCCACTACATTTTTGGTCACTCATATTTGATTCATCTGCTTATTTAATAAATCGCATACCAACACAGTTGTTACAAAATAAATCTCCATTCGAACAATTATTTGGTGACCAGCCTAACCTAACCAAACTACGAGTCATCGGATGCCTATGCTACCCATGGTTACGCCCAATAACCAAAAACAAACTCGAACCCCGATCGTCACCCTGCGTCTTTATGGGATATAGCCGCAACCATAAGGGTTTTCGCTGTTTTGATCTTTCGAGTCACAAGTTTCATATATCTCGTCATGTACTCTTTGACGAACTTGTCTTTCCTTTTGCAGATCTAAAATATCGTGATTTACACCCATCCAGTACCCCCGAAGATCTCCCATACGAAGCAGGCCCGCTTCACTTATTTTATGAACTAAATCGGCCCAATCTAGCTCCAATAGAGCCGCTGCCTACGAATGCTCCAATGGGCCTACAGAATACATGCCCACCATCTCCTCAAGAACATGAGGATCCTCGACCCGATACAAATATTGCCCTCCCTATTGCTCAGTCAAACGATCAAGTTATCCTGACCCGACAACTACAGGTGTATGTCCGCTGGCCTCCAGCTGCTGTCCCACCGCCTCCGACAGCCGCTCCACCACCACAGCCACAGGTGGGCGGCCACCACATGATTACCCAGTCCAAAGGTAGACCAATAGCTCCTCCTCAGGCCATGATAGCAGCTGCTCTAGTCGAACCAACCTGCTTCACCAAAGCAATTAAAGACCCAGGATGGCGGGTTGCCATGGCTGAGGAATTTCATGCTCTTCTAGCCAACAAAACATGGGTGCTAGTTCCTCGATCCCAGGCTCCAAACGTATTGAGCAATAAATGGGTTTTTCGCATCAAGCGAAAACTAGGGATGGCAGAAATACCCATACCCTGAGGGTCGGACCCTACCCTTACCCTACGGATCTAGGGTATGTTGACTTTGACTGGGTCTAGGGTTGGGTATGGGTATGGGTCCATGTTTAGAAGTAGGGTCTAGGGTAGGGTATGAATCCATAGTTAAACCCTGCGGGTCGGACCCTACCCTTACATTTTTACCCTATTTAAGACCCTACCCTAATTAGACCCTAGTTAGACCCTAATTAGACCATAATAATAATATATATAATATACTTTATGGTTAACTTTAACATATTTATTATGTTATTACACAACTAGCTTAGAAGATGTCATGAATGATGGATTACTAGAAGCCGACATTCTATATTTTTCTTTTGTTAAATTATTTATGTACTTCAAATTTGAAAAAAAAAATTGTACTATTGAAATTAAATTGCAAAATTTGATGTTTCATCAATTTTCTATTGAATGTTAATGTGTAACATAGTTAGATATCTTGAATTTGTTTGAATTTTATATAAAAATTAACTTTTTATTAAAAAATATCAAAATGTAGAACGTTAAAGGGTCGGACCCTGCAGACCCTGAAGACCCAGGGTCTTCAGGAGGGTAGGGTATGAATCTAACAATAAAAAATTTGTATGGTCGAGGGTAGGGTATGGGTCAAACTAAAAAAACTAGGGTATGGGTAGGGTCCTACCAATACCCTACCCTACCCAACCCATTGCCATCCCTAGCGAAAACCTGATGGTACAATTGATCGGTTGAAAGCTCGACTTGTTGCAAAGGGCTTTCAACAGCGGCCCGGAGTGGATTTCACAGAGACCTTTAGCCCAGTCATTAAACCAGCAACGGTACGATTGTTACTGTCTATTGCCTTGTCATATGGTTGGCCGATCAAGCAACTTGATGTTTCTAATGCGTTCCTTCATTGGACGTTGCAAGAGGCAGTCTACATGGATCAACCACCTGGGTTCGTGCATCCCGACTACCCCACACATGTGTGCCGCCTTTTAAAGTCACTATACGGGCTCAAGCAAGCCCCTCGAGTATAGTTTTCCTGCCTCAAAACAGCACTCACAACCTTCGGCTTTCAAGGTTCAAGGACGGATACATCACTATTCTATTATGCTCATGGCAATACTCGCTTATTTGCTCTTATTTATGTTGATGACATCATAGTTACAGGCAATGATACAAGGATACTTGAACGGCTACTTCAGTTCCTTCAAACAAAATTCATGATCAAAGATTTGGGCAGATTACACTACTTTCTTGGAGTTGAAGTGATATGGCAACCAAGTGGGCTTCATTTGTCGCAACATAAATACATAAGGGACCTCCTTGCCAAGTCCAAAATGCTTGAATGTAATGAAATGAGCACGCCTGCAGTACCAATTCGCAGTGAGTCCAACAAGCATAATGACTGTGATCCTGAATTTTATCGTCAGATCGTGGGAAGCCTCCAATATTTGGGTATTACACGGCCTGAGCTGGCATATGCGGTGGGGCGCGCATCTCAGGCCATGCACAATCCAACATCGAAAAGCTGGTCCCGGGTCAAACGAATCCTCCGCTATTTGAAAGGTACACCGAACTATGGCATTCAGCTGAAACGGGCCTCCTCCCATATTCTAAATGGCTTCAGTGATGCGGATTGGGCAAACGACCCTCAAGATCGTCGATCAACGACGGGGTATGCAGTATTTCTTGGGCCAAATCTGGTTTCTTGGACTTCCCGCAAACAAAAGTCTGTTTCTCGGTCATCTACGGAGGCCGAGTAGCGAGCCGTGGCCACGGTAGCTTCTGAAATAATATGGCTGCAGTCTCTACTTAAGGAAATTCAGCTTCCTTGTCGCTCCCCACCGATCATATGGTGTGACAACCTCGGCGCAACCTACCTTTCCGCCAACCCAGTGTTTCATAGTCGCTCCAAACACATGGAGATCAACTTCCATTTTGTCCGAGAAAGAGTGGCTGATGGTCGTCTCACTGTCCGATACATTTCAAGCAAGGACCAGATCGCCGATGTTCTTACAAAGCCTCTACACCGTATCCGATTCCATGAGCTTCGTAACAAGCTGACAGTCATTGCCCCGCCATCAGCTTGAGGGGACGTAATAGCCAGCTGTTACCGTTACCTGCATTCCGTGATTACAGCCCTTCCTAGTCTGGCGTGATCACCCTTCCTGATCTGATTTGATTCCAATTAACTGCTGTATCAAATCCCTTGATTTGTGCTCTCTGTACATAACTGATATCTGTCAAAACCTGTATAAATGTATCAGCCCAAGATGAATGAGAGTGTGTAGAAATTCCAATATCTTCAAGTAATACTTAGGTGACAAATATTTTCTAAAATGACACTTTAATTTTTTAGCCATAGTTAGCTCATCCCACTTGGCATTTGTATATCGTCACGTCAATACCCCATCATTTATTCTCTCCTAGGTGCGCTAGTGTAACAAACTTAAAACCCTCAATATGAACAACACTAATCTAAAAAATCTCAAACCCCAATTTTTGTAACCCTAATACGATGCAAAATTTGGGGTTTGAAGATTTTTTAGATTAGAGTTTAAATTGGAGGTTTTAATTTGTCATGTCAGTGCCACCTAGGAGAGAGAATATGACATGGTGTTGACGTGGAAAGGTCGGTAGGACAAACTAATTCTGTTAAAATTTGTCTCCAAAAATACCACGGAAATTACTCCGTCACAAAAAAAGGGACAAATTGGGTGCTCCTAGGCGGACAAGAGGAGTAAAAGATTTTAATGACAAACTTGTAATATCAGTCATTTTTAATGATACATGAGACAAACATTTCTAAGGCACATGATACAAAATTTCAAGGGCACATTTGACAAAAATTTTAAGGGCACATCAATTTTTAAAGACACAAACTCAACGACACATCAATTTTCAAAGGCAGAATCACAACGACACATCAGTTTTCAAAGGCAAAAACACAACACGTCAATTTTCAAAGGCACGTCAATTCCAAAGTCAAAAAATGCAATGGCACATCAGTTTCAAAGACAAAAATCGGATGTGTTGTTAATCTTATCTGATGTGCCGTTGTACCAGAAGGGCACATCAGACAAATTGCAATGACACATTAGACAAAATTAACGACGGCACATCAGATAACATTAACGACACATCTATTTTTAACTAAAAATCAAATTATAGAAAACTCCCACTACCCAAAAATTGGAAGATTGGATAAATAATTACAAAGCTACATGCGTGTAATTTTAGACATTCAGATTAAAAATCAACGGTTCAGATATCGTAGAAAGAATAGTATTGCCTACTCTATGTTGTCAACCCTCAATTCGTTAAAAAAAAAAGGAGAAAACTAAACCAAATGATACGAAATTACAGGTTAATGAACTTTTCCCTAACAAAAAGGCTATATAACTTATTTTTCTCAATTTTCAAAAATTTCCCCACAACAAAAATCTTGCCAAAAATCTAAAAAGCAACCGAGGAGATCATCCGCAAAGTTCTTATCTCCGCCAAACGACAGAACATCCCAGAAAAACCGAAACTGGTGGACAAGGATCATTGTCAAACTTCTACTCAAACTTAAATTAATTTAATTGGTTTAATTAATCGGATAACGGTGTTATAACAAAAGAAATCAGAAGTCCCCTTCACTTCCACTTCCACTTCCACTTCTTCGTAGTTCTTACTCAAAAACTAACAATCCCAAGTCCATGATTTCATGCAAAGTCTCCACCTTTAGCTTCACAACTGCTCCTCGCGAAAGACCCACCAAGGCGACGACAACTTCGAACCTGAAACCCACCAAGTTCGAGTCTTTTGGTTCCTGTACTTGCTCCTCCTCCTCCTCCTCTTCTGCGGGTCTAATCTCCTCCGGCGAGGGCGTCGACGATGAGCCGAAGAGGAAGCTCGTCGCGGCGGACGAGGGGAGGGAGGTGCAGTGCGAGGTCGAAGTCATCTCGTGGCGGGAACGGCAGATTAAGGGGCAGGTCGTTGTCCGGGCCGACGTCTTGTCCGTTTGGAACGTCATCACTGATTATGAACGGCTCGCTGATTTCGTCCCCAATCTCGTTTCCAGGTACCCATTTCGTATTTAGAGTTGTTCGAGTCCCCGGAATGCAGATTGGGTTCTTCCTAGGCTCGAACCTGAATTAGTCAGCCGAGCGAGCGGGGTAGGGGGACGGATACATGATGGTTTAGAGTTCGAGTCCTCGGAATGCAAATTGGGTTCTCTTTCCAGGCTCGAACCTGAATTAGTTGGTGGAGTGAGTGCCCGGATACATGATGGTTTTTTTGTCTGTTGGAGTGGATTAATTCGTAGTGCTGTGGATAACATATTGTGATTAGAGATTGCTTAATGGTTAGTGCTAATTAGTTAAGCTTAGAGATGTTAGTTTGGCTCCTGAGGAACTTGTAATGGCCATGGCGATATTAGTCAATTTCTTTTGTGATGCACTAAGGAGTGAGCATGTGCAAAGTTAGTGCGGCTATAGGTAATTGGTAGTTAGATTGTGACATGTCTCTATAATGTTTTGTGAAGAGAGTAGTGGTCTGTTGTTGAGTAATGATTGTATGGACTGTTTGTAATTCAGTGGAAGAATTCCATGCCCTCATCCGGGTCGAATATGGTTGGAGCAAAGGGGAGTCCAGAGGTCAATGTATTGGCATATTGAGGCTCGGGTTGTGTTGGATCTGCAGGAAATTATCAGCTCTGTAAGTGGTTCTTTTCTTTTATGTCATTGTCCTCTAGAAAACACCACAGTCCGTTTGGTTAGATCAATTCTGTTGTCATACCAGCTCCATGGTGCAGTTAAACATCTTGTTTTTTATTATGGGACCGGTTAGAATTAAGATTTTCAACTTGCTCTGGAAACATGTTCTGACTCTGTTCAAGAATTCAACTAAAATTCTCTTTACTGTGTTCCAGACTAATATCTTTCTCTTGTTGTGTTTGTAATTCCGCTTTGAACTCCTTTGATTTTTTCCCTGGTTAATTAAGTGGCATGCTTGCTTTGTTAAGAAGTTGAGTCTATTCCATCCATTAGCCCTACCAGTTTGTGTATTTAACACACTGATTTCTTGATTCAGGATGATTTCTTGCACCTAAAATGCTGATTTTCTGATTCAGGCCGATAACAGAGAACTGCAGTTCTGCATGGTTGATGGGGACTTCAAGAAGTTTGATGGCAAATGGACTGTGAAATCTGGTGCAAGGTAGGAGTTAGAATTGTAGCGAGTCTTTGTTGTGACGAGTATGCTTTATTCTCTGATGCGTCATGGTCTTCTTGCTTGCCTTTTGTTTTTGAGATAGACGGCTTGCTCTACAATTTCTGTTTACAGTAAGTTTCTTCAATAAAAGATTTGGATGCCACATCCTTTCTAGTCAGTATCGGCACTAATCCTACACTAGTTATGATGAAAATACAAGTTATTAGAAGCAATTACTTGTTGGCGTAGCCCGAAATTCTTTGACTATGTTGAATCTTTTCAAGTCGATGCCTAGTATGTTTATGTAATGTAAATTTTTGTGAAAGATCAGGAAAAATTTAAGGGATATTCACGGAGTTTCGAGAGAATAATTTTTAGTTTTCTGTATTGACCATTTCAAAAGATCTAATATCAATTTGAATCTTCTTTAAACCTTCCTCAAAGTCTGCAAACTTTCCGCAGCTCCTTTAAAGTTTCTGTAATTACTTGCATGTTACTTTTTGCAACTACATAATTCACCCATAGGGGGTTTTACTCTGTTGTCCAATCCACATCAAGCTACCTTTGCATTTTGTCGATTGAACCATTGTGTCCAATTGAAGAAAGAAATTATTTCTAAAATCTTAATTTTCTGTCTGTTCACTTCTGGGAAAGCAGTGGAGTTTTATCAATGTGGATGCCATATATCTCACTGAAAGCTTAATGTGCGTTTCGTATTTTGATTTTATCATTATTTTGCAGTCGTGGAACTACAGTTTTATCATACGAGGTGAATGTAGTACCAAGATTCAATTTCCCTGCTATTTTCTTGGAGCGGATAATCACATCAGATCTTCCAGTGAATCTCCGAGCGGTGGCTTGTCAGGCTGAGAGAGATTTTGCAGACAACAGGAAAACAGGTGTTGGAGAAAATGAACAGTCCATCAACATGCTTTCTTCTCATGGAATAAATTCCTTTCTTAACCAGGAGGATAAAATATCAACTGAAGATTCAAAGCTGACCGGCCCTGGTTCAAGTTTGGGTCATGGACCTTCATCTACTAAGGAGTTAAACGGCAACTGGGGTGTGTTTGGAAAAGTTTGCAAACTTAAGCGACCTGCCATGGTGGATGAAGTTCATCTAAGAAGATTTGATGGATTATTGGTAATCGAATTTTCCCTGGACTACTCCTATCAGGCATCCCTATTTCTCAAATAGTTAAATTTGTTATCAATATTCTAGGAAAATGGAGGTGTTCACCGCTGTGTCACTGCAAGCATAACTGTTAAAGCCTCTGTTAGTGAAGTTTGGAATGTGTTGACTGCTTATGAAAGCCTTCCTGAGTAAGTCTTTGCTTTTGTTTCGGCCATCTTCATGCCATGATCAACTACCGAGTCATGTCAGGACAAGCTGAAAGCTTATCCATCTCTGTAACATGTTTTTATTTACCACACATGCTTGTTATTGATGTTTCGTTTCTGAATCTGTTGTGCTGCTTATTGTCAGGATAGTTCCAAATCTAGCCATTAGCAAGATTTTGTCACGGGAAAACAATAAAGTTCGCATTTTACAGGTACAGTTGTTAACAAGATCTCGACACTCCTCAGCTGCTTTGAAGAGCTTGATTGATTTCCTGCCAAGTTTAAATGGAAAAGTTTATTAACAAGGCACTGAAGTTAAGAATTACAAAGATCGTCTGCGGTTCCCAGCTCCTTCAAGTAGATATTGACCTTTTTCTTATTCTTGTATGATTAGATGCCAAGCTTCCTATCCTCATCATTAATCAGCTCTCCAGCCTGATGCAAAAATTTCCAGTCCTCTTATATCGTTCATCTATCCGACACGAGCTTCTTCCTCTATCAAGTTGCTCTTCGAGACAACTGCCGTGTTCTTGTGAATCTGATTCCTGCAGTTATTATTCATGTTCTGAAAATATTTCTGCAATCAACGTTTCTTGTTTGTATTCAGTCTGTTGGATAAGGTGAGCTCTTGCTGATCAAAGCCTCGACTTTCTGTAGGAAGGATGTAAGGGCCTTCTCTATATGGTACTCCATGCAAGAGTTGTTCTAGATTTGTGTGAGCGTCATCAACAGGAGATCAGTTTTCAGCAGATAAAGGGAGACTTCGACTCATTCCAGGGGAAGTGGTCACTGGAGCAGTTAGGGAGTCATCATACGCTACTTAAGTATAGCGTTGAGTCCAAAATGCACAAGAATTCCCTTCTCTCAGAGGCTATTATGGAAGAGGTCAGCATATAGCTCTGTTCTTTTTTTTCTAAAAGAAACACCGTACAGCTCTTTGATCTCAAATGCTTCACGTTCCTAGTACATTATTAATGACCTGCCTCGGTGCTAGATGTTCCAAAATATTGGCAATCCATGAGCCTCAAGTTATAATCAAATGCCTTCCCCTAGTGAGGCAATTATATTGAGGATTATATGGCTTTCACTCACAAATTGTTAGGATCTCTTCTACAAGGAAAACATCTAGCTTTCATCTGCTTGGTGGCAATTGAGTCATGGCTAGACCTTTCGCGAAAATGTTAGGCAGTGGTCGATCTTGTTGTCTCTGAGAAATTCTGCTGTATCATTGTTATAAGTAGACTTTGCCTAAAGTACCCGGGTTTGACCAGAAAACTGTTATTTGATCTTCTCTGTTTCCTGTCACTTGAGCTGCAGTCAGATTCTTATCGAGTAGTTTTTCTTCTAAGCTTGATACTTTTATTTAGAATCTAACAGTGCTATTTTATTATATCAACGTCAATCAATAATGTCAAACATCTGTATGTAGGTTGTATATGAAGATCTCCCATCAAACTTATGTGCAATTAGAGACTATATTGAGAGAAAGGAATCTACGTGCTCTTCAGAGACGTTCTCTCATTCCTTCTGTGATACTGTGGATTCTCATATTGACGACAATGGTAGTAATAACAAGGTGACGACCGATCAAGTTAATGGTTCCAGTAACCTCAAACCATGCATCAGAAAACCAAAAGTTCCAGGGTTGCAAAAGGACTTTGAAGTGCTCAAATCTGAGCTCCAGAAGTTCATTTCAGAACATGGGCAAGAAGGGTTCATGCCGATGAGGAAGCAGCTCCGTGTTCATGGCAGGGTTGATATTGAGAAGGCCATAAATCACAAGGGCGGATTCCGGAGGATTGCAACATTACTGAATCTCTCCCTCGCATACAAGCACCGTAAACCAAAGGGATACTGGGACAAGCTCGAGAATCTGCAGGAAGAGGTATTGCCTTATGTTTATATGCTTTGGAATTTTGGAACTATCTTTTACCTCTTAGTCTGTTTTATCAAACTCTAAGGCTGAATAATCTGGGTTCGAGTTGGATAATATCATAAAGCCTTCAAGCTCTCCCTCCCAAGTTTTGACTCAACTGCATTCTCTGTGGTCTAAATCAAGACCTTGGGTTAAGCTAAGAATTTGGATCGTATAGTGCTTTTTATCTGTTCGATGTGTTCATTATGAATAACAATGATTCTCCGTGTTCTTCCTTAAAGCAGTGAAGAACGAGATAAATTTCGGTCTTTGATTGTGAAGCTTTACTGGTGGTTTCAATGTCTTTCTCTCTTTACCTTTCGTTCTGCAGATTAATAGATTCCAGCGAATCTGGGGAATGGACCCTTCTTTTATGCCTAGCAGAAAGGCTTTTGAGCGTGCAGGTGACTCTTCTTTTATCATTTTAATGGTGCCAACTATGGTTACTTCGCATAACCACAGAATTCACTGACAGATTCGAGTTCTTCTCCTTCGAGAATTATGCTAAGTCGACGCTTGATGATCCGCAGGGCGGTACGACATTGCTCGGGCGCTCGAGAAATGGGGTGGCCTACATGAAGTGTCGCGCCTTTTGTTGCTCAAAGTGCGTCACCCGAACAGGCAGCAGACCAACCTCCTCAAGGACAAGAAAACTGATCATCGTGTGGCTAATCCTGATAGTACTATGCATGAAGGTGACAAGAAGGTTGCATCAGAAAATTCTGTATCACAAGATCCGGAAAAGTGGGTCTTGAAATTGAAAGATTTGGATATCAACTGGGTCGACTACTAATAATAACATAGTGTATAGTGTATAATCCTCCTGATCATTCAAATTCTACTGTTTTTGTGTTCTTTTCCTTGCTATTTCCAAGTTGGGGAATATGTGATTTCTTAATCTTGGTCTCTCCAACTCTGATTTTCTGTGATGTAGGCTTTAGAAAGAAAAATATAAAGGTTTGCAAGAAAAGAGGATGAAGCTAAAGTTTCGACGCGTCACGGCATCAACCCGTTCTGGTACATGTTTGAGTATCTGTATTCAATTCAACCTTTAAGTAAAGAGTTGGTCAATTAAAGAACTTTCCGACCAATTATTTTTTTCTATTGAAAGTGAAGTTCACTAAAATAGTAGGATCTACAAGTCCCACATCGCCTAATCACCACTTTAAGCGTGCTTAGTAACCTAGATTATCTTTTGTTATCACAGCATCCACTAACCATTACATATCCACAGCAACATACATACAAGGACACCTAAAGTTGTTGCTATTGTTAGTTAGGCCTGTTGCTGACATGCACACCACAATCCAACACTCCTCAAATCGACATTTTCCACGTGTCGTACTCTCGCGGATTACACGTGTCTACAAAAAATCATCCGTCATTTTATAGTAATTTTATGGCGGTCAAATAAAACAAAAGGCCTTGAGTTAAGTTGGAAACTAGGAATGTGCTGTGTTAAAATTTGGTAGACCGAGTTTTGCCGCTGTTTATAGTCATGTCTAGTTTGAACTCGAATTAGTCGCGCTTCCTGACACTCTTATAAAACCATGGTCATGCTTTGCACAGTTGAAACCAATTATCTGCCACATTCTCCGTCAACTTGCTTCCTATCTTTCTCCCCCTTAAGAGATCAAAAAGATGGTTAGCTGCAAAATTTCTCTGCTTTGCCTCCTCTACTTGGCAACCATCTCATCATCTGGGGCCTCCTCAGATTCTCAATTCGATAATGAGATAGCTTCCTTGCTAATGTTCAAGTCCGGTGTCTCGTCAGACCCCGACAATGCACTGGACAGTTGGAGCCACTCTTCGCCTGTTCCTGTCTGCAACTGGACAGGCATCAAGTGCAACAATGTCTGCACCAAGATCGTCCAACTCGACCTCAGCGGCCGTTCGCTTCGCGGGTTGATCGCTCCGTCCCTCGCCAACATCTCCTCCCTGATGATCCTTGACCTGTCATGGAACTTCTTCGAGGGTCGGATACCACCTGAGCTGGGGTACCTCGACAAGCTGGAGGAGCTCGATCTGTCTTGGAACTTACTCGAGGGAACGATTCCTGTCGAGTTCGGGTACCTGCACGGATTGGCCTACCTTAATCTAGGAAGCAACAGGCTCTCAGGAAGCATTCCCGAGCAGCTTTTTTGCAACGGAACCTCCTCTTTAGACTACCTAGACCTGTCCAACAACTCATTGAGCGGGGAGATCCCGTTGCAAGATCATTGTGCTCTTCCTTACCTCAGGTTCTTCTTGCTGTGGTCGAATCAGCTAGTCAGTCGGGTTCCGTTCTCCCTGTCGAACTCGTCTAGATTGGAATGGCTCGACCTGGAGAACAATTTTCTCACAGGGGAGCTTCCATCCGGGATGGTGTCCGAGCTCACAAACCTGCAGACCCTCTACTTGTCATACAACAACTTCGTTTGCCACGAAGGGAACACCAACCTCGAGCCTTTCTTGTCAGCTTTGGCTAATCTGTCCAACTTGGAAGAGCTCGAGTTAGCCGGAAACAACCTCAGCGCTTCGATACCGCCTGCAATTGGCGATCTCCCTCGAAAGATTGTGCAGATCAACTTGGATTACAATTTTCTATATGGCTCTATCCCTCCCCAAATCTCAAATCTTGTCAACCTGACCCTTCTGAACATTTCTAGTAACCTTTTGAATGGTAGTATCCCACCGGAGCTGTGTCGAATGGGACGACTAGAGAGGGTGTATCTGTCGAATAACTCGCTCACGGGCGAAATCCCTGCAGCTCTGGGAGACATTCCTCACTTGGGACTACTTGATTTGTCCAAAAACAAGCTTTCAGGTCCGATTCCTGACAGCTTCTCAAACCTGCCTCAGCTCAGGAAACTCTTGCTCTATGACAATGAGCTTTCAGGCAACATACCGCGGAGCCTAGGCGAGTGCATCAACTTGGAGATATTGGACCTGTCACGGAATAAGATTTCGGGGGTCATCCCGAGTGAAGTTGCTGGACTAAGTAGCTTGAAGCTGTACCTCAACTTGTCTGGAAATCACTTGGAAGGCCCTTTGCCTATGGAGCTAAGCAAAATGGATATGGTGCTCGCGATTGATTTGTCTTCGAACAAACTCTCGAGCTCGATCCCTTCGCAGCTCGGAAGCTGCATTGCGCTCGAGTACCTCAACCTTTCTGATAATTCGTTGGATGGTCTTTTACCAGCTTCTATAGGGCGCTTGGCTTCACTTAAGAATCTCGATGTGTCTTTCAACCGATTGAGTGGTGAGATACCCGAGTCTCTTGAAGCATCTCCGACCCTCCGCCTGATGAACTTCTCCTTCAACAAGTTCGTCGGGAATGTCTCAAAAAGGGGAGCGTTTTCGACAATGAAGATGGACTCATTGCTCGGAAACAACGGTCTCTGCGGCGACATCGAAGGCTTGCCAAGATGCAGACAGAGACATGGTCATCGTCTGTTTCTGTTGCCTGTGCTTGTTGCATTGACAGTCACTCCTGTTCTATGTGCACTTGCATACACTTTCCTGTGCAGATCCAAATTTACAAACCGAATCGCGGTATCCAATCATAGCGACTCGAATTACGAGGAGGAGGAAGAAGTCGTCAAGGAGATGAAGTATCCGAAAATCTCATACCGACAGCTCGAAGAAGCTACCGGTGGATTCAGCCCCTCGAGCGTCATCGGTTCGGGCCATTTCGGACAAGTCTACAAGGGAATTCTCCAAGACAGTACAAGGATTGCTGTGAAGGTCTTGGACTCGAGGAAATCCGGAGAGAACTCGGTAAGCAGCTTCAAGAGAGAATGCCAAGTCCTGAAGAGGACAAGGCACAGGAACCTGATAAGGATAATCACCATCTGCAGCAAACCAGATTTCAAGGCCTTGGTCTTCCCTTTGATGTCCAATGGCAGCTTGGAGAGCCATCTTTATCCGGGCCAAGGCCGGAGCGGATTGGATTTTTTTCAGTTGGTAAGCATTTGCACCGATGTAGCCGAGGGGGTTGCATATCTGCACAACTATTCCCCTGTTACAGTTGTGCATTGCGACCTGAAACCGAGCAACATTCTTCTCGATGACGACATGACGGCCTTGGTGACCGATTTCGGGATCTCGAGCTTGGTTAGAGCTGCTGATGATCATCAGAGCAGCGATTCGGCCTCGTTTAGCTCGACACATGGTTTGCTGTGTGGATCTGTAGGCTACATTGCCCCTGGTGAGTACTATCAATGACATTGTTATATTTGAGCGATCAATGCATTCATTCTTATCACTTGTCTATACATCTAGAGTACGGAATGGGAAAGCGAGCCTCGACGCAAGGCGACGTGTACAGCTTCGGCGTGCTGCTCCTCGAAATAGTCACCGGAAGGCGGCCAACGGACGTTCTATTCGACGAAGGATCGAGCTTGCACGAATGGGTTAAGAGCTACTTCCCCAACAGGCTTGATCCCATAGTTGATCAGGCAATTGACAGGTGCATTCCATCAAAGTTGCAGCAGCTGAATTATATGCAGATATGGAAGGAGGTCGTCCTGGAACTGGTTGAACTAGGCCTTATGTGCACGCAAAACAATCCTTCCACCAGGCCAACAATGTTGGATATTTCTACTGAAATGGGAAGCCTGAAGCAGTATCTTGCCGGTTCTCCTTCCACGCCCACCGACGAAACTTTGCCAAAACTGATGCATGCTGATCATGCATCGGTCTAAGCAACGCAGTCAAGGGCTCGGATTTTCTGAAAAAAAATCTCGAGTTCAAATTTTCGTAGCATCGGTCTAAGCAAAGCAGCCAGGGGCTCGGATTCCCTAAAAGAGTCTCGGGTTCAAATTTTTGATTTCCTAATTCTGTGAGCTGAACCTAAAATTTTGTAAGTTTGAGACGTTTTTATTAATCCGAATGTTGCACCATTATTTTTTTTTCCTATTGGTGGAAACTACTTTGGACAAATAACGGAGCAACGGATTTGAGTTGAGCCGAATAGAATCACAAAAATGTCAAAATTCTTCCTACCAAATTTTAAGGTAGCTATAATTTTGTATTGGTGTAGAGACCCCGCGTGATTAGGTGCCCATTAAGCTAGCAAACGGATTTGCTCGGTAGTTGGGCCAGTTTGTCTCTTCAAAATGACTTGCTTACTAAGATGAAATAAACATCAACTGGACGTCCAAGGAATAAACAATGCATTTTTTATACCCAACTCAAATAAGGTACATAATGATTTTTAGTTTTTTTACCAAAAGACACTAAGATCAACTGGTAAGAGAGTGATTCTAGCTTAACTAGATTTTGGGTTCGAGTCCTTGAGTACACAGCACCATTAAATACTTGTTGGAAAAGCTTTGCATCCTATCCGGCTCGAAATTGGATTAGTCGGTCCAATACGCTAGATACCAATTAGTTAAACAAAAAAATATAATGATATTTTTTCCTGAACATCCTAAATAATAATAATTAACTACAATTAGATATAATTCCGCTCAAATCCGGTGCACCTGTTAGAGGGCATATAGCCACGCAAAACAATCTCGTGGGGGCCCACTCGGGTAGTAGTTGGGGGAAAATGCTGTAAATACAATTAATACGACTATATTACTGTGTATAAATAAAAGAAAATTTACCTACCAATTTTTTTTTACTTTAATAACACAAGATATAAATTCAAGGAGGTTCGGGTTTCAATTTTTGATAAGTATAACTAGGCTTAAAAAAATACCATTAAAAACAAATCATGTGCACCAAGTGGATCCATTTTAGAGAAAAAAATGCACTCATTCTAATTGTACAACCAATTTAAATACACTGTAATGCAATCATTCAAGACTTCCAATTTTTTTTGTTATGTGCCGTATCCAAAAATTCCTACACCGTGGAGTGGGGCTGGCTGAGCATTAAGAAATTTAGATTTTTAAGCTAATTTTACGAAAGAAAAATATCATTTGAAAAATTATCTTTAAATAGGATTTAGAGTACTCGATTTCGAATGCCAAAATTAACAAAAAAATCTTTTATGCCGTCCAACAAGCTCTTTCAGTCGGGGAAAGAAACGTTCACTTACATTTTATGCATTAAATTGCATTTGCATTGGCGGCCAACGAAACCCAATTAATCCTTTCATTTTCTAATAATTGTTTTTGTCGACGTCGAAAGATCGTGCATTCTGACTCGAGATCAACTACCTTAGTTTACGTCGACGCTTTTTAGCATAAAGATCAATTGGTCATCTCTGTCGCTTGGAATATTTAATTTTATAGTAAGGTCATAATTTTTATCTTCTCACAAAGTTGCAATGTGAGTCGGTGACTCCTTTCTGCCTACATTTGATTGAGAATTTCTGAAAAATTGAGTGGTGGGTTATGATGATGTCCATTATTTAGATTAGATTATACATAATTTAACTAGATCCACATTGTATGGCCACAGTTCAATTTGTCTGTGACCGAAGAGCAACCCATGCTGAAGTCAGCCTCGATTTTCACTCTCGAATATAGTTGTAAGAAATTTGAATTTTTTTAAGAAAATATTTTAATTTTAAGTTTTACAAATAGAAAAAATATCAATGAAAAAATTATCCCTAAATAGTGTCTGATAGATTAATATGCTCAGATTTTTATATATCAATATTGGAACATCCAAAAGAAGATTGTTTAGCCAGTTGGAGTTTTTTTTAGAACCTAGCCAGTTGGAGTTAGGTACATATTTAAAAAAAATTTGGAGTTAGGTACATATAAAAAAAAGCATTATCATAGCAAACTTGTACGGTTAATATATTGTTTTTGTTTCATTTGTATCGGTGGAAACGTACATATGACAAAAATAATAAAATTTTACGATATTTTACTTTAAATTTTTTATTATTTTGTATCATGTTGTTATGTCCAATGTTTTAAAAATTATGGTCCGACCGGTCTGACAGCTACCCTGGATCAAACCCGGGTCATTTTTTGCTTAAAATCTAAAAAGTGCTTCGACTGGCCAAAATCTGGTAGGACCGTCCGGTTGCTTTCGGGGGACCCGGTTCACCCGGATCAGAAAAATTAGTGTTTATTTTTTCTAGAGAAAAGTCTACTTTAGTACCCTGTGGTATCGCCCAAAATCACTTTAGTACCCTGTGGTAAAAAACCGACCAATCGAGTCATACTTATTCTAATTAACATCAAAAAGGTCCTCGGGCCCGGAGCTGCCCGGACCCGCCCGAACCCTGCCCGGACTACGTGGCCAGCCACGTCACCAAAACTTGATGACGTGGCACCACGTGGAGGAGGAGGAGGGGGAGGAGGAGGAGGAGGAGGCGGAGGAGGACGAAGCGGAGGACGACGAGGCAGAGGAGGAGGAGGAGGACGACGAGGACGACGAAGTGGAGGAGGAGGACGAGGAGGAGGAGGCGGAGGAGGAGGAGGAGAAGAGGAGGAGGAGGAGGAGGAGGCGGAGGAGGAGGAGGAGGACGAGGAGGACGAGGACGAAGAGGAGGAGGAGGCGGAGGAGGAGGAGGAGGCGGAGGACGAGGAGGAGGACGAGGAGGAGGAGGACGAAGTGGAGGAGGAGGCGGAGGAGGAGGAGGAGGACGAGGACGAGGACGAGGAGGCGGAGGACGAGGAGGAGGAGAGGAAGAGAGGGAAGAAGATGGATGTCCACGTGGTGCCACATCATCAAGTTTTGGTGACGTGGCTAACCACGTAGTCCGGGCAGGGTTCGAGCAACTCCGGGCAGCTGCCCGAGGACCTTTTTGATGTTAATTGGAATAAGTATGACTCGATTGGTCGGTTTTTTACCACAGGGTACTAAAGTGATTTTGGGAGATACCACAGGGTACTAAAGTGGACTTTTCCCTTTTTTCTATTTTATCGAATTTAATTTAGAAACAAAACCTCAACTTCCATGCTTGGAGCCTATACATCACTTTTGGATCACAACAAACTTATCATTTTAACAATTCTCGATAATATGTCAACTAAGTCAAACAAATTGGACTAATATGTCGAACTAGAAAACCTGTATAATCATCTTCTTGTACTTTTAGACTTGTTTAATTCATGTATGAAGACTTTGTTTGAATAAATTTGTATAACAAAGTTACTAAATATTTGAACTTATTTGGTATTTTATCATTTTTAATGTTAAATTAAATTTATTAAAATATATTTAATAATATTAATATAAAATAGAAGTCCTGGTCCGATCAGCAACTTGACCGGTCAGATCGGGTGAACCAAAAAATTTAAAAATTCTGGATCGCCTTCCGGATCGGTTTTAAAAACATTGGTTATGTCTTATAATCTAGACGGTCCTTTTTATTAAAAAAAAATAGCTATTTAAAAAATATAATAAATTTACACCGTATCAACCAGCACCTTCTTAAATTTAGCTAGTCTGTGTAACCCAAATTCATTTTTGAGCAAATTCAGTTTTTTTTAATGTAGCCTTTGGATTGGATCCAATGTGTAAATTAGCAAGGCCCATATCCAAGTGGACACCGCCAGACCCGTTGCTAGAACGGATCCATGGCAAAGGAAAGAGGTTAAGCATCCTCCAGTTTTCTTCCACTCAAAATTTATCATTAAGGAAGACCAGCAACGCAATTCCACGTTTCGACGTGTTAATTTCGCATATTTTAGCGTTAATTCTGCGAACTCTCGCTGTGAATTATGCATATCTTTAGTGTTAATTTTGCGCATTTATTGAGTGTTTTCTGTATATTTACCGTGTCATGCATCAATTTTAAGTATTTATCTTGTAAATTTGTATATTCAGCACGTTAATTATATGTATTTACCGCTTGAAGTCCGTGTATCACCAGGATTAGGGACCTAGTTCACAGTCCAAACCCAAGTTAAACCTTGGTTGAGTAAAAGAAAAATTATTTATAAAAAAATATACATATAATAGTTAAAAGTAGTGTTAATACTTAATTCTATATATTTACCGTGTCATGCATCAATAATATATTCACCATTCTATTGACATGTACTGTTACTTATTGGGCCAATTTTGGGTATGTCCATCCATTTTAGGCCTAGAAGCCCATTGAACCTCCTTTGACTTTATTAGGAAGATAAGTCTTCTAATTAGGAGCTTTTAAAGCTTTTTTAACAGACACTAAGAAAACATTCCGCCTACTCGGAAACACTTAACGAATTATTTCAGTTTAACCACATTTTGAATTCGAGTCATTAAAAAATTCAACAGTGTTAAATAATTATTGAGAGAGTTTTGTCATCTTTCAAATATTAAGTAATATAAGAGATCAAAATATAAAATAGATTTCTAAAAATGTATGAACATAAATTTTAGTCATTAAAAGATAATGAAATATTGAAGAATATAATAGTTAAAAGTAAACGGAATTGTAAGTTTAGTTCTAGAAAAAAATACTTTTCGTAGGTTTTCACCTCAAAACCTAATCGGAAAAATCCAAAAACTACATTTTCAATAATAGAAAATCAGCTACATGAATTTTGTTGCCAAATAATTTTTTATCCCTAAAACAAACACGGCTTAAATAAATTCCCATAGTAAACAGGAAAAAAGGAAAATTAATTTATTGCAAACGACGTCTTTAGAATTTAGATCGAGACGCGGTGCCACGGCGCCATCTCATTAGAGAATAAATGTTAGGATTCAATTCATTATGAACAAAATAAGTCATTGCAATTTATTGCAAGGAGTTCATCGAACACTTGGCCTATGTTCAACTAAATTTACACACACAAAAATTAAATGAGCTATAATAACGAACACTTAGATCAATCGGTGAAAAGTTATTATAGCTCGATTAATAGATATCAAATTATAATATTTGAGAATGCAATTGACACTTTTTAAATATCTTATGTGTTCGAAGTTGGATTAGTTGACCTTGTAAATTTTCGTATACCAAATAATATAAATAAAAAACTTACACGAGGCTGTCCAAAATTTTGAGTTTTTTAAGTAGAATTTTATTTATAAATGGAAACCTCGCAGAATTCATGAAGTTATAAAGTTGGAATAAGTCGGCCTCATCAAAATTCCGAGTAGTAAATTTTTTGGGGAAAAAATCGCGTCTAGAAGAGCACTGACATCAAGCCCCAACATTCTTAATTTTTGAATTAAAAAAATCTTAATATTTTAGTTTGAACTTGAATTATTACGTGGCAATTTTAGAATTGATAGATCTGACAAACATTTATAGTGAGATAGTTTTCGGGTATAAACACTTTATTCCAAAAAGAGACAAGAAATCGAAACAACTTTTAACCCACCGTCCATGTTTGGTCCGTAGGTTAAGACGAGATAGAAGTCTGGTCCGATAAAATAAGTAGAGGACTTAAAAGTGAAATCCGAAGTAGGACAAAATAGAGGAAAAAAAAACAGCGACCCTATCCTCACGTAGTCACGT
The DNA here is from genome assembly GCA_963995505.1 of Hypericum androsaemum. Lineage (NCBI taxonomy): Eukaryota > Viridiplantae > Streptophyta > Magnoliopsida > Malpighiales > Hypericaceae > Hypericum > Hypericum androsaemum. The sequence goes on along the minus strand of OZ023190.1, from coordinate 2,802,641 downwards.
AGAGACGTAAATTTCTGTTGGTGACAGTTGTTCTCGAGCTTTATTTTAAAATGATTATGTAATACTTCGGATATTTAAATAATTTGATTATTTTATTTATATAAATAATATTTTTTGGACAAATATCACGTGAAAATTTCAAGCTAAACGAGTGAAGATAAATCATGCTAATCATGATCACGAAAAAATTACAAGTGATATTAGAACAGAGATAGTAATTGAATCACGGACATAACAAATTAGTTCAATAATACATTTTATATTGGTGAGATCCCAAGTCAAATCTCCTTAATTAAATCATTTATGTTAACATATTTGGATCAAGACGTAAATTTAAAACTGCTTGTATAGTTGCTTCTCTGTTCTTCTAACCTAGAGAGAGAGAGAGAGAGCTGTCGCTTGGTGTGTTGCTTCTGGCAGAAGTTTATTTGGGTTTGGGAGCCTTATATAATATTATTTCTCTACTTCCTGAAATATTTTTTTCTTTTATTCTTATCTGGCGTTCGGGGAAATAAAATAAGGGTAAAATTTTAATATAAGGGGAAACCGAAAAAGGAAGGGAAAATCATAAGGAAGAAGAAGAGAAAAACAAGGGATAACCTTTTTCTTAAACAAATTAATTTTTTTTAAAGGTTTGAACTTGCACATAGATAGGATTAGGATACCCAATCGATTAGTCGTCCTCTTCTCCTCACCTAACCCTTGGCTTCTGTTATTCCAAGGAGGAGAATTGAAGGAACCCACAAGGGGAATTCTACAAGGAAAAGGAAAAATCCAAACTTGGTTGTTAATTTTGATATTTGGGAAGATAAGGGAAGTGGGTTTCTTGTTAGGGTTCTAAAGGCGGGATTTTTTTGGTCGGTGGGTTTGGAATTGGGTTAGTTTTGGGAGGTTTTCTTCTGGGTTGCAGCGAATCGGGCTAATCTAGTGAGTTCAGTTCAAAAAGTTGAAATCTTTTGTTGGATTCAGTGTAAAGTTGCTAACTTTGTTGCCCAGTAGCAAAAGTAGTGTTTGCTGGCTTAATGTTCTCTGCTTGATTTTGATGGTGGCCGGATGATGATAAGGGGTATTTCGGGTTTCTATCCGGGTGGTTTTGCTTGAACTTTGACTTGGCTGTGTGGATTGGTGTTTGTGGTTGATATTGGTTTAGGAAGATAAGATGAGTTCAAGCATAACTGAAGGGTTGGTTCAAGAGGGGAAGCTTCTCGTGCATTTAGCTGAGAATGGGCGCTCGTTGGAGCTTGATTGCGACGAGGCAACAACCGTGGAAGCCATTATGAGGTATGTAGAATCAGTCTCTGGAATCGGTTTCAGTGATCAGCTTGTTCTTTGTTTGGATATGAGACTTGAACCTAGCCGCCCGTTATCTGCTTATAAGCTTCCTTCGGTCGATAGAGAAGTGTTTGTATTTAACAAAGGGAAGCTCCAGATGAATTCCCCACCCCCGCCATTAGAGCAACTTGACATACTTGAAGTCGCAGACCCTCAGTTTCCAGGATTACACGATCCGCACCCTTTAGATGATGCTTCTGATCCTGCTTTAAAGGCTTTGCCTTCTTATGAGAGACAATTTAGGTACCACTATCATAGAGGCCATGCCATATATTGCAGAACACAAGTTAAGTACGAGAACTGCAAGAGGTTGGTGAGGGAGATGAAGGTACAGGAAAGGGCATTGCAGGTTGGTAGAGGTAATTTGGATCAGTACTACAGGATGATTAATCAGAACTATAATGAGTTCATGAGGCGGTACGCACAGCAGCACCGGATGCACACAGAGTTGTTGGCAAACTTCATGAGGGACTTAGAGAAGCTGCGTTCTATTAAGCTTCATCCAGCTTTGCAAACTTCTTCACGCAGGTCTCTGGTAGATTTCATTAAGGAAGACAATCTTAGAATGGCTATGGAGAGTTGCAGCAATTCTCATAGGCAGTTTGAGAAGAAGGTCTCAGAGTTTAAGCAAATGTTTGGAGATGTGAAGCGAAGGGTTGAAGAGCTATTTGCTTGGAGGGCGCCTTTCTCTATCAAGAATTTAGAGGTTGCTATCAAGGATAATAAAAAATTCATCAATGAACAGAAGAGCATCATGCAGTCTTTGAGGTTGGTAGCGTTTGCTTGTCCACATATTTTTATCTTTAATATAATGCTTATTTGTCCCTTGGGTTTGAGTTTGAAATTTTTGGCATATTGCTAAAGCTGAGTTATAGAATGTTCATTCAGCTGTCCGGTGCATCACTAGCTTCCGCTCGTGCTTTGGTTAACTATTGATGTCTATTGTTGATGACCCTGTGTTTTGTCATGTTTTTGTGCAATTGTCTAGGTACTTCAATTTTCGTTAGGTTTTGACTCTGCATATAAGCTGTACTTTGATTTGATTGTTCTTCATTTCACCGATTTACTCATCAGTGTTTGCTTATGAATGGCTGGTTCCCTATCCTGAAGAAATGTTTGCCACCTTCTTAGAGTAAAAGTTGATGGATGCCTTCCTATAAATCTGCTACGGTGGTTGTTAAAATTAGTGCTGATTGATGACAGTCGTCTTCTTCTGTTTCTGCAGCAAAGATGTAAACACTGTCAAGAAACTTATAGATGATTGTCTGTCCTGCCAATTGTCATCTTCCCTTCGCCCTCATGATGCAGTTTCAGCACTGGGTCCTATGTATGATGTTCATGACAAGAGCCATTTGCCTAAGATGCTGTCTTGTGATCGTTCCATCTCCAAGCTGCTTGAGTTTTCCAAAGATAAAAAGCATGAGATGAACATCTTTGTCCATAGTTACATGCAGAAGATTACTTATATCTCGTATGTCATAAAGGATGCTAAGCTACAATTCCCTGTTTTTAGAGAGGCAATGATGCGACAGGAAGATGTATTTACGGACATAAAAGTTGTTCGTGGGATTGGTCCTGCGTATAGGACCTGTCTTGCAGAAGTAGTGAGACGAAAGGCGTCCATGAAATTGTATATGGGCTTGGCTGGTCAATTAGCTGAAAGGCTTGCAACTAAGAGGGAGGCCGAGGTCAGAAGAAGAGAGGAGTTTCTAAAAGGATACAGCTCATATATTCCAAAGGATGTGCTAGCATCCATGGGACTTTACGATACTCCTAGTCAGTGTGATGTTAATCTAGCTCCCTTTGATACCAGGCTACTTGACATTGACATCTCTGATTTAGATCGCTATGCGCCCGAGTGTTTGGCTGGCCTTCCTTTAAAGTGTGAGAAACTATCTAGCTTGAGGAGCTCACTTTCATCCTCCAATGACGGTTCTCAGGCCGAGGACTGTACGGTCGACTCCTCGAATAATGACTCTCAAGAGATTTTAGAGGATTGTGAGTTAGTTGAGATTGCTGGTACCAGCAAGATGGAAGTTGAAAATGCCAAACTTAAAGCTGACCTTGCTTCTGCAATAGCTCTCATATGTTCACTCAGTACTGAAGTGGAGTTTGAGTCTCTTGACGATAGTAAAGTGGAAAGTTTGTTGAAAAATGCTGCAGAGAAGACAGCAGAAGCCTTGCAGCTGAAAGATGAATACGGGAAGCAATTGCAGTCTTTGCTCAAGGCCAAGCACCAACAGTGTTTGTCTTACGAGAAGCGTATTCAAGATCTGGAAGATAGACTTTCTCATCAGTATCTGGATGGTCCGAAAAGTTCAAATTGTAGACATGAGTCAAGTTTTTCACAATTAGCTGTGAAGGATGATGAATGCAAACAAAAAATCTCGAGTGGTGAAGAAAACCAAATGAATTTCATGCCATCTTCGGAGTCGATGGATGAGGTATCGTGTATTTCAAGTTCTTTTGATGAAAAACTGGGGCTTTTCACTAGGCAACCAAGCAAAGACCGGGATGGGATTGACGAGAATATGCTGGATTCTTCTGCAATGAGAAATGTTCAATTGGATTCGTCCATGCCTGAGCCAAATCGTGAGGAAGTTCCAGTTTGTGAGAAAGATGGAAAGGATAAGATGGTGGCTCAGTCGGGCATGTCTCTGACAAACAGTTCCACTGCTGAAAGCATGCCCGAATCTCTTGGCGTGTTACCTATGGATGCAGCTGGTGCGACCAAAGCTGAAAATGAAATGTTGTTGGAATTGCAGCGTGCGGTTAATGAAAAATCAAACCAGTTGAGCGAAATTGAAACTGAGCTCGAATGTGCTACAGAGGAGATCTCGAGGCTTAAGAGGGAGTTAGAAATGAGTAGAAAGTGCCTTGATGAATCACAGGTGCGTAGATTCTGAACAATGCTTTCATCTCCCAGCTTCTGATTTTGTCCATCGCTCAGTTCCTCACTGCTCTAGTACTCCTTTTGTTTTGTAAATATACAAAGAAAAAACACAGCTTTTATTATCACGTCAACCATTTCTACGCTTAAAATCATAGCCTTTAATATCTTCTATATCAGTGGTCTGATACTGGTTGATGTTTTGGCTCTGATATACATTTTTTACGTGTTAAATCTTTCTCACTAGTAAACCATACTTTTTTTGAATCATGGAAGCATGCGATACTTCATTGCTTCTATGCTGCCATGCTGTAGAGAATTAACACATGAAGAGCATGTATGGGTTTGATGTCTGCAGTAGTTCGTGTACTTCTTGATCTGTATTGTGCCTCTTAAATTGGAGGAGCATGTTCTTTCGTGAATCTAGCGGCAGTTGCTTTCTCCCTACCTTTGCGTGCAAATAAGATGATCTATAGTTTCTATGAATTGATCACTTCTGTCATTTATTTGGAGCAGATGAATTGTGCACATTTGGAGAATTGTTTGCATGAAGCAAGAGAGGAAGCCCAGACTCATCTTTGTGCTTCTGATCGGAGAGCCTCAGAGTACCGTGCATTGCGTGAATCTGCTGTTAAAATGCACGGATTTTTTGAGAGGTTTAGAAAATGTATCTGTACTTCTGGCGCTGTTGGCTTTGTTAATGAATTGAGTGGGTTGGCTCAATCCCTAGCCAAGTAAGATACCTGATGGAACTCCCTTTCATTGACCCATGAACCATTTATTTGCTGTGAATTTCGTTTTATTTCCAGACAAGGACGTATTCTGCGTTCTGCTGTATTTAAATGTGTCACCTTCTGCAACCCGTAACTTATTTCACTCGCCTTGATCTTCTATCAGTTCCATGAAGGAGAACGAAGATGACGGCACTGCTGACTTGTGCAGCTGCATCCAAGTGCTGGCAGACAAAGTCAATTTCCTGTCAAGGCACCGACAGGAGCTGCTTGAGAAGTGTGCCAAACTTGAAGTTGCCAAAGAGCGAATCAGAAAGGAACTGGAAGACAAGGAACAACGTTATAGGGAAAAGCAAAAGCAGGTAATGATTTCTACCTTATGACATAGCGGTAACATTTGGTCTCGTGGAATTTCCGCATTTGGACGAGTGACTTTGCAGCTCGTACTGTTGCTCGTACTTTTGGCTGCTGCCTAATCAATTCGTTGGCTATGAGAATGGATTATCGATTTTTTCTTGGAGAAACATTTCACTGTTCTTTCTCTTCTCAAATACAGAGTTTGATTTGTGTATTTCTTTTTTTGGTATAGATAAAGGAGGAAATGATACGTATTAGCTATTTGGAACTTCGGGAGAAAGCCGCATTTGTGCTTACCGCAGCTGGGCATTATCAAGCTATCAACCGAAACAGCCCCAATTACTATCTTTCTGCTGCATCTGTCGCATTGTTCACCGACCACCTTCCCGTGCGGCCCAGCTACATAGTTGGCCACGTTGTTCACATTGAACGACAGATCGTGAAGCCTTTACCTCCTACCTCGACTCGACCAGAGCAAGGTAGGGCCAGTCTGGTAGATCAAGGGACATCTGACTCGGGGACTGACCTGATGGACATGAATTTGAGGTCCATTACTAACCCTTATGGCCTCCCTATTGGTTGTGAATACTTCGTAGTGACGATAGCGATGATACCGGATAGCTCCGCCATTCATTCACCATCCACTTCCTGATCCCTGCGCTGAGCAGACGAGATGATGGAAGATGTTCAAGTGTACATATATCGAGACCGAGACCGAGACTGATAAGAACGAGCCCTGGGTGCGGGAATCAGGACTAGCTGTATAGCCTCTAGCCAACCTAGTTTCGTCCTGCTCTGCTCTGCTCTTTGTATATAAAGCTGCTACTTTCTTCGTCTTGTACAAAAACTGTGAATATTTGGTCAGCTCGACCTTTTTTCTTCGATTTATGTTTGTTAATAACCCCAGTTTCGGGTATTGCTTGGTCGTCGGCCAAATATTTTCAGACATTCCCGAGTACTTGTAGGAGAGATCATCGTGTAACAATTCTACATGATCAGGGAAAAGGAAAAAGAATTTCACACACTGAATCATACAGAGGTTTTTGCAGAGGCATAAACAACAAGTTAAGATCTCCATCAATCTGAATGAGAAGATGTGGCTTCCGCGTGGCTCTGTAACGGAGTTCACATCACACTTTTACTCACGGAAAGGGAGGGATAGAAAAATCTTATTGATTACATGTTTTTCCAGACCTCAGATAGAAACATCTTATTGATTACATGTTTTTCCAGACCTTCGAGAAAAGTATGAAAATTTATGAAAATTTTTATTGACTGCAGCTTTTTCGGGAAGAGAGTGATAAAAAATTTATCTTTTATGTTTATCTAATATTACAAGTTTCTCATTTAATATATTGTATCCTTAGAGCAGCTGGGTAGCAACACCCAATTTGGTTCCCCTTATTAATAAGAGTTAAATGTTGGTCAAACATACAAACAAAAACACAATTAACATAATCAACAGAAAAATAACAACTAAACATGGAAACAAATTTGACCATATTGATAAGAGTTTTTTTTTATAGGTAAATACGTTTTATTAAAATAAATAAAAGTAATTACAGCAAAAGGCTAGAAGGAAGAGATTAGTAGCGAACAAGCTCGCTAAATACATCAACCTTAACATATTGATAAGAGTTAAATGTTTGTCAAACATACAAACAAAAGAATGATTAATGATGTGTGTCTAAAATACGCATTAAACGCATAGGATTTCGAGTCATTTTTGCACGTTTACTTTTAGTTTAGTATCATTTTAGTAAACATTTGAGTTTTGGGTGACTAATGAGTTCTTTGTGCTAAATTGTAGGAAAATGAGACAAATCTGGAAAGAAAGTATACTTGAAGGAGGAGTCCAGCAAGGACAGCTAACTTGGGAGGGCATTTTGGTCAATTTTGGAGCCGAATTAGAGGATGTATATTAGACAGATAATTAAAGATCTTTCTTTTCTCTTTTCGTGGATATAAATCGGAGATCGGAAGAGAAAGTTAAGTCCAAAATACTGAAGGCTGATCTGGCAGATTTTATTGACGAATATTCGGGGCAATATTGGAAATTTGGTTTCTGCATCGCGGAGGACTCTCGAAACGACTTCTCTAGATTTTTACACTTAGGAGGGCTTATATATAACCCCCTAGACTTATTTTTACAGCAACTTTTTATTCCAGAGAACATAACCTATTTTACTTTGTCTTTGTCATGACTATGAGGAACTAATCTTCTAGGTAGATTTGAGCGAGGGGACTGAGGTTTTGGTTGTGAGGATCTTGGTTTTATTAATCTATCTCAGTAGTATTTTCTTATCTCCTTGTGCTTATTTTTGTTCTTCAATGATTTGCGTTTGTGAGTTTATTCTAGAACTGATATGCCATTGATTCTTGATTAGCGATTGCAGTTAGGAATTGAACTAGAAGCAAGGTTAATTCAGCGAAGAATGGTCATTACCAAACTAATTAACTAGGAATAAGTAAGGCTAGTTTGTACATACCAAAGTTTTGAGTATCATCTCTAGGAGTAGGAACATCCAGTGCTTAATGCTATTGTCTTTTAGCTGCCATTGTGCCTATTAGATGGTAAACAATTAGTTAGGCAGTTGTTTGACTAATTGATTGATGATGTTAGTGATCTCTTTGCAGTTGCGGGAGATTTACCCCTACTTGCTACATGTGTTAAATTATCTTTTGTGATCCAATGATCAACCTACCTCTCCGACCTTGGATCTACCGTGTGTTTCTCATTAGTTTTACATAGATATTTATTTTCCCTTTGTTAGTTTAGTTTTCTTTCCGAACAACAAAATCCCCCATTTTAGTTTCTTTGTTTTCGTTGTTAGATTAATTAAATATTCGTTCCTCTTTGGATCTGACTCGGTACTTCCCTTGCTTGCTACAGATTAGTGAGCCGTGAAATATCGGTTTATTTTGAAGGGCCTCGACACGCTCGTCAATTAATATTATTAACAATCACTTAGATCAACTAGTGATAAAGTAGGTTTATCTTAATTAGGTTTCGAGTTCGAGTCTTTCGTAATTCAGCAATATTAAATATATGTTTGAAAAAATTTTACTACCTTTTAATGGTCCTACCAAGCTCAGACTTTCAATAAACAAGATACCAAATAGTATAAATCAAAAATAACATAATCAACTGAAAAATAACAACTAAACAGGGAAATAAATTCGACCGTATTGATAAGAGTTAAATAAAGTTTGACCAACATCAATGAAGAGTCCGGCCCACGGTCACGTATATAAATTTGACCATATTTCAAAATATATTATATACACCAAGAACTTAAATTACTTAAAAATTTCGAGTTTACACTCTCATTAGTGTTAAATAGTGGATGAGAATGTAAATTAGTGGTATAAACCAACCAATACCTATTAAATACCATGGTTTTAAAAATACGGTCCGACCAGTTGGACCACAAATCGGGCACAAGATCGGGTCATTTTTAGGCTTTTGACCAGGGTATGTACTAACCGGACCAAATTTGGTCAGACCGGCCAATTTTGAGGTCCACCCTGATCGATCGAACCCGGTTCGTATAAAAATAGACGAAATTGGCTTTTTTGGTAGTTTTCGAGGAAAAAAAGTTGATTTGACAAGTTTATAGAGTAATAAATAAATAAATAAGTAGATTTATAGAGTGGAGAGATAAAAAAAATTAAGTCTACTTTTTTTGTATGGAAAATAAATCTATTTTAACCTACATCTATATATTATTTAAAATATTAAAAAATAAAAATATTTTTGGTCCGACCGACCGACCCAAAAAACTGTAGAAATTCTGGGTCGTAGCTCCGGGCCAGGTTTTAAAACCATGTTAAATACCACATAAACACCTTTCCTTTGGCCTCATTTCCTAATCAAGGAGATTGCACGTGTGGAGCCCACATCCCCAAATCCTATATATTGGCACCGACCAACAGTCTCCAGCCGTTTGCTCTAAAAGTCGGCCTCGAGAAACCTGAAACCGAAGAAATAATTTTTCTCCTTTACCGATTTCGTCACAAGAGTGTCCTAAACCTGAAACCTGAAACCTGAAACAGAATCTAAGTTGAATTGGTCACAAGAGAGTCCAAAATTCCACCGATTTCGTCAACATTTCTTCTCGTTTACCGAATTATTTTGGAAGTAACCGGTTCCTTCCTTGGTGGGTTTAGCTTGGAAACTGGTTCTTAAATCATAAGGTAAGTCTTCCAATTTGTTCTCCATGGGTTTCTTTGAAGATCAATGGATTCTGGGTTGGTTTTCTTTCTTATTGCGTTTTTGCCATGTTGGTCCTGAGAATCTTGGTTTGTTGATCTTCTAGGAGGTGTTTGTTAGTTGAGTGACATTGTAAAGATTGGAACTTTATCGGATTTAATTGTTTGGTTTTATTTTTATTGCGTTTTTTTTCATGTTGGTCTTGAGCATCTTGGTTTGTTAATCTTCTAGGAGGTGTTTATTAGTTGAATGACATTGTAAAGATTGGAACTTTATCGGATTTAATTGGTTGGTTTTCTTTTTTTATTGCGTTTTTGCCATGTTGGTCTTCAGAATCTTGGTTTGTTGATCTTCTAGGAGGTGTTTATTAGTTGTGTGACATTGTAAAGATTGGACCTTTATCGGATTAATTAATTGGAGGGGCGAAAAGGATCAAGCTTTCTTGTGTTTTGGGAATGGCGGCGGTGGGAAAATGATAAAGTTGGAATCTTTGTTGAGAAATCTTCATCTGGGTGTGTTTGGAAGGGTGGAAAGAAAGTGAGATGATGGGGTATTGGAAGTCGAGGTGGCGTAGGGTGACATAGAATTGTCGTTTGGTTAGGGATAGTTGAGGCAAGGAAGTGTCATTGATTGGGGGATTATGGTGTCTCAGGTAAATGGGGGATCCTTGTCACGATGGATGCGAAACCTGCTGTGTCTTGCAGGCAAAAGAGCAGAGGCAGTCTGTCATGTCTGATGGAACTAAGCTGGGACCGCAACATGTAAACGCTGCAGATGTGATGGTGCAGCATCGGGAAGTAGCGTTGAAGACTTACAAGCGCAAGTACCCTGGATCACATGGATCCGTACCCAAAGCAACAGATGGTAGGACCGGGAGCACTGCGGAGCTCGATCATCAGAGATTGCCGCCTGGTACAGGTTTAGAAAATGGAATCGTTATGAGACAGCCTGGTGATCTAAAATCAACTGCTACCAATGTTGGAAACCTGGCTGCATTATCCCAAGCTGAAGAATCAATCTTGATTACACCAAGAGGCAAGGCTTTTATTAACTGTAAAGTGCAACATGCAGATATGAATGATCGATTAGGTCTATTATTCTGAATTCCTGAACGTACATCTCTTCCTGATTCTATCAAACTGAGGCTCAAGTCTACTTGTCTGATGGAACTAACTTGAGGTCCTATCTGTGACATGTAGATCTTGCAGATGTGCAGATGCAACGACGAGAGGTGCTGTTGAAGACTTACCAGAAGAGATACTTCGGATCCTACAAACATGTACACGAAGCTGTCGCTGGTAAGAGTGGGAGCAGTGTGGAACTCGGTCGTCAGAGTCAGAGATTGACTGGTACTGGTTCAGAAGATGGCATCATTATGAGACAGCCTGATGATGAAAAATCAACCACTACTAATGTTAGGAACCTGGCTCCATTATCCATAGCGGAAGAATCAGTCTTGATTACACCAACAGGCAAGGTTTTTATTTACTGAAAAGTGCAAACTTGATCTAGTCTCCTGTTCTTAATCTCTGAATGTACATCTCTTGCTAGTTCTGTCAAATCGATGATCGAGTCTCTGTCAAATGCTAGAAATAATGTATGCAGCCTATGAAAAAAATATATCTGATGCTCATCACCCTTTCACCTTCTTATTCGTAATCTAGCAGAGTTTTGAGGTTAGTAAAATCACATGAAACAGAAATCTGTCTTCGAATCTGTAGTAGGCGGAGAATTTCTTGTTTAGTCGATAGCTGAGATCATACTTCTTCATGCCAGCGGGTAAATCATGTGATGCTCAAGCAAGACCGGTTAAGAATGATAGTAATGTTGCAGGGGCTAGCGGGGAGGGAGGGAGCCACATGACTCCGGCCACAAGGCATTGCACACAAGCAGTCAGGAATGGTTGGAGTTGGACCAGGCCACCTACAGGTTTCAAGCAAGTTTTGCGACCCAAGGAAAAGACAGAGCTCTCAAAGGAACCACTTCAATTACTATCCATGGCGTTGAAGGCAAAGGAAAAGAGGCAAAATACCACATTATCATCTAATTTTTCCTCAATGAAGCACATAAATGGAAGAAGCTCGGAGCAGAACGATCGCTTCAATATCGTCCTGCTTAATGGTATTTCTAAACTTTTTGTCCTCTCAAATTACTAGTATTCTTTCGTTCAAAACAAAGAAAAGAATTTGTAGTATGCTCATACTGGGAAGTATTTGTCTTGCACATATTTGTCTTGAAGTTGTGAATACGAGAGCTTGCAACTTATAATGCAGGGATTTCCCATTCAATAATTGGATAGGTCTAGACCGCTTTAACCATAAGTGTGAATATTGTCCTGCCATTTGCAGATAGAAAAGTTGGTTAATATCAAAACATCAATATTTCTTTTGATCTTTCCAACATCCTGTTTCTGTTCTTGTTATATGTTGGAGCCTCTTAGGAATTGGCTTAATAACATTATATTAACTAAGCACCATATCGTTTCACTTGTGCAGATTCAGATGGAACCAACCAAGTCCAACCAGTCGGCCACGCCTGCTGTCTGTGCGGCAACGACCTTGCATATTCACCGACATCCAGATTGTCAGGGACGCCGTTCAAGTCCGGTAACTTGCCGGACGTCGCCGTCCTTCTGTGCGGCCATGGATTTCATCAGCGTTGTATGCAGCATAACATGTCAGAGGAGCAGCTGAAAGATCCTCAATGCTTCTTGTGCGATAAGCATTCCGAGAATGTATCGTAGTCATCATCCGTAGTCGCATATCCTCGCCTAGCAATTTTTGAACATCCGGCAACCATCGGCTTAGGACTAGACTAGTTTTTTGTTCGTCGGGAATGATTGGTTTGACGTTCAAGAATAGCTGCAGCTTGTGATCAGAGTTCTGTAATTTTGGTCCAAGAAAGTACAAAAAGGAAAAAAAAAATGAACGGAGAAGTTAATAGGCCGCTCCTTTTTTGTTATGTTCGTGAAATAACTAATTTCACGGGATGAAAATTGTGTCATCTTAGATCAGCTGCAAGAATTGTGTGTTGAACAGACAAACGAAACCATCCAGGCTCGACCATGTTGGACTCTGAATTATTCGTTACTTGTGCTATGGCAGCATCCTGCTAGAAAGTCGTACGTCCAGCTCTAATGTTCTCGAATAATTTTATGATGGTCGGGTCAAAGTTTTGACCAGTACAATATTAATAAAACCTAAGAAAAAGTAAATAAACATTATTGAACCCGTCGTGAATCTAAGAATTATTAAAATCTGAACGGTTGAAATATGTATGATGTAACCACGGTAGAATTTTCCAATATTCTTGCTGGTGGATCCTCCATTAGCTTTATTGTTTCACCCGTCAGAGTCTTGACCACAACTCTCCTGCAGAAAGCAAGTCAATTGTGCATCATGGTGCATATCATGTCAGATAATTTTAGTATTGTCGCGACACAAGTATGACGTACGATTTTACCTGTGCTTCGAGAAGGCGGTTCATGGGACATGTGTCACGACGCGCTTCTTCGAAGGCCCACAACGGTGAAGGAGAGCGCAAGGAATGGTGCGACATGAAGGATTGTGCCTCACAACCAATCCTGGGCGCAGCGCTAAGTCAAGAGGTACAAGATGTACCAAGTGAAGGCAGCGGGGAGAAACGCAACTCTTCGAGTTGCGGCAGGATGCGAGAAGGTGCGGGCCAGCGTGCATGTAGTGCAAGGCAACATGCGAGCATTTCGAGGGAGCCCACCAGGAGTTGCGAGCCAGCCCGCAACAGGTTGCGAGCTAGCAAGCAATAGGCCAACAGAAGGTGCAAGAGGTGGCAGCTGGCTAACATGCTCAGAGGGGGCACCAGCCAGCACGCACAAGGAAAGAGACACAATGGCGAGCCAGCCCGCAAAAGGATGCGAAGGAATGTGAGCCAGCCCTCAGGCGAATGCGAGCCAGCCGGCAAAGGAACACGAATGGCTGCCAAGAATTCAAATTCTGCCAGCGAAGAGTTAAGAAGGAATGAATTGATAGGCACCAAAGGGCATCCAGGAGGCACGAAATAGACCACCATGAAGGCCAATTTGGCTAGGAAACAAGCACCAAAAGTGCCCATTCAGATTAGGCAAAGTTAGTGGCCTTTCGGCTAAGAGTTGTAAATGTTTAGAGGCTACCCGGATTGTCTATAAATAGGGATGCCCCATTGTTATAAAGCATCCAGAAATTGTGTATCAAGAGTATTAATAAAGTACTTACTTCTTGTGCCAAGATCGTGTTCAAGAGTAGGTGAGCGTTGAGCAAATATCTAAGAGTACCTTAATCTTTTTACGAAAAAGAGAGTACGGGTAGCGAGAGTAGGCTGACTTGAGGCGAGATAATCTCAAGTGTCGGCACGCTTAAGCGAGTTTAAAGCTTAGGCATGATAATTTGGTATCAGAGCTAGGTTACGAAAGAGACCTTGGTGCGTGGAAAAAACTGTTACAATGGCCAATAGCGAAGACGCTTCAGCTGTGGTCAATCAGGTTGGGTCCAAGAATGGGCCTCCATCGAAAGAAACTAATGGTGGTGGGAGAAAGAACCCTCGGAGGGATAAATCTGTCCCTCCAGATCCGTTGGCTAACCTTAAGGCAAGGCTTGGCTGAATAAAACAAGGTGTACTCGACAACATCAACAAGTTAGAAGAGATAGTCCAAGGCTTAGACGAAGTTGATGTCAGGGACAACACGCTTCGCGGCGAGATGCAAGAGGCACAGAGCGGGGCGCTCAACAGCGTTGCAGATTAACTTGTTGAGTTTCAAAAGGCAATGAGGGCTGAGATTGCTGACTTGAAGGTGGAGGTCAATTTATGTAGAAGAGCGGCGGATGGTGCCAACGATGGCCCAATCCTGTAGGGATTGCAAAGTTTGAGGCCCCTAAACCGAAGGCTTTCAAGGGGGGAAGGAATGCGAAGGACCTTGACAACTTCTTATGGGGTCTGGAGTGCTATTTTGAGGCAACCAACATCGTTAAAGATGCTGCGAAGTTGCGGACAGCCCTGCATTACGTTGCGGATATCGTGATGCTGTGGTGGCGGAGAAAGCAAGGTGAAGTGGAGCGAGAAACTTGTACGGTATCTACATGGGCAGATTTTTGACGTGAAATCAAGAAGCAATTATATCCGAAGAATGTCTAGCACGACGCACATGCACGGCTACAGAGACTCGCACACAAGAAGGGGATGCGTGAGTGTATCGAAAAAATTTCTGAGTTGATGTTGGAAATTCCCGTTATGACTGAGAAAAAGGTGTTGTATGCATTTTTCGGTGACCTCCAACCATGGGCAAGGATGGAGGTGCAGCAAAAAAAGGCGCAAAATCTTTCAACAGCAATAGCGGTAGCAGAGTCTTTAGTGGAATTTCGCATGAATGAGCCTAAAGGGGAAGGTTCGACGAAGAAGAGCCATGGTGGAGGGGAAATTTTAGATAAAGAGAAGGAGTCTAACTCGTCATCAAATTTCCACAGAACGAATGGGAAGGACAGGAAGGATCGGGCAAAGTCATTCGCGTGCTTTATTTATGAAGTACCACACCGGACTGCTGAGTGTCTGAAGCGACATGAACTATTCGCAATAGACCAAGGCGAGTCTGAGGATGATGGGGAAGAGGGATAAATCCTTGGCTCAATGGTGCGATAGCATGAGGATCGTGAGAAACAATGATGATTGGTCAGAGGAAGGCCAAGGAATAAGCAAGTTGATTCAAGAGGAAAAGGCTGCGTCGAAGACTTTCAACGGAAGAATTATGTCCACGATGGGCTGTGATTCAAGGAAGCATGGGATGTCTTCTCAAGGAGAGAAGATTTCTCGCAAGAAAAGGCGGGATCTCGAGACAAGAGGGCTGCGTATGGTGTTTGGGATAGTGGCAGATTGGAAAAGCAAGTTTCGTGCATTGAGGAGGACCAGGGGGAAGATGGGGCACTCCAACAGAGGATGCAAGGACCATCTAACAAGGTGGCTAGCACCGGTTCAAGCCACGTCGAAGAGATAAGCGCGACACGACTTGCTGGTTTGAAATATGGATGGCACGATGGGCATGCACGACTTCAGAATCTTGCAAGCAAGGATAGTGTGCGAGAGGATGTGGAGGAATTCTCTGCATTGATGGAAGGGGTGAGTGTGGAAAAACATCAAAGCCTCGAGAGGCAAAGTCAGTTTGGGACAAGAAGATCGCAAATCAGATGGTTGGAAAGACGTCTGAGCAAGGTGGCGAAGACATTATGGCCAGGTTTCAAAAAAAGGACTGATTACGAGGAGGAATAGATTCTGGAAAAGGCATAGTTCCGAAGAATGAGCAGATTTCAGAAAAGAGGCAAACTTAGAAGTGAGACGAGGAGTACCGAAGGGTGTTTGTTGGGACGAAGGAAGCATCGACAAGGGAATTGTTGCCTACCCTCCCCGACCATGACAAGCCTACCAAGGTGCACATGGATGCACCAAGTTTTCCAATCTCTGGCGTGTTGGGAGGCCATTTGATCGCAAGAGGGAGCCACAAGTCAGATGGTGCGATGCAGAAAAATGAAGATCAAGTAGTAAACGTAGCGAGCATGATGCTCGAAAGGCTGCCAAGTTCGTTCGATGTTGAAGTTCCTGAAGAGGTCGTGGACAAACTTAAGGAAAAGATGCCCACGGAGCTGCGAGAAGAGTTCCCACCCAGGCAAAAGGTGGATCATGCATTTGAGAAAAAGAAGGAGGATCTAGAGGACAAGCAGGTGTATATTGCGGAGAATTGCAATAGTAACAAGTTGCCTACGGAGAGCCAACCAAGGACACCTCTCTTTGATGACATCAAGAGAGAAACCAAAGGTGATCCCAACGCAATACGACAAGCCGCGTGGAATAATGAGGGGACTGTTCACCAATTTTTTGGAGAAAGGTTGCAAGAGGAAGCGACTAAGGTAAGCGGTGGAAATAAAGGTCAGCAACTTAGTCCGCAAGGAGACTCTACTCCAAGTAACAAAGAGTTCGTGGTCCAAGAGAAGGACATGATGAATTGCGGCAAATGAGGGAGGTTAGACGACGAGATATGGCCATTATTGAGTTCAAGTCTGCGACGAGGGCGCCGCGAGAATAGGTGGGAGAGAATGTCACGACGCACTTCCTCGAAGGCCCACAATGGTGAAGGAGAGCGCAAAGAATGGTGTGACACGAAGAATTATGTCTCACAACCAATCTTGGGTGCAGCTTAAGTCAAGAGGTATGAGATGTACCAAATGAAGGCAGCGGAGAACAATCCGAACTATCTGAATTACTAGGTCATCCACAATTTCATTCACTAAATAACTAGAAAAATCATCCAAATTCAACAAAGCATGCAAATGGCAGTAGCACTAAGTGAAAACCGACAAATTAGGGATTGAAAGTCCTCAAGTGAAAACCCAAACTTTTTAGAAAAAGATTTGAACCTCCAGGCCACGCAAGATTTAGCAAGGAAGAAGGAAAAGTTTGGGTCTAAAGAGTTTTTTTAAGCGTAAAAGTTAAGGGACCAGAGAGTTAAAGGTATATTTAAGGCCCAAATAAAGTTCGAATATTTCGGATATCTGAACTAATTTTTTTACTATCTGAATCCGTACTAAAAAGTTCGGATAATTCGAATCCGAATAGAAAATTATCCGGATCTAAATTTTTTTCCGGATTCGGATTCGGAATTCGGATATCGGATTAAATGGTCACTCCTAGCCAAGATCGTGTTCAAGAGTGGGTGAGCGTTGAGCAAATTTCTGAGTACCTTAACCTTTTTACGAAAAAGAAAGTACGGGCAGCGAGAACAAGCTGACTTGGGGCGAGATAACTTCAAGTGCTGGTATGTTTAAGCGAGTTCAACGTTTAGGCGTGACACATGGATTCGGATCAGTAGCATCACCACCTTTGACAAGCTCAAATGAAGATGAGTTAGTTGCAGCAGGTGACAATAGATTGTTGGAGTATGAATCTAGCATCTGCTCTCGTTTATACACTCCCTATACCTCCCACGTCCCGATCCTCAGAACGGATTCAGGGAACTTAGATGCCTTGTACTTCCGCAGGCCCTAATAAACCAGCCATTTCTGAAGCAGTATCGGTTTGGTTAGTTTCTCGAGTGTTCGAGCCATATTTATAGAAGCGTTTTGCTCTTTTTTTGAGATAGATTCTCTTCAACATACTCGGCGGGGGTTCGTTTGTTTTAAGGAAATTGTTTTCCGGGTAGATGTTTTCCGACACCGGAAAAAATTCCTGTAAAGAAAACATATTATATATTTGCAGGTTGTTTATTTTTCGTTTTCTGAGTTAAGAAGTCTCGAAGAAAATTGGTATCACTTTTTATATATTCAATATCAAAATCGAGAAAAGGCTTATATAGATATATTTAGTAAGTTCACTGGTGTTATATTCAGACTATGATCACTCAAGTGTACGACACTTTGGCTTGATAAAGTCAAGAGTCCAACACGACTCTTCACCCTAAAACAACGTTGCACGAAATAAGAAAGGAAAAACAAGAGAGTGGGTGGGAGAGAGGAAATGTGGTGGATAAATATGGGAAAAAATATATATTAGTTTTAATTAAAATGGAAAAATAACGAAGAAAAGTGCATGCAGAATAGTGTCTCAAGTTTAACCTAATAACATACTTCTACAAAGCAGGGAATTATGGTATGTTCTTTTCAAATTTTATTTTTTTCTTTTGGGTTCAATTCCATAGAAAAATTTCGTCTTTTACCATCTCTTTTCTTTGCTTTGGGGTACAGCTTACTTGGTAAAATACAAAAAAAAGCAATTTTTCCTTCTCCTATTTTATGAAAATAAGCTCTTATTTCATAGTCTCTGAAAAACCCGCGATAGTTTGCAAAGAACTGTCTCATTATCAAGACCGGAACTATCAACCACTGCCATCTCTCCCCAAGATACTCTCATTTCTATTTTATTTTTTTCCATAAAATAAGAATCTAAATATGAACCGAATAATCCGAATTTGAAAGGCATAATTTGCAGGTCGAGAACATCAAATCTACAAACTCTCCTCTATGAAGAGTAAATACTCAATGTTCTCAACTTTGAACAATGAGGCGAATAAATGAAATACCGCTTATTTGTCAATGACGACTTGTGTTGCAATTCATCCATAACTAGTTCCAACGATTTTTACATCGGACCCCTTTACCAAGATTCTTCATCAAAACCTAACTTCTCCAAATCCTGGTATCAATCCATCCTTCATTAAAAAACTTCCAAAAAACAAGCAGCTAATTTAACAATTTACAGAGGTGACGGAAGGAACTCGATCGTCCAGCTAAAGCTTCAGTTTTACCTTGCAGAAGCTATTATCTAGCCTGACTGTCCCCATCTTCTTCGGAGATGTTGAACAAGAATTTCGGAAGAGATGTAATCCGAGGGAGGTGAAGCAGCAATTCTCCGTACGAGTCTTTCCTAGACATGCCTGACACTGGCATGCTGCAAGAAGCATCCTTCGTATTATCCTCGGGATTGTTAAGATCAGGTTTAGTTTTGCTGGTAACGGATGATGGAAGTTCGTAAGCCTGGTCTAACTGAACCCCATTTCCCCGGTCAGACTCTTGAGCTAAACTTTCTCCGAGGGCCTGCAGGTTCTGGGTCGATCCTGGGTCCTTCTGCAAAAGGCAATACAGAGAATTGACTCTTGCCATGAGCTTTTTCTCATCAGAAGATGCCGTCAACTGGGTGTCACTAAGAAGGTATTGTGCAATGTCTTCTAATATCAACTGGCGCTCTGATCCATCAGCAGAAATCGACGAATTCCCAGCAGTCATCTGTTCTGTTAAACAGTTCCCGATGTGATTCATGAGATCACTCATCGACATCGAGGGATGCAGGCCCGGAACTTTAATCTGCTCCCAATCTCTTGTCACCTTCGAATCAACAGCTTCACAATTGCCTCTTCCACCCGCTGCACAAGTTTACATCACTTGTACAGTTAAAAAGATGAAACAGACTAGCATACACCAAAAAATAAAAACATTCCGTATACTGGAAATGAAAGTGAATTGAAGAAATTTTACATTAACTCTTTTACCTGAGCTTGGAGAAAGCGGTTCACGGGACATAGATGAAGATCCAGCAGGATCCCCTTTTTCATGCTCAAATGAAGATGAGTAAGCTGCAGATGCGGATGTTAGATCCTCTAAACCGGAATGAGAAGGGCCTTTAGCACCTCCAACTTGAGTTTTCAAATCAATTGGATCCTCGAAGACACGCTGTTCAAAATATGGAGAATCCAGACTTATCTCTGGCTGCCTCCTACTCAGAAAGTTCAAGCGCATGTCACACTGGATGAGCTTTTCAAAATGCTTATTTAAGAGACCCGGTGGACATTCCAGAAAATGTTGCCTACAAAATCAAAAATGTTTGAGTTGGATGACAATAACAAGTGTCTCATGTTCAAACAAGCTCCTTGTTAGAGAATTCATGCACACAAGATAATCATCCAAGCATCACATGCTTGAGTAGTCTAATCTAACAAGATGATGCATGTCAAAAGCCAAAACACAGTATCATAACTGTTTTGCAAAAGAATTGTAACAAATGATGTCAGTGGGAAACGATTACAAAACCAGAGCTGAAGCTCATAAGAAGCCTTCCATAAATTTCTTGTAGTTTGTAATTCTGTCGGAAAAAGCAGCTAACAAAATCCTCATTGGAGCAGCTGCTGAAGAGTGAAGTCAGATAGTCAACCTCACCTGTGTATGCTAGCTTGCCCATTGGTGAAATCTGATGTTGCCTGCCACAAAGTGTGCTTACGAGGCTGCGGGTTTGTCTCCCTGAAGAAAAGGGGCTGTCTAGCAAGCTGTAACACAAAACACACAGCATGTTCATACTAGAAACAAACCAGCAAAGAAAAATGCTTTCCGCCTTAACAAGCCCCATAGCAAGACCCAATAGCTTACCACAATATTCAATGTCCCAGGTTCATTCTCAGTACAATTAGCCTTCAAAGCCATAATATCAGACCACTGTATCTCTATCTTACTCTTGAGACCACCTTCAAGAATCTCCCAAACCAGCTTGTGCTTCGCAAAGTAACACTTGGCAACCAAATCGCCTTCGTACCTTGACTTGTACTGCCAGAACATATATCAAGTCAGAAACCACCACATCCCTGTTTCAACATAAAAACGCAAACGGAAACACAATTACCTCCCAGGCTCCAATCTTTAGCAGCGAACCAGGAAAGTTCGAAGCCTTCAGCTTGTCCACAGAACTCGAACCAGCCCCCCCGCCTTTGCTCTCCTTCTTAGCAGCGGAAATCCCCTGGTTCTCACTCTTCGGAGCGCCCGGCAACGAAGCATTGCCCTGAGACAGCCTCATCTGAATCAAATCCAAAAGCGACGGGCTCTTCCTCAGGCTCAGCCCCAACGGGCTCGGCTCGTCCAGCGGGTTGTACTGCGTCGCAACGGCACCCCACTGCTCATCAAACCCACCCCCACACACTCCAATCATCATCAAAATCAATTCTTCCTAATATCGATTTCGGCTTTCTAGGGTTTGCACAATTAAATTAAAACATTTTTTTAAAAAAAAGGAAAGAAGCAAGGGGAATACCTGTTCGACGGCCTGCGGCGTCGTTTTGGGGCGTTTCGATAGGGGCCGGCGGGATTCCTCCGAGGGATCGTCGAGGATCTCCCGCTTCACCTTGGAGGCCGACGTCGTCGTCGCGTCGGGATCGGGGCGGGACCCACCCCGCTTCATCATCTGGACCATAATACCTAAAAAACCCGGATTTCTGATTTTCCTTTTTTTTCCCTTTAATCGGAGAAGAGAAGAGAAGAGGAGAGAGAGAGAGAAGAGTCGTACGGAATTGGGAATTGGGGGATTACTTAAGGCGGTGAAATAGCGCGTCAATCTTGAGGCTGCGCTTGGGGGGTGGCTATCACGTGCTTTATTGTAACAGTATTTTATATTGGGAAAATTGGAGTTTACGTGAAAGTCCTCCGGCGGCTTCCCGATTATCGACCGGCAAAATAGTTGTTATAATTTTTTAACTAATAATGGGTGCGACTCACAAATCATCAAATCTCATCGAAATTTCAAAGTTAAATATTTTTGGGCCAGAGTAACCTTTTAAAAAGTTCTCCTGTTGCACCTCTCTCTTTCAAAAAAAATTCAACCAAAAAAAATTAACTAAGAATTCCAAAAAAAAATTTAACTAAAAATCTCGAATTTGATATTTTGTTACGTACTTAGTTAAATAGTTGTTAAAAAATTTCATATTTAAAGTTTTATCTAACAAGAACCTGGATAAATACATAATTGGAAATGTAATTTTTATTTAATGACAATTAATGTCTTTGGAGAGACTATAGGAAACACCTACCACGTCTTGGTGTTGATTTTGGGTAAGTTCCATAATTTTGGATATATTTCTTTATTAGATAAAGATATTTATTACGAATTTTAGGAATCCTAAAATAAATGTGTAATTCTAGTGTAATTTAGATTGAAGAATATAAAATGTTATCTATAAATAATTTCCATTGCATATTATATATCATTTTCATTATGGCCTGATAATAGTATTCAGGTGTGATGCCATGTATAACAATAATGATAGCATTTCTTTTTCTCATAACATTTTTTTCATGTTAAATTTTACTGGCGAGATTTTTAATGAGACGTGTGATCACAACATAAAGATGTCACATTCGGAGAAAGGTAGAACATTCGTAGGTAGAACACCTCTAAATATTACTTATCATGTTAATAAAACATCTTAACTTGTAGAAAAGTAACGTCGGGTCCGACCATGAGTTTTTTAAAACATTAAAAAACCATAAGATGGGTGGGCGTTTTCGTCATTTGCCTCCGGCAGATATTGGACAAGACACGTAGGAGTTCACTGGATAAATGTGGGACCCTACTCGTTGGGTTCTGAAAGACGGCGGTTGCTACGAATGTCTGCCACGTGTCATTAGATCCGGAAACGTCTAATCGCATTGACACGTTGACCAGAGATCTCGGTGCTGGTGGTGGAAAATAAATCGATTGTATAAATGGAGAATGACCTCAGTCAATAATTGAGGCTATAGTTTCCTTATTCTAGCTAGGCCACTTGAGTCCAGACTGACAGCGATGCTAATCCAATATTTTTCCCCCGAAATTACTTAGTATCTCTCGTATATTAAGACAGAAAACTGCATTTTCATGTCTCGAACTCGATATCTTGAATAACCTCTTCAAGATAGAGATTTGTCACATTTTCATGTCTCAAAATTTTTTTGTTTTATAAATTTAATAAATAGATTCATTACACCGACTAATTTAAATTTGAATTGAGTAAAAATTTTAAAATGTGATAAAGTTCTTTCAATAATTAGTTTAGCCTTGGAAAGAGAGCTCTCACCAACCACCGTGGACCATCAGCCTCATTGGGCCCAGCATGGCCGGACAAGCCCAATTCTCAGCGCAACGGGCCCCCGAGTTACAAATCCCATGGGTCTAATGAGGTCAATTAGCTGATGAATTTTATCTGAAATATCAACTGGGTCCTATGAGCTAGTTCATCAGTCCAATGTACACAGGCAACCGGGAGATGCAAAGGATGAATCTTGAATCCGACGACAAATCCGGATAATAAAAAGGTCATGAGAGGAAAAGGAATGAACTGATACCGGTTGAGTTGTGAGATTAATGTATCGAGTACACTTGCATTAACAGAGGATGAATGCTAGCTAGCTAACCCAGTAGGGAACACACAGTTGTGTCTACGCTGCTTTTCTGTTAACTTTTAGATACAGCAAAGCTCCAACCACGTTGTCGTAGTCGCGCCGATGAACAGGTTGCTGCACGAAAACAGAAACAGAACTGTAAGAAAGACGAGGCTCGAGTGACGCTTTAAAAGCACGAGCGGGATAGCTATGCCATCGAAACATCAGATATGGCTAACAGAACAATTCCGCGAACTTCTAGTTTTGCAAGCACATGTTACACAGAAGATGCTCTAAAAGAAGACAATGCCTCTAGAAATACAACTTTCAGACAGGATGCACAGAATAATAGTTACTGGATCAGACATTACAGAACCAAATAAACAGGATGAGTTTCAACAAAACCCGAAAAAGGCGGCCATGCCATTTTGGAGAGCCTCTTCTTCCTCTTGGTGTTCTTCTTACCAAGCAAGTGCTGCTTCCCGGCCCCCCGCCTCACTATCTTCCCTCTCCCTGTCACTCTGAACCTCTTAGCCGATTCCTGTCAAACACCAACAAGCTTCACTTAAGAAATCCCACATTGTTTCCGGGCCAAAACTAACGGAGACTAAGGCGGAAAAAACGCCATCACTCTTGCACTAACATGTCCCCTCAAACGAGAACGGTCCAGAAAGCCAGCTAGACCAGTCGAAGTGTGATTACGATCACGAAGAGATGACACAGGACGCTGAAGAAAAGTCCGGAAAAGTAGATGCATCAGGTGTCTCTAAAGAACAGCTCCACAAATGAGGAGAAACAAAGCAAGTGCTGGACAGATTACAGTGACAATGAGCCTGAAATTGTTGAAGTTACAGGCTGATGAACTCTTACGAGGCATTCCGGTAAGAAATGGGTAATCTTCTTGCTGACCATATTATACAGCACTCAGGGAGAGAGTATAAACCATGAAGGGATGGTAGAAAGACTGGAAGGAGAATAGAGAGTCGTAAGAATGGGACACAAACCGAAAGGCAGATCCCGAAGATGTGCATTTTGTGATACAGATTTTGTCCAAGATGATATTTAGATGTTACAACTGCTCGGAAGCCGGATGTTTTGATTCTGTCTCGCATTAAACCTTCTGGTTTAGTCATTCTTTGAGCTAATCCGCCAAAGAAGAATGCTAATCTGAGCAAGTTCAAGAACAATATCTTGATATCTAGCCAAGCTATGGAATGCCTAACGTCCACAGGAAGGCGATCTACTGCGGAAGTCTAGAATTACAAGACAGGCTGCGCAATGAGCAAGCGCCGCAAGGACAACAAGCACATGAAAAATCTGGTGGCTGTGCCCTGCAATGTCGAATGTGCCAGGCTTCCATCGTTCAGGTATCCGACTGACGTAGACTCCAACTCCGACAGCGTATAAAACCGCCATGAGGAGTTCGTACCCCATGGATACGAGAATATGGGGATGACCCCAATTCAGAGCAAGCGCGTGTGCTGCAGGGATCACGCCGGAAAATCCCATTGTCATGAACAATCCGGCTCTGAAAGACCTGTACTCCGCGGAGGACAAAGCTGGCGCGAGGAGGGTGACAATGGTAAGGACTCCGAGCACGGAGATGGATGTAACGTATATGATCCTCGGATACGGGTTGCAGTAGAATGCATAATAGACAGGGGCAACAAATGAGCAGACTATCATGAGCGAAATTCCGGCGTAGTCGAGGCGCCAGAAGAAGAGGTTGAACGGCTTCGAATGGCACGCGAGGAGGTGCGACAGAGAGCTGCAGATCAAGCATCCCATTGCCCCGGATAAGAACACAAACCATGGCCATTTTGGGATGGCATCGTAGCCATGCTGCACATTCATGTCCAGGTCTGGTTCTTGTGACATGAATCTCAGGTGAGAACCCTGCAAATTGGCAATCTCTCCGTTATATACACTACGCTACTTCAACATAGACAAGTTGAAATCGAAACCGTGGAATTAATACCTTATACTTCAAATTTGACTACAATTTTTTTGAGAGGAACAATTATCACTTTTCAACCATTTTTAGGGGTGACACATCATCGTCACAGTTAGCATCAATATCAACAGAAGAATTTCATTTTCTTTTGTAAAATAACATGGAACTCCTTAAATTTGTCACTCTGAGCTTTTTTATAAGTACAAAAAATACTCTTGTGTTTTAAAATTTTAAATTATATACGAAGACTTTAATATGATATTAAAGTAAATTTAATTCGTGGGTCACACGAGCCATTTCGAGACATATGTACAAACTTTAGCCCAACTTATTTACAAGTGTGAAATTCACATACGCATCTTTCGCCAAGTGAAAACACAAAAGACAGCCGACCAAACCCACCAACCAAGCATTGGATATCTCATGAAGCAAACAAGAGAAAAGCAAGGACATATAAAATCGAGACTTGCACGAAATGTATGATTCTAAATGACGCAGACACTCTCTGGTGACCCTAATTCCTATCTAACTTGGATTAGCAGTCAATGGATCAATCTCATCTCCAAATTCACGAAATTGTCATGATGAGTCTCATGAGATACAAACCAATGCGAGCACAAACCAATGCATTACAAAATGAATTTTCATGTTTTACGCATCGCCAATTATGAGTGTAATATAATTATTTATATCTATTAAAATCTCACCTATCAAAATTTTCAAAAAAAAATTATATAATATCAAAATGGATTAATCTCGACTAATGGAAAGGTAAAGTAAATGGAGAAGTGGCGAGTAGGTTAGGTAGGTGCAAGTGTAACGCCCTTGGAAAAATCTAGGACATGCGTTCAAAAAAAAAATCTAGGACACATGGTATGTCCCCCCACCTACTAGCCCTCCTACGGTTAAAGAATCTCACGTTTCTTGAACCCAGAAATCTTTTTTTTTTACTTTTTACATCAAAAGATGGTGATTCTCACTATTAAAAACTTTGATTTTCTCCTTTTTTGGATTTTTCACGTAAATATCTATTATTATTATGATCCAATTTTATAATAATATCTATGACCTTTGCACAAATGATAAAATTATTTGAATTCTTTACAAGTTTGTATACAAAAGAAAAAGGGTAAAAGGCAAAAGGCAAAACTTACCGAGAATGTATTCTGGTGATTGGACGCGTTCAACTCCATGTGCTTCGTTCCCGGGACCATCATCGGTGCTTGTCCTCTGTCCAATCAGTTAAAGAAAAACCCATATCACGAAAGTGAATTACCATCCCAAAATATCGGTTGAAATGACAAAGGAGTAATATTGCGATTTTTAGACTCGATTCAAGTGATAAAAGATGAAACAAAAGTTGGATATTGTTCAATGAGACCAGTCATTGAAGGCCCAATAAGAGAAGAATGACTTTAAAAAGTCAAAAAAAATAAAAGCCGGAACATTATTAAATATTTTTTTGAAAAGTTTTGTTGATGTTCAAAAATAATATTCGATTCGAAAGGAAGATATCGATACCTGGAGATGGTGATACTCATGATGAAGTCTCCAACCAAACCAAGCTCCGCCGTCTCCATACAGCTCATCACCGTTAACCACAAGAATATCAAGAACCCACCTAAATGCCTGCACACAAAAAAAAAAACCAAATTGTAATAAATTGATTAAATTCCCTTCCCAAAAAAAAGCAGGAAACCTAATAAATTGGTTAAAAATTACTGCACTGCCCGATAAAAAGCTCATTAAATCACTGACCAAAAAGTAAATTTTCTCAAAAGAGAGGAAATCTCGTTAAACACATGAACAATACCATTGACCAAAATAAAAGCACAGCCGTATTAAGATACGAGGTGGTTTCAATAAAAAATCAGAAAAGAGACAATCACTCATTCTTTAAAGGAATCTTAAAAATCCGGTATCCTTGGGACCAAATAGTAGGGCGTGCAGAAAAGATGAATCGCTCCCGAAAAAGAATCTATCCCGATAAACTTACGTCCAAATGTTGAGGGTCTCGTTGTGCAAGGAGAAGGCGGAGAGGAAGGAGTCCTTCAATGGCCACTCGCACCTGTAATGATCCAATATGTACTCGTTGTCCTTCAAATACTCGGGCAAATCGCTGTACTTCTTCAACCTCAACCTCCTATCCTCCGCCGTTGTTGAAGTTTCCTCCGGTTTCCTCGAGCACCCTTTATCCGTACGGCCTTCCTCTTGCTTCCTCCCTCTGGTCCTCATGTGGACAGGCTTCCTCCTCTTCGCCGGAAGAAGTGGTTTGGCGAATCCGGCGACGAAGAAATTATTATTTTTTTCTTATTTTTGTGTGTTGGTCCCTTTCCGCGAGTCTCTTACGCTAATAATTTGGGCAACTAGCTGTTTATAGCATCCCTGTGCGAGGCAAATATTTTCGTATTGGTCACCCGATAAGTATGACTTACGAAAAAATTCACTTTAGTAATATGCGTTTTGAACACATGGATTGTGTTTTTGCTCAGTCTATTTTGGTGATAAATGTTTATGTATTCACGTGGATTGCTAAACACGTCATTATTCTCTTTCCTATGTAGCAATGATGTGGATGATTAAATATCATATAGTTTCGTTTGTTCTTTTCATGACAATTGTATGTAACAAAAATGTGAATTTGGAAAAATTTTGTCAGCAAAAAATAAAACGAGGTTATATGATACTTGGTTAAAAAACTTGACAAACCACAAAGTACTGCTATTAAATTGTTTTCCAAAAATTCACAAATTAAAACCCTAAAATTAGAGACTTTGAAGCCTGAAAAAATTGGATAGTATTCCAACATGAATACCAGAAATCCACAAAAAATAGATTTCTCCAAAATTTGGAACAATCTCCACACAAAACTTGACAAGAAGAGTTAAAACACTAAAAATCTGGATATATATATATATATATATATATATATATATATATATATATATTTAGGGGAAAAAGATATTCTTGATCACTTTATAAAAAGTACATGAATATTCTAATAAATATGACATCCCAAGGCCGTTAAAGTTAGCTAGACAAACGAGAAAAAGGCACATTATCCATAGATAATTCAAAAAACGCGGAAATGATGAACGGCCCAATTACTTCCAAACCCAGAAGAAGCGCATGAGCCGTTCAAAACATTATAGAAAGTTTAAATAAAGTTAGGTGTGGGCCATGGTTATGTCTATTTTTAAATATATAGTCAACTTTTGACAGGATATTTAAGATTGGTCTGTGTTATTTTTTTAAGAAGAGATTGGTATGTGTTATTTGGGGATTAGGTTTAATATGCATTTTGATGCTGTTGCCTGTTGGATAGATAGGGGGTTTCAGCCATATTTTTTATACCACTTGATATTTGATTTATCGGGTCTATTCTTTGAAATTCTAATTAGATAGTATCTTTATACTAATTGTTATTTGATCCACCGCGTGGACTCCTTCAAATTCTAATCAGGTAGTATTTTGGAATGTTAATTTTGTCACGGGCCTTGCGTTTACCGAGTCTGAGCCTGCAATCGTAGCCCAAGGTAAGCTGATCCAATTTCCGTTTTTATCTTTTTTAGTTAATTTGGGCCTTGGGCCTGGGCAAACGCCAGCAACTTCAGCTTGCGCTGGTTTCTTTTGAGTATCTGTAATCGGATTCGGATATATTAATTAGGTTATGATTTTAAATGCTGGTAAAAAATTTCAACAAATATTAACTTATTATTTCAAAGAGGATATCACAATGGTACGTCATATCGCAGTGTCCAATACATATCCAAGCTGCTGATAGTATATGTTTCGCTACTATATTTACGAAAAATGACTAATTCAATAATCGAATAGTATCGGAATTTGTAAACGACCATTTAAACAATATTTTCTTCATTCAAAGTTCAAAAGATCCAAAAAAAATTATCAGTTGAGATGATCATGTTAAAGGAATAAAAGGACAACAATGATAAAAATAAATTAGTTACCTATCAGTAATTTGGCTAGAACTAACCTGGCAGTAATTATGGATAGAAAATATGATGAATTTTAATAGGATTGGTACACCTCACAATAACCGTAAAAGCAGTTAGGACAAAAATAAAAGAAACAAACTACTGAGCCGGTTATAGACGGCCAAAAACGATAAAACTCTCTTAATCAATTCTTTATTAACGAAGAGTCATTTAGATAAATTCATAGAAACTGAGCAGTGCTATAAATATTTATTGTTATCTTTAAAAGAGTTAGTAATTGGATCAACTTATAAAGGGATTGTTTAAAATAACCAAGAATTTCAAATTCGAATTTTAGGAATACATCACATTTGAATATTTGTTGAAATTTTTTTAACACAATTCAAAAATTCTGCACAGTTCGAACCTGAATTAGTCAACTATCTATTGCTAAGCCGGCCATCTCTTACATTTTGCCAGCCCAACATTTTTTAACCATATCCTTCATTGTCATACCTTAAAACCCTCATCAACATTGGATGACTCGGTCGTGTAACTCTCCGTAATATTTTTTTAATCTCCTTCAACCTCCAATCCTTTTCTTCTTACTCATTTTTTGTTCTTAATATCGACCATTTTCATGGGGAAACAAACCCAGAAAGGTCCGGCAATTACCAGGAGCAGTGCTAATGATAATAAGGCTAACTCGTCAGCTAATGGCGTTACAAAAGTGAAACGAACCAGGAGAAGTGTTCCTCGAGATTCTCCTCCTCAACGTAGCTCCATTTATCGCGGTGTTACCAGGTTTTAGCTCATTTCCGTTCACTTTTGAATTTTCATATTCAACTTAGAACCGTAAGATATTGGTATGTACTTTTTTCACACTTATAAAAAAAATTCACCATTCTTACACTTAGATCAAAAGAGATCCACCAGGCCAAAGTTGGCACGAATTTTGACTTCGTTAAGCTACAAAATAAAGGTCGTACAAGCACACCAATAGACACGTGATCAACCCGTTCTGATACCATATTAGAATTTTTATATATTACTCAAAACATTAATGCGATGCGTAGGATCTGAAAATTCTGAGAGTTTGGTTCAAGTGGCAAATGTCTCACTCATTTTTGCCTGTCACATTAAAAAATGATGATATTTTTTTACAATAAATAACGTATTTTTGAATATTATTTCAAATGATAAGTAGTAAATAAAAAAAATTTACGGGCTGATAGATACATTTTGTCTGTTGAATTGCGGAATGATGATATTTTTGTAATAAATTACATTTTTTCGGGTATTATTTTGTAACTGTCATTTGTTAAAATGTGTGTAACTTTCAATGTTTTTAGGCACCGATGGACGGGGCGATATGAAGCTCATTTGTGGGATAAGAATTGCTGGAATGAATCGCAAAACAAAAAAGGAAGACAAGGTTTTGATTTTGATTACCTATATGGCTATCTGACCATTTCCATGCATTTTCACTACAAATTTTTATATTTTTTTACATTAATTGTCAGATGGACAATTTAAATTGGCACTGATGCTCCGCATTTTGTTTTTTTTTCTTTTGTTTTGATCATATTGGCGTGGACTATTTATTCATAACGCAGTCTATTTAGGTAAGTAAATATGTGTAATTTCTTTTAATTTTTTGGAAATTTGGCAGTTAGAAGGTGGAATTATAGGCTAACGAATTATGATACCAAAATTTACGATCAGGTGCATATGATGATGAAGAAGCAGCTGCTCACGCGTATGATTTGGCGGCACTAAAGTATTGGGGTCAAGATACAATTCTCAACTTTCCGGTACGCAATTGATTACAATATGGATTACAATATGGCTAGTTACGATTATAATGAGGTTATTTATAAGTGCAAAAATTTATCCACCTATTTTTTAAAAATTTTAAATTAGATATTAAGATTCTAACGTAGTATCAAAGTGAGTCGATGTGGTGGTGTATTGTTGCATGCACGATCTCAGGATATTCATTGCACATATTATTAAAATTACGGTGATCTTGAGATTTCCCCCTTTTTCACCTAGATGTTATGTATTATGTCCTTCGATTATAGTTGGCAACGTACCAAAACGAGCTCAAGGATATGGATGGTCAATCCAGGGAGGAGTATATTGGCTCATTGAGAAGGTAATTAATTATCCCTTAAATTTGTGATCAAGCACTTTCGATTTTTATTTTAGGGAATGATTTTTTCTAATATTTTTTTTATTCATAAGGTTTGAATTCAATAACTCGAAAAGTTTGGTCGATACGGTTGTTGTGTCTGATTGATTCCTGCGGACTTATACTAACGTCCATGCTACAAATGGGCAATGCAGGAAAAGTAGCGGATTTTCTCGCGGGGTTTCAAAATACAGAGGCGTTGCAAGGTACTTAATTAATTATATATTATTCTCTGTTGATTCTATTTATTAACTAATTAATTTATTCCGTACTCCCTTTAATTATTCGAGAAGTGTATTTGGATAATTAGATGGAAGGTTAATTAATTTAGTACTATTCAGTACGCATTAAGATGATAAATTAACAGTCGGGACCTTTGTATTTTACGCTGGGACTCGCACCACGCCAAAATTTGAGGTTGACTTACCAGAAGATCAAAGTTTTAAAATTCGGAGAGCGACCCGCTATATTTTTCGAATTCATGGGTAATTAGGCTTAGAAAAACTCTATTTTATATTTTACGTGTAGACAAAAAACAAGAAGCACATTTTGATCTGCCTTCAAATTCACCATGAGCAGGCATCATCACAATGGGAGGTGGGAAGCTAGAATTGGCAGAGTTTTTGGCAACAAGTATCTGTACCTTGGGACATACGGTAATAACTCCACCTTTTTACCCTAATTTTTTCATTATAATCGAATAATATTTGTTCGAATCTAGATTAGTCATCCAGTGAATATAACTATATTAAATAACTTCAACCAAACAATTTAGTAATATCGCAGGCAAGTATAAATGACTATTTAAAGCTTATCCTTTTGATGTGTTCCTTTTGTTCTATTTGGTCGCAAATGAAGCCAAGCCAATACTTAGGTCAGTAGGGAGTTGGGCAACTCCTAACTAAAAGGCTTATTATAACCTTAAATCTTGACATCGCATCCAAACTGTTAGTATGGTCCAACAAGCTTGCACCAACCAGACTCGGTAAGTCGTACGGGATCAAGAGACTCGAATTCTCTTAAATAAAGTTTGAACTTCGTGAATGAAATATCTATTGTCGAAAAAGTCGACCCCGATATCTATGCGATCTAAATGTACTTGACCATGGATTAATTATGTGCAGCTACTCAAGAAGAAGCCGCCACAGCATATGATATGGCGGCTATAGAGTACCGTGGGCTTAACGCTATCACTAATTTCGACCTTAGCCGCTATATCAAATGGCTAAAACCCAATCAAAGTAACACCAACAATGACCTAATCCACCCTAATGTTAACTTAGCCACTGACTCCAAGCCTAACCCTAATCCGGAACAAGGGTTTACATACTTCAACAGTGTTGAACAACCACAATTCCAAAACCAACAACCCTGTCAAATATCCGAATACGCACCGAACGAGTCGCGGCCAGGCACCGCAACATCGGCATTGGGGCTACTGCTTCAGTCCTCCAAGTTCAAGGAGATGATGGAGATGACCTCTGCCTTGGACTGCCTCTCGAATCCTACTCCAGCACCAGAGTTGGACAGTGTCCAGGTCGCGCGTTGCGGGTTCCCGGAAGAGAGACAATCATATTTCAAGTGTCAATATTCCGACAGCTACGAGGAGGGAGACGATGAGATCTTCGGGAACCTCAACACGTTCGTCAACGTCATGCCACCAATGTTTCAATGCGATTTCGAGACATGATGCTCCCATGAACACTGACACATGCAGTTTGGTGACACTCTCGTTAATTATTCTAATCATAATGACTATTTCATTCATTATGTTGATTATAGATTTTTTTTAACTCGAACCTTTATTAATAAGAAAAAAAATTACATAATAGGGATGAGAAAGGGGACAAAAAGGAAAAGAAAAGACTAAAAGCAAAGTCAAGGCCTAAACAGATAACCAGAGTGGTAAATTCGCTACCCATAAATAAGCCACAAGTCGGATAATCAAGAGTGATACAAACAAGCCAGGGTGCATAAAAAATCTACCTCAAATGATTATAGATCATTTGTGAGTACAAGATCATGGATATGGTCTCCAACCCCTCCTCGAGTAGTGAAGGGTTAGGATAGAGGTCGTTTGGATTTTGATCTCCTCACATGAGAAGGTGAAGAAGAAGAAATATTATTAGAGAAGAAGATAATAATTGTATTCTTGTTTTCCTCTTTTTATTTCTTTGTGGATCAAAATAAGCATCACCTATCACCATCTTTTCGTTTCAATCAATAAGATGTAATTTCCATTTTTCCCCATCAATGTGTGGTCTTTGAAATATATTATATTGTTTATGTTCATGAATTACATATCAAATTTCATATTGATGCTACAAAGTTCAATCATTTTTTACTTTCTGTATTATGTGATTCAAAATGTATAAAATTACGGATGTTCATGAATTCAAGTAACCAAAAGAATTGCTTAACATAACTCCATACAATTTGAATATAAAAAAATGAATTGAACAAAATGGCATTTTTTTAATAAATAGATTAAATTTTATATATATCACAAAAATTACAAGCAGTAAAGCTAATCTACTTGTAATGTATATGGCTAATCACCTAACCTCAACACCTAATCTACTTGTACTGTACATGGCTAATCACCTAATCTCAACGATTCCAAGTACAACAACAAGTCTTGGTGTCCAAGATCCATAATGAAATTGGACCACCGAAATCACTCATAAATTCGAAACAAAATAGAATGAATAAGAAATTTTCGGTTGCATCTCTCGCCTTAAAAAATAGCGCGATTTCTCGTAAGTCAAATCTCCCAAAGGATAGCATCAAACAATACAAATCACACCTTCTTGTTCATATCACAATGAACAAATCCCATCCATTGTTCCAAATGAGAACTTAACCTTACAACCGGACACCATCTCACGCAATTCGAGTAGAAAGAAAGAACAAATTAATATAACTCCATACAAATTACAATCCCAGTATGAAAAAATGGCAAAACAAAATCGCTATTTTATTACCATTTCAGAGGGTACCAAACAATTCAGCTTTAATAATTCAGTGATATAAAGATATTCCAATTATTAAAGCTAAATCTTCTAAACAGTGTTAAATATTCGAAAAAATTGACCGAATCCCCAGGCGCCGCCTGTCCTTCTCAAAACTAAAAAAACCGCCACTTTTCCCGCCCAAATCTTCCCCTCTCTAGGGTTTATCAATTCAATTCCCCCAATTTCTTCCTATCAATTTTCTCCCCTCAATTTCAAAATTTTCTCTTCTCTTCCCATGCCGGACCTAGGCAACTTCCCTCCCTCTTCTTCCTCCTCGCTAGCGCTCGTTCGCTTGCCGGCTCACAAACCCCACCCCGATGACCATTCCGTCAAAACCCTAGTCAACGGCTTCGGCCGGGACGCCGCGACCCGGGAGGACGTCGCCGGTGCGGCCCCTAGGGGACCGAAGGCAGATTCTGCGAAGTCGATGGAGGAGCACGTCGAAAACTGGGTCCGGAGGAAGGCGGAATCCGGTGCGGACAAGTCCAGGTGCTTCCTCCCTTTCCTCGTCGGCGCTAAGAAGATGGTAAACCTTCCATTCTCTCTCTTTAGAGGCTCCTTTGTTTTTCCGGAAAATAAGTTCCCGACGAGAAGATGTTTTCCGCACTAGCTAAGCAGTTTTCCCATTCGAGGAGTGGTAGGTTCATTTAGTGCCATTGTACTCTGGGTGCAGGGGGAATGCCTTGTTTGTCACTGCCCTGTTTGTCCCGAGGAGGAGCTACTGTGCTCGGTTCGTGAATGTGAAGGAATTTATCACTTGGCATGCGCAACGAATAGTTTCGGTGTCGTACATGCGAAGAAGTTCAGGTGCCCGCAGCATGTAAGATGAGTTCTCAGTCATTCCCTTTCAAATCTAACAAATTCCATATAGAGAACATAAATTGAAATGGGAGGGCAAAAATTGAAAATTTCCCTTTCAACCTTGCTTTTCTTTTTTCCATGGAACAATGCCATTGATCAATTTTCTTGGTATCTTTTACCTTGGCTTGGATTTGCTGTTTCAGTATGGTCAATGGTTACTTGAAAAATTGTTAAATGCAGGAATGCTTTGTTTGCAAGCAAAAATTTCAATGGAGGTGTGTGCGCTGCTCAATGGCATCACATGATAAATGTGCACCGTGGCCTGACAAAGTGATTCGTTTGGAAAGCCAGCCAGGACGAGCAGTATGTTGGAGGCATCCAACCAACTGGATGCTAGAAACAAAGGTCAATCCCATCTTTTCTTCAGCAGCAACTTATTTGTATTTGTATGTTTATTGGTCTTGAAAGAACAGCTTAGAGTGATAGTTTATTGGTCCTGACATAGCTTATGAAAGCATATGACAACTCTACTTATCGTCCTCCTTTATGTTATTAGAAGAGTTAATGTCTTTTTTGTTCTCTGAATAACTTTTTTCTCCTTTAGATTCTGGATAGGAAAACTCGCAAACTAGGGTCAGGAGCACACCTATTTTAGACTTTTGTTAATGTTCTTTCATGCTAGAAGGGCTAAATTAACAGTGTCCATTCTTTCTAGAGCATCAGTAGTAAATATGTCAATGTTCATTATATTTTTTATACGATAGTTTGGTACGGGATGAAGTGTAATACCTTGAGAATTTTGATAAAGAGAAAATGGTACAGTTGAAAATCATTTTATTCTGTTGTTATGCCGTTTTCATTTGTCTCCTTTCTTTTTGGGAGTTTATTTCTTCTTAATCTTTATCCCTTAGGTTGGCCGACGGGACTAATATATTTGTTGAATGAGCAGCACGATGGTCCTGCCAATAATATGGAGGTATGTTTTTCCAAATTCCATTGGTTGTGCCACTTCAACATACCTACATCATGTACATCTTACCTGATCACATGGGAGCGTAAAAGGAGACATAAACTTTGGAGGAACCTTTTTCATGAACTAACTGTTTTACACTTTGATTTAGGAGGTATTTTATCGCCTTCCTTTGCCATACATTGCTGAGGATTTCAAATTTGAAGCTATGTGGGTAGACAAAAAAGAGAGCTATGCATGCCCACCTCCATACGTGCACATCAGGCGCAGTATCCTAATTGTTAATTGTTCTTTGCTTCTTACAATCTGGAATGGTGGAGGTTGCAAATTGTGTCACTTGTAACGACACTCTGATTTCGTCGGAATATTTTATTCTCTTGTTTTGATTGAAACTTGCATGGTCGTGCTCGCTAGTTTTTGTATAAACTTTTATTCTGAAACCAAAGGAATCCAGCAGTAACAAAACTTCTAGGTGGAACCATTCACCTGAGGTAAGTTACTAGTGAAATAACAGTGAACAGTCTATGCAATGATATATGATGCTTCGGAACTCTGCTGCAGTTTCTTTTTTTGAGGTACTAATTAAATTATTTATCCAAGAAGCCATGCAATAACTTGCTAATGTATGCTGCATGGTAATTTTTGCGTGCCTTGTCAATCGTGAGTCAATTATGTGTGATTGCTTTGATAGCTAAAACTTTTGTTAGCTATACTTACAGAAAGGGCATTCTCAGCATGTGAATCTTTAATCTAAGATTGTTCAAATCTGTTTCACCTTTCAAAAACATGTTCTTGTCATGCCTTACATCATGTTTAGATGTTTATCTTGTCAAGAAGAAGCTCGATGATGCCGATTTTGATGTTGGATGTGCCCATTGCACTTCTGAATGTGGCCAAGATTGTGTTTGCAGGTATTTCGTTCAAACAACTGTTGCCATAAGACACCTATCTCGTGGTACTATTTGATTTGAGGGTTGGGAATAGCAATACCACCAAAATTTTGGAAATTCATTTCCTTGTTTTTCGTGGGAATGCAATTTCATATGGAATCGTTTTCCTAACACTAGATGCAAAGTATGTTAACCAAACAAGATTTGGAAAATGATTCCTTTTCTATTCTCAATCGTAACAAAAACCGAACATGCCTGGAAGGAAATAAATTCGGAAGAAGATTTCCTCGTTCAGTAATGTTGAATGGTTGGGTTATAAGCTGGTCTTGGAAATGGAGAATGTATTAGGAAAATGCTATATCTTTAGCTTACATGC
This sequence comes from Hypericum androsaemum, assembly GCA_963995505.1. Lineage (NCBI taxonomy): Eukaryota > Viridiplantae > Streptophyta > Magnoliopsida > Malpighiales > Hypericaceae > Hypericum > Hypericum androsaemum. The sequence continues at coordinate 2,765,317 of OZ023190.1, read as the reverse complement.
TCCAGCCATATTTTGAAAGATTTTCTCATTCAGTTGTTGACCGGAGCTTAGTATGTTTTTCTTCTTTTCATTTTGTTATTTCCTTCTTTTGTATCGGATGTTTCGGAAATTTCAATCGGACCAACTGCTGGTTGTTGCTATAGCAGTATTGTTATTGCTTGATCAATCACTATCCCACTGCACCCTTGCTTTTAGTATATTCTCATTCTTATTTCCTGGTGTTTGCTTGTATCTTTCACTCAAAAATTTGTGCATCGATTATTAGAGCTTAGCCTCGGTGTCTTTGTGGTTCCTTTGATGCTGAAATTTGTTTTAGCTGCTCAACGGCTCAAAACTATTTTTGGAAGTTCAAATGACCGAGTCTCGTAGACCATTGCTAAGCCTTTTACAGTTCCATTCCAGGATTCAGCGGCAACCTATTTTCAATCTTTTATTTATTTTCTTAAAATTGAAGTTCGGAAGGCTTTTACTTGTTCTAATTGCTACGGGATTTTTTGTGTCTAATTGCTCGAATGTTACCTCGCTACAGTACAACATAGGAGGTGCATGTATCAACACTGTACTTTTTTCCAAATTTAGGCTTTTTTTTCTGATAAGAGGGATGAGATCAAGGCTCTACTCGTAATTTGTAGGGTTCAATGCATAAGTTGCTCCAAGGCTTGCCGCTGTTCAGATGGTTGCACTAACAGGCCTTTCCGCAAGGAAAAGAAGACAAAAATTGTGAAGGTCAGAGGTGGTGTCTATATGAATACTTTTTTAAGTACTTGAGATGAATACTTCATTACTTTATTCAACTTGCGGCAATTAATGACTTGATTGCATCAACCATATTTTCTATTTTTGTCACCATCTTCCTATTACAGACTGCATTTTGCGGCTGGGGGGTGGAGGCAGCTGAGCCAATTAATAAGAACGATTTTGTAATCGAGTATATTGGGGAAGGTAGATTCCTTTCTGTTGATCCTGAGATTACATTCCTAATTGGAACACCTTGACTAAATGAGTTAAGTGTGTCATTTTTATGCCCTGGTTATCTGTTTGCATTGCATTCTATATTTCTTTGTCCCAGTGTTGTTTTTCCATTAGATACATGTATTTTAAGAGATCAAGTATTATTAATGTGTAGCTCATTACTTCTTCATTCAGTATACAGTGTGCTTGCTTAGAACTTTTAGCAAAACAAATGTGTTTTTTTTGGTGCAGTCATCGATGATGCACAATGTGAACGACGACTGTGGGACATGAAATACAGAGGTGTACAGAACTTTTACATGTGTGAAATTCGGAAAGATTTCACTATAGATGCAACGTTTAAAGGAAATACCTCTCGGTTTCTGAATCACAGCTGTGATCCTAACTGTGTCCTGGAGAAGTGGTAAGTAACAACATTCTTCTGATTTTACATAACTTCCACTATAGTTAGATCATTCAACGACAATGTGATCATGCCAATGTATAAGGTGAGTGGTTCAGACACAAAAGGACTTATTGCAAAACAATCCAAATTACGTGCGCCGGAATTTGCAAGGGAGAACTGTATTCCGATCCTTCTGAAAGAGAGTTATCAAAGGATTACTTACTGCACTTGGATTTGAGTTAAGCATGTGAAGAGTTCTCCCTAATTCGTCATATTTTAGGAATAGCTGTACAGCCTATGATTCACTGTATTGTCTGTTGCAAATCCTATAACAAACTTCAGCCTCGCTTGATTTTATATTTAACTGTAAGATCTTGTATTTCTCTAGGCAAGTTGAAGGAGAGACTAGAGTGGGTGTTTTTGCTGCTCGGAATATAGAAATTGGAGAACCTTTAACATACGACTACAGGTATGTAGTTGCTTTATCTGTTCCCCGTGAAATTATGAAATTGTTATGCTGCCTATTACTGTCCACCAAGGTTGCTAACCTACTCCAGCTGGCCGGTATCATGGTTTTCTTTCCATGACCGTGAATGAGATGATAAAATTAACGCCTATGATCTTGGGTGCAAATATGCTTCTCATTTGGCGATAAACATAAACTTCAGCTACTTGAGGGTAGTTAGTAATAGTAAAACGAAAAAGAGCGAGAACTCCTTTCCATGATTTTGGTTTTAATGCTAGACTCAGAAATCGGATTGTGTTGCTGTCTCTACTCTCTAGTTAGTTTTAATTAGACTGGACTTATATTGCTAAAGAATTAGCTTCTCCGAGGTGCTCTATGTTTATGAGCATTCTCAATTCCAAATGTGCGAGCTTTCTTCCTTTGAAATCAAAGTCCATCTTCCTACCAAAATTGATGATTATTGTGAGGAAGGTTCGGTATTGATATGACCCTTCGCCATCGGCTTTAGCCTCTCACTCGAATCCTTGATAAGACAATCTGTGTGTTTTGCCTTGCAGATTTGTGCAGTTTGGTCCTGAGGTGAGGTGCTACTGTGGCACTGCCAAGTGCCAGGGCTATCTCGGAACAAAAAAGAAGGTTTGTAACATTAACATATGTTGGGGGGCGAAACGCAGGAGGTCATCAATTGCTTGCTTAACCATTCTGACTGTATGATGCTTTCGCGATCTTTTCTCGGCGAGAGAAGCAACATTGTACTCTTCTCCGAATCGCGACAGGGTACACGTAGTAATCTCGTGATTTACTGTCCAAAAAGAGCCACAACATTGATAGACCTACTTTTCTCAGCATCGTGCTGAATTTGTGCATTTGATTGTAACAATGATTCATCGAAAAAACAATCGAGGTATACAAGAGTCTGGTCTAGAGAAAGGTGAACCCAGTACTCCTCTCTTGTTTTGTACTTCTGTTACAGGTTAAGTCAATTTTAATTTTGTCTTCCTTTGAGAAAATTTCTGCAGATCTTCTCCCAGCACTTTCGGTCTGGTTCGGCGATCTCCAAACCGAACCTCGCACTGTCTGCGAATCCGCTCTGCAATCATCAAATTTGAATAGAACCTTTTATTTTCTTTTTGATAACTTTAAACTCTAAATTTTAAATAGCCAAAAAAAGATAACCCATTAGAGGTATATGTATGTATAGTGTGTATGCTTGCCTCAATGCAATTATTGTTGAGAAGGCGATCAATGAGGTTATTAAGGATGTCCTTGGTGTATTCCGGGTGGCCTTGGATACCCAAAATGTGGTCGCTGATGACGAACATCTCGACACCGGTCTTGTCCGAGAAAGCAACCACCTTGGCTCCGGCTGGCACCTCCCAGACCTCGTCTTGGTGGCACTCGATGATGGACAGGGAAGGTGGGATCTGGCCCAGCTCGTCACCCATTAGTAACTTGCAGGGTGACAAGTCCTCCACTATGCTTACCTTCCTTAGCCCAATATCCCACCCTGTGCATGCTTTCCCTACCTTTCCTCCCAGTGCTCTACACAAGAGCTGTGATCCACATGAAATGGGAATTAAGACAATATATTGATCAAACCGCGTGATGATTGAGGCCCGGCTCGAGTGGCAAAAAAGCGGGGATGAGATTTGAGATCGTATTTCGTTAAGATATGTAAAAGTGTGATATTCCAATCCGAACTGAGATTAGTCAGCCGGTGGATGTCTAAGAACAACATAGTTTGATCCAAAAACTTAAATTATTTGCTTGGTATGAAAGTTGGCAATTGATTATATACCTGATGGCCAAAGCAAATCCCAAGAACCTTCTTCTCCATGGCATCAAGAGTTTGCAAGAGGAAGCAAAGCTTGATGATCCAATACTCATTTCCATAGGCATCATAAGGGCTACCACTCACCACGAAGCCATCGTATTTATGGAGCTCACTCATCTCAGGGAACTCTCCTTCTACCACCCTGAACAAGTCCCAACTCTCTCCTTCCTCGCCGAAAGCCGCGAGGAACACGTTGAAGTAACCTCCGTACACCTTCTTCACGTAATCCGAGTCCCTTGCCGCTAGGAACAAAGCATACCTCTTGTTTCCCGTCGTCATCTTCATTTTTGGAATCAAACTGAGCTCTCTTTCTTTGCTTTCTTTTTATGGGTTTTGTCTGTGCTTCGAACTAAACAAGCCCCCAGGAATATTTATAGTATAAAGATGTGATGTAGTATGCTATATTAGTAAGAGGGTGACGTATACTTATTGAGTGGGGGAAAAGGTTTAAATCATAATATTGGGATCCAACGTTCAGTGTTGTTTGACGTGGAAAAGAATCGAATTTAACCGTTGTTTGTTTGCAATACTTAGATTTCCAGGAATAACTTTACGTTGCATATTGTAACTCTTACAAATAGGATATTATTTTTTTGATAAATAAATTCAAAGGTAATTACATTCAGATAATTACAAAACTTAGAGATCTAGATAAAAATTTATTAAAGTAACACCAACTCGATAAATCCTATCTAACTCCCCTCTTATAAGAAACACCACCAATGAATGGTATTTGCCAGCATCGACACCTCAAAGACCATCAAGAATATGTAGAGTTTTGGCATCCCAAGTCATTCCGAATTTTTCGGAGATAATCTACCTGTTTTTCGCCAATTTAACTTGTCTGAGATAAAAATACAATATTATGAGTTAGACATTTCTTGGAATATGATTTTCACATATGAATAAGTTAGTTCAGGCCAAAGGGCTCTCGTAGCCCAACGGCACAAGGAGTTATAAATATTTAGGAGGTCCGAGGTTCAAACCTTAGTAATATCATGGTATAATAATTTACTTTAAAAAAATAAGTTAGTTCAGGTGAAAGTATTGCACCAAAATATATTTATTTTTTATAATTAAAATTTGTATACCAAATTATACTCATCATAAATTGAACTTTGTACTATCGTCAATTCTTCTCTCCAATTTTGAAATAGATTGAAATGTAATTGTGCCTTTTGATATTTCGACTTTTTTACTTTCGTGATGAAAATGACATTTAAACCATTTCGACATAAAACACGGTTAATTCCCACGCGAGTTTTGTATGTTACTTAAAGCGCGTGCTTTAGTTTTGGTGGATTGAGACCACCGGCCAATGTCCGTCAAAATATTTCTGCATCCTTTTCTTTTTTGAGAAATATATAATAGAATGCCTTTTCGTTTACTGTAACCCAATAATAAGCGGATATGAGTCTGTAATTCTCAAAACTTTTTTTCTTCATTTTTAAAGGGTAGAGAATTTATCGATATTTAGATTGTGCTAATAAAAACTCTGAGGAAGTCGGAATAGAACAACATTCATTTTGAACTTAATAATTTGAAACTCAGTGGTAACAAATTTTGATTTTGAAAATACAACCAAGTTGAACTTTAGCATATGTAATTTTTGTAACTTAATTCTACCAAATTCTAACTCGGTTAAATTAGTTGATTAAGTAGTTGTTTTATCACCTGATAATTTCAGAAAGGAAACTGTTCACGCGTGTCAAATAATGCATGATATCTCGAGTAAGAAAAACGTGCAAAGCGATTTGAGATGTTGACGTAAGGACGTGGCCCTCCCATTATCCGGAGAGATATATTCTAAAATAGGACAAATACAGTTGATGACATTTGTACTGTGTACATGTTTCTTCTATTACAAGTCATTAAATGAGTTTCTATGCGATTATAAATAACTTATAATGAGTGACGATGGTATGATCTTATCTTAGTACTATTTTTGTTATTTTTTATAAGTAGAGTTTATTGAAGAAAAAAGTAATATTTGCATCCTACCAAGTGGGAATTTCTTTTTGCGGGATTGTTATTGTCAGTTTCATCAGAATCCTACCGTAAAAAAATCATGTGAGAAAAAATCATGATTGGAAAAAAATAGCCCGATAAAAAAATTCTATCTTGACATTAACGTTGTCAGAAATAATTTCGCAGTGACTTCACCCGCTGGTTACAAGAGACTTTGATAATTCTTCCTAGTCGCGCCCCAAATCTAAGAAAACGATTCCAAGAACAAAATTACATCTTGATGACCTAATTCTACTTGAGAATTTGACCAGCTTAGCTATTCTCACACCCACCCGATAGAGGATCGTATGGATGAAAAATTCTTGGTTATATTTTTGTTGAAAATCTTGCATCGCTTAGTGCAACAGCGGGGTTTAAGTTTATAATAAATAAGTAAAAAATCTACCAACCCATTACCTTAGGTTGAATATGGAGATTTTAACATGGTAGAAGAGTAAGTTGATTCCGTGCCCATTGTTGTGCTCGCACGACCCCCAATTCTCGCACGTTGGCAAAAGTCAAAGCCCGTGTAATCTTCGACCAGATGACTATCGTTTAAGGGGGCGTGTTGAAAATTCCACATCACTTAGTGGAAGAGTGGGAAGCAAGTTTATAATAATTGTGAAAAATCTACCAACTCATTAATTTAAAATTTTGGGTTGGATTTGGAGATTTTAACATCAACCAACCCATTACCTTAATCACTATTTTTTTCATACACGTGTAACATTGGAGTTCATATTAGATGTATTTGAGTGAGCGAATTAAACCAAAAAATGTAAATGAGTGGACCGATAATATTAGCTGGATTATAAATTATCATCAATTTATGTTAAGTGTTTTGTTTAAATTAAATTAATATTAATTGTGCTAATCTATAATCAAAACACAGCACAAGGGAACAGTCAACGCGAAAAACAAAAGGTCGACGCGTCTTCAGCCCGCTGACAAAATTACCACGTGAGAGCGCTGTATTAGGCGCAAAACTTGCACGCCAGTGGATTGACTAAATGTTTTCCCCAAAAATAGGAATTAATTTATTCAGGAATTGAATCGAATATTTAAAACGTTAAATAGTAAAGTATTTGAATTATCGAAGTATAATATATATATATATATTTTTTTTGTTCTAAGTTAAAAAAAATGATTAAATAACATGGACTTGAAGGTCGAAACATGATCCTACCTCATTCTTTTAGAACAATATCCAAATAAAGCAAAATTTTGTATCCACACTGAAAAAAGAGAATAAGAATAAGAATTTTATGGATTCATTTTTGCGAATGCCTCCATAATATGGCCATGATCCAATTCCCCATGGAATACTTGTGCCTCCACCAGACTTCGTAAGAATATGATACCTCTGTTCTTCCATGAGATTATTCATATTGGCACCATATATACATAACCTCAATCGCATCTTATGGAAGCACCCATATGCAATGTAAAGACGATTCTATAGCAACTGGGATGCACATTTATATCATATATTTTCGACGGTTATAACAAAAAGTCTCGAGTTCAAATTGTGAAAATGTAATCATTTTTATTAAAATTTTACATGAAAATCTTAGCAACTGTTCGAGAATTTTTCTGACTAAAATATAGATTGATCGGCTTAGTAAACGTGTGAATAACGTATGATTTCGGGAAAAAAAATAGTTTTTTCTGCCCTTTGACCTTGAGGTTGGTAATATTCGACTATCAATCCTGTTGGCTGACGGCCGTCACCAACTTAGATTCTCGCGTGAAGAATGTAGGCAAGCTAATAATATTCTCGCTCACTTGTCTAATTCTTTTTGTAACCTAAAATTTAGGTTGGTTGAGCTAAACTCCGAAATTTTAATTAGTATTGGACTTTATTCTCTTCCCAAACATAATTTACTAACACATGATGAGTAGTATGTCAACAATTTTTATTTCGTTTTTCATGGGTCGACAGGTCTTCTCACCCCTTGCAAAAATAGAAAAAAAACTAGCTCTGTATAATTTTATGCCACTAATTATTGGTATATTCTGATGCACTAGCGCCTTGCATAAATTGTTACAATTTTTTCTTCGGAATCATTCTTATTTCAATTTAAAGATAATTATTTACTACTTTTTATAAGTTTATTTCGGTGCACAGAAAATCAGAATACAAAATGCATGTTTCATTAAAAAAGCAAAACAGGCCCATTTAAGGGATAAAATAAAACCCATCACAAATTTGTGATTTATTGCCCAACAAAATAAACTCCAAATAAACACTTTAAAAAAAAGCAGCCCACTACCTAATCCGGCCCATAATAGAAAAAGAATATACAAATTGGAAAACTTAATTTCTACATGCAATTCCATAAATGGAGTGAATTAACACATTGAATTTGTCAATTTTATCTCGATATTGAGTTTAAAACCTGGCACATAAATAATAAGTAATTGAAAGAGTCACTTCTAGATATGTTCTAACAGTCGACCCAATGACAGTTGACCCAGCGTAGCAATATTTTAAAAAATGTGTCGATTGATGTCTTAACAAAATTGGTATGTGATGAAACCGTATTTGGCTTATTGGCATAGTACAAAGTGTAAGACAATTTAAGAGAGGTATATGGTTCAAACTTTTGACAAAATATAATTTTTGGTGTAAAAATTTATATTAAAAAAAAACAACATTGGTGTGTGAAACGTGAAATCAAAATGCAGTAAAATAGATTTTAACATACATTTTATGACGTTTTACCGTTTAATTATTTTTGGACAGACGCATGTAGATCGAGAAGTGAGGCCCAAAGCAGCACCGGAAACCATAATTTGGAGTAGGTTGGTAGGAGGCGGAGGGCTTGGTTTGTAGGTCCGTCGCTACCCCTAGGGTTTTTTTTTTGGCTGGTGGCCGAGAAGTGTTGTACATATATTAAGATTAGCTAACCGATTAATTGACTAAATCCGTTAGAATAGAATTCTCATTGAATAATGTCTTTATTAATCTTTCAAATGAACTTAGGAGCTACTCGTATTTAATTCCAGTGATTAATAAATATCTAATTTTTATCCTTCAGACAAAAACTTTATCTCTGGTGGTGTGGACTCCAGATCAAATCCAGCACGGTGCTGGAGGATTTTTATTGAAGGACATGCCGGGACTATTTTGCAAAAATATAAAAATACAGGGTGGCAAAATAAAAAAAGCCCACAATCATTGAATCATAACTGGATAAATCATTGAATCGTAACTGAGTAAACCATTGAATCGTAACTGGATAACTGACACGGTCCCGATTTGTCTGGAACGGGAAACAATGGACCATTGAATTATAACTAGGTAAACTATTGAATCATAACTAAGTAAACCATTGGATCGTCCAAGACAGTCCTGGTTAGATTTGGCCTTCAAAGACCAAATCCGCTCCCCTGGTGGTGCCCCCTATAATTAAAATGCGGTTAAACAGGAGAAGAGATAATGGGACATTTTGTTAGACAACAATAGTTCGGATTGGTAAAGTTTGCTCCGAATTATCTATTTTTCAAAATCTTTTGGTATGTTTTAGTTCCGAAGATTAACTAAATCGATTAATTTGAATTTGATTTAGTAGAAGATCAAGCCGCAAAAAATTACTTCATACCAAGTTTAATACTCTTGCATTGTCAAAATTCAAATTTGAAATTGGTGATTAAGCTTCGGACAATTTATGCAGTTGATTTAAGAGTTTCTGTCGTGTAAATGCATTAATTTTAAATCAAGTTTTTATGTTCTCATATCTAGCTCGAATTTAAATTTGCTTATTCAATGTTTTAAGTTTTAAAAAATTAATTTTTGGGTCAAAATTACATAATAACTTAATATCTACCGGATCTAAGATTCATTTATGCTCTTAGATATTGAATTCGAATTCAATTAATTTTAGTTAAACAAAACAGGATAATATTCATGCTCTTAGGTCACAAGAGAGAGAAAGATGAGTAGGTTGTGGACCCAAGAAATTTCCCAAAGAGACGGTGGCAGAAACGAGATTTCCAAGCAGATAAAGGAGCAGGCAAGTAAAAGCAGAAGAAAACAGAGCTTGCTTGCGCAAATCTAGCTAATTCTGGCGCCTGAAACGAGTTAAAGAAGAGGGAGAAAAAAGAGAGAGGGTAAATTGCTCTCAGGTCCCCATAATTTGACGAATTCATCAGTAGGGTCCTTATTTTTTTGAAACTCCTATTTTTGTCCTCGAAGTTTGACAAAATAGAACTCTCAGAAAATATCCCTTAGTCAAAAAAAGTAAGAATCCTACTGGTGAATTCGTCAAAGTACAGGAACCTGAGAAAAATTTATCCAAAAAAGAATTCGGTAATAATCACTTAGTTAGGTGTTGTTCTAGCTGTCGGGAGTTCGAGCCATTTTTAAACACAACTGTGTTGAATACATGTTGTGAGAGTTTTGCAAGTTTTCAAAAGTCTCACCATGCTCGCACGTACGTGGGTCGAAACCTCTCATTCCCTCCCATCTTTTATATGCTAATGAAGTCATCATTTTCTGTCGGGAAAACCGAGGGCAACAGCAGAATACTGTAACAGAATACGCTGATTGGTTGGGGGCAACACTTTTCCCCAAAAATCATGCATTTATTTTGGTGGTCGCATCCCGGCCCCGACCAAATCATGACTACAGTCCACGCTCGGGATCTCGGAAGGTAGCATCCCTTTCAATTATCTTAGAGTTCCACTTTTTAGTGTCCCCCTCGTAAGCGCCATCAGTAGTCTTTGGCGGATGGCACATTGGGAAAATTCTCCAGATTTAGGATTCCTCCCATTCCATGGCTGGTCAAAATTGCGTGGTTGAATCAGGTATCCAGAGCTCTTTCGTTCACTCCATGATGGCGCAAAATGGCCTACGATCTTTCTTTTTTCAGTGAAAGGTCATATGCAAAATTTTATCTGATCCAGTGACATCATGAAGATAGGGTCTTGTCGGGTTGCTTGGCACAAATGCCGCATCCCTAAAGAGGAGGGGGCATGGGTCTTCGCTCTCTGTCCACAAACAATGCAATTTTCTCTCCCGACTTTCATGGGAAATACTAAATTATTATGCCCCTTTCTGTAGCATCTTGCGAGGATGATTCGTCGACCCAGACATTGAAGACTTGAGACGATACATTTAGTATTCTACCAAGAAGGGTTTCAAAGGTTGTTACTTAGAGCTACGCCATTACTCAGTCAGATTGACTAGGGCCATTTCCTTTTCCATATTCTGGATGGACAACTAGCTGGGATATATTTTCGCGGATCGTCTAGCTATCCTAGAACACCTGCGACACTCCATCTGGTACCCAGTTTCTGATTTTCTCCTCAATGGAAAATGAATGATTCACAAGGACTTCCTAGACATGCATCCTTCAATTGTGACAGACATTCTAGCCTACAAAGTTAGACTGACTGATAACGATTCTACTGTCTGGTCTCACTCCTCCGTCAGTGTTGTGACCCCAAAAAAGTTTTACCACCATTTGCGCTTTATTGGGGCCGCATGATTTAGGCCCACTTTATCCCTTCAAGGAGCTCTATTACGATTTGGTGTGCCATTCATGACCACCTTCTAACCCTAGACTGTCTACGCAAAAGAGGCTTCCTTGGCCCATCCTTCCGAATCCTGTGCCACTCGGATGAGGAATCTTTAGACCATATCTTAGCCTTATGCCCATTTTCTCAAACTGTGTGAGCAACGTGTTTTCAGATTTTTGTCTGAGCCTGCAAACCTTTGCATCCTTCTCTGAGCATTGTGTGGCAACTTGGTAGCACAAGCTCAACCCTCAGTCTCTGGCCCTCTGGCAGATGGCTTTTATGATTGGAGCTTGGGCTTTATGGATTGAGAGGAACCACAAAACCTTCAAAAATTCCAAGCTCCCGCACCCATCGATTGTTATTTTTGTTAGATCGTTGGCGGCAGAAGCGGGCTGCTTGAATATTAAGCACAAGTTTAACTCACAAAAGGACCTCTTCTGTTTAAGTACGATTAGGGTCCTGGGTCGGCCCGGCAGGGCCCCTATCGTAACAAAAGTCAAATGGCATTGTCCCCCACCGAGGTAGACTAAATGCAATACGAAAAGGAGCGCACATGGGGCACCATGTATTTTCTTTGCTGCATGAGTTTTTTGCAACTCACAAGGATTTGTACTTGGTTGCTTCGTCTCCTTGGGATCGGCTTTGTGTTTGAAGCAAAACTCGCTGCAGCAATAAAGACCATGAAATCGCCCACGAAAGAGGATGGTATAAACTTTGGCTAGAGACAGATTCTCTCTATGTTTATCTCCCTATTCATGATAAGTTCACATCTGTGCCATAAAAATTCCGCAATCACTAGATACATATAATGAAGGCAATCAAGACAATGGAATTCTGCGTCTCTCATATTTTTCGGGAAGGCAACGTCATGGCCGACACTCTCTCCAAACTCCAGAAGGACGGAAGGTAGACTTTGACACCAGAGTTTTTGCTATGTTTTGTGGGACGGAAATTATTCCCCCTCCAATTTTTTAGGTTTACGCAGTGATGACGTTAGGTGCTCTTTTTCTCTACTTTCGGCATCATAATTTTTTACAGAGGCCATAACATCTGTATGTGAGTTAACGAGTGTTCGCGGCCCCATGACTTCCTGATATGTGGGCTATCATGAGCTATGGTTAACTAAGTTTTGTGTGAGTTACTCTTGACTATGAGCTAACTTGAGATTGGGTATAGGTTATTCCTTACGTACCTGACCCGTGAATAGGCATGTGGATGTATGATTTTTTTTGGGAGTTTTGAACGCTTTCTCCTTTCTTATTATCTTTTTCTTAATATAATAATAATAAGAGTTATGTCCACAACTCCTCTTCCCATTTATGAAAAAGCCCATTTCGCCCCTTCCCCTTTCTTTTTGGCCTCATTATGTCCACTCCTCCTCCTCTTCCTCTTCCTCCTGGTTACTACCAAATGACAAGGCAAAACTCATTTCTTAGAAGCAAGCTAAAGAGCTTCCAATAACAGGTAAAAAAAGAAACCATTTTAGCCATGGTTCTTTTTCTTGTCTCCAAGCTTGGTTAATGCAATATTCATCGTCAAATATAATGAACTCTTTTGTTATTTCCGCAGGTAGGTTTAGGTTTTTTGCTAATGGGGAAAATGGTGAGGCCACTGCTGCCAGCTTCCGAAGCTTCGAGAATTTGGGAGACTCGTCGTTGGGGTACCCGAAGAAGAAGCAAAGTTCCAATTTCTCCTCCTTCAATTTCTGCGACCATGGCTTTTGATGGTAACTAATATTCGGTATTCGGAGTCGAGCACAAACGGCTCTCCTGATTAAAGTACTTTGAGGTTCATCAAGTGGTTGTGATATTGGCTGGACGGCTCAATCTCTTTTATTTGTTATGTGATTATAGAAGGTTTAATTAATTAATTAATTTTCTATTGTAGTTGCTCTCTTTTGTTTGAATCTTTAGTTACCCTTTGTCTTTTTTGACCTACTTTTTGTTGGATAATCTTACTTAATCGATGATACCAAGTGGCAGTTTGTTTTGCCTGAAATAGTTTGGCTTTGGCTCCTTTTGATTTTCGTTTTTTTCTCTCGAAACAAACCGATATTTTCATGTTTACTATGTTGATTAATCCCCATTTGACAGGAACCCAAGCGGTAACAATATTTTCAATACAAGGTTTTAATCGTTACAGGTAATTTCTAAACCGTAATTGAAACCATAAATTTCTGGTTACATTACAGTCTATAAATTATAATCAGGCAATTTAGTAACCGAGGTCTCATTTTTTGGGTCTCTTTCTCTCTGAGGAGTCTCTCTCTCTCTAGTTTCGATATAAGTTCAAAATCAATGTCAGTCTTTTGCTTCTGTCGCTGTCCTAATTCATTGCCTTATTAAATTTTACATTGGGAAATGGGCTTCAATCACTTTACAACGCACAATTAATTCCCCCAACGCCGTTTCATCCATTTTATTTATTTATCCCCTACTGGGCTACGTTCTTTCCGCTGGCGGAGAAAATAACAGTCTACAAGTTCTAATCTGGGAATTTCCTTTCCTGTGATTGTTCAGGAGACCCTTTACTATGCTCTCCTTACAATTGAAATCACTTATATTTTGAATATTTATTAGGTAAACTGAGATCGGATTGAGTGGGGATTAAAGAAAATTTGTCCATATGTGAGAACTATATTTTAGACGGTGTGTGTTAGGACCCTTAAAAAAAAAACACATTTGGTGTGTTAGGACAGTGTGTGGGGTCCAAGGAGCACTGGAATTGCCGGTCTATAGGGACCTTCCTAGCTATATTGGACACTGTGCTATCCTTGTCTAGGGCTCTGCCGTTTTGCGATTATAAGTATTAGGTACATCCGTATGGTGGCGAAATGCGACACAGAGAAAAACCATCGAGAATATCTGTTGTACATGAGTTATAAATTTGAAACCATTGAAGTTTCAAATTTGGGTTTTAAGTTTGTCACTGGTGTCACTTATGAAAGAAAAATATTATATACTGGTAACGTGCAAAAGCCATAAGTTGGATAAATTTGTTGTCGTTAAAAATTTGTCAACAAAAATGCTCACTTTAGGAAACCTCTATCACAAAAAGTGCAATATTTAATCTTAACAAAATATCTCAATTTCTTTTTTTAAAGGTAAATATCTCCATTTCAATCTGAAAAAATGCAATCTCATTAAAAATATTTTTTTGAAACTCTATATGGCTTGAACATCAATTAATTGGACTAGTAAAATAAAATATTTTTAAATAATTCCAATTCAAATCCTCAAGCTCTTTTTGTAGTTAGTCAAAAAGAAGAAAACTAATTCGTAAATCCAATTTGTTTTTAACATTAGCATGACACATAATCACAGAGGAAATGATAAACTTGCTACAACTCGTTTTGAGTGGGCCCGTTCTCCACCCTCGTAATTAACTGCCTTAATCTCATACGCCATTCTTGGTAAGTCGAGGTCGTACATTGTCTTCGGGAGAACAACAAAGTTGCGGACCTACTATCCAACCTTCCTTTAGGATACCCACGGGGACTTCACGTTCTGGAAAGCCCACCCCCTGAATGTACCCCCTTTTGTCATTGGACAGCTCTGGCATAGGTTAATCTTCATGTAATAGCTTTTCTATTTTAATGAAAGAGTGCAAGTCACTCTATTTCCACCCAAAAAAAAAAGTTGCTATTGGTAATTTTGAAATTGTAAAATTACTAAAATATCTTGTCTTCGCTTCATAACACACCAACTCTATAACACATCTCGAATCTTAAAGTACTTTTTACCTTCAAGAATAAATAACCATAGTTAATTCCTAAACGTAATCCGCCCTCGCACGAAATAGTTTATTTAGAATTAGGAAAGGATTGACCAGATCTGAAAAGAAAAGAATTGAGGTTCCTACATCGTCAAAAGGCATTAGCACGTGACAACATATGCTATCTAATAAAATTCTTACCCGACACAAACCTAAATTAGTCAGTCGGCATAGTAAATGACATACCTAATCAAAACAAGCTCAACCCGTGCCAGAGAACGCAAACAGCTTGGAAGTATTCCTCAAGCACCACTCTTCAAGTTGTTTCAGAAAACACTGCAGCAAATATGCGGAGATGGTATGATGCATGATAATCTCCTCTGTTCGAGATGGTGAATCCCCGACATAATAAGCTGCTGTTCGCGATGTCGGAAGGTTTACGGTCCAGCCATACCGATGTCTCGGGGTGCAGAGTCCGTGAACGCCAACTGACGCTTACGTGATCTGCAAAATGTTAACCAGATTTGTTGACCCCATGAGAATCTCCCAACAAATGGCTCCTACAAACAAAAATTGTAAACCCCCAAGTTGCAATTCCAAGCAGGACTCCTAATGTCATGCCTACATCTATTGCAGGTCGACAGGATCCCTTAACGACAACGGCTACCCGTTCAGTTCTTCTAGGCCTTTACGCCATCTACCTCGCCGCTCCTGGTACTCGAGATGTTCCCCGAAGCCTGAGCTAACAATATACATCAATGAAAAATTAGAAGAGCAAATCCATGACAAAAGAAGAAACAGTTAGAACATAAGGTCCTGATGTCAAATGAACAAGTTCAGGACAGGTTCCTGAACCTTAAAGAAGAGATTTTCCGAATCCGCTAGTAAAGGCATCTTCGCAGTTTTCTTCAGGAAGATGAAGTAAATATAGTTCAGGAAGATGAACTACCAAATGATTTGTCTGGAAAACATTCATTTCTTCTAACCAAGCTGGATTAGTGTCCAGTAGATTTCAGGCTCAACCAAGGGACAGCTTAAACAGTAAACCAGCTAGAAACTAATGGAAATACAACAAATTCAAAACAACCTCCTTCATGCTACTCATACGATGCCGATGACGGACCTACCACCACATTCTAAAGGAAGACAGGATCATACTGAACTGCTGAATCATCCTCTACTTAAGACAACAACAACAACAACAATGGCAACCTTCAACAATTTGGTATCTTGCAACATTGCTCAGTGTTACTACTGCTTTATTTTTTACCGATAACAGATTGGCTACATTAGTCCATACAAAGGCATGAAACACAGAACCGTATACTTATGAATATCGCTCTTCGTAACATAGCAAACACCACTTGATCCCGAACATCAACAATCATCAATGCTCTTGAGGAACAGAGATGGACACACCTCATTCCTTGACAACGTTTTCCAAGTACCAGTTATAAGTACCGACCAGCCCGTCCTTCAACGAGACCTTAGGCCCCCACCCCATCCCGATCAACCTTGAGCTGTCCATCAACTTCCTCGGCGTCCCATCAGGCTTGGTCCCATCCCACGCCAGCTCACCTTCAAACCCGACGACCTCCTTCACCAACTCAGCAAGCTCCCTGATAGTAACCTCCTTCCCACTCCCAACATTCACATGCTCCAACCCGCTATACTTCTCCATCAAAAACACGACAGCGTCAGCCAGATCATCTACGTGCAGGAACTCCCTGAGAGGGGACCCGGACCCCCACACCACCACCCGCTCGTCCCCCCTCGCCTTCGCCTCGTGGAACCGCCTGATCAGGGCGGGCAGCACGTGGGAATTGTCAGGGTGGAAGTTATCGTGCGGCCCGTACAGATTAGTCGGCATCCCGGACACAAAATCCGCCCCGTACTGGATCCGGAAGGCCTGGCAGGTCTTGATCCCGGCGATCTTCGCAATGGCGTACCACTCGTTGGTCGGCTCGAGAGGGCCGGTGAGGAGGGCCGCCTCGGGGATGGGCTGGGGCGCGTGCTTCGGGTAGATGCAAGAAGACCCCAAGAACAACAGCTTCCTGACGCCGTTAGCGTGGGCGGAGGCGATGACGTTGGTCTGGATCTGGAGATTGACGGTTATGAACTCGGCCGGGTAGGTTTCGTTGGCGTGGATCCCGCCGACCTTGGCC
Source organism: Hypericum androsaemum (assembly GCA_963995505.1). Taxonomy (NCBI): domain Eukaryota; kingdom Viridiplantae; phylum Streptophyta; class Magnoliopsida; order Malpighiales; family Hypericaceae; genus Hypericum; species Hypericum androsaemum. The sequence goes on along the minus strand of OZ023190.1, from coordinate 2,748,251 downwards.
GCGGCCAGGATGACGTACTCCGGCCGGTGGGCGGCGAAGAAGGCCTCGACGGCGGACTGAGCCGTGAGGTCGAGCTCCGAGTGGGCCCGGAGGAGGAGGTTGGTAAACCCTAGGGCGGTCAGCCTGCGGACTATCGCGGACCCCACCAGGCCCCGGTGCCCGGCCACGAAGATCTTCGCGGACTTGTCGGCGAGGAACGGCGCCGTAGTGCCTGTGAAACCGACGTTATTATTTTTTTAAACCGTTAGAAACGACAAGATAGCCGAGATTTTAATACCATTGCGTTTTCAAAATTCGGGACGTATTATTAGTCCGTCCATCTAATGGAATGGCAACAATTAATGTTATTGAAGTGAAGAGAAACGGCGTTTACCTTCGGTTGAGCTGCCCATTTTTCTTGACTTCTTTTTCTTAGTAGATTTTGAGCGTTCGGGTCTGCCTTTTAAGGAGAGAGACCGGGAGAGAAAAGGCCAGTTACCTTTAGATCGGTTCGTATTTGGACGAATTTAAATTAAATTTATTTGAATTTGAATTTATCAAAACATTAAATCATATTCAATTCTTCACAAAACGAATCGAATACGAATTATGAATTTTTAAATTCGAATCGAATTATAATCAAATTCGAATAGATTTATAACCCAATTATGATTGAATTATAACCGAATTTTTCCCTCTCAAATCCCCATTTTATTTGAATTTTTTAACATATATTATTATTAGATGTACATAAATTTGAATCGAATTTAACACGAATTTAACTCGAATCAAATTTTCGAATCGAATTTGAATTAAATTTGCCAATTTTGTGAATTATAAATATCTTGAACCGTATTCAATTCGTTTTATGACGAATTCGAATCAAATTTTTTACGAATCCAATTATTGACAAATCGAATCGAATTTTTAACTAATAGAATCGAATCGAATTACGAATCAGATTCAATTCATGGTTATGTATGGCGCAAAACAAGATCTGTCGGCTTGTAAGAAAAAGAAAAAGATTTTTATCTCTGGGCCTGAGACTGGGCCTGGGCCTGGGGTCAAATTTGTGCTGGCTTAAGTTATTTTTTAAGGTAACATTCATTTGTTCCCGACGGTAAATATTTTATTTAATCAAAAGGTTTCGGTTCGAACTTGGATAATCGTAGTGTTAAATATTTATTGAGAAAATTTATTATTTTTTGAAAGGCATAAATAATTCGAATTTAGTTAATCAGTATGTGGGTGGATGTTCGGATACCGACGGGTTTTTAAAAAATAACTAGACTAGTACTCATGTAGCCGAAAAGATGATTATTGAGCAAGCAAAAAATGATAATTGATAATTCCCGGTGCCCAGAGGAAAACAGATCAAAATAAGCAAAAAAAAACTCGTGAAAAAGAAATAATACGAAAATTAATCTAAAACATAGTAAATATCCTACTATTATGATGTGAAAAAGGAACATCAGAAACGGGAAATATCGTTCCTATTTTTATTACCAAGTTCGTTTACCATTGCTTTGATTCATCACCTTTAATAGTTTAGTTTTTTCATTTATACAAAACGGTATTCAGATATTAATTAGGCTGATTAATTCAAATTTATGTTAGGTGACATTTTTAATGTGTGAAAGCCGCCAATTGAAAAATTAGTCATTGTAGTTTCAAGCTAGCTTAGGACTAAATGCATTCACTTTTTCTCGTTTCTACGATACTTAACTCATCATTTTATTATTGTAACGATCCGTGCAATTGCAGTTAACAATACTTGACAAGTAAAACTTTTTTCCATAAGTAAAATTTCTAGGATATCAGGTTTGAATCTGTATCCTAATTTTAAACCATTTTTTTCTATTTTATCATATATTATTTGCAATGTTTTAAAGAACTTGGTCGGACCGACTACAATTCGAGAATATACCATCTCAATTCAGTTAGAAGTGATTCGAAAGGGACGAAGTGAGTCGACTAAAAGGAGGATGTCCTCTAACTCCACCAGATCTTCAAGGAGAACTTTAAGAGCATCTTTAACGACATCCGAAGGATCTTTAGGATCCTCACTCTTTTACTAATTAACGCCTTTTCTAGAAAAAAAGTATTAATATTTGCATTAGTACTAGTTAAAAGTATCATTCATAAACTTTTTTTCGGAACTACCGAATGAGCTCAAAATTTCGAAGATTTGAATGGACCATTTTTTGTGTCAAATCTGGAGAACGGTCCAACTGTTGACCAATGGTTCAACATGTCGATTTGGCCGGTTCACTTGTTGTGACAGATCATTCTATCCCAAATTCCTAGACATTATTTCGGAAAAAATATATTTTTTGAGTTTTGTTCGATTGAAAGGAATTAAACTATAATTTTGTACTTGTTCATGATAAATTTTGTAATAAGATTAGATAATGTTTAAAAATTTTGGTTCAACCAATTGCTCAACCGGACAAACAGAGAAACAAATTATTTTATGGGTCGCATTCCAGTCTGTTTTTAAAATACATTGATTACTTGATGGTTCAAGGATCCTACAAGTACAACTTTATTTTGAATTCTTATCTCATCATCCTCATTAATAATGATGAAAATGTAATTGGAACGCTTCTCATTCCTCAGATGGTAACAGCTATTGGTGTACAAAACAATCCGTTAGTAACGGAAGAGATGAATGAATGTTTTTAAAGAACCGAATCATGATTAAAATTTTATCACGAAAAATATGAATTACTTTTAGGACTTGGTTCAACTGGCTCATGATTAGTCCAACTTATTTAGAAGTTTCGAGTTTATTTCGTAGCATTGTTAAAATTTTGTATAAAAAGTATTGACAAAATTTGAGATAGTTCATTTTTTTGGGGAAAAGTACACATAAGTACCCTGTAGTTTTACCGATTATCACTTGGGTACCCTGTAGTTTTAGAACCGTAAAACAGGTCTAACTTAATTTCAATTTTTATCACGGATCAATCCCGAGCTCCGGTCCATGGATTTTTGGGCAAACGGCGTCGTTCTGATGCCTACATGGAATGCCACGTGGCGATGACCCGAATTAGTCGTTGCTGACTTGACAATAGGTAAATTACAAAATTAGTATCAATTTTTTAATAATTTTTTTTAAAAACATTATCCTCCTCTTTTTCTTTCGATCCTTCATCTTGCCCACTCTCTCTCTCTCTCCCCTCCTCCTTTATTCCTCCATTAAAGCTTCCTCCTCTCTCGTGGCCGCCCTAACCCGACCCGGAGACTGGCTGGCCCGTCGGATCTGCTCGCCACTGGCTGCTCCAAAATAAATCCTCTCTTTCCTCCAGATAAAACTCATAACGGTAGCAACCTAAAACACCGAGTTTAAGGTCGGGAGGAGGAGGAGGAGACAGGACAGGGGCCACCAAAAACGAACCTCGCAAAGTCAATTCCCAATACAAGACCTAGCACAAGACCTCCATCTCCCTCCTTCTCTATTTCCCGTGATTGCAGATTAATTCCACAACCAAATCAATCTCCAAAGCATGAAATTCAATCAATAACGCCACATGCAAAAAGAAACCCAGAAAAGTTCTAAGGAGAACTACTTTGAGGACTCCCCAGGAATTGCGGGAGACGAGCCACCTGGCCGTGGAGGCGGCATCATCCGGGTCGGGTTTCTTCACCGGCGACAGCAACGACCTCCAGGTCAACGTCGACATCATTTTTGAGGTTGACCAAGCGCGTGTCCATTGTGGCGAGGTCCGACAGGTTCCTAGGAAGCAACAGCCCAGAACCATTAAGCGTGTCGATGAACCACGTAGCTGGAGAGAGCGTACGGGAGCGGGGGGGGGGGGGGGGGGGGAGGAGGGAGAAGCAGGTCTCGCCATTGATGTAGCAGAGGGACTTGTCGTGTGGGCGGGGGATGATGTTGCCGCCATAGCTGCACATGAGACAGAGCTTTTCTGCGAAGAGAGAGAGAGGAGGAAGAGACAAGGAGGGGGAAGGAGAGAGAGCTTTTCATGATTTTTTAATTAGGTACTAATTTGATAATTTACCCCCGACACATCAGCATCGAGTAATCCTAGTCTATGCCATGTGGCAGTCCACATCGGCTATAAAACGACGCCGTTCTTCCAAAAAAAGTGGACCGGAGCTCGGGACCGGTCCGTGACAAAAATTAAAATAAGTTGGAACTGTTTTACGGTTCTAAAACTGCAGGGTACCCAAGTGATAATCGGTGAAACTACAGTGTACTTAAGTATACTTTTCCCTTTTTTTTTTGAAAGTGAGTGTCAAATCCCTGTATATAAATAGAAAATAAAACATTATTACATCCTAAAGAATATCATATCCGCAATTTAGCCTCCTACGTAAAGATTTTTCTAGTTTATCATTGTCATGACTACCTCTCGGCACATAATCTCCTCTCTCGATGTTGCGCCCGTCGGTCTTAATAAAAACCCCTCACGGTAAAACCCTGTGGAAAAAACTCGCGAGAGAGAAAGAGTACATTGGCAAAGTAGGATCCCGTCTTGACGTTGATACTGCTGAACTTGACTCCGCAACATCTATATGAATAGTCCTACGAGTACATCTTAGGAGGCTAATTCCCGGCTAGTTATCTAAGTACATTGAGATAGTTTACTTGGCTGCAAAATCTACATGGTACCACTGCATCCTTCAATGCCAAGTTGAGGTCACCCTTCTGCACCTAAGAAGCAGAGGTTCACCTTTATGTACCTAAGAAGCAGAGGTACACAGCCACTGTCAAAAGAAGAGGACAGGCCGATCAAGATTTGGGTCATTTACACTACTTTTGATTCTGCAGTTAACCACCAAAATCTTGCTACGACTTGGATAGGGTTTAGGGCAAATATTTGTAATTGATTGTAAAATTCTTACAACACATCAATAACTTGTCCCAACAGTACAAGGCATAAATGAATTGAAAGAAATTGATTCCAGGTGTAATATTTGTGTAAAAATATACTTCTAAAGGAACACATCAATGCCCTTGAGGACCAGGAAATTATACAAACGAAACCAATTTTGATGATACTTTTCACAAATCATAGATGCCTAGATAAGGCACCATTACTGATCCAATCCACAGCTTCCCATCTCTTTCTACTACTTCACTTATAAACCTCAAGGTCTTTCCTTCGGCATCCTCCAACACATCCAACACTTGACCGTCCTCGCTCAGCTTTATGGCAGTTGCATGTGGTTTGCTATTCACAAGTCGAGAGTGCAATTTCTTGATGTCAAATGGGAGCTTCAACATTGTCCTCCCGATCCACGGATGCGAAATAAGAACCGTTGAGACGAGTCCTTTTTTGGAATGCAAAGCTACCCAGAACTCGCCTTTCGAGTTTCTTCGGATGTTGTCCGGGAAGCCGGGAAGATCGGCGAAAACTTCCGACTTTCCGGAATCAGGACCTCGAAGCCAAAACCTTAGTATACGGCAGGCAGTGGTTTCGGCCACAAGAACAAACGAACGGTCCTTGCTCAATGCGACTCCATTGGCAAAAGCAAGACCTCTTAGTAGGACTGTAACCTCATTTCTATCTTTGTCATACTTCATTAGCCTGCCTGTCTTGTCCACACTCAAGATCGACAACATAAATTGCCTGCGTATGTTCAATGGCGCAAATATTACACAGAAATTCTCACCCTGTTCACAATACAATTAAATGAAATAGCCATTGAAGTACCTTCTTTGCAAGACAGTGCTCGTATCTGTGAAGTAAATAGCATCGTCCTCCTCGTCAACGTCCAAGTCGTTGGTGAAGACCATACGCCTGCCTTCGACTTCGGTGATCAATGGAGTCGCCAAGCCACCCTCAGGACCCACCACCAGAAGTCCGAGGTACGCGTCGGCGATGAAGATATTCCCGGTTTTCCTCTCAAACCGCAATCCTAATGGCCTTCCACATACATGCTCCAGCTCCGGTGCAAATGGTCTGGTGCATTCCGTTCTAACTCACCAAATTTCGAAACAAGAATGCGCAAGTGGTTAAGTAAATCCTCAGTTATTGAACAATTTGTCTGTAAGCAGACTAACAATGATACAAACGGTTCTGAGTTGCAATGCAAAAAAAGACATACACCCAACTTCTCGTATTGAGAGTGGAGTACTATTAGACCCTATTAAGACATACACCCAAAACTCCGTAAAGGAATCCAAGTTTCTCACCACGACTCCCTTGGAAGAATTAATCCTATGATGGTGGAGAAACTATGATTTTCAACTAATGTCATGTTCCAGATTTGGATGTAATGTCGCACATGAAATTATACCCAAAAAATGTTGCACGTGAAAAGAAATTCAAACTTCATATTAGCATTGACCAAAAAAATTTCATATTAGTACCTACATTGTTAGAAATATATAAAGACGTTAAAAAATCTTACAAATTGAGAAAAAGTTCGAAAATATTGAAAATTCTTAAAACTTGGGAAAAAAAAGATGATGAAAAAGTTCTAAAAAAATGTTCAGCAAGTTTTCGAAAAATAACATACATGATAAGTCAGTCGATTATTGAAAATTCTTAAAATTTGAAGAGAAAAAAAAAGATGAAAAATTTCCAAAAATGTTCTGCAAGTTTCTAAAAATAATTTAGATGAATAGTCCATTATGCCAAATGGTATATTACCTAACGGCAAGATATTATGAATTTAAAAAATTTAGAGTTCAAATACTAATACTAGCAAGTGTAATGGTGAAAAAAATTATTATTAAAAAACTAGGCAATTACGAGTTAAGAGTAGCGGTGTGACCATAAAAGGTAGAAAAGTTCTCTTAACTTTTTCTCATTGAATTTTTTTTTACCGAGGTCGGTAAAAATCTTTCACAACAAGAGATTCTAGGATGTAACCAAAAAAGTAAAATTCTAAAGCGTCGGCTAGGCGTGAGCGACGGAATAAAAGGCATCGCCAGAAAGCGACGTAGAGAGAGAGAGAGAGAGAGAGAGAGAACGGTTACCTATTTGAAGCGGTGAAGGCGAAATCGGACCAGCCGCCGGCGAGCCACTTGAGGACGCGGCCGTCAGCAACTCCGGTGTAAGGCCCGTCGCCGTCGGGGCCGAAGACGATGCTCTCCGGGCCGAAGGCGCCGGACACGTGGACAACCCTCGAATCGCCGAGAAGGTCGTGGGACGAAGGGAGGTGAGCTGGGCCCAGGAGGCCGACCAGGTAGTTACTGTCCGCTACGAGGAGGAGAGAGAGAACCGCCGTCACCGCCGCCGTTGAGAGTACTAATATCAAGCTTCTGCTCATAGTGCCTATCCAGTTTCAGTTTTAGCCTCTGTTGTGTTTTATTTGTGATGCACCAACCAACCAAGCACGTAGATATTTAACCACGAATCTGTTGATCTCGAAAAATAATGAAAATAAGTTATAATTTAATTTCGTTGATTTTAAGAATACCAAAATTTGTACTGATTACGAATTTATTGATTTCATAAAATACCAAAAATAAACTATATAGTCTCGTCACATTGATTTGATAATTAAGGAAAATTCTAGATTTTATTTATCAAAATTTCAACTACCCAACCTATTATCGACAATTTTTCGAGAAATCAGTTCTGAATAATTCAAAACTATTGACAATGAGTAAATCTAAGGTCGTTATCTCCATCAATTTGGTAGGTGAGATATTGGGATATCTTTTGCCTAATTGAGTTAATTGCTGGTTGGTAGTTTTTTTATGAACACGAAAAGAGGAACTTTGCGTTGATTTTACTAATTAAGTTAATTTTTTCCAACTTTGTTAAACAAGAAGCACATTAAATTATTTTTTTCCTGTTTAGTCATATGTTTAATTTAACGGTGTGCTTTTAATTATGTTTATTATTTTTATGTACGTATGTTTGGATCAATTGGATGATTCCAATTTCCAAGCAGACAAATTTAAATGATGCGTCTCACCAATGGTAAAACGCCCAAATAAGGCACCAATATAATACAGATCCAATCCATACCTCTCGATGACATACAAGTCCTGTATTCTTAAACCAATCTGTGTGTTCTTCTTCTTCGGAAAAAGAAGAGGCAATCTATCTATATATTAAAAAAAAACAATATTTCTTCTACAAGTACGACCTAAGTCTACGTTGAATATTTCTGCAATCTAAAAACTCTATATACAGTCCGGTGCATCCAGTTCTATCTGCAGAAACAAAGCCACCGCGATGAGCAAGCACAGAAATTTCAAGAGATGATCACCCTTTCTCATGATGATTTATCCTCTAGCTTTGTCAACATTAGCTCATGCCGTTCGAGATTCGCCTATGGGTGTCTCCTACAATGCAAAAGTCAAATCAGCGTCGCCGGATTTCATGTGCCACGGAATATTATGGAAAGACCAAAAATGACTGAGACCTTGGTTCTCTCTTTCTTGGGGATCCACGAAGTTCTCATTCTCTGTCCCTTGGATGTTCGGTCTAGAATAATTCTCCACTATGTCTGCAAATTATGAAGGCAAGAAAAAGCAGAGGTAAATAAGAGAGACTGATGATTATATATTCCGAAAATTACAATGCTTGCAAGCTTCTAGTTCTCAAAGCTCCAACAAGGAAATCAAGCAAAATTTGAACAACTAGAAAATGAGCCGGCTATCTAAATCCGGACAACAAGCATCCAGTTGATGGACCAACATTACTACGGTTAGTCATATACCAGCACAACAGTATCTGTAGTAGATTAGCAGGATTTGTAAGAAAGCCGGCCTAGCATGCATGGAAATAAAGGACCCAGGAAGACATACCTGAACTCTGGGCGAAATCAGCAGCCAGATCTGATAAACTAAGAGTTCGAGGAAATTCAGCCACAAGCTGTCCAAGCTCCGAACGATGTGAACCCAGAAATAGCTCAGGCCAATCCCGAGAGTCAAACCCTACACTTGTGAAAGATGGTGGTGTTGTATCAACAGGGGGATGTGCTCCAAAGACATTTCCGTGAGGACTAAACATGTCCTGGGACGCAACTGAATACCCTGTTTCTGATCTCATCGTGCTCCCATTCAATCCTTGTATCGAACTCATGTTAGAGCTCTGCACTGGAATCATGGCATTAACATCCATTCCACTAGCATGAAGAGACATGCCAACTGTGCTATGAACGCTAGGAACCAGTGATGAGCCACCATTACTGAGTGCATTTTGAAGACATGAATCAGCTGCATGATTCACAGCTGGGACCATATGCTCTGGGGTGTAGCACGGTGAATTCTGGTGCACTACAAGATCAAATACAAAAGTTGGGAAGTTAGTCAAACTAAAGACAGTATCATAAACAGTTTTCATCTTCAAATAGTCAAGAAAAGAGACATCATGGATGCAAATTTCATGGTCTGTGAAAGATAACGGCGATATGAACTCTCAAGATCATCAGTAAGTGGTTGTCTAGTATGGTCTCCACCCAAAACTCCCACCAGTATACCTGCCGAATCTTTAACACGGAAATTTAAACACCACTTGGTCTTAATCCTATCCCTTGTTACATGTGCAAATCGTAAGGGTGCTCTTGCAACTAGAGATATGATATTTCTTCCATCAAAAGTAAGATTGAACTCGGGCTTCTAAAGATATGAAGGTGAAGTAAACTAACACCTTACTCAAGGCTACATCTTCTTATGTAGCTGAAAGAATCATGTCGATAAAAGAAATTTCCGCCACAAGGAAAAGCAAAGCAAAAAAAAAAAAAAACTGAAATAGAATACTAAAATCAACCAACTAGTAATTAGTTTCAGCTACCGTTTTTCACTATTTGATTTGGTTTTGACCTTTCAGAACATCGTACTTTGGAGACTACGTGAGTAACCACAAGTATGCTCGAATCAGCTGAACTGGAATTCATAATATGCAGAAGCAAGCTTTAAGGAGATCAAAGCACATCATCAGATAGAAGTTCAACAGAGAAGCTGCCAGTTCATAAATCACGATGGTTACTGCAAACTTTACCAAGAAGAATGTCAACACAATGAATTAGATACAACAACATAAAAACTCTTACGAGGTGTGTCGTGAGATCCACTCGAAATAGGCATAGAAGGAACAGAAGAATTGATCTGTTGCATCAACTGCAGCTGCTGATCAAGTAGCTTGTTGTATTCCGCTATTTGATTCTTGACAGCTAATCTCAGATAATAAGCCTCGAAGAATTCCCGATTCTGCTCCTCCAGCTTTTGCCAAACTGATCCATTAAACCAGCACTACGTTAATTGAGCTTATATGCATGGTAACTACGCGAACTTCCAATTCGGAACTTACCGAGTTCTGTGAAACCGGGCTCTATCTTCGCGTGAGCCAATAATGTCGTGGCTACTTCTCCCCGGTCCATGTACAGATGGAGACACCATTCAATGAGATTTCGAACCTGAAAAGAGACCGATTGATCACTCAAGGACGAGCATTATTCGTTAGGGCTAAGATATATAGCCGAACTTCAGCTCAGCCCTGCTTACCACTTGGATGTCTCTCGGCGATAACCGCCTTGCCCCATTCGAACCATTCCACATACTTCACGTCCCCCAGCAACACCAACAAATCTGAAAGAAAAAAAAAACAAATGAATTCAGTTCTAACTTCTAACAACCGAATTCGAAACAACCAAAACCCTAAACCGCGATCACCTCAACAGTGACAAAGTAACAACGCGTGATCCTCTACGTGACCTAATTCCCAAGCGGATCACCACCGCCACCTCCAAACGAAAATAAAAATAAAATAAAAAAGAACAACCGCCACGGAGAAAAATCAGTTGAAGATAAGGTTAGTCCTCCTAATCACCTCAGCCAGTATCCAAGGAGGAGGAGGAGGTTTATTGGTGTTAAAGAGTTGTGTTTCTTTTCTTTTCTTTTTTTTTTGAGAAGAAAGAGTTGTGTTTCTAGTGCAACTACTACTTCTGGGTTTCGGGAACTTTTTCTCATTTCTCTCTCTCTTTTTCTTTTGTCTTTTTATTGAATCAATTGGGGGCAGCGGGGCCCAGAAGTTATGGAGCCAAAGAATATATATGTGCTCTGTATTATATTATATTGTTCTTTGTTTTTTAGATACATTTTTATTGTTCTTAGTTGGATTATTATGTCTTTCACTTTTTCTGTTATTTGATTAATGAGTAAATTACCCCCTACTCCTAGGTGTTTGGTCATCTTCTTCCTTGAGTCCTTGCATTTTCAAAAATTATTTTACCATCCCCCGTCTTTGATTTTACAAACTCTGGGGTCCCTGGTGCCAGAATATTCTATTTTTTTTGCCGGAATATGTCATTTTCTCCGAAAAACCTTCACTTGAAAAGACTAAAATGCCCTTCCCACTTTAAAGAGAAAAAAATCCTCCTCTTCTCCCTTCATCTTTTCCTTCCTCCCCTTCATCTTCTTCCTCCAACCTTGTACCAAAATTAAAAGATTAGAACTCAAATCCAAACTTTGTTAATGAGAATCAAAATAAATTAGAGAATCAAAACTTAAAGAAACCTAATTTGACAATACCAATTTAAATTCAAATTCAAATTAGAAAATAAAAACTTAGCTTGTCTTCCTTTGATGTAAGTGAAAATTGAGAACCCTAAACAAGGCGCCCTTTCCCCTGGTCGTGACTGAAAATTCACAATTAAAGGCTCTTCCTTTATATTGTGACCAATCAATAATCATTCACTTTTATGGGCGGTTTGTTCCCGACGAAAGTCAGAATTAATGGCTCTTCCAGAAAGGGTCAAACAAAAAGTTTTGGTCGGGGAGAGATTTGGAGGGGACAAAGGTAGTCCCCAAATTTGGGGACTAAAAGAGAGAAGGTGACAGTCTAGATATTAATAAACTAATTAGGGGTACTATTGGAAAACTAATAGAAACCAACTAAAAATTATTGAAACTTCAAAAAAGGTAAAATAAATAACCACCAAAAGAGTGCCGTGAAGGACGCTTCAACTTCCTTTTAGGAAGGACTCTTCATATTCATCTCAAACCTAAAAAATTCCACCAGCTATTTTTTTCCGGTAAACTAAAAGCCAAATTTTTTTAATTAAACCAAAGAACGAAATTCACTAAACCAAAGATCGAAATTCACTAAACAAGTACAACTTTTCATGCCTTTTCATGCCTTTTCATACATTTTCTTGCCTTTTCATGCCTTTTCATGCCTTTTCATAACTTTTCTTGCATTTTCATGCCTTTTCTTGCCTTTTCTTCCCTTTTCATGACTTTTCTTGCCTTTTCTTGCCTTTTCATGCCTTTTCTTTCATTTTCTTTCCTTTTTATGCCTTTTCATGCCTTTTCTTTCCTTTTCTTGCCTTTTCTTTCCTGTTCTTGCCTTTTCATGCCTTTTCATGACTTTTCTTGCCTTTTCTTGCCTTTTCATGCCTTTTCTTTCATTTTCTTTCCTTTTTATGCCTTTTCATGCCTTTTCTTTCCTTTTCTTGCCTTTTCTTTCCTGTTCTTGCCTTTTCATGCCTTTTCATCAAAAGGAAAGAAAAGGCATGAAAAGGCAAGAAAAGGCAAGAAAAGGCATGAAAAGTCACGACAATGCAAGAAAAGTCATGAAAAGGCACGAAAAGGCAAGAAAAGTCATGAAAAGGTATGAATCAAATAATATCTGAGTTACATATCACCATATATGAAAACCAATATAAATACACATGCAAACCAATGTCACTACATTCGCAAACCAATGTCACTACTTTCGAAAACCAATATCACTACACATGCAAACCAATATCACTACATTCGAAAACCAATATCACTACACATGCAAACCAATATCACCACACATGCAAACCAATATCACTACATTCAAAAACTAATATCACTACACATGCAAACCAATATCACTACATTCGAAAACCAATATCAAATACATACTCAAACCAATTTCATTACATACTAAAGCCAATATCAATACATACTAAAATCAATATCATTACATACTAAAATCAATATCAATACATACTAAAACCAATATCATTACAGACTAAAACCAATATCATTACATACTAAAACCAATATCATCACATACTCAAACTAATATCGATACATACTCAAACCAATATCACTATATTCGAAAACCAATATCACTACACATGCAGACCATTATCACTACATTCGAAAACCAATATCAACACAAATGAAAACCAATATCACCACATTCGAAAACCAATATCAATACATACTCAAACCAATATCATTACATACTCAAATCAATATCAATACATACTCAAACTAATATCAATACAAACTCAAACCAATATCAATACAGACTAAAACCAATATCATTACAGACTAAAACCAATATCAATACATACTTAACCCAATATCATTACAGACTAAAATTAATATCAATACAGACTTAAATCAATATCAATACATACTCAAATCGGTATCATTACAGACTAAAATCAATCTTTTTGCAAAACCCAGTAAGCCCTATAAATGGTGAAGTCAAGCGACATCAAGGACAAGGAGTAGCCGTCAGCGAAGAAGTGCTACGAGATGGTGGACGGCGAAAAGATCCTGGATCCTCGTCCTTAGCCTGCCAGCGAAAAGTTCCCGGATCCTCGTCTTTAGCCTGGTCACTTGGGTTTATCGATTGAGGGTGGTGAGTGGACGATCGATCGCCGGTCACCGTGCTCGTCGCAATCTCACCTGTCTCCGGTGTAGGAAGGGAAGAGAATGGAGAGGAGGGGCGATTTTGAAGGGGATGAGATGGAAAGAAACGACCCGAGTTTGAGTATTTGAAGCGGTGAGAGAGAGAGAAATCTGGAGAGCGTTACCTATTTGAAGCGGTGAAGGCAAAATCGGACCACCCACCGCCGGCGACTCCGGTGTGAGGCCCCGTTAGAGACTGGGCCGAAGACGATGCTCTCCGGACCAAAGGCGCCGGACACGTCGACCACCCTCGAAGCGCCGACCAGGTAGTTCTTGTCTGCTAGAAGGAGGAGAGAGATAATCGCCGTTACCGCCGCCGTTAAGAGTACTAATAACAGACTGCTGTCCATGACGCACCTCCGTCTTTTTTTGAATATCAATGGGACGGGAGAATAACGTCTAAATAAAAGATTTTGCGTTGATTTTACTGATGAAATTAACTTTTTGCCTATTTTAGTTAAATTAATTTATACCCTACCGAAAAAACAAGAAGCGAATTTAGTTAAATCGAACGATCTATTTTTTTCATAATGTAAAAATAAATACTGATAAAGCACAGCTGAGCTAGGTTGTCTTCTTGGACCGACCTACTACGGGTTGTTCCAGAAGGTTTCAAAATAAACAGCATATTACGTGGCTGCTATTGGGCGATAACAACCAAATTCATAGTATCAGAGATTAAATAAAAATATTTAAAAAATGTAAAATTATATTACGAGTTGTAATATCCCATTGCAAAGGATATACTATGTTGTAAACAATAATATATATTACAAATTGTAATATATCAACTATTTAACTAGTGGAATGGTACTATGTTAACGAGCTAAATTGTGTTCATGAAAAACAATCGATGTATTCTTCTTCTTCTTCTTGGACAAAAGAAGAAGCAATCTATCTATGTATATAAATTCAAAAGAAACAGAACAACGGATGTATGTATGTATGTACCTCCGGATTGCCAAGAATAAGGTCAATTATTATTGGATTGTTTCGATCATCTTACCACTGGCTAGCTACTAGCCTAACAAAAAGAGCTGAAAATGCCAAACGAGCAAAACTCTCGCTGTCCAGTCGGTGAAATTTACACACCAACCATACCATTTACCAGGAGGATTCAGAGAAACAAGGAAAGAGGCCACGTTGAAGATTTCTGCAATCTAAGATTCTATATACAGTACATCCGGTTCTACCTGCAGAAACAAAGCCGCCACCGCGATGAGCAATTTCAAGAGCAAAATTACCCTTTTCACATGATCATTTCAAGGGATACTTGCTTGACAAGTTACTAATCAAAAAAAGAAACGATCTAAAGAAAGACGCTAACCGGGTTTTTTTCTTCTTCTTATTTTCTTCTTCATCCTCTGGCTTGTCAGCATTAGCTCCTGCATTTGAGATTATTAGCCTTTGGGTATCTCCTACAATCCAAAAGCCAAATCAGCGCTTTCATATGCCACGGAATATTATGAAAGACCAAGATTACCTTGATTCTCTCTTTCTTGGGAATTCACGACGTTCTCCTTGTCCGTCACTTTTTGCAAGTTCGGCCTAGAATAATTCTCTGCAAATTATGAAGACAGAGAAAAGTAGAGGCAAATAAGCAACTCTGTCGATTAATATATATTCCCAAAAAAAAAAAAAAAAATATATATATATATATATATATATATATATATATTACAACATTCGTTGAAAATTATGCTTATAAGCTTCTAGAGTTCCAAGATCCAAGAAAGAAATCAAGCAAAAATTTGAATAACCACAAGATGAACTAACTGGCTATATCTAAATCCAGACAACGAGAATCCAGTTGACGGACCCGGGACCAATACTACTGTACTATGGTTAGTCATAAACCAGCACGACAGTATCTGTAGCAGATTAGCAGGATTTGTCTGAAAGCCATGCATCGAAATAAAGGACCCATGAAGACAAACCTGAACTCTGGGCGGCATCAGCAGCTAGACCCGAGACACTAAGAGTTTGAGGAAATTCAGCCGCAAGCTCCGACCGATCTGAGCCAAGAAATGGCTCGCGCAGATCCTGATGTGGCATTGTATCAACAGGGGGGTGTTCTCCAACGACATTTACATCAGGACTGAACATGTACTGGGACCCAACTGAATACCCTGTTTCTGATCTCATCATGCTCCCATTCAATCCTTGTGTCGAACTCATGTTAGAGCTCTGCACTGGATGAACAGACATGCCAACTGTGCTATGCACGGTGGGAACCAGTGATGAGCCACCACCATTACTCAGTGCATTTTGAAGACTGGAACCAGCTGCATGATTCACAGCTGGAACCATATGCTCTGAGGTGTAGCGTGGTGAAAACCCAAAGGCCGTTGCACCGGCATGGCCCTGGTCAGATTGACCTCTGTAAAGTGCAAGCCTTGCCCTAACGAGACCAAGCTCGTGTTGATGAAAAATCACGTGGTGTTCGAGTTGGTCTATGTAACCCTGACAACCACGTACAGGCAACCGCTCGCGGATGAGAGATTCGTATATGATTGATTTCACTGCATCCTCTTTTCGATCATCCGGCGTCGCCTTGATCTTGTTCATCACGTTCTTAACCCCGAACAAGTTGTGTACAGCTCTAAACATTTCCGGCTTGTCGCCGGGGAAATACGGAGCCATTAGGCAATCCTTATTGCACCGCCGCCTCTGGTAATTGCAAGATGCGCACGCGTTCTTGTTTGCGCCTCTACGAAACACAACAAAAATCCATATGGACGCGAGGGCAGACAACAAGAACCATATGCTCTGAGTTTTCACTACAAGAGCAGGTACAAAAGCTGGGAAGTTAGTCAAACTAAAGATAGTATCATAAACAGTTTTCATCTTCAAAAAGTCAAGAAAAGTAACATCATGGATGCAATGCTCTATGAAAGATAACAACGTTCTAAACTCTCAAGACTATCAGTAATTGGTTGCCTTGTATTGTCTCCACCTGAAACTCCTACCACTGTACCTGTCGAACCTTTAACTCGAAAAGTTAAACAATTTTATCCCTTGTTAAATGTGCAAATCGTAAGGGTGCTCTTGCAACTACAGATATCATATTTATTCTATTAAAAGTAAGATTGAACTCAGGCTTCTAAAGATAGAAATTTCCACCAGAGAAAAAAAAATTGAAACTGACATAGATTAATAAAATCAACCGACTAGTAATTAGTTTCAGCTGCCGTTTTCACTATTTGGTTTGGTTTTAACCTTTCAAACATCCTGTTTTGGGACCACGTGCGTAACCACAAGTATGCTTGAACCAGCTGAACTGGAATTCATAACACACAGAGGCAAGCTTCAAGGGGATCAAAGCACATCATCAGATAGAAGTTCGACAGTGAAGCTGCCAGTTCATACATAACGATGGTTCCGTTTGGAATAGAAATTAAAAGGGAATGATTACTGCAGACTTTAGCAAGAATAATGTCAACACAATGAATTAGATACAACATTGTAAACTCTTACAAGGTACGTTTGAAGAGGACATAGAAGGATTGATCTGTTGCATCAACTGTGAAGCTGCCAGTTCATAAATCACGATAATTCAGTTTGGAATACAAATTAAAAGGAAATGGTTAATGCAGACTTTATCAAGAAGAATGTCAACACAATGAGATGGATGGATAGATAGATAGATACAACAATGTAAACTCTTACGACGAGGTATGTCGTGAGATCCATTTGAAATAGACATAGAAGGAATTGAAGAAATGATATTTTGCGTCAACTGCCAATGCCGATAAAGTAGCTCGTTGTATCCCATTACTTGATCCTTCACCGCTAATCTCAGACAATAAGCCTCAAAGTCCTCCAGCTTTTGCCAAACTGATCCATTAAACCAGCGCTGCTATGTTAACTGAGATTCTATCCACCACTAACTAGTATACAACATAATAATGAGATAGATATTCATGGTGTGTTATGATGCTAGATAGATTTACATTCCAATTCTAAACATTATTATGTCCAGGCTGCTACAATCACATTCTAGTTCTAGAACAAGAAACACGTCCGGTCCGAAATACATCAAAAATTAACAATGCCTAGAGTTTACCGAGTTGTGTGAAACCGGGCTCTATCTTCTTCGCTCGATCCAATAATGTCGAGGCAACTTCTCCCTGGTTCATGTACAGTTCGAGACACCGTTCACTAAGATTTTGAACCTGAAAAGAGATTGATCATCACTCAACGACGACGAGCATTACTCATTAAGGCGGCTAAGATATAGATACCCCAACTAACTTCAACACAGCTCTGCTTACTTACAATTTGTATGTCTTTCAGCGATGATATCTGCCTAGCCGTCCCATTCGAACCAATCCACATACTTGAGAGAGATCCCCCCAACAACACCAAGAAATCTGAAAGAAACAAACCTAATTAATTCAGTTCCAACAACCAAAACCCTAACTAAAATATAAAAAATAAAGAACAACCAAATCAGTTCAAGATAATGTTAGTCCTAATCACCTCAGCCCGAAACCAAGGAGGAGGAGGTTTATTGGTGTTTAGAGCTGTGTTTCTTTTTCTAGTGCAACTTCTTCTTCTGGGTTTCGGAAATTCTTTCTTTGGTTTCTTTATTTGGTGACTGGGGGAATCAATTGGGAGGCGGTGGGGCCCAGAAGTTATCGACCTGAGAATTTATATATGTTTGTGCTCTATATTATATAGGGGTAAGTTCACTTTAGTCCTCTGTAGTTTCACATTTTTTTCCGAGTACTATGTGGTTTAAAATTGGTGATCTAGTGCCTTGGGGTTGACACCGAATTTTCCGGACAGGTCCAGGACAGCTGCTCAGCCAAACCCGCCCGAAACGACGTCATTTTAAAACGACGTGGAAAACACGTAGTGCCAGACTTTCTTAAGTTGAAGCTGACGTGAACCGTGGTAAATTACATATCCGTGGTAAATTACATATTTAGTCTCTAATTTGTTTATATTATTTTGAATTCTCTTTTAAATAAACCAAAAATATTTTATCTCTCTGTATTTTGAAACAACGTCATTTCGGGCGAGTTTGGCCGGGTAGCTGCCCTGGACCTGCCCAGAAAATTCGGTGCCAACCCCAGGGTACTAAATCACCAATTTTAAACCATATGGTACGGGAGAAAAGTGTGAAACCACAGGGGAATGAAGTGAACTTACCCCTATTCAATAATAGGGATAATTCATTTTTAATACTTGTGGTTTGACAGATTTTGCGTTGAGATCTTATGGTCTGAAAATACTTTTTCAGTCTTATGGTTTCTAAGTTTTTTGCGATAGAGGCTCGAGATTCCTCCCAAGCCAAAAATCGCTCCGAACCTAGAAATGGAGTCGTTGAAGTGCTGACATGTCCCGTCAAGTAGGATTTCATTAACTCGTTGGCTAGCTCATATGTCGACGGATTAAAATATATATTTTTCAATCACTTCTTTTTAATAAATTTTCAAAAATTCTTCCTTTAAATAATCAAAAGATCTCAATTGCTAACCCTAACCCTCACTTTGAAGTTAGTACCATGTATTACTTCTCTTTTCTATGTGGTAATAAAGTGGCAATGTAAAACCCCAATTTAACCTAATGTAAAAATCGCCAAACCCCAATTGAGACTTTGGGTTTAAGATTTTCTAGATTAGGATTAAAAATGAGTTTTTTTATTTTGCTATGTCATTGCCATTTATGAAAGAGAAATATGACATAGTGGGACATGGCATTGAAAATTGGGACAAATTAACCATGGTTAAAAAATTGTCACCAAATGTGTCATAATAGAAAGCCTCCATCACTAAAAGAGTCACTTTAGGAAACCTTTGTCATCAAAGTGAACAAAATTAAATCACAAAGGTACTAAGTTAAAAATTTATAAAATCACAAGGTAATAAACTGAACTTTTCCCTTTGTTTTATTTTCAAATCAATTTTTCATAGATTTATTTCTTAATCATTTAAAAAATTCGTTATAAATGAATTCTACCTAATCTGCAAATATACTAATGAGTCATAAATTCTCGAGGGAAAGCAATTGGTGTCAATCAAATTCACTGCTGATTGGAATCTTCGGAATTATAACTGATGTTTGTGTTGTGTAACTGGCCAAGAAAGATCACCTCTTCATTTTGGACATTGCTGTAGAGTAGAATATAAGAGTCCCAAGACACTGTTGCAGGATCATGATCATTCTTCGCCGTGCGGGATCATTCTGTGATCTCGCACGGCGGTTATATGTTAGCTACATTTCTAACCTCATATGATCAATGCAAATCAACAGTTCATTGAATTTCAACTGCATATTTTAGCTTCGGAATTGGCAGCACCGGATCTGTATTTCTTGCCAAAATAAACAGCTTATGCTGTTAATGCAGAAAGTGACAGAATCAGGCTTCCGGACTCCCTTGCTCTGATCCATTCGCTGCAGCGAAAAAAAAAACACCTGAATAAAGATTCAACTTCTTCCAGAAAAAAGTTTCAACTACAAGAAAGAATTTGCAAAATTTTCTGTGGGGTCAAGACATGTTACCTGTTGGTGAATCTATGGTCGACTCGTCTTCGGCATCACCTGACTCTGTGTCACTAATTTCACTCGAAGAACCCAGAGATTCTCCAGGACTTTTGGGCAGACTTTCCGACATGTCGTCCATGCGTTCAGGCGTTCCTTCAATAGAGGGACAGAGGACTTCGCTATCTGCATTGTCAGAGTAATCGAAAGGATCAGCATCGATTCAGTGGCTGCGCATTTGGGGAACTAATTTTGATTGTACAGACGCTGCAGCACAAAGCTGGGGCATCTGTGTTACACTGGCACCAAGACGTGCAAAATACAGAAGCAGAAATGTTTATAAAATTGAAAAGTACCAAAGCATCGGTGAGAAACCAAAGCTGAATCATTTGCGAGAGAGAAAACCCTTTAGCTAAATATCAATTGCTGCAAGGAACCAGCATCCTTAATTTTAATACAGTATGTTGGTTTTGCGGAAATATGGAGTTCATCGTGCATATAGCATTGCTGGATGACACATTGAGGCACAACTTGACGAGGCAGAGTCCAAACTTCCACAAAAAATTCCACAACTTGTGCAGTAGATTGAACTGCATTTTAAAGGACAACAAAGAAAAGGGTACCTTCAGCACTAGATTCGTCGCTCTTTTCTGCTTCATTTGCAGTCATCACGATGTCATCAATGTTACTGATCTTTTCCATATGAATTCGGGCATTCCTGGCAGTTTCTGCTTGCTCCTTGTTCTCCGAGTGGAACTTTGTAAGCTTCTCTTCGAATTCCTCTATGCAGGATTTAAATTCTGGTTTTGCAAACTTCTTCGCCTGTGAACAATCTTACAATTTTAGTGTACAACATTGGACATTTCAAGAAGGGAGAGGACAAAGAAGGCCCCAGTACCTTGTTAACGATACTCGTAAAATGTTCCATAACCAGGTCCTCGTGTAGGGCATGCTCATAAGTCTTAAACAAATCCATGAGTTTTTTAATACCCTTTTCCGTAAAAGTCAGTTGGGAGAGACAATAAGAAATGTATTCCCACTGTCTCACATCTGCAAGAAGTAATTAGTCTGCATAGTTAGGAATTGTGCCACTAGATTTGAAAGAAAACTCTGAATTCATAGCATCCAACAATTTGATCAACTTTTAGTGAGGCACCCAAGCACGGAAAGATACCATCATACTCAAATATACAAGTTAAATTTGCAGGACGTTCATTGGGGCAGGCACTGAAAGGAGCTCTCTGCGTTACTTGCAATTATAATCCACAGAACATCAAGAAACATTTAGAGGAAAAGAAAACTCATTTATTCACAATTAAGCAAGTATGTAAATGTCAGATCCTTCTAATTCATCGGTACTTAATTTAACCCAAAACCTATCCAACAATGAACGAGACATGTAAAACAGAAATAATTTCTTAACAAGCCATAGCTGTGAAATACAAAAAAAAAAATGATGCCACAAGATCCAACCACTCAGAACAGAGGAATTTGAGAGTGAAAAATTGACTTTTTGACTTTTCACCTGTAAGTCCACTGAATCTGTTGCATAGTTTTTCAACAAGAGCCTCCATTTGTTTGTCCTGGAGAAAAATAAAGAACTTAGCAAGTGCCAGATTCAAACAAAGTTGTGCACGTAACGAAAGTTTATTTTCATTGTCAACCTTTTTGATTGAACCAAGTACAAATTGCATGATGTTGCAGAAAGTCTCCCTCTTAAGATTCTGGTTACACAACTTGCCAAGGATGTCAGGAAGTAAATTATATATTGGATTGCTTCCTGATGAATTTTCCACAAAAACAGGAGACGAATAATACGTAATCAGCAGACTTAGCAGGATAAATGAACAGTAAAGTGGTTAACCAATGGCAACAGTTGCAAAACCTTTCTTAGACAGCTCATTAAAGAAAAGCTTCGCCAGATTCGAGATCCTTTCATCTTCATCTTCCAATCGCACAGCCATCTCATTTATGTAGCCTTTCACCTGATAAACCATCATACAGAATCTTTATTGTCGTCAAGAAGATGCAGGGAGAAGAAGTCATTAGAATTTTCAAATCACCACACCTTCATCATATCATTTAAGATGAGATGTGAAAGCACCAGCACAGCATTTTTCCTGACAGAAGCAGAAGGATCCCGTAACCGAGCATACATGTTCTCTGTCCATGGTTCCAAGAGATTTGGAAAGCGAACAGCTAAATCTCCGAGTGCAATTGAACAATTCGATCTAACAGTCTCTGATTGAGCACTTTCCGCTACTGTGAAGAGAAGCTGCAGATCTTCATCGCTGAAAATGTAATTAGATTATTAGGCATATCATTCCAGGATACAAAGAAGTGCCTTTGAATACTTGATTTTCTCGTGTGTGGGAGGATGTGGATTTCAGGGTTTACAAAAGAGAGACAGGGGTAGAGAGGCACCAGAATTTGGCATCAATAATCATGAATCGGCATAGTGCGAGCATTCCGGAAGCTTGCAGCTCTGGGTGCTGGAGAAAGTTCAGCAATCAGATGAGCCACAAAGAAGAAAATATTCGGTTCGGGAAGGGGGGAGAGAACACTTGCTGGAGAAAGCTAAAGCTGATTAATGCCTCTTTCAGAATATAGGATGTGCAATGTCACAGGAATTTACCTTCTGCATCAGGCTAATGTTTCTACAGAGCTTTGAAAGGAAAGGTGCACAATGCCCTATCAGATTCTTCTCACCAGAAATGATCTCCTTCTCCGCTCTCTCCAAAAGGCTATCTAGAATTGCATCTTCAGAGGCAGAAACACCTAGCTCCTTATTGATATCGTTGTCCTAATAATGAAAATCCATGAGAAGAAATTATCAGAAAGGTTTTTTCCAGTCAAGAGCTAAGAAGAAAACTTCATTTATCCTCAAAAAATAAATACCTCTGTTTTTTCAGCTTGTTCAAGGGTAGTCTGCTCGACGGAATCCATTTTATCCTTTTTCAGCTTTTGTTTCTGGATTTTCTTAACACAGCATTCTATGTATAGCAATTGGTTCATCGCAACATGACTTGCAACAAACAGATACCTGCTAAGTTTGGTGACCTGAACAGCTGTGAGTTCATTGATGCTAAATTCATCTGTAACATTCTGCACATCATTTCCTCCATCACAGTTGAAAACAGAAAATAGGGATTTTTTCACAAGCTCTGTTGCTAAGGTCTCCGGAGTTGGATGAAGTGCATAAATGGCAGTTATTGCTTTGTCAGCAGCAGCATACCATACATTCTCTGGAAGCCAAGAACCTGTAACAAGGTTTTCCAGAATGCTAAATACCCGGTTGCCATTAGTTGCTAACAATTTTTTCCTGTCTTCATCAGATAACCTAAGTAGAGCAATGCATGCTGCTCTTGCTAGCAAAGGCTCCACTTTAGCCCATCGACCAAACCCAATATCAATGATATCTTGCAGATGTGTACCGAGAACTTTGGTGGATGACATTGCCGCCATGCATAGGACAGACAAAGCACCACGACTCTGTTCTGCAGTAGTTCCATTGATGTTAAAGCAAAAGAAGTCCCATAATGCCGAGAGCTGCAGAAACAGAGATGCAAGACTTTCATACAATTCATCACACTTATGGACTCGAGTGTTCATACAGATAAAATGGCAAGATCAAAAATTATGTTCCAGACCAAACAGAGCAAGCAAGTACATTAAAATAACTCTCAATCCAAAAAGTATAAGAAATGTAGGCATCTTCATAAAATCACCAATAAGAAAAATGGACAAGGCCAAAAATTATTCATGTAGCTTGTAACTTGACTACCATCAATACAATCAGGACATACCGTGCTTGAAGATATATCACCTTTGGATACCAGAGCAGCAATTATGAACTCCAGAGCAGTAAGGTCTCCTATGTTAGAATCAATAGCAAGATTCAAAAGACTTCTGGCAGTTTCTACAGGGCTCTTTCCAATATAAATGGTAATAAAAGCATTCATCACAGCTTCGTAAATGGATTTGTCCTGTGAAAAGACCTGCATTAATCAGCCAATGTGAGAGAGGTGTGGTGTCTAACATCTGTAAACAGATTTACAAATGAAATTAGACTGGGATAGTTTATTCATCAGCTGAAAGCAAGGTTGCTTTCAGTATCTGTTTCATAAATATACTTCAATGACAGCAACAACTTACAAGTGGTAACATCTTTCGTAGGCAGGCTTCTGCACCATCAATCTGGAACTGTTTGCACCTCATCAACAGGAGAATCGTGTTCTCAACATCAGTGGCAGAAGACGATGCCATCAATTGAATAAGGGTGGGCATTGCAGCAGACATACACTTGGAAAAGGTCAAGCCAGCCTCAAGAGAAGCAACTAAGGCCCTTGTCTGCTCCAAGTTCCCAACATCTGGCAAAAGATTTTCCTTATTGGTAATCTCTTCTGCTTGAGTAGGCAAACTGTCTGTGTAACTTAGTTGCGTTCCCTTTCCTACCTCATCATCAGTATTCCCATTATCGACCTCACCTCCTTCAGATGAATCGTTATCAGATTGTAAACCATCCAAAACACTTTCCTCAGTTTTATCAGGTTCAAGCTCGTTGAGTTTCTTCTTGTATTGCTGCAGTGTAGCTTCAAATGACGCAATTCGAAGCTGCGGACCAAATGGGTTAAACTGCAGCATTGTTATTAGTAGATTTAGGGCAGATTTTCTAACAATTGCAGATTTATCTTCCAATCTCCCGGCAGCAACGGCAGCAATCTCATTCCAGTGGCCAATTGAAACAACATGATCCTCGCAAAGTTCAGCCCAGACCTGAAGCACACGACTCCTAGTATAAGCAGACACGTCTCTGCATCTTTCAAGCAAAATTTCCAACATGGCTTGCTTGGCTCGAAGCCGAACAGACTTGGAACTCACTTCGCACTCAGCATCTTTGAATGCCTTTGACACCAACTTCCCCAGAACACCTACGAGTGCATTCCTTATCTTATAAGACTCCCCTCCAAAGTGTGGGATCAAAACTCCAACATTTGTCGAAATCAACTTTGGCATTCTATCTGCAATCTCTACAAGGAAGCGCCCAACATTTTCAGCCCCGGCTGTATCCTTGACATAGGCTTTTGGCTTAGTCCTTCCAATCTCTCTAACAACAGAGCTGGCAAGGGTCCCATCAGCATACTTCTTCTCAGCAACCGCAACAGCGTCAGCCATAGGGACAACAACAAAATCATATTTGTGAATCAAGTGCATAATAGAAGCGCACGATTGTGCAATAAAATGGTACTTGGTAGAGCAAGCAGCAACGATACGACATAGAGCATCTTTTGCTTCCGAGTCCTTCAACAGCGCCTGATTCTCAAACATCAAAAAGGTATTCCTACAAAAGCCAACATCGCAAGTACCTAAAATCACAAGAGAGAAAACTTGTATGCAAGCAAAGAAAGTATCAACTTGGCTTATTATCTTACTTGGCAATAAAAGAAAGGTAATTCTCATCCAGATCGGTCGATCCAAACAGCAACGTGAGGTTGAGTTCCAACGAACTGGCAACCAAATTGAGTATCCTAACCCGCTGCCCGTCCAAGTTCCACGCAGGAAGCAGCTGGTTCTTCCTTCTAGCCGTAGTCCCCTAATCAAATCCGCTTCAATTCAAAAATCTCGAACAATCCAACCACACAAACCTCAAGCAGAACAGACACAAAAGAAAGCATACCTTCGCATTGTTACCCCCGGAGGGGCTCGAATCCTCGGCCAGCAAGATGTTGACGAGGAAAAAGGTGTAGATCTTGAAGGCGTTACGAAAAGATGCGAGGCGGTCATGGAAAGGAAGCTCGTCAGCATCTTCGTCAGCAGGGGAGGAGACGGAGCCCTCTGCTTCGGCAGCGCGGGACAGGGAGTCAACGTTTGGGAGGAGAACGGAGAGGTTGGAGCGGAGGGCGTCGACGAGGTTGAGCTTAGAGGAAGGGGAGAGGGCAGAGAAGGAGCGGACCAAGGAGAAGACCCGGTCGAACAACTGCTGCTCCTCGATGCACAGCAAATCCTTTTCGGACAGATCGAACGATACTCCTGGATTAGGGTTCCGAAGGCGGTTAGGGCACCGGGAGGGAGAGGGGGAATTAAAAGGAGGAGAGGAGAGGAGGTTACCTTTGACGAATTCTTCGAGGCGGGAAGGGGAAAGCGAAGCGACGGCGGTTGGGGAGTGGACGTAGAGGCGGGCGGCGTCGCCTTCGGGTTCATCGAGGAGGGCGTCCGGCGTCTGGGGGAAGCGGAAGGGAGGAGCCATCGTTCTAGAGAGAGAGAGAGAGAGAGAGCGGAGGGAAGTGGATTTTCAAATTAGGAAGGAGCGGGAGAGGTAACAAATAAATATATTGTACCCAAAGTAACCTCCACCAACAACGGCCACGAATTTCCCAATTAGGAAAATAACGAGCACAATTTAAATATTCTGTTGAATCAAATTAATTTAAATTTGAATAAATAAATCATAAAAAATAATTATATTTGTAACAAATTTTGAAATGCTACAGTTTATTAGTAATTAATCTATGTACTGGTGTTAATTTTGACATTTTCAGGTTAAAATGTTAAGAGAGTGGTCGGCAACAATAAAGAACTATTTTGATCATGGTGAAATAAACAGTTTAGCCTTTGCACAAAAATTATAACCAAACATTTTCATCCTTCCACCCATTTTCCGTTGTTCCGACTTCCAACCGTAAATAAATGGAGAAATTCTAAAATTCTAGCTGAGACAAATAAAAAGAAATAATATTGGTACGTATACTAAGATATTTTTTTCGGCTTCTTAGAATTAAAAAAAATAGATTTGTATTTATAATTTTAGGTGGAAAATCTTAACGAAAAAGTTATCGGTTGCAAAAACTTGATCTAAACATAAAGACTTTTTTTTATAAAATCTTACAATATCTTGATTCTTGATACTTAATTCACTAATACGCAAAAGCGTGATCGCAAAATCACGAAGTTGATGATTTGCATATAACCTTTTTTGGCCTAACATGAGCTGTTTGTTAAAAATTAGGGGGAAAAAGTCATAAGTTCATGTAGTTTAGTATATTGTACTAATAAGTTCTCTACTTAGTAAATTGATCTCTGTGTTTTAAGAAATTGAACTCATTAGTCCCTCCGAATAATTTATGTCTCAAATAGTAACATGAGATTACTAAAATACCATTATCTTAGATTAGAACACAATTTATGTCCTCAATTAGAGCACATGAGATAAGGGAGTATCGCAAGTAAATTGTGTCGTAATATTCTTAGCAAGTTCAGTAAGCTTAAACTTCATAAACTTCCCGGTTGATGTCTTTGGGAGCTCGTCCTTGAAGACCACAGTCATGTAATGAGGCATCCGTTGGTGTCTCTAAGCTATCTCCAAGTCGGGGAACACAATTGTGCCCTTGATCGTTGCTGGAATCCACTTACAAATGCTAATTGGAAAACGATAAGCACTTTGGAGGCCATTGACTCACATGACTGCATCACATTTATGCCACCGTCATCGGTCATGAGAACTGCATCTTCACCCAAAATTGGCGATGAACTTGGAATTCGTAATAGATGAACCAAGCTACAATGTGCCTGTCAAATTAATTCACGTTTACCTTCACGTTGCAGAAACTAAAATAATTAGTAGCCAAATCAATCCAGGCAATTTCATATAAAATCTAGTTCTGATTTTGAAAGCGGGCCTATATCACCCAATTATTTAGAAACAAACATTGCATATGATACATAGTGTATTTGAATCTCAGTGTAAGGTATCACTAGCCAAAACTAGAAAATAAACTCTCCCACCAGCCATCAATGCATTTGAAATCTACCATGAAATATTTTGGTATGGTTTTCGCCCAGATCATGGAGAAGGTATGTTGTTCTCGAACAATATGATTTTCGTCGACAATTCAACCTCGAATGAGCATACAAGCTAATTTTTCTAGTGTAGTTGATGCACCGTTGCCCGTACCCGTAGGGGCAGAGGTTGTCCCAGATGTCTATTTAAGGATCATCGGATCCCACTCGCTCTCCGGCCAGAACCATTCGAACAGTGGGTTTCCCGTAGGTGTCACACTAATCAGATTTTACTTACGGTTCTAAGGAGTACCGTACGTAAATTGTGTTCTAATGTAAGATAAGGATATTTTTGTAATCTCATTTTGCTATTTGAGACATAAATTAATTATAGGGACTAATGAATTCGATTTCTTAAAACTCAGAGACCAATTCACTAAAGATAGGACCTATTGGTACAATATATCAAACTATAGGAACTTCTCAGTTTTTTTCCCTAAAAATTAAAATACTCTCTTGCAGATCACGAGGAAGAAGCGACTATGCCTAGGCCAAGCAATCTCTCGTTCACTTGTTTTTAATATCAGAATCCAATGAACTAACTAATCCACATTCCGAGCTTCGCAATCATAGAATCGAAGCAGCTAATTGTACAAAAATGCAACATTTTCGTGTTGTTGTGCATAGATTTGTTACTAAAAACCTTTGCTATTATGGCCTGTTTAGAAAGACTTAAAAATGGAAAATGGAATTTCTTTCCGAAGTTTTAAAAAATTTAATCTGCTTGGAACCAAATATTTTTGAAAAAGAATTCCTATTTTGTTTAAAAATCCAGATTTAAAATTCCTTTGAAATTATGTCAGATTTGTAAGAGGTTAAACTAGATTTGGTAATAAAATGTCTATTATACCCTTTGAAAGAAACTTTTCTATCTCAGGGATTGTTAGGAAGGTTGTTTATGTAATATTTCAAATTAATTTCCAAAATTTAACTTATGGTTCCAAACAAGAAAATAGAAAAGTGATTAATTTTCATTACCATTAGGAATTGGAAATGAGATTTATTTCCTGTCAGAATTGGTTCTAAATAGACTATAGTGCTGAAAGTAAGTTCGTCGATCACGTTGTCGACCACAGCTACTCAAACTTCAACTCGATCATCTTTTAGGTTCCGGTTTCTTCTTGATGCTAAGGCAAAGGATTGGCCTGTCATGGGGAAAATTTACAGAAGTACAGGACCCACCGAAAATCCAGGCCGCCACAGGGGAGATTCTATCAACTTCTATCCCTACTCTACTCGACAAAAGCATGTAGAACTGGTATAAGAAGAGCAGATACCGAACATGCAAGATCACCAAACGGAGCGGTATGTGGTGTGCAACTCCGTAATCTCTCCGCTGTAGGTGACTTTGATCACTTGTCCCTTCTGTAGTCCGTAATATCTGACAATTGCATCCTTCTTTGAAAGACGAGGAAGCTAGCGCAAAAGATAACATCCGGGGTCAGAAAGCTTTACCCAATGAAGCACACAAACATGAAGCAAACAGGGAAAAGGACATCCAGGAAAGCTAGCTTCTAGCCTGAATTAAAAGATGCTCACCTGTTTGTCATCGATATTGTACTTCTTGAGAAGCTTTTGCTTCTCCTGGTCCGTGAGCACCTGATGCTTTGGCTTCAGAACATGCTTCGTGATGTTCATGAGCAGGTCGCTGATCTGAGAGCAGCACAAATCACGGCTGTGACAAAGGTTTCAAAAGGAAAATCATCATCATAAAGAACAGTAACAGAACTTGGAGCAAGCATCAGTAGCCTTGAATATTAGCAAATGCAATTCGGCCATCTAATCTACGGCCATGCAACTAGTCGCATGGACACGGTCTTGTGGTTGCACCAAGTTCTCAGAGCAGCAACAAAATGCACCACGTGAATCCTATAGAACACACGACGACGCCTAAGCTCCTAATCACAAGTAGTTTACTTAAATAAACAGACCATTGACAAAAGAGCAAACAAACAACTGATGGCAACTGGCTAATGAAAGTGGATATAGGCGGCCGGAGTACAAATACAAGCAAGTAACATACCAGGAATATCTCGACCTTGAACGAGAAAAGCTCCAACGCTTTCTGAGCCTGGCTGGTCATCTTGTTCTCCAATATGAAGATCACCCCGGCCAGACTTTCTTTGTCCACAATCTGGTGACCGATGAGACGGACGGAGCTAACTTTCAGCACTCCGGGCCCCGAAAACATGACCAGCATCTACAAGATTTCACAGAACAAACAAACCGCCACCAACATTTCACAAACAGCATCAAAAATCTCAAGGACAGTGAGCACCAAACTAATACGTAACCGCTCTCCACCCGAAACGGAGCGGGTTTAGGGTTTGGCATTCACATGCATTGCACCGAAACCCGTTTGTATGCCCCTTACCCATTCACAAACAGAAAGAAGGAATTAGGGTTTACCCTTTTGTTGGGGTCGGTCTTGTGAGGGGCGGAGAGCTTGAGGCGGTCAGTGTCGGGGGTCTGACCGTGCACGGCCCTGAAGTCCTCGAGGGAGAGGTCGATCTCCGACGTCGGGACGGTGTACCCTCTGTCCCGGAGCATCTCGAGGGCGGTCCTCCGGGAGAGGTAGTACCTGTGGCTGTCGGTGCTAAATCCGTCGATGAGGCTGCTCAGGCAGGAGTTGGGCTCCGGCATCGCCAAGCCGCCTCCGCCGCCGCCTCCTCCCGCTCCGTTCCCGGCTTCCATGGATGTTTCTGGGTTTTTGCAATTTGTTTTGCGTTGTGAAGAGCGGGGGATCACTTAGTGACTAATTTATTAGAATATCTAATATTTATAATCGAATTTGTCAATTCCGTTTGAGATAATAATTATATTATATTATATTATTGGGACAGAAAAAAAAATGAGTTTACGTTTTTTCAGTTTGAAATTATTAAAAATATTTTTTGAGCACTAATTATATATACACCAAAAATTACTTTTTTTATTTTTAATTAAAAAATATTAATAAATTGTAAGGTATCTAGTATTATTCAAATATTTTACTCAATTGTTATATTTTTGTTACATTAATACAACAATTACAATGACTATTTAAAATAAACAAGTTTACCTCAAATTATTACATTAAAAATATTTTTCAAATTTGTAAAATATAATAACAATATATATTTAAAATGTCACTTTACCCAAAAATTAAATTGGTCATGAAATTGAACAAATTTTTAACGTTGGTCTCAACTTGATACCAAGACCTTTTTTACCGAGATTATGGTTAATATATCTTCGTTTCGAAATCTTGATTTTCTCGGACAAAACTCCCTGAGATGCAATTTGATTCCATGCAATTTGGAAAGTTCCAGTTCACAAAATCCACTGAAATGAATTCCAATTCCCATTTCTTAGGGGTTTCCAAACAAAGCCGTAAAAGGATTGTATTCTCTTATCTCTAGCAACATCCTAGTTACGGATATTGGAAACCGTCCAACTTGATCTTCATCCTATACTCCCCTAAAAAAAAAGATCTTCATCCTATACCACTTCCTACTCCTGTATCACATCCTTGGATCTCGCCGTAGACCCATTTAGTACACAACACCACCATGGCATCGTAAACTTTCCACATGATATTCGGGTGTCGGTTTTCGAACGCCGAGCTGCATGCCTCATCTCGTTCTTGTCTTGACAACCTTGCCTCGTGACGCCTTTTTCTCCATCTTTTCTCTCTTCTTACGCGTCCTTTCATCCTCCTCGACTCCCTGATCAACACATATAAGATAAATCATGTACTGCATTCGGATAACGTCAAATCTGCATGTTTCAAGTCGAGGACGACAGAGATACCTCTGAGCCCATTGATAAAAGTCCTTTGATGAGACCAGACGACTTGTAAGCTGCAAATATTGGTATCTGTAGAGAACAAGAAAGGGGACATAGTTGCCTCAATGCTTCATCCTCGCAACAATAGACGCTACACGAGCATTATACAAACTTCCTTGCTGGTGAAAAAAAAAGAGAACTATACCAACTCAAGCTTCTCCCAATCAAAATACAACTTCTCAACACATATGCTGGTTCTTGTTAGAAATTCCTTTATATCTCTCTCGAAGTGATATGATAAAGATAAACCTCTTGATCTTTCTCGTCAAAACCTTCAGTTATTGTTAATATCCACATACCTTAACCCGAGGATCGTGTCCAATAGCATATTCAACAGGTACTTTTTACGACACCACTTTATAGATAGTTGCTTACAATTTAAAAGCATAGAAGATTATCTTACCACCAAGTATGTGTACCAAAATTTTCCAGAGATGATAGACATGAGTTGCACGAAGCATGTAATATAGATAACATCGTGCATATATCTGCAAGAAATGATCAACAGCAAGTTTAAAGTTGTTTACAACTCCCTCCATCTGATCTCCCAGAGAAACATCATGCTTTATATTGAATATTACAAACGAAAAGCAATGCATACCCACAAACTCCACCGGTGCTCATATCAAATCCACCATCGATAAGCTCCCCACGGTCTGTATAACTAGGCTTTGCCATTGAAGCAAGTTGTTGATAGGGAATCCAATAAGCCGCACTTGTTAGGACCAAGCCTATCCAATGTTTCCAGGTGAAAGTGGAGTGGAGGATCAGCATCCTCACCAGGACATATATAACCTAGATGGACACAAGTCAAAAACCAGTGAAGCCAAAGGCACGGACGGTGTCCCAGATTCGGCAGCAGATTAACAGCGTATGGCAACCAGAAACAGAAGGAATACAGAGCATCTAAAACAAAGGTCAAACTAAGAGACCCCAAAACCAGCCATATCGTGACCACCGTCCCCAACCGAGCTTGTGTGTTTGGCATAACAGATTGTCCGTCTCTCAGCAGAAACCAATAGAAGATTATTACAATACAGTATATGTATCTGAAGCAATCTACTGTAACCCAAACGGATAGACGGGCTGATTGATTGGTTGCTAGAAATCCACAATTGAGCCTCCTCGATACAAGAACAAAACCGAATTCCATCTGCTGTCTACACGGGCGAATAAACTGTCCAAAGACAATTAAAACCCTAAACCCTAACAACCCAGAGACAGAGATAGAGAGAAAACACATCAACCAGTGATATATAAACGTAACAGAAAGAAACCCAGTAATCTAAAAAGCCTTTTAACTTCCGACAAAAATTGACAGAACATGAGATACCCACAATTGGACAGAAACCCACTTCATCATAAACTCATCAATTTTTACTGTTCCCTGACAATTCCAAGGGGAAAAAAAAGGGTAGGGTGCAGCTTACGTTGCAAGCGATGATCAGGAGACGGAGGTTGGAGATATGGCGGGCGTTCTCCTCCTTTCGCTTCTTTGCTCCTTGTTTGCCCATTGCTTCCCGATTTCTCTCTTTTTTTAAAAATTTCCTTTTTCCCCCAGCAAGTTCAATTTCTCGGGAAGACTCTGAGGGTGGTAAATTTTTTGTATCGACAATTAATTTAAAATAGAGTCCAGTTTTGACTACGTCAATTAATCTAGATTAAGTTCTGATAACACCAAAACAAGTTTTAATCATGGTTTTAAAAACCGTGGTCTGACCGGTGGTCCGATCGGTTGGACCGCGAATCGGGCAGAAGGCCGGGTCGTTTTTAGGCTTTTGACCGGGGTCCGTACTAACCGGACCAAATCCGGTCGGACCGGCCGATTTTGAGGTCCATTCTGACCGGTCGAACCCGGTTAGTACAAAAATGGGCAAAATTGACTTTTTTTTGTAGTTTTCGAAGAAAAAAAATTGATTTGACAAATTTATAAAGTAATAAATAAATAAAGTAGATTTATAGAGTGGAGAGATAAAAAAGTAAGTCTACTTTTTTTAGTATAAAAAATAAGTATATTTTAACCTACATATATATATTATTTTAAAAAAAAAATTTTGGTCCGACCGGTGGTTCGCCCGGTCCGACCGGCCGACCCGGAGGATGGGAGAAATCCCGGGTCGGCCTCCGGGTCGTTTTTTAAAACCATGGTTTTAATCAATTATGCGTGAGGTATTAAATAACGATTTTGCAGTATGAATCTTGTATTTTTTTTTTATTTTTCACTAGATTTTACAGGTTACCTATCAAAAAATTAAGTATTTAACAATGTTTTGTTTTTAATAGTTCTGAAGGTTTCATGCATAATCTTAATTAAAACGAAATGATATTATTTAACGAATACATCATTAAATCGAAATAGCCATATTAAAATATTTATCTCTTGTAACGCAGTCCGTTCTTTACCTCTTGTAGCGCAGTCCGTATGTCACAGGGTCGAGGGAGGCTTGTCACTAGTCGTCCTCGCTCACGTACACGAAGCGGGGATCGGTTTCACCGCCTAAAAGCCTTGAGAATCTCCTAGAAAAAAAGCTACGTTTCTTTTTCTCTGGTGTGTGTTTTGTCTATCTCTCTCCCAGTAAAAACTCCTATTCCGTATTAATACAGAATTCAGGGAGGAGAAAAAGGGTGGGAGAGTTATCACGTATAAGAAACTCTCCTCATCCAAATCTCTTTCAAATTCAAATTAAAACTAAAAGATATCCAATCATGGGTGGATAATCTTTCAAATTCAAATTTTGACATTGATATTTTTTAATTAAACTAATTTAATACAACATAATATTCCAATCTTACAACTGTTACGATTTGTGTGAATCGCAATTTTGATGGACCGGATTTGTATCATTTATTCTTCTAAATTTTTATGACCGTGGTAAGAGACTAAAAAGTGATAGTAAATTGGAACGAAGGATTATGTCTTTGTTTTGGAAAAAACAAAGGAATACATATTAAAAAAAGTTTAATTTTTCTGTAGCAAGATATATCCTTTCTAAAGAATAAATTATGCATTTTTTTAATATCTTGGTACATGTTAGGGAAGTAGAGCTGGATTTATATCTGTCAATATACGGAATAACTTAAGTCGTTTCATAATCTTTTACTATCTCCGACTCTCCTCTTATCTAATCAAGATTAACATTTTTACTTTATGTTACTCCTCAAATTATCCAGTAAATTTTTTTAAAAAAACTATATTTATCCTGCTTCACCTCTCACTATTCTCTTTTAGGTAATTCTTCTTCACTCTCTCTACCAAAAAATTCTACTTCACTCTTGTCATTTTCTATCCAATCAAAACATTGAGCATAATGTGTCAACATGTCTTAAAAAACTTGGCATTTATTCAATGCGAACTGGTCCAACTGGTGTATTCACCATATAAATAAGATTCTCGATCCAAACTTTAATACAAAAAATATTGTTTACTTTTGCTTTGTTGTGTATCACCATGTCGGTGATGCATCGGAATCTCGGATTTTGAGCAGAATTTCTTCTGTTCGGTTAATATGGGGGTGATTTTTTTTTTGAAAAGTAAATATTATACATAGTTACAATGTCAAGAATTGAACATTTAAGCTCTTTGAAGTTAAACAACGCATATACCGCTATGCCAAATGCCCGTTGGCTATGGGGGTGATTGTTTCTTCGCTGCAAGGAATTAAACTGCCTCTAATCGTGGTTTGCCTTCATCTATTGT
Source organism: Hypericum androsaemum (assembly GCA_963995505.1). Lineage (NCBI taxonomy): Eukaryota > Viridiplantae > Streptophyta > Magnoliopsida > Malpighiales > Hypericaceae > Hypericum > Hypericum androsaemum. The sequence continues at coordinate 2,712,813 of OZ023190.1, read as the reverse complement.
GTGGCTGCTGTTGTTTATACGGCGGCCTTATGTTTTGGTCCTTTGGTTGGCACAATGACATTAGCATATATGATGTATACATAGCTTAGAATTTTTTCAAGTTGGCACCAATTCGGAAGTCCACTCATTTTTAAGTCTCTTCTGTTGAAACTGGGGTTTAGTATCTGTTTTGTGTGATAGAGCTGGCTGGCATTTCACTAGTGTTGTTTACTTGTTAATGTGTTGTTTCTTCGAATTGCTGTAGGGTAAGGAATTTGAGGGTAGTGATGGACAACATGGTAGATTCTCTGGGAAATTCGTATCAGGATTTTGTAGCTTCCATGGCTAATGTTTTGGAAGCTAAGGAGGCGTCTAGTGGCCAAAAATAATTGATGGGATCATGTCCACTAATAAGTGGAAGATAAAAGTATTCATTAGTGATGGATGAAGTCTTCATTAGTCTCCATTAGTGATGGGTAGAGTCTCCATTAGTCTCCATTAATGATGAGTGGAGTCTCCATTAGTGATGAGTGGAGTAAGAAATCATGACATTCCTCTCTATAAAAGAGAAGATGATCTTCCATTGTGATAGATATCCACAAAATGAAGAAAAACTCCAAGTAGAGAGTTTAGAGAGAAATAGAATGTTTCCAAATTTTAGAGAGAGAGCTTGAGGTAAAAATAGAGTGAGTGAAAATTCTCTACTGTAAAATACGAGTGAAACACGAGAGTGGGATAACTCGGGGTATCGGACAGTGAGGATATTTTTACCACTGTAATTTTTCTATTTACTAGTAGATATTTTTCGGAGCTGGTCCCGTGGTTTTTCTCTCTGGTATTTAGAGAGTTTTCCGTGTAAATCTTGGTGTTCCCTCTTGGTGGTATTTTTTTTCCATCTACTTTTGACCATGGTATAACTCCTGTCGAAAAAGCCATCAAGTTGACTTCGTCAAATTATGCCGTCTGGAAGACTCTGATGACAGATATTTTATATTGTAAGGATCTTTTTGATCCTATTGAGTTAAAAGGTATAAAAGACGAGGCAATAGCAGATGCTCTCTGGAACAAGATGAATCGCAAAGTCTGTGGGTTAATTCGACAGTCGATTGGCCCCAGTCTTATTCACCATGTGGCTGACAAGACGGATGCATTTAAGCTCTGGGAGAAGCTGGAAAATCTGTTTGAGCAGAAAAATATCATTGACAAGGCTTTTCTGCTCAAACAGCTTATCACAGCCACATACCGTGATGGACAAAATGCGTCTGAGCATTTAAGTATGTTCCAGGAGTTTGCAAATCGTCTAGTAGCAGCAAAGGTTCAGCTAGACAATGAGTTGCTCGCTTTGATGTTGCTGAATTCCTTGCCGGATAGTTGGAAAATACTAAAAGTTTCTCTGACAAACTCAACTCCAAGTTTGACATTGTCTATGGTCAAGTATAGTATCCTGAATGAAGAAACTCGGAGAATAGAGAATGGCATGATGAGCTCTAGCAATGAGGCCATGGACAAAGAGAACCGTAGGAAAGGCAAGTTTGAAGGAAGATCCCAGTCGAGAGAAGGACTGAAGTGTTACTATTGTGGCAAAGAGGAGCACTTTAAAAAAAATTATAGATTATTCAAGAAGAAGCAGGGAGGCAAGCAGAAGAATGAGAATGACCAAAGAGCTACCACATCTACACTAGAGGAGGTGACATTATTTTTTTGTGAAGAAGATATTTGTACGGTCAGTGATCCATACACTGAATGGGTCATTGATTCTGCTGCATCATACCATGTAACTCCCCACAAGGAGATATTTGCCTTGTACAGAGCAGGAGACTTTGGCAAGGTTAGAATGGGGAATAGCAGTTTTGCTAATATTGTGGGAGTTTGTGATGTTTTGGTCAAGATAAATGTTGGCCATAAGTTAACATTGAAAGACGTCAGACATGTTCCTGATCTGCGTCTAAACCTGATATCTATACATGCCCTGGATGTGACTGGTTTCCATAGCCATTTTGGCAATGGATTGTGGAAGCTGACTGCAGGAGATCTAGTTACAGCTAGAGGAAAGATATCTGGTACACTTTACAAGACTCAAGTGAAGCTGCTTGGAGATGAGGTGAACGCAGTAGAGGACTCTACCTCACCAAATTTGTGGTACAAGCGGCTTGGACACTTGAGCGAGAAGGGAATGAAAGCATTACGGTCTGTTGTTCCAATCGCCATAGGTACAAAACTACAACTTTGTGATTATTTTATCTTTAGCAAGCATCATAGAGTTTTTTTTAGCAAGACTGCTAAAAAGAAAGAAAGTTTTTTAGAACTTGTGCATTCTAATGTGTGTGGTCCCATTGAAGTGGAGTCATTAGGTGGTAGCAAATATTTTCTCACTTTCATTGATGATGCATCACGAAAGTTGTGGGTGTATTTTTGTAAAAACAAAGATCAGGTGTTTGATCACTTCAAGAAGTTTCATGCTATGGTGGAAAGAGAAAAAGGTACGTCCTTGAAGTGTATCCGATCAGACAATGGCGGGGAGTACACGTCAAAAGAGTTTGAGCAGTATTGCGTAAACCATGGCATCAAATATGAGAAGACAGTTCCAGGCACCCCAGAGCACAACGGTGTTGTAGAGAGAATCAATAGAACCATTGTGGAGAAAGTGAGATGCATGCTCAAAATGGCTAACTTGCCTAAGCTATTCTGGGGGGAAGCAGTTCGTGCTGCCTGCTACCTAATCAATCGATCTCCATCAGTTCTGCTAAACTATGACACCCCAGAGAGAGTGTGGACTAGTAGAAGTATTTTCTTACTCATATTTGAAGGTATTTGGATGCAAAGCTTTTGTACATATACTAAAGGAACAGAGACAAAAGCTAGATGACAAAGCAGTTCCCTGCATATTTGTTGGCTATGGAGAAGAAAACTTTGGCTACAGAATGTGGGATCTAGAGAGAAAGAAAGTCATCAGAAGCAGAGATGTAGTATTTCATGAAAATGAGACATGTTCAACCCCAGTAATAACAGAGGTAAGGATAGAAGCTGGTGGTAGAATTGATTTGGCACCAGAATCTTCTCCAATGATAACTGGTGGAGAAGACGCAGATCAATCTTTTGGGGTGGGTGCTGAATCAGAAGGGAATTCTAATCAGGGAGAGCAAACCCCTGAGTTCGGCGAAGTAACTTCGGAATCTCAGGAGGACGAGCAACTCAGAAGGTCAACAAGACAGAGGATGTTGTCAATCAGATACTCCAGTTCTGAGTATGTCCTTGTCACTAGCGAGGGAGAGCCAGAGAGCTTTGAAAAAGTTCTGGAGCATAAGGACAAAGCTCAATGGATATGCTTGAGGAATTGAGTTCTTTGAGAAAGAACAGTACTTATGAGCTTGTGGAATTACCCCAAGGAAGGAAGGCCTTAATGATCAAATGGGTATACAAACTGAAATGAGATGGTGATAATCTCGTAAAATACAAGGCTCGGCTAGTGGTGAAAGGTTTCAGCCAAAAGAAAGGTATTGACTTTGATAAAATATTTTTACCAGTCGTAAAGATGACCTCGGTTCGAGTAGTACTCGAACTAACTGCTAGTTTGAATCTGAAGTTAGAGCAAATGGATGTCAAGACTGCTTTCCTCTATGGTGATTTGGAGGAGGAAATCTACCTGCAGCAACCTGAAGGTTTTCAGGAGAAAGGGAAGAAAGATCTGGTGTGCAGGTTAAGAAAGAGATTGTACGGCCTGAAGCAAGCTCCTAGACAGTGGTACAAGAAGTTTGACTCATTCATGATGAGTCATGGCTACACCAGGACAAACGCAGACCATTGTATTTACATCTGTAGATTTCATGATGGTAAATTCATGATTCTTTTATTGTATGTGGATGATATGCTGATCGTTGGACATGATGCTGAGATGATAAAGAAGTTGAAAGAAGATTTATCAAAGTCCTTTGACATAAAGGATCTTGGTGCAGCAAGGAAAATTCTGGGCATGCAGATTATTCGTGATCGATAAACTAGGAAGCTGTAGTTATCCCAGGAAAGATACATTGAGAAGGTACTAGAGAGATTCAATTCAAAAAATATAAAACCAGTCAGTACACCTCTTGCTGGCCAGTTTAAACTCAGCAAGAAAGCATGTCTTACAACGAAGGAGGAGAAGAAAGACATGGCAAAGGTTCCATACTTCTCAGCAGTTGGGAGTTTAATGTACGCCATGGTGTGCACGCGTCCAGATATTGCTCACGCAGTTGGTGTGGTGAGCAGGTTTCTCTCTAACCCGGGAAGACAACATTGGGAGGCTGTGAAATAGATCCTAAAATACTTACGAGGCAGTTCAAAAATGTCTTTGTGCTTTAGAGGCTCGGAACTAATCTTGGAAGATTTTTCAGATGCAGATATAGCAGGAGATATTGACTCCAGAAAATTAACTTTTGGATATCTGTTTACTTTTGCAGGGGGAGCTATGTCATGGCAGTCCAAACTGCAGAAATGTTGCCCTATCTACAACTGAGGCAGAGTATATTATAATGACCGAGGCAGAAAAAGAGTTGCTTTGGTTAAAAAGGTTCCTTCAAGAGCTAGATTTGGAGCAAGATGAGTATGTAATTTACAGTGATAGTCAAAGTGCTCTAGACCTGAGCAAGAATGCCACCTATCATGGTCGTACTAAGCACGGGACCAGCTCCAAAAAATAGGTGGCATTCTTGATAGGTCTATTTCAGTTGAGCAGCTCCAAAACCACGGGACCAGCTCCAAAAAATATTCACTAGTAAATAGAGAAATTACAGTGGTAAAAATATCCTCACTGCCCGATACCCCGAGTTATCCCACTCTCGTGTTTCACTCGTATTTTACAGTAGAAAATTTTCACTCACTCTATTTTTACCTCAAGCTCTCTCTCTCTCTCTGGAACTTGGAAACTATCTATTTCTTTCTAAACTCTCTACTTGGAGTTTTTCTTCATTTTTTGGATATCTATCACAATGGAAGATCATCTCCCTTTTTATAGAGAGGAATGTCATGATTTTTTAATCCACTCATTACTAATGGAGACTCCATTCATCACTAATAGAGACTAATTGAGACTCCACCCATCACTAATGGAGACTCCACTAATCACTAATGGATACTTTTATCTTCCACTTATTAGTGGGCATGATCCCATTAAAAAAAAACACCTGCGACAGATGCTGCACTCGAGAACTTCAAGCAGAGGTGGGAGCTGTTCAGGGTCGCCTGTGATCAGACGGACGAGTTTGTGGAATCCGTTCGAGAGAGAATTGGCTCAGAGTGTTTGGTTGACGAGGCCACGAAGCCGATGAATGGGAATCTGCTAGGGACTGGCGGAACCGATGTTGGTCTTCCGCCCATCAATGCTGTTCAGTTGGAGCAAATGAGCAAGGCCGTGCGGTGCCTTGTTATAGAGCTGCAGCAGGGCACCTAGTTAAAAATATTCTGTTTTAGTACTGACTAATAGAAATTTAAAATGAGTTAAAACTTGACAAAGTTCTCTCTAACGAGATTTATCATAAAGATAGAACAATTTTTTGTAGCAAGAAGTTTCAAATTTGGATTCCCATGGGTTTTCAACATTTATCTTTTTGTATGCTGGTTTTTTGACGATTTCGGTCATGTCAACTTGCCGTGTGTTTTCCTGTGGTTTGTTTACAGAACATATTTTGTTGTGTTCCATCGGTTTCGAGGGTGACAGGGAAAGAGAAATAGATGATGGGCGAGATGAGGTGGATTTGTCCCATTTACGAGGATATAAGTGGATGTCTCTTTCAAATTGGGAAAGCTTTAAAACTCCTCTATTTATAACAAAAGCGTCGAGTAATCTCCGACCCTGATTATATTTTTCCAAGGACACGTCATCGTTCTTGATTTGATGCATGTACGATTGCACTCTTTTGATCTGTCCACGAAAGCAAAGTGGATAAAAATTAAAGAGCCTGTGAATATTCCGCGGCCACTACTAGTGTTCCACCATAAGGTCAAGATACATACTTTTTTTTTAAGAACGGGACAAAAAAGGACATTGGTTCGGGTACAAGCTCAAAGTACATTGGTTCCCTTGATGCTATTTTATAAAGGGGAGGAGAAAAAAAAGGAAAAACATAATTTAAAATTTTATTCTAGTATTGTGTAATTTGACAATTATCATTTTTAACGACGTCGGAAAACAAAAAAAGTTATTATCCAATTCTCTAGAATTATTTTTAACTATATCTATGTCGTTTTATTTTTGTCATGAGTATAGAAAATTAAATCCTATTTGAATTAGAAAAAATTGGAATTAGATAAAAAAATTTAAAAAATCACAAATTTTATAGATAAATATTTATCACTAGTATATTCATTAAAATTCGAACTCGAGCTCTTTTAAGGCAAGTGGGTGGAGGTCGATGATTCTCATATTTTTGTTAAAAAACGTGAAAGTGTGGGTCCCACCCAACTCCATAAATAGTTTATTGTGGCGATCTGACAATGGGAATGGGGCAACCGGCAACCTGCAAATTCAGTGGACCCACATCTCATCTCATCTCCCATCTTTTTTTTACCCAGTTGTTAGATAAGATGATTTTGGCATTATCATTTCTGATTATAAAGTTTTTTTTTTCCTGAAACTAGTTTGAATTCTAGAATAAAAATAATTACAATAAAATAGTAGTTAATAACTAATTTTACTGGTCCGAATTAATGGGATTTGGATAAGCATTTGGTGAACTGGTCTTTGTGTTAGGTCACAATTCAACTGATAATAATTAATTATCTTGCTATTTTTTATTGTTTAGACAATTATCCAAAAACTATTGTATCAATTAATGCGAATCAAATAAGATATTCAAAAGATGATAAAATTCTGCATACATTCCTATAGTTGAGGACCCCACCTGTTCTAACCTGCCGTTAAATTTCCTCAGCCTCCTCCATCTCCTCCTCCTCCATCTGGGCTTCTACTTCCAATAGCCTACTTCAAATTCGATCGACTCTTTCCATACACTCTTTTTACCTTCCACTTGTAAAGATTTGATCTTTCCTTTAACCGGCCCTTTACAAATTCTGGGTCGTGGATAATTCTCTTGAACTAGGTAACCCGCCTTCTCCTTTTTTTTTTTGGTGTTTTTTTCTTCTTCCAATTTTCCCGCTTAATTCTGTCTTTTGCATGCATATTTGATATTTCCTTTCCCCTGTTCAAGATCCTATCTTTTTCCATCAGTATATTCTCCCTTCGGTTCGTCCAATCCAGCCACTGTTCTCGTTGATGAAGCCACTGAATTTATAAAGAATTAGATATTTTACCAACAAGCGCTTAGATCAGTAGGTGAGGCGTTGTTCTACCTTAACTACGTCTCGGTCCACCGGAACTCAATATTGTTAAAGACTTGTTAGTTTTGCCACCTTTCAAACGTCTCACTCGAGTCGAATTTGGATTAGTCGGGTTGAGATATCATATGTTACTAAGAAAGAGATTTTCTATGATGGGTTTGGAATTTGGATCCGAATAAATAAAGAGATTGGTTTTTTTTTACTCTGATAATAATGATGACTGCTCTATTAATCAAGGTTTTTTTTTTGTTTCTCGTGTTCATTACTTGGATACAGATTTAGAGACTCATAAAGTCTCCTTGTTTTAGACAAAATTCTTCTGGTGAACTTGTGCACCCTTTTGTCAGAGACAGAAAATGAGAAGAGGATTTCGGTTCGTACGCCAGTTTCAATCAGTAACTGGTTATAGACAGAGGAATTCCTGTGTTGATTTGGCCGGAAGGCGAAGCCGCGGTTTGGTGGATGGGAGCTGTAGTTCTACTTCATGTAGAGCTGCCAATACTTCTGATGTTGATAGATATTGTAACCCCAAGTATATCAACGTAAGAGCGTTTTCCACCGATGCTGAGCCTGTGCAAGATGGAGGTCGGATCGGATTAACCTTTTCTGGATTGTTTTACTTCGTTTTCGATTTGGTTGTGCATTAGGAATTTTAAAGGAATATGAGAAGAAAAACATGATCTGATTTTTTTCTCTTGTGTATGTGATTCATTTGTTTTGTTGTCTGCAGATGTGAATAGACGAGGCCCTCTGGTAGAGTACGAAAGGAGAATCGTTGCAGGGGAGCTTGTAGATGGTGATGCCTGCCAGGTAATGAGATTCAGTTTAGTTCTTTGGATGTAATGTATTTCCCGGCTGATATCCAATGTCAACATTTTGTTGACCCGATACGGAAAAAGCTAAACATAAATTGGGTTCATAATATAATCTTAGCTTCGCATTATGGAAACTTCTTAACGTGGAACTATGGTGCAGTTCTTGTTGAATTTAAAGGATTATGATACCTTCCAAACAGACTTCTTTAATGTTCAGTGACTGGTCTTTTGCAGGTAGGCACCTTACAAGAGCTTCAGAGACTGTATGATGAGCTTGTTGAGTCAGCTGATTCCTGTAAGTTGGATCGTTATACAGCTTCAGATAAATCAGGAAGGTTAGTACTTCCTATCGCTTCCATGATCTGTTTCTCCAATTGTAGCTAGCTTGCACACTGACAGATTTAAATTCGGAGCTTATTGAATTTCTTCCATGTGTTGGAGCTGTGGAAACGTTGCCATTTGCCTCAAACGAAACGTTTCATCTTTTTCTACGATCATGATTGTCAATGCGCAATTTTATTCCCATCTTCAGGAGCAGGTGGTTGTGGTCACGTTTGATTCCACAGTCTTCGCACTCCCCTGTGAAAGGGCTATACCTTTATGGAGGAGTAGGCACTGGGAAGACTATGCTGATGGACTTGTTTTTTAATGAATTGTAAGTTTCAGATGCTGTTCTATAGAGTTTGATTGTTTCCTCAAATTCTGGCAAGGAAGGAAACAATCAAAGCCAGTGAAAGCTGATGTTTGATGTGTTCCTAATTGTATGTTGTTTTGCCGTGCTCTCTGAATGTTGTTCTAGGCCCAGAAACTGGAGGAAAAAAAGGATTCACTTCCATGACTTCATGTTGAATGTTCATAGCCGCTTGCAAGTAAGATTCCAGCTTACTATAACGCTGTTTTGTAGTCGGGATATCCAGGGACTTGTAGCAATATCTTTTGATATTTGCTACAACAATAATCTAAGCCTTCAGTCTGAAACCTTGTCATTTGATGCTTGCTTCAGCTCTTTAAAGTTGTTTTTGGGTTTAATTCGTAGTTTAATATGTCATCTTCCATTCAACTTCTTTTGTATTAGGACCATGATCAGTATTGTTGTTCCGACTTATTTCCTGTTTTTTTCCATTCTGTTTTTGTCTATGTGAAGGAGCCATTTGCATCATATGTTGCTTGATGTCTGGTTGAAAGCTCTCTTGGGTACCACTTGGGAACACTTATATATTTACGTTCCTTAAGGCTGCTGCAGATATTGTTCTGTTAAGGCGGTGATTATACTTGTGGGATTGGCATACAAATTTCTCGCCTGTGGTTGTTGCAAATGATTTTCAAGTTAGTTGTTTAGTAAATTGTCACTGGAGCCAACACAGCCAGTTTACTTGCATTGACTCGTAAGTATTTACTCTTACAGCGGCACAAAGGTGTGGCAGACCCCCTGGAAGTTGTTGCAAGTGAGATATCTGATGAAGCGGTTTTATTATGTCTAGACGAATTTATGGTAAATCTGTGGGGGCAATATTCTAATATTTTACTTTTACCGTTGAGAATTGATTCATTAAGTGTGATTATGTTATTTGGATTGTAAATTATAGGTGACGGATGTTGCCGATGCTTTGATACTGAATCGTCTTTTCAGACACCTATTTAGCAATGGAGCTGTAAGAACTCTGCGTGATGTTAATAGTATTATTTTTTTAAATTAAATGCCACAAATGAAAGCTAAATGTTGTGTAAATGACTTACCTATTGTGCATGGAGGCAAGTGTAGATTCTTGTGTCCACTTCTAATCGAGCTCCAGATCATCTCTACGAGGGTGGACTCCAGAGGGATCTTTTTCTACCGTTCATTGCTACTTTGAAGGTAATATATACAGATCTTTTTCTACCGTACACTGTTACTTTGAAGGTAATATATACATACACACGCAGTCAAAATCAATTCAGGCCCCAACTGTTAAGTAGCAACAGCATGATTTGGTATCCTTAGTTTTGCTTTATCTTTGATGGTTCTTTATTTTTAGGAAAGATGTGTGGTCCATGAGATCGGTTCATCAGTAGACTACCGGAAGATGACTTCGGTAATCATATAACTTATCTCCGTGTGGATTACTGGAAGCTCAATTTCTCATCGTCAACCTCTTACGTTGTTGTGTTTCGAATGGATTTTGATAAGGGTGTTTATTTCATCTGGATGACAGGCAGAGCAAGGATTTTACTTCATCGGCAAAGATCTCTCGGGCCTTCTTAAGCAAAAGTTTCAAGAGTTGATTGGAGAAACTACGGCAGGTCCACAAGAAGTCGAAGTAGTCATGGGAAGAACATTGCAGGTACGCATTTAAATATTTATGAGAGCTTATAATTTATTATATCGAATTAATGTCTGACAATTTAGCATATCTATAAACCCTGACCAGATTCCGTTGGCTTCCAATGGATGTTCATATTTTCGATTCGAGGAGCTCTGTGACAGACCACTTGGAGCAGCAGATTATTTTGGATTGTTTAGTGAGTAATACCTTCACCATTTCTGTTTGTTTTTATTCCGTGGAGTGAATTTAGAGTATTTTGCACATCGGCCTGCCGGGATCCTCATGGCACACTCCATCCGATGAGAGAATTGCTCAGTTGCGTAGTGAATTTTTATCTCGGGCATAGCTGATAGTCCATTGTGCATTGTGCTAACGCATAGTGGATTGGTGGACTCTATTTGCACTCGACTGCCAAAAGATTTGCTAAGAAATTCTTCTTGCTGTTCTTTCGAGTGCCATTATTCCTTACAGGAATTTGTCTTGCATTTTGCATTCTACAGAGAAGTTTCACACCCTGGCATTGGAAGGAATTCCCATTCTGGGGCTGCACAATAGGACGGCGGCATACCGGTTTGTAACATTAGTTGATGTATGTTTTTCTTCTGTTTCCTTTCTAACCCTTATGTTCTGGCTGTTATTTGGCTATTTTTCAACCTCTTCTTTTCCGCTTACGCTTATTTTAGAGGAACTTCTGCATTTTAAGCAGTTTTTCGGTAATCTCACAGGTAATGTATGAAAACCGAGCCAGACTTGTGTGTACAGCTGAGGGAAGTCCCATGGAGCTTTTCGACAAAGTAGTGACCGTTTTGGATGCTCAACAAATGGCACCTAGAACCTCCACAAGGGCTAAGAGAACTGATGATTCAGACTTATGCGTGGATAATGAACTAGGATTCACGAAAGATCGCACCATCAGCAGGTAACTGTTAGTTTTGTGAATTATAATTAAATCTCTGCTAAGGCCACTTCATCCTTGATTTGTTATCTGATTCACTCATTCATGTTCATATCTTTTGATTCCTATCCCATTTATTCGACCGCTTTTAAGTTGACAATTCTCGTCCTTAGATCAGTTATTTCTCGTTGCGTTGACCAGGATGGAAGCCATTTCATGGGGTCGTGTAGTGAAGTTTCTTTTAGGAAAGCAAACCAGCCACTCCTAAGCTGTAGAATGGTTCAACTGTCTGTTTCCGTTCCTCATAGACGACTTTACGCAGTTTAATCTGGCTGGCTAGTCGTAGAACTTTTTTTGTTTTGAATCGTGTTCGATAGGAGTTACAACATTCGATCCAACGACCACCGATTTGGTAACCGCTACATCATAACGTTTATGCAGATTGACAGAGATGAACAGCAAAGAGTACTTGGAGCAGCACACGACAATGTTAGCGGAGAAGCATCCCTCTGCAAAAGCTGCAAATTCTTGACGGCCTAGCATTCGCATCCCGATCCGAAATACATCCTTCACTTTCTGATGGGTACAGATCATTCGACAAACATCGTCGCCAGATTTGCGGTCATTTTTGGCTGAAGATGACACTCATTTAGAGTAAGATGTAACATTAATAATATCATCTGTTGCATCTCTACACGAGGTGTAATGTTTATCTGCACCAGTTATGTCTTTGTTGTATCTTGAATGCAACTAAACATTGTACCCTTTTTACCATCAAAGTTTGCAACTTCTCAAAAGTTCTTTTCTAATTGAAACTCGTAACTCATTAATTTCATTCTCAATCTTACCGATAAGATTTGATTTCACCATTTTTACTAAAGAATAGGACTCTCTACGGAACAAGGCCAAACAGAAGCTTTATCGCCAAAGTTACGATACAAATTTTTTTATACAAACACCAACTCGATGTCGACTTTAGTTTAGCCAAGGATGAGTACAGGTTCCAGGAATGAAAATTACAGAGCAACTTCGATCAAATGCACATTGATGATCTGTGGTAGCCATCTTCGTCGCTCGAGGCTGCCGCAGTTCAGCAAGGGGCGCGTAACTCGACCAAGAGACACCAAAGTGCATTTTTCAGGAAGAATACCTGGGTTCATGTTACCGATGATATGTGATCCAACGCTGTGCATTGTCCTGTTGATAAAATTGCGCAGGCCAAACACTCACCGAATATAGCAAGCCGAGATATAGGTTTATGCACTTCCACCCTCTAGCTACTTCTGAAATGATATGGAATATGAACCGGTATTTGGATCTTTAACAGCTTTGAAGTTGTCCACGCTCATTCCAAAACGACCAAGCAGAGAATTGCCCATATCTTTCAGCTTTCCTGTTCAAACAGAGAATAATAATGAGAAAATTACAAGATATATATAAACCTCACTCCATCACTTCTGACCGTCTCACTGCCTTCTTAAAAGAAAACAGGGCAAACCCAGCCAACAAACAGTGCAATTTAGTTGAACCTAAACAGATGCACCTCAGAAAAATATAATAAATGCGTCTGTACAGCGGTGAAGGAAGATAGACAACCATTTTAGACAAATAAGTGCGGAGCAGAGTGGTAAAGCTTCAAGTTCCAAAATGTTACATATTTTCCAAATGAATCATGTTATATATCTTATCACCAGCTTTCCAGATCAATATTTGCATAATGATGTCCAACCCTTGACACTGATCATAACATTTTGCATCAAGGAGATACCAAGAGTTGCTGCACTACCAGGCTCCCAACTGCCTCATAAAGTTTACGAGTAAAAAGGAATTATGTGGGCAACTTTCACCCGTGAACACTTGCTCAAATGGTAAAAGGGAAGATTGGAGATTTGGACTTGAAGCGACCAGGGTTCAAACCCTAGAAGTGTTACAAACTCTACTTGTAAACACAACAATTTCCCCCGAAAATAATGACAAAGGCAATTGAAGGAGCGCGCCTATTTTTGCAAATCCATTGTATAGTGTCTAAAACATGCTGCCAAACAGAACCTTTTGGAAAAATAAATGGACAGGCTTGCAAAAGAAAAGCCCTAAATTTCAGCACCAACAAGTAAAAGTTGTTACTCTTACCAATCATCTCTTCCTTCATCTTTTCTCTCTTTTCAGCTGCCAGTGGCTCCAAGCGACGAATTGACTTAATGGCCAGCTCATTTGAAGGATCCAGCTCCAAGATCTTTTTCATATCTAGCAAACAGGCATTGCAAGCGCCAGCATGGAAGAGCATTTTATGATATGACCATTCAAAAAACAACTATCTTCTAAAACTTGACTTGGTAAAGTGATTAAACATCAAGCCCCAAGTAGCAGAAACCTCTGTGTTCAACTATTAGTTCTTCAGCAGCCCAGAAAACTCACAAAAAGGCTTACCAGCAATAGCCTCATCAAAGTTCTCCAGCCTTTCACAGGCCTCTCCTCTTCTAACTAGAGCTTTCACATATGAGGGATTGAGCTCCAAAGCCTTGGTGCATTCTTTCACAGTGTCCTCGTATTTACCCTGTAATAAAAACCATAATATTTTATAACTGTGCTCTCACTTTCCAAAAGTGGATCACCTAATGGAATCAACGGTCATTTCAAAACCCTGTCAAATTTCACGGCTACAAAGCGACAGTTACAAGATTTCAAATATGTACAGCGCCTTGTACCAGCAACCATTTACAAAAACAAATTGAAGCCTTGAGATTTCGAGATGTCATCTCACTAGCCTGCACCTCAATAAACTTCCCTCAAAAGTTCGACAAAAAGCAAGCAAAAATAAGGACAAAGCTCTGTCATTCATGTTTTACCACCAAAAGTACTTGTTGACAGTGTTCTTTACCATTAAGCCTCTCCCACAACGGAGCATGCTGAAACTACATACGGAAAGCAAATCTTGCAGGCACATGCTACTTAGTGGTAACCCAGACAGGGATCTGCTACTTCATATTCTCAGCATGAGAATCTTGTTATTCCTGTCTACTCCCGTAAGAGACATCTTTAATAATTAAACAGCACTTCAATCTCGGAATACCCATCGCAAGCACAAGAACCAAACGAGATCGAACAACTTCACAACAAATCACAAATTGGGCCTACAGGAGAAGGCAAAGCAGAAGACTCGCATTGACAAAAATGTTAATAAGCCATCCATAGCCCGACCCCAATTATCCAATAACACAAGCCAAACATACAATCTAAGACATTCACTTGTAACACTACATAAACAACACAAGATTCACAACTTAAACTCATTCGGGCATTCACCTGCCTATCCCAACTAATTCGTCCAACGCTCACATAACAAATCTTGGAAGTTACTTCTACTAAGGGAAGAACTTTGCATTCCCCTTACCAATTTCAAGAAGCAAACCCCGCGATTGGAGTGGCAAATGGCGCGTAACTCCCCGGCCGACTCCACGTCCTGCGACAGTTGCAGCCCGGCGTCGTACTTCAACAATGCCTCCTCGTAATTCCCTTCCCCAAACAGCCTGTTCCCTTCCGCTTTCGCTTCGTTCGCTTCTTCCAATACCTTCTGCTCCCACCAGCAACAACCAAGACACATTACACAAACCCTAGCACCTAAACAAAAACAGGGAAAATACATTAAAACAAAAAGGAACAAAAAAATAGCTGTAACCGCTCCGCGTCGTTTACCCTCTCTCCCGGCGCATGTTGATCGGAAGCCGCAGCGTCGTCGTTTTGAGGTCCCTCGTCCTCGTCGCTGACTCCGCGCTCGCTTGCCGTCTCGAAGCCGTCAGAGTCGTTCCCGTCGACGTCCACCTCCGCCGGAGAAGAAGAGGACTGAGTCGCGGAGTGATCGGCGGCGAATCGAGAAGCCGGCGCCGGTTGGATCTCCTCTTCCGGCTCTATCACCACCATGGCTCAAGAGGCGAGTTTCCGTTTGGCGAACATATGATTTGGAAAGAAGAAAAGTTTTTCCTTTTTAGAGGAGGAGGAGAGAAGAGAGAGAACTTCCAGAAGATTCGTTTAAATTAAAGTCGGCGGATTTATAAAATGTATTTAAGGTTAGATTTTTTATGATTTCATGGTTTTATTAATTAGAAAAAAAATTATATACCAAAATTTAAATTATAGTTGAATATAATATATATATTTTAAAAGCATTTGATTCTTTATCTCACGAACCAATATTAAATCTAAATTATCTCTATTATAAGCATAAAATTTTCGTATGCATGTGATCTTTTATGAGACTTGTTTTAGCTTTTTATATTATTCATGTGATTTTTTTTAATAATAAATGAAGTCGCACGACCACGGATCTGGAAGGGTGGAAGCCTTGCTGAGAAGGTTTGCTTTGTTCCTGAAAAAAAAAACACTTTACGTGGTTGTTGTTGGAGTAGGTTTTTATTAAGATATGCGACTGTACCGTTGTGCGGAGGGAATATTATGGATTGAAGGGTAATTTTTTTAGGTAGATAATTTTTTCGTATTGTTGTACGGTGGACCTTAGAACAGATAAAGTAGTTAAATTATTTGTATAGTCAGACGAAGAATAATAGAACTAAATAGGTAGTTCTTTTCTCGTACTATTTTCGGCTGGACAGTTTGTTCTCATGTATGCTCTCATGGCTGTGATTGCGTTGCCTATCTGATTAACGAAAAGAAATCGTTCACCCCTAAAAAAAACTTCGCGTGGAAAGCTATCTCTTTTGATAAATATCTTTACAACGAAACAGATGTACACCTTAAAAGGTTAAAAAGTGACATTTGTAAACAATTTGATAATTCGATATAACAAAACAATACAAAAATATTATACGACTCGAATTTAAATTTGTGGTTATAATTTTTCGGATATGAGGTGTTTATAAAAAATATTTAAATAAAAAAAAGTCAACAACCGAAGGTAGAAGAGCGGCTCTCTGTTTGTTATCTCCCTAACGCGCTTCTCCTCCGTGGCTCTCTCTCTTTCTGGGCTCCGGCAATGGTCGACGACTGAGTTCTACTCTCTACCACTCCCTCGGGATGGCTCATTTCCGGAGCCTCTCCCTCCTCCGCTCTTCCCTTCCACGCGTAAGCACCTTTTACGTATTCGAGAGTCGAGCACAGTCGGATCTTAAGTCAGTGACTCTCTCAATAGGGTCTGTTCCATTCGCATAGTTCGAACTCAAAACTTGCTTAATTGAATTGTTCGCTTTTATTTTGTCTTACTGGTTGCATTCATGTATAAGTTTTCATTGGGGCGTTTCATCAAGCACTTGGTGTTTCTCTTGGCAGGGGACCAACTCGCTTCACCCTCTCGCAGCTCGACAAGGTAGGTAAACCCCAGTTTCTGATTGTACGGTGCATCACTGGAAACACGTGAGAATGGTGGTTCGGGCTGCGACCTCCTTTAGTAACTCTGATTGGTCGGGTGAAACCGAGGGATACGTTTTTATTGTTCTCTGCTACGTGTTGATGAATGCGCATTAGTTGAACGCGATTGATAAGAGAATTTGTTTGCTATTGTGGTTAGTAGAGGTCCAGTTCCTTCGCGTTGAATTGATTATCTATCATCCATGTTAGACCAATTAAGTGATGGGGGGATCTTGATCCTTTTTTTTTTTTTGTGATTTTTGTATTTGGATTTTGAGCCCAGGTGTTGGAGTTAGCTCTCAGAGATATAGTTCAACAACGTCAAATGTGGATGAGGAAGAGACACGGTCCACGTCAAGCGGCTTCATGGCCGATGCGGATGAGATTACGATAATCAAAAGGGACTTTCTTGCTGCTAGGAAGAGCTTTTGTAATATACCCGCGGCTCTAGAAGCAATGCCAAAGATGAATCCCGAAGGTTTCTCAAGATTCTTTCTTCAACTTCATGTTTGGAGATCTAGAATCCTTGTGTCTTTTAGTGAGATGTGGGTGTTTTTTGTCTTGGCTTCTTCTGTAGGCATATACGTGAACAAGAATGTGAGGTTGGATACGTTAGACGTTTATGGATTTGACTATGACTATACACTGGCACATTATACAGCAAATTTACAAAGTTTGATTTATGATTTGGCAAAGCAACATCTGGTCAATGAGGTCAGTTGGGATATTCCTTTATGTTCTTGTGTGAATGATTTGATACTTCCATAGTATATTACAATGATCTCTGTAGCTCATTTACTCCTCCTTTTTCAGTTTAAGTATCCTGACGTATGCATGGATTTCAAATATGACCCTACTTTTCCAATTAGAGGCCTTTACTATGATAAGAAGAATGGCTGTCTTTTAAAGTTGGATTTCTTTGGGTCAATCGAGCTTGATGGATGTTACTATGGGCGACGCAAGGTACTTGAGACTGGACTGATGATCTTGAGATTGATTTTTCAGTAGCCTTATAAATGTCTGATGGCTGTAATGTTCTCTTACCTTTCTGTTTCAGCTTAGCAAAACAGAAGTGGAAGAAACATACGGCTCAAGACATATTGGGCGCCACCAAGCATCTGGACTCATTGGCTTGATGGATTTCTTTTGCTTCAGTGAAGTAAGTTTTACCATCTTTCACTCTGTCACATTTTGTCATTTGGGTGAAAACTTAAGTCTCTTTAGGCTTGCCACATCATTGGAAACATCAGTTATTCCTTGTCCAGGTTCTGGACACTAGAGAGAATGGTTCATTGAAATGGTTGAGATAGAAACATGGGTAGTTTAAACATTTTGGGAAATGAGTGATACTATCAGCTGGTGGTATTAGTGGAGTTACTGGAATGACATAATCAGAGGCTGATATCATTTTCTAGAATGAGTGCATGTGACTGAATAGTTGGTTGTCCACGAGGAAACGCTAGTTGATGCTCCGTTGTGATTGCGTGCTAGGAAGATATTGATCGCAAACTCAGTCCACAGATCGTTTTGGTTCATCTTGATCGATATCCTGCCATTTTAACAGTTCATTCCCTAAGCATGGTTACGAAAAAAATGATGGTGCATCGACTTTTCCTTTCCCCTTCAAAAGATGAAATGCTCAGTGATCCGGAAACTTCTCGACTGTAGGACATGATTCTGTTGTCTTTATATCCATGAATTTACTGAGTTGGTTACACTTTGTAGGCATGCCTAATTGCAGATGTCGTGCAACATTATGTTGATGCGAAGCTGGAGTTTGATGCATCCTACATCTATCATGATGTGAATCATGCCATTCAGCATGTTCATCGAAGTGGGTTGGTTCACAAGGGAATTCTTTCTGATCCCCAGAGATATCTAGTGAAAAATGTGTGTTCAACTATCCTCTAATTACATTTTGCAGTTTGTATTGTGTTTTTTACCTTGCACTATGAGCCCGTTGCTCTCTTTCATTGTGTAGAACCAGGTGTCTCTTAGGTTATTGGTTTGTATTTCAGGGTGAGGTACTGCGCTTTCTTCGCATGCTAAAAGAGAAGGGAAAGAAGCTTTTCTTACTTACCAACTCTCCCTATTACTTCGTTAATGGGGGGATGAATTATATGTTGGAGGTAAATGATCTCATAAAAGCTTAAAAGAATAGTTTCACACTTCTTAGTTTATTTGCTACTGATGTTCCAGACCACGTTACTCAGCTTTAATATCTTGCAGCATAATGCATTCAGTTTTATCATTGTTTCACACTTTACCACTCTGTATGACATAAAACAAAGATGCAACTCTTAAAAGGGAATTTCAGCTTTATCATTAGGTCTGAATATTTTGGTTAATTAACTGAGACACGGAGAATTTGGGAGAGAGCTTTTCGATGCGACTTTTCACCTGGTCCATGTTGATGTCTGATCCAGGATTTTATGGGACATGGAGAATCTTGGAGAGAGCTTTTCGATGTTGTAATTGCCAAAGCCAGTAAGCCAGATTTCTACACTTCTGAGCGTCCATTTCGGTTAGTACTGGAAACTTCTGAACGTGGGGCTTTACTTTACTCATTTATCTTCAATTTCATTTACTTATGTGGTTTCAATATGGAGTCAAAGAAATATCGTGGACTATATGGATAATTCACATGTCAAAAAGATTTAATTTTTCATTTCACTGAGATAGCCATAGGCAAATCCACTGGTTAATGCTAGTGGTAATTTAACATGTTCACTACCCAAGGAGATTTGTTCTGATTAGGGATTATAATTTTGCATCGGCTCTGGTTTGTCAGGAACTCGGCCATAGTTTTGCTACAGGCACATTTTGTTTTGTATTGCATTTCAGATAACAGTATCATTAGCTTTGTCGATCAAATTGAATTTATGTATTGAGAGATTCCCATCTGAATAACAGTTTCCGCAAGCCCCACTATGGTTTTTTCCGTAACGTGCTCTTATGAAGTTGTTCGGATTTGTTCTGTAGCTGTTATGACACAGAGAAGGATATCTTAGCTTTCACAAAGGTGGACAAATTTCTTCCTGATAAAGTATATTACGGTGGTTGCCTTAAAAGCTTTCTCCAAATTACTAAGTGGAAAGGCCCAGAGGTACCCCCCGTTTAGTCTCTGGTTCTTAATATAATTGCTTGTTTGACTATGTTCTTTAATTTTGTGATCCTGTTGCATTCTTCATTTCAAACGTATTAGATTGCGTAAAAACTGATTCAAGACAACTAGGAAATTTTCGCTCGGAAAAAGAGGGCTAAGAAATTCCCTTTACATTCATACTGACTTAGGAAAAGTGCATTACAAGTTCATGATCTTCATCACACTTTCAAAAGAATTACGAGTGGTCTATGTTATGTTTGATTTCTCCTATTTATGTTATTTTTCTTGTAATAGTTTATTTAGTGTAGGTACTTCTACAAGGTTTGTTCTCAGTTCTCTTTGAACGACTGATGCATTAGATTCATTTGGGTGATTAAAATGCCAGAAATGAAGTAAAAGAGAACTTGTGCTTGATTGGTTAGTACTAGGGGTTTGGCCATTCAAGAGGGAAAAATGATGCAGTAGCTTTCTCCTGTAATTGAAATAAAAAAAGTCGCAACATTAATTCGACGCAAAGCCCACAAAACCTTTTGGTATGTTTTAAGTGTTACTTTCAAAGGGAAGATTTAGCTGATAACTGAAGTTTCAAACTCATTGTTCATAACTTTGTATGTTAAAGTAATGACTGACTGACTGCAATTCTCTATTCGTTTTCAGTTGTGACTTGTGAATAATTTTGGAGGACCAATATCATGTACTTCAATCTAAATGAAATCTATCTTCTTTACTTCATTCAGAATTGATTGACTGTTTGTTGTTTGCTTTAAGGTGATATACTTTGGTGACCACTTGTTTAGTGATCTTCGCGGGCCTTCGAAAGCTGGTTGGCGGACTGCTGCCATTATTCATGAACTGGAAGTATGCTTCTTATTCATTCCACTCTTTCCTTGTTTCTTGTAGATACTTTCCGGTGTTCGTTGAACCTGGAATGGCAGACATTTTCCTTTTTAATTTTTATATGTGGCACTTCATAGCATTCAACCACAATCATGCATTGTGCATAAAAGTCACTCTTCTCTAGTGATATGCTGTCTCCAACTGATCCTACTGTTTTGAAAACGATCAATTTGCTGTTTTTCTCTCATTTCAATCTTCAACCAACAAAGACTACAAAGTAATTGTGAGCCTACTGGTTACTTTTTTTGACAGATTTTTGCTTAATTGCAGAATGAAATACGTATCCAGAACCGCGATGGTTATCGTTTTGAACAGGTAAATGGTCTGCCTATGCCTTTCCTTCCCCATGTTCTTCAGTTGCAAGAGCTCTAGCATAATTAGCTAGGACAAATAGCGTTAATCTGTTCCTTAAGAGATGGATCTGATAGACTACAGCAACTCAAGGCTCGTGAAATAGGAATGGAACCTTGTAGTTATGGATCCCATGAAAGCTGTTCGGAGTGGCTAATCTTCATTATTGGTTCACACTTTTTCTTCATGCAGGCCAAATTTCATATCATACAAGAATTACTTGGCAAGTTACATGCAACCGTAGCATCTGGCTGGAGTAGTGAAGCTTATCAGTCTCTCTTTAAGGAGCTAAATGAGGAAAGACAGAATACACGAGGGTCAATGAAGACCATGTTTAACAAGTCTTTTGGAGCAACTTTTCTGACTGATACTGGCCAAGAATCCGCTTTCGCTTATCACATCCATCAGTATGCAGATGTCTACACCAGTAAGCCGGAGAATTTTTTGCATTATTCCCCCGACGCATGGCTTCATGCGCCTTTTGATATCAAGATTATGCCACATCATGTGAAGGTTTGCTCTTCCCATTCCTTAACTCCTTGTTTATTTCCCAGGGGGAGTCCCATGCAGAGTAGTTGTAGATGGTATGTCCAGTTTCATTAACAAAGTCTAGGGCATTAGCTAACCAGTGACAAATAAGTTTGGAAATACAACTAATGTCATTCATAGAAAATAGTCGGCTCTCAAATGGTGTCTTTAACATTCGCAAGTTTGAAGTCTGGGACTTCTTTCAACGAATCCAAGTTTTTTACTACTTGGACCGACCGACTCTGGTTGGTACATGCCTTTTATTTATTGTCTGTTAATGAATATTGGCGGTTTCATTTTCTTCTCTCAGGTCCCTTCAAGCTTGTTCAAGTCCTGAGGTCTGCCAGTAGCTAAGATGGAGCAGTCATTTTAGGAAAGGTCACATTTAGCCTAGTACAAGGAAACTAAGATAATGCAGGCAGAAAGCCGGGAGCTAAATCTACAGCATTTTGTGTAGCAGTTCAGTTTTACCAAAGGCAAAATTAATCGTTAAATTCTATTTGGGATTGGTTCTCCCAATAATGTCATCTCTATTTGCGTGGTTTGAAATCAAATTTTTTTCAAAAATAATACAAGTCTCTCATCATTTGTACCAACTCGTTATTTTGTCTTACTATTGAATGGTACGTCATGAGCTGAATTCTTGTTATTTGCACAGAGCTGAATACAACAATATTAAATACTTGCTACAAAAGTTCTGCCACCTTTCAAAAATTCAATCTGGCTCGAATCTGAATTAGTCGATTTAATAGTCTAGGTATTTAAACATATTTGAGGTTATTAAAATTTTAAATTTGTGCTGATTACTTTGTTTTCAGGTCGTTGTCCTCTTTATAACTGGTTCACCATACCAAACACAAACATCCAGGCTCTCAAAACCTTTTTAAAAAACAAAAGTTGGATGAAGTCTTTGGACTTTCAAGTTTTTAAATTTGGCAAGTAGCTGAGAACGTGTAGTAAATTAATAGCTCACCAACTATTTTCCTCTATACAAGTCTCCCATCTCACCTTCAAAATTAACATCTCAATCCAACCCGAGCCAAATTGAACTTTTTCCAAGAAGAAGAACAAAATTATAAACCTAAAAAGGTGAACGAAAAAGGGTTCGACGTTATTGAGATTACTGTTTCGCTGAAAGAGAAATGGACGAAGAACCAACAACTGGATGTGTTCTTGATGCCTTACTTATGTTGGCTTTTGGATTCTAAAAGGGGTATTGAGTAAAGGGTACACCGTCCACGCAGCTATTCAAAAGAATGGTTAGTCAATAATTAGCATTTATTTCCTACCTAATTGCATTTGAATGGTTCTAAGTATGGTATTAATTTGATTTTATTTTCTTGGGTTACTTCTTGTAGGAGGGGAAAGTGGAATAGAGAAGAAAATAAGGGACATGGAAAGAGATGAAGAGAGACTCAAAATTTTTGGAGTTGATGTTTTAGATTACCACAGCATTCTTGTTGCTATGATGGAAGTGATCTTGCAAGTTGAATAGTCACTTTGAGAATCTCATATTGATCTCATATACTAATAACACTTAGTATACGGCGTCATCTTATAACAAATGAAGCAAATTCAATCCCGCACAAACTTTGGTTCTATATACTTCGTTTGAGGAGTTTGTTGAGAATCTCGTATTGATTTTTAATGTGGTGAATCTATCTATCTATCGACTTCAAATTCTATGTTTGATATGAAGTTTTTTCAATAATATCTAGTATACAACCCCATTTTACAACAGATGAAGCAAAATCAAATCCGAGTCGATTTCAGTTCTATGTACTTCATTTAAGAAATTTGTTGAGAATTCGGGATCGATTGTCTGGTGCAGGAGAAGACGATTGACAAGGAGGGGAGCTATCAATGTGGTGGAAGCATGTGCATAAACATATTGCATCCAAAAGATTGTGTTATGTTCTTCATTAACAGCAGCGATATGGAGAGAGAACATTGGGTCACAAATTGATGTGGACGAGAGATCTTGGAGTGACCAAGACTATTGCTCGTCTACGTTGCTTTTGTGGTTCTTTAGCACTATGTTTATCCTCTCTTATTCTTTGTTATTGTCTCGCTATTTACTTTCATCTCTATAACCTTACTTTCGTTTTATCCGACGTAATATATAAAGTTATTTCCCCTAAAAAAACCAAGACTACTGCAGAAAGTTGAAGGTTTGATCTCTCTTTATCCAATATATATTTTTTTTCATCCTTCTGGTAATTCATTTTTTTGGGATATATATACATATGAAATTATGTTCTTTTTTCCTTTTTAATAATGCATTTATTTGGAATTGATACAGATTAGAGGATAAATTTGGAAGAATATCTTTAGAGTTTGATTTGGCCATCGGATCAATTATTTTTTTCATTTTTTTGCCATCTGGGTCAATTAAGTTGTCTATTATAAAGTATAGATTTTTTTATGTGAAAAATAAACTTTTGGATACTGGTAATCTATGCTTTCTAGAAACTGCAACTCAAAAAAATCATAGATAATATCTAATGTTTAACATGGAGATTCAATACATTTTTTGTCTATATCTTAGATCCCCACAATCTCCTTAATGTTTCGATGGAGTACATCTAATTATAACTTATGACAAGGGTTTAACTGGACTAGGATATTTATGAAATTAAGAGAAATTAAAGCTAAAAATAGACAAAAGTAAAAAAAATGACTCAAAATGAAATTGCAGCTTATTTAAAAGACATATTTTATATCCGCACATTTATTGGGCTAACTAATTCAAATTCGAGCCGTATAGTACTCTTGGTAAAAAAAACTCTCCTAACACTATTGTTGCTATCCCGGTAGATCAAATTCAAGATTTCTTTGTTAACTCAAAATAACTCATTTGCTAATTAATTTTAATTTAAGAGTTAAGGAGAAAAAAGGTAAATTTTTTGTTATATCATCCGTTATTCTGAAACATTAATGCATTCATCGCATTTTTTGTGTGTAAGCACGTGTGGTATGCACTAGCCAAGACTCTGTCGGAGCAGGCTACTTGGGCCTTGGCAATGGATCAGATGCTTAACATGATTTCCGTCAACGCTGGGCTAATTTTTGGGCCCGATATCGCTAAACTAAATTCTCGATGCACTATGTCATACCTCAGAGGTAATCTATGTTTTGTCGAATTAGTTGATCAGATTCGTTTTACATTGCACATGGTTCGCTTGCTTTTCACCGTTAGATCTTAGGCTTGTGTCTTGTTTGCACAGTTCACGCAGATCGCTTGCTTTTCATCGTTAGATCGTAGGATATCAATGGCTTAGATGTTGTTTCCACTGTTCACGCGGATAACTTGCTTTTCACTGTTAGATCTTTGAATATATCAATAGCTTAGATGTTGTTTGGATCAGATCGCCCTGCTTCCTATTGGTCCTGTCTATTTTCACATGGATCTTCACTGTTAGATTTTTGAACATATCAATGACTTAAATTTACTCCTCCTCATCCTGTTGACCTCTATAAACTCTCTATGTTCTCTTTTTTTTTTTTGCACCACACACAATGACTAACTATTAGACCTTACTTACTAGGTTGGGCACCCAAATCGTTCAGGGAAATCATGACCCTGTCTCTGAGAAGAAATTGGTTGACATGGAACTCCAATACGTCAAGATTAACAACCACCTGCAAATTAAATCTCATTGCCAAGTATCACACAGCCCAGCCATTCATTTTCGTCTAAACGGTGGAGGTTTTGGCCTTCGCTCCTTGACACTATCAATGACCACGGCTTGGAGGTTTTGGCCTTTGCTCCTTGATTCATTGGACAAGTGTTAGCATTTTTATGTCAATAATTTTATTATTTTTTGGTATTAG
The DNA here is from genome assembly GCA_963995505.1 of Hypericum androsaemum. Classification (NCBI taxonomy): domain Eukaryota; kingdom Viridiplantae; phylum Streptophyta; class Magnoliopsida; order Malpighiales; family Hypericaceae; genus Hypericum; species Hypericum androsaemum. Next base: position 2,687,436 of record OZ023190.1, on the reverse strand, counting down.
TTAACATTAACTAATTCAATAATAATAATTTTATTCACTCTAGTATAGAATATCTATTTTTTACAGAACAATCAAAATGAGTAATAGATTAATTTGATTTAAATTATAATAGTTTGCAGTATCTTAAAATGAATCTTCCATGACATAAACTTGCCAAGTTAGAGTTGGGATTATGATGTAAATTTTAGACAAGACAAATATAATTAATTCAATACATTGGAATGCCTACAAAGATCAAAACTAACTAAATACGATCTCTAACCAATCCTTGTCTATAAAGGTTTGTTATGGAGAGCTACAAATATCTTATCTAGCTAGAAAAATAAATGTATGTTCCCACCTCTGTTAAGCTTTATATATCTACTCAATTGGAATGTCTATAGTCAATTGGCACTTGCTATATTTTGTATGAACATTAAAGAGATATATTTTCGATGTCAATGAAAGTCGATTCAAATAGTGAGATTTGCATTTTATTAAGAAACTCTTAGTTTCAATACTCGTCAATAAGAAAAATAGAACTATTTTTAAATAAAGCACGAAATTACTAGACGATGAAAAATATTTTGAAAATATATCTCAAATGATTATGGTCCACGTGTTGAGTTGGAAGTCCATAAAGTCTGCAATTTTCTCTTGTTTTGCTGTCAAATTCTGCAGCAACATCTCCTCTGTTTTGCTGCTAAATTTCTACAGAGCCTTCGATCTCAAGCTTCTGATGTTGGCGGCTAATCATTGGCATTTAATCAAGTTCTAATGATTAGCTTCCAACCACCTAACGTTACTAGCTGTCTCTGCAACACATACTCCTCGGTATTGTGCAATCGTTCAAACATCATGGGAGTCTGTTGGCATTCTGTTGTGAAAAATGGATTCAATCTTATTCAATAATAGAGGATTACAATGTTTATATACAAGTAATTATAGAGAGATTAATTACAAAAGAGAAAAGAATATGAAGAGACCAGCAACTAGTGGTCGTTGGGTATCACTGCAGACAACTGTCAAGGAGGAGTTCCAATGCTGCATAATTGCAGGCGAGGAATCCAGTTGTCTTGTGGAGACGTTGGAGAGAGGAACGTTGCCAATCATTGAGCAAGTAATGAGGCAACAATGATTGGCAACCAGCTAACAGAATTGCAGCATCACGAAGCAGATTTCAGGTGCAGCAGGGAGAGCACGAACATGATTCCGGGCTTGATTCTTCAACACTCCCCCTCAAGTTGGGGCAAAGATGTCACAAATCCCCAACTTGGACAGATGTTTCTCGAATAGAAAGGTCCTAACGGCTTTTGTGAACAGATCAGCAGGTTGTCCTTTACTCTCGATGAAGGGCGTGACAATTATTCCGTCTTGGACCTTATCACGCACAAAATGACAATCAATCTCGATATGTTTCGTACGTTCATGAAACACCGGATTGGACGTAATGTAAGTGGCTGCGTTGTTGTCGCAATAGAGTTGTATAGGTACCTGCACATGAAACTGAAGTTCATTCAACAAATTTTTAACCCAGACGATTTCTGTTTAGGCAACAGCCATAGCTCTATATTCAGCTTCAGCGCTGGATCGAGAGACAACATTCTGTTTTTTAGATCTCCAAACAATAGGGTTATTCCCAACAAAGATGCAATAACCAGAGGTTGACCTCTTACTATTTATGCAACCTGCATAATCTGAATCAGCATACGCAGAAATACGCAAGTGACTAGATTTCTTCATCAGAATTCCTCTTCCAGGATAATTTTTTAAGTATTTGAGAATGTGTTCCATAATCTCAAGATGCTGAACTCTAGAAGAGTGCATCACTTGACTAATCAAACCAACCACATAAGTAATATCGGGTCTGGTAATTGTAAGATAAATCAGCCTACCAACAATTCTTTGAAACCTATGCACATCATGGTAGAACTCACCTTCCGTATTTGAAACCTTAATGTTAGGTTCAATTGGAGTCCTATAAGGTTTAAAACTAAGTTTCTTAGACTCTTTGAGAAGATCTAAGACATATTTTCTTTGGTTTAGAAAGTTACCTTTGGATGAGTAGGCTAACTCGACACCAAGAAAATACTTCATTTTCCCAAGTTCCTTAATATCGAAACGTGAATGCAGATCATTTTTTAGCTTCTTTATAAGTAGATCATTACTTCCTGTTATTAATATGTCATCCACGTACACTAATAATATAAGCTTACCTTGAGGGCTGTCAAAAAAGAACAATGATGCATCGGTGTAGCATTTTTTGAACCCAAGAGCAACAAGTTCACCACTAAGCTTGTTATACCAGGCTCGAGGTGATTGTTTGAGTCCATAAATTGCTTTGTGTAACTTGCAAACCTTACCAGAGCCTTCTTGAAGATGTCCAGGTGGGAGATTTAGATAGATCTCTTCTTCCAAGTTGCCTTGAAGGAATACATTTTTGACGTCCATGTGTTCAAGACTCCATCCAAGATTAATTGCAACAGATAAAATGATTCTAACAGTATTCATTTTGGCTACGGGCGCGAAGGTTTCACTATAGTCAATCCCGAGAGTTTGAGTGAAACCTTTGGCCACAAGCCTAGCTTTGTATCTCTCAATAGAACCATCACTATTATGTTTGATTCTGAAAACCCACTTATAGTCTATAGCTTTTTTATCAGCAGGAAGATCACAAACTGTCCAAGTTTTATTTCTTTTTAAAGCTTCAAGTTCTTCATCCATGGCATTTTTTCCAAGCTTCATGCTTAACTGCTTCAAAGAAGTCTTTAGGTTCACATGCTTGATCAATGCGACTCAAAAAAGTTTTATATTTAGTTCCTAGATGATTGTAGAAAATATGAGCTTCAATAGGGTAATGTCCATGAAATGTTTGAAAATCTTTTAATTTGCAACTAGGAAGCTTAATTCTGGTTGATCTCCTGAGTGTCTGATCAGAATTTTCTGATTCTGTTTGAGCAAGAGGCTGATCAGACACATGATGAGGTTGAGAGTTTTGATCAACCAGCTCAGATGATGCATTTGAGTCAGAGTTCGTACCTGGTGCTCCACCATTCGTTTCTTCTGATTCATTTCTGGAGTGAGGTTCCTGCTCTTGGTCTTGATTGTCAACCTGCAATTTTTGGCTAAAATCATGATTGTTAGTAGGACAATAACCAGGAGAAATTGGCAGAGAAATCTCCCTCTGTCTAGTATTCGTAGATTTATCTTGATAGTAGGCAATGTGTTCAACAAATTCAACATCTCTGGAGACAACCTTAATCTTAAGATCAGGAGAATAACATTTATATCCCTTTCGGGTTGTAGAATACCCTAAGAAGATGCACCTGATAGATCTCTTATCAAGTTTATCTCTTTTTTCACAGGGAACTTGAACATAAGCACAGCAACCAAAAACTCTTAAGTAGGATAAATCAGGTTTCTTGTTTAAAAGAACTTCCATAGGTGATCTATGGTTAAGCACTGAGCTAGGCAATCGATTGATCAAATGACAAGCTGTGAGGATTGCATCACTCCAAAAACATCTTTTCACATTTATTTTAAACATAATGGCTCTTGCAACCTCAAGAAGGTGACGGTTCTTCCTTTCAGCAATACCATTTTGTTGAGGCATGTATGTGCAAGAGGTTTGGTGAACTATTCCTAAGTTCATTAAAAAATCTTTGAAATCCTTTTTGTATTCTAATCCGTTGTCAGTTCGAAAAACCTTCAATTTAGCATTGAACTTATTGCAGATCATGTTATAAAACTCTTTGAAAACAGAAAAAACGTCACTTTTTTGTTTTAACAGGTAAATCCATGATGCACGGCTGTGATGATCAATAAAAGAGACAAAATAGTGATAACCATCATAAGAAGCTTGAGGAGAGGTCCACACATCAGAGTGAATCAAATGGAAAGGAGAATTATATTCAGATTCAGAGTTCTTAAATGGGACTCTACATTGTTTAGCTTGCAGACAGCTTTCACAATGATTTGGTCCTCTATCAATATCAGGAAATAACTTGGAAAGAACATTATTGCTTGGATGTCTTAATCTATCATGCCATAATAGAGAAATTTTAGGATTCTTGTGAGCAGGATGAGCATTAGGACTGTGTTTTAGGATGTAGAGACCATTAGTTAGAGAGCCTTCACCAATCATCTTCGAGGTTTTGCAATCCTAAAATTTTACAGAGTTAGCAGAGAAGATGGCAAGACAATTAAGCTCCTTGGTTATTTTACTAATAGATAAGAGATTGCTAGATAAGTTAGGAACATAGAGAGCATCTAGCTTCCTTTGTGAATTTAAAATCTTGGTGCAACCACTTCCTTTAATGGGAACATATACTGGTTTTTTATATCGTGGAATTTTTCTAGAGAATCCCTATCGTTTGTCATATGCTCATTAGCTCCTGAATCTATTATCCAATTTTTTGTTGATTTATTTGAACTCATAGATGCACAACATATATCAGTATGACATTCAGAGATCTTACCCTCTTTACCTTCTCCTCGCGGATGTTTGATGTTGAGGGAGTTGTTCTGATTGGAATCATTGTTCCCTTTCATGTGCAGAAAAAATCTCTGGGCAAGATCCTCGATTGAGAAAGGAGCAGAGCTTGAAGGTGTTGCAGAGATATGATAGGCATTCACTTTGTCAGAGTTGGTCTTCTCCTTTTTTATCTTCAAATACGGATGCAAGATCCAACACCTATCCATAGTGTGTCCTGACTTGCCACAGTGATCACAGTGGTAGTTGGGTTTAGAGTTTTTGTTCCCTTTTTCTTGATTGTATGAACTTCCAGTCTTTGATTTCATAAACCTTTTTATAGCAAGTACAGAGGACTCATGATTACTGGTGAATGCATTAGATTTAGATGAAATTTTAGTCTTCTGGTAAGAATTAACCACCTTTTTCGTGTTTCTTCCTTCTGAATCCTAGCACAGATAGTGTTGAAAGAGGAAAGCTCTGCAGCAATTAAGATTTGTTCTTTAAGAACTTCAAATTCATATCCCAATCCCATGAGAACCTTGAAAATTGTATCCTCTTCTTCTCTACTGTTGATCACGATGGGATCTGTGGTTGCAGGCCTCAAGGTTGACAGCTCATCCCACATAGATTCCAGTTTGCTAAGATATTCCACAAAAGGTTTGTCACCTTTTTCTAAATCAAAAATCCCTTTCTTCAGTTCAAATATTCGGTAACTATTCTCTTGTTGAGAGTACAGAGCTTTAATGGAATCCCATAGATCCTTTGAACTGGTAGCATAATTGAACAGATCACGAAGATCAGGGTCAATTGAATTAAGTAACCATGACATTACCTGATGGTCATACATTTGCCATTCAGGATAATGTGCATCAGTGATTTCAGGGACTGATAAACCTCCATTGAGGAAGCCAACACGGCCTCTTCCACATAGAGCAATAAACACGGCCTTCGACCATGACATATAGTTCTTTCCATTGAAAAAAACAGTAGCGATCTTGAGATTGGTGTTTCCATCAATCTCAGAGATCTTTTTGAGTAGGTTGAGACTTGAGTTTGAGGATATAACCTCAGGTGTCTCTTCAAAGGATGCTTCGTGAGCCATGAAAAATTGAACAGAAATCGGAGATGGAAAGAATGTGTTTTAGAATCGAGTGTAAAGCTCTGATACCATGTTGTGAAAAATAGATTCAATCTTATTCAATAATAGAGGATTACAATGTTTATATACAAGTAATTACAGAGAGATTAATTACAAAAGAGAAAAGAATGTGAAGAGACCAGTAACTAGTGGTCGTTGGGTATCACTGCAGACAACTATCAAGGAGGAGTTCCAATGCTGCATAATTGCAGGCGAGGAATCCAGTTGTCTTGTGGAGACGTTGGAGAGAGGAACGTTGCCAATCATTGAGCAAGTAATGAGGCAACAATGATTGGCAACCAGCTAACAGAATTACAGCATCACGAAGCAGATTTCAGGTGCAGCAGGGAGAGCACGAACATGATTCCGGGCTTGATTCTTCAACACATTCCTCTGCAACGGCTATTTGCAGACTTAATGTACAACTAATCTAAATGGATACATTATTTAATTCTTTTTGTAACTTGAACATCCACATGTGTATATGTAGGATTGTAATCTACTGTCAATAATAAGATTGATCATTGTTTCTAATTTTACCTGAGAATTTGATAGCAAAACAGGGGAAAATTGCAGACTTCCGGACTTCCAACACAACACTACATTGGTTGCCAATATTCTAAGCCAGAATTGTTTATTTATCATATAGACAACAAAACAAAAACAAATCCATATAAAACCTAATCTAACTTGGTCCCACAAAACTGTGGGTGGCTTTTAATTTTGGTTTGATACATTTTTGTTCTTTGCCAGGTCAAAAGTGAGAAAATAAAAGGCTACTTGGAGTGACGGCTTTTAATCTTTTTGTTCTTTTCCTTTTTGTGCACCTCCATTATATTCCCTTTGTTACGTGCTACTTGGAGTGACGGCTACATGAATAAATGATATTTTTTGGTGAACTATTTGCAAGGGATCATAAAATGGATCTCCCGTAACATTCACACGAAGAAATATCACTGGTGCGCCTCGTCGGAGGTGGATGGGTCTGTCACGGAGGTGGATGGTCTGTCGGGTCTGCGCTAGAGACCCAAGCGGCAACGTGAGAGGCCCAAGCGACGATGTGAGAGGTCCAATCATCGATGTAAAAGGTCCAGCCAGTGATGTAAGATGTCAAATCAGCCAGAGAAGCCCTGATTTCAGCTATGCGAGTTGTCCAAGGGGTTGCCCATGCAATTTCTGCATGGGAAATGACTAAAAAGCCACGACTGATAGCCTAAGATCTCCAAAATCCAGTCAGGTGACTACTCTACAAGTTATACTGTGCACTTTCCGACCCTCCTGGTCGATGTCCAAATTTATTTTGCACTTAAGAAAATAATGTTTGATTATTTTATCAATGCATAAAGACTAGTCAAAATTCTCTTTCCCTTGAAATCCCACTTCTGAAATTTTATGCCTTTGCTGGCTTTTTTTCCATTACTCATTGTCTTTCTTTCTGAAATTCTATCATTTTCCATATTCGTCTACCTCTTCTTCTCCCCTCTATTTTGTTTTCTTTCTGTATTTTTTGGTTCCACGTCCATTTTTTATGAATCGATGAAAGTAGCAAAAAAATTGTGTAGGATTCGCCAACTTTTTTAATAATTCGGTTCCATTTATTCGTTAGTTGCTTGTCTTTAAATATGAAAATTTTGTTAATCTAAATTATTTTATGTTATGTCAATATATTTTGTTAACTTTGTGAAATTGATTAAGTCACTCTCAATATTTCATTAACTTTTACATTTGGTATCCTCTTTATCTAAAGAATATACAATCATATATTATTTTCTTTTGTTGTAGTGTTAATAATAGCTATGCGGGTTGTAAGAATAACGTTGAAATAAGATGGAGTGATTTACAACAATAGTCAATATGGTTTTGACTACCAAGGTGGAGACGAAGTAAAGTTCCATAAAATTTTTGTCAGCTATAATATGTTGTGGAGAAAAGTAAATAAAAATATTCCAATGGGTCTAAATGAAGAGTTTGGTAAACTGATATTTAGATATCTTTTTGGAAGAAGACAATTTGGTTAAATATTTATTAACGATGTAAAAGATATTAGGATAATGGTTCAGACCATGATCCACTTTTATGAACCAATGGAGAGTGAGATTTCACTAGAATCATTGTGGAGAAGAGGGTGTATAATGATTACAACCCGTTGGTCGTTCAAGAAAGTCAGTTCTTGAGTGGTGGTGATAATTACTATGAAGCTGGTACGTCCACGGCGATGCATGCTGCTGGAGATAAATCAATATTTGATTGGTTTGAAAATGATCATAGAGTTGTGGCTCCATATGAAAAAAAATTCAAGAAGAAGAAGAAGAAGAAGAAAAAGAAGAGAGGAGGGGGAGCAGGTCAACTCGTTCTAACTGAGTCTGGCGAACAATCATCGATGAGTGTTTATGCTGAAGAATGTGATTGTGACTGAGCAATAGATGGAAGTTGTTGTGGTTTATTGAAGGAGGGTATAATTTGGAAGAGCAAAAATGATGCAATGAGGGAGATCGAGGCATTCATAATGAAATATGGGTGCGAGTTCGTCCGCCAAGAAACAAGACCAGAAACTTTCGATGTGAAGTGTAAAAAATAGAAGATGGATGATTGCAAATGAAAGATCCGCGTAGAGGAGCATCAACAACTCACTTCTGCTTTCATTGCACAAATTGTTAAGAAACGACCACATTGCATATAAACTCTTTTATACAAAGACTTGGTAGGCAAGAGAGAAGGCATTTAAGGCATTATGGGAGGATTGGCAAGAATCTTACAATCGCCTTCCACAATGGTTTGCAGCATGCAAGATAAAAAATCATGGAACTGTTGTTCAATGAAAATATTATCATAGTCTCCCTGGCAGAGACCATTACGTGGTTCCTTTGATACCTGGAACAAAGATCTTTAAGCGAATTTTCTGGAGCTTCAAGCCTTGCATTGAAGCTTTCAACATTGCATGCTTGTGTTAGAAATTGATGGAACGTTCTTGCATGAAAAATACAAGCATGTCCTCTTGATCGCCACTGCTATTGATGATAATAATGCTAAAATTTCAATAGCATTTGCTGTCGTTGAGAGTGAGAACAACGATAGTTGGCCATGGTTCATGGAACAAGTCAGGAGCCATATGACGCATAACCCCCAACACTAATTAATCTAATTAATATTAATCATCTAATCCAAAATTCCCCAGTTCGCTAAATTGACACTAACCCCCAACACTATTCAGCCTAATTTATATTAATCAACCTAATTAATACTAATCAATATAATCCAACATTTCCTTAAGAACACTAAACTGTAAGAATTAATTAAAGTTGAGAGATTTACATGTTTGGTAACGACCGGCGATGAAAATGGCCAAGGGGCAATCAACGAGACCGACGAGTGGCCAGCGGCGAGCAGCGACGAGGTGGAGGCGACGACAGACCCTGAGGGGCGGTCGTTGCTCGGCGAGGAGAAGAGAGATACAAAAATTTATCTCGTAGTTTGGTCGATAGATGAGGTTCGACCAAAGTCTTATCTTGCCAAGATCTAACTTTTTAGTCGTGTCTTAAAAACGATGGAAAAAGTTGTATTTTAGTTTCATGACTTAAAATATCGTATCTTGGTGCCAATGTATGACTTTTTTGACATAGTCCGACGTGGACACCGAATTCCGAAACTTTATTATGGAACGCCTCTCTCGCAATAAGTTTTTACTGTAATACCAAACAGACAAAAAATTCAAGTGGGAAGAGATGTGACAGTGTGAGACAGTGGAGAAACTTTACAGTGGAAGGGAGGATGAGACTTTTATCCAAGCCGTCGGATGGTAGGCGGTATGCTTAATTGCCTAAACGAAAACAAGCTTAAATCAACTAACGAGAATATTATTCTAATTTAATTTTTAATTTTTAAAAATATAATAAAATTATATATTTATCATAGAATTTTATTATTTATAATCTGACTGTAATTTGTATTCGTCGGCACCCTACCTCCAAATAAAAATTGACAACGTGGAGGGGAGTGCTCCCCACGCGACAACCATATATCACGGTTGTCCCAGCTGTCCCTTTCCTTCTAGCTGTCTCCTTTTTTATTTTATTTCCAATCTTCTCAATCAAATCAAATCACATCCCTTAATTATATTTATTACCATAACCGTCCAAAATAATTATTTATTTCCCTCACTCATTTGATTCCAATTTGTCACATTTATATTAAATATTTATTAAAAAAGAAATTTCATATCTTTTGAATGTGTTATTCCACTCTAATCTATATTAAGCTAATTAAATTGGGACTGGATTTGGTCCTGAAATTCTGTTTCTAGGATCGTCCTGGACCCAATTTTGAGCGAACCATTCTATCAAAACTGGGCAAACCATTTCATCATAACCAAGCGAACCATTGTATCATAATTAGGCAAACTATTGTATCATAACTAGGCGAACCATTGTATCATAACTGAGCGAATCATTACATCATAACTAAGCGAACCAGTGCGTATTCCGAAAAAATCAGGACCGCTTCGGGCGACCCATTGCATCATTACCTGGCGACCTATTGTATCATAAATGAGCGAACCATTGTATCATAACTAAGCGAACCAGCGCGTGTTCTAGAAAAAAATTGGGACCACTTCGGGCGACCCATTGCATAATAACTGGGCGATCAATTGTATCATAATTGGGCGATCAATTGTATCATAATTGGGCGATCAATTGTATCATAACTGAGCGACCCAGTGCGTGTCCCACGACGGTCCTGGACAAAAATACATTTCCAAGAAGAAATTCGGTGCCAATTAAATTGACTAATTTTAGTTCGAAATGCATAAGATCCTTCAAAAGTGATGGCTTTTTCACATAGTATTTAAATTATTACGTTTCTCAACCATTTGAATTCAAACTTATATTAATTGGCATAGTAGACTAGTATCTGAATACGAGTAATATAAATCAAAAACTAATTTGTTTTAACTTCAACAAGGAAAACCAAACAGATGTTGCTGGTTTCTTTTATAAAAAAAGGAAGGATCCAGAGTTCCAAGTTGTCACGTATAAGGTTAACGAACCAAAACATGATTACCGACAAGCAGTCTCTTCATTTCGATCCTTCAAAAGATTAGCGAGCAGATATTTTTCTCATTTAACCGGAAAAGTGCTCCAAAAACCAACAAATGGATCCTTTCGGAATGTCACCAACAAAATGGGTCTTCTCGATATCCGCTTAAATATATAAAATAGAACAGAATAAATGTATACTTAAATAATTTTCAAAAAATCCCCAGCGACAAAACTTTATATGTTTTTAGAATTCGACAAAACTCTAATTCAACCGACATAACCATTTGCCTGAATTAAATTAAAAAATTAACAAAAAATAAGAAAGGACCAACAAACGAGGATCAATTTGCCCGAAAGAAAACAATAATTCTGTCTTTTCCTTTTCGTTTGTCCCGAATTTAAATTTTCCTTTCGAGCCTGATGTGAATTGTACAACTACGCAACAATTCTGTCTTCAACTCAACACACTTCATGATCGAGTTTCGCCGAATCTAGCTAGCAATTCTTTTTTCTACCCGCCCCATTTTTTTCGGGCGGGTCGAAAAAAAATCCGAATCAAAAAAAGAATAAACACAAATTAATAAACGAAAAGTACAAGGTTACAAAAATCTTTTAAATTTTAATTTACAGACTTAGCGGGAGTGTAGCCGTAATAAGAGGTATACCACTTAACGAACTTCTTCAATCCGGTTTGCAAATCGGTCGTGGGTTTGTACCCGAGCTCCTTCCGGGCCAAGCTTATATTCGCGTGGGTGAACGGAACGTCGCCGTTTCCTGGCATATCCACGAACTTCTTCTTCGCCTTCACCTTCAAGTGCCGCTCCAATATCCCCACCAGCGCCGGCACCGTCACCGGCGACGTGTTCCCCAGATTGTATATCCGGTACGGCGCCGGCCCCTTCTTCTTCCCCCCGGACCCCGTGCTCTTCCCCGCCGTGTCCAAGCTCCCGACGCACCCCTTCACAATGTCGTCGATGTAGGTGAAGTCACGCGCTAGATCGACCTTGTTCTTCCCCCGGTAGACGGTTATCGGCTTCCCCTGGAGAATATTCCGGGTGAACGAGAAGTACGCCATGTCCGGCCGGCCCCAGGGTCCGTACACGGTGAAGAATCTCAACCCGGTGACGGATATCCCGTAGATGTGGTTGTATGTGTGGGTGATCTCCTCGCCGGCCTTCTTCGTCGCGGCGTAGAGCGACGCCGGCTGATCGGTCCGGTGAGACTCCGAGAACGGAACCTTGTCGTTCAGCCCGTAGACGGAGCTCGACGACGCCCAGACGAAAACCGGCTGGGGATCGGCGGACTTGCAAACCTCGAGGAGCGTCACGAGCCCGGCGATGTTCGAGTGGACGTACGAGTTAGGGTTTTCCATCGCGTACCGGACCCCGGCCTGGGCCGCGAGGTGCATCACGTGAGTGAACGCGACGACGTCGAATAGCTTCGCGAGGAGCCGCGCGTCGTTAATGTCGCCCTCCACGAGGAGTATCCCGTTCTGGTTGAGGAGATTCTTCCGGGCGCGCTTTAGGGAGGGATCGTAGTAGGAGTTGAAGTTGTCGATCCCTACGACGCCGTCGCCGCGCTTTTTGAGGTGGAGGGACACGTGGCTGCCGACGAAGCCGGCTGCGCCGGTGACGAGGACGGAGATGCCGTTGGGGCGGTTGGGGGCGGCGGAGGAACGGACGGATTTCTCCCACTGGATCCCGCCCCACGAGGCGGTGAAGAGGCGGTTACCGGTGTCGACGAAGGACTGGAAGCTGAGGTAGGAGGCGGTTAGGGCGATGAAGAAGAGGGCCCACAGGAACATGGTGGAGGTCGAGGAGAAGCACCGCTGAAGCTGCCGGTGGGACCCGCCCCGGTCGATCTTGAACTTCCCCGGCGTCGACGGGAACAGCTCCTCCTCCAGCTTCGGCATCTTTAATTTAATTTCTTTTCTTTTTTTCTTCCTTTTCCTCTTTTCCGTCGTCTTGGTTTCTAATTTTTGTGTTGGTAATTGTATCTATGAGGAGGAGACAGATGCAGAGAAATTTTAGTTTCTTGCACCTGCTAATAAAAGGAGGGAGCGCAAGGGATATATACACAAGAGTGGTGGTTCTTTGACGCGTTTACTGTCGGCCAGTAATGCGAAAGTCGAATATTGTCTGTTCATATTTTAGAAGATTGTTTTAAAAAGTTTACCGATTAAAAGTCAATAAATTACTTACCATTGGGGACAACATCTGTTAATGACCAGTTTGGAAACACAGCTAATGAGCAGATGGCGTAAATTGTAATTATTTCCTTTCTTTTTAGTTTATCTCCTTGTCTTTGGCCTCTGTTTTATTTAATTTGATTTATATTTTTTTCTATAAATCACCTAATTGGACCTAAATTGGAATATACAATCAAATTTTACTAATAACAACTAAATTAAATTTAAAATCGAATACTATCAAATTAGTTCTGCCATCGAAGGCGTACACCTTCTGTTATGTTGTAGTTTATTAGGGAGGAGGCGAAAATGTGTGTGCATTATTGCATATGGATTTGGACTTTCGGGGAAAGGGGGTTAATGAAGAGAGTTTATTAATTATTTTAGTGGGAACTTGGAACTTAGAATAGTTCTTAATAAATGGGGAATTAATTTATGTATCTACATATTTTCATTTAATTGCAGGGTCGGTCAATATCCATGTACTTGACGCTTTACACTAAAACAATAAGACAGTCCTATACTGTCTCACTTCTCATCAAAAGTTGTTATGTTTATTGAGATCACCTATGGTGATGAGTTTCTTTATAATTATAGAATATCTACCCTCACAATGTTTAAAAGTTTTGGGTTTAATATATAAATTTTAACATGGTGCTATAATGGGTCGAACCCGTACGTTATTATTGTAGTCACATATCGAATGTTGGAGAAGTCAAAATCCGTACAAATTACGACCCGATAAATTTAGTATGAGAATGTGTATTGAAATTATCACATCGCTATTTCTGAGCGTATTGAACTTGTTTATAAATTTGAAAAATCCGCATAGCCTTTATCAAAATTCAGACAATTTTATTTTCCTTATTCATTTGGTGTACAGTTTATTAGATCATTTCTTTTTGGTGCGTACCATTAAAAAAAAGGAAATGTGCGTAGTTGTTTGGATCATGACTTGAGTATGTGTGCACTGACTGCTCATCAAATTCGACCGACCAAAGGGAAACGCCTTTTTTTAAGGGGGGACCAAAGGGAAACTCTAGCTGCAACGAATTAAAAAAGATAGTTCAATTCTCCCATTGAAAAAAACTTTATATTTAATAAAGTCCCAGCGCTGTACAATACCGGAAACCATTAAATCCAGTGCAGCTAGTTGGTTTTGCTAACCAATATGCCATAAATAAGTTTTTTATGTTCATATATTAATTTTAAAAATCAGTTATTATAAACTTGAGTCGAATAAAATTTAAAATACTAAAAAATTTATTATAAAATATTTTTAATATTGATATATTATCGAATACGAAATATCTTAACTAAATCTGCGAGTTGATGTAAATTCTTTGATTGGAATTTAACCTTAGCTCCGGACTGAACATTGGAATGTGTTACGTGAGTCGTGAGGAGAACGTGCGGGGCCATGCCATTGGGGGAAAAGTGGAAATCAAGGCACAAAAATCAGAATGGTCTGGTCTACACTTCCCTAGAAGATAATATAATTTTACTGTTTAAATTATGTTAATGTTTCTCTTCTCTTTGAAAAATGGGGAAAACTCGATCTAAATGAAAAGCATAAATGGCTCGTAGTCAAATAAATAAAAATTATAAATTAGAGTTAATTCAAATAATGAATTAGATTTTATAAAATGAAATTATAACTTAAAGAGTCATATTTTTCAATAATATGATCCGATAATATTTAATATCGGTACGTATGCGATTGCCGTGCGAGACTGACAGACAGATGAATGACGCGATCGGAAAAAGTAAACAAAAGCGAGGGTCATTAAATAAGACGCGGGCATTTATGACTTAAATTAGCTGGCGGGTGTACAGTAGGTGCATCCGGTTTTGCTTCGCGGAAGTTTCCAGGAGACTTCTATTTATTTTACAGTTTTCTTCAATATGATTCTAATATCAATAAATATCAATTAGTCGGTCCTAATATGAATATCAGGTAATTTAAAAAAAATGAGGGCTTCATTTTTTAATGGAGAGTGAAATGAGGTGTAATCAGCTGAATCACATGGCACGTGGCTTCTAACAACTTCGAAATGGCAAAAAAAAATCACGTTTCCAATATTAGTTCTAAAAGGCTTTCTCTGGAGAAGAAGATAACTATATCCTAATGATGCAATTACTCCAAAAATAGGGCAAACGTCTCAACTTTTGGTTCCCACCTTGATGATAGAAATAGAGAATACTACTTCTAGTATGACCTTCCGGAATTTCACATTCTTAAATACCTTTTGAATTCCCATAACGAATTAAGTTTCAAAAAAGAAATTCTCATAACGAAGCATCGGAGAAAGAGCAAGATCTCGTGCTATATTTAGAGTCTAACGGTGATTGAAGGGTTACATTCTTTGTGTAATAAAATCTATATTTTAAAAAACACTGGAGCAGCATGATCTACTTACTACCTTACAAAATTGCATTAAATTCCTATAATATGCACATGGATCCCGGTGAATGTCCTAATCGAAAAATGAATCTGGATCTGGATTAATCAAAAGTCAACAGATCTAGATTCGCGGTGGATCCGCATTATCTAGACTAGTTTTGTTTGCCATTCATAGTAACATAATATTGCCCAGGTCCTTGGAATTTGATTTAATTGATACTATATTCTATAAATTTGGTCACATAGCCATTCGAGTCCCTGAATTTAGAAATGCACAAGCACTGGGATCACTCCGCAAAAGTATCTCTAATTTTGCCCCTACCAAGGAGTGATTAATGAGCACCAATAATTATAAAAAAAGCCTCGGACCTGCTCTGTTCGAGTGATTAACAAGTTTGGCCAATTTGATCCGAACTATAATTATTTATTAGGAAAAAGTCTATTTAAGTACCTTGTGCTATTTTCGATTATCACTTGAGTACTCTGTGGTTTAAAAACTATAGAACCGGTCCAACTTTTTCCAAATTTTCTCACTTAAGTCCACCCAACCCGGTTCACCCGTTTTTTGTCAAAACGACGTCGACTGGGCGCTTAGGTGGACTGCCACGTCGTGGTGACCCAGATGAAATTGTTGTTGATGTGGCAATAGATAAATTACCATATTAGTACCTAATTTATTTATAATTAAAAATAAAACCCTCGCCTTCCTTCCTTCCTCTCATTCTTCCTTCGTCCTCATCCCCTCTCCCTCCCCCCCCCCCTCTCTCTCTCTCTCATCCTCCTCCTCCTCGCGATCCACGACGTTGCCATGGACGACTACAGGAATTGCCTCGCCGCCGCCTCCTCCGACACCACCATCAAGATCATTGGCGACGGCATCATCAACGAGGAACGGCGCGCCATCCTCTCCCGTACCGGACCTCCACCGCCCGACGGCAGTCCCCAAGGCAGGACTCGAGGGCATAGGAGGGCAGTGCACCGAGACCACTGACTCGACAATGCCCTCAAAGTCGTCCTTGGGGAGGTCGGTGGTGTCGTCGGCGGCCATAGGGGCGGCGGGGGTGTCGTCGTTGGTGTTGTCGTAGAGGGAGCGGAGGGCGAAGACCAGATAGGTCAAGGACGCGAAGAAGGCGAGGAACGGCGCGCCATCCTCCTCTGCACCCTCGACTCTGACCTCGCCAACGGCGGTTGAGAGGGTCTGGCGGGTTAGGGTTGGGGAATTGGAGGCCGCCGATCGGGGACTTGTCGGGGACGAGATTCGGGAGTGGCGAGATGAGGTGGAGGCAGGGGAGCGGAGTTGGTGCCTTATTTTTTTTGAAGGTCGAGTTGGTGCTTGACGGAGGGAAGAAGGTAAATATCAAAGCACGCCTAATAACATAATAAAATAATTTTATGCCGCGTACAATCAACACTTGGGTTGTAGCCTAGTTGGTCGGGATGACATCCTCACACTTTGAAGACCTGGGTTCGAGTCCCATAAACTTGACTATTTTGTCCTTTTTTCAAGAAAGACTTATTTCACATTTGGTACTAATTTGTAATTTACCTATTGCTACGTCAACAACGGCTAATCCGGGTCACCACGATGTGGCAGTCCACGTAAGCGCCCAGTCGATGTCGTTTTGACCAAAAACGGGTGAACCGGGTTGGGTGGACTTAAGTGAGAAAAATTGGAAAAAATTGGACCGGTTCTATCGTTTTTAAACCACAGGGTACTCAAGTGATAATCGGAAATACCATAGGGTACTTAAGTGGACTTTTCCCTATTTATTATATATATTTAGAATTAAAACTTCAAATAATTATAAATATTTGTTAATTTTCTGCAAAGTTCATTATTTACAAATATAAAATGCCAAATCATAACTTATTTAATTGCAAGCTAACAAGAACTTGGTGAACCGGCTTGTCCAAGCGTTCGTCGAATTTTGAGATTGACTAGACCTGGCTAGTCCGACCACTCGCAGTACTGCGTTTTCAAACACCGGCGGGGACAAGCACACGTCCAATTAAACTAAAATAACATATTAGCTGATCTAATTATTTGGTGGTTCTTATTTTAAAGGGCAAATTACCCTCGCATCCCTGAAGTTTGGCCACCCTCCCCCTAGGGTCCCTGACTTTTGGAAAAAGATTGTCCCGTCCCTAAGTTTTGACGATAATAGACTCTCGGGTCCCTGGCTGACGTCATCGACTCTTTTTTTCATTTTTGGTCATGGAAATGACCAAAATACCCTTTTAAAAAATGTTAAAAGACTGGAGGCCGTACGCCCCGGAGCGGGAGGGGGAGGGGGAGGGGGAGGGGGAGCGGGAGAGGGAGGGAGGGGGAGGGGGGGGCGAGCGGGAGGGGAGCGGGAGGGAGGAGGGGGGGAGGAGGAGGGGAGCGGGCGGGAGGGAGCGGGCGGGAGGAGGAGGGGAGCGGGCGGGAGGGAGCGGGCGGGAGGGAGCGGGCGGGAGGAGCGGGGGGAGGAGGAGGGGGGAGGAGGAGGGAGCGGGAGGGAGGAGGAGGGGGGAGCGGGCAGGAGCGGGAGGGGGGGGGGAGCGGGAGAGGAGGGGGGGGAGTGGGAGGGAGGGAGGAGGGGGGGAGCGGGCGGGAGGGAGCGGGGGAGGAGGGGGGGAGCGGGCGGGAGGAGGGGAGGGAGCGGGCGGGAGCGGGGGGGGGAGGGGAGCGGGCGGGAGCGGGAGGGGGGGGGGGAGTGGGAGGGAGCGGGAGGGAGCGGCAAGGGAGGGGAGCGGGCGGGAGCTGGAGGGGGGGGAGGAGGAGGGGAGCGGGCGGGAGGGAGCAGGAGGGAGCGGGCGGGAGGAGGGGGGGAGGAGGAGGGGAGCGGGAGGGAGGGAGGGAGCAGGGGGCGGGCCGGAGGAGGGGGGGAGGAGGAGGGGGGAGCGGGAGGGAGGGGGGGGGGGGTTAGCGGGCGGGAGGGGGAGCGGGAGCGGGAGAGGGGGAGGAGGGGGAGCGAGAGCGGGAGGAGGAACGGGAGCGGGAGAGGGAGGGGGGTAAAAGGTTGAAGAAGGTAAAAAAGATTATTTTTTGTTTAAGGGTATTTTGGTCATTTCTATGACCAAAAGTGAAAAAAAGAGCCGATGACGTCAGCCGGGGACCCGAGAGTCTATTATCATCAAAACTTAGGGACGGGACAATCTTTTTCCAAAAGTCAGGGACTGTAGGGGGAGGGTGACCAAACCTCAGGGATGTGAGGGTAATTTGCCCTATTTTAAATTATATGAACACATGTAATCATTTATTCTAGGATGTGTACTGTTTATAAACAAAAAAAAAGGGCCTACTAGCAAATTAGAAGTTTAGTTGGACTCTACGAGGGCTATTAGAATAAAGCCCATTACATAAATATGTTAAATCGGGACTTGACAAGGTCATCCTAATCTTACAGATAAATGGCCAAATTAAATCACGCTTCTGATAGCTTATTAGAGGCTAATAATTTAGACATGAACACAGACATGTAGGAAGATGACTCTCAAGAACAACTTTTGACTTTATTAGTGCATTTATTATAAGTTACAGAGATTTCCATCATCATTTTAACTTTTTGACCCAAACATAGTAGATATTCACTTTCCATGTCCGTTTCCGAATCCAGATCCATACCCGCTACCTTCACCGTGTCCAGACCCGCCTCCTTCACCTGAACCTTCTCCACCGCCGCCGCCGCCACCTCCACCTCCACCAGATCCTCCTCCACTTTTTCCCCCAGATGCTGCCCCGGATCCAGCGTGAGACCCAGCAGAAGAACCCGCTTCGGAACCCGCACCAGACCCGCCGGATCCAGAACTAGAGGACGAGGAGGACGAGCTGGAGCTTGAACTAGAGCTAGACCCAGAAGAGCCCGATCCAGCTCCAGCTCCAGCTCCAGATCCTGATCCACTTCCACCAAGCCCAAGTCCTAACCCAAGGCCCAACCCAAGGCCTAAACCTCCTCCACCTCCAAGATTAATACCCAAATCCTTCCTAGCAACTCGGCCTTCGGTCGCAACCAAAGTTGAAATGACCAAAGCAAGAAGTGCTACAAACTTGAAATTTGCCATTTTTAGAGAAGCCAATCAAAACAAATACAATTTGCGGTTCCTATGAGAATTTACCTATAGAGGTACACCTGTATTTATACTTGGAATTGAGGTTTGGTTTTGCAACTTCTTTTTGGGTAGTGCATGATGAAAAAGTTGGAAGCGTGACAGTGGGCGAGTACATGCGCAATGCTTTATCCAATGATGTTAATATGACACCGACTAAAATTGGTTCAAACAATATGAAGTTTGAATACCAAATATTCACCGAAAAAATAATGTGAACACAATATTATTTTCCTAAGTTGGTTTCGGCCACGTTTTGTGGCTGAAAAAAGCACATGAACAAAATTTGGGGTCTTCAATGTTGTATACACTGAATCCCACTAGCCTTGTAGTGGGGAAATATTTGATTTTTTTAAAACAATGTTTTTAGATAATGGCAAGATGTAATGAACTTTAGAGAATATTGTAATTTCCAAAATAATTATGATGGCATAATTCTCTCCTAATAGTAACCCCACTTAGCTTTGTTGATTTGGAGATCAAATGATATAAAATTCCAATCACGTGCGAATTATATATCACTAATTAAAAGACGAAAAAAGAGGTACATATGTGTCAAATTAATACCGTTCAAGGTGAAATATTATTTACTTGAAGAAGGGGAAAATAAATATAATATCTATGTTCAAGGAGAGTAAAAATAAAAAAATGAAATACCTTACAGTAATAAAAAAAGTGGATAATGACTTTGTTTTATATTCCGGGAAAACTTAGTAGAATTGGACGGTATTTAATTGGACGTTACACTCATTTATTTTATCTGGTTCGTAATTTGACTGGTTTTATATATACTTGAACGACAGACACAGAGAAATGCGAGATTTATGGAAAGATATAATGGAAAAATAAACATGGAACTCAAATAAGGACCTAACATTGGGACAAAAAAATAAGAACCGAACATGATAATAATTCAAATTTACGCAAATACCATCTAAAAAAATGAAACTATAACAATTCATTTATTGTGGGCGAAATTTTCTGTGGCTGACAGTGGGGATGTCGTTTGCTATTCCTCAGAGGTTTTGACACTTGTTCAATTGCCACCGACCCCTTTTGGTCGCACTAACCAGAGTGGGTTCGCAATCGGCTATATCTCGACATTTGTTTTAATATCGGCTATATCTCGATATTTATTTTAATATCTAATTTAAAATCTAATTTTAGGTTGATTGCTTTGTAAAATGCTAAAGAGATGCAAAAAATTGATTTATCCTGGAAGCAAACAATTTTGGTCGTCAAGGTCTCACCAAGTGACGTATCGGTGAGATATGTGTCAACCAACGGTCGGTTGGGAAGAGCTCGGCGACTTTATGATTAGCAGATTTCGAGTTGATTTTCAACTTTGTAATCTTGAGTCCTGGATGAATTTTGTTATTTTCAAAGTGATATTTTTTCTCATTAGATGTCGCTAATGTGTTCTAACCATTTCGTTTCTAAGGTTTTCAAAATTTAAAGTATCAAGGTGGTCGAAATTTGATGCTTTTCTCTTTCAGCTTCAATCAAATATATTTTTTAGATGAAGATATGAGAGAGATTGATGGATAATTCTCCAACTCAAAAAAAATTGATAGATAACTCTGTATGAATTAGATAATATATATTGAGAAAATAAAAGATCTCTCGGAAGTGGAAGATGAGAAAGATAACGAAAAAATAATTTGAGCTTATTTGATGTTTTAATGGTGAAGGGGGCGGTTATATGCCTAACGAACAGGAGAGAGAAACGAGCTGGGGAGGAAGAAAGCTTTCTCCATTTTCTGATGTTTATTTTCCTTTACAGATGGCTATATATATTACTTGCTACTTGCCACGTGTACAAAGTCACTAGCTCAGTATTACACGTATTTACAACATAAGGGCAATATGGACATTTCACTCATTTAACTTAAACTCTCCGCGGACGCGCGTTCTTTGCTCAAAGCTGCAACAGCTTCTAGTTGATCATTATGTTGAACACCTGATCTGCAAACCAAGTCTTCATCTTCTTCCTTCAATATCCGCCCATAAGTTGGACTGTGGATATCCACAAGACCCAACTTATCGATCAAATACTCAAATCGTTGTACGGATAAACCTTTGGTAAACAAATCAGCAGGCTGAAAGTGAGTACTGATATGAAATAATTTAAGAAACCCAGATTGAACCTTTTCCCGAACCGAATGGCAGTCAATCTCTATATGTTTGGTCCGTTCGTGAAAAACGGGGTTCTCTGCAATATAAATGGCAGATTGACAATCACAATAAAGCAAAGCGGGTCCTGGTACCAAGCTGGCCATATCAGTAAGTATGTAAGAGACCCATTTGAGCTCTCGAGCTGTGGAAGATAAGGCCCGATATTCTGCCTCTGAAGAAGAATGTGAGACCACGTCTTGCTTCTTTGCTCTCCAGGATACTAAAGAATTGCCCAAATAAACACAATATCCCGTAACACAACGTCTGGTGTCAACACATCCTCCCCAATCACTGTCAGTATAGGCTTTTAGTTTGCCATCAGATTGGACTGGGAAGAAAATTCCTTTACCCGGAGATCCCTTCAGATACTTTAACACACAATAAGCTGCTTGAAGATGTTGATCAGTAGGTTTGGTTAAAAATTGACTTAACTGCTGTACTATAAAACTGATATCTGGCCTGGAAGTCGTCAAATACAACAGCTTGCCAATTAATCGTCTGTATAAGCTTGAATCTTCAACAATCATTTTCCCATCGATGGTCCTTTTCTGAATTGGCTTGCCTTGGGAATCATAAGCCAAGATATCCAGTAAAATTCCCTTGTCTTGGCTGAGATGCAAATTAGATTCCATTGGCACCCGTCTTGGTTTACAACCAAGATAGCCGACATCTTGTAAAATATCTAACACATACTTCTTTTGGCACAAATGCAGACCTGAATCATTCCTTGCCAACTCAAGACCAAGAAAATAGCGCAACTGACCCAAGTCCTTTAATTTAATAGTACGTGCTAGATGATCCATTGTAGCCTGAATGAACTCAGCAGATGTCCCAGCCAAAATAATATCATCCACATAAACTAACAAGACTGTAATAGCGGTGGTAGTTTTGTGAGTGAAAAGAGAAGGATCACTGACCGATTGCTGATAACCAAAAACAAGCAATAGAGAAGCTAGCTTGGCAAACCATTGACGGCTAGCTTGTTTGAGCCCGTACAATGATTTGCGCAATTGGCAGACCTTTCCGTGATCTGCTGCTGCAACTTTTAATCCCAGAGGAACCTTCATATAAACCTCTTCATTGAGGTCTCCATGTAAAAAGGCATTAGTAACATCAAGCTGGCGCAATATCCATCCTTTGCTAACTGCTAAAGCCAACAAAATCCGAACTGTACTCATCTTAGCCACATGACTAAATGTCTCAAAGAAATCTATGCCCAAAGATTGAGTGAATCCCTGTGCTACAAGACGTGCTTTGTAACGCTCTACACTTCCATCGGGATTGTGTTTGATCCGAAAAACCCACTTGTTACCAATTGCTCTTTTGCCTGGTGGCAAATCAGTAAGTGCCCAAGTAGAGTTCTGTTCAAGAGCAGCAAGCTCCTGGTTGATTGCACTAATCCAGCATTCTTCCTTAATAGCTTCATCATAAGACTGAGGCTCTACAAGACTGGCTATGGAACAGGTAAAATTTCTATAGCTAGGGGACAAATGTTTGTAAGTAAAATATGCTTGAATAGGATAGAGAACTGAGACAGAAGACGGACATGAAACAGTAGGGGCAGAGCAAGCAAGCTGAGAAGAATGTACCTGCTCTGGAGAGTGATCACTTGAGCGCGATGGAATCACATGATGGTCATAATCTTGAAGGTATTGTGGAATTGTTCGTGCTCGAGTAGATTTTCTAGTAGGTAAGGGTAAAGTGGCAGGCATAGAAACTGGTTCATCAAGACATTGGGAAGCCACTTCGCCAGGAATATGTGAATTTAAAACTGGTTCATCAAGGTGTTGTGAAGTCACTTCGCTAGGAATAGGTGAATTTAAAACTGGTACATCAAGACGAAGTGAAGTCACTTCGCCAGGAACTGGCTGGTTTTGAGATGATGGTACTGATGGAAAAAGAAAAGATATAGGATCAAGAGGAACACCAGTACCAGCAGCTGCAGGTAGGACTAAATCAGAGGGAAGATACGGTTGAAAGTAGCTATCTTGATAAACTGAGGGATGTTTGAAGGGAAAGATCTTTTCATAGAATATCACGTCTCTAGACACAATGACTTGGTGGGAATCTAGATCATAAAGTCTATACCCTTTGATCCCATTAGGAATGCCTAAAAAAATATATTGTCTTGCCCGTAATGCTAGTTTGGTTCTATGAGGCTGAGTTGTAGCAGCATAACACAGACTACCAAAGATCCTAAGATGACTAAAAGTTGGAAACTTCTTATAAAGCATCTCATAAGATGTCTTGTTGCCTATAGTCTGTGAAGGAATCTTATTCATAAGATAAACTGCATAGAGCACAGCATCTCCCCAAAAAATAGAAGGCAAACCAGCTTGCATCAATAAAGATCTAGCTATGTTTAAAATGGTTTGATGTCGACGTTCTACCCGCCCATTTTGTTGAGGCGTGTAAACACAACTAGTTTCATGTAAAATTCCTTTTTGGTGAAAGAAATCACGCATATAGAACTCCTTTCCTTGATCACTCCGTACCCTTTTAACAGACAATCCAAATTGATTTTCAACCATTGCACAAAAACCTTCAAAAATTTGTCGAGTAGAACCCTTATCTTTCATCAAATATAACCAAGTAAACCTAGAATGATCATCCACTATTGTCAAAAAGTAAGAATAACCGTCATAAGTTGGAAGAGCATATCGACCCCAAATGTCTAAATGTATCAATCCAAACAATTCAGTTGCTACAGAAGTACTAGTTGGAAAAGATAACCTCCTATGTTTGGCAAAATGACAAACATCACAATGATCAATTATTGTTGCAGTAACTTGTGAGTCTAGGGTCTTAATAAGCTGTAGTTTAGGAAATGGAATGTGACCTAAACGGCAATGCCATAGGTTCAGGTCTTGCGGACTATAGGTAGAAGCTGTAAATGGCTGTATAGTGATTGGTGGCTGAGTATCAAATTTGTGATTGAATAGGTATAAGCCTTGTGATTCCACGGCGCTACCAATCACTCTCGAACTGATTTGGTCCTGAATAAAACATTGATTAGCTGTGAAACAAAGCTGAAATGGAAAACTCATAGTCAATTGACTGACAGAAAGCAAGTTGAACTGAAAAGAAGGAACCAAAAGGACATGGAATAAGAATATGTCCGATGAAAGCTGAACTGTACCTCTATGAGTTGCTAAAGCTGTTTGGCTATTAGGGAGTGTGACAAGAACATTAGTCACAGGATGAATATCAACAAAATACTGAGAGGAACAAGCTATGTGATCTGTAGCCCCTGAATCTAATATCCAGTTGCTAGAAGAATGAGAAGCAAGACAAACTCGTGAATAAATGGTAGAACTAGTACCTGTAATATGATTGGCACTAACTGAAGTCGAGGATGAGGATGGAATGTCTGTAGTGACAATATTATGGATAGGATCTGTAGTGACAATATTATGGATAGGATTGTCTTTATGATTGGCGCCTACAGAATGCTGGATGAGAGCAATCAGACCGTTACATTGCTCTGGAGTCAAAGCTAACCTGGCAAAACCTTCATTCATTTCCTGCAAATGCTCATGACCAACTGAATTAGCTGATGCATATCTGGATGGAGGAGATCCTGAGTACTGTCGTGAGCCATTCCCAGCCATATTGTTGTTAGTGAACCTGAAATTAGGTGGAAATCCATGCTTTCGATAACACTTCTCAATCGTATGACCCTCCTTTCCACAATAAGTGCAAATAGCACTCTTCCGATTCCCATTCCAGACCTTCTTAGCAGTACTACCAGCCTGCAACGCAGATACATTTGCAGAGACATGTGCAGAAATGCTGGCAGAAACTCCATTCAAGAGATGCTGTTCATGCTGTAAAGCTAAGAACAAAGCACGATTCACATCCGGCAAGGGATCCATGAGCATAATCTGTGAAATTACAGTGCTATAGTTCTCATTTAACCCAATCAAAAACCTGATAACTTGATCATTCTCTTGATACAGCTTGTGGATGCGGACTGACTCACATGCTGCAGATCCTTTCTCAAGATCCACACATTTACACAAGGGAAGAGGCCTGAACTCACAAAACTGATCCCACAGAGTGCGAAAAGTAGTGAAGTAATCTGTAACAGATATAGCTCCCTGCTTAAGCGAACACAATTCAAGCTGCAATCGAGCTATCTTCATAGAATCACCCCTTCCAAACCTAGCTTTCAAGTCCGTCCAAACATCAACAGCAGTCTCTAAACAACTCACAGATTTAGCTATTCCAGGCTCCATAGAACCGAGTAACCAACTGATAACCATGCTATTGCAACTTTCCCATTCTGCATATAGCTCATCTTCTGGATTTGGCGGAACAATAGAACTATCTACCATTCCCCATTTTTTCTTAGATCGCAAAGCTCTAGCCATAGATCTACTCCAACTAAGATAATTGGAAGCATTCAAAGGAGGAGTTACTAACACTAGAGCAGGATTCTCACCGGGATGTAAGTAATAGAGGACGCTTTCAGGAAAAACACTCGAAGAACGTGAATCCGTGTTGACCGAATCGCGATGATCTCCAGCGGAAGAAGGAGCAGCCATGGGAGCACCTCGAGCTCCAAGAACAGCCATAAGAGCACCTCTAGCTCCAAGGAAACAGCTTCGAAAAATAGAAAATCGTAGCGAAGAACAGGATCTACACTAGACTACTGTTGTCTAGTTGCTCTGATACCATAACGAAAAAATAATTTGAGCTTATTTGATGTTTTAATGGTGAAGGGGGCGGTTATATGCCTAACGAACAGGAGAGAGAAACGAGCTGGGGAGGAAGAAAGCTTTCTCCATTTTCTGATGTTTATTTTCCTTTACAGATGGCTATATATATTACTTGCTACTTGCCACGTGTACAAAGTCACTAGCTCAGTATTACACGTATTTACAACATAAGGGCAATATGGACATTTCACTCATTTAACTTAAACTCTCCGCGGACGCGCGTTCTTTGCTCAAAGCTGCAACAGCTTCTAGTTGATCATTATGTCGAACACCTGATCTGCAAACCAAGTCTTCATCTTCTTCCTTCAATAAAAGATAGCCGTAGAGAATAACGAATTAACGAACTAACAAATCCAATCAAAAGAAAATAATTATTATACACAAATCGTTAATTCGTTACAGGCTTACCAGAACTTCTAACGAACTAATGAATTCAATCAAAATAAAATAATTATTATATAATCATGACCAAATCTATCTTGTATTACGTGTCAATAATTAATAATCATCTTGTATTACAAATCGTTAGGTCTCCTTTCCTTTTTTTCTCTCTTTGTCATGGGCCTTTCTTTCTCTTCTTTCAATTGAGTCTATTAAGGCCAGATTGTTTCTTTCTTATTTGTCTTCGATGCCCTCGTCAGATTTGATCTTCAACAAAATATTAAGAATGACAATAAATCGGTCATATTGTAGGAAGCTAAAAATCACTTGAGGATGTCTTTCAAGAATTATTTTATGCATCAAATTTTGTAGGATCTTCTTCATGGAAGGCCACCAATTAGCAAGCAAATAGAACCTAACATCGCGGTTTGACTTTGATGGACCTCTGGTTATTTAGTGTTTTAGTGCACTGAAGGCACTTCCATGCAAAAGATACGTGGTGGCCGGAAAGGGAATGATAATCCCTTGTTACTATTTCCTTATAGGGAAAAGTATATTTTAGTACGCTATATTTTCACAGTTATCGCATTCGGTTTTTATGATTTAAAATTGATAATTCAATCCATATAATTTACCAAATTTTATCAGGACAAGCTTCGCAGTTACCCACTCCAATTGACTCGAAGTCCGCCACATAGGCTTAAAAATGGTGGCTAGGAAACTGCCCAAAACATGCCTCGATAAAATTTAGTAAAATATAATGATTGAATTAACAATTTTAAATCACCGATCCAGATACGAAAATCGTAAAACCACGAGGTATTGATATTAGAGTGCACTTTTCCCTTCCTTTTTTAACCTAGTAATCTCTTATGTTTTCCCGACAGGAAAGTGTCCACACGCCCAGTATATATATTTGTCCTAAACCCAGGTAGGGCAACACGGAAAAATAAATAGAAGAAATCGAAAAATGGTAAAAATCCAATAGAGCTGGATAAGAACAATAAGGCAAGATCCTCCCTTCCTTCTCAGAATTTGTCATATCGAAGGGAACAAGGAAAAAGATCGCAACTTTACAAGCGACGTTCCTAGGTTTAGATTACCCTCTTGTCCTCTGGGCCCTAGCCACCATAGGTACTCTCTCTCTTCCTCTCCCTCTGTTAATTTTGGTTGGAATTAGAAAAAGGGCCAAGAGAGATTTCTCAGCTCCATGCCCTTTTTTGATTTGGGTCTGATTTGGAATTACCCTTTTGGGTCCCATTTTTGGCTCATGTACTGTATTTGGATGCGGTATTCTGTCCTATTGTGGGTCCTAAGGAAAGGCTTTAGATTGATAGAACTTGTTACTTTTGAGAACCCTCTTCAGCCATTCTAGTGCTCGAATTGGTTGTCACCGATTTAGCAAGGAGACGGTCCGAAAGGAACGATTTTTAGGTGATCAGATGGGTTAGAGGGGGATTCAATGAAAGTCGGGGACCGGTAGGTTCATTTGGGCGGTGTATGAGATGGCGAAAGGCGTGGCATTGTTCTTCCATGCCTATCTATTGAGCTGGATGTATGTTGTGGTGATGCTGTGAGCTTGTAGTTAACTGTATGTGTGATGAAAATTTTGCGTCAGACGTATCAGCAGCATGATGTATCGAGTGTTCTCTAGGAGTGTCCGCGTTTTGCATACTCGATAGAGTAGAATTTGCCATCCGGGTACTCGATTGTTGGAACAACTACAAAATTTTCTCTTCCACTATGTGACATACCACTTGGTTTGATGTCCGAGCCAATAAGAAGCTTGGGAGCAAGAGGAAAGCTCCAACTAACCTTTACCTTCTCATTGAAGAGGAGAAGCAAACTCTTTAGCATCTGAAAGCTTTGTAGTTTTGATAATTTTGTTGACTTAGATGAGGAATGAGTATTCTCATGAAAAACTTCAATGTGCGACCTTGGAGACATTGCTCCTGATATCTGTCTGGTGCCATCAAATTGTTCTGGGCAATTAATCTCAAGTCTCTTATTAGATGTTTCTGACAGTACTTGATTAAAAAGTTGTAAATTTGTCTCTTCTAGATGTTGTTTCTGTTTCTGGGCTACCATCCGTGATTTTCTCGGTCTGTTATTTTATTCTGGATGAGACTAGGCTGCAATTTTTTCAGGCGGCGAAAGTTAACATTTTGACTTGCTTTCTTTGGAAGCCATGTCTGCAAGAAGACAGTTTCCACCTAGTTTTAGAGGACATGAAGTTGAAGCTTCTCGCTTGATGCCGCATAGGCCATTGCCTTCTAGCCATCGGCTGCTTGACTCTCTTCCTTCTCCAGACTTTTTGGAGAATAGGATTGCTGCACAGGCTGGTGAGATTGAACGACTTGCCGGGGATAATCAGATTCTGGCAGCTACTCATCTGACATTGAGACAGGATGTTGTTACTGCTCAGAAGGAGGTGGGACGTCTCCAGGCACACATTAGAAGTCTCCACACGGAAAGTGACATTCAGATTAGACTACTACTGGGAAAAATTGGGAAAATGGAGTCGAACATTAGAGCAGGTGAGCATGTCAAACAAGACCTGCAGCAGGCACATACAGAGGCTCAAAGCTTGGTCAAAGCCGGACAGGAATTGACTACTCAAATCCTGGATGCCTCCCGGGAGTTATCGAATGTTCGAGTTGATATGAAGATGCTACCTGATTTGCTGAAGGAGCTGGAGAATCTGTGGAATGAGCACAACGGGCTAAGGTTATGCATCATCATATTATCCACTTTTTGCTACTACTTCCTAATATTACACGTCTAAGGATGAGGCTTTGAAAGCTACCTCCACATCCTTTGTTCTGTGGCATCGAATGATCTTCATGCCACCATCAAGCTATGTATGATTCTTAAAGGGCACCATGTTTCTCTGCTTTTAATCTTTAGATCAGAACAATCAAACCAGTAGTTGCAGCACGAGTTTTTCTCTCTGGTTAAACCAAATTATTTTGGAACTCTTTCGATATGGATGATGTTGTTGAGACTCCTTTAATTTGCTAAAATTGATTATTTTATGCCTAGCTCTATTGATATGGAAGCAATAAGAACATGTCTCTCATCCATTTCTCTCTTTATTTCCTGTGAATTGTAATATTCAACTCGTGGACTACATTTTAATGAAAGAGAATAAATGGTAAATTAAAACTTCGTTTCTGAATTTGAATTAGCTTTTTTAAGGAAGATGAAAATATCCTGATAGTGCCTCTTGTTTTCTCCTTTTTCTGACCCTTTTGGTTGCATGTGCGCTTTTGTGAAACAGAACCACATTCGAGCACCAGAAGAGCTTGAACATGGAGAAGGTAGACTTCATGCAGAGAATGGAACAGAATCTGATTCGGATGGCTAGAGAAATAGAAACATTGCAATCCGAGGTCTTCAATGCGGAGGCTAGATCACGTGGTAATATATAACGGTGTTTATAACCAAATGATACCCTTCTGCAGATGTCCTCTCTCTTAATCTTGAAACTGGTGCTCTTGTGCCATGCTAGCTCCAAACGCATGCTCCGGTGGCCATGCGGCTCCTGCTTCGTATCCACCCCCTGTTCATACCGCCGGAATGTACACGGATGCGTCCGGCAGGGCTCCCATGCAGATGGTAGTCGGGTTGGAAGGGACGATCCCTCACGGCCCGGGCAACTAGTCACAGGAGTGCCTGGTGATGCTATTCATGGAGGAGCCGTAGGTCCATGAACATCATAAAGGTTCCATCTTGAATCTGCAACAATCACCTCGAAAGTGTATATCCTACTTTCCAACTTCTGGTGGCGATCAAGGGTAGAGGTTGATAAAGATTTTGCGCCAAAACAGCTTTTTCAACTGCTGTAAATTATTAGCTTCATCTGTATGTATTTATTTACAGAACTATGTTCTTGGTTTATAATCCGAAATCTAGATCCATCGTTGACTCAAATTCAGCTCTCGAGGACATTGCTAGAATTTGTTTTAACACTAATATAATCGGTTAAGGGTATCAAATTTCAACATACTGATTGCATCACAACTACGAATTAAAAATCACAAAAACTAAGAACCTCACTTGAGGAAAAAAAAGAGAGACTAAATCTAAGACCCAATGGTTATAGTGCATCATAATTTGTCAAACAAACAATGAAATCACATGATACTTTGTAAAAAGCATATCAAACTATATGTTATTAAATTGCGGTTAGATTACCAATTTAAACTGTATTAGAAGGAAATAACTTAAATGGAATAAGCAGTGGCGTAGCCAAAAGTATTACAATGCGAGCAAGTATTATAATATTTTGTACATTATTAATGAAAAATACAATTTATGTATAATAAATAGTGGGAAAATGCATACCACTATGAAACTCCGAAACAAATTTATGAACGAGCCCGGAGTGATCGTTCCAAGAGCGATCGAACGAATAGGGAAAAAAGATGAATATGAGAAATAAGAAGAGAAAAAATAGATTGGAATTGGTGGAGGAGAAAAGAATTGGTAAAAGATAAAGAACTTTATTGAGAATTAAAAGGAAAGTAGAAAAAGTAGACAAAAAAGATAAAAGTTACGAAACTAAAAATATGTATATAGCAAGCTCTCCTCATATAATAAGTTATAATAAGAAAACCTAACATAAGAAACACAATACAGGAAACCTAATACAAGAATACCTACTAGAAAAAAACCCAATATATGAAAACCTTGTACACTCCTGGCCTATTTTGTAAGCCGTAATTTCAGCTCATCGTCTCTTCTTTTCCCGAATAAGCCACATAAATCGTCATCCACATTGGTGTCCATACTTCCGAAGCTTCCAACCCAATTTTGACCCCTTTCTGTGCCGAATTTGAAGAAGTCATAAATTACAAAGTTGTAGATCTATATCTTATCTTTCTGTAGCTTTTGAAATTGAGTCAATCCAATATTTGAGAAAAATGTTACGACTATTTTACCAAAATAGGGTCGACAAATCCGCAAATTTATTTTTCACAAATTCTGAATATATAAGAAAAAACTAAAATATAAGCTTATTTTAATAATTTATTGGATGAAACAACAAAAATTCGAAGCATAGTCCCAACTCCCAACATAAATCTACTTATAAAATTGTATTTCATCGTACATATTATACACCGACTCCGGCCCCACGACTTGGTCCACGGTCTATGGTACACGTGGCAGTACGCTATTCGTCAAAGCATAAACACGAGGTTGGAAACGCCAACTCGTCCACTAAGTACTACTTCCCTCTTAATTAATTTTCACCTTTTTTCGCCGTTTTCCCCCTAATCGGCTTCCCGTCTTCGATCCAACAACCGCCCGCCATGGCCGACGAGGTAACTTCCCCAAAAACACACACACACTCTCTCTCTCTCTCCCCCATGGATTTAATGGAGAAGCAAGTTTCATCGATTTCCATTAGTATTTGAAAATTCTGTTCTAGGGCACGGATCGATTAGATGCCTTTTCCCCCTTTTTTGTGGTCGTACTTATGATTTCAATTACCAGTAACATGCCTGTTTCTCATGGATTAGAGTTAAGTTTCGAATAACTCGAAGAGGTTGAGAGCTCCTTGAGTTGCGAGTGGAAATTTTGTGTGGTACATTCGGTTTATAGAGTCAGGTGATGATGATGATGGGAAAGTGACGGAGTTTGATGTCCTTTGGCAGATCGAGCTGAAAACTGCCCCTGCTGATTTCCGGTTCCCGACCACGAATCAGACAAGACATTGTTTCACCCGCTACGTTGAGTTCCACAGGTATGGTTCTTAAGAGGTTTTGAGTCGTGTCCGAGATCTTTTGATGCAGTGTTGGTGTTTATAGGTGTGGTATGCTTTTGCTTAATTGTCTTGTCGCAGGTGTGTGGCAGCCAAGGGTGATGAAGCAAATGAATGTGATCGATTTGCAAAATATTACCGCGCCCTTTGCCCTGGTGAATGGGTAAAATTATTCCTAAGCTTTTTAATGTTATTGATCACCCCGTTGTTTCTTCCTCTTTCAACCCTTCAAATGAATTATGAGACCTTAGCTAGTGTGTCGTTGTTAAAGAACATTCAATGTCTACTTGTCCCTTACGCATGCTAGGAGATTGTGCAATTAGCTTCTTTCTGTGGCAACATGGTAGGATGGGAAACATGTAGTGTACCGATTTTGTGAGTAGGATGTCTCTGATTTCCTACTGAGCAGTCTCATCCAGTAATTGGTCTGGCTTCTTGCTTGTTGGAGGTACCGCCTGTTGATATCAACGAGCCTGAAACCTCATACTTCTGCCATATGATACTTGCATGGTTGCTCATTGCTGTTGTAGAATCTTTTCTTGCTTTGGTCAACTTTCTGCCCTTTTATTTTTGTTCTGAGCTGAAGTTTTTCCGAATGTCTGTTGTACACTTCATACCATTTAACTGTAGTTGGAAGAATTTCTTCCCTATATCCTTCAAATCTCACCCACACTGTTTGGCCTTTCTTTGCTGCAATCTTTTCTGAAAATATACAGTGACTAGCATAACTTATTGAAAATGCTACATTTAAAAAAAAAATCAAAATGCTATTAGAAAACATCATGGTTCTGCATTCACTATTGATTGTCAATGCGGCAAAGCTGCCATTGGAAAATGGAAACTGTAACTGTCTATTTACATGGCAGCGTCCATTTGAAAATGAAGCTGCTATCTCTGTGAAATTACAGTTATGACTTGCTCTTATGTGGCACACCAGTATATTTGCATGATGAGTGAAAGCATTTTTGACAACATCCCATGTCCCATAATTTGGCATCTAAAAATAACAGATTTGACAAGCTGCATATATGTTAATCCAAATAAGATTGTAGCCGTTCATGATAGAAAAAGATCGTATATGTTACTCGCTCTTTGGCCAAGTAGGATGGGGCATGTGGAGTGCTGTGTGAATCAGTTGAAGTTCCTTTTGTACTATAGGACGAGTTCTGGTGACTCAGATAGCAAATTCTTGGACCGTTCATGTTGGTGAATGTTGCACGTATGCTGGTATGCCGGATATTTTTCTGGGTTAATCGCAGCACCATCATTGTACTTTTGAGCTCCCATTTGTAGGTTTCAAAAAGTGAGCATGGATAACTCCGGTTTCTCGATTCTTCGAAATATTTACTGGAATAGCCTCTCGGCCAATTCTTTCCGATTATCATCTTATTTTTTTCTTGTTCAGATCTTCAACTCAACTATATTGACAGCATGCCCCTTTCGTTGTTTGATCTAATTGCTGCAGGTTGAGCGATGGAACGAACAGAGAGAGAACGGGACATTTCCAGGTCCTCTTTGATCTCACCACACAACTGAAAATATTGTTCTTATTTCTAGCTGATGAATGAATAAGGAACCTCCAAGAGATCCTTAGACTAAACTTGCTCAACGGTTGTTTGTCCAGATTGTGATTCTCGTCGCTTTCAAGTTGCTTGTTTCAACGTTTGTTCTATTTGTTACAATTGTGATTTATTATTAAATGTGAAATTCCTCATCAATGTTAGTATACAATACCCAATTTCAATTTTCCCCATAAAATATCACAGATTTAACATAATTTGTACAATGAATTAGTATTAATAACTTTAGGTTTATTACAAAATCTTTAATCCAGATAAATAGGCCATAGATTTTAAATATGATTAATTCCAAGGCCCAGCAAGAAGTTTGCTGTGAGGCGGGGGTTAGGGTTTCGGATCGTCATGTTGACGTCCCACGTGGAGGTGAACAAGACGGCCGAGGTGGAGTTGAAGTTGGAGATGGACAGTGAGTTAACATGGAACGGAGGGTTTTCGGGTTTGTAGATTAGTTCCATGACAAACCTCGACGCCAAGGCGATGACGACAAGGACCATGGCGAATACGAGGATGCAACGCAATAAACTTGCAAACGGTCCCTCGTCTTTAGGCGGCGAGATGGGACGATAGTAGGTATTGTTGTTGTAATGATCTATGTTGATTTGGGGCTGGTAGAAGCAAGGGGCTTGTGCATGTACATGTGCATTTGGGTTATTACAAGGGAAGAAGTTGTCGTTGATATACTGTGGACGACGAGGAGGGTAATAGTTGTAATTAGGCGATGTTCGTGTAAAAAATGGTGGTGATTGAGGATGGCATCCTGGTACCGGATGATAAACATTGTAACAATTTGCGGGTTGAAGAAGGTTAAGCATGTTAGGAATAGTCGGCATAATAAGTGGCGGAGGAGGAAAATCGCGGTAAGAGGTACCTCGGCTCTGGCCACCTTGTTGAGGTTTATTGGATTCTTGATTATTACTGCTAGATTGTTGGAACTTCTGGGTTCATCAATGTTGGGTTGATCCTGATCATGATCATGATCGTCATTGGTACTGACGATGCTGTTTGGTTGATCATTATTTCGGTTCGAGTCAGGTCGGATTTCCATGTTTATTTTCTTTACGGGGTTTGGTTGAAGAATTAGTGCTTGGATCCCGGTAGCTGGGTTTGATTTAACATTGTTATTAGAGGAGAAACAGAGCAGAGAGCAATTTGGTGATGAAATACAGTCGTTGGAAGATATTATTAGCAGTGGAAAAGAGTGTAATGTTTGTGCTATGAGATGGTGTTTGTTAGAGGATATTAGTGAGATTGAAACTAATTTGGGTAAATGGACAAGTAGCATTTTAGATTTGGTGTTGGAATTGGTTGGGTACTGTTGTTCTTATCATGAATATTATCGAGCTTATTCAATATTGATTCTTTTGATGATATTTACTCTCGATTATAGCAATATTTTTCAGAAACAGAGTGGGATCCAACTTAAATTTTCCTCCATTTCTTGGTCCGACGTGATATTTTTAATATTCTACTATTAATTAATTATATGTAACATTAAAATCTCAAATAATTCTAAATACATTTATTATACAAAAATATTTATTTAATTATTTTTAATCTAAAATTTAAAATTATTTTTACATAAACAAATTTTGGTCAATTTGTTTTTAGACTATCAATTTAATCGGTCAGTCCAGCCACCATCCAATTTTTTATAAAATAAACTTGATCTTAGTGTTGAGTTGCAGTCCAAAAGCGTTAACGATGCTACGAAGTTTCGGGATTTTTTCTCAAATAGGTAAAAAATATACATATTTTCCCTATATAGGTAAAAAGTTATACATATTCCCAAAATAGGTCGAAAGATTTTTTAATATTAAAAATTTTTGAAGAAGGCGCCCTCTCCAAATGGCGCCTCGACTGCAGCTTGTCGGAAAACTAGATTTAAAAAAAAATTTAGTGGAGGCGCCCTAATAGGTTGGCGCCTCCAAAAAAAAAAATTTTGATTCCTAAAAAAATATTTGGTCGTAGAATAAATAAAGAGATACCGAGCAATTAAAAGTGGCCGAATTTATTGAAATTTATTTTTTTGCAAATTATGGATAAACTTGATTCAATTCGTAAATTTATCCCAATACTTTGATCTGAATTTATCAAAATATACTTATATTTTTACTTGTAGTAGTATAAAATAATACAAAAAAAAAAAATCAAAGTGGAGGCGCCCTAGTTGGGTGGCGCCTCCACTTTGATTTTTTTTTAATTGTTGTCCACTTAGCTTATTTGTATTATTTTATACTTATATTTTTTGAGTTTTTAAATAATATTAGGAGTTTTTTAATGACTTTTTATAGATTTATTTTTAACTAATGTTGCAATAAATAGAAAATTAAATACAATCCATCTAAATTTGATTTATTTTGAGTTTTTTAATGAACTTTATTTAATAGAGTTTTTCTTTTTGTAACTCTTTCCCCCTTTTTGTAAAAGTTATCTTAAAAATTAAATTTCAAGATTGTAATCTATGTTCAGTTTAACAGAGTTCTATATTTATTTGAATAATAATCTTAATTAGATATAGATGGATTGTATTTAATTTTCTATTTATTGCAATATTGGCTAAAAATAAATCTATAGAAAGTCATTAAAAAACTCCTAATGTCATTAAAAAACTCCTAATGTCATTAAAAAACTCAAAAAAAAAAAAAATAAAGGAGGCGCCCTAGTTGGGTGGCGCCTCCACTTTGATTTTTTTTAATTATTGTCCACTTAGCTTATTTGTATTATTTTATACTACTGCAGGTAAAAATGTAAGTATATTTTGATAAATTCATATCAAAGTATTGGGATAAATTTACGAATTGAATCAAGTTTATCCATAATTTGCAAAAAAATAAATTTCAATAAATTCGGCCACTTTTAATTGCTCGGCATCTCTTTATTTATTCTACGACCAAAATTTTTTTGAATCCAAAAATTTTTTTTTGGAGGCGCCAACCTATTAGGGCGCCTCCACTAATTTTTTTTTAAAAAATCTAGTTTCCCGACAAGTTGCAGTCGAGGCGCCATTTGGAGAGGGCGCCTTCTTCAAAAAAATTTAATATTAAAAAATCTTTCGACCTATTTTGGGAATATGTATAACTTTTTACCTATATAGGGAAAATATGTATATTTTTCACCTATTTGAGAAAAAATCCCCGAAGTTTCCTTCATGTTTCCGTTGCGCGTCACACTCTAGTATCCATGAGACCGGATTGAGTGGGGCTAAAGAAAATTTGTCCATGGGTTAGTTGATAGAGATCCCACGTCCCTAGTCCAACAAAGATCCGCCTCGTTGACCGTTACTTAAAATAATGAATCATTTAGCTAAATGTTGCATGATTATCATTAAACCAAAATTAGCAAGAAAAAGGGTTTCAGCGGTAAATATTTCGCTTATATATTCTCATTGACTGATAGACATATATATACGTATCAAAAAAAGAAGAAGCTAGGATTAGGGTTTACAACCTAACAAATTTACATTTTCCTATTGAGACTACGACACAATCTGTGTTGTCTAATCGAACTAAGACAATATTTTTTTTAAAGATAAATTTATTAAACTCCTTGGAACTGTGTAAAAATAAATTACATCTCCAAAAAAGTGAACTCAAAGCACCTAACCAATCAAGGCCAAATCTGAAACAAAAGACCTCCTAATGAAGACAGCAAAATTACAAGGAGTAAAATTGCACTAACAACAGCCAAGGTTGGGACACAGCATAAGCAGACCCAAAAGGCTCCAGAATTGACAGCAAATTATACAGCCAAATTGACAGCACCTAATGCAACTCCAGAAATTGAGAAGTGAGGAGCGCCAAGGTGGAGACGTACGCGGACAAGGAAGGAAGTCGGCGAGAAGAGCCTCAGCACCGCTAATCGAGCATCCCCAGTCACCCCCCCATTCCGAAGTGATGAAAGCGCCATTACCATATCCTGAGAATAAAACCCCGCGGCTAAACCGGACCAAAAAGATCACTCCGAAAAATATCTCATTATAGCAAGAAGAACACTGTCAATACAAGGGCTTTGATGTTCGAAAATACATTTGCTCCTTGCATTCCAAATATACCAACAACATGCAGCAAATATAGAGTACCAAAGCTTTCTCAAAACTACCCCATTAACCAATCCCAGCCACTCCTCCAAAATGTGTAGTGTAGACTTCCCGGCACACCATTGGATTCCCAACAACTTCAGAATGGAATTCCAGATTTTCATGGAGAACTCGCAATGAATAAATAAATGATCTGAGGTCTCATAATCCAAGTTGCACAGAACACACATCGATTCATGGGGTTGAATGACACCAATCCTCATAAGATTGTTGCGAGTTTTGATTTGCCCTTTTAGCGCCATCCACAAGAAGCAGCTAATTTTAAAGGGGACCAACTTTGCAAAACGATTTTTAAGAACATTCGGGGCAGAGACGGAGAAGCCATTGAATAACATCTCGTAAAGTCCATGAACCGAGAAGCCATATCCAATATCAGGGGACCAAATGAATTTGTCTGGGGTTATAACACACGGAGTGAAGTTAGAAACAACAGATAACAATTGGGTAGCACACCCCTCGTCCCACACAAATAGCCGTCTCCGCCAACTTAAAGACCAGCCGCCTCCATCAGTATTCCAAACCCAAAGATCTCGAACGAGAGCCTGTTTATTTTGTGCCAAGGAGAACAGCCTCGGGAAGAGAGAGGATAGTGGATATGCAGTGATCCATGGGTCAAGCCAAAATCTCGCCAGATCGCCACAACCAACAGCCAGTTTCACATTATTGCGAAAGGATGAAGCCGAGTGGACATCGGAACTAGCAAGACTCCAGATATTCAGCCAGGTCCCACTCATACGCGTGTTACAGGGAACACACGAGAGGGGAAATTTGCAGGCAACTTCCATACCAGGCAAACCCCCGTGCAACCCACTAATGACCTTAGTCCAAAGACACAGTATATCATTTCCATAATCAACTCCACTAAGAATTCCGTACTATTTTAACAAAATTATGGAATTTGAACTCTTCAAATGTTAAGAAATTGTAAGAAAAATTTTATATTGTTCAAAATTTTTACCCGACTCAATAAATTAGTCGATTTAACGAATAATTTTATATTTTTGAAGAAAAATAAATTAAAACAGATTTTTTTTTTGTAGAAAAATAAATAAAAACAGATCACAAAGAAGAATTAAATAACAAAAACCTCCCGATACGTTAGCCGTTAACATGGAAAGAAAACAAGAACTTCTAACCACCCCTACGCGTCTCCAAAGCGCGTGCCGGTAACGAACCTCCCAAGCAAAACCCCACTCCCTAAACCCTACTCCCTATATAATACAATCCACCCCCACAAAACCATCAAGTTACCATCCAACGAAGAAGAAGAAGAAGAATGACGTTCCGGCTAAGCAACAACCTGGTGGGGACCCTCAACTTCCTGACCTTCATCTTCTCGATCCCGATCCTCTGGGTGGGGCTCTGGCTCCGCACCAAGGGGACCTCCGAGTGCGGGAAGTTCTTCGACACACCCCTCATCGTCATCGGAGCATTCCTCCTCGTCGTCTCCCTCGCGGGCCTCCTCGGATCCTGCTGCGGGTTCTCCTGGCTCCTATATCTCTACCTCGTCGTCATGTTCGTCCTCATTGTCGCCCTCTTCTGCTTCACCGTCTTCACCATCACCGTCACCTATAAGGGCGCCGGGGAGGTGATCTCCGGGAAGGGTTTCAAGGAGTACCGACTCGGGGATTACTCGGATTGGCTCCGGAATCGGGTAGACAAAGAGAAGGACTGGAACAAGATCAAGAGCTGCCTCGTGGACGCCAAGGTCTGCTCCGAGTTTAAGGATTTGTACTTGAACGACACCGTTGAGCAGTTCTACCAGGCCCACTTGGACCCTCTCCAGGTACTTTCTATCCCCAATTTTCTCGTCTAAAGTCTCTCCCTTTTTTTATTCTGCTTTTGTTTTGGTCTTTCATGTGGTTCCATTGGGTACTATTTAGGATCGCTCGTATCTTTTTAAAAGATAATTATTTTCTAAAAAAATTTGACTAACAACCAATTGACATATGCTAATCCAAAGTATTTATGTTATCACGTGTGTCATATTATGTGATTAATTTTATTTAGTGTGTCATATCACAACACTTGATTTTATTTGCATGATATAATATTGATCGTGGATCTAGACATCATTGATCTCTTCCTGAAATGTTATCGAGTTTGTCCAATTTTTTCTTATTGACATGTTACGTTTTATAAAATTAGTGATGTAATAATATTACACACATCTAATATTAGATGTGACATGATATTTGAGGTAAACGAATTAACTACATTTTTTTGAAAAATAAATATAATTACACCAGATTTGAACCCTAAATTTTTATAAAATCAATTACTCAAATGCCCTTTGGTTTGGTCCGAAATAACTAGAGTGCTTCAAATGAGTTTCTATTTATGGCAATGGGTGTTGATTCAGCTTGTTGTTGTCACTTGTTTTCAGTCCGGCTGCTGCAAGCCACCAGACAGCTGCGGCTACACCTACGTCGGACCGACCAACTGGGCCAAGACCGTCACAAAATCCAACGATACCGACTGCGGTTTGTGGGATAACCGGCCGGACGTCCTCTGCTTCAACTGCAACTCGTGCAAGGCCGGGCTGCTGGACAACATCAAGCAAGACCGGAAGCAGGTGGCCGCCGTCAAAGTCACCTTCCTCATCGCCCTCATCATTGTTTACTGCGTCGGGTGCTGCGCGCTCAGGAATAACCGGAGGGACAATTCACATGGCTGGAAGCCATAGAGACGTGCAGCTTCTTTCCCAGCTGTTGTGAATAAGGAGATATTAGCCAATTTTGCTGCACATTATATGGGTCTTCTTGGGTCTTTTCTCCTGCTAGCTTGTACAGCATTTTGATGCTTGATGTTCTTAGCATCTTTGGTTTTTTTTGAAAGGTAGATTATTTACACCTAGATTACACCTACCAGGATTTAATCCCTGGACCTCCGTCAAGTCATGAACGCTTTGTACCGCTAGGCTATGTGTCCTTTGGTCTTAGCATCTTTGGTATTGGATGCATAATATATGAAATCATCCTTTCATAAATTTCTAGAGCTTCTTTTATTGCATTAGTCAATGTGAATTTGTGGACAACAAATTCAATGGCTAAGGTGGAACGACGCTGACCTTTTGATCCAATGCTGCAGCCAGTAGTTATTCAAAGTCGAGAATTGTAATAATGTCGATTGCAGACAAGAAAGGTAAACCAGATTAGAAAGTGAAGGTCCTTTTTAGGTGAAAAGTCCTAGCAGACGCACCAAAAGAAGTTAAGAAAGAAATTAGGGCGAATTGTCCTCAGGTCTCGATAGTTTGACGAATTCACCAGTAGGGCCTTTACTTTTTCGAAACTCTTTCTTTCGTCCTCCAAGTTTCATAAAATAGAACTCAACCAAAAATTCTTGTTCCCAGGAATTCCGCCAACTGGATTGAACTATAAAAGAAGAAGACCGATGACCGGACGGCGGGTTAATCTTGTCTTCTCCGGCAATTTGCCCAAACCAAAAACTACAAACAAATTCACTTAATCCCGGAAGTAATTCGAAAGGCAATTCAAAAAGTTTAACGAATGTACACTCATTTTGTTCGTTTCATGACCAAAGTTCATTTTTGGATTTTTGTTGTTGTGATGTTGAACGGTCGGACACGATGACAGGAGAAGAGGGATGAACTTCATCGAGATATCCAACTAAGGAACTCCTCGAGGAACTGGTGGGGTGGGCAGAAGATATCCAATGGGTTGAGATGTCACCATCGAGATTCCGTCGGTGGGGTTTCGAGAGAGCTGAAGAACATGGAAGAACAGATCCAGGCTCGTCGGGGGATTTGCATTGATTTCCATCGATTTAATTTGTATGAATTATGTCTGAGGAGTTCTAAGCCACATGAAGGAAGAGGGTTCTCGAGGGCGGCGTCGTCTCGACGGTGGATGGTCAGCGAGGGAAGAACATGGGTCGAGTTTTATTGGATCCAGGTCACCTCCATTTTAATTAGATCCACCAGCTGCAATTTCTGCAAGGGAAGAACATGGGTCGATTTCAATTAGACGCTGGCCACCTCCATTGTTGGTGTTGTTGTTTAGGGGTGGAGTCAGAGTTGGTTGGGCGGAGTTGTCTCACGGAAAAAGACAAGGATTTTTTTATTTGAAGAGTATTCTATTTTTTTATACTTGGAGGATAAAAAAAAGGGGTTTTCAAAAAGTAAAAACTCTACTGATAAATTTGTCAAATTACAAGAACTCGAGGGTAATTTGTCCAAGAAATTAGGATATCTGCGTGCTAAAGCTTTGCATCGTCATCTAGCAGGTGATTAGTAGGCAATGTTTTTATGATTCTGAAAGTGATCTGCTCTATTCTCTGAATTATCGGTTTGATTTTGACCGGCAATTTGACTAAATTTTTTAAACAATAATTTTTATGTAGTAATATTTAGTTTTGTAAGGTATGTCAACTACCATGTGTGCAACCATGTGTACTCTTGTAATTATTCTTGGTGAAATAAATAAATATTTTTTTTGCTTCCTACTAGACTTCCACATGATTCCAAGATCAGCGAATAATAATATTTTGCTTAACATCAAACTATTTGATTCGGAAAAGATTGGATTTTAGCGACCATAGGTTATGTGAATATTTAATCTTAGGTTAAGAATGTGGATGGCGGCTCATGCGTGAAACAAATAAGCCTGTACCTGCCAGCTCCATTTACAAGGTTCTGAAGGAAATTCCAATTTCCATTTCTTAGATGTTTGTAAATGATTGATGTGGAATTTCAGTAATACAATTAGGTCTTACTTGTCATATGAATGCAAATAAACAATATAGTAAATAATTATTACAATATAGTAATAAATCAATTTTTGATTCTGGAAATCAAATAATTAGTCTTCTAACTCTACAA
Source organism: Hypericum androsaemum (assembly GCA_963995505.1). Classification (NCBI taxonomy): domain Eukaryota; kingdom Viridiplantae; phylum Streptophyta; class Magnoliopsida; order Malpighiales; family Hypericaceae; genus Hypericum; species Hypericum androsaemum. Next base: position 2,644,568 of record OZ023190.1, on the reverse strand, counting down.
AATGATCCATTTTAAATTGTTCATTCATATTTAAAAAATTAGGTTTATCGAGTGCGTATTAAATAAAAAATGATGTATCACAAATGTGGTCAGCCACAAAGACACTAGTTGAAAAAAAAAGTAATCACAATTATAAAATTTTCGTTTGAATGGTTTTAGTATACGTGTGATGAAATGGGGGTTCACGGGTTGTGTGGTTGTTTTGGTTCAATATTAGAATCTCAATATTTATTTTAAACTTTTAAGTTAACGAATATGCAAAATTTTTACATTCATAAAACAAACTTAAGACTCTCATAAACAGATAATCTGAACACAAAATTAATTAAGAAGCTAGTTAATTGAAAAGCAATTCCGTGTTCCATTAGACTAGCTGTAAATGTGCTTGGCGGCCTATACATCTGTGGATCGCAACTGATATGATTAACTTTATTTATTTCCATCGATTATGATTAACTTTTTTCATTATGACAAAAAGACAATGTTATGAAGTACAAAGGACAAAACAAGCCAACCTTAAATTTTGAGGTATGATGCTGAATGGATCTTAGTTTCAATTCCGGTGTCCACATGGACCAGCTTCACAGAACATGGGTTCTTAAATCCCATGATTTTTTTTTCTAAAAGGAAAAATTCCCTGATTTTCCTGTAGTTACTCTCATTATTCACATCAATTATCATCCACTTAATTGGTTGCATGAAAAAAATATTTGAAAGCTCATTCAAAATTTGGTCTACTATTTTTAAAAAAAGATTGCACGAATTTTCTTGAAAAATGGTTGACCCAACAATTAAAATTTAATTTTTAATGTGCATCAAAAGTGGCTTCAAATTGTGAAACTAAACCAACAAAATAGATACTAATAAAAAAACAACTAATAAATGAGTTATTCTAATTTAATTAAGATATTTTGAGTTCGATATATTAAAAATGTAACAGTGATAAATACTTTTCAAAATAATTTTAAGTTCAACCAAAAGCCGAACAAATAGCTCTTTTTTTTGGTGAATCTCTATATTCAAAGTCGAGTATAGTCCGGACTTATTTAGGTAAGTATATTTTTGGCTAACCAAAAGCTATGACAACTCAATATTTGTGATTATCCCAACAATATCATTGTCACAGCTTAGTCATGAATCGTAAGCCCTCGGAATCCTCTCTCCACGTGCAGTACACCTATACATGCATCTACACATATGATATATGTTATATAATTTTGAAGATAAACAACTACACACACTTTATAGCCATAAGTTTGAGTTTATATAAGGAGCAAGCCATAATTTCATATAATTAATTTAAGCTTAAGCATGGGTAAGATAATCGATGATCACCTCCCAGTGGTGGCTATGGTTGGGCTACAATTCTGCTACTCAGGAAATGCTCTCCTTGCAAGGGCTGCACTTGTCCATGGAATGAACCCTAGGGTCTTTGTTGTTTATAGACAAGCTATAGCAACTCTGGCCATTGCCCCACTTGCTTATTTCTCCAGGTAAATTAATGGTTATTTGTTACCATCCATAATCACTCAATTTCTCATATAACGTCATTCCATGAGTATGACTTAGTACACCGACGATTAGGATTTGACGGCGTTGCAATTTATAATGAGCCACACTGTGTTTACTTTTTTTCTCTTAGGTTTTATGGAAAAATTAATTGACCAAATATTGTCACATGGTATGAAAGGACCACCATAAAATTACTCGAATTTCACACCAATCAGTAATTAAATCTACTTGTATCGGCAGGAGGAATTCAACGGGGGTTTCTATGGGGTTGAAGACCTTTTACTTGATCTTTCTTGCCTCACTTATCGGGTAAGTCCATAATATTTACGTATATTTTTTTCACTATTTAGTTTATTTTTTTCTGCTGAAAAAATATGTCTTATGAAAATCTGTTTTACTCTACAGGGTGACGATAAATCAGAATATATATTTCAAGGGTATGTACTTAGCCTCATCGTCAATTGCAAGCGCGATGGGCAATCTAATTCCTGCAATCACATTTCTATTGGCAAGCATTATGGGGTACGCTCTATATCTATCAAATTAATTAAAAATTTAAAGTTTCGATGTTAAAATCTAAGATTTTGAGTTTGATATAAAAAGTTTAGCATGTGATCAAAACAAATTATTATCGGAATATGTTGCAGAATGGAGAAGATTGATAGCTGGAGCCTCAGGACACTAGCAAAAATTTCAGGAACGGCACTATGCGTTGGGGGAGCCATAGCAATGGCACTGCTTAAAGGACCAAAGCTGCTTAATGCAAACGTTTTTGGATCGGCAAATGAAAGTTGGCTGCTGGGTTGTTCACTTCTCTTTGGAAGTGCATGTTGCTGGTCAATTTGGTTAATTGTGCAGGTACAAATTAGTATCCAAAATAGTTTTTTCTTGTTAGAATCTTGCTTAAATCTTAATACAACGGATTAGTAAAAATTTACTTTAAAATTGGACCAACGAGATTAGTTCGTTCTCATATTATCCTGATTTTTTCATATCATATTCAAAACTGTAACGGGTTGATGTATCTTCTACCAAAATCAATTGATCCAGCAATACACTTCGGTGAACCAAAGATTTCCACGTAAAAAGTGAAAAGTTGTTGGATATAATTTAGGAAAAAGTCTACTTAAGTGATATCGCAAAAAATCAAGTCAATACCCTGTAATTTAAAACGTATCAATTATTTCCATTAAAAAGCTTCAAAGATCGGACAGAAAACCCAACAATATCATCAAGTGAATTAACCCATTCCGACGAAGTTTCAAGTGAATTAAAACAAAAGACCAAAACTTTACAGTTTCTCCTCTCTTCTTCTTCATCTTTCAACATGACAGATTTTACATGACAGATTTTTTGAACCCGAAACTTGTGGATAAACCAACCCATCAGCGGTAACCATTAATTCAAATCGCCCCCAGCCAAATGATGAGAGGATCACAAAACCCTTACCATTTCCCCCATCGGACCAAGGGAAGGCGCCAAGTGGGCGGAGGGAGGGAGGAAACGGTTAGGACGGGATACCCATGAGGCGGAGGAGGAGCAGATAGGAGGGGAGAGGGAGATCTCCGCCATCGAAGAAGCTAGGGACGACGCCGTTTGCGGAGAAGAGAATACCGCTCGGCAAAGACCACCGACGACGACAGGGACGTACAACTGGACGAAGGCGAGGATGACGTGGCTGAGCTGGAGACTTCCTCGGCGAAGATCGATTTCTGCTCCCTCCAATCCCTAACGTCGTCGCTTCTATTGCCATAACTGTTGCAGAATTCTCCATGGTGCCGGATCCCATTACCGTCACCGTTACGAACCGCCACCCGCTCCATACATTAACCCACGCCAAACAAAGTCCTTTCTCTCTTTCTCTAAGGTTGGGTGTCATTCTTGCTAGGTCACGAACAAATCTGTAACCCAAAAACAGAGTTGATGGTGAGGAGCAGTTTTGATTTAATGGAGGGAAGGAGGGAGATGGGGTCCAAGGAGGGAAAAAGGTGGGATGAGAGGGAAGAGGGGTTGTCCACTTAGTACCACGTCATCAGAAAATTCTGATGTGGCTGCTCCACGTGGCCGGGCAGGGTCTGGGCAAGATGGGTAAGGTCCGGGCTAATTGATTTTAATTTAAATAAGTTTGACTCAATTGATACGTTTTAAACTACAGGGTACTGACTTGATTTTTCGCGATACCACATGGTACTTAAGTCGACTTTTCCCTATAATTTATAAGTGAAATATCTTCACTTACTCATTGTATTTAGTTTCAGTTTGGAGACTAATATTCTAAATTGATTTTAGAGCATGTCGATCTCTCAACATATTATTATCACGACTCTGGTTTCGAGCCACAATCAAGCTGTACAAATAACTTTACATGCACATTTATTGAATTTATGTTTATAATTGGATAAAAAAGTTTTAAGATACGGCTTCTATTTTTTAGCACCTCATGTATATAAACTGTTGAACATATTTTGCAGGTTCCAATAAATTCCAGCTATCCCGATGCCCTATCTTTATCGGCTTGGATGTGTTTCTCGGCTACAATACAATCAGCGACAATTACCTTAGTCTCAGAGAAGGAAATCGGCAGCTGGGTTCTGCATTCTTATTTTGAACTCTTCTGCTGTTTGTTTTCGGTATGTACATCTCTCTCTCTTCTTTTATTATTAAGCTATGTTAGAATTTCCTTATGCAATAAGTAATGTGGTAATTTCAACGTGGTCCACAAATGAAATTCAAAATTGGACTAAACACTAAAGTTTACGCTGATTTTGATTTCATCAATATACTATAAAATATTGCCCGTGTGACGACAATAATAAACACTAGATCAACTTGTTCTGATATCACTAGATCAATCTTGGTGTTCAATTGCAAAGATAGTTTCTTAGCATCCCCTGTTAGCTATCCAATTCCAAGAAGGACTGAAGCTTAAGCTGGGGGATGGGAGAAAATTTCTATTTTGGGTTGATGATTGGACCGGCAGTAGAGCTTTGGAAGAAGTGTTCCCTAGATTATACTTAATTTTGAATCAGAAATCTGCTACTGTCCACCAATGCGGAGCCTGGAACGGGACTGATTGGAACTGGGTGTTGTCTTGGAGAAGGAACTTTTTTAGTTGTGAGGAGGATATGTTTCGCAACCTTCTTCACTTGATTATCCCTTATTGCCCGACCAATGTTGTTGATCGAGTTGTCTGGAATCTAGAGGCGGGGGGAGATTTTTCTACCATGTCAATAATGAAGCAGTTGCTAAGGCACTTTCAGCCCCCACCCGCTGCTAATCAGATTTGCAAGGTTTGGAAGTGCTCTGCCCCCTTCAAAGTTAACTGCTTTATGTGGATTATGCTACAAGATAAGCTTCCCACCAAATGCCACTTGATCAAGAGTAGGAGACTTGATGAATGGGACTCCCTTTGCCCACTATCTGGTGGGGAGGATGAGTCCGGGCCACACCTTTTTTTGCACTGTCGATACTTGTGATACCCCGATTCTGAAAAACCTTAAGTGATTTAATTGGTACTATCCATATCAACAAGGTGTACCTTCTTTTCTGGCACACATCTTGAGAGAACTCTAAGGTTAAATGCGTTTGACCTGGAGTAGGATCAGGATGGGTGATCTCTTGGAAAGTTTTCGGGATGCGTGTGAGTGAGGACAAAACATGCTGGAAAAGACCCGCGTTGGTCTGTGGAGACAGTCGATCGGATCATGGGGCGTTACAATACTCTTGGAGGATGTGGAATTACTTCTTGAAAAGGGTGGGAGTACAGTGGTGTATTGGTCCGTCGATTACGGAAGCTTTGGAGCATTGGTCTGGACTGGTGTGAGGCGGAATGGTACAGAAAGTTTGGTTGTCACTGTTCGGGGCGATCACGTGGGGCCTCTGGCTCTGTCGAAACCGAGAAAGGCGAGCGTTTTAACCTGGAACTTCTTTTACATTCCATTTTCAGTCATGTTCGTGAATGAATTTTGTGGACAGATTTTTCAAACGATTTGGTGCAACAAGACTTTTTGCTCTATCTAGATTCCTTTAGATAGAGTCTTACTTGATTACATTTTTTGTGTAATTAAATTTTTGTTGTTGTATAGTGGAGTTCCTCCTCGTGCTGGATTTGTATGGAGTTCCATGTAATTTTTTCAAGGAGGAATAAATCTATCTACTTATCAAAAATATATATATAAAATTTTCATATCCAACCTAAAATCGTAAGACAAAGAGTAGGTGAACTTTATGCAATTATAAAGAAACTCACCTCCTTTGTAACTAACAATATGATAATCTCAACAAGTTGATGGTAGTAGAATATTTCTTAATTTTTCTCAATATATTGTTAGTTATTGCCAAATTGCAGTTTAAGGACGGAAATATTTATGTCACGAACAGGGAATAGTTGGATCGGCGCTTTCCTTCTTCGTCCAAGCTTGGTGCATTTCAAAAAGGGGTCCTCTCTTCTCTGCAATGTTCAATCCTCTGTCCACTGTAATTGTCACATTTTTTGCCGCATTGTTTTTGGATGAAGAGATCTTCACAGGAAGGTACCTGATAGATTTACTGATCTTTTCGTCGTTCGGCCTAATTCATAAATCTAGGAAATAGTTTCTCGTTATCTTAAAATTTTGTATGGTTTCTCGTTTCATAGTACATGAGGTACAAATTTTGACGTGACAGACCGATGAAACCTTATATAATTAATAATTCTCTTTTTTTTCAAATTTCAGCCTGATAGGTGGATTTGGGGTCATCATTGGACTTTATGTGGTTCTATTGGGAAAATCCAAAGATTATGGAAATAGCGCTTCAGAAGACTTATTGGATCCCAAGATAAGCATTACGCCTTCCGACGAAATCAAAACATCAGTAATTGATTTCCACGAGCAAGAAAAATGTAATATTATCTTGGAGCAGCCACTTCTTTGTGACAAAAAAATGTGTGGCATAAAGGCATAAATCTATGCATATAGCGCATAATTTATTTGGAATTTTTCTAAAATTTACACATGTATTTTCATATCAATTTTCTTTAATGTATAGCTCTCACATTCTTGATACGTCTTTTTAAAGTGCTCAGATTATTTTGGTGATTTTGAGATTGAAATAAATACATGTATGAAGAACTTTCGTATTTCTCAAATTGGAAGGTAATAACACATTGTTTTTTTGAACAAATATGATGTGTTTAAAGTGATAATTTTGGTATTGAAATCCAGAACCGGATTTCATTCTTTTGTCGTGCTGGAGTTTAATATTTGAATAGTAAACAAACTTAAAAGAACGAAAATGGCAAGTCATCTTTATTATGAAAGTTGTTTGATTGTTGCACGAGCCATTTAGATTTTGAAATAAATAGGTTTTGGTATAACAATTAATTGTGAAAACACCTCATAAGAATTTGGCGAAGAATCATTTTAACTTCTAAAATTCTTTTTACCAGCATTCATAATCTTTCGGTCACGCATTCTGCTAAATTGCACGAAAGGAGTTGAACCTTCGAATACTGGGACTTGAACTCATTGCTTTATGAAGGTTTTAACACGTAATTAACGAGTAATTATATATTAAAATTCGATTAATAAATAAATAAATTCGTTAATAATAAATCACTTATTTATTGAAGCAAGAGGTTCACAGGTTCGGGTCCACAATGTCTTCGTGCCAGTCGAATTGCGATCACGTTATAACAGATTCGTAATTGATTTTTACGAGATTTCCTCTATTAAAAATTGATCAAAACTCAGGGACTATTCCAAAGTTTTTCTTTCTTATTGAGTGGTTGTGGAAAACTTACAGATCGGTTCAGCCCGATTTTCCTTTTTATAGGAAAATCCAGACAACCAGAACGCGCCACGTGGCGCGCATGGCTGCCACGTGGCACTTCGGGCCGCATGTCCCCTAGCTTTGCCACGTGGCGCCACGTCAATGTGCCACGTGGGCCGCCAACTCTGACGACAACTGCGTCAGCGCCACGTCACGCTGACGTGGCACTTGCGTGTTGACCGGCCCATTCCACCCAAAATTTGGGCCTGATTGGGCCTCTAGGTCCAACACCTTATCACTTGGCTACACTTCACGCATAAAAAAGAGTAAATAAATATTTAATAGTAATATGTTTCAATATTTATATTTAAAATTTTTTAAATTAATTTGGAACAACTTTCTCATTAGTTGATTCAAATAGTCATCAATCTAATCAGCTATTTTTTTAAATGTATAATTTATATTACTTCAAAAAAAATAATACACCATGATTATCAAAAGTAAAAGTCACTACATGTACATCACCAAGAAAATTCACCTAAGACTAAATACCTTGAACACACCTAGAGAATAATGCTTGAATCCATTGCCTATTATCCAAAATGCCCTGAATAGAGTGTTTAGCTAGTTGATCTAAATAATAGTTGACAACGACTTTAAGATTAAGTTAAGTAAATAAGTTTAGATGACTATCATAGGGAGTTGACATATATAAGAAGAAAGCGTAAGGTGGCGCGAAAACAACGTTCCCATACCCCTAACTGCTAAAACCGTTCCCCTTTATCTCCCACGCGCTCCTCAAAAACCAAAGACATTCAAACATCTCTCTCATTAATTTGACCCTTTAGAAAAAGAAAGAGAAATCAAAGAAAGAAATCTCCCATCTCTCTCTGTTTTCTTTCTTAAGAGAGAGCCACCCAATTAATGGACGAACTAGGGTTTCTTCTTATAACGAGAATTTGGGAGCAGAAGGGCCTTCTCGATATTGGGATTACGAGTTCTCCTGCTTGCTTCAAGGTTTGAGATTTTTTCTCTATTGAACTATTCTCATTTCCTCCATCTCTCGTTGAAGTTTTCGAGGGTTTCCTCTGTTTCTTGTCTTTGTTCCCTTTTGCTCTGGTTTTCCCCCTTCCGAAAGGACTCTGTTTCTTATTTCGTTTCCCCTGTTTTTTTTTTTTGGCTTTATTTGCTTAAATTGTCTATCTGCCGGGCATGCTATTTGTTTTGGGAAATTAGATGGAACAAATTGTGAGAATTAGAATTGAAGTTTAGCAAAAAAAAAATCGTTATATTATGCTTAGTTTTTGGAATTGAATTTTGAAATTGAAAATAGAAATAGAACTAGAATTCAGCCTTGATTGAGATTTAGGGATTGTGGTTTAGGATTGGAAGAATAATTTATCTTCTAGAGATAGAATTCAATCGTTTGCATTGATTTCTGTAGCTTGTTATATTAATTCATTACTACATTGGCAAATTGAAATACCAATTTGTGGAATGGCTAAACATTGAACTCCAAGTAATAAGGGTTTGAATATAACACTTAAATCAGAGTCATGAGATCGAGCACTCGAAACACAGTCGTAATATTTGTTAGAAAAATGTGTTCACTATTTAAAAATAATACCAAAGGGTTTAAAGTTAAATTAATCAACTTAGCCTAATGTGTGTCCAGATATGGGACTGTTTAAAAATAATAACAAAGGGTTTGACAAAGATATGAGATTGCAATTATCTATCTCATGTCGAAAACAACAATTGTAAAAAAATATACATAAAATGATGCAGTGTAGAGCAGCGAAAATGTACTCATGCAAGAGACATGTACCTGCAAAACCACAGGCTTTAGTCGACAATCCAAATTAGAAAATCGAATTCCCATTTGGGAACCCACTTTGGAAATTAATGAAGAATATTTAATAATGGGGTTCCCCCCTCTCGAATTGCGTTTCTTAATTTGGAACATCCAAAAAAATCAGTGAGGTCAAAGCTGAAATTGTTTTTTTTTTTATTTTGGGTTGCCCTGGCTTCTTTAGAACACAAACCCAGAAAATGGAATCAGATTTCTGGAACTCTTCGGCGTGTAACGTGGTGTTTTAATTTATAGGACATTTTGTTGCTGTTTCTCAAAGTAAATTAATTAATCCTTTGGCTGTTTAGTGCTACTTACATGGGGATGGGACAAGGGTATTGCTTGCACATGGTCTTCCACGAACATGAACATTGGTTGAAAGTGAAACTACCTCTATCTGAATATATTCGAATACTCACTAGATCGATTAATTCAAGTGTGATAATAAATAATAATAAAATTCTTTCATTAAATATTGAATACTCTTGTATTTTAATGACTCGAACTCGAAATCTCTTAGTTAAGTTAGACAGGTTGATCTAAATTTTTATGTTTGTCATGAACATTATTAGCACCTGCAACCTCAATCTTTTAATTATTAACACCATTCTTTAATTAGAGAACGAATGCATTGTTTGCGGCGGTGATTTCTTTGTGATATTAAACTCTCACTACATGACAAATAAGAGCAATTACAAAAGGAAGAGCATAGTAGAATGAGTTGAGTTTTTACTGTGTGATCCCTAGGTAACTTTTTTTTTGTTTTAATGATATATAACAACATTTCGAGTTTGACTAGAATTCACTATCATAATTAGTAATTACTAATCATTAGCCAAATTCAATCTTCTGTTCGTTATGTTAGTTTTTTTTCTTCCATCACCAGGTGTTTGGTTCACTAGATTACATCAGCTAATCTGAATAGAACAAATCAAAAAAAGATAAATTTCTCCCTATATGTTTAACACCAACTCGAGAATAACATGTACCTTTGGTTTGGGAGAACGGAACGTGGGTAGAAAGTATGTGAGACAACAGAAATTTGGTTAACTAATATGATTTAATTGTATGAGAATAAGAAAGAAAACGAGGGAGATGAAAATGAAAGGAAAATATGCTCTTGATTTGGTACTTTCTATTTTGGAGAAATGCGGAAATAATGTTACTGTAAATACATATTTATCATTTAGCTTAATTTTAAAATTTGAATATTTGATTATAGTGAAAGATATAAAAGTCATTTAAAAAAACTACCAAATTATTTCGAGTAGAAGGGATATTTTTAAAATTTTGTCTCAAACTATATTAATCTAATTTTGAGTTAATTAAGACTAGATGAGGACAAAATTTGTACTAACGAGTTTTGATGTAATTCCATATCCAAAACTCGACATCTGATTAATATAGAATAATTTAGTATATTAAGAAAATAATGTACTTTTGCCTCGTCTAATGGCGAAGCTTTTGAGGTTACTTTCCAATTAATTGTTCCCTTTGTTTTGAAGGGAAAGATTGTAAAGCGATTTGAGAGAGAGACCAAAGACTAATTGAATAGTCTGTTGTAACAACCCTTAGATTGGTGCTATTCTAATTTAATTCAAATTTGAGTCTAGTCCGAACAAAGACCATAAAGCAAGTACACATTTTTGGAGAAACTAAGATTATAGAGAAAATAACAAAGTAGAAGAAGAATCCTCTATTCTAAAAAAAGAAGAAGAAGAATTTTCTTTAAAAAAAAAAGAGAGGAGAAGAATCCTCTTATCCTGGGCACCATTTTTCGCTTTCTTGTCTCTTATCCTACAGCAACAACATTGCAGTGGTCTGAACCTTGGTCTACCCATTTTCTTAGGGACCCCTCCAAGCTTATTAGCGGTGTATTTGTAAAATTCTAAAGTGGAACCCACAAAAAAAGAAAGAAAAAGGTATATAAAAAAAAAGAACCACCAAGCTCTTTTAATGATGGTAATCAATGCACCATCTTGTGGTTAGTTCAATGGGTTCCTTTAATCTGACAAATACCCAATTGGAGTTTCTTATTGTAATCCTCAAATCCATGGTGTATCAGATCTGGGTTAGTGTAAAGATTTGAGCTTTATTCTTTTTTGGGTTCTGATTCTTAGTTGCTTTCCTCCTTTTTTTACCTGGCATTTGTGTTGCAGGGCAGAAAGGATCTTCCTTTTGGGGAAATTTTAAGTGATTCTCTGGAATGTGGCAACCCTAAAAGCTGTGGAATTTAGTTTGATCATGTGATAAACAGTCAATGTGGGCTGATTTAGATGTTGTTTGATGGATGTATGCAAGTCAGAGAAGAGAATAGCCGAGGATACGTCGAGGCCTCCGTTGGTCCCGGCTGAGAGGAACCCGAATGGGGCAGAAACAACCACCACGACTCGTCGCCCTCGAACGAGGGAAGTTACTTCGAGGTACAGATCACCAACTCCTCCCCCTAGGCGTGCATTGTCACCGAATGTTTCAAGAACTGTGCCTGCTAGCTCCCAGTTGGCGCCACCTAAGAGAGCCTTATCGGCTGAGAGGAGGCGTCCATCGACACCTCCTTCGCCTCGAAGTCCCTCGTCCACGCCGGTTAGAGATTCATCTATCGATGTACAGTTGCCGTCTAGGAGGTTGAGCGTTGGCAGCCGGATGCCAGAGAGTTTATGGCCGTCTACAATGAGAAGTCTTAGCGTGTCCTTTCAGTCGGATTCAGTTTCTATTCCTGTTAGCAAGAAGGAAAAGCCGCCTCCTGTTAGCAATGTCTCGGATCGCACGTTGAGGCCTTCTTCAAATGTGGGTCACAAGCAGCCCGGATCACCTAGCCAATCGAGAAATTCGACGCCGGAGAGGAAGAGAAGCCCTCTCAAGGGTAAGGATTTACAGGGTCAATCTGAGAATGCCAAACCCTTGGATGGTTCACTTAGTAGGCTGATCGATCAACATCGATGGCCAAGTAGGATAGGTGGGAAGGTATCTTCCAATTCACTGAGTAAAAGCGTGGATCTCACCGTTAAGACCGTAAAAGCTCCAGCAACTTCAACCGGAGTTAGTTTATCTTCACTCAGAAGAAATCCTATACTGGATAGTGCAAGTAAACCACTGAAAAAACCGAACAGTGATGCTGCTAGGCTATTATCAGAAGAACTTGGTAGAACTGGGCACAAGGCGAATCCCGTCGATGATAGATTATCCCTGGTAGTTGATCTTGAGAAGATTGCAACAAGTTTGTCAGACAGGATGTCACTAGCCACTCCCACGGCTAGATCTTCTTCATCTTTTTCCCCTTCTGGATCGCGCCCTGCATCTCCGAGTAGGAATTCGGTGTCTAGAGGTGTTAGTCCTGCTCGGTCAAGGCCTTCTACACCTCCTCCCCGAGGAGTTAGCCCTTCAAGGGTAAGGGCATCTAGTGGCTCTACACAATCAAGCAGTTCTTCGGTGCTTAGTTTTATAGTTGACGTTAAGAAAGGGATAAAAGGAGCAAGCTACATCGACGAAGCTCATCACTTAAGGCTGCTGCACAACAGGTACTTGCAGTGGCGATTCGCTAATGCCAGGGCAGAAGCCGTTCTTTTCATTCAGAAAGTAACGACAAAGGTGAGCCTCTTGTAATTTCCATCAACTGTCATTCTATTCTTTGGGTATCATACATGCAATTAACATCGATCGCTTATTGGGAAACTTTGTGCCGTGATGCAGAAAACTCTATACAATGTCCGTGAAGCTACTTCAGCTTTATGGGAATCAGTAGTCAGGAAGAGAATCAATCTCCAGCAACTGAACCTGGAGCTCAAGCTTAATGCTGTTCTGAATGATCAAGTAATGCCTCTGATTCTAATGAAGTGATTTATAGCCTATGTATTTATTCTCGCTCAGTCCTTGCATTCTTAGTCATTTTTTGGATATAAACTGGGACCGTTCCTAACTGAGGAAGGGTAGTAGCAGTATGTCGACAAGAATATAGTTTTGATGTTGTATAATACAAAATGCAAATTGACCTTAGTGATGAGTTGGTGGATTAAATTCTGTGGATGTTGGATGATGGATACTTAACCATTCTTAGTGTAAGTTTTTGATACGAAACCAGACTTTGCAGTTGTGTTTTCCAGTGATACTGATCTTTGTCTCTGTAAGGTGCCACTGCAACCTAGGTTTCACTTTTTGTGGACTCACAGTTAGATAAATAGTTAAACTTGAAGGTACCAGAAGAACTGGCAGGGCTATTTTCACTCAAGCTTTGGGTCAGCCAGCTCGCGCTAGGGTCTGTCGGAACCAAATCTCGTATGATCAATTATATTCATTTGCTTGGCCTCTTGAGATACTAAAAAAGGCTCCAATTAGTCTGAAGCCAAAAGAAACTGCAAGCCCTCAGGGAAATTGGTCAGGTGCAATAGGGCAGTGTTTAGGGAATTTTGATAATCTAGACAGGAGGAGGAAGAGCCATAGAATGTGAAAACGCCGCATTGTATTTTGCTGGTATGAAAGTTGAGAATGATAGAGCACCCCGCTCTTCATTTATGATGATCTTCATTGGTTCAAGCCATGAAGTCCAATACGTTTTATGCTAACTGGAAGAGGATGAACTTCATCTTGACCAAAAAAGAGAAGAGGATGAACTCAATTAGGTGCATTTTTTGCTTTGACAACTTATAATCGAAAGCATTTTATCACGAAACGAACTGATCATTTTGCATGTCCACTGACTGACTGAAGTAACTATCGGTTGTAAAACAATATGAGATGGGCAAAATGCCAAGTTATTGTCCGTTAGAAACAAGAATAGGCTGAGTAGTTATCTACGTCCCAGCAGTGGTTCCAATGGATAATAACCCGGTGCGTTGCCTATCTCCTACTGTTTAGGAATTGTGTTCACCGTAAAACTTTACCACATTGAAATCTGAATTTCTTGACCATGTGGTTACTTATTTGCTGCATTTGCTGATTCAGATGATCTTCCTTGACAATTGGGCCACTCTTGAAAAAGATCATTTGGATTATTTATCTGGGGCTGTTGAGGACTTCCAGGCGAGCACAATCCGCCTTCCTGTGACAGGAGGAGCAAAGGTATGGTTATCCACGAAAAAGCGAGTAAATGTTATTTTTCAGGAAAAAGCTGCGACATATATCACACAACTCTTCCTCAGGTAGATATAGAATCCCTGAGACTTGCAATTTGCTCAGCCGTTGATGTGATGCAGGCAATGGGATCGTCCATATGTTCTTCATTGTCAAAGGTGAGATGTCGGTGTTTCTCACTGTCAAAGAAGCTACAGCTAGAAATTTATACCTGGTTTTGAGCTTAATTTTTTTTAATGCGTTTTTGTACAGGTTGAGAACATGAATGCTTTGGTTTTTGAGCTTGCTATTATGGCAGCAGAAGAGACGGCAATGCTCGATGAATGCAAATGCCTCTTAGATTCAGCAGCAGCCATGCAGGTGAAGTATATAACTCGCTCATGCCCGACTCTTTAATTCTGCGTCTGGAAATTTTCAACTTTAATTACTCAGTTCGAGTTTTCCGCAGAGTAGTTCTTAGTTGAAGTTAAGCTCTTTAAACTGTTTTGTATCGTCGGATCATGGCCCATAACTTAACCATCCAGCATGTTTACTTGTGATCTTCAGGACCACAAAAAGACCAGACTGTGATTGTTTCGGTGTACATGAGCTAGTTTAATGTGCTTTTTATGTTCTCTGCATGTTTTCCATCTGATGCTTGCGATTTCTTCCTTCGACATCCTGGCTGTAGTTTTGTGATCCTAAAGCAGTCTGGTCTATTTCAAGCCCTACTTCTCTGACTAAAAATGAACATGTAACAAACAACAGTCCTACTAAAATGCATACGAGACGCACTTGTGTGGATGGCCCTCGTTATTCTCTTCCATGTGGGTGATAACTGATAACCCACTTGGGAACCCGTCATGCTCGAATTCCCGATCTCGTTCGCATGTGAGCAGTCGGTTTTGTTCACTATCAGATTGCCTTTCTTGCTGCAAGTGACATGATGAGCTACTTATTGCAGGTAGAGGAGTACAGCAATAGGACACATCTGATACAGATTAACAACAGTTCCAAGAAGCAATGTTTATAACAGATTCAAAGGATCATCCTGGTCATAGCCACTCGCTAACTTACACGTAGCCGCGACTTCGACAGTGACGAAAACACAATCGTCTTCTCGGTTACCAACAAATGTAAATTGAGCTCTTGTTGTTGTTGTTGTTGATGATGATGATGATGGCGAGAGCATTCCGCTCAATCATCCTTGTACGTATAGTTTTATTATCGTGCAAATGAAAGGAGAAAGAAAGGAATTGAAGCAATGGCCAATTTAGTCTTTTGCGAGAGTTTTGTCACTATCTAAAAATCTTACACGGCCCAAACTTGAAAAGTTCTGTGAATAACAAAAACTTGGTGATATCGGTAAAAAAATATATTTACACAACGGTTCAAGTCACTTGGAAAGTTGAACGTTCGAAACTAAAACCTCAGCCTTGACGGAAAAGCAATCATCTCCCGGCTGTTGTTGACGGGTTTGGGTATGGATTGGTCGTCGGGTCTGCTTTGGTTGATTCTTTTGCTTAAACCACGTGAATGAGGGGTTTGTGGGAAAGGTGTTCGACGTATTGCTTGACAGCCTGTTTGGAATTATTAACAAATGGGAATTAGAATCACATTCCGTAGTTTAAAAAAAATAAGTGTGTTTAGAACCAAACTTTTTTGGAAAAGAATTCTTGTTTTTGATTAAAACTCAGGATTTGGAATTCCTATTGAAATAGGTCGGATTTCAGGTGACCAAACCAGAATTAGCCACTAAATTACTGTTATACCCCTTACTTTGTTAAAATATTACAGAATTACCAAATCATTTCTCTCCTTCAACTCTCTTCCTCGATAGTCGACACTTCTCCTCTCTTACGCTTCAAACGGCGCTGACCCTCCCCCTTCCAGGCGACCGTCCTCCCCATCTGACAGTTGCTTTTTGTGTAGGCCACCTACCTTCTCAATTGAAGACCTCCTTTTGTAAGTCCCCAACCCTTTTCTCTGTTAGGGTTACATTGAATATTTTTTTTACTTTTTGGTTATTTGAGTGGTTTCGTGATGTGGGTTTGTTTGGTCTAGAGTGGATTTTTTTCGTCTTTGTGGTGTGGAAATTTTTGGCGGGATGATGGTGGATTATTGGGTTCATGGGTTGTTCTTGGTGGGTATTTGTTTTGTTAATTGTGTTATGTTAGCTTCCATGGTGAGTTTCCCTCTGTTTATCGCCGCCAACAACCGATATACTACCAAGATTCCGAAGAAGTATACTTTGCCGTGAGATTACAGTGGTCAATGACAGTTTGGAAGAACTAGTCCTTTCGGTGGCCTAATCATCCAGTAGTAACTACTTATCAAAAAGGTGGAAGCATAGGAAACAAAAGGAAAGAATTAAAAAAGGGCTCTCATAGATTGAAGTAGATCTTTCGATGGCCTAATCATCTACACAACATTTAGTTGTTCCAAGTGTTTGATGTGATTCAGTTTCCGGAACTCTCAGTCTTTGGTTGAAACAGATCGATGGACTTGGTTCAATCTGTACGCATTGCTACTGCTATCTCTTGAGTTGCATGTCTTAGTTAAATAATTTATCGGTGCCCTTTTGAGTACACTTTGTTTTAGTGCATCTACAATCTGAGCACTTTTTGTTCCAATGCATTTGGTTATCAATTTGGTTTCTGTTTGTTATCAACCGGGTTCCGCTTTTGAATGGTACTCGTACCTACTTTTTGTTCTGCTTTTGAGTACTTTTCACCTTGCTTTATGGTTCACTCCTAGTTGGCAATTGTAGTCTTCTTGTGCTGCTTCAAATTTGCTAATAGGAAGTATGTAAGTTGTGTTTGTATTTTGGCGTCGCACATGAGATTGAAGTTTGTTACGATATTGTTGTAGGAAGAACTGAAAAATACTACCCTTAAGATGGCTGAGCAGAGCAGAGTCTTAAATACTTCCGGTGCTGAGAAGCAGGCCAAAAGAGAATTGTTCGATGCACTTCCTCAGGAACTATAGTAGGAGCTCATTTTTTTGGCATATTTATCATTGCGTGTATTGCAGATTAAGTGGCCGGCAACCTCCATTGTTTCCCCAACCTGATTCTGATGCTCAACAAAAAAAAAACAGATAACAAAGGAGCAGACGAAAGACGAACAAGAAATAGAAAGGAAACAGAATTTTGGAAAGCTGGTCGTGGAAGGTGAAGGAAACGAAGTCTCGAGCAACACAAAACCAATGTCGCAAGAGGTCTTCCGCCTCCACCTGAACGCACTAGCAAAGCGCCTCCATCAGCTTTGAAGAACTAACTACAGATTGGATGGAAACCTTATAGTTTGTTATCTGATCCTAGGAGCATCTAGAAATATAAGAGTACATGGTAATTTCTTCTTCTACCTCTTTCTCGACCCGTAACCTTGATCTTTGAATTCTAATGATTAGTTTTAGTTACGAGGTGGATTAACTGATCTCAAATTTGTCACCAGAGTTTAGTTGATTCGAGTTACATTATTATTCTATTGCTGTTGTTGAAGTGAGAAGCTATTCATAGGAACTTAACTTGCTGGCTTTTTGCTGCTGTAACTTTGATCGTTGTTTTTATTAATTTGTTGTTGTTGAGTTGTAAGAAATATTTGGTTAAAAGAGTTGTAAGAGTATTAATGTAAAAATATTAAATCAATTCTTAAGTTAACATTTTGGTTCCAGACAAGAAAATAGTAAATGATTTCATTTCATTTCTATTAAGAATTGGAAATATAATTCTTTTCCTATGGAATTTGGTTCCAAACAAGCCGTGACAGAGATGCATGTTTTGTTTAATACCGTGGTTTCTGGGTCTATTGGAACTCTCAGTTCGAGGATGCGGAATTAACAATGGGAGTCGTGCGAGTTCAACAATGGGTACGGAATCAACCCGTTCTGATACTATATTAGAATCTTTATATCTAACCCAAAATATTGTCAAAGAGAAAAAAAAAGTGGGAAACAGAGAGAACAGAAGAGAATAAAAAAAGAGGACGAAAGAAAGAAAATTGAAATGTTTAAAAATTTAAAAATTTAAAAATTACATTTATAACAAAGAGCGACTATAAGAGTACAAAGATAACAAATTCTAGGGGTACAAATAGTTCAGTGACCATGGACAAAAAATTGTTAAAGTTCAGTGACCAAGGTATTTTTTTACCTCCACAATGAACTAATGACGGACTTAAATTTAATCAAATTCCTCAACATATAAATTGAAACCCAAAGGGGGGAAGAGAACACCTAAACCCTACAAAGGAAAGAAACAACGTCCGTCCATGGCGCCGGGTCGTGGGAAGAGAAAGAAACCAGGACCAAGAGCTGGAGATAGAATCAGCAACTTACCGGACCCTATCCTCCTGGAAATCCTCTCCCGGCTCCCTCTGACCGAAGACGCGGCCAAGACCAGCGTCTTGTCCAGGAGATGGAGGCATCTATGGACCCAACTCGAGCGCTTGTCTTACCGTTTTTCCTCCTTCCACAATCATGACTGGACGGCTCCACAGCCCTCGGTCATGTCGGTCGCCACCAGCATCATCCAACATGCCTCTCCCAGAGTCACTCATTTGCACATCTCCGTGGATACCCGTGCCCCTGAGCCTAGTGACGGCGACGGCGACGATGCACCAGTTGTCGAGCCGGCCCCCCAGCTCTTCAAGCACCAGGTCGAACTTCTGCTTGGTTTGGCCCAGAGGAAGCACGTCGAGGTTTTCTCCTTGGACTACGCCCTCCATCGTCACCCCAAAGTTTCTTGTATGACCCAGTGCCCTATGTCTTCCGAAGGGGCTTATATCCCTGCAGTACGTTAAGGGAATTCAAGACCGTGGGATGCAATTTTGAAGACATCCAAAGTGTGAATTGGGGTGGGCTTAGGGTTTTGGATGTCGGTTCGTCCGATCTTAGTGGCAACAACTGTCTCGAGTATTTGCTCTCTGGCTGTTCACGGCTCGAGTCATTGAGATTGTACTGCTGCAAAATATCCCGCTTGGATATTATGTCCAAGGTTTTGAAGAAGTTGATAATAGATGATAGGAAAAAGTCCACTTAAGTATTCTGTGGTATATCCGATTATTACTTGGGTACCCTGTGGTTTAAAAACGATAGAACCGGTCCAACTTATTCCAATTTTTCTCACTTAAGTCTACCCAACCCAGTTCACCCATTTTTTTGTCAAAACGGTGTCGTCTAAGCGCTTATATGGACTTCCATGTGGTACTGATTGGATTGCTCGACGCTGATGTGGCAAATTTATCAAAATAGTACCTATTTTTTATTTTTTTCCAAAAAATCCTTCCCTTCTCTCATTCATTTTCCTCCCTCCGTCCCTTTGCACTCCCACCCCTCTCTATTAGGGATGACAATTAGACCCTTACCCTGAGGGTCTACCCTGATCCAGACCCGAAGGGTCCAAGATCCGTTGACTTTGACTGGATCTAGACCCTGATCCTGCCCGGATCCTGATATTTTAAAAGGATAAGGGCATGGATATGGATCTATAGGATCCTGCTCTGATCCTACCCAAAATTTTTAAATTAATATATATTAATTATTAGACATAAAACTAAATTCTCAATTTCTTTTGTAGGTTAATATTCTTTATTAAAATAAAATTTTAAAACAGAACAAGACAGGGGCCCGATATTTACATCGGTTACAACCCCATCCCCGACCAAAATGTTCCCTCAATCTCAAGAGGTGAAGAAGAGGGACTTATAAATCCTTATAGGCAATAAAAAAAAGTGAGCAACGATTGATTGTGAATGATCGAGACATCCATCCAAAAAAATCCACTTTTGGGCATGAAAGAGCACAGAATTCAGGAGAAGCTCATTATCGCACATCGCCTCATTGAAGATAATACCATTACGAAGCAACCACATGCCCCAAGTAATAGCAGTGAAAATCACGAACCAAAATCTCATTTTAACTTACCCAACTTCAAATTTTTTTGATTTCTTTGTATTAATTTGTTTAATGAATAAAAATGTCTCATTGCTATTTGAAAAGTATCAAAAGATAATTTAATTTTTTTAAATTAAATATTTATAAAAATTTACGGACCCGCGAGTCGCCCTGATCCTGCCCGATTTTTTAGTACCCAACTCCTGCCTGAATCTTTATTTTTAAAAAGGATAAGAATAATGATCTGGATCGACCATTTAAAAAGAGGGTAAGGATCTGGGTCCTATGGATCCTACCCGGATCTTGCCCATTGCCATCCCTGCTCTCTATGCAGCGAACCAGTCCAATGGCATTGGCTACCTCACAATTCTCCCTTTCTCTCTATGCAATGAACTAATCCAATGGCATTATCGCCAATTGGAAAACCCCCTCTTCAATTTCCCAAACCGAAGCACGAGTTCATGATTGTTGGAAATCCGAATAGACTTTATCCCGATCTGTTATCTTTACTCCCTCGAGGAACAGAGGGGAATAGTAATCTATGGAGCCGTCGGAGAGAACCCTCGTTGTCTCCCGAGAAAACCCTAGGGGTGGCGCCGGCGTTAGGGCACCCGTCATGCCCTCAGCGGCCGGGACGAAGATTGGGGCTTTGGTGAAGCAGCGGGAGGAGGAGCTCCTCGGGGAGGCAGCGGAACTGAGCTTGGAGGACGTGATTAGGGTTTACAAGGCGCTCCTCGCAGAACTGACGTTGAACTCGAAGCCTATCATCACTGACCTGACCATTATCACCGGGGAGCAGCGAGAGCATGGCGAAGGCATCGTTGACGCCATCTGTGCCCACATTGTCGAGGTCCGGACTGGAATTGTTTGTGATTAGCTATTTGTGTAGTTTTATAATGGCTGGATCATGAAAAAAAAATTTGTGGCATTTGTTTTTGTTTCTATAAATTTGTAGTTTATTTGTAAACAACTAGTTAATCAGATGTTGATCAATTTCTTTTTTTTCTCTTATGGGATGTGAATGTAAGTTCCGATGATTTTTTATTTTGCCATTGGACTGGTTCGTTGCATAGAGAGAGGAGGAGGGGGGAGAGAGAGAGAGAGAGAGGGAGAGGGAGGGAGGGACGAAGATGAATGAGAGAAGGGAAGGATTTTTGAAAAAAAGGGTACTATTTTGATAAATTTGCCACTTGCCACATCAGCATTGTGCAATCTGATCATTACCACATGGATGTCCACGTAAGCACTCAAACGACACCGTTTTGACAAAAAATGGGTGAACCGGGTTGGGTAGATTTAAGTGAGAAAAATTAGAATAAGTTAGACCAGTTCTATCATTTTTAAACCACAGAGTACCCAAATAATAATCGGGTAAATCACAGAGTACTTATGTGGACTTTTCCCTAGATGATATTTGGGATGATGCTAGGGCGCCTAAGGATCGAGTATCAGCCCCACTCTTGGAGCACTTGGAACTTGGAACTTGAGAGTCGTGGATGTAAGACTATGTACATCAGGGGCCGAGCCGAGCGCTCGGCCCAATATTTAATTAATTTTTTTTTTTTTAAAAAAAAGGGGGGGGCAATTGATTTCCGCTCGGCCGAGCGGATTGGCCAGCCAATCCCGCTCCCGAGCAGATTGGCTGGTTTTTTTTTTTTAATTATCTAACTATCTAGTTATTTCCACTTGGCATAATATTATTCGTAAAAATAGATTTATTCGGATAAAATTTTTGTGGTTAGCTTATCTTTAGCAATAAATTTAAAAAATAATTTAATTTTGTATCTCTATAAATAGAGTCAAATGTTAACATATTTGCATATACCATCTAAAATTCTCTCTTCTTTCACTACATAATCACAATTTATGAATTATTTTTATCTAATTTAGTATTCCAAATTTTACTTTTGTAATTTTATGACTTAATCACAATATTTAATCGTGTTATTGAAAATATAATTATTTTCGTAATATATAATTTTAATCTAAACAAATCAAAGTAGATAATATGTGGATGAGAGAGAAATTAATTATTTATTCTGTGAACTGGGTTGCTGATGTGGGTAGAAAATATGTAAGTGGATTGGATTGGATAGGAATTGGGTATAGAAGAGAGAGAAATTAATAATTTATTCCGTGACCTGGATTGGATGGGTTGCTGATGTGGGTAGTCTAAGGGCACATCCTACACGTTGATTGACGTGTCATCATTGGTCGTAGCTAACATTGATTTCCATCCCAACTTTTGCGAAACTGCTAAGAAAACAAAACTGAGGGAGATTCTTGAGGCGGTTAGTCATGTCAAAGAGTTGAAAATGGGCACTTGGTGTATTAAGGTACTGCTCAACTCCCTTGGAACCTTTATTTGTTTATTTTTTTTGTTTCTTGTAGTTGTTGCTCTGTCGAGCGATATGCAAATGTTGAATCCTACTAACTTCTGAAGCTTAATTTAGTTGCAGTATCTGCAACGTCCAATAGCATTCAATCCTCCACATTTCTAATCATGGTTATCATCTAAGAACGTAGATGTACTAACTCATATCCATGCATATATGAGCAGAAATATTTCTGACTCTCTAGTTCTTAGCATGCACTCTTTCCTGCCAATCTTTCAAGAAGCAATGTAATATCAATTTTCGATGTTAAGGGTGGTTAGGACCACCAACAACAATTTGGTGTATGCTAAGGGAGTGAACTTGATCGGTTTTTGGTCTTAATTATTTTCTACTCACGTTCTGATTTAATTTAGTTGCACGATTTGCAGTGATAACGAGTGCCCCAAGAAATGAGTTGTTTACTTGTGTCTGGGTTTAGGATTTTTGATTTTTCACTAAGTTCCTCGGCTAACTCTTTCAGTCTCCAAATTGTAGTATACAGACGACCCACTGATTCTTAATCCTTTGAGAATGTAAATGAGGGCACGTAATGATGTTGCAATTGATGTTCTTATTTGTCAACACGATCAACCAACACTTTCATTATGCGGCAATCCTGATACTGAAGCAGCCACCCCCTTATCCTTATTATGATATCCACATTTACGCCCATGTGATATTTGATTGGCATCTGTTTATGTTTATCAGCTGAGGAAGTGGATTGATTACAGCACATGACATATGATCTCACCTCCCTGGTTGTGCTTTGATCCTCTTGATGGGGTTTTCTTAGCGAGGATTTAGCTGTTACCTTGCAATTAACTGAAAATAAGTATTAAAAAAAAGGGGTCCGACTTATTTGTTTCATGAGTCACTTCCCTTGGTGTTATCAGCAAGGATAACCTTGAATCACTATTACTACCTTGGTACATTGTTGAACTAAATAATAAATCACTTTTTCTATGCATTCTGAAGGTATTCTTGCACCTTTAAGTGTCTTCTTATTGTAAATGTGGTCAATGAATGAAAGCTATGAGACTTGATTGCTAATGCTTTGTTTCTATTTGTTGTGTGTTATGAAAGGCTCTATCAACAGGGGAGATGCAGGTGAAAGTGTTGCCTGCTTTTTCTTGCAAGTGCTTGATTGTACACCTTTCTCAAAGTAACTATTATGCCTATCCTGGGGTGAAAAACCTACTACAAAGTTCGTCGATGGTAGAGAAATTGGTCTTGAACTTCAAAGAATATGGCAATGGTGGTTATTGCGTAAGTGAATCCTACTTTTCTGGAATTAATATGTTGGAATATGTACCAAGGCATGCAATGATTCGTCTGCCAATTTAAGTCTGTTGTTATTGTTCGGTTATGCCAAACTGGTTGCCAGATGATGCATGATCAATGATATTCATTACCATTAGAAATTAAACGACACAACTACCTTAAGCCCAACCTTATGTGCTTTACCTTTCTGCAGTTGCCAAAGTTTGTTTCCCAGCCGCATACTGCATTTGACCACTCCAAACGTTATCTCAAGATCATTCATGTGCATGGTCTACGTGGTTCTCATGAAAACTTATACATCTTGGAGTTCCTACTGAAGCACGCGATAGTCTTACAAAAAATGGTGGTTCATGATATAATTTTCCAGAATAATTTGGACAGGCTATTATTTGCAAAGAAATTGTTGAGGTTGCCAAAATCTTCCCGTGCTGCTGTTGTTCGTCTCCCGAATGATGTTGACCAAAAGGAGTTAGTTTTGTTGTGATAAATTAGCGTATGCCCGTCTAGAGCTGGTCTATTTAGTTTACCCATTTCTAACCATCTTTTTTTTCTTCCATTAGTCCATCTCATCTGCGACAATTATAATGTAGTGGGTACCGATGGACTGAGGCTGGGGCTTGCTTATTATTGGACTTATATGTCAGATAATTATAATGCAAAGAGCGTACTTTTCTTCTACATTTGAAGCAACTTAGTCTAGCAATCTGAAATCTATACGATTATCTAACGGTACATGAAACACTTGCAAAAAATATATTAACACTTGCAAAGAGAAAGAAAGGAATTGAACGAATGGCCAATTCAGTGTGTAGGAGAGCGTTGTCTCATGCATGTTATAAATCTTCGTTGCGAGAGGTTTGTCACTATTGAAAAGTCCTAACCGACTCAAATTTAGATTAGTCAGTTCTTTCTTTCTTTCTGATATCAATAAAAAAATATATTTACATAACGGTTAAGTCACTTGGAAAGTTGAATGTTCGAAAGTAAAACCTCTGCCTTGACGGAAAAGCAATCTCTCGCGGGTACAAAACCCAAACCCTCTCTGGTTTTTTACTTGAAGCACGTGAATGACAGAGATACTTGTTCTGTTTAATACCGTGGTTTCTGGGTTTGTTAGGTACTCTCGTTCGAGGACGGGGTCGAGGTTTTCGTGGGACCTGGGATCGACACGACTAGCGTGATCGTCGTGCTGCCGGCTGCAGCGGAGCTGAGAGAGCTAGGACTGATGATGCAGGTTGTTGCTCTTTTGCTATTAAGAATCAGGTTGTATACCAAAGTTGGCAAAACTAATTCTCAAAAAACAAAAAAGTTGGCAAAACTCAAAATTATTTTACAACTGTAAGTTCCATTACAAAACTGGTCACACTGCATATTCTAGAGAATTATGCTCTCACTTTAGCTTTATTCCTTGAGAAGGCAAACATATGAAATAGGGCAGCTTAGCAGTTGATTCCGCATTTGCTGGTGTCTGGTCCTTTGGTCTTCATGACAAACGGGTCGATTTTAACCCAAAGCAAGGAGAAGATCGACGCCAACAGCACGGACCAAATGACAACAATGGTCGGTGTTCTGTTCTGCTTCCCCATTAGACCTTTCAGGAACGGGTAGAGGTGGACAATCACCCAGAAGGCGAAGAAGAGCTTCCCGAATAGCGGCCCCCATGCGTTGTACCCGTTGTTGATCGCATCAGAGATCCCCGCGACGACTCCAACGAGGTTGATTATCAGGATGGTCGTCGGAGGGATGAGCAAGGTTGTCCATTTGAATGCATACAGTTCTCCGAAATCCTCGTCGTCGTTCGCCTTGGATGTAACCGTGAAGTTCGTGTCTATTCCAGCTAGAACCTTCAGCAGACCTTGCACAACCGCGAATAGGTGAGCTGATATTCCACCGATGACCCAGAATTGCTCATTTCTCCACCATTCTTCGATGCTAACTCCGCTCCACCTCAACTCGAGAATGCCCGTCGCAATGATCGACATGAATAACGCTATGAAGAAGAGACTCGC
This sequence comes from Hypericum androsaemum, assembly GCA_963995505.1. NCBI lineage: Eukaryota > Viridiplantae > Streptophyta > Magnoliopsida > Malpighiales > Hypericaceae > Hypericum > Hypericum androsaemum. The sequence continues at coordinate 2,618,847 of OZ023190.1, read as the reverse complement.
GAAGGTACTTATCTGTGTCATGTGAAAGGAGTTGGTTAGCACAATGGTTAAAATAATCTAGAAGGAAAGATTAAGAGTTAGTGAGTTGTTACCTCTGGCATGATGAATTTATCTGTGAGCAAGCAGATGGCTGGCAGGGTACAGTAGGCAAGAAGCGGTATTGATGTGAAGGGATAGATAGTTGTATTGGCGTAGGCGAACCTCTCGAGCCACTTGAGCTTTCCTTCCTTGTAGCCATACAATAAAGGACTGTGACGGCTAAAGAAGATCTCGACGGAACCAAGAGCCCAACGGAGCACCTGGTTGAGCCGATCCGACAGGTTGATTGGCGCTGAACCCTTAAATGCAGGTCTCTTTGGCATGCAGTAGATAGACCTCCAGCCACGGCAATGCATCTTGAACCCCGTCAGGATATCCTCTGTGATCGAACCGTATATCCACCCCAGCTGAACAAGAGATGGCATCTTACTTTAGATTGTGAAATTATCAGCAAAGTTCAAGTCCTTGGTTGTGCTTATTTATGTTACCTCAATTCCCCATTCGGTTTTGTCTTCGTATCCGCAACTGATTACGTGAATGGCTTCTTTGAGCAACGCTGCGGGACTAGACGAAGGCGGGACACCTCCTTCGTCCATTAAAGTGGAGGTAACAAAAATTGCAGACTGGCCGAATTTCTTTTCAAAGTTCATCTGAGACATTAATAGCTCCTTATCATCTTCTCTTCCTGTGTGACATATGCCAGTATTAGGACGAGGGGCATGTAGTTAATCCGGAGAGTAAATTAACCAAGAAATTCGCCCGTACCTGCTGCATTTCCATTCTTAGCATTTTGTTTCTTGCGGCGGCCAAAGCACGGGCAACAATCACAGCTCACCATTTTCGGGCGCTTGGGGCCCTTGGGAGGTTCGTAACCATACAGCGCTCGTCTTTTAAATACGCAACCGGTGCCCACATAGACCGGACCCTGGATGCCATCTAAACCTTTCATGTTAATCTGCATAGTGAAGAACAAATAAACATCATTCAAACCGCGATTTCGGACTAACCGACTGATACTGTTTTCATGTGTGATTTGCAGGCACTTACATCGAAGAAGACCGTGTTCCTGTTCGCATAACGATCGTTTCTATCAATGCCGTCAAATCTCTGAGGAAATTGGACGTAGCACACTTTCTTTCCGATTTGGGGATCCATCAGAAAGCACATCGCTTCTCGGACAGCCTTGCTATTGTTGATGTAGTGATCACAATCCAAGTTCAGCATGAAGGGAGCATTGGTGAGTACTGCTGAGACTCGCACCTGCAGATTTTTCCAATTCAATTCAAGTTGAAAGCATCTAGGAACTCATGGAAGATATTAAAAGATGGTGTTTTAAAGGCTTACTAGGGCGTTCATGGCTCCGGCCTTCTTGTGATGCGAGAAGCCAGGCCTCTTCTCGCGAGATACGTAAACTAGGCGAGGTAGTTCGTTCCCTTCGACATCGTGACCCCCGCTATGGCCAAGGAACACTTGTATCATACCCGGATGATCCTTGGTGTTGTTCCCTGGCCATGGTGTCCCATCTTGCATGATCCATCCTTCTGGAGGAACTTTCTGAGCTTTTGCTACCAACGCATTCACCCGAACCTTGAATTCTTCATACTCCCTCTGTTATTAGGCAAAAAACTAAATAAATCCTCTAAAAGTGTTAGCAGAGAAAAGTTATCAGATTACACGAACAGCAAACCTTCATGGCCCGGCGTTCCTTCACGAAGGTAGGCTGGACTTTGTCCTTGAGATAGTCCACTTTCAGAGTGAAGTACATCTCCGGTGCTCGAGGCTCTATGTTGAACTTCTTGCAGAATGGTACCCATTTTCGAGCGAATTCAGCGGTTTCCGACATCGCCTCGAAGGTGCACATGGAAGCACCGTCGTCGGAGAGGTAGCACGAGATCTTCTCCACCGGGTAGTCCACAGCCAAGATTGACAGCATGGTGTTTGCTGTTACCAACGGTGGTTCCTTCATAGGATCCACCGTACTAACAAAGAAGTCCACCGGAGCGAGCATGTTCGGTTCGCCTTCTTTCTCGTACCTGCATTAGCAGCAAGCCTCTTTTATACAATGCCATTGTTGTCATGTCATGTCATGTCATATTTTGCTATATACAGGCTTCCAGAGAGCAGAGCATGTCGCTCTTCGTATCGATACAAGTGTTGTACGATCCGCGGATCATCTACCTGAGAGAGAGGCGATCCAAGTAAGTCTCACGGTCGATGGGGAACCACTTGGGGAACTGGTCGAGGATCCATGAAATAGCGAACCAAATTTCGCAGATTACGGATGTGAGCCAGAGTCCGATCGCGTCGTGGACCGGGTTCATAAGTCTGTACCGAAGAAAGAAGGCCAATATAGCAAGGCGAGCCACTATCACCATCCTGTATGGGTTGATCTTGCTCGACGCAATTGACACTTTCCTTGACAATGGCTGCCTCGCCTCATCAGACCTGCATGCAACCAACGTTACACAATTTTATAACTGGTTATTTCGGTTTACTCTACGTTGCCGTGATTGAATGAGAATGTATAAGAGATTCGTGCGATTGACGTGAGAGAACTGGAATATGTATATTTCAACTTCAAGATCTTCTTACTAACTGGAATCAAAAATTTAGTAGATTAGCTAAGCTCGCTGATTGAGCGCTATTGTGCCGAAGATGAACGGGACTAAACAATCTGCCGAAACTAGGGATGGGTTGATTTTGTTTAGGAGTGTCGTGGCTAGTAGAACTTTTGGCGCAACTGATTCGGAGTAATATACATGTTACTTAAAAAAATGCAGTAATTGAGTCGATTCTTTAATTATAAGTGTATTTGTGAATAATCAATCTTACATGGTTGCATCCATGTCATCGTCCTGCTCAGCTCCCAGATTCCCTTGGTGCATTTTCCAATCATCCATCCTCTCCTTCCATCCCTCTTTCTTGTCTTCCCATCTTGCACTCCCTATTCACACAACATTAAATAAAATTCACAGAAATAATCAACTTCATCCAAATATTAACTGGAATTAATTTATATACCAAATTGAAAAAAGGAAAAATTAGATGACATATGAAATAAATTACCGGGCTCAGAAACAGGGTAGGGATGAACTCGCTTGTGTAGTGAAGAGGCCAAAACCTGGTCTCCATGAGATCCGAGAGGGAACTCTCCGCTCACCTAACGCGTTATTCATCATTTCATAATTTTATGGTGAATCTTACGATAATAATACACTCGTATTCGAAAAACAAAAATTGTAACAAAATTATATGTGTTACACAAGTACTAACCTGCCTTGATCTTCCACCGGAAATGACAGGTGGGAAATGGGAATTTTCCTCATCGTCATGGCCCCTTCCGTAAGCCATCTTCCCATGAAGCATGGCCTCGGTGATGTTCCTGTTCTTGTCTTGGTCATCCTCGATTTTGAACTCGTGTTCGATGTCATCCAGGTCGTCTTCATCCTCGTCTCCGTCCACCCTCGGGCTTCCTTTAAAACCATCGTTACAATTTTATCAGATGTCACCGAAAGTAAGGTTTAATTATCTCTCAGTGATATAAATATTTAAAAAAAATTGTATGTCTTGGTAAAACTCCAATTGCTTCAAAGACCTTGTAACCAGCTTTAGTAAGGTTTGGTTTTGAATTGGAAATATTGATGTTAGTTAACTGATAGTTCTAGCTCATATTCGTTGACCATCAGGATTATCCTAAAATTTATGTCGTTCCATCCTGGACCCAGATGAAATTCTAACAAACGATTCCAAAATAAATAACACTAATCAGTGAAATAAAAATACTCGTACAAATTATGTAATCTCATCTCCAACATTCCAAAGGTTTTTGGCTTTGGAATATTTTTAATTAAGATATTTACTGATCCGGATTCTCCTACAAATCGATTTTTGCTAGATAATCTATTTTTTAAGCAGAAACCCTTTTGAAAGAAGCGATTTGGGAAAAGACGGAACCTTTAAGACGCTTGTATCTGGTCTTGCACTGGGGGCAAAGTTGGCTGCCCTCTCTTCTTTCGTACTCGTAGCAAGGCCTACACGCTGGGAACCCACACTCGTTGCAAGCCACAAACAGGTCTCCATCCACTGTCAACCCTACCTCATCCCCACATATTTCACACACTTGCCCGTCCAGGTTCTTCAATGGCTTTGGCTGCATCAAGAAAAAAATATCCCGGGTTACGGCGTACATAAATTTACGAAAATTCCACGTTCGATTTCTGGTAGGTATAACTTGTCGTAGATATTTAGTGAAAAAAATACCGTTAACAATTAGATTTAGATTGAAGATGAAATGAAACAAGTGTTATATAACTAATGAGTTTTCTTATAAAATAAGTAACAACTTTTTATTTTATTTTTCTCTACCAGTGCTATTATTGAATAAACCAGGCATTACAGTGAAAAATATAAGCATGCAATCAATTGTTTTGCCTATAATTACGTGGTTTGGTGGGCGAGTGGAGATACAAAGGATACATAGGTAATAGGCAAAAACAACGCCAAAAACCAACGAAGAGACATACATAATGGGCTAAAAGGAATTTTTTAATATAGGATATGAAAAATGTTCCAATCCGACCGGTCAAAATACTGGTCGAATCCGTCGACTCGGAGGACGGAAGAAATCTCGGGTCAGCTTTCGGGTCGTTTTTTAAAATTATGGTTCTAACATGGTTAAAATTTGAGAAAAAAATAGGAAAACAATCTAATTCACCCATCTCTGGACCAACATATATATTATGTCTAACATAAGTTGTGTTGGGGTAAGTTACCTCTTCATGGCCATGGATGACGACGAGCTCGTTGCGGTTGTGAGAGCCCGCAACGAGTCCGGCGCTGGCTTCCATGGAGAAGATGGGAGAGGAGAGGAAGAAGAAGGATGAGCTCAAGGCAAGGCCTAGCTTGTTGGTGTACAATGGGAAGTGTAGTTTCTGTGTGTTTATTGGAAGTGGGACAGAGGATATAGTGTAGTGAGTTGGATATCTCTTTCTCGCTCACCTAACGTGTCGATGTTAAAAAAAGAAGAAGGGTGAAGAAGGTGGTAGTTTGTTGGGTGCAGAGTCGCCATTGCCGTTAAGCTAAGCTTCTTCTGTTGAGCTTCAACTACCCCCTACCTCTCTTTTGGCTTTCCCGTTGATATTTTTGGGAAAATTTTATTTTACTATTTTGTAGTTTACTCATTTTTAATTTAGTATCTTATGGTTTAGCTTTGTCTTGTTTGTTAAGTGTAGTTTCCTAAATTGATATTTTTGGAGAGGTTTCATAAAATAGTGACAATGTTTTTACCAGAATTTGTTTATCTCACGTGACATTTTCACGTAAGCGCCACATCATATTTATCTCTTCGAGGTGGCGATGATGTGGCAACTAAAAATACACAATTTGAATCCGTCAACAAAAATTTAAAATCTGAAACATTGCACCACTAAAACCCGAAATTGAAACCAAAATATTTCATATTCAAAAATTAGGATAAGGGTTTTTTTTCTGATTACAATTCTTTTTAAGGGTGATTACAGTTGAAATTGATATTTTAGTTTGCCACGTCAAAGCCACCTATAAGAAAGAACTATGACATGATGCTGACATGGAAGGGTAGTTAAGATAAACTAACTTCGGTTAAAAATTGCCACCAACAGTGCCAATTTAGAAAATCTTAGTCACCAAAAAGAAAAGACTACTACAGGGTACTAAGTTAAAAAAAACTTGAAATTACATTGTAATAAAGTAAACTTTTTTCTCTATATTCTTTTGGTTTAGACTACCTAGTATTTGAAATGCTAATTAATCCAGGTTGGTGTTAGATGAGACCTTTGAGAGATGACAAATGTCTTCCAATAAATATTAGAAAAAGTTCCATTAAGTATCTTGTAGTTTCAGACTTTCAGAATTAAGGCCATGTAGTTTTAAATTGGGAATTTAGTACCCTATGGTTTACACATTTTTTCCTGGGCAGGTCCAAAGTAGCTGCTCGGTCAACTGGATTTGCCATGTCATATTTACGGTCTACATGGCGTGCCATCTCATCCTTTTTTATCCATGCAATTGATGACGTGGCAAGTCATAAAATTTTAAAATGGTGCCAAATTTTTTTATGCACAAATTTAATGACTTGCCACATCATCAATTTAAATATTGATGATTTTAAAAAATATACAAAAAATTTGGCACCATTTTAAAATTTTATGACTTGCCACGTCATCAATTGCCTGGATAAAAAAGGATGAGATGGCACGCCATGTAGACCGTAAATATGACATTGCAAATCCAGATGGTCGGGCAGCTGCCCTGGACCTGCCCGGGAAAAATTGTGTAAACCACAAGGTACTAAATTCTCAATTTGAAATCACATGGTCTTAATTCTGAAAGTCTGAAACAACAGGATACTAAATGAGATTTTTCTCATAAATATTTAATAGACATGCGCTTAAACAATGTCTTCAAGAATTGATCCATGTGTTTAACAATTGATCCATGTGTTTGTTGGTGATTTTCTGTTTATATTGAGCCAAAACGACTTGAGATCTCTAATTAATCAGTACGCACTTAATTTGTCGAGTTATATATCGAACATTGATTTTTTCTAGGTGCACGTTCAATAGTACCGGTAGTCCTTAAAAAAGACAATTGCATTAATTAATGACTTGATACCTCAATTACATTTTCAGATAGCTTTTTTTCCCTGATGGTTGCAGCCTTCGATGTTTCACCCAAAGAGTGACTTCCGAGATGACAAATGGGAAAATTATCTTGGACTCTATATTACCCGATAATCTAGATATTCACTCAATCGACTATATTCCAACTCGAAAAGGAGCAATACGACATCCGTAGGATACGTTGCAAGCCTTCTTACAGTTGAGATATGCACTTTCCAGTTCGTTACAATTAAAAGGCCGAAGAGAACAGAACATACTTGCAATGCAAGAACTTGAACTCCAAGACAAGTTCCCATCGTTAGTTGCGTATGGTTAGAGCCTCTCCATCCAAGACAACGCAGCCCCACCTACATTTTATACACCATAATCCAACTCATAAAATCCCAACCCTTTTTTTCCCGAAAGGGAGAAATTCTAATGTTTTTAAAAACGATCTTCTCTGCTCTTCAAATTGGAATGATCAAATTTTCGATCCAATCGACCGGATCATTAGTCAGACGGTAATTTTTATTTAAAAATAAATTTACTTAGAATTAAAGTGCCAAAAAGTTAAATATCCTCTAATTTTGCTGCAAAATTTATACATATATTACAAGTACCAAAATCTTAATTTAATTTCAATCTTAATATAAACATTTTTTCCAATAAAGAAATCAATTTGATCTAGACAGACTAGTTCAACCGTCCTTCCGATTTAGGGGTTGAACCAACCCATTCTAGCTCACGAGTCACAGTTCAACTAGTCGAAACACGTTTTTTAAAACATTTATAAATCTCAACTTAGTTATAGAGAAAAATGGATTTTTATCTTCATGTTCTGAATGAATGAGTGCAATAAAGATAAAATTGGATGCAGTGTGCACCCAATTTGAGTTCAACTGCAGAGAACCTGGTTGAATTTGGAAATAACCCTTCTGCACTGAAACTTTAATCATAAAATTCCGCCAGGTTCTCCCCGATTATACTAACATATGAACCCAAATATAAGATCTAAACAGCTAGCCTTCTGGTATACCAGTTATTGGGTGCTCTTTACAAGAAACCAACAGTTTTCTTCCCTTTGAGTCCTACAACTTGGTTGCAGCTCGATTCGGTACTGCATTTTGTTTTAAGTTCGAAGAAGCAATAAACATGAGCAAATGATTCCTTCTGCAAAACTGTTGAACATAAACGAGCAGTTCGGCTATAGCTCAAATTCCTAGGACTCGGATTCAGTGTTGCTAATCCGAATGTTTCTCAATCTTAGAGTCCGTATGAAACATTTATATGCTTAGAACAAGCATGATCTAATGCACAAGAGCTATACATACACAGATGCCAAACCGTCCGGATAATTAAGGACTGCTCACCTCTTTGCCATTCAAGTATGTAAGCTACCGTTGTTATCCTCTGGAGTGTCTAGGTTGGCTGGCACCTCGGGAGTGTCTACGTAAGCTACCGCACGTAAGCTACTGCTCACCTCTGGAGTGTCTACGTTGGCTGGCACCACTGGAGTGTCTAGGTTGGCTTGCACCTCTGGAGTGTCTACGACCATACGTAAGCTACTGCTCACCTCTGGAGTGTCTAGGTCGGCTGGCACTTCGCTTACAATTGGATCGTCCTTTTTCTTGGTCTTTTCCTGAGCTTTCTGAATAGCGACCTTATTTGGCGCCAAAATCATATAAACATTTCTTTCCCTGAAATTTTTACTTTGCTCTGTTGCAAGCTGCAATCAAGAGGAAGAGAAATATGAATGAATCTGTTAAGTTTCAGTAAGATGCAAACCAAGCAGAGTCATATTAAGACAGAATATCAACAACGCTGCAGCAGAGCGTTCACCGACAGTTTCAAGCAGGCCAAATGGATTGCTATGGCAAAGCACTCTCCGTTTAAATTTCAGAGCTAAAACATGCAATTACAAGCCATCATTTAAGTGACAGACAAACTCTATTTCTAATCAGGAAAGAACAGACAAACTTGAAAGGACCAGTGTGTCTGGTAATCCATATGAAATAACTATGAATTAGAAGATGCCTGGACTAGTCCCAATCAGTTACCAATAAGACTAAAGAGCACAATTTGGCCTCAATTATGGGTACCACATTGAATGTTTTAAAAGGTACAAAATATATGTTCTTCATGAATCAAAATTCCAAAGTTGAATCAAATTGCAGATACCCCCAACGTATGATTCTTACCTCTCCAACATCCTTCCGGAAGCGTTTAATGAGCTCAATGGCAATATTTCTGAACTCATTTTCACGTCCTTTCAAGTTCACTATAATCTTAACCTGAAAGTAGACAGGAAACAAATAAAATGATGGTTCATGAACATAGTTGTTAGAGTTCTTTCCAAAATATTGAAGTCACAATAGCCAGAATTAGAAATTGGGAAAAATACTCAGAATTCCCTAAGGTTGTGAATGTAGTATGTACTACTAAGGATCGACTAGTTTTAACTTCTATCCAATTGTAACAAATTATAAAAATGAACCAGTTAGTCCCTATAACACTATTTCGTCAGTAACTCGTCATTTTTTTAACCAAAACTCGTCGAAATTTCAGTAATACACGTATACCCTTTTACAACACTAAACAAAAATAAATAAATAACCACCCTCCTCTTTATCATCCACAGGCAGCTAGCTCTAAGCAAGTGGGTGGCGACGAGGATGGACCCTGTTGGCAACATCAGGAGTTCAAGTTGTGGCCCAAGAACCTCTGACCCCCTGCACTGGTGGTTGTTCCACTCTCTCTTCAGATTCATTTGTTCAAACTATTATCAGATTTTTCAGATTTTTTTCTGATAAGTTCAAACTCTCAGGATTAACAAAAACTGGTTTTTTTTTCCTTTTTGCGGGTACAAAAAAAATAAATATATTAACCAACTTAAATAATTACAGCATTTTAAGAACATTGTCCTGTCAGTAGTATCAGTGCCAGCAGGACGACACAACAACCACTATCGAGATATATAGCTCACTAATACTATCTGCCAAGCTTACCGCTTTTGCTTGAGTTGGTTTTATGCACACTAGTTAGAAAAGATTATTGTAAGAATGCAACAAACCAAGTTCTTTCTAGTGATTTTCAGGGATAACTGGCATAAAATGCAATTGTTAAATCTAAAAGAAATAAGCTAACCTTGTCACCATCTGTCAGAAACTTCCGAGCTGATTTCAAACGCACTCCATAGTCATGGCCATCAATGCTGTAACTGTTAATGGAAAAAAAGAATACTTCTTAACAGTTTTTCATCTTATTTTCTCCCAAGACCTGGAAGAGGCAATAAAATACAAGCACCACCATTGCCCCAATAATAGATGCTGGAGGAACCATTGATGTACAAAGCATTGACAACAGCGGAAGTAGACGACATTGAAAAGTTACAAATGATCTCACCTCATTTTAACCTCCTTGAGATCCATGCGACTTGCTGACATTTAAATACATTCTTGGTTAGGATCATCCTTACAATTGAAAGATTAACAACATTGACAGCAGAGAACAAGATTTAACCAAAATAGATAGTTACCTGCACTTTTCTTTATCTGCCCTTTCTTTTTCTTTTGCAGTTCATATTTGTATTTGCTGATAAGAAGTAAGCTAGTATTATCAAACTTTTGAACTGAAAAATGTAAGACCAGAAACATCTGATATCAGAAACCTGATCAAAAGAAACCAGAACTGTATTAAAACCTTACTTTCCACCTTCACATGCAAACCCTCTTTTTTAAATATATAGCAAGTCAAGTTCAACAAATAAGCTTATACGCTCTCAGAAATGGTCTAACGTCCAATTAACTAAAACGAGAGACTACACAATTCATTGATTACACCAACTAAGTTGGGATCTGAAAGAAGGACAACCCCACCAAACGAAAACCGAGTAACAATGCTTGTAGCCAGACATCTAAAGGTGTTATGTGGAGCAGACTAATAAGCAGCATATGAGCAGCTACAACCGAAGCAGTAAACTCACAAACCACTTAGTGAGACTCAGTGGCCCAGGTTCAATTGAAAATTTGAGCTCTAAGAGGACATCGAAAAATATATATTAAAATTATTTTCCTGGTGGCTTCCTCAGTGTGATAATAAGTCTTATCATCAGTTGGACAAAGCACATTGAAACCACATTGAAACTATATTTAAAATAGTTACAAAACTAATGTGGAATCGGATTTCCTTCGCGGCCATCTTCATTATTTTGAAGAAACCAACACGATGTTATTGTTGGGAGTACTTCCTCGTAAGAATGCATACCAGCAAACCCCTTCAACAGGATAGATAATTGCAGCCCCTAATTAGATAAAAGGCTGTCATACATACCTGTAATCCATTATTTTGACAACGGGAGGATCTGCATCAGCGGATACTATCACCTGCAGAAACCGAAAAAAGTGGTAGAATCCATTTCTACAAACATAAATCGGCGGAAGAACGAACAGGGGCCCAGCATTACATATGAGAGCATGTAGTTCGCCTTACCAATTCGAGCTCCGCATCCACAGCCATTCGAATTGCCTCGTCTTTAGCAACCACTCCTACCTACCCGAAGCACCAAATTCGCACGCTTTATTACTCAATTCGAAGCCAACAAAACAACGAACAACGAAATGAAGCAACGACGCTAACCATGTTCTGTTCCCCATCGATGAGCCTCACAGAGTTCGACCTATAAACAACAACTCAGAGCAAAATATTTTCCGGGTTCAAACAAATATTGTAAAGTGCGATACCTTGGTTTCGCTCTGCGCAGTTATTTATTTACCTGAGTCCGGCGACATTGAGGACGTCGTCCAGGGCGGACTCGCTCTCCTGGCGCGAGCCCCCGTACGAGTTGTTGTTGTGACGGCCGTAGCGGGCGACGGTAGAGGCGGAAGCCGGGCTGGTGCGGGTGGCGGCGAGAAGGAAGTGGTGGTGGTGGAGGAGGAAACGGACGCCGAATGGTTTGGAGTCGGAGGAGGGGAAGGGGATGGCGATTGAAGTAGGGTTGAGAGACGGCGTCGTCTTGGAGGAGAATGGAGGGGCAGGGTGGGTGGGTTTGAAGGGGAAGCTGGCGATCCCAGCCATTGGAGGTGGTGAGGGAAGAAGGTTTGGAGAGAGAGACTCTTATCCAAAGAGAAGATTTCACTATTTGTTCACCCTTTTTTTTCTTTTCAGCGGGAAATCACACATGTTCCTACGCTTGGGTTAGGATTGGATTTGGTGGAGACTTCCTACCTATGAAAACTAACGAAAATTAATATCATAATACATATAAATTAATATTATTTTACAAGTAAATTATTATCACATGTAGGTTATTGACCATTAGATTTAAAGATAATTAAATCTGATAGCCCAAATTTAGTCTCCTCCATATAGACATATTTTATGTAGTTCTTACTGAATCTGTTTTTTTAAGACCGGTCAAAGTTTCGGAACCGACAATTTTATGGTTAAGGTATTTTATGGAGGCGATTTTTTAAAGTAGAAATCGTAAATGGAATCTTCTAGAAGAGTTTTGGAACGGTTTAATAAACTTTGTTCACAAATTCGAGTTCTATAACTGACGATTGGGTCAAGGTTGTCAGCATCACGATTAAGATTGCACTATTTTATGAGTTGTCATTGCTCCACCAAGTTGGATCGCATGCAAGATCTTAATGTTGAACGGATCGGTAGGATCGCCGAGTATAATCGTAAGATCGCAAGATCTGCGATTAAAATTGCAAGAATTTTTTCAACTAATTCCCTCTCTGTTTCTGCGAGAGATTTAGTGAATATTTTTTGTGTTTCTTTTTTTAAATCATATTTGGTATTTCCTAGAAGTTTCATAATTATTTTAAACATATGTGGTGTTTCCTAAAGGTTCTTATCCACCGATCTAAGTACTCAGTTTGGTGGATTCGGATGAAAAGCAAGCAATGGGATTTATTTATGAGGCAATGGACTTAGCTAAAGAGAAAATCCAATCTAACTTCAATGGTGTTGGGAGAAGGTAAATCTTCTTTGTGCAATAAATCAGCATACTATGCATTCTACAACTAATTAAGTTTTTTTCTTCCATTATTTAGTTTCAAGCCTATATGGGATATCATTGATGCAAGGTGGGATGAACAACTCCATAGGCCTTTGCATGCCGCAGGCTACTATCTCAAAAGATGAATTGAAGATTCACAACCTTGATGATGAATTTGATAGAGTAAGAGGTGAAGATCGTATGGAGGAAGATGTGGGGTTTGAAGAGCAGACTGACTTGAATGTTTTGTTGAAATAAAAATTTTTAGATAATGTTTGAGAGAATGAGTGTTTATGATTAAATTAATAAAAATTTATGTTAATTTTATTGTTTTTAATTATTTATATAATTTTGTCTATTTGGTGAGATCTTGCGATCACTGTTACGATCCTTCGATCTACGATTTTTTTATACCCAACCAAAACTGAGATCCCGATTTTGACAACCTTGATTGAGTGATCCTATTCTAACTGTGACTAAGCTTAACTGAGTTGGCCGTTTATCGAAAAATATGTATTATGATTGAATTAGTTCAAGATTTTTACGGATTTAAACTAGTGCAAACAAATTACTTGTTTGTGTTTGACGTATTCTGAAATGTTTTTCCTTCTATAATTTATGATGAAGGTGATAAATTTAAAGAATTTAGATATTAGCAATTAAAAAAAGACAGTTTCAGAAAAAATGTGTAGAGTATAAGTTTAATTGCCTATATTAAAGGAATAATTATCCGAGTATATACTTGATTAGTTATTACAAGTTGCAAGTGGAGATGTTACAGAACAAAGAATATAGAGATTTGATGGAAATCATACACCATGGGATTGATAATGGAGACAGCTGGGAGGCAAATAAATATCCACCATCGAATATTATCTATCCATGTCCATTCTATTTAGGAATTTTATCGGTTAAAATATTATTAGGGAACACTTTGTGGAAAAATAAATGCTTATAATTGAATTGCCTCCAAATAATATTGTTTCATTAAAAAGTTCATTAGGAAAACTCATATATACAAAACATTGGTGTAGGAACATAACTTCTCAAATATTGCAGCGTACACCGGCTTCATGCACAAATTGACACTTACCATACTCCGTAAAGAGTTTTGTTATCATTTATAATCCGACCTAACTTTTTTGAGAATATAATCCGACCCAACTTGAACATAGAATAGTCGCTAAAGCGCAAATTAGACTGGCCGTTCGGGAACGTTTTGGCGTGCTTGTTATAGTGTGTTTAGGATGTTTAGCTTAGAATAGCGCCAACTCTAGCAACATGAACTCAGTGGTGTCCAGGCCAAAAGCTCATCACGTTAACCACTTTGGCTGGCTCATCAATCAGATGGACATAAACAACCCACTGCCCGGAACTCGAATCCCGGCGAATTCAGACAACAAAGCAACCCAGCAACACCATCAAGCTTGTAACATAAAAGCAAAAGCAGGGGAAACAAACCAGGATCCTCCATCAGCAGTATACAAAAGATGTAGGAATATGCGCGATTGATTAAAACCCGAATTTGATGTCAATAGAACAAATAGAAACTAATGGAATACAAAAACCAGACCCCTTTTGAGAGGATCAGTAATCTCGAGTGGAGAAGGCATAGAACCAGCCTACACTCGAGAGCAAAATCCTGGTGTATTAAGTTCTCTTTTTCTGTTTCCCTCAACAGCATAACTATGACCTCGGGGTAAAAGAAATATACAAACTACGGAAAAACGATGACCCGCCCTTGGCATCCGTGCCTTATCGCATGGTACAAGTTGCTCGCCCTCGCGGGTATTCATGCAGAGCATATTATGGTTTTAACTAAACAAAAAGATTCGACCCGGTACAGAAAATAAGATACTCGTCCATACCTAAACTTACCGGAGCATACTCTGGCACGCCTCAATATCAGAGGACTGCGACGCTAGTACCTCCTGCACCTTCGGAGATTCACAGATAATTCTCATTGCTGCATCAAGTACAGATTTCTGATACATGTCATCTTCCATCTTCTTTAGGATTTCCACAACCGTTTTGAAGTCCAAACCACCAGCCAAAACCAGCTTTCCAACAATTTCTCCGAAGTTGCTCGGTGCCTTGGGCAAATCAATACCAATATCATCCAACATGGAACCATAGAGCAGGCACCCAGTTTCGACGTCTTTTGAAGTTAAAATTTTCTTCCCAAGAAGGTAGACCAGGAGCTGGGCAACAGGTTCAAGACAAGTTGGGCTTTCCTCTAGGCCTAGAGAAATGGCCTCTTTGACAACTTCAGGGTAGTAGGCCGGAGCTTTAAGTTCTTCCACGCATTGTAATGCTTCGTCCAGAAGTCGAATACTGAAATACTCTTTGAGGAGTGAAACTGTCTTTTTCCTAAGTTCTTCGGTATTCAGCTTAGCACTAGGAGGAGGGGTTCTTTCAACCACCGGAGGCACATATGGAGCAGGAACATTTCTTGGAGCCGTGGTTTCAGGCGAAGGTTCTGTGTTATTACCAAAGCTGGAAGGACGAAAAGATGCGGCGCTTCCTTGAAGAAGAGCGCTAGTTTTAGCAGTTATCAAGCCCCCACTACCCTGAGGCAAAAGCCGAGTGTTCACTGATACTGAATTGTCTAACGATGGCGGTTGGACACGTCCACCTGACTGCAAATGTGATCCATCGCCCCTTGGCATGGACTTTGTTCTCTGGACCTGCCAGTTATCATTATCGAGTCCAGGCATCCCAGGCATTCTCCTGGTTCCTGGCATGCCAGGCATCATACTGCCAGCACCAGGCCGATTAATAGGGAAACCTCCGGGACCAGCAATTCCAGGGGCAGCAGAAGTCACTCGACTATTTCTAATGCTTGCTGTAGCACCAGGGCGCAGTCCCATAGTTTTCTCAGCCTCGGTGTGTATCTCAGTGATAGTTTTGGCTTTAATCTGCATTGAAAAATGATATCAGTAAATACTCTCTTTTATCGTGTAAGGATAAATTTCTATAGCAAAAAAGTTACCTCCTCGCGTCTTGGAACCCAGTTATTTGTCCTCAGATCAAGGACATCACGAACCATAAACCTCATTCGAGGAGCAAGCTGTGGATTTGAAGCCAGGTCCTTTAATTTATTAAAGTATAAATCATTCGCGTGCCTAGACTTCGGGCTCTCATCAAGCTGTTTCCCAATAGTAATAAAGAAATGACAAATCGCCTCAACATTCTCTTCGGCAGGACAGACTTTACTATCAACACCTAAAAGCTCCTGCTCAATCAGGATAGAAACAACAACCATGATCATAATCAATTAATAGAAATAGTAGCATAAAGTGATCTAGTGCCAGTTGAAGTTGACCTGAACAATGTGATGAACAATCTTTTCAGGAACCATTTTCTGCTTCAGAAGTTCTCCGATTAAACGGATGTTTCCAAGGGTACGTAGCTTTGCCATCCTCTCTTTCTCCCTGCGCTCAAGTTCTTGCTCAGGAGATTTCATCTGACTCACTTCCTTCCTCAGCATATCAGTACCTTCAAATGCATCCTGACAGTTACTCAACAGGACTCGTTTAAAAGTGATCTCTTTTCCACCAGGTACATCTGACGGGAATGGGGGTAGCTTGTCATTCAGATCAAAGCAAAGCTGTGCATACATGGGACAGAATGTGGGTTCCAGAACAGCCTTGTCGAAGATGAGTGATATTACACCCTGTAATGCAATTCAAAGATGAGCTCAACCAACAGCTGTGAGACAATTTAAGAAGCGGTAAACATAGAGAGTAACAAGTGGGGACCTTCAAGATATCAGCTGAAGTGATTCCAGAGTCAATAAGCTGACCCTTCAGAACATCAAACTTCTCAGGGGTCAGCTTGTTCAAAATTCTGCATGCAAAACCAGATGTTAGCATTGATACTGTCTCTTATGCCGAAAAAACTTAAACACAAACCATCATCACAGCCTTCACAAATTGCAACATACTCATAACATACTCTGCTAAGTGCTAAGCAACAGGTAACTCAGATATAAAATTACCCCTTAACGGTTTTGAGGACACGCTCCTCATCTGAAAGTTGTCCTCTTCTAACAGACCATGGCACCTCAGCTTTGACCAGAGAATGAGCAGGTCCCCCCTGGGAACAAAAAAATTGTGAGTAAGCAGGCAATGTACATAAAATCTCAGTCCCAAGAGACTACATGATCAGGTTCTAGCTCAGAAATATTTTAATTAAAATTAAAACCGAAGCACAAAACATATCGCCATGAAATACCAGATGCCTGCAAAAGAAATAACAGTAAAATACGCGAGAGATGTAATTAAGTTTAAACCCTTGTATTAATCAATCGATCGTCATCCCTTGAATTACAGCCTTTTTGAAAATCATAGAAAAGAATAGCCGTGGGAGATTTTAATAATGGAAGAAATCAACTATATCACTTTTTTATGCAGGAATCAGATTGAAGAAAAAACATAAATAGCAAATAAGACATTCATGCCTCAGCCTACTAATTAGAAATCTAGTGAGCAGATAAAACAAGCTTCATGGATCATTAGGTTACCGCTTGATTAGATGAAATCTGTGCTCTAGCAAATTGGGAGTTGAGTTGCTCTTGACGGCTGAATTGATTTCCATCCGCCTGCCTGGCATCATACCGAGCATTAATGTCTCTGTTTTCTCGAAGAGCGTCCCAGGACCTCTCCTCACCAGGTGTAGCAACTTGTGCTGAACGTCCACGCCAATCACGATTGTCTGGCTCAGAATAGCGACCCAGGGATTGATTTGGCAACTGTGCGGTATAATGGTAAACCACAAAGGCATATCAAATATCTCTATTGTCTACAAACATCTAAGCAAGTAGACTGGCTACCACAGCTCCTAGACCTCATTTACACAAACATCCAATTCAGCCTATAACACAAAAATAGTAATCAACATGATATGGCACTCACGTTGGTTTCTGCACGAGTCCAGCTCTGATCTTCACCAAAGAGCTCCGCCTCAACTTCTCTTTTGATTTTCAAAATTTCATCAGATATCACAATAGCCTGAAAAGGGAGAAAAATGAGAGAGAGAGAGAGAGAACATCCCAGAGAACATCCAAGAAATTGGCAGAGCCAATGCAAACATATCTCTCGTCCAATGCCAAAATTATTGAAGACTACACAGAACATAGACTTCAGGTAGAGAGCCGAATCAATCATACGAAAATTGAAGAGATCAGCGTGCAAAACTGTGGAACTTTCTAGATATGCCAAAAATATTCTGCTGTAGCAGAAAAACTAGCACCAAACTCAAGAAATTTACAGGTCGGTACATCATAATTGTACCTCTCTGAGATGTAACAGTTGATCCCTTGTATACCGCACGCGCTCCCGACCTTCAAAGCGCAGGTCCCCACTCTACAAATAAACCCAAGAGTTAAGTAGATAAACATAAAACCACAAAGGAAGCAACTGGAGAATGAAGTCAAAAGGCATGACAACCTTTATCCCGGCATATACAGAAACTATTCATTACGATGTCAAAAGAGCACATTTAATGTACTTAAAACTACCCGTTACTGAGATCTCATAAATTAGGGAATGAATCACAGAACATCCATAACTGAGCTCCGCAAGGTTGACAGCTCGACAAAAAATGCCATGTATTGACAAGAAAGGCCAACTGGGTGCATCTAGTACAGAACCGACAAATTACTGGCAGCCGGGACCTCACAAGACGTGATTTAATCTTTGATAAGCCATTTATAGACAACAAAAACATGTCAGTAGGTCCTTTATGAGCAGTCCTACATCAGTAACGGCTCATCTAAAGCCTACATTATGATATTTGTCCATATTTACAGTAGGTACACATGTCATGTGCCCAACGAAGAATTAGGACAGAAAAACACTCCAGCCGAGCCATGATCGTTCTTCCTTCTCGGACGAACACTAACGAGGAAACGAAAAAAGCTCTAACACAACATTCGGAACAAAGGGAAATCCCCAACCTCAACCACAAAGTTAACAATAGTCCGACTCGGCGAAAAACCAAACCAACACTAAGGCAATCTACAAAAAAAGACAACATATCCCGCGATTTTGCGCAGATCCGAGACATGGGCAATGAACGAAAAGGCGAAAGCGGGCAGAAAAGAGAGACCTTTAGAGGAGCAGCACCGCCAAAGGGGCGAAGGAGGGGGAGATCACCAAAAGCAGAGGACGAGGAGGACTCCGAACGCGGGTTGAAGAGTCTGCCACCGCCGCCTCCACGACCACCGCCAGGCCTCAAGCTCAACACCGTCGGATCACTCTGCTGCATAACTCGATCTCAACACCACCAGAAAGGAATCGAATCTGCTCCGTCCAAATTAACCGGAAACGGACCTAGAAACGGACCCTTATCTGCCTAGATTCAGCTGGAAAGAGGGTCGAAGATGGATTCTTTTAGTGTGCGAATAGGGTAAAGATAGGGGAAAAGGATGGGGTTTTCGGGTTTGTGGGTTTGTTTCTCTCTCTTCCTGGGAAGAGGAGGAGAGGGGAGAGAGAGAGAGAGAGGGAGGAGGCGAGGAGCTACGGGAGGGAGGGAGGGCCGGTGGAAGATAAAAAGGGTTCCCAAACCCTCGCTTTGGTGACTGTGTTTGTGTTTTTGTTCCTTTTGTGCTTAGTTTTTATTTTCTGAAAAATGAAAAAAAGTATTTTTCCGGTTTTTTTTAATTCGAATATAGTCCACCGGATTGATTAATCCAAATTTGAGTTGATAGAATTTTTAGAGAATTGACAAAAATTTTGTTGGAAAAAACTGGGTTAGAGGATGGAAGATATGATAGTGTTGCTCCGACTTCAAGGATCTTAAAAAATTCTTTCAAACAAATAGTCGACCCTCCAGATTGAACCACGAGTACAACGGGTCTGCGAACTTTTGTTATCAGGATACAATGAAGCCTCATACCGTCGTCGAATTCAAGAATTGTACTACCTTGACCCGACCAAGAACACGCTATTAGAAATCTGATGATGCTTAGTGAGAAAGTTGAGTAGGATTAGAAGTTGGATGCATTCCATGGAAGATGAGACCCCCCTATTTATAAAAATTTGACACTAGAATTTATGCCTTTTCATCACCAAAAGATTTCCTAAAACGTTCATCAATGGTGGCTGGTTATTTGGGTCACTTCTTTTCAGTTTAAACTCAAGGGGCACGAAGTTTGAATTTGTCCGGGCAGAACTGGCGGTCGCCAGTTCTTCCGAGTTCAAACACGTGTACCGTCTAGGTCGCTAGATGAAACTCATTACTTCCTGTCGTAGCGGCTTTTGAAAATATTCAGCAGTTCTTTCAAAAAATATTTAACATTCCAAAATACTCGAACTCAAAATATTGTTAAGCAAGAATAATGTCGTCCCCAATTTATGTGAGTGTATCTATGTTTTTTTTGTTTTGTATGGGTGCGGCTCGGCTCATCTTAATGGTACTTTTTATCAGTCAAAGTTTAGAGCTTAATTTTTTTAGGACCAGCCCGATAAGTTTTGAGTCAATTAAAATTTTTGAAATGTATAAAATTTTTATAATAAATATTTAATATTATTGTATAATTAATTACTCAAACTAAAAATCTATTGTTTAATTTAAAAAATAATCATTTGATTTGGTGGTGGTTGGTAATTTTATCAATTAATTTAAGATCACAACGTTGGAGAGATTACAAAAATATCGAATTCTTCTTGTTAAATTTTAATAATATCTTTTTACTGCGGACATCTTGTTACGTGCTCGGTTGTTTTTTTTTTTCTTTGTTATCTTTTTAATACCGTGTTGCGGAAAATACTATCACTTTGTGAGTAAATTTAACTGGATGTTTAACGGTATTTTTTTAAACATATGTTTAGCTTTTTTTCTTTTGAAAGTAGAGTGGCAAATTCGGTCAAGAGTCAGCATTTGATCCAAAGGCCCATCGAAAAATATATTTTTTTCGAGGATGTTGTCAAAACTGTTATATATTTTATTGATATTAGTTGTTAATGAAATCGTTGTGAAATCTACTTAACAAAAAATATTGGTCGTTAGTAAAAAAATTGGGTGGCTTCGGCTTTTGATATTATACACATATTTTCACCGAAAATTATATTATTACTAGAATACATTTTAATCTACGGTTCGAAATATTAATGGTCATTTATTATTCCAAAACAATTTTAAATGCAACCGAAATGATTGAAGGGTTTTGTTTGTTATAGGTTTGAAAAGTATAGGATTTTGAATGATTAAATTTATAATATGGAGTTGATTGAATTTTATAGACAAATACAAGATTTTATTCTCCATTAATTTTTTATTATTTATAATAATTAAGAATTGGAAGACTTTCACGTTGAAAATAATATTCATTATTTTGTGAGATGTGAAGAAAATGATTTTGTGCCAATACTAATGGCTTAAACATACCATGTATGCGAAGAAAATTAACTAAAACAATTATGAAACAATACATTACAATTTTATTGTAAATGAATATTTTTCAATTTAATTTTTTTTTACATATTGATAACTTAAATTTTTTCACAACCTTCTATCAGGCCAAAAATATATATGGAGTTTTGACAATGTAGTATGTTTCTGTCATTTCTGTATTGTATTTTTCAATTGTAAAAGATTTTAAAAAAAATGTATCAAATTAAATGTTGAAATCTTTAGGGCGATCATATCTAAAACATACTGATATGGCCTCGTACTTAAAGTCACAAACAAGATGATTCGATCTTTATCTTTGAGCAATTGTATGTGTGGCTAAACATGGTAATGCACATATGCATTTTCATATGTTGATCACAAAACTTATAACAACTACTAGAAAACTGTCTTCGGAGCAAACTAATAATCCAAATAATTGAAAATCTCTTACAAACACTAATTATATGGGTGATTGGTTTCTTTCATATATCATTTATCTCATTTTTTGCTCTACATCACAAGTATCTTTTGAGCTTTGTTGACATTCCAACCCCCTAGTTTTTATACATCACAACATCGTTCATTGGATCATAAAAATGTCTAGATGCACGGCTATCTCTTCTCGCGTGAAAATTCTTCACACTAGCAACCAACTTCTGGAAACCCACCAATAACGTAAAATTGACCTCACAAACTTCTCTACATGTCACATTTCTTCAAAAGTAATCACGAAACCGTCCATCTCTTTCACAAAAATGTGACATCACTTCATAAATTTTGATGAAGAGCTTCGGGAATCTTGTAGTAAAATACTCATTAAAACCTTCTAGATTTTATCCAAGAAATCTATTACATCTGTCAATTGTTTCTTGTAATGATTTGATAGGTTTATTATGGCTCTCATCAGCTGTTTAACAATTGCATAATTATATCGCATGCGAGTGCGTAAACTTGCAAGACTTCTTTGTCCATCTTCTTATCCCAATGTTTAGCTGATACAATATTCATTAATGCTAGCAAAATATCAGCATTTGGCATTAGATTCTCCACTCTGTCACTCGTTTCTCTAATAAATGCCAACCTTTTTAGTGCTCCAAAATATTAGATGTCGCAATAGTTCTAAAGCCTTGGGTCTTTCCTCGGGGTTGGGACTCAATAAAAGGCTAATAAGATGTCGAATTACGCAATCCAAGTAGTCGAGATCTTTTTCATCCTACAAAATTTTACGACCGCTCTCATAATTTTAACCGAGGGATGTTGACCACCTAATATGCAATAACATAAAATGCAACCTAGACTAAACAAATTAACCTCATGTGCCACCCAGAACTACCAAAATCGGTGGTGTTACGATGCAAGGATGATCTGCCCCTTAATAATTATTTATTAATTATCATATCCAATATTTTGGCATGTAATTCTTTTGTTATTAAGACGTTTTGGGGCTTCAAATCACTAAGCAAGTGTGTAAGTGCATTAACCATATTCCCAAGAAGCATTAACAAAGAAGGGTTGTGGTTTATCTCTTGCCTCCTTACAGACTAACAACCTTCGTGAATGACAAGAGAACGACATATCCTTATCAAAATCGTAACTTGTAGTCTTTGAAACGTCTTAATCTCTACAAAAATAAATAGCATCAATAACATCAATCTTTAAACTCCAAAAAATGTCACCGGTAGACAATTTTTTTAGTTTGTAAGAACAAAAATTTTTGTTCTTCTAGAACCATGGGTAAATGAGTCATCATTTGATTTATATGGAAAAATTATCTTTATCGAAGGGAGCTAAGTAAGAAGAGTAAATTGGTACTCCGGATGGAAAAGAAGACCACAGTATTTGTCCCAATAGTTTGTCAACAAAATGAATGACTTCATCTACAAAAATAACAGGCTCTATGGGTCTTCGATTTTTCTAAATATGAGAATCAATACAAACCATAATTAAGCTTGATTTGAAATGATTTCAGTTTTGACTGATATGTTATCTCTAGTTATAAATGAACAATTACAAATATTAAAACCATAGTGTTATGTTTCCATTACAAAGTATTAACTTTTGCAATCAACATAAACATAAAACACATCCAAAAAATTATAGAAACTAAAAAAATAATTATTTACATTGTTTTTGGTGTTTTGGTAAAACCTGCACTTTTTATTTTAGTGATGAAAATAAAACACTAAAAGAATATATCAACCAACAATTTTATACAAGTACAACGACCTCAAATTGGTAATACGGCTATGAAAATCACATGATCTCTTTCATTCTTCGTTGCTCTTCACCTATCTTTACTATCACTTCTTTAATTTCACATCTCTAAAGAATCAGTTTATTCTATTAAAATTTATATCAATGATTATTCACATAGTTTATTTTTACTACTTTAGATCTAAATATGCAATGGCTAAATATGAACATTGCTATCACAGTTACTACATATATATACAATTTTCAATATCATATTCTCGCATAACTTTTTGTATAGCAAACTTTTTGATTGCCACCATTTTATTTGGTTTCGTTAATAGTTATTTGTTGCAACATATAATTTGGCATATAAAAATAAATGCGCAAAACTTTTTTCTTATAACTTCAATTGTCGGCAAAAAGTATTTTGTTGCATGGTTTGCTACTATTTCTTTGTAAAAAAATATTTTTCACTAAAATTATCTAGAAATATATTCTTCAGTAACAGCCTGTTTGAAAAACCTTGAAAATGGGAATGAAAAACTCTTGAAAGTATTTTGTTGCATGTTTTGCTACAAATTCTTTGTTGCACAGTTTTTATCGATACATTGTGTTTTCCTATTATAGGAAGAATACCTTGCATATAGACCATATAGAAGCTCAAAAATTATGTATTATCAATCTTGATGATGCACAGTTTAGATGTAAGTGAAACTATAGAGCCAGAACAGAAACATGTCCTAGGAACTTTCCATATCTATTTTTTGACTATTCGATCAGTCGTAACAATAGAATTAGACCTCAAGAAAAATTTAAAAAGGGGAGAAGAGGAAATAGCAATGACGACGGAAATAGAAATGGTCGACAGCCCTGTCCGCGTATCTGTAAATCTGATTTTAATAAGGTCTTTTTTTAATGTGGTTGATGTTGAAGTGATCATAATGGTTGTTTGCAGATGGGCTATGGCGTGATCATGATGGTTGTGCTGAGGCTTTCTCTTCTGTGGATGATGTTGGGAGCTCGAACCATAAACCCGTTAAAAATGGGTTCATTCTCGTTTGGGCTCGTTTCGATGCTGGTCCGTAGCAGCATGGATCGCGAGGACCAGAACTACATCTTGGTGGCAATGTTGTTGGCATGGATTGCGAGGACCGGAACTACATTCTTTATATCGCCTTAGTCAGCCCCCAATGCTAATTCTTCGAAGTTAGTCGAGATCCTTTTCATCCTTCAAAAATTTACCACCGCTCTCATAATTTTAACCAAGGGATGTTGACCACCTGATATGCAATAGCATAAAATGCAACCTAGACTAAATAAATCAACCTTCTTTGCCACCCAGAACTACCAAAATTGGTGGTGTTGCGATGCAAGGTTGATCTGTCCCTCAACAATTGTTTACTAATTATCATATCCAATATTTTGGCGTGTAATACTTTTGTTATTAAGACGTTTTAGGGCTTCAAATCACTAAGCAAGTGTGCAAGTCCATTAACCATATTCCTGAGAAGCATTAACAAAGAAGGGTTGTGGTTTATCTCTTGCCTCCTTACAGATTAACAACCTTCGTGAATGACAAGAGAATGACATATCATTATCAAAATCATAACTTGTAGTCTTTGAAACGTCTGAATCTCTGCAAAAATAAATAGCATCTATAACATCAATCTTTAAACTCCAAAAATGTCACCATTCTGTAGACATTTTTTGAATTTGTAAGATGTCCTCGTGATGTTTATTGTCTCAGCTGCATGACCAGACATATCTTTATAAGGCATCGTAGACGCTGAATCGAGTTCAGGTAAAATATAACTCTTGATTAGTCATCTGGTCTTTGATTCAAGAACAAAGATTGTTGTTTATTTTGGAACCAAGGGTAAATGAGTCATCATTTGATTTATATGGAAAAATTATCTTTATCGAAGGGAGCCAGGTACGAAGAGTAGATTGGTGCTCCAGATGAAAAAGAAGACCATAGTATTTATCCCGATGATTTGTCAACAAAATGAATGGCTTCATCTACAAAAATAACAGGCTCTAGGGAGTCTTCAATTTTTCTAAGTATCAGAATCAATACAAACCATAATTAAGACTAATTTGAAATGATTTATTTTTGAATGATATGTTATTTCTAGTTATAAATGAACAATTACAAACATTAAAATCATAGTGTTATGTTTCCATTACAAAGTATTAACTTTTGCAATCAACATAAATATAAAATACATCCAAAAAATTATAGAAACTAAAAAATATTCATCTACATTGTTTTTGGTGTTTTGGTAAAACCTGCACTTTTTATTTTAGTGATAAAAATAAAATATTAAAAGAATATATCAACCAATAATTTTATACAAGTACAAAGACCTCAAATTGATAATACGAATATGAAAATCACATGATCTCTTTTATTCTTCGTTGCTCTTCACCTATCTTTACTATCACTTCTTTAATTTCACATCTCTAAACAATCAGTTTATTCTATTAAAATTTATATTAATGATTATTCACATAATTTATTTTTACTACTTTAGATTTGAATATGCAATGGCTAAATATGATCATTGTTACCACAGTTACTACATATACATACAATCTTCAATATCATATTCTCGCATAACTTTTTGTATAGCAAACTTTTTGATTGCCACCATTTTATTTAGTTTCGTTAATAGTTATTTATTGCAACATATAATTCGGCATATAAAAATAAATGCGGCTAAACTTTTTTCTTAAAATTTCAATTGTCAGCAAAAAGTATTTTGTTGCATGGTTTGCTACTATTTCTTTGTAAAAAATTATTTTGCACTAAAATTACCTAGAAATATTTTCTTCACTAACAGCCTGTTTGAAAACCTTTGAAAATGGAAAATGAAAAACTCTTGAAAGTATTTTGTTGCATGTTTTGCTACTAATTCTTTGGAACAAAATATTTTGCACTAAAATCATCTAAAAATATATTCTTCACTAACAGTGTATTTGGAAATCCTTGAAAATGGAAAACTCTTGGAAGTATTTTGTTGCATGTTTTGCTACTATTTTTTGTAATACAATATTTTTCACTAAAATTATCTAGAAATATATTCTTCATTAACATCATGTTTGGAAACCCTTCAAAATGGGAAATGGGAAACCCTTGAAAGTATTTTGTTGCATGTTTTGCTGCTATTTTTTTGCAGGAAAATATTTTCCACTAAGATCATCTAGAAATGTATTCTTCACAAAATAGTCTGTTTGAAAATGCTTGAAAATGGAAAATTAAAACCATTGATCAATCATCCTGTCGAATCTCTGAGTAAGATTATTAATCTCTTCTAATATTATGATGTCAATATATTTTTTGCTAATTTTCATGGCCGCCTAAAAAAAGAAGCAACAAAGTGTGCAAAAAGATGTAGATATGCCTAACCTTAGGAAATTTTACTTGTGTAGCAGTCAAGAACTTTCTGCATTTGTCAAATTGACCATTGTTATATGCCACCACGCCTTCTAACAACTGTTTCCTCAAGTATCTACAAAGATAATATTATAAGTATTAGTTTTAACCAACGCAAGACTAGATACGAATGAATTGGAAGGATATCTAAGTAGTGCTCATAATGTGAGGTGTGCGCAACGTGCTACTCGAAGATGCAAATAGTAGGATGCAACTTTTCCATAAACATGCTCTAGTCCTTTTCTGGTCTTTCTAAGCCGCTCTTTTGTCTGAGAAATGCATGATATGTCTTGGAGCATGAAGTAGTACCATACTATTAACTACTTGCAGTTGTGGGACGTTCTCAGTTTGCTGAAAGCAAGCCATGAATATTCAGTAAACATAAAAATAAAACAATGCAAGTCATTTAATATTCCGTAAAATATATGTTCTTCTTTTACTTTACAAAGGGAGAACGCCTCATGCAAAATAAAAGGAAGACGCAATGTTAATGATACAACACCAGATAATTGAAAGATGAACAATAAAAGAATGATCATGTGAAATAAATTAGAATGACATACATCCAGATATTTAGAAATGCATGCATCTATAATCTCATGATCCAAGCTATTAATAAGCAACACTCTTATCCACACATATCCACTAATAAACAAGGATAAAATGTTAATTTCTATTCTATAAGAGAAGATACAATAAATATGTCATCATCTCATTTGCCTGGGTATTGTATCTTGTAGCACAGTTTTTGTCGATATATTTTGTTTCCCTATTATAGGAAGAACGTATTTCATATAGACCATATAGATGCTCAAGAATCATGTATGTAAAGTACCAATCTTGATGATGCACAGTTTAGATGTAAGTGAAACTATAGAGCCGGAACAGAAACATGTCATAGGAACTCTTCCATTTCTATTTTTGGACTAAATTGATCAGTCGTAACAATAGAATTAGACCTCAAATATTAAAAAGAAAATAGTTGATACCTTTTTTAAAGATTCATTTAAAACTCAGTAATAACTACCAGCCAATAAAATACTTTGTAATAACTCACATCACCTCCTCTCCTCTCCCTCCCCCCGAGAAAAACCCTTCGTTCCTCCTTCCCTCGAGAAAAATGCGAGAAGGGGAGAAGAGAAAATATCAATAACGACGGAAATAGAAATGGTCGACGGCCCTGACCGCATATCTGTAAGTCCAATTTTAGTAAGGTCTTTTTTTTTGTTTGATGTGGTTGCTGTTGAAGTGATGACGATGATGGTTGTTTGCAGACGGGCTATGGCGTGGAAGTTGAGAGCCCGAGAGTCGAGCGACCTAAATGACCCAGGGTCTGGGCGTGCTTTGTGCTGAGGCTTTCTCTTCTGTGGATGATGTTGGGGGCCCGAATCATGAACCCGTTAAAAATGGGTTCATTCACGTTTGGGCCTTTCTCGGTGCTGATCCGCAGTAACATGGATCGCGAGGACCGAAACTACATCGGCTAAATCCATCTTTGGTTCCATTGCTATCTATCTGGAAGTCGGGATTCTATTTGTTTACATTCTTCATATCGCCATGGTCAGCACCCAATAATTATCCTGATGCTCTGCTTTTTGGCTAATCTATTCGAGGATTTGGAGGTGGATGAGAAGAGGTTGATGGAGGAGGAGAAAAAAGAACCGGTGGATTTGAAGGAGGGGGTGGAGGAGGAGGAGGAGAAGAAATGAGGAGGATGAGGTGGTGGAGGTGAAGAAGAAACAAGGAAAGGAGGAGGAGTCTAGTGATCTCGTGCATCGTCAGCCAAATAGCTGGCTTAGTATGTCCATCTGTGCTAATGTAGCTAAATGATTTTTTTCGGGTTGGGATGAGAATGCATCCACTTAAGAGAAATTAGTTTTCGCTGTAAAGAAGATGAGTTGGTGGAGAATGCTATGGTTGCCATAGTGTCACTGTTCGTTTATAAGGGTATTTATGTAAAGTAGCAAATCAATTCCCAAAATTTGATTTATGGTTCCAAACAAGAAAATGAGAAAATGATTCTTTTCTATTACCATTAAGAATGAGAAATATATTTTTTTCCTCCCAGAATTAGTTCCAAAAATGCTATAAAAAAATTATGACAACAAACGTTCATTTTGAAATTTATGTATTGGTTAATTTATAAAGTGTATAATGTGTGAGCATATATAATTTTGAAATACTATATGTTTACGTAATATTTAAAAGATATGAAATCATATAAATGTTGTTTTAAATGTAATAAAAAATAAAAATTGATATATCACAAAAAGAGTGAAAGTTGGCATGTAAATTTTTTTAAAGGTAAATTATTACACAATGATATTGCCAAAATTTGAATTTTGGACCTTATTGGTATTTACAACGCTTTGTGCCGTAGGGCTACAAGCCCTTTGACATATAAATTCTCCCGAGATGGCTTTTAATTTGTCAAAATACACATGGTTTTATGTGTATCATTGTGAAAAAATTTATAAAGTAATACACACATTATCTTACAAAGAAAATTGACCGTGGTAAGAGATTTTTTTTTAAATCTATGATATCTTTTAAATTTTTACATACAACAATTAGCATTATGATATTCTATAGTAAGGACGACTCTGAAACATTATTTACCAAGTTTGAATTTAAGATTTTGTTTATAAAAATCTAAGTCATTTAACAATTGATCCATTTTAGTAAAAAAATAAATTATTTAGAAAATAGATTTCGTTTATATTTCTATAGTTACATAGATAGAATATATTTCTCATATTTAAGTAACCAAAACCGAAATTTTAGAATTAACATTAAAAACATAGTATTAATAGATTCTAAGGAACTAAATTTAATTTAAAAGGTTTAACAGAAAATGAAAATTATTCGTTTTCTACTTTTTTTAATTACGAATATTCGTTTTCTACTTAATTAGACTGTTACAATTTCAACTAAAATTTCGAAAAACAATTCCATCTGTCAAATTAAGATTTCAATGACCGACATAAAAATTCAATATATTTATAACAAAGAGCGATTAATTAAGAAAGCCTTCAGAAAAGATTTCCCGCCTTCCATGTCCTCGACGGTTCAAGCACCGACCAGATCCGACGCGGCGACGTCGTCGTCTTCCTGGCAGCCGGCCAGCGACGACCAGTCGCTCAAGCTGGCCGTAGCGATCTCCCTCCTCCGCTCCAAGCTCCTCCAGAAGCAGCTTCCAGAGATTTCCACGGATCCCGACGAATCTCTCCATTGGAAGCGCAAGGTGATCTTCTCTCCCTCTCTCTCTAGATCATCATCTTCTCTAGTTCATTCTTCTCTCTACTGTTGTTGTGTTAGGCCAAGGAGAGGAAGGAAGAGATCCTCCGGCTCCGCGAAGATCTCAAGCAGGCCGAAGGTACAAGAACCTAGCGGTTTGTTTGATTTTTCTTTTCGCTAATTTTTTTTTAGGGTTTAGATGCTTCGCAGTGCGAATTGTTTCCGAAAACGGCGATATGCAAGTGCTATTTCTTTGACAATTTGGGGAAACTCGGCCCTACCAACGGATCCACTACGCCGTCGAGTTGTTTGGACTCCAGGTTCAACGACGTCCTCCGGCGCCGTTTTCTCCGTCAAGGTCCAGCCTCTCGGCCTTCTCGTGATTTATGCGTTTTCACCACATGTAGATTTATGATTCAGTGAACTGTTTTGTCTTTTTCTTCGGATTTAAGTGCGGTTCAAGGAGAGGAGGAGGAAGGCAAGCGGTTCTAATCAGCGGAGACGTTTACTAGGTATGGGGAGTACATTTTTCCTGGACATTCTGAATTGATCTTTTTCGCCTGCGAGCTCGGTGGCTGAATCTGGATGTCCTACGATGTAAAGTTGAATCTGTTTGGTCACAGTTAACACAGTGGAAAAAGTCCACAAGAACGTCATGTTATTTAGCCAAAAAGAAGATTTGGATCTTACAGATCTCTTCCGAAGCAGCATTATAGCGCGTTTAGGCCTTCCTTTTATTCTTATTTTTGCTATTGTTCCTTCGTTCTCCCTTGCCTACCACAGAAATTAGAATGTCAAGTTTCTATTAGTTTAGCATTAAATTCCCTGAATTCTTGAAGTGTAGATAATAATGTTGGATGGAGAATATGATTTTTGATCAGATTTGAGTGCTGAAGATGAAGTAGATAACCTTTCTGCCTCTGTTGATTTTCTTGTGGAGCTCTGTGATACTGCATCTCCCGTAAGTCCGCGATGTTTAGTTTAGTTTCACTTTGAACTGCCTTGTGTTACCATGGGTTTCATCCTTTTTCTCCCCTGTTCTGTGCAGGATGAGGAGCCCAATTTTGCAAACTGGTCTCACCAGGCTGTGGATTTCATTTTAGGTAGTGACAATATTTAGTACTTTTAGAATGTTCTGTACAAATGGTTCTAGGTGCTTACCAAAATCAGTTTTTAAAAAATGGGTTGCCAAGTAATTTTAAGTATATTTGGCCTATAAAAATTGCAATATCTCATTGAAAGGTATCTATGAAGAAGTCTATTCACACTTTTGATAGAAGTTTGTGGTAGCGAATTATATAGCATCTTATTGTCAAGATGACATGATTAGTAGTTTGATACTTTGTTTTTAGCTCTTGCAATCTTGTGAAAGCAGCAGGAAATTTTACCAGGGGGATTCAAAGGTTGATTTGTTCCATGTTCAAAAGATGGAAGAAACTGGCCACATATCTTTCAGGCTAACTGGCTAAGGACATATCTTTCCGGCTAAGGAATTGGAAACCTTTCTCATATTCCACGAATCTAATTTTCATTTCATCCGGGAAAAGCCATCTTTTTCTCAACAATGCCTTTGTCATTTGATCCAATAACGTTCCGTTAAATAGGAAGAGCTTTGATAAATACTGATCACTCTCGGATAGAATATTCTAACTATTAGAAAATTCACTTTTGGTTCTAAGCCATCTCGTGTTACAATATTGCATTTCAGTATTTGTAGTTTTGAAGTTTGCTGGATGACTTTTAGCTAATAGCTTAACTAACACTGGTTTAAACCATCTTCTCATTTGCCTTGCATTTCGTTTTTCTATCCTGTTTCTTGCAGCATCATTGAGGGACTTGTTATCGGTGGGAAAGAATATGGAGCTAGTGGAAGGCATAGTAGGGAGCCTTATAACTCGCTTGGTCAAAAGAATGTGTGCTCCTTTTCATAATTGTGAGTGCCGCCTTCTCATATTTGCATACTTGGTAAAGATAAAAAGAACTTGTAATTGGAGCCTAGGTTCCATTTTTTGGAGATTCCATTGGATAAATCATTTGTATATTTCGTAAACTGACGGTTGATTCTGGTCTCTTTTAGCTACTCTGTCTCTGAATGAGTTTGTATCATTATCTCAGCATGGCATCCCAAAAACAACAACCCACAGTTCTTCATGCAGCATCTATTACGCAAGCTCGGAAGTGAATCCTATTTGGGCCAGCGTGCTCTGCTTGCTGTTTCACAAAGAATTTGTTTCGTAGGAGAACATATTCTTGTGATGGATCCTTTCAATGATGGCTTTGCAAACATGCACGAGTGCTTGTTCATTATGTGAGTATCTCTGTTAAATACTCAGTCTTACTCTCTTCCTATTTTCGTCCCAAGACGAAAAATTGAACTGCGTTACCCTTTTGGGAAAAGCTCAGAGCAGGTAACAGCCAATTGGACAAACTTAGTGACTACTTTTAAATTGTGTTGTTTACAATTCTCTGCTGCTGTTTTGGGTAGTTCTTGTCACTTCCACTTTTTTGATTAACGGGAAAATGTTTAGACCTGGAGTCTGAAAGCAATCCATGCAGTTGGTTAAGAAACTTCGGTTTTTGCAGGATCCAACTAGTTGAGTTTATTATATCAGATTATCTGTTGATTTGGTCAGGGATTGAAGATTTTGACATTGGTACATATCTAAACGCCATCCTTTGTTCTTTCTAATTCCGGTCGTGGTTGGTACACACTCCTTTCTGCAGCTAAGATTCTAGTTTTAATAGGTCCGATTTCTTTGCAAACTACGATACTGCAGCTTTTTGTCTTACCATGAGCTATCACGCAGCTTTAGGGTGTTATGAAATGACAAACCGTCAGCATCTGCATCTGCATCTGATCCAGAAACATATAACTAACAGGTGCCTGTACTACTGCAGTGCTGTTTGAACAGTGGGTAACATCCATTCTTCATGCTCGGAAAGCGATGGAACTTCTGGAGAACAGAATCGTATTGTATATACACTACATGGATAAGGTTGTGCGCGGACTCGCTAATCTAGTCAGCCAATCATCCTCTCTCCAGAAGATTAACAGAGATATCCTTGATAACCTGTACTGCTGACTGCAATCTTATGTAAACTGACCCGCTGAAAGTGTCATTTCCAGGAAATCTATGTTCCATTTTAGATGACGAAAAATGGCAGAAAGTGTTGATAAAGACTGCAAAAAGTGCTCATTTTAGAAATGGAGATTCATAGTCATTGGTGGTCCGGGAGTCGACCGTTTTCATGGGAGACTTCAGCGGAGAAAGCCAGCACAGGTTGGATGAGACACGAGACTTTCTTGCACATAGTTTTCATAGATTATCGGGAAGATAATTCGAGGCTGTCATTTTCTAGAACTTCGATTAAGTTCCTGACAAAGTTTGGGCGTCAATTCAAGGCCGGTGACTTTGTTGATCATGGTTTTTATGATAAGACACAAGTTTCCATAGGCATCTCCTTCGTTAACTTCAGGCTGTCGTTTGTTGTCATCAAGCTATTTCCCACATATTTTTACTTGATCAGGGAGTTTAAGAATTAGAATCACATCCCGATTCTTATAATTTTCTACTGATTAACCTTTAGACACTTCTTCGTCGTGTCGTTATCATCTCAAGAAGACAATTCCTAGGGGCAATTATATTCTTGGTTGCTTTCTTGTTGAATGATCTTACTCTCTACTGTCCTAAGAACTAAGCTGCAGCAGAACGCATTCTTTCAGAATCAGCATCTCCCGTCTCTCTTGCTTTATGGTATTCGGGAGTTGAATTACCCGAGAACTTCATTGACCAACAATTCTTGACAGAAAACCTGTTTTTGCCACTTCACCATCTCCCAACTGGTGCTCCAGCTTGCAACACCTCTATCTTCTCTGTGACTTGTTTAGCCTGTCTGCATGGAACTATCCTTTTTCCACCACAATATCCATTTCTTAGCACATATGATTCTGATCAGATATTTGGTTCCTTTGCTTTGCTTGGTTTTTTCCAGGTCTAGTGTTCCACTCTCCTCGGCAAAACAGATGAGTAGCCATTAGGTAGGCTTTTGTATGCTTAATTCGGCCTTTTAAGCACACTCCCACCCCAGGTCTAGGCTTATTGTTAGATTGACACTCAGTCACACTACACCATATTATAATTTGGTATCTTGTGACCGTGTAAAATTACTCAACTGAATCATAGACGCGAATCTAGCACTAAACAAGCATTCACGAAAACCAGGACGACCAATCTATATAATAACTTAGAACAGTTCTCTATAAGAATAGTTTTCTGTAATCCGTAATTTATTAGATCTGTGTTCAATACCAACCCAAGTGTGCATAAATACTTTCTAGTTGCATTAGCAATCCCCAGAATCATAGCCCAGTAGCTCACCAGCAGATGAATCTTCAGATCCCCTCTTTGACATCTTCCGAAACTGAGCAAATACAAACCCAAAGAGGAACTCAGCCTTCCTAGGGTACAAGACCAAGTGACAAAGTAGCAGCTGGAGGCCACTGTTACGTTTGCACTTTGCATCATCGGGTTATAACATTGTTCAAGGCATTTTCCGAAAGATGGAGCGTTTTATGATTGCGCTAGAGGATCTTGCATGAAGAGGTACTGCAAAGAGCAGAGCAACCAGTTATTCCTCCAAAACAACTAATTCAATCCCGGAATATAGCCAGTTAGCCTTCAAAAAGAAAAAGAACATAGCTAGTTTGTGATCCCAAAATCCGAACCTCGAATGATTTTCCAGATCTTTCAAACTCTAACATGCTCAGC
Organism: Hypericum androsaemum; assembly: GCA_963995505.1. NCBI lineage: Eukaryota > Viridiplantae > Streptophyta > Magnoliopsida > Malpighiales > Hypericaceae > Hypericum > Hypericum androsaemum. Next base: position 2,584,134 of record OZ023190.1, on the reverse strand, counting down.
GCTACTTCACAGCTCTGGGAAACAATAGGCTCAGGATCCTTCACAAATTTCTCAAGCAGCGCCACACTGTGCTCATCTGCAAGCGCCACATAAATGGACATGGAAAACACGGTTATGCAATGTACTGTTGGTCAAGTGAAAATGTCACTTTCGCATACTGTCTATGAGATAGTTGAACAATCATTGTAGTGAACCTTGTCAAAGAAAAATTTACCGACCAACGAAGAGATGGTCCTTGCCAACTAAAGCATTCTTTGCCTAGTTCCAACTAAATCAATCGCAGAAAAAAGTCTATGAATTGAAAGGCATCCGAAGAAACAGAATAGCATACCTGCAATTGAACCAAGAGCTTCAGCGGCCTCGTGTCTAACCATAGGATGCTCATTCACATCCCCAAGTATTTTACTAAGCGTATCTGCGGCAGCTTTGTCTTGCAACTGACCCAACACATAAGCAACCTAGAATTCAAGATGAAATTGAAAACTTTATGCATCTAAGGTAAAGATATAATCCTAGTAAAACAAGTAACAGTGGAAAAAACTGATACATGCTGGAGAATTCCTGCAAGGGGTCGAAATTAGTTACGATAGGAACCAACCTCATGCTTAAGCAAGGCACTTTTTGAGATCAAACAATCAATTATGGCAGAGACAGCTGCATCCCCACCGTGATTCCGAAGAGCAAAAAGGGCAGCATAACGTTCATACATGCCTCTTTGCTCATCCAAAATAACTTCCCTTAAGTTAAACAGAAATATTAGTAAAGCAACGAAAGCAACCGAGTCCACATACGAGAAACATACACTAGGAGTACCTCAGTTGATCGACTGACGAATACACAGAGGTAGGGGCGGCTGGGTCCACAGACTTGAAAGGCGATGTTTCCTTCATCGTGGACTCCTCATCAAGATTTGAACAAGTCGTTTCCTCAATTCTCCTAAGAGCCAGCTCGCAAGTTTCTCTAACCTCCGGGGCTGGATCAACAGCCAAACTATTCTTCAAAGCAGGAACATTAGCTAGTAAACCAATCGCCCCAAGGGCTTCTGCAGCCTGTGAAGAGCAAACACAAAGCATCATCATCCGATCCAACACCACAATGCAAGGCATAACCAACACGCGGATAACAAAGTCGACCTCGTGGCGCACAATCGGATGCAAAGAGAGATCGTTAAGGACATCCTTGAGAGCGGGGATAGCTTCGGGGTCTTGCATCTGGCCCAACGCGAAAGCAGCTTCGTGCGCCAACAAATTCGAAGAATCCCTCGTTGCTGGAAAGCATCACAAAGCAAACTATTAACAACCCCTAAATTCAACTCAAACCCTAGGGTTTCAAAGAAGCCGTAAAAGCAGAAAAGGGGAAAAGGAAAGGTGAGAGACGAAAACCGCGGATAAGGGCGTTCCGAGGGGCGGCGCCGGTGAGGTTGCGGAGGGAGAAGAGAGCTCGGAACCGCTCCGATATGGGCTCCGACGGGTCCAGCAGCCGATCGCAGAGGAATTGCTCCATGTCGCGCCCGGCCGTCTCCGCCGCCGCGTCGTTAATCGAACCCATGAGCTGGTCGTCGTCGTCGAGGTTGACCTAATTCTCGACCGCGTTTATTCCACTTTTGCTTCCTCTCTAAACGAAAACAAGGGGAAGAGTAGGGATTGTAAAAAAGGCGAAGGTTAGGGGCATGAAATGGTAAATTAGGGCAAAATTGATTATTCTATCATTATGTGATATTTTTTGGGGAGGGCCCAGGGAATAATGTGAGATACGTGTTATTAAAAACTTTCTTATCTAATAAAACTATTAAAATTATTTTTAAATAAAAAGAAAGTTGGTTGAATCTATTCGTCAATCAGAAAATTGTCAGTTGACGCTGGTTATTGGTATGCGAGTTAATTTTTCCAACCCAATTGTACACATCAGCACCACATTCTATTTTTTATCCTAGGTGTTGATGATGTGTCAAAATAAAAAAATTTCAATTTTTCTAGCCCTAATTAACAATCTCAAATCCCTTCTAATTTTAACCCAACTCCTAAAATACTTAAAGAACCTTCTCCCGCTCTCGCCTCACCATCTCCACCTCCAATTTTCCAACTCCAACTCCCAAAATCATAAATTATTTAAAAGGAATATAGAAAAGTTTCAATTAAAACTTGGAATAAGTTTATTTTAGTACCCTCTAGTTTTACCCTTTTCGTTCAGAGTACCATGTGGTTTCAAATTGGTATTTTAGTACCCTGTGGTTGACATCAATTTTTCGGACAGGTCTAGGGCAACTGCCCGTCCAAACCCGCCTGAAACGATGTCGTTTTTCAGACGACATGGATGACACATGGCGATGAGGTGGCAAGGCAAAATTTTCCAAAATGGTCCTAATTTTTTTTATAACTTTTCAACTGAAAACCCAGTTGGCAATCCTTGTTCTTATTTATCGACACGATGACCTCCGGCAGGACTTGTTTCATCCTCCCTCCGCTGATGAGCCTAGATGGGCATCTCTATCGGCAAGCACACCGTCCACAAGAAGTCCCTCTCCATGCTCTCAATTCTCGTCCACAAGAGCCGGGATGGGAATTCCAATTCTTCCCTAAAAAATAAACCATAATTATTATTATTTTAATCCCAGCTTTTTAGTGAACAAAGAGCTGCTCTCAATTCTCAATTCTCGTTCTAAAAGAAGAGAGGACAGCTCTCAATTTATTTTAATCCCAGCTTCCGGTGAACAAAGTGAACAAGGAGTAAGCTCTCAATTCTCTTTTTGTTCCTGTTAGCTCAACCCAAATGGGGATTTTCGATCCTCTCTCTCTAAAACCAAAGGAGTAAAGTCGACCAAGGATGGAGGACTTGCAGCGATGGCAGCGGCGGCGGTGACAGCAGCGGCGGTGATGGCAGAATCAAAAATTTAACAGGGAGCAGTGTTGTCGACCAAGGGGCAGCAAGCATTAGGATGTTATTTATGCCGACGCCCTCCAACCATCAAGTTCAACGACGGGGAAGATAGACTTGGAAAATTGCCAGAAATTGGGACCTCTTCTTCAAGGACTTCGCCTGTGACGAGGGCCTCCAACGAGGCCGACCAGCTCAGGTCGATCTTGAGCTACCGGCGGTGAATTGCTGGCGATGCGAGAGAGGTACCGTCGACGTTTGACCCAGATCCAGCTTCATCCAAATTTGTTCCCAACTTCGGCGACGATTATGATGATTATCGAAGAAACTGGGGCCTCAGGGTTAGCGCTCCTCTTAGATTTTCCTACGTTGAAGAAGAAGAGGAGAGGAGGGTGATACCCAAGTCGGGTTGTTCATTGTTTTATGTTTTTTTAATGTTTTTGGATGCAAATTTTGAGTTTTTTTTTGAATTTTTAGTTTTGGACTGAATAGATAATTTACCACAGTCCACGTCAGCTTGAACTTAAAAAATTGAGCACCACGTGGTCTCAAAATGACGACGTTTTGGATGGGCAGCTGCTTTAGACCTGCCTGAAAAATTGGAGGTCAACTACAGGGTACTAAAATACCAATTTGAAACCATATGGTACTCCAGGCAAAATAGGTAAAACTACAGGGTACTAAAATAAACTTATCCCTTAAAACTTTCCTATCCCAGGGAGAAGAATCCTCACCGGGGGGGGACCAGAGATGGCGGAGCGGGAAACGATCGATGGCGGCCGCGAAGAGTGTTGAAATTGAATGATAATTCAATGTATGGCCCAAGTGGCAAAGCCCAAGGTCAAAGCCCAAGTGGCAAGGCCCAAGGTGGAGGAGGTGGCATTACCATATCTGAAATCGCAGGCTAACCTCCAGCCTCCAGCGCCTATATATAGGCCCCCCTACCCTCATATACGATCATCCCACTACAATTGCATATCGCTTCTTCTAGCATTTGTAGTATCTACTTTCTTCCTCGAGAGGAAAGTTCTGAGTATCCAAAGGTTCGCCGAGACTTCAAGAGTCGTTGTATTTCAAACTTGAAGTGTAAAGTCGTTGTATCTTGGTGACGATTGTCATAGATCGTAAGTATTGAATATGGGGCAATCTCATCTTACGGAGAAAGAGTTAAACTCTTGTCTCGACTTAGATCCTTATCAAATACACCATAATCTTTCTGACTACAACAAAGAGCTACGGCATGGAAAGAGACACTTGGGCCCCGGTTGCGAGCCTTCCATTGGGGTTTAAGAAGTACGACTCCACTATGGTGGACGAAAAGATGTACCTAACAGAAGGCTGGGTGTGGCCGTTTTATTTCACGCCACGTGGCACAGTGTACGACAGTGAGCGGGACGTGTGGTGGGAGATGAGCGGCGCGATGAGGGAAGCCTGGACGTGGTCCTAGATGGGAACTTGTTCATGAACTCGTCAGGGTTAAACATCGCCGTTGTTGGGAGTTTTTCGTCAACTGGGAGGTCGCTGTTGCCCCGAAGGCAATTTTCAACTTTTCACCTTGTATCTATGAGGTCCTTTACACCTACTGATTTTCGGGGAAAGGCGTAAATTAGTGTAATTTGATATTTCATAATTATTGTATAATACAGGCGCCATCTTGGAATTGGATTGATAAAATGACCAATTTGATTTTTTTAAACTTTTCTATATTCCTTTTAAACAATTTGTAATTTTGGGAGTTGGGGTTGGAAAATTGGAGGTGGAGATAGTGAGGCGAGAGAAGGAAATGGTTCTAGAAGTATTTTAGGAGTTGGGTTAAAATTAGTAGGATTTGGAATTTTTAATTAGGATTAGAAAAATTGGAGTTTTTTATTTTGACATATCAACACCTAGGATAGAAAATACGATATGGTGTTGACATGGTGATATGTATAATCGGGTTAGAAAAACTAACTTCCATTAAGATTTTGTCTCCAAAAGTATCACTTCTGAAAATCTCTGTCACGTAAAAAAAAGAAAAAAGTCCATTGTAGTACAATGTGGTATCACAAAAAATAATTTTAGTACCCTGTGGTAAAAAATCTATCAATCGAGTCAAACTGTAGCCAATTAACATCACTTAGGTCCAGGAACACGGGCAGCTTCCTGGACCTGCCTGAACCGAGCTGGTTGAAACAACGTCGTTTTAGCAACGACGTAGCATGCCATGTCAAATTTTCTAGCATATATGTACACATGACATGACAAGGTGGAAAAATTATCAAACTAATCACTGATTTATTTTTAATATTTTTTAAAACCCATCATTTACCCCTCTCAACCTCTCTACCTTCCCTCTCCTCCCCCTCCTCCTCCTCCTCCTCTCTCTCTCTCCCCCATTTCCCAGAGCAACAAAGAAGGTAGAGCCACCGATTCCAGCATCAATAGCACTTTTGTACCAAATCCACATTGAACCCAATTGAAGGAGCACAAGCAATTCACCAAATCTGGATTCTAACACAACAAAGCAACTAACCCAATTGAAGCTGAAAGCACAAAGGAGGAAAATAGAAATGCGTCCCAAACTCCATCATCATGCACATCGACGACACCCTCGAGATCCTCCATCGTGGCCTTGTCAACAAGGAGAAGGTGAGGATCTCATGGCTGTCAACCGGGTTGGGCTTCCACGGCCATGCCGCAACCACCTCGGCAATACCCGCTGTTACTACTGTAGATCCCGTCGTCAACCCATTCATCGTCGAAACCCTCGCCCCTTCACAACCGCCTCCAACTCCTTCTTCATCGACAGGCGAATACCTTCTAGTCGTTGTCGTTCTCTCTCTCACTGACAGCCAGTGAATCCCTTCTGGAAGGAAGATACCGTCACTGCTCCTCGTCGCTAATCCTTGGTTGCTCGGTGTCGCTGGAACTAGAAGGAAGATGCTCGTCGATTTTGTTTTGGGAAGTAGAAGAAGAAGAGAGGGGAAGGAGGAGAGAGAAGGGGAAGAGAGAAAGAGAATCTGAAGAAAATCTGGATAATAAATAAATTTGTGATTGTTTTGATATTTACCGTCTTGCCACCTCATGTGTACATGTATCAAAGAAAATCCAATGTGGCATGCCACGTCATACATAAAATGACGTTGTTTGGACAGGTTGGGTCAAGGCAGCTGCTCGTGGACCTAAGTGATTTTAATTGGCTACGGTTTGACTCGATTGATGAATTTTTTACCACATGATACTAAATTGATTTTTTGCGATATCACAGGGTACTAAAATAGACTTTTTCCAAAAACCTAAACCACATGGTACTATATTAAAATACGTAAAACTGTACGATACTTAAATGAACTTTTCCATTTTTTAAGAGAGTGTTTATACGTCTTTCGAAAGATATATTTACATTGATTTAATTAGATATCTCAAAGTAACGCGCATAGGTAAAAACTATGCATCATTGGACCAATTAATTTTCTAATCCAGATCTGTGCTAGTAAAAGTTTTGAAAATTAACAAAATTTTCATAACAAATATTTAAATTAAATTAAAATATATTAAGGTAAAAAAAAAAATTCGATCCAACTTGACCATAAAAGTCTGGAAAGAGGGCCCAACTCACTAGTGACGGTGATTAGGTGGTTGGGGAGAGAGAAAGCTCCAAGGGAAGGGAAAGGGACAGGAGCCAAATCCAAATCTAAGTCCAAATCCAAAAGAAAAGGACCCCTCCTCCTCCTCCTTATCTCTTTGTAAGAGGGAAGAGAAATTGCGGTGAAGAGGGCATCACAGAGTTGGTGTAGGACCGGCAGACTGTAGTTTAAACATATATGAAAAGATAAAAATAATATCGAGTGATCCTTAAAACATAGACCGACAACACTTGATAATTAATATCAGAAATAAAAAATATCTCGAAGCTCCATATAGTCTGGTGAGCTCATACAGACTTTTCAATAGTCAAGATCCTAGAAGCCGGTAACTACAACTCCATTCATGGATCAACCACTCGTTCTAGCCACGATCTTGGTCATATTTGTAACACTAATTATTATATGGTACAAGAAATCCAAACCCAACAAGAAATTACCTCCAGGTCCATGGAGGCTACCAATCATAGGAAACCTGCACCAGATAATCAGCTCCTGCCCACATCACAAACTTACCAACATGGCCAAAACGTACGGACCAATGATGCGTCTTCAACTAGGGCAAGTCCCCTACCTCATCGTCTCCTCCTCGGAGGCTGCCATGGAAGTGATGAAGAACCACGACTTGCAGTTCGCAGGACGGTCAAGCTCCTTCGCGATATCAACCATAACCTACAACGGCAAGGACGTCGCCTTTGCTCCCTACGGAGAGTACTGGAGGTGGATCAGGAAAATATGCATCATAGATTTGCTAAGCACGAAAAGGGTCCAATCTTTTCGACGTATAAGGGAAGATGAAGTGTCCTCCATGGTCGAATCGATCCGTCTTGCTTCTTCCCGAGGGTCGGCCGTGGATGTCAACAATCTGCTACTTGATCTTACGAGCGGTGTCACGGCTAGGGCTTCGTTCGGGAAGTCGTCCAAGGAGAAAAACGCGGTGTTCGCGCCTCTGGTTCAGAGGCTTGCTAAGGCAAGTGGAGGGTTTAGTGTTGCAGATTTCTTCCCTTCTGTTGGGTTTCTTCCGGCAGTTACTGGGCTCAAATCTCATATCTTGAAGCTTCACAGAGAAGCGGACGACATGCTTCAAAGTATTATTGATGAACATAGACTTGAAGCAAAGACGGCCAGAGATGGTGAACCAGAAAATCTTCTGGATTTTCTTTTGAATCTCCAAGAACACGAGGGTGACCAGCTGGAGTTCAGGTTGACCACGGAACATATCAAAGCAATTATTTTGGTAAATCTCTCCACCTGTCAAATTTTGTTAGAAAAAAAATAAAACACACTTACCACATTTGAATTCCTACTGATGCATATCAAATTCTTTTTTAGGGGAAAAACACTTTCTATATATATTTATCTTCAAGTAGGAAAATCTGAGAACTAGGAGCATCGAGCTCTTCTGGAATACAATCTTCCAATCTTTACTTAATTAATAAACAACCTGGTTAGGCTATCTAGGTACTAATGACAAGTGATTCAACTAGCTAAGAAATTAATGAGGTAAGATTATTCACGAAATTGTACGCCAAGAGACAATCAGTTTTTACTATCAATTTGATATGACATATTTTTACGTAGCATCAAATCTTGAGTTTAAATCTTGAAAATGCATTTGTGACTCTAACTATTCTGAATTTGAAATTAGATTAGTAGGTGTTAAATTTCGACCAAGAAGGCAGAAGTAATTTTTATGGTTAGAATTTTTTTTTATAGATAACAATGTTAAATAGTCACAAGACCATTTTCCCCTTCGAGACCACTTCATTTTCATATTCATTTTCTTGCATGTGTCTTAGGATATGTTCTCTGCGGGGATTGAGACCTCAAGCACGACCTTAGAGTGGACTATGTCCGAGTTGATGGCTAACCCGACCGCGATGAGAAAGGTGCAAACCGAGGTAAGGAAGGCTCTCGAGGATGACGAGGAGGTGGACGAAACAAAACTTCATGCGTTGAAATACTTCGATGCGGTCATCAAGGAAGCTCTAAGGTTGCATCCTCCTTTACCATTTCTACTTCCAAGAAAAGTCCGCGAGAAGGTGAAAGTAAAGGGATATGAGATACCGATCGACACTACAGTTCTCGTAAATGCATGGGCCATTGGTAGGGATCCAGAACATTGGACCGAACCCGAAGAGTTTCGACCTGAGAGGTTCCTCGACAACGACATCAACTACAAGGGGACACACTTTCAGTTGATTCCTTTCGGTGCCGGAAGAAGGATGTGCATCGGAATGCTATTTGGCATGGTCAGTGTGGAACTTGCTCTAGCCAATTTGCTTTACCATTTTGACTGGGAATTTCCTAATGGCTTGGAGGCTGAGGGTTTGGACATGTCGGAAGCTTATGGTCTTACGGCCACAAGAAAAGTTCATTTGCACTTGAAACCCATTCCATGGAGTTCCCACCCCAAAACCCTAGTGGCGGAAAGTGCTTAGCAGCTGCAGCTGCAAGGATTCCGGATTCCAATGTGCCGACTAATCAGGTTCAAGCTGGAAATCAAATTCGAGCCGGATAGAATATTTGAAATGTGGCAATGCTCTCCTAGCGAATATTTAATATTGGTGCATTTTTAATGGCTTGAACTCAAGACATCTTAGTTAAATTAGAATAACGTATTCACCAATTGATCTAAGTGATTGTTGATTGTTGTTAAGTATCACTTTTACCTACAAATTTCCTGGTTTTCTGCTTCAATAAGCGATTTGCATCAGTTGTCGCCTGTTAGCGAGCTCTATATTAGTTTAGTTAGTTATGCCTAGCGGTGGGCAAAGGATGGATGGGACTGGAATGTGGAAGTTTTAAGTTAAGTCGTAAGACCCCTGAAAAGGTCTTTTTAATGGGAAAATAATGTTCTTTGAGAAAGTTTTGTTTATCATTCAAATGTGATAGCGGACTTGACATGTATTAGTTGGCTCAAATCTTCCAAGGCTCTCAACCCCGGACCTGCCAGGCTTACAAACTACAATACACAGGAACACCATAGAGTGGCTAAACTCTAGAGGCTTGAGATCCATTTACTGCCGTCAAGATGTTGAAACCGGATTGAAAAGCCTAATCACTTAGCTTGTGTAATCTGGTGTCTAATCATGGAGAGGAGACAATCAAAATTACTGCAAAAAGCTAAGCAACAGGAGACATGAGAAAGATTAGAGCCCTCAATAGCTCATGAGATTAAAAATCTAGTGCAACATATAAAGCATCAATCAAATTTTTTGGTTTATACCATCTGATATTCAACTATTACTATGCCGGCTAATATAGATTCTAACTGGTGTGACAATACTTCAGAATCATAACAAAAATATTTTTATCTTATTCATGTTATAATAATAATTTTTTTTGAAGGAAAAAATAAAAATAATATCTTGAAGCTCCATCGAGTACTAGTGAGCTTATACAAACTACAATAATCAAAATCCTAGAAGATAGTCAACGATCTCTCTATCCACGTAGTATGTGTGAGGACATGTAGAGACAATAGACTCAGTTAAACATAGAGAGGAGTGAGAACCTGTAGACTATAAACTCTACATAAGTAGACACCAACAAGTAGGGCCGGGAAAAAAATAAAGAACCATACAACCAAATTGAACCGAACTAAAAAATCTGATTCAGAACCAGATCCAAATAGAATTTGTCTGAATCGATTCTTTGTTTGCTCAAAAAATATTCCCTAGACCAAACCACAATTTTCTCATTAAGTTACAAGGCCACGAGCGCCCTAACTTATTATTGCAAATAAATTGTGGTAGAACGTCGAAAACGATCTTTAGAACGGGTCCGGAGTGGTCGTCCCAATAGCGATTCGAACGAAAGGGTGAAATAGCAGAAATATGGGAAAAGAGAAGAGAAGATAAAGATGAGAATAGATAGAAGAGAAAAGAATTGGTAGAAGAGCAAGAACTTTATTGAACATATGGGGGAGAAGGGGAATAGAAAAACATAAAGATAAAAGCTAGAGACTACATAAGATAAAAGCTACGATAAAAGCTATGAAGCTAAAGGTTTGATGTGTTATTTTGTAGGTGTCCTTCATGCATGTACATAGCTCTCCTTATATAGAATAAGCTCGCCCCAGCCCCATAGAAAAACCCTAGGCCGTTTTCAAACTGGAAAACTTAACATAGTTTCGGTCTAATAAAGAAAACTTAAACTGCCCGAAATTTGTAACTCAATTTTCACCCCATTCTGTGCAGAATTTGAAAAAGTCATAAACAACAAAGTTATAGATCTATGTCTTCTCCTTCTGTTACTTTTAGAATCGTGTCAATCCAATACATGAGGAGAAAGTTACGGCATTTTTACCAAAATAGGTTCAACAGATCCGCGGCCTAATAAGGAGAAAACCTACACTCGAAATTTCCGACCTAAGTCTGACCTCCTTCTGTACTGAATTTCGAGAAGTTACAAACTAGAAAGTTCTAGATTTATGTTTTATCTTTTTGTAACTTTTAGAATCGCATCAATTAGATACACGAATAGGAAGATACGGCTATTTTACTGAGATATGGTCAAACAAATCTGAGAATTAATTTTTCGCTCCAACACTTATATAAAATAGTCTCCTCCGTTTCCATTAGGTTTTACCAATTTTTCAAGAGAAAAGTCCATTTTAGTACCATGTGATATCGCCAAAAATTATTTTAGTACCCTGTGGTACAAAAAACCCATCAATCGAGTCAAACATCACCCAATTAACATCACTTAGGTCCACGGAAAGCTGCCCGGACCCTTCTCGACCTGCCTGGACCTTGCCCAGCCATCTGGATGGACCACATCAGCATTCTCTGATGACATGGCGCCAAATGGACATCTCCCTCTCTCCCCATCCCCCTCTCTCTTCTTCTTCCTCCTCCTCCCCCAAAACCCAGAAATCGTCTTCAAATCTCTGCATTAACTCAATCACATCACCATACTAAAAAACTCACAGAAAACCAAACCAAACTATAGCTTAAAAACTTATCCCTCCTATTTGTCCAAAACACCACAATCTCTCTCTCTCTCTCTCTCTCTCTCTCTCTCTCTCTCTCTCTCTCTCTCTCTCCCCTCCCCTCCCCCTCCCTCTCCCACTCTCTCTCTCTCGCTCTCCTTCTCCCTCCCCCCCTCTCTCTCCCCCTCTCACTCTCCCTCCCCCTCTCTCTCCTCTCTCTCTCTCCCTCTCTCCCCCTCCCTCTCTCTCTCTCTCTCTCTCTCTCTCTCTCTCAAACAAGAGAAAAGAGAAATGACATCGTCATCATGCTTTTTGGTAACCAAATCGGTCACCTCCGTGTTCACGTGGCAGAGCCTTCTAGAAGTAGCCTTTGCGATTTTTGAGTCCAGAAATGACATCTCGCTGAAGATCCTCTCTCGGGCGGCAGCGGTTGGGTTCCTCGTCGGGGCATTAAAATCTCAGGTCTGCTTCAAGCTCAGCTTCATGGCCGCCAATGTGAATCTCCTCCACTCGCTCTCCTCTGCGCGTGGCACCACCCCTTCCTCCACCAGCTCACCGCAATCTCCGACAGGGAAGAGGAGGACCCGTCCGCAGAGGTCATCGGTTCAAATTTGTCGAGCTTAGTAACCTCGATGGCCTCGAGATCCTCAAGTGTGCTTCCCTTGGAGGCAGCCTCGACATGGTTGATGGTGGCGACGAGGCGGTCCAGGACGACCTTCTCCTCCGGGGAAAATGCATTCTCTGCTGCTCTTCTTCTTAATTTTAATTTATGGGTTTTGGTTGGTTTTCGTGGCTGGGTTTTGGTGGGTTTTCATGGATGGTGAATTAATTTCTGTTTAGATGAAGAAGAAGAAGAAGAAGAAGAAGAAGAACTAATTTATGTTTGGCTCGTGGATTTTGGGAAGAAGAAGGAGAAGAAGAAGAGAGGGGAAGAGGAGAGAGAGAAAAAAAAGAGAGGGGGAAGGAGAAGGAGAAGAGACAGCCACATCATCAAAGAATGCTGATGTGGCACGTTGAGTTGACCGGGCAGGTCGGGAAGGGTTCGAGCAGCTGCCCGTGGACCTAAATGATGTAAATTGGGTGAGATTTGACTCGATTGATAGATTTTTTACCATAAGGTACTAAAGTAATTTTTGACGATACTACAGAGTACTAAAATAGACTTTTTTTTCATTTTTCAAAGCACAAATTCCACGTCTTCTCCTCTCTTTAGCCTAATCTCTCTCAAAAACTATCAATTTAATCTCACATAAAAGTTTTAGATGCACAATTTTTTTATAGGTAGACAACTCTTTTTTTTAATAGCATTTAATTATCTTGCTATGAGTTCACAGGGATACGGAAGTTTGGACCTTATATTTTCAAAGACGTGATGAAGTTACAGCTTATAAACTTTTTTCATAGCTCAATTTTTAGATGCACATATTTTTTTGTTGATTAGGTTGTTTATTCATCGTGATTTTTCTGGTCCTCAGTTCCAGATGATCCAGACCAGAACCGAACCACAAAAGCTGTCCAGATCGGATCAGGACAGCTTTTGTAGTTCGGTTCTGGTCCGGATCTAGTGCTTGATCGGATTGGTTTTGATATGTTTTCTCCCCTCTTTTTGGTTATAGGTCCCATGGTTCGGATCGGTTCGCCCCGGTTCACTCCAATTACTCTCCCTTACCAACAAGCAATTAAATCAACTGGTGAAAGATATATTCTAACTTAACCAAATCTCGACTTCGAGTTATTGGAAACACAACAGTGTTAAATATTTTGCCATATAAATATTAGAGAAAAATTTACTTTAGTACCCTATGGTATCACAGATTTTTACTTAGGTACCCCAAGGTTTAAAACGAATAGAACAGGTTCAACTTATTTGAACTTTTATCAAAAAGATCCCGGTCAGCCCAGGTAGTTGCCCGTGATTTTTTTCCAAAACGACACAGTTTGCTTGATGACGTAGTAGATTGCCACGTTGACAATCCATGTGATGAATTTTAATGACATGGCTCGTGGTAAATTGCCATTTTAGTACACATTTGTTTATATTTTTTAAAAAACCTCCTCTTCTTCCTTCTCCTCCCTCTCCATCTTCTAAAGAATCAAAGCTAAAAAAGATCCACCCAATAATCCTCCCCCTCCAACAACAACAACAACAAAAGATCACATCTTTAATGTCCAAAAAAGCTCAGGAAAGGCAGAGACGTAAACAAAAAACCAAAAACCCAGTAAAGGAAGTTTCAAAAAGGGAAGCCCCTTCCCCTCCCCTGCGATTTTCCCCACTCTTTTCACTTTCCCTTTTTTCCTTCAATTTCCTGTCTCCCCTTATCATCGTGCACTTTTTTGCCTTATTTATTTATTTGGATTTCTTATTCAACCACCACTACCAACCAAAACCCAGTAAAGGAAATTTCAAAAAAGAAAAACCCTTCAAAACCCAAAGGCCCAAATCTCAACTCCCATTGGTGGTCTCCGACCCGGTACACACGTCATGAGCAGCGCCGGTCGAATCTCCGTCGTCGGCACCCACGCCGACGCCCACACGAACTCGTCGTGCGCATTTTCCACCGACTTTAGCCCCGCCAGCTTCGTCGTTTATCCTTCCTTTTCCTAGACCTTTTCTCATACGGACAATTAACTCCATATTTAGGTTATCTAGCAAGCAGAAAGCAGAGGATCGTTGTTGTCCCCATCGGATAGCACATCGAGAATATAACTGTAATAAAAATGATACGTTGACATCACCAAACACTTATATCAGAGTGTTGTCAAAGTTCAATTAAAATTTTGTAAATTTTAACTATGAGAATTTAGCGGTGATAAAAATTGGTAAGAAGAATTTGACGCTATTTGAAATTCTGCTGAACTTTAAAAACTATTAACTTGGTCAAGGCTTTGTTGCCGCGGCCCAAGCCTATGAATACGGCCCTTTTCTTAACCGGCCTATCCCACTAAATCCTCGTCAGTCCTCTCAGCCCAATTTAGCCGAACCTTGACCATCTTGCCTAGGGATGGCAAAAAGACCCAGACCCAGTGAATCAGACCATTACCCTACCCTGTGGATCTTAGGGTCTATGGGTCTTGGGTATGGTTTGGGTCTATAGATTTAGATAGGGTTTGGGTCTGGATAGGGTCTATATAAACCCAGACCCATACCCTACCCATAGACCCACTAATTAGACCCTACCCTAATTAGACTCTAATTAGATCCTACTTAGATCCATATTTATTATATTGCTAAGATAATTATAATACAGCCGCAAAAAGAATAAGCGCACACAAAAAAAAACCTTATTATATTTTTTTAATTTAAAATTTCAAATAGTATATGACTAATTAAGTAATTAAACTTTTTGGTTAGACACAGAAGCTATCGAAAATAGTTAGATTACAAGAGCAAGAAGATGATCGAGAAAACGTGTTCAAATGTCGCTTGAAAATTTAGAAAGAAATTATTTTGAAGTTGAAACTTTATATTAGACAAGAACACTTATAAGTTTTAGTTTCTTATTGACGAGATAGTCGTATGTGTTTTTTTTAATGTTGAACTAATTGGTTTATAGTTTACTCTCAACTTTAATTTGAGATTATTATTTTATTACATAGACTTTGATTTTTTCTTTATTTGGATTATATTGAAATAATAAAAGTATCTTGTAAAGTAATTATCAAAAGATAGAATGTTAAAAGGTCGGACCCTGCAGACCCTATAAACCCTAGGTCTCCTGGAGGGTAAGGTATGGGTCTAACAATAAAAAATTTGTAGGGTCGAGGATAGAGTATGGGTCTAACTCCAAAAACTAGGGTATGGGTTGGATCCTACCAATATCCTACCCGACCCTACCCATTGCCATCCGTAATCTTGCCCTAATATTTGCCGATTTTTTACCCGTAGGCCGGACTGCGTTTGTAGTAAATTATCTAATGATGCAAATTATTATAGAAGTTGCTACAATTTATGAATATTTAAAATCAGTGCAATTATTTAAAATCATAATAAAATTGATGAATATTGAAATCAAATTATTAAATGAAGTATCAAAGGGTATTTAGTCTAGCGACACAATAAATATAATTATTTAAGAAGGTACAAGATTTAAGCCTTACCATAAAATTTACCTTTTAAAAAATTATTAAATGAAGTTGCTACAGTTTTACGTCTGCTTAGGAAAGAAGCTGATATAAACAACAAATTTCAGTCATTTTCTCTGTTCATTGATCATGCACCACCGATTTGGCTTATTTGCATGATAATCTGTTGTGATAAATTGTGGTAGAACGTTGGAAACGATCTTTAGAACGGATCCGGAGTGGTCGTCCCAAGAATGATTCGAACGAAAGAGAGAAAAGATGAAATAGGGGGTGAGAGAGGAGAAGAAAGTGAGTGGGAAGGAAAGATGTTTATTGATAAGAAAAGAAGAAAAACATGTAAAACATGAAAGATAAAGGCTACGAAGTTACATAAAATAAAAGCTACAATAAAAGCTATGAAGCTAATAGTTCGGTGTTTGGTTTGTGGGTGTCCTTCATGCTTGTACCTAACTCTCCTTATATAGAATAAGTTAGCCCCAGACCCATAGAAAAATCCTAGGCCATTTTCAAATAGGAAAACTTAATATAGCCTCGGCCTAATAAGGAAAACTTAAACTGTATAAAACTTCCAACCCAAGTTTGACCCCCTTCTGTACCGAATTTAGAAAAGTCATAAACTACAAACTTGTAGATCTCTGTCTTTTCTTTCTGTGACTTTTAGAATCACATCAATCTAATAATTGAACCGAAAGTTATGATCTTTTTACCAAAATAGGTTCAGCAGATCCGCGACCTAATAAGGAAAACCTAATGCCAAAATTTCCAACCCAAGTCTGGCCTCCTTCTGCGTCGAACTTGGAGAAGTCACAAACTAGAAAATTCTAGATCTTTATTTTATCTTTTTGTAGCTTTTAGAATCGCATCAATCGGATTCACGAGTAGAAAGATACAACTATTTTACTAAAAAATAGTCAAACAAACCTGCGAATTAATTTTTTGCTCCAACAAAATCATAGACGCGAATCTATTGCTAGACAAGCATCTCCGTGGGCCATGACGAGCAATCTGAAAATATAACACTTCATGACAGTTGACCTGTCTCCATCTGATTAGTTTGTTGGTGTATATCATCTGTTATCTGTACACGTACTAAATCGAGTATTCTAAATTCAAGATGGGTAAGACATTTGATTGCCGATAAAATTCTTTCAAAAATATTAATATTAATATTTTCTAATGACTCAAATTCGAACTTGTTATTTGATGTAAGTGTTTGTCGGTTTTATTTGATAATTTACTAGTTTGATCCTTTGTCCCAAACCAACCCAAGTCTCTATATAATGCATTGAAACCTCATTGCATGAGCATAAACAAAACTTGATTAGGGTTACCTACAAAACTCTTCAACCATTTTCATCCATGGATCACCCACTACCTTCCTCCTTCAGCCCATCTATTCTAGCAATAATCTTAGTCCTTTTCATAACAATTGTCTCCTACCTGAAATCCAAATCCAACAAAAAACTACCCCCGGGGCCATGGAGGCTACCAATTATAGGAAACATGCACCAAATGATCGGCTCCAGCCCACATCACCAACTGGCCAAGAAGTACGGCCCCATGATGCATCTCCAACTAGGGCAAGTCCCCCACCTTGTCGTCTCGACCGCGGAGGCCGCCATATAAGTGATTAAGAACCACGACCCAGCTCGTTGTCCATAACAACCTTGAGCTACAAGTACAAGGAGCTCTCCTTTGTGGACTACGGAGACTACTGGAGGTGGCTCAGGAAAACCAGCGTCACGAATTTGCTCGGCACGAAAAGGGTCCAATCCTATCGATACTTAAGGGAAGAGGAAGTGTCTTCTATGGTCGAATCGAATCGAATCACTTCGTCTCGAGGTTCGACCGTGGATATAAAGGAAGTGCTGCTCGAACTCTCGAGTAGCATCACAGCTAGGTCCTTCTTCAGGAAGTCGTCCAAGGAGAGAAACGCGGTGTACGCGCCGATGATGAAGAGGATCAGCGAGGTACTTGGCGGGTTCAGTGTCGCGGATTTCTTCCCTTCCATTGTGTTTCTTCCTGCTGTTACTGGGCATCTTTGTAAGTATCGCCTCTTTTTAGACGTACTTTTCAAGAAGATAATCGTGTTGCAGATATACTCTCTCGAAACACTTTATTGTCAGGATCTATGTAAAAAATTTATATATCTCCAATATGAAAAACATCTCTTAAAAAAAGTCTAATTAGTAACATTTATGCCTTATTATAGCCTAATTGTCAATTTTTTGTTGCTTGTTCGACAAAATAGTTTCGCCATGGTGTTTCTTTCGTCCTTTTCTTTTCCCGGGGTCGTGTCTCCTAATAAAAATTTTCATGATCACTTTCGCGTTGAATGTTGACTTTTTTTGCCGGACACTTCTCCGCTATCAGGATCTGTTCTCTGTAAGAATTATTTATTAATTCTATTAAAGAGGTTCTCATAAAGTTGGACTCTATTAATAATATAAGAGTCTTATTATCGTGCCCGATTGATTTTAGGTATATAGCTTGGTCCTCTCTGTGCCTATAAAAAGATGCTAATGCTATACATCGGTGGGTGTCACTAAACGATAGAAAATAAAGAGAAACCAAGCTATGGCGACCACGAGGATTCCGACTACGAAGACATCAAGGTTTCTCTTCATCAACCAATCCGGTATGTTTCCGCTTATTATTTATGTAATTAAATATTACATTCTCTGCTGGGATTGAAAGCTCGAGCGCTGCCTTAGAGTGGTTGATGTCCGAGTTGATAGCGAATCCGACGGCGATGAGAAAGGTGCAAAGCGAGGTAAGGCAGGCTTTCGAAGAATACGGCAAGGTAGACGAAGCAAGACTCCGTACATTGCCATATTTCAATGCGGTCCTCAAGGAATCTCTAAGATTGCATCCGCCTCCACTTCTAATTCCGAGAAGAGCTCGCGAGAACGTGACGATAAATGGACACGAGATATCAGCCGGTACTACGCTTCGCGTAAATGCATGGGCGATTGGAAGAGATCCGAAACATTGGACCGAACCCGAAAAGTTTCGCCCTGAGAGGTTCCTCGAAAATGGCATGGATTACAAGGGAACACATTTTCAGTACATCCCTTTTGGTGCTGGTAGAAGGATTTGTGCTGGTATACAATTCGCCATGACCGCCATCGAAGATGCTCTGGCCAATTTGCTCTATCACTTTGACTGGAAGCTACCTAATGGCATGGAGGCGGAGAGTTTAGACATGTCGGAAGGTTTTGGTATCATATCAGCAAGAAAGGCCCCTCTGCACGTGAAATTCATTGCATGGAGTTCTCCCGGCAATACCCGAATTGCATGAAATCTTAACCATTAGCTATCTAAAACAAGTTGTGTTCTTGTCTTAAGCTTAAATAAGTGATTTTCTTCATATGTGTCGCATGTTTGTGTAAATTATATAAGATCTCTGATCAGATCTTGTTGCAATATTCTTGTATGTAATATTACTGTATTTAATTACAATTTGTTAGAGAATTTCATATTAAAAATGAGTCGGAACTTGTATACTGGAGAACGTGGGTAGCCTCCGTTCTGGGTTCATGGCTCGACCTATCTTTGATTGGTGTTCTTATTGACAGAATTTTTGGGTTTGTCCATGAAATGCTAATCAATAAAATCACATTCAGGCAAGGTCACTGGACCCTAAAATAAAATTTTCGAAATTACATTTAATAAAAACTTTACCCTAAAATTATCCTGAAGAGTAATCATGTCTCCCTCCCTCCATGATCAGCGTTTACGATAAATTTTTTTTAATGGGCCTCTTATCTTGTATAGACTTGGGCCCAAGCCCAACAGCCTGGCGGGCCCAACTTAGACTAACCATGACTTCTCAACTTTTACCATTTCCAAAATAATAATAAAAATTAGAATGAGAGTACCCCTCAAAAATCATAGAAAGCAAAGTCAACCAAACTGATGAAACCGATTTGTAATATAAATTTTAGGATTTAAACTTCACAAATATAAAAAATAATCCTTAAAATATAAACTCATGGTATTCAAGTTTCAATATTAGAGCTTAAAAAAACTTATGCAAGTATGACGTAGGCACATTGTATTTATCTTTATCTGATATTTATCTAGTTTGATCTTGCGATGTCTTTATTAATCAGGAGTTTCTTAGGTGTTTTAAGTTGTTTTGGTTTTTAGAATTAAGTCTAGCTCTATATAAGTGTGGTAGCTCGTAGTTTTAAGGTTATATTATGATGTAGAATATTGACATTTAAGTATTTACCAAGAAAAGATGTAGTCTTCAATTTTTGAGGAGTGAATTCTATTCCGCAGAGAGATTTATATCTCTAATTTAACCTTTGTCATTGTCAGTCGTACCCCGTGGATAGACATTTGCATCGTGCTCCTTTTGGTCTGTATCCACATTGAATCTATCATATCCTTTTATCATTTTAGATTTATTTCCCCCACGCAACGTCAGTATAGACTTCTTCAATTTAAGGCGATTTAATCCCAAGTCATGGGTCAGAGGGTCATCAGCAATTACGCGAGATGTCACCGTTTAATATTTAATTAGAGATAAAGGCCATTTGGTGAGTCTTTTAAAAAGCATTTAAAAGATTTTCGTGTCTGGTGATCACGTGGTCTTCCATGTTCTGCACTATGACGGGTAATTAATTATCGTTAGGTCAACGGCATTGGGGAGGGGTGCACGCAGTACTATCGGGGGAAGTGTCACATAATGGCGAAATATGCAGTA
Organism: Hypericum androsaemum; assembly: GCA_963995505.1. Taxonomy (NCBI): domain Eukaryota; kingdom Viridiplantae; phylum Streptophyta; class Magnoliopsida; order Malpighiales; family Hypericaceae; genus Hypericum; species Hypericum androsaemum. The sequence continues at coordinate 2,563,904 of OZ023190.1, read as the reverse complement.
AAAGAAATCGCAAATTCGAACACTAACAACTAATGTATTAAATATTTATTATCGTAATACCTTTGTCATTAAAATATACGCAACTTAGATTTTATTAAGCTGCTTATCCCGATATATATAAAAAGCTAACATTTAAAAAGCATATGGATCTTAGGCGAATTTTCTCAGAATTTGTCATAGTTGAGCTGCTCTAATCTCTATACTGCATACTAGGTTCCTTCAATCTCTAATTAATTAGGTCCTTTACCCAAGTCTGCTTTATCTGCAGGAACTCGTCTACGTACTGCATTCTCATTCGCTCAGAAGCATAAAAAATATATCTCTAAACCCTAATTATGGATCAAATACTCTCCTCCTCCTCCTTCTCCCCATCTGTTCTAGCCATAATTTTAGTCCTTTTCGTAACGTTTATAATAGCATCACACAAAAAATCCAAACCCAGCAAGAAACTACCTCCAGGGCCATGGAGGCTTCCAATCATTGGGAACATGCACCAGATAATGAGCTCCTGCCCACATCGAAAACTGGCCAACATGGCCAAAAAGTACGGACCAATGATGCATCTTCAACTAGGGCAAGTCCCCCACCTCATCGTCTCCTCCCCGGAGGCCGCCATGGAAGTGATGAAGAACCACGACTTGCAGTTCGCAGAACGGCCGAACTCCTTCGCAATATCAACCATAACCTACAACTGCAAGGACATCGCCTTTGCGCCCTACGGAGACTACTGGAGGTGGCTAAGAAAGATATGCATCATAGATTTGCTAAGCACGAAAAGGGTCCAATCCTTTCGACATATAAGGGAAGAGGAAGTGTCCTCCATGGTCGAATCGATCCGTCTTGCTTCTTCCCGAGGGTCGACCGTGGACGTCAAGGATCATCTACTTGCTCTTACGAGCAGTATCACGGCTAGGGCCTCGTTCGGGACGTCGTCCAAGAAGAGAAACAAGGTGTTCGCTCCTCTGGTTCAGAGGCTAGCTGAGGCAGGAGGAGGGTTCAGCATCGCGGATTTCTTGCCTTCCATGGAGTTTCTTCCTGCAGTTACTAGGCTCAAATCCCATATCTTGAAGCTCCATAGAGAAGCGGACGACGTGCTTCAGAGTATCATTGATGAACATAGAGCGGGGATGGTGGGAGATGGTGAACCGGAAAATCTTCTGGATTTTCTTTTGAATCTCCAAGAACATGGAGGTGACGAGCTCGAGTTCCCGTTGACCACGGAACACATCAAAGCAATTATATGGGTAAATCTCGAGTTCAAATCGTAAAAATGCATTTATGATCTTTCCTATTTAAAATATGGATTAATAATAGGTTTCAAATTTTCGTCCAAAAGACAACGGGTATACACTAGTATATTATAAGGAGAAAATACTAAAAGAAAACACTAGTTAAATTGACAGTAGTAATTCTTATGGTTTGAATCTTATTTTATTACAATCGTAAGTAATCACAATACCATTTGCCACTTCCAGACTACTTCATTTCATGTTCATTTTCTTGCCCTTTGATGCGAATGTAAATACTTTATTAAGTGCCAATCTGACCAACCATGAGAGCCGTAGTGTTAGCGTGATTCGTATTGCACGTGTTTCAGGATATGTTCTCTGCGGGGATTGAGACCTCAAGCACGACCTTAGAGTGGGCGATGTCCGAGCTGATGGCTAACCCAACAGCGATGAGAAAGGTGCAAACCGAGGTACGGAAGGCGTTCGAGGAGGACGACGACGACAAGGTGGACGAAACAAAACTTCACACATTGAAATACTTCGATGCGGTCATCAAGGAAGTTCTAAGGTTGCATCCCCCTCTCCCATTTCTACTCCCTCGAAAAGTTCGAGAGAATGTCAAAGTAAATGGATATGAGATTCCCATCGGCACTACAGTTCTCGTAAATGTATGGGCCATTGGAAGAGATCCGAAACATTGGAGCGAACCCGACAAGTTTCGACCAGAGAGGTTCCTTGAAAATGACATTAACTACAAGGGGACACACTTCCAGTTGATTCCTTTCGGTGCTGGGAGAAGGATGTGTGCTGGTATAATGTTTGGCATCACCAGTGTAGAGTTGGCTCTGGCCAATTTGCTTTGCCATTTTGATTGGGAGCTTCCTAATAGCATGAAGGCTGAGAATTTAGATATGTTTGAAGCTTTCGGTATTATAACCGGAAGGAAAGTTCGTTTGCAGTTGAAGGCCACTCCATGGAGATTTGGCTCTGCTTGAGATCTTGTTCATTGTGGTCACGTAGGCGTTTTTTTTATTTTACTTTTCGATGTTTAAATTATCGTCTTCGATTATCTTTGTGTACACTGAACAGCCGTCGTCCGTCAGAGTGAAGTTTCTTGCTCCATGTAAGGATCTTTTCTTATTTGTTATGTTATTGTGTTTAAGCACGAATTAATACAATTATCTGGATTCACAATATATCTTCCTCCATTATTAGATCAATTTGTACTATTTGATTAATAGATACATATTTATCATGATAGTATTATAATGAGGTCTTTTAACACATGGTTCTGTTGTACGATGTACATGTACCAAAGATTCTTAATAATACTTATACATTTACCAAAAACATACATATTTATCAAATTATGTGATGATATATTAAAAGTATTCGTAATGTAATTGCGGTGATCCAAATTTATAAGGATCATTTTAGATTTTTTTGAAGGATTTAATTTTTATGGTACAAAATTTTTTTTAATGTAAGTGCAATGGTCAATTTTACTCGGATTAATGAATATTCTCTTTTGTTGTCATGAAGAATAATTTTATCTTTAACAAAATTTTAGATTGAACTCTTACACGTACCAAACAAAGAACTAGACTAAATATTCAATTATGTAACGAAGATACCAAACACATGACAAAACAGCTAGAACAAATAGGCCTGTCTAGTACTGTTCTGTCATATATCTTTTGTCATGTCCAGAATACGTACGAAACGCACCCCACGGGACGAAGCTACAAATGCAAATCAATAAGTTGACAAATTAATTTGAAAATTAATATATTTACAAGGGATTCAACTCCTCATATACGTAGAACAAAAACTGTAGGAAAAGCTTGTACTTGTGATTCATCAATTAGATATTTTTTGAAGTATGTTTTATGACTCTGCTTCAAATTACCAATGTTGCGAAATAAGTCACCACCTAAAAAACTCGACTTTAAAAATGAAAGATTCGAGTTTCTGGTTGCCCGGACCCACTGAATATGGACAAATGATCCGACCCTTTTCAGGATCCAAACCAAAGCGCTTGCACCCCCTCCTCATAAAAGTCTAGAAACGGGGCCCAACTCACACTATACAGGGTCCATCTTATCTTTGATGACCAATGTTTTTAAAACCGACTCAGAAGACGATCCGAAATTTTTAAAATTTTTGGTTCACTCGGTCCGATTAGTCAAGCTACCGATCAGACCGGTGCTTATATTTTTAATTAATATTATAAAATATAGTTTAATAAATTTAATTTAGCATAAAAAATAATAAAATATTAAATAAGTACAAATATTTAGCAACTTTGTTATACAATTTATCCAAACAAAATCTTCGAACATCTATTTAACAAGTATAAAAGTAAAAGAAGATGATTATACTTTTTTTTTTGACATATTAGTCCAATTCGTTTGACATAGTTAATAAATTATCAAGAATTGTTAAAAAAATAAGTTTGTTATGATCAAAAATTGATGTACACGCTCCGAGCTTGGAAATAGATATTTTATTTCCAAATTAAATCTAATAAAATAGAAAAAATAAACATTAATTTTTCTGATCCGGGCAAATCGGGTCACCCGAAAGTCTTGACCAGGCGGTCTAACCGGATTTTGACCGGTCAAACTGCTGACTGGGTTTTAGGCAAAATTCGACCATAATTTAGTTCTGGGTAGTGGTCTGACTGGTCCGGTCGAATCGTAATTTTTAAAACATTGCTAATGAGCGAGTGCTTGGAAAAAATCCATATCCAAATCCGAAGAAAAGGCCCCTTATTCTCATAGAGTATGTCTCAGATTAAACATATATATCTTATTAACAATAACAAGAATAATAACTTTTTGAAGGGAAAATCTCCTCCTCTTCCCCGTCTATTCTAGCTATTAATACACAATTAAATAATTTAGGGAAAAAATTATGAAGTCTCTAAGATCTGGTATAATGTACTAAGAGGTTCATACTTTAGTTTATTAGTTCCTAAATTTTAAAAAATTAAACATGTTAGTCTTTAGGTTTAATTTACATCTCAAATGGTAACCTAACCTTCATTCCACAATGATAACCTCACACACCTCATAAAAAAACTTAACTCTATTCCACCCACCTCATCCATTGCCTTACTTATTCAAAAAAATCTCACGTGTTATCTTTGGTTCTCGTTAGAGGAAAGTTTCAATCTTGTGTGCGTTCTCATAGTGTTTGTATGGAAAAAATTTATGTTAATTGATAGTTAGCCGGTTTTGGTCACTTGTTACAAATGCGTACAATCGAGTAATTAGGTTCGGGGAAGAAGTTTTATTGAGTTGGATGAGATAGATTAAGGGGTAGAATTAATTTGTTATTTTTTAATATGGGGTAGACTTAGTAATTAGGTTTAATATATTCTATTATGATTTTAGAGTTTTAAAATAATTGATGTAACTGATTAATGAGTTCAATTTGTCATAATTCAATGACTAATTAATTAAATATTAGATTTCTAATACATTATGTCAAACCTTATGTGAAATCTTGGGGACTTATAAATATTTTCTACAATAATCTGTTCCATAATTAAGTTAGGGAAAATTTCTCTCTAGTATTTTATAGTTGCAGTTTAACACTTAAAATCATGTAGTTTAAAACTCATCAAAATGGTTCTTGAGGTTTCAAGGGTACTTCACGGACAACTACCCAACGGCTCGAAATCAAAACAACGTCATTTTGTGCCTATGTGGCACGCCAGCTGGGCAAAAATTTTTGTTAATATTTTTTCAAACACACCATCTCCTTCCTCGAAGCAAAACCTCTCTCTCACCTAACACCTCCTCCTCCTGTTCCTAAACCCCTCCCACCTAACCACAGAGAAATGCCAATTTACATATATAGCATTAATCCGTCTCCCGACCATTTCCTTTTTCCTCCCTCAAATCTCTATCTCCTCCTCTTCTACTCTCCTCTTCCTAGTCTGCTCCAATTGCTCTTACTCTTACTCGTTCGTGGAAAGGTGGGAGGGGTTTAAGAAGAGGAGGAGCAGGTGAGAGAAACGTTTGGCTTGGAGGAAGGAGAGTGTGTTTGAAAAACAACATTAATAAAATTTGGATTATTTTAAAATTTGCCTTCAGACAAGTAAGCACCAAGGGAGCAAAAATTTTGCCTAATTGGCATGCCACAAAGGCACAAAACGACGTAATTTTTGTTTCCGACAGTTTGGCAGCTGTCCGTCAAGTACCGTTGAAACTTCAAGAACCATTTTTATGAGTTTTGAATCACATGATTTTAAATGTCAACCCGTGAAACTACAGATTATTAAATTGAAATTTTCCCATTACATTAGAATAAAGTCAGCGTGTTGAGGCCCTTGAGGGAGACTGGGAGAGCCCTAGGCTATTGCGAAAAGTGGGTTTCAATGGGGAAGTTTGTGACAAAGGTTTTAACTAATAAACAAATGGATCTAACAGCAATATATAAGAATTAACTTTTTTTTTGGTAAATTACTGCCTAGTCCCTGGTGTTGGTCATTCTCCCTCTCGAGTCTCTACATTTTCAAAAATAATTTTACCGTCCCTCGGCTTTGGTTTTAGAAATTCTCGGGTTCCTGGCTGATGTCAGCACCCATTTTTTTGATTTTTTGTCAAGGGAAATGACCAAAATATTCTTGAAGAAGATAAGTTTTTTCTTTTTTTGAGGATATTTTGGTCATTTTCATGAAAAAAATGGGTGCTGACATCAGCCGGGGATTCGAAAGTTTCTAAAATCAAAGTCGGAGGACAGTAAAATTATTTTTGAAAATGCAGGGACCCGAAGAGAGGATGACCAAACACCAAAGACTAGAGGGTAATTTATCTTCTCTCTTTTTTTTGAAGTAGAGGGATAATAACTCCTAAATATATAAACAATATGATCAATTATATCCTAGTAAATGCAAGATCTCATACAAGAATTCACGTGAACACTAAAGGATGGCAACGGATCAGGGTAGGTCCTTGTCCAGAAGCAGCACAGGTCCACTTTATTTGCTGGAAGTCGTCTGCTGAAGTCTCATTCGCCCAGAAGTGCAAAAAACATCTCTAACCCTTAATCATGGATCAACCACTTTCCTCCTCCTTCTCCCCATCTGTTCTAGCCATAATCTTGGTCCTTTTTGTAACAATCATTACATTGTACAAGAACTTCAAACCAAACAAGAACTTACCTCCAGGTCCTTGGATGCTCCCAATCATAGGGAACATGCACCAAGTAATCAGCTCCTGCCCACATCGAAAACTGGCCAACATGGCGAAAACGTACGGACCAATGATGCATCTTCAACTAGGGCAAGTCCCCCACCTCGTCGTCTCCTCCCCGGAGGCAGCCATGGAAGTGATGAAGAACCACGACTTGCAGTTCGCAGGACGGGCCACCTCCTTCGGGATATCAACCATAAGCTACGGCTGCAAGGACATCGCCTTCGGACCCTATGGAGACTATTGGAGATGGCTCAGGAAGATATGTGTCGTCGATCTGCTAAGCGCGAAAAGGGTCAAATCCTTTAGTTACATAAGGGAAGAGGAAGCTTGCTCTATGGTTGAATCCATCCGAGGCGCTTGTTCACAGGGATCCAAAGTGGATATAAGGGAAGTGTTGCTTGCTCTCTCTAGCAATGTCACGGCTAGGGCCTCGTTCGGGAAGTCTTCCAAGGAAAGAAACGCTGCGTACGCGCCTATGATGAAGAAGTTGTCCGAGGCATTAGGGGGTTTTAGTGTCGCGGATCTCTTCCCTTCCATTGGGTTTCTTCCTGCACTCACCGGAGCGAAATCCTCTATCTTGAAGCTGTATAAAGAAGTGGACGGCTTGCTTCAGAGTATCACCGATGAGCATAGAGAGAGAAGAGGCAAAGAGGGAAGGGTCAGCGATGGTGAAGCAGATAATCTTCTGGATATTCTTTTGGATCTCCAAGAACATGGTGGTGACCGGCTCGAGTTCCCGTTGACTACGGACCGCATCAAAGCAATTATTTTCGTAAGTACATTAACCTAAATGTCACTTCGGGACCACATTGTTTTCATATTCATTCTCTTGCATGTGTCTTAGGATATGTTCTCTGCGGGGATTGAGACCTCAGGCACGACCTTAGAGTGGATTATGACCGAGCTGATGGCTAACCCGACCGCGATGAGAATGGTGCAAACCGAGGTAAGGAAAGCTTTCGAGGACGACGACTACAAGGTGGACGAAACGAAGCTTCACACGCTGAAGTACTTTGATGCTGTCATCAAGGAAGCTCTAAGGTTGCATCCTCCTCTCCCGTTTCTACTTCCGAGAAAAGTTCGCGAGAACGTGAAAGTAAATGGATATGAGATACCGATCGACACTACAGTTCTCGTCAATGCTGTTGGGAAATAACCCACTTTCTCGTGAACCCAAACAACGCAACGAACAAGATCGGAGCAAGATCTACGAACACAACGAGGAGATCGACCACAACTACGAGTAAAGAAAACTCACAGTCAAACAAGAACAACAGATTTGGTCACCCGGTTCGATCTTAACCGATCTACGTCCGGGGGCGTACCAAGCCAGGAGATTTCACTATATCAAGCTCGATCTACACTTTGGAGCTTCACTTGCTCAACAATGGTGTTTCTCTCTCCTCTTCTCTCTCTGTCTCTCTCTACAAGGAAGAAGATAAAATGTACAGTGATAGAGAAGCGGGGTATTTATAGTGCCAACAAACCTAGGAACCAAAACACACACGCAGGGGCATTTTTGTCCACGCTTTGGCAAAATGGAGAAGCTGAAGCGCGTACCGTTTGGACGGGGGCTACGCCCCCCCGCAGTGTCCGAAGTCTCCATACCCAACAAATGCATGGGCCATCGGGAGAGACCCAAAACATTGGAGCGACCCTGAAAAGTTTCGGCCCGAGAGGTTCCTGGACAGTGGAATCGATTACAAGGGGACGAATTTCCAGTTCCTTCCTTTTGGTGCTGGAAGAAGGATGTGTATTGGGATTTCGTTTGGCATGACCAATGTAGAGGTCGCTCTGGCCAATTTGCTTTACTATTTTGATTGGGAGCTTGATAATGGCTTGAAGGCGGAGAATTTGGATATGTCTGAAGCTTTTGGTCTTACAACCGGAAGGAAAGTTGCTCTGCACTTGAAGGCCACTCCGTGGAAATCTCACCCTGCTTGAGATCTGGTTCAATAAGGTAACATAGACGTTATTTATGTTGCTTTTTCGAAGTTCAAATAATTGTTAGTGATCTGTTAAGAGTGAACACTATATAAGTTTGTTGCTTAATATATTTATCTTTTCGGACGAATCTTATTTGTAATGTTAATGTGTTTAAGCACATCTTGATGCTGGAAATAATACAATTATCTGGATTTGCAATATTGTTTGATCAATCTGCATTATTTTTTTGTTTGGGTCGAAGCCACAAATGCAAATCGATAAGCTAACAAATAATTTCAAAAATGATATATTGTCAAGGGATGCAGCTCCTCGTATGCAGAGAACAAAAACTATAGGAAAATCTTGTACTTGGGTTCCACTTGTTACGGCGGAAATTAGTTTCCAGCTGCAAATGCCATCATGAAGATCAATTTTCGTAAACTTCTCAATGCCAAATTTGTCGAATAGAAGTGAAACATGTGCTTCTGGTAGAAGACAGCAATGTGGTCGAAGCCGGCCACCGGGGCAGAGAGGAGCTCGGGTTGGGGCTCTGAAACAAGACCTCCGTAATCCCGGAGGCAGTGCGACGCCAAGGACCTCCCATCCTCTCTTGAGTCCCGCAACGGGGAAGTCGACGCTGGAGGTGGCTCCATGGCATTCATGGTCGGAGAATAGGGAGGTCTTACATGTCTTATTATGAACCTCCGTGACCTTTTTCATCGTCCTTTTGGTAAGATAGGCATGTCACATCACTATCTACAACAATGAATATCAAAACTCTACGGACACAGTGGTCACAGATACGGCAGTGGCAGAGCCCACATGGATGAAAAGAATCACGTGGTTGGTGGCCCCATGGCAAATTATTGACTAAAGCATTAACCCAGCAAGTTGAGAAAGTAGTAAATCATTCATTCCAAAAGAGTTTCAGACGCAATAACACAACTCCCACAGCCATAACAAGATCTTGTAAAATTCATTTGCCAAGCTAGTAAGAAGAATAGTAGAGCGGGCGCCTGTACTCGTCGAAGAACTCATCGCGGTTGACAAACACTATCGCGTATAGCGCGTAGATTATTCCAGGGACGTACCCGAGGATCGTGAGCAGCAAGCAGATCAGGAACTCAGCCTGCGCACAACCAAAATCCAATCATCAGATAAGCTTCAATATTTCAGATCCAGCTGCAAAACAGCTAGCATTGCTACGAAATCAGAGCAAATCAACCAAGCAGTCCATCCAGATCGGTGAAAACCATTTCGGAAAGCCAACTAGGCTGTTCGAATCGAATCCACGACACTTCACACATTACACAGCCCCTAAGAATGCCTAGGCACCAGATCTAAACCTAGAACACGACGAATCTCGACTCCGAAAACAGAGATTTCACCCAAAAAAATTCTAGAATACTACTGATCGATCACTTGCTATATGACCGGTTCAAATTCCGAAACTCGTAGGAAAAAAAATACGAACTCAAATTTCCACCACGATCCTCATCGCAAATCGCCAAGTTCAGAGGTAATTTATAATATTGGACTACCAGATTCAAAATTCGATCTATTCGCGGACAAGGAAAAGAAGAGGAGAGAGAGAGTACGGTGCAGCAGCCATGGCGTAAGCAGACGCCGAGCGGGGGGAGGATGACGGCGATGAGGATCTCGCAGCAGAGCTCGCAGCGAGACGGCATCTTCTCTCTCCTCTCCTTGGCTCGATTAGCTCGCCGGTGGCGCCGGAGCGAGGGGATTGAACAAGTTAGGGTTTCGTGAGTTTCAAGGGATGGGCGGTGGTTATGTAGATGTTGAGTTGAGGGGAGGGGAGGAAGTTTCGTGGGGGGATTTTAATGGACAAGAAGACAACGAACAAGGGAGAGATCAAGACGACACGCCACCCACTATGTTTGGCTATTATCGAATATTTACTAAACCAATTAATACTATTCGGGTACTTTTAATCAAGTAGTTAAGCTATGTTTTGTATCATTGGCCACGGATACGGTGGACCCGGAAAAATAAAGTTTGACACGTGGCATAACATTAAGTTTCGTTGGAGTGGCCTACTTTGAGATAAATGGTTATTTTTCAAAAAAGATTAATAAATAGTTGGGTTTCTTTTATTGTTCAGGTAAATGAAGATGGAAACTACCCATGTATAATGTATTCCTCCTCATCCTAGTAGAGGAAACTACCCATGTATTCCTCCTCATCTCTCACGCCAAACAGCTACTTATGTCATGTCGCTTGTGCAATCTTTTTTTAAAAAATTATAGTATTTAGAGTAGAGTTATATCATATCTTATTTAAATACAATTTTTCTAACAATATTTTTAATTCATAAAACTTAAATTCAAAGTAAATGGATATAATTTTTTTTAGGGGTGTTGATGGAAATAATCGGAGACCGTCTTAGCAAATGATAAAAAGGGTGCAAGCCCATCATTAGGCATTAACAGCAGCAGAGGAGAATCTGAACCATCTCCTGTTTCCTTAGCAGGGCGGGAAGCTGATGCGGAATGCGGATTAGTGGAAGAAAGATATTAAAAGAATAAGAGCATAGATATAAATTTATAAGAACTTCCTCTTATCTTATCCAAATTTTTTCAAATAATATATATGTAAATTCATTATTAAAATAATGCCAAATTTTTAATTTTAACCTATTCAACTTTAATTTTTTTTGAATTTGTTTGTTTAGTTTTTTTATATTAAGTTATTTTAATGAAAGATCAATGAAAAAGTGTTTCTTGAGAATAATCAAATGATATTTTATTTTATTTTAAATAAAATAATTTTTAAATAACACGGACCCACATGTCATCTTAATCATGCCCAATTTTTTAGAACCCAGATTTTACCCAAATTTTTATTTTTAAAGAGGATAAGTGATCTGCTCTTCAAAAAGAAGGTAAAGATGAAGTCCTATGGATCCTAGAATCTATTTTTCAAATTGGTTAAATAGTGGATTAGCAAGGTTTTAAAAAATAACCTGAAAGTCAACTAGGGATTGTGTCAACTAGTTCGACCGATCGGAATAAAGATTTTTTAATAATAATAAATATTATTTATAATATTTAGTATTAAAATAGCAAATAATTATTAATATTATGTAATTTTATTATAAAATTTTTAAGGGATAAAAACACTTAACTATCCTATATTATTGAAAATAGTCACTTAACCCCCTGATTTTTAAAAATACTCACAAAAGATCCTGAGTTATTAAAAACACAAAAAACAACATACTAAAAAGTCAATCATACCCCTTCTCATCACCATTCTCTCCTTCCTCAATGCTCTCTTCTTCCCCCGCCATTTGAGGAAGAAGAGAAAATTGCACGATATTTTTGCATTAAATCGTTTACTTAAAAATCCAATGGGATTTTCCGGTGCTCCATAATTATAAAGTTTTCGCGAAACGGAGCCAATCCCGGGTCAAAAAAACCAAGTTCGCCCGGTTACCTAACGAACTGGAAGATTTTCGGTCAGTCCGGGCGGTTGGCTCGGATTTTTGACCCGGAAAAATCCGGTTCGTTAGGTTTGACCAAAAAACCAACCCAAAAACCAGATTTCACCCAACTCAACCCAAAAAAATCAGATTTTCTACTCGATTTTTCTAAATCAACACAAAATAAACTAAATCTACAAAGATAATTATACTAAATATGAAATAAATTTACCAACATTTCAAAAATATTAATTTTTAAACCTATTATTTACTAAATATATATTAAAAATATATATAATAAATTACCGGTCCGACCACCGGCTTGACCAGTCCGACCACCGGTTTGACCGGTTCGACCGGTTGACCCGGAGAACGGACCAAAATCCGGGTCGCTCTCCGGGTCGTTTTTGAAAACAATGGTTTCACAGCCTTTAAAGCAATCTCACGAGTATAAATAAATTAGGAGTTTATCTAATAATAAACAATCATTAACAACATTCAAAATTCTTCTGATATTTAAAATCCATCATTATCTTATCATATATTTTAAAGTCGGTTCTCCGACTATTAATAATATTTCCGGTTGCATAAAATCTTTCATTAATCACTATTACTGAAAACAAACAAATCCTCTTGGAGAAAGAAAAAGAAAAAAGAAAGCCAAACAAGCCGGCGACGCCGAGATGGACGACACAAAGAATCCGACGGAGGACGAACTGCATGGCCGGAGATTGTCGGTAACTGCTAAACTGACGGCGAAGACGAACGGCGTTAGTCCACCACCGGTCGGGTATCCTCCGGCCAGTGGTAGTATGGGGTTTTCACCCATGCCAACGAGGTACGACCTGCCTCCGGTGCCCGCCTCCCAAGTCTACCATACCCAAGAAGCGGAGAGGCTCCGGCGGGAGGCGGAGAAGAAACGGATCAAGGGGGAGATTATCGCCGCCGGAGTCGCCTGGCGCCGTGACCTGGAAGCGGAGGTCCTGAGGGATCTCCTAATGGAGGGCTTTGACTTTCCGGGTTCCGAGCTTCTTCAGGTTCCCGAGAGTGACGAAGAGAAATTAATTGCACTGGTGAGAAATTAATCTTGAAATAGTTAAATTATACTCTTTGATTTAATTTAGAGATTTTCTTGACTCATATTGCAGAAGTACTGAATGCGTGCATAGGTTAAGGACATTGTTAATGTGGTTCGGTTCGGTTCGATTCGATTCGGTCTTGTTAGTGTTGCAAGTACTTAGGTGGTCTCGTCCGTTTAGTTGATTCGTGGCACGACGAATGTCAAAGAGAGTCATCTGATGATGTTTGCTGGTTCATCTGCTCGTAATCTGCATTCGTTGCTTGTGCCTCGTACTTTTAGATGCCAAGTCGTTTTAGTTTGGAAGCATCGGTCGGGAAGAACACATTGAATTTTGGTGTTTGTGGTTAAACATTTAAAAGTCCTATGTCCTTTGTTTAACTCATTATGACCCTAATGGGAAAAAGAAGTAAACTGGATGCCGTGTTTGGTTAGCCGTTGCTGAGAAGCAGGGGTTGGTAGCTTTCATGGGAATCTTTGATCCTTCTTTTCTTTGTCATCTGTCATGCACTTGTATTAAGATGGACTGGTTATTTACCTTTTTTGAGTGTTCTGTCTCAGGCAAAGCTCGACCCAGGTCATTGTGGAGTGAAGAGGAAGGTTGAAAATCTGTTGGAAGTACCATCGCTTCCTTGTCCGGGCGTAAAGAAGCCCAGAGAAGAATTTTTGAGCTGTTCATTATGCCATGAAAGTTCCACTGATGAGAACGATTTGAAAAGTCACCTTCAAGGTACGAAGCACCAAGCTAAAGTTGCAGCTCTAAGAGCTGAGCTTGCAGCCAAGTGTTGCGGTACCCCACCTGCGGCAAATAAACCCCCTGCAAACACGTCTAAGCTCAGCTTCATATCTCCAGGCTCAGAGCTCAATGGTACACCTCTAATAGCCGAGGTTGCAGCAAACGGTTGCAGTAACACATTAGTGGCAAACAACCCGGCTAACCTGTCTAAGCTCAGTGCAAGTGCTTTCGGTCCAGATGCTAAAGTGGAGGTCGGAGAAGAGGTGGGAAGCAAAACCGATGATTTGGCATCACAATATTGTAAAAGTTTGCAGTGGGAAAAGAAATTCAAGAACTGGTGTGAGATGTGGAAGGTTGGTGCGTATGCACCAAGTGTGATGTATGATCATTTAAATGTGGCCCACCAACACAGCCAGAGTGAGGAAATTGTTGCTGACATCCCGATTCGGAGGTTACCTGCTGATGATGAAAAAGAAGACGATATGTCAATAAAAAAGGCAGGTGGTTCAATGCATCAAGACAGAGAAACAGAGCGAGTCCACGATGTTCTAGAAAACGGAGATGTAGAGTTTGCTGCTCCGAAGCCGATCATTGCAGAAGTGTTTAGCAAGGCACATTCAAAAGCTGTCGAGGAATTGTATGCAGATCTTGCGCAGCTTCCTTTGAACAGCAATGGGAAAAACGACGACATAGCCATCAAAAAGGCAGACGGTTCAATGGTATGCGACGCTAGAACCGAGGCAGTCCAAGATGATCAAGAAAACGAAACGGTGGAAGGTGCTGCTCTGAATGCGATCGCTGCAGGTATGCGGAGGGAGAAGTTCCGAAAGCTGTTCAAGAAGCGGGATCAAAACTGAATTCCAAATCTTCTCAACATGTTTCTGATAGCATTGGAAAGAAATGTGTAGCTGTTGCTGTAGCAGAATTAGTAGCTTCTGTGGATCACGAGCTGAGTAGTTAAGTAGTTGCTTTTTCTTAGTATCAAACTCATATTGCTTTTTCTTAGTATCAAACTCATATTATCAACTTACAGATCTTCTAGTCCGTGGTATTGACCAACAGAGGGTGCTTCCTTGACCTAATCTCTCTGTATTACTTTTTGTTTGCCTAACTAGTGATCTAAAGCTCGTCATGATGCATGTTGGTTGTGCAGGTCGATCTAAAAGTCGACGTTCGTTTGAGTGTCGGAATATCAGATGATGTTAAATTTGTGCGGTAAAACTTAAAAGATACCATAGTCACTCTTCTTTCATAAATTTTTGTTCATGGTCACTAATCTATTTTTTGTCTCTTTATGATCACGCGTCTATATTAAGTTACCCTTGTATGGTTACTATGATCATTTTTGTAATTATAAAATTTTCAAAAGATCCCAAACTTATTATTTTCTCTCTATATGGACCAACCAAAAATAAACTTTTGTGATAGCAACTGGACACGTCGAACTGTAATAAAAAAAGCCAATGCATTAGATAAGAAACGAGAACAAGGTGGAGCTTAGAAGCTCGATTACAACAAAGGATACTCTCACATAAAACACAAATAAACGACGAAGCTGGAAGAACAAACGGCTGTTCGTCTTGGATCAGGCATTAGCTACAAAAGCCGAATTCACCTCTATACAAAAAGTAGTGACTGCCAAGATGCGGCAAACTAGTAACCTGCCGAACACAATGTCTTCAAAAAAAGAACTCTAATCAAAACAATGTTGGCGCTTTTGTTAATACAAAAAAAGATACTTTTGTTGACGCTTTCCTGGCACCCATTTTTCATGCTCTTAAGAAAAATGAGTGTTTTTTACGGTGGAGTAAGATAGGAAGTAGATAAGTGAAATTTTGAGTCATTATTTCTATGCTTTTTTTCGTCCGAAATGACTTATCGAAATAAATTAACCAATTAATTAGCATTTCACTTTTTTTTAGAATAGCACTTCGGTTTCTGACTGTAGTTTTCCCGTTGCAATTCCTAAAGGGTTGGCAAATCAGATTTCATGGGTTATTTTTTATATATAATTTAATCGTATATTAAATTTTTTTGTACCAACTCCAAACTTTAAGAAAATAAGTAGATGTATTTTTATACCTATAAACAAATTCATGCTCAAATCTTTGATATCAACATACCATGACATAGGGAGGTGCGTATAGAGAGAAAATAATAAGTTTGGGATCTTTTAGAAATTTTATAATTTGAAAATTAGTCATAGTGACCATACAAGAGTGACTTAATATAGATGAGTGACCATAAAGGGACAAAAAATAAATTAGTGACCATGGACAAAATTTTATAAAAGATGACTTACCATGGGTATCTTTTACCCTAAATTTGTGTTTCAGGTCACTGGGCAACAAAAAGTTTTACGAAGGTCGGGGCAATTGTCATTGTGACGTCGAGCGCTGAGAGCTCCGAAAGATTTACGAAAATGGAAGTTTTGCCCATCAATCTTCTCAAATTTAACCGGAAAATTCTCTCCGGTCACTTTCTCGATCAATGTCTTTTAAAAAACCGACCAGGAAACGATTTGGATTTTTCCTGTTTTCCATCTAACCAGTTGGATCGCTAGTTGCGCCATACGTTTTTTGTGAAGAGTCTATTATTAATTATATTTTTGTATCAAAATGTCAAATAATATTCACAACCTCTAATTTATGTAAGGATTATAAATTACAATCAAAATTCTTATTTAATTATTTTAATCCAAAAAAACTCAAAAAATATTTTTTTTTCAAAAAAGGCTAGTTTGGTCTTGATAGGAATTGTCTACCAATCCAACAGACATCTAATTTTTTGTATAAAATGACTCGATATTAGTATTTAGTCACGTTCAATGACTGTTTAAAACAATGTTCTTGGTAGCTTTGTTTAAGAAAAATAATGTCTTCTTGATAGGATTAAGTCACAAATTGTTGGGGGCATGTCAACTTCTGCGATTAATGTACATTGGATATATCTAATTCTATCATGTTCTTGTTGTGTTATTATTGTTCGAAGGAAAAGAATGGAGGCAAGCGACAGGGGGGTTGACAATAAAATTTCCGTACGAGGGGCATATAAGTAAATGGCCAAAGTGGGCGGGGTAATAATAAATGCTGGATTGAAAGGCGTCATCTTCATAGAGAGTTTTCCTCGACAAAAAAAAAGTCAACTTCATAGAGAGAAACAAGGTTCTTCAAAAAAAATCATAGAGAGAAACAAAGATCACCAATATCAAGTCTTTAATTTTTTTTTAAAAGGTAGAATTATATTAATCATGGAGTTATGTACAAATATGTACCGGGTGAAAATCCTCACACAAAAGACGGAGAGAACACTCTGAAAATAAACTTTGTACAACCCGTCCCAAAAAAGGCCAACCATTACTTTCAAAAATGAAGAAGAAGAGAGATTTGCATAGACAAAACTGACCGAAGTCAGACCCAAAAAGGCCGAGGCCCACCAAACGCATGTTGGCCCTCGCAAAGACCCATGATCACAAAAAGCATACGCCATTATGTTTTGGAGCACTATGAGGAGATCTTGCCTGCAAAAGATATCTCTTGATCTTGACCAGCTCTGCCATTCCATGGCATTCCTGAGGATGTTCGCAATAAAAGCGCCCAAGTCTGGACTGGTTTTTTAGAAGATCGCCTTATTTCTGAGAAGCCAAATACACCAAATTATGGATGCGAAAATAGAGTACCAAATCTTTCGATTAGCTTAGTTATTCTTCACCAGCCCCATCCATCCAAGTCTTTAATTAAGCTATCATGACTAGGTTATTGGAATGGTTCTGGCCTATAAAAATATAACGGTATCAAATATTTATTGAATTTTTTATCAATTTTTAAAGATTTTGTTCAATTCAAAACTGGATTATCGAATACCGAATAGTCTTTTTTCTTTCTTCTTGTCCATCCTACCTGGCTACTACTTGTCCTCCTCCATTTTCTCTCTCTCAAACCCAAGAGGCGATAGGCCACCACCATCGCAAACAAAGACGAAAAGCAAAGAAAGAGTCCACTACCCATAAAACTCTCTCTTTCTCCAAGACCAAAAATGATGCTGCCCCTTAGATAAGAAAAAGAAAATTCTCCCAAAAACCCACCAAAAAAGAGGGAAATTGAGTGTTTAGGACACAAACTTCTCAAAAAAGTGTTTAGGACGGAAAAAAGGAGATGGAAAAAACAAGGAATGATAAGGAAAGCTGGTGTCTTCAAAATTCCTCCAACCAAGACCCACCTCACCACCTTCCAAACAAACAAAACCAAAGTCTCCATAACCAAGCACCACTCTTCTTTAAAAAAAAAAACCAAGGGCCACTCTTCTTCACCTTACCCAACTCACTGAAATTATATATCCCACAATTGCCCTCCTGCAAAAAATAATAAGGAAAGGTGGAAATACACCTTCAACCCCCCTCCCATCTTCATCACTGTAAAGAGAGAACAAATAAACACAAAAAGGATAAAATAGGATTTGTGTTTTTTTTTTCCTTTCCTCTCCCTACCCCTAAAAACCTAGTGTTATGGCCTTCCACGGGTATTCTTTGTCTTTGGTCAGAGTTTTCTTAGAGGAAAACAAGAAAGGGAGAGAGAGAGAGAGAGAGATTACCCTTCTCTCTCCTCCTCCCAAAGACCTCTCACCTGAAGAAGATCCATCCTTTTTGGTATCACCATGAAGAAGATGCAGCGGCCTGTAATGGAGCCGTCTCCTAAATTGTACGACCGGTCGTTTGAGGACCTCAGGACTTGCTCTCAAGCACCAGAGTCTCTTGCAAGATTTCGCCGAGTTGCTTGAGGTGATTTGCAATTCCCTTCTTGGGTTTGTTTCATTTTCGTGTTGTGTTGGATCTACTGGCTTCTGGGCTTGATTTGGTTGGTGGGTTCTTGTTTTCTGGCTCTTTGGGCTCGTTTGGTTGCTTCAAAATCCAATCTTTTTTAGTTTAAGAATTAGTGAAGTTCTTTGCTCATTTGTTATGTTAGAAAGGGGAAGCCTTTGGCTTTACTTAGTAGTTTGTGTTTCTTTTGTTTGTAGACTTGACTTGTAAGGTTTTCTGATTGATGTAATTGTGTTATCATCAAAGGGCAGACAATTTGATTGTGTCATGTCTGTGTCTTAATCTGCTTTTCAAGATTTGTAATTGATTCGTATTTGATGTTCATGGAGATTCTTGGCTACTAGGCACTTCAGTTGAAGTTGAACAGGTTCCGGGTTTTATTACGTGTTTTTATCTGAACTTGCATCAGCTCTGATACTATTAGGTTGGAGTTGGGGTTGGAACATTTCTGTTCCGGTTGCTGTAGTGAAGGTGTTCCAATAATGATGATTGGTACTTAGGTTTGCCGTCAAAGTCTAAGAGGTTTAAGTTAATTCAGGAAACCGATGAGAAGAAGAAGCGATTGGAGATGATGAAGGAGAAGAGATTAGTCCTTTCGGCTGAAGTCAAGTATGATTAGTTGATCACCCTCCCTCTAGTTTTCTTCCAGTTGGGTTTCCTGCTGTTCGGAGTGAGTTGAAGTTTTGTTTTCCGAATTATAGGTTTCTGAGGCGACGATACAAGTACTTGGCTGAAAGTCTGCCTCAAAACCGTCCAGCGACTAATTGCATGCAACCACAAAAACCTATGTTAGTTAGTCAGAATATGGAGAGGAATAAGAAGTCTGGTGCAGCTGTTGCTGCCTCTCGATGACAAGCTTCAGGCCCTGATGTGAAACAGAAGGGAAAGATAATCTTTAATGGGACTGATTTTGCACTGCAAGCCCATCCATCATGTTTTAAGTTTAACCGGAGAGAAAAGGCTCAGGGGGAGGAAGTTGCAATGAGAAATTCCGGTACTGTTCCAGAATTGAATCTGAGTGAAAGGCTAAGCAGCTTTGATGTAGCTACTGCTCGTAAAGTTCCTCCAATTTTTTACTTGAACGAGATATCGGTAACGGTCTAGCTGCCACAGCCTATGCCCTTCAAATTTCTGCCTTACCGTTCTCGTCTTTTTGTTAATCTTTAAGTGGTGACATCTTGCAGAGAGAGGAGGAAGAACTTCTAGCTGATGGAGATGAGACGATGGAAAATGAGCTCAAGTTTAGTTCACTTAGATGCAGTATCGATCAGCAACTTAATGAAATGAAGGTATCGGCATGTAGGAAAGACGCTACAAAGGGCACTAGTCGGACGGGAAAGAAGAAGATTTCATGGCAAGATCCAGCAGCTTTGCGAGTTGGAATCTTTCGCCGTTGAAATGACGCCCAAGGCCACTCACTCAGGCAAGCAGCAATCCTTGGCTTGTGACTATCTTCTGCTTAGCTTAATTTCCCACCTTATTGTAAAAAGAAGCTACTTCCCAGATAATATAACAATAGAAATAGAGAAGTCATTGCCCTTATAGTTATCGGAGCTTGTCTAAGTGCCAAGGGAGTTGGATATCTTTAACCCGTCTCGAGTTTGAACCTTGGATCTAGAGCTACGAGAGCCGCTTCCTTTATAGGTTCATATAATTCTCGATGCTGAATTTAGTCCTTGTCCATGAATATTACAAGAGATTCACCGAAAAAAAAAACCGGTTAGAGTTATACAAAGTATTCTTGATCTTGGTTGGGACAGAAAAGTAAAATTCCGAAGTACTAAAGTGTTGTCTGATCCAACAAGTTCTTTAGGCCAAACTTTTCTTCTGGTGCAAGTAAATGGGAAATTTTCAGTTTAGTATGCAGAGTTTCAACTTTTGGCATATCTCAACGGGCAGGAAAATGAAGAATAAAGAGCATATAGTACCATCTATATACTGATAGTTTGGCACATTTTCATCTTCATTCTCCGGGTGCAAAAAAGTTTCATTTTCATCCTACGGGCTTTGAAATTAATCACTTAAGTTCATTGTTGAAAATTTGAGTTTTGGGCCTGCGGATAGTGGGTTGGGCTAACGGGCTCGGTCCTTTTCATTATTCAATTTTGTAGTCCAGTCCAGCAACCTGGCCCACCTCGCTTGTTGTAATTTATTTATCAACTTCTATTATCCGACTTAAATTTGGATTGGATTCACACTTCACCTCCGATTCAACCGAAATTGCAGACAGATTTCAAGTCAGAACTGTCGATTCGCCTGGTCGAACTACCCAGCGGTTCCGGTTTCATTTTTCGGTGTTCGTAGTAGGTACAGGCAACGGCTGTGATTAAGACACGTTGTCCAGTATCGAGGCCGAGATATGTGTAACGTGTCATATTTGTTAACACACCTCTCTTTCTTTTTTTGGGTGGAATTAACACATCTTTCTTCCAAAACATAACCCCCTCTTTTTGTGTGGTAATAGACCCTCTTTTTTTGTGGTCAAGAAAACTGAACTAATTTTTGAAGAAAACAGTACTAATTCAACATACATGTGGATGGTTACGATGAAATCATTGTTCTAATTTAAATAAAAAATTTCGAGTTTAAATTTTGGAAACGTTACAGTGATAAGAAAAGAGTTTGGGTAAATTATCTTCAGGTCCCTGGTTTATAATTTTATTACTTGCAGGTCCTTGACTTTCGGAAATAGTGTATGAGGTCCCTACTTTTTAAGAAAATATTGGTCAGAGGTCCCTAGTCACCGGATCGAAGATTTTCTCCTGAGATTTTTAAGAAGATCGATCCGATGACTAGGGACCTCAGCACCAATATTTTCTTAAAAATCATAGACATCATACACTATTTTCGAAAACTAAGGACCTGCGAATAATAAAATTATAAATTAAAAACCTGAGGATAATTTACCTAAAGAATTTTGTTACCTTCCAAAATATTTAACTCATTCGAAACAAACTGGCGATATAAGCGAAAAAAGTAGTTGTAGATATTTTTTTGATGATTTAATTGTAATTAGTTAGGTCGTGGCGAAAAGGTCATTTCTGGCAGATCACGGACCAGTCACAGCTCAGAAGTCATTCTGAGCCGTCACTTTTAAGTGGATCTTATTCATGCACGGGGACCTTGGTCCCTATTTTTTTGAGATAGAGAAAGATATTATTTTAATCAGAGAAAAAATAGAAGAATTCTATCCCCAATTTGACCAATTGTTCCTTAAATCGAAGGTAAAGATATCGTTAAAAAATTATCGCGTAAATTAGATTTAACATCTCTAAATAGTAGATTACAAAAATCAAGTATACATAATTAGCAAGAAAATAATTGTGTACGGCTCAAATTCAAACAATGAGAACATAACAATATGTTTTTCAGCGGTGGATGAGAATTTATTACGTACTTTTTTTCATCATTCAAACGATACTAATTACAAAATTTGCATGAATTTTGACTTCGAAAATGTACTAAATCAATTTGCTATGATAACATGGTAATATCTTCATGTCGGATACAAAATTTGGTAGATTTTTAATATTTATAGATAAATAATTCACATTCACATTCACACTCGCCACTAGTTTGAAAAGAACAGCATATATATCCCCTCAAAGGAACCTAAATCCAAACACTCTTCAGTTCTCTCCCGTAGACTTGCTTCTTCCTGTTCTAAGCACCAACTGTGGAAAGGTACTCAAAAAATGTCTCATCTCTATACTTTGTCCGACTTTTTTAATTCTTCAAAAATGTTCTTTTAAGTAACCTGTGGATGCATACAATTATACTGGTTGGTACACCGGAACTTAAAAACGAAAATTTCATTGGGCAATAACTCGTTATATTTCCGAATCATCTCTTTAAGTAAAATTTTACACTAATTATTACATCAAAAATTTTAACTCTATATTTTTGTCAATCCGTATGCTACTTGTGTTATTTGGGTATGTCTACTTTGGCACTCATATTATATATCATTATATATATGTTCCATTTCTAGTGCGTCATCCATAAGTAGTATGAATCTATTTATATAAAAAATATATAAGCCCTTTATAGAATCATGCATTGATTATATATTAAGGTGGTAAACTTCTTTTATCTAAAATTGAGTAATATTGGATATTATTAAAAATAGAGTGGTATGGATCAAAATATTCGTAAAAAATTTAAATTTCTTACTACTCAGACTAACTATTGCAACTTTAAGTTCTTTAAGGAAGTAAGCATGAAGATAACTTTGAGACAGACAAGTACGGTCCGACCAGCCAAGGACACGCCAAAAATGGCGTTATGGGTCTCAGACCTCGACCTCTTAGTACCCTGTACACACATCAAAACGGTGTACTTCTACCAGCAGCCCAACGGCTCCTCGCCGGCCGGAGACTTCTTCAACGTCGAGGTGCTTAAGGAGGCTCTCGCCGACGTTCTCGTCCCGTTCTACCCGATGGCGGGGAGATTGGGTCGGGACGAGAACGAGAGGATCGAAGTCCACTGCAATGGTGAGGGGGTCCACTTCATGGAGGCCGAGAGTGATTGTTCCATTGAGGAGTTTGGTGGGTTCACTCCCAGAGAAGAAATGGTGGAGCTTGTCCCTAAGGTGAACTACTCTGGGGATATCTCTTCTTACCCTCTCCTCCTTGTCCAGGTAAATCGTTTGCCCTAAAACCAAGGTTGTTGTTTTTTCCTTTTAGGTATTCCGAATATACCAACTAATCTAGGTTTTATTAGGGTGAGATTTTTTTAAATGGTAAAGTCTCTTGACAATTATTTCACTCGAAATTCTGGAATAATGTTTTAACTAATTGATCTTATTTGATTATTGTATTTTTCTTCTAGTACATTTCCCTTTGATCCCAGTTTCTTCTTCGCATTTATTGTCGTTCGCCTGTTGTTGGTAAAACTTTTTCCCTACGACTAGGTTGGCAGAAACTTTTGCCCTAGGAACCCAGGCTGTTGAAACTTTTTTTCCTGGTGAATTAATTTGGGTTCGATTTAGGTGATATTTTTTGAAAATTTGTAAATTTCTTCCGATAAGTATTGATCACTATCATGAAAGAGCATATATAATTACACAAACTATTGGAGAATTTGACGTGCATTCACCGTTCAAATTAGGGATGGTAATTAGACCCTTACTCTGAGGGTTTATCCTGATCCAGATCCGAAGGGTCCAAGACCTGTTGATTTTGACCGGGTCTAGACCCTGATCCTTCCCGGATCCTGATATTTTAAAAGGATAAGAGCATGGATTTATAGGATCTTGCCCTAATCCTACCCGAATTTTTTAAATTAATATTAAAATAATATATATTTATTAATTATTAGACATAATACCAAATTCTCAATTTTAACTTACCCGACTTCAATTATTTTTGTTTCTTTGTATTGATTTGTTTAATGAATAAAAATGTCTCATTACTATTTGAAAATTATTAAAAGATAAAGGTACTCTATTAAAGTCGTCCTAATTCTGTCCAATTTTTTTTGGACCCAGATCCTGCCTGAATCCTACCCAAATCCTATCCATTGCCATCCTCGGTCAAACCCTAGTAACATATGTAAAATTTTAATTTTAAAAAATATATTTAACACTAATTCATTTTCAAGTACTTGAGCGAACCTTTTTCCTTACCTTAAAACAACATCATAACTAATCGATCTAACCACTTGTCGATTTTTGTCTTTTTTTCTTCTTGTACATTTTCCTTCTATCCAGTTTCTTCTTCGCATTTATTGTCGTTAGCCAGTTTCTTGATTGTTTACCGAAAGTTTCAAGTTGTCCCAAATTGGTATAAAAAATGTATTGTGATTTTAAGGAAATTGAGCTCATCTCGTGTTATCCTTGTACGAATGAGTTATGAGACGTTGAAATCAAAACTCATGCATAATTCACTAACTCGTTTCTCGTGGATTGATGTGTAAATTTGATTTGATATATTTGACTAATATTTTAGAATTTATAGTAGACTTAAGCCAGTGTTTGACTCTATCTCATTGTTATTTTTTATATTTCGTTAGTCCATATTTTATCACTTGGCTCCGAAAAAAAAACGGTATCACTTAGTCAAAAATATTTTCCATGTGTGTTCTTTTTGTTCCATATATGTTGTGATCTCCTTTGGTTAATTATTGCTTCTTTAAAGCAAGTGTTTTTTTAATTTTTTTTAATGCATTTTCATGATATATGTATGAATTTATATTTTTATTGGAATAACTAATGAAAGGTTTTCGCTCGTTTAACCAAATACAACTTGTATTATACAAGAACACCAGTGATTAAATTTAGATAGCAGTTCGACCAAATTAAATGTAGATTGAAAAAAATAGTAATAATAGCTAGTAACTTTTTTGAGTAATAAAAGCTAGTAACGTGGACAGCAGAAGGCGGTGATTCGGTGGTAGGTACGTAGTATATGCATGCTATTTATGATTAAATATAAAGTATACATTTTTCTTAGTCAAATTTAAATTAGTAGATCTAATATATATGAGAAAATACTTAAAGTTTTTGTACATAGAGGAAATATAATGTGTAAATCCACATGATCCTAAGGGTAGGTCTATAACACTATATAAATTTGTTGGAGGGTAAAGTATAGATGACAATAATAATGGTGAAACAAATATTTAGATTTTTATTAAAAAAGTAATACTTTACCAGGTAGTGTAAATGTGTTTTGAATGTTAAAATATTTAGATTTTTTAATTAAAAAATTACGAATGAAAACAAATGTTTCATGCATTACCAGTTCATGCAAGTTGATTTATGGGCAGTACAAAACTGTACATAATTTTCTACCAAAAAAACTGTACATAATTAAATGGCGGCGTGTATTTAATTCAATTCATTTATCATCCTCTTTTTAGACCAACTTATCTCCACTTGTGATACGATTTAAATGGCTCTACTTTTGGTAAAAAATGTCATTTTTTAACTTACCAAAACAAATAAGGCCATTTTCTCCTTATCCAAACCAATAATTGTCATCCCTAAAAAAAAACCAATAATTGTCATTTTCATTCAATAAATAAATACAGCTCCGCGTCGAAGAACCAGAGGTCCATGTCGGCCTTCACACTTATCCATAATTCATCCATATTGAATATTTTGAAGTCTATATTATTAGATCATATTTATTGAGTGATTCTCTTAATAATATTTTTATATTCGTAAGTCTTTTATTATTTATATTAGTTACTATTGATACATAGAGTTATCTTGAGTCAACTACCACTTTTATTGTAAGGAATTCTCATTACCCCAAACTTGGCTGGAGTAGGAAAGATTTTGTAATAGCTTAAACAATATGTATCTACTTTGAATATTTGAGAATTTAGTAATGATAAATATTTATTTGACAATTTTGTTATTTGACTTTAAGTATTCATTAAAAGAATTACTATCTTAAAAACATTTTATTAATTAGTATAATTCCCCCTAATGGATACTCATACAGGTGACATCGTTCAAATGCGGGGGAGTTGCTCTGGGAGTCGCACTTCACCACACATTAGCCGACGGTACATCCGCCATCCACCTCATCAACTCCTGGTCGGAGGTGGCGCGTGGCGTCCCTCTCAGTACTCCGCCGTTCATCGACCGGGCCCTACTCCGCCCCCGGGACCCACCGGTGCCGACGCACATCCACTCCGAGTACGACCCCCCGCCTCCCATGATTAATAACGCCCTCCACGAGCCGAAGAGATTACAATCCGCCCCAACCGCAACCGCCACTAGGATCGTCAAGATCACGGTTGACCAGGTCAACGCCCTCAAGGCCGCGGCGGGGCCAACCGCTCGGCCCAGCACTTACAAGGCGCTGACGGCGCACATCTGGCGGTGCATCTGCCGGGCGCGTGGCCTCCACGACTGCCAGCCGACGAGACTCTACATCGCGACGGACGGACGGTCCAGATTGATCCCCCCGCTCCCGGCGGGCTTCTTCGGGAACGTGCTTTTCACGACGACGGTTACCAGCTCCGCCGGCGAGATCACGTCGAGCGATCTGCCGACCACGATGGGGCGGATCGGGTCGGCGCTGAGCCGGACGGACGGCGAGCACGCGAGGTCGGCCGTCGATTTCCTTACCCTGCAGCCGGATCTGACGGCCCTGAGGCGAGGCGCCGACACGTTCAAGTGCCCGAACCTCAACATCGTGAGCTGGATCACGCTGCCGATACACGGCGCCGACTTCGGGTGGGGCCGGCCGGTGTTTATGGGTCCGGCGAAGGTCATCTTCGAAGGGATGGCCTATATTTTGCCGAGCCCTAAGGGTGACGGGGACTTGGACGTCATCATCTGCCTCGAGGCTCCTCACATGCAAGTCTTCGAGAAGTGCTTCTACGATATTTAGCCTTTTTGGATTGCACTTGTTAATTTGTTTCGTTGTTATCGGACTTTTTTAAGAGTGAGTGACGTTTTTTCAATCTTGTATTTTTTTTTTCATTTGTAATGTATGAATTTATGATATTCTTAAAAAATTTGAGGACATTTTCGTAATTGAAAGCCATGTCAATTTGTTGAGAATCTTACATCAATTAGAGTAAAGTGTGAAAAATTTACCCACCTATTGTTTTAAGGTTTTTGGTTGGATATAGAGATTCTAACAATATATCAGAGCGGGTGGATCTCGTGCCCATTACTGTGCTCGCACGAAGTCCATGCAATTTTCGATCCGATGAATCTCATTTGAAGGGGCGTGTTGAAAAACTCACATCGCTTAGAATAAGAGTGAGTGGCAAATTTATTTAGTATAAAAAATCTACCAACTCATTACCTTGCGATTTTGGGTTGAATATAAAAATTATAACACAGTGTTAAAAGAGAAGAAACAAGGCATTTCACCATCAAATTTAATTTTATAGGATGAAGATATTTGGGTAATGAAAAAGACTTGCAATTCATTTACTGTATATAGTCCTTTCGGTCTGGTGCATTTATATACTCTTATCCTCTTTTGATTTCCTGACGGTATAATAAGAGGATAAGAATATCAGGTGGTCCCTTTGGGTTTGGGCTGGTCTATTTTTGGCAATGGTACGTGCTGGTCTATTTTTGGGTTTGGGCTGTGTTACTTTTGCGGCACCAACATTAGTAGACATTTTGTGTAATCAGGAAATCCTTGTTCATCCTTACTTTATACCATTGTCACTCTCCATTAATTTTACTCTCCATTAAATATAAATATTAGTATTTAAAATACCATTGCCAGAATTTTTCTCTAAATAAGTTCGACAATTTTTTATTTTAAATATCAGTGCTTAAATTCTTCCCACGACTAGTGTTTTATGTGGATTTTAGATTTGAACGTTGTACATCAATCACAAAGCATTTATGGTGCACCTACTAACGATAAATAGACATGCAATGCATTTATATAGTCCTTTGGATCCGGCGCATCTACATATTCTTATCCTCATCATTAAATATAGTCACTCTCTAAGACAAAGTAGGCAGAAGCTCTCTGATCGAACTGGTAGGAAAATAAATTCAAATCAAAATTTTGATTATAGTATAATTATCTTATAATTACCACATGGTGATTTTTAATAAAATTTGTTATAAAAAGGTAAATTATTCTTAAGAATCCTGGGATTTGACATATTCGTCTCCCACACTCTTCTATTTTTGAAATAGATTAAAATGTTTTTGCAGTTTGAAAAAATTATATCCAGAGATCCCTGAAATAGGCATCAGAGTTTTTCTCCGACGAAGAACCATGTGCAAAGACAGAAATGCCCCCCCCTTCTAGAAATGTCCCCCCTCCTCTTTTGAGAATATGTATATGTTTCTACCTATTTCGAAAAAATAGCTAAGTTTTTTACCTATTTGAGAAAAAATCCCCTCTCTTCATCCCCTCATGCCGCTGACTACTCCTACCAACGTCGTTCTCCAACCGCAGTCGTCCGACTCGAGAATTAGTCAAGGTCGCAGCCTTAATCCTCTCTGCCTGCAACCCGTATAATCATCACCTGAACTCAATAGGCGGTTATCTTGTGAGAAATTGATTCGTAATTTGAAAGGAATCAACGTCAAACTAAGAGAGAGAGAGAGAGAGAGAGAGAGAGAGAGAGAAACCCTAAATTAAAAAGGCTCGAAGGAAATTCCGAAAATTGGAGCAGGAAGAACTAGGAAATTATCGTGAGAGAACGGACAGGAAGCCCTCCACCTCCGGAGGGATGCTGGGCCTCGGAAGAGGAAGCGGGATCGGCCCGCTCTCCCAGGTGATTTCCACCGGCCAAAATTCCGAGGCTGTGGTCGGTGGGTCGGCGATGGATTCCGAGGTAATGGTCGGTGGGTTGCAATTGGAGGACAACTTTTAGCGTTTGATTTGGGAACTAACATGCTCCGGCGGCGATGGACTCCGACCGACGT
This sequence comes from Hypericum androsaemum, assembly GCA_963995505.1. Taxonomy (NCBI): domain Eukaryota; kingdom Viridiplantae; phylum Streptophyta; class Magnoliopsida; order Malpighiales; family Hypericaceae; genus Hypericum; species Hypericum androsaemum. Next base: position 2,535,101 of record OZ023190.1, on the reverse strand, counting down.
CGTCCGACAGGTTGTGGTCGGTGGGTTGCAACGAGAGGGGAGAGAGAAAGGGGGAGGAGGGAATTTTTTCTTAAACGAACTCATAGTATAATTTTGTCAAATTACAAAAATATTTTAATCTATTTCGAAAATAAAAAAATAGATTTAATATACTGAGGTGCGGCGGGTTCTACTCTTTAAAAAATAACATTTCCTAAAAAATCTTATAAAATATGGAACCAGGAAAAAAAAAACTTGAACTAACTTCAACAATTAGATGAATTTGTATCGGAATATATTTTTTAGCAAGAATATATAGTAAAATATCTGTAAATTAATAATATATTGTAAACACAACATCATTTAAGTTAATCACATAAAAAAAGATAATTACTTAGAGGACCCCAAGAATATAGTCAAATAGACTCTGAGGACCATGTAGTTTTCCTAATAATTGCTGAGCTCCTATAATTTGGCTACTATTATACATTCAGATTCTTGTGGTTGGAATCAGCAATTTTTTCGGCAAACTTCTCAGCTGAAATGTCTAAAATACCCCTAGGTCCCTTTTTACTACCCAGTTCTTTTTTAAAGCCACATTAACACCAACCTCCGTTTACCTTCTCCTCCCCCAAAATGTCTTCTTCTTTTCCACTTCATCTTCTTCTTTCAACTTTTAACTAAAATTCAAAACCAATAACCATCAAAACTAATTTGTGAATTGCTAGATCTGAAATCAATTAAAGCAATCAATTGCATACTTGCCTGTCCTCCCTTATCTCGATGCTGCTTGATTCAATCTTTAAGGCGAACTAACAAAACCCAGAAAGCGAATTGGATTTTCGAAACCTAGAAGCACAATAGAGACGGCGGGTTCCTGCCATGTCCCACCAGAGCACTCACTGTACTTAAAGGGATAATGGAGTACGAGAAGCCTATCCAAGCAATGTTGTTCTCGAAGAAGCTATCCAACGGGGTGTTCGTGAACATGGGTCGTTCAGGGAAGCTGCGGTCGTCTGGTGCCGTAGTCGACGGAAGAGACCACGCTGAGATATTTTGAGCAGGGTCAACCGCCGGCTCAATTCTAGAGGTATTCGACCAAGGAACGATTACTTCTGTTGATGGACAAGGGACGAGATCCGGAGGCGAGAGAGTAGAAAATGACATCGTTATGGGGGGTTGAAATTCGTGAAATCGGAGCGGCAACGAGAACTATTGCAAGTCTCCGGCAGAGTGGCAAGGGAGGATGTGAAGTCGAGCTTCTCTATCGGGAAAGACTCCGGCGACGGTTCTGGCAGACTGTCGGAGGGAGGATATCGAGGAGAAGTACATGGTGGACAAGAAGCTCGGGAGGAGGGAGTTCGTGGTGATCTAGTGGCCGTCGCCAAGGAGAAGAAGGGAAATCGTCGTCGACACCGAGAGAGGGAGACCATCGCCGTCCATATCAGTTGCTTTTGGGTTCATGGTGTAAAGGAAGAAGATGAAGATGAACGTCTACTGCTATTTTCTATTTTTTTCATTAATTGTTATTTCATTTAATTAGATTTGGGTTTGGTTGGTTGGAGATGGTGTATTCAGGAAGAAGGAAAAAAAAAGAATTTTTTTGGTTGAGATCTTGGTGTTCTTGGGAGATTAAATGTTTGTTTTTAGTACAACTATGGAATAGGGGAGAGATGAGAAATGGAGGAGAGAGAGGCGAGGGGACGATGGAGATGGAGAAGAGATGGAGTTAAAAAATACAAGATGTTTGTGTTAATGTGGCTTTAAGAAAGGGACTTGGTGGTAAAAAAGGGCCTAGGGATATTTTAGATATTTCAGGTGGAGAGTTCGCCGGAAAAATCGCCGATTCTGATTACAGAGACTTGAATGTATAATAGTAGCCAAACTACAGGGGCTCAATAATTAGTAGGAAAATTATAAAGTCTTCAGAGTCTATTTAACTATACCCTAGATCTTTTAGTAATTATCTCAAAAAAAAAAATTTAACTTGGTACCTATCTGATCGATTAGACCAATCGAACCCGACTACGTACAAAAGTGAATTTAAAAGGGTGTGAGGTGGCTAAACAGTAAACACCGGCCCTCAATGTTGCTAGAGCCGTTTTAAAAATAAAATCCGACATTGATCAGCATTTAAAAAAATCATGGACTGACACAATTCCCAAACCCTCCTTTCTCAAACCCGACCCCGGAGAAGCTCCGAACTTCGCCAAACTACCCCTGCGTCCTTCGTCTTCCGCACCGATCTCTCCTCTGCTCCCGTAGGTAACGAGCTTTTGCAAGAACCAATCAGCTTTATTCGTAAACTATGCTCTAACGATGGCTTCTCCATTCAGGATTTTCATCAAACACGTTACGTGCACATGGTTTGGATGTTGATCAAATTTGAAATGAAGGTTTTGTGTTGCAGAAATGGAGGCATTGGTGAAGAAGTACCGGCAGAAGTTCAGGAAGGCCCGCGAGGAGATGGGCCGGTGGGACGAACTTCAATCTCGCTTCGTCTCCGAATTTAGGGACGCTTCCTCCATCATCAGCAGGCTGCCGGTCTGATGCAGAGTTTTCCTCTTTATGTTGTTTTGTCTGAATAGGATTGTCGAGGAGGTTGCAATGTTGTTAACTTTTTCGGACAGATCATACTAGATTTCGATAACTACGGGACTTTGAAAAGCGTGGATGGCATTCTCGACGCGTTGGTGGGAAAGCAGATGGAGGCCTTGCAGACCATTTTCGTCTCTATGAACAAGACATTGTAAGCTTGTCTTCGATTTTTTTCTTCTTTGATATCTTTTTGCAGTATGGTCTAGTGCTTTAATTTGATTGAGTTTTGGTAGGGAAGAGTTCCGTGGTGTGGTTACGCAACTGGAGAGATTGCAGCATGAAGGTATGCAACTAGTGAAAGGTGCTAGCTCGAGTAAACTGTCTACGAAGCAATTGCAGTTGCGAGTAGGGGTTAAACCATGTCTTGCTGACTGCGAGAACGGACTTGCACTTCTTCATCAGATGTATTCTTCCGAGTATGATTCAGAAACTCTGTCGTTTCCTTCCATCTTTTAGTATTTTCTTGATGAGATGATTCTGAGAACTAGTATTCGTTTGATGCTTAGTTTCCGCCTTAAGAACTTAGAAGCTGGTTTGTATAGACCAAGTACAATGGAAGAGCTCTTTGCGTTTGATGTCCAGTGGACGTAGTTTTGACTGAAATTTCACTGTACTGTTATTTGTTCTCGATATGTCATTCTGGTTTTTCGTTCATTTCGATCGTGAATCACAACCTTTTCCAATTCAATCTCGCTTAAGAATGAGATAAATGTCAAATTCATGTGTTACTTCTCATGTTCTACTTTTGTTTGTTGTAGGTATGGTCTCAAGTCATCCATTGTTTCAACACTTTCAGAGCTCTCATCAAAACCAAGGTGCACACAACTTAACTTCATGCAAAATTTTGTTGGTTCCATTAATCAGACTTGTAAATATAAGCTTTATATAACCGCGGAAAAGAATTTATTCGCCGTTCTCCTAGTTTCAGCCTTGTACGAGCCTTCTTTTCCATATTTATATCGAAATCTTACAGTGTCGGATCGTTATTGCAGTTCCAGTGATCTTGGAGCACTCCAGCAGCTCTTAGTTGATCAGCCAAATATACCCATAGATAAAGGTAATGGTCCTTAACATCCAATCACCGATGAATCTCACACTGATGTTTACCATGCGAAACACTGACATTGTTAAGAGAATCGCCCGCGTTGCGTTGTGTGTTTTTCGTAGCAAATCCGCGTTGGAAGTAAATCTGTTCTTGCTAATCCAAAGGGTTCTTTTCGTCTCTAACATTGGCTTTGTTCATGCAGTTGAGCTCATTTTCAACATTATCTTTGCGGACGAGATGTGTTAATATCCATGACAAACTCCAGTTTGCTGAAGTCTCAAATTGGCGTAGGACAAACATTTTATTGTTATCCAAACTATTTATTAGTTATTTTGGATATGATCCTGCGAGTAAATGTTCGAGTACCTATCGATCGCCCCGCTATCGTCGGGTAACCATTGCAGGTAGTTACATCAGATGATCAAAGAATTAAGAATGTTGTTGCTGGTAGCAAACAAGAATAAGGGTTATCAAGCAATTAGGCTCTCTCGCTTATCTGTTTGCAGTAAAAAAAAATAAAGTGCAGTTACATTGGGCACAAGTTCCATACATGTTCAGTTTCGGGCTCGTGTCACTCTAATCGAAATCTGCAACAACGAAGGGTTGTTCAGGATGATCCGGACTGAGAGTGATCAACGCTGCTGTGATTCAGTTCGAGTGTACGCAGAACCGCGCCAGGGAGGCACATCGAGGAATTGAAGATAGTTCAAACTCTCGATTTCAAACTGAACGACAGATGGGTTCTGACTCTATGTAGTCTGTTGTATTTGAGAGAACTCGAGCCTATGTCACCTTCTCTGTCAGCTAGGACATAGATTCTGCAAATCACTCGAATGAGAGATAAAGCTACGAGTACCTGACCACAAATGTTGTATCGTCATGGGTTACGATCCTGTTGCCTGCAAACTTCAGCGTAAGAAGACAACATCTCTGACCGCGCATTTGCTATTTCCACTAGACGCTCTAGAGCTGCATATAACAGGACTCTTAGAAAAGGTTAGAGTTTATTTTTCCTTGTATCTTGGAATTGTATCATAACAAATCTCACAGACCTGTCTCAAATGATTGCTGAGTAGACTGAAGCTTTGGAGAAACGAAAGCTCCAAACATAGACAATGGTTTTGATCTCTCCCTCTGAACCTAAAAGGAAACATGGTCAAATCAGTGCCTAGATTGGCCAATTTGAACAAATATAAAAGGCCTTACAAAAAGAGATATTGATGGTTTTCTGCAAGTATGATGAATCTAATCAAAATCAGTAGAAACAGATCATTTGGCTGCTTACTTGATCATCAAGCTTGAGAGGCGGTGCATTTGGACAACTTTTCTTTTCTTCTTCTTCTTCTTCTTGTAATGAATCTATTCATGGAAAGAAACAAAAAGCAGAGCCTAAGTAATGGCGGGATAAAAAAAATTGGTTCAAAAGCGATGTATATAACAGGATGAAACTTTTTTCCAGTTCCGTCCACTGCAATTAGGACCTCAAAAGTAAAACCTTTTCACATGTTCTTATGGTACTCAGATTGCAAGAAAAGAATGTCCAATACGTGAGAATTAGGTACCAGGAAGCGGGTTATTAGCCCGGCACTGCAGCTGCAGATCATCCAATTTATCTTCCAATTTGTCCTCCGAGGATATCTTATCAGGATTGCAACTCTGATCAGCCACAGGATCCCATTTATGCAAAACAAAGTGTTGTTGCTCCTCCTTCAGGTTAGCTATGATCAAATCACAATCATGTAAGTCTCGGTCTATGAAGTTACAGGCTACAGAGTTCAAGCGTAAGTTCCAGGGATCCGGAACCTGCGCTTTAGATAGAATACGACCTCAACTTGCCCATTAAAGAGAACAAGAACATTAAATAAAACAGCAGATGACTTGCCATGGAGATGATTCTGGCAGACAAACACTGATGTAGAAGCAGAATGGGGCTTAAGATCCAGCAAAGCTCCATTAACCCGCCAAGCTCCCATCGAATGCCTAGCACTAGCTAAATCCATCCATCCCTGCTCATTCTCCTCTTTTCAGTCATGTCCAGTATTTAACATTTTGATTGCTGAATCTTCAAATAGATTACTTTCCAAAATATATACCTGGCGCAAGGTGGCTGACAAAGAATCGGAGATGGTCAAGTACCTATCTACGGAATCTAGTAAGCGCAATACATCATTCCCTTCTCCTCCCACTCCTCCCTGTTCTTTATCCTCCCCAACTAGCAACAATGCCTCTTGTTCCTCGTTCGGCTCCTCTTGCTCCGGTACGAGGCCAACCTTCGCACCCCTCTCTTCCATCTGCACCTTAGCGTCGCAATGCACCGTAACACACTGGAAGGTCAGTAGTAGATCTGCAAGTAATAACATCTCTTATGCGCACGAGTTTGTTGTGTTCTTGGGTTTCTCTTGTATATATTTTGCGATTATTCAATAAAATTCCACACAAATAAAAAGACAAAACACCTCTTCTCCCACATTTTGACATTCTCACCAGGAACTTGGCTCAGTTTCATTCCCAAGGATCATACTCAGTGCCAATTAATTCATCAAGTTCAAAAGCTCACATAAAGACAGCTTTGTGAATTGTCAACCCTCGAGCAACAACCTATACGAGATCGTTCCGCTCTGATACCATATTAGAATCTCCGTACCGGGGGATTTCTAACAATGACAAACAAACAGATGCCCAATTCGAAAACCCACAAATCACAAGTCCAGGAAGAGAAACAGACAAGAAAAAGCTTACCAGATAAATAACCCTTCAAGCTCGGCTCCAATGGTGAGAGGTGAGATGGGATTAGACTAGGGAGCAGGGGATATGGCCAAATTGGGAATTAGGTTGGGAATTTGGGCATATATATCATTTTTGGTAAATTACATAATCGATACAAATTAGTACCTAAATAATTTGGCATTTCTGTATTATGCCGAATTGTTTCTAGTCTACACACCCATACCAAATTTGCTGAATCCTCCACCGATCTACCGACCCATTCCGAATACCGATCTACCGATACGGAAATATAAAACACTATATGGATTGTCACCGGTCTAATTAGATGAACTAATCAATCCAATATTTTCCAAATTTTTACATAAAACGATCGTTATTTCACGGTCTGACTAATTAGATCGCTAGTTGGTACATGAGTTTTGTAATAATGATCGTGAACAATGAAAGAGATGATAAAATTTGAATTAATATTTATAGATTAATTATTTCTATAAACAAATACTTTTTCCATTCTAATTTTCCAGAAACTCCACAAGTTATATTAATTAATAAAATTAAATAAGAGAAACTCCACAATTTCTAAGTAAATAAAATTTAGTAATCCTGAAACTATTTTTATTTATTGAAATGAAGAAAAGGATAATGCAAAAGGCCCACAAACAAACGGTGAAGCCCACAATCTCAAGAGAGAGGAAATCCAAAGCTCCCAACCTTACCTCAGAAATAAATATCAACAAGAGAGTCAAAATCCTTCTTCTTCTTCTCCAATCTCTCTTCGCCCATCTCCATCTCCATCTCCCCAATATAGCTAAATATCAACCACAGAGAGAGAGAGAGAGAGAGAGAGAGAGAGAGATGACGTCAGCGAATGCAGTGGGAGCTCCGGCCTTCAACCCAACCCGGCTCATCTCCGACCCCAGAAGAATGCCTCTGTCTACTTCCTTCCCCCTCTGTAATTTCTCAATCTCGCTATTTAGAGTCGAGCATCGTCACGTCCTATTTTAGCTCGATGATGTCTATTATATTCGTAAGACTTGAACTTCTTTACCACTTGCACCAACTTCGGGTTCTCTCTCTCTATGTGTGTGTGACCCAATTGGTGAAAGTGGATGGTTTTCAATGGAAAGTTATAAAGTTCGAAGCTTTTCAACTGTGCTCTTCTGGGTTCCTTTTGTATGTGTCGATACTCTCTTAGGATTCTATTGAACAGGGACACATAGCTTTCTAGATAAACGCTTTTGGTCAAATGTGGAATTATTTCGAGGTAGGTCGTACTTCATAGGGTGTCGCTTTTGGTGGACCAGGATGAGTTGCATTCGAGTTTTTTTTTACAAGAGATTTCAATGTGCGAATTGTGCAGCTATACTATTGGTTTTTGTTGCTGGTTAGTTGTAGAGTCGAGACGAATTTCAGAGTTTGGGAAGGGGCCATGAATGTGTAGAGAAGTCAGGGATTTGAGAGGGGACGTCGGTGGGAAAAAACTTTGTAGTTCCTTGAATGTAATCTTCTTTTGTTTGACCAATTCTGTCTTATCGATTTACTGATGTAGAAGTTTTTCGAGAGTGTTATTGATGAGATATGCTATCCGTTGTCGTTCATCTTCTAAAGAAGTAAAGAATGCAGTGTTAACTTCCACCTTTCTGATCTGGTGTTTTTGTTTTTGCTGTTAGTATTTATTTAGAAACTCGTCCATTGCCTTTTTGACGGACTTGTTGGACTTATTTCGATGCATAAATATGTCTTGAGTTCAATTTTTCAACGGAAATTCCAACTGTGGCAGTTCTCACTTTTCTTTATACACATTTTTTTGTTATATTTTTCTCCATTATTAGTAGGTGCTAGAGGCAAGTGGGTTCATGACCTTTTCTTTAGTGTAACTATCCCCTTAATGCTATTCGTCAGTCTTTGAGATGAAGTAAATGGGTGATTGGCTCACATTTGTATTTTTGTTTTCTTCCTTGTTTGGGTATGGATGAGAAATATGATCCAAAAATGGATGGCAGTCAGTCATTATCATCCTACTGTTTCCATTACTATGCTTTCTTCTCGTACTCTATTCGGCTTCATTCTTATACCTCAAAAGGTGTTCATCAGTTTCTTGTGCTGCTTTTCAGGTAATTACAATTTAAACTCAAACTTTGGTGGCCATCAGATTATATCATGGTCCGAAAATAGGAAAACTTTGCAAAGTTCCAGGTCTTTCCGGATGTATGGCCTCTTTGGAGGAAAAAAGGATGAGAATGGTGATGGTGCACCGTCAATGGTAACAGTCAACTCATTAATATTTTCTCCTGCAAGCTAATCCATGATTAGCTTGCTTTTGTCAGGATATTATTCTTTGAGCTGTTCCATTGGCCAAATATGCCCGACATGCATTCCATATTGAATCGACATGGTGTTGGTTGGTTTTTGGCATTCAGCGAAATTGCGGAATAGCTATTGACTAATGTTTCTTTTTTTTCGTTTGCTGAAAGATCTGTACATTATTGAATTCAAATGCTCAAGTATTCTTCTTTGAACTTGGTGGTACTGAGAATATTCTCTCTTATTTCTTGGATCTTGTTGGGAAAAAAATGATGTTGTCATTGTTATCATTCTTTTTTTTCTGTCGAATATATGCTAAATGAAAGAGTTTGTTTGTTCATGCTTTTGTGTATTTCACAAGGTTTTCAGCGTCAGACTTTTTTCATTGATTTTTAGTTTAATAGGTTTGATGTTTATATGTTGATTATTGACTTCATGTGCATAGCTAACGTAAGTATAAGCTAAAAAAAATTTCTTTAAATTACGTGTAGCAGTATTTTAGATTAGAGTTACATCCATTTTGGTATCCCGTGGTTTCTGTCAAAACCAAAAATGGGGTCGTGATTTGAGAAAGCACCATTTTGGGTCCATTTTGGTATCCCCTGGTCTTTGTATACATCTTTATCCAGAACCGATTGATACCAACCTATTTTCCCCTAACTTGCCTAAGCTTTATTGATACTTGAGATACTGTCGGTCCAACATTGATTACTGCAGATCATCTTTTGTTATGGTATGTGAATGGATTCCAGAAACCTGAAAGAGAAGTTTATCGTTCTCTGCATTCATTAGTTGAAACAGATTCTGGTAGTGGATGTTCCCACTCTGTCTCCTAACCTGGATGCTGAAATATACAACATCATGATTCAACGATGGTGCATATGATCTTTTACCCAACTCGTTTCTTCTACTTCATTTCAGGCAGATATGAAAAACCCGCTGGCTTTGTTCGAGGATATGAAGAAGGCTTACTCGGTGGTTCAAGTTGAGGCAATTCAGATGCAAAAGGAGCTTGCTAGGTATGGCTTCTCTCCCAACTATGCTTTGGCTACTTTAAAAAAAAGAACTTCTCTCCCAACTATGCTTTGGCCACTTAAAAAAAAAGAACTATGCTCGGGCTGAATACTTTAGTTATACTATCTGAATTCATTCCTGAGATTGGTCCTCGTTGTTTCACCGTATTTTAAACAGCTCAGAATTTGATGGTTATTGTGAAGGCGAACTAGTCAAGGTATGTTTCCATCTCCACTCTCTCTTAATTCATTTCCATAGAACCATGTGTCGTTCTGTTGATGTCTGCAAGCTAGAAGTTGGTTTCAGGTTAGTTAAATTCTGTTATATATCTTTATACCTGCTCTTAGCCTCTATGTTTTGACCCTGAAAAGGCGTTCCAGAAGATTGGTGTTGTTTCTATTTTGTACTGAAACGGAAGCAATTATCCATAGAACAAAATTACCGAATTTGCTAGCATAAAAAAAAGAGTTGAAATGGAAAGATTTCTTGTACTTTCTGTACAAGAATATGTAGTAACAAATCAAAGCTCGGGTTCAAAATATCCCGCTTCTTGACAAAAACACAAATTTCCAGAAGATCCTCATCATGTTGCAGCAAGAGACTAATTACTCCTGAAATCTGACAATCCTCATGTTTTTAATCTAGTTTTCTGTTTAGAGAGTAAAGAAACCGAAACAATCTTGGCCAGGAAACTTTTTCTGTTTCTGGTTATTGCTGTCAGAGATTTGTACATGATATTTTTGGTGGTAGCCATAAGCTCTGGTTGTGCTTTATATATAAGGGGGATTGAATCCTGCTTCTCTTATACAGATTTTAAAACTCTGATATTTTGTTTAAGGTGACGGTATCCGGGAACCAACAGCCTTTACGCACAGATATCACCGAAGCTGCAATGCAATTGGGTTCGGAAGTGAGTGTAGTGCTTGCTTAATGAATATTTTGCTGCTTTCTCCTTGTCGCATTTTGCATCTTTGCCTGTCAAATTCACTGTGTTTGTTACCTGGTGCTTTTTATATGGCTTCTGTTGAGTTGCAGAGTAAGGAAGTAATCTAAAATGAACAAGCTTTGATGTCTAGATTAGTCTAGTTGTGTAATACATTAAGAGTTCGTGAACAGTCGGTGATTGAGCATGAAATGACCTATGGTCCAAGTCACAGAATCAAGCTAAATGCTCGCCCATACCGGAGCAGAGGACAGTTATTTTTTCCCTTTTTTCTGATCAGAAGAATTGAACCCGAGTAAAATACCTCAGTAGAATTGTTTGATTGTGCATAGACCTGTATGGTTTCCGAATTCTAAATATATCTTCCGTTTGGAGGTAGCTGACTCGGTAACTCATCGCTCTTTGAACTGCCTCTGGTTTCCATGGCTGGATATTGTGACTATTACGGAATGAAACAAAGTGTCTTCCATTATAACATATTCTTGTTTCGCATGACGGCTCAAGTAGCGAAAAACATTTCGGATGACAGAAGAAATGTTCGTTTGTGCAGGAACTTTCGCGCCTAGTTACCGAAGCGTACAAGGATGCACATCAAAAGAGCGTCCAGGTAGAATCTCCTTTTTCCATTCGATTGTTTCTTTAGCTTTAATCCTTCCTAAATGCAGCCGTTGAAGCCAACAGAATTCGTTCTTTTTCTGTTAGGCCGTGAAGGACAGGATGAGCAACCTTGGATCGAGCTTGGGGTTGCCACCAAACTATTCTCCTTTTAAATAAATATGTACTAACACAGGACGGGTCTGATAGTCAAAAGAGGGTTTGGATTTGGATCCTTTTAGACCGAAATATAGGTCCGAGGCTGATGTAATATTGAAGTATTGGTTTGTTTTAATGTTTGAATTGTTAAATTATCATGTATTTTGTTAATGTCCGTTGAATCGTTGACCGAGTGCTAATCAAAATATGTGCTAGTTCACAATACCTTCTTTTTCTTGAAGTCAACTTCTATACACATCCTTAACTTTTTTTAGACGCTAAGCTCGCCTAGAACTCTTTGAACCTTTGGGATCTGTCACCTGCGACTCCTAAACTGCCAAAACTTACGACTCGAGTTTATCCATTTTTGAAGCCGAATTTGGAGACGCCACAAATATACAAAATTGTAAATTCATGTCTTATCTTTCTGTTATTATTGAAATCACGGCAATCTAATGTTCTAGTCGAACGTTCAAACCATTTTACTGAAACAAATCTGGCACAAATTGGTAAATAATTTTTCTCCAATAAAACCCAACAGTACTCGAGTTAAACAACCGCAAAACAAAAGATTCTTATAACCGATAATTTTGTAACCGTGTTGAATTTCTTTTCGGCTTCTCCCCCCTTTCAAAATCCAAGTCAAAACACACATTTCCCTGCCGTCCATTACAAAGTACAAAACCACCTGGAGAATGAGTCAAAAGGTAAAATTACCTATAAGCCCCCGCCTCCCCCGCATCATACATATATATAAACCCCAACCAGAAGTAAAATCGCATTTTTCTTTCCTTTTTCTTCTTCTTTTCCTCGACAACAACAACAGGTTCGCCTCTTCTCCTGTAATTAATTTATTTATTTTCTAGCAAAAAATAATTTTTTTAAAAAAAATTTAGGGAAAAAAATAATCGAAGCGATGTTAGAGCAATTGTTAATATTCACGAGGGGCGGGTTGCTTCTGTGGACGTGCAAGGAGCTGGGGAACGCGTTGAAGGGGTCGCCGATCGACACACTGATCCGATCCTGTTTGTTGGAGGAGCGTTCCGGTGCGGCGTCGTATAGCTACGACTCGTACACCCTCAAATGGACCTTCCACAACGAGCTAGGTCTCGTTTTCGTCGCGGTTTACCAGAAGATCCTCCACCTCCTGTACGTGGAGGATCTCCTGGCCGCCGTGAGGCGGGAGTTCGCCGGGATTTACGATCCGAAGAGGACGGCCGGGTACGACGAGTTCGACGAGATGTTTAGGCAGATTAGGATGGAGGCGGAGGCGAGGGCGGAGGAGCTGAGGAAGGCGAAGGGCGGGAACAACGAGGGGAAGCGTGTTGCACGGGTGGGGAGGAAGTTGGATGGTGGGGATAAGAAGAAGGGGAATGGGAATGGGAATGGGGATGGGGACGGGGACGGGGACGCGGATGGGAAGGCGCGGAAGATGGAGAACGGGAGCGGGAATGGTGGTGTTGTTGTTGTTGATAACGGCAAGGGGAAAGGGGATAAGTGTGCTAACGGTAATGGGAATGGGGCTTTTGATGTTAGTAAGCTCCAGAAGCTTAGGGCGGGTAAAGGAGGAGGGAAGAAGACTGACAATTCTTCTTCTGTTGTTGTAAGTAGCAAGGGTTCGAAGGTGGACCCGAAGAAAAAGGTTACTAAGTTGAATAGGGTTTGGGATGATTCACCCAAGGAGACCAAGCTGGATTTTACAGATCCGGCTCAGAACGGAAGTGAGAATGTGGAGGTTGTGGCGGCTGCTGAGCAAGGGGAGAGTATGATGGATAAGGAAGAGGTGTTTAGTAGTGACAGTGAGGACGAGGATGATGAGGAACTCGGAAAGGATGGCCAGCCTCAGGCTAAGAAGAAGGGTTGGTTTTCATCCATGTTCCAGAGGTAAACTTTTCTTGATTCTTAGTGCAGTCGATTGCTGGCTTGATTTAATTTTTCTGGGATATCATATGACATAATTGCGTTGATTTTGTTTGGTGGAACATGAGGAATTTCTTTGTGGCAATCACGCGACCTACATGTATTCTAGCCAGTAAATGTTTTTGCTTGCTTATATCCTCTATCAGTTGCTAATCTCATTTGTTATTCTTTTATCTTTCAATGAAGTTTCCGCTCATTTAAGGTTGGTGATCTAGAAATGAAATTCCATTTTGTGAAGTTTTTTATTGCTGGTGTAGATTGGCTCTGTAGTATGCTAATATATTCATAACCTCCCCCTTTTATCATTGCTTTCTCCATTTTTGTGCACATCATTTGGCACACATTATGAATGCTCAGCTTATCTATCCTGATCTGTGAATAATTGATACTTATGTTATATGTTACTGGTTTAGCATTGCTGGCAAGGCAAATTTGGAGAAGGCAGACCTAGAACCTGCTCTTAAGGCTCTCAAAGATAGGCTAATGACCAAGAATGTGGTATGTGGCCCTGTCTGGTTATTGTCTTTACTTAACAAATGGATAATCGTTGCCATTTCACTGGTGACATTAAGGGATGACTATTCCTTTATCCATCGCAGGCAGAGGAGATAGCTGAAAAGCTTTGCGAATCTGTTGCAACCAGCCTTGAAGGTAAAAAGCTGGGATCATTCACAAGAATATCATCAACAGTACAGGTATTTACAATAACAATTTTGTTCTCTCAAGCCTTGCTGATTTACTAGTGACTGATAGTGAGCAACAAAGTAATATTTCATGAGTCATTTCTGCCAACTTTAATTTTCTTTGAATATGGTCTAACAAAAAACAAGGATATCTAATTGGTCAAAACTCAACATAGTAGATGTGTCTGGCTGGATTATTGAGTAGAGCAGATTGTTTCATCCCGTTACTGGGTTTGAGTAAAATTTATCTTAGGGCAATTGTGAATGTGATAGGTTCAATCTGAACCTCTGGCAGCTATCCTGCTCTTGGCTCCTATCATCTTCTCTGCATGACATTATTTTGAATTTCCTGAAGCTGGTGTTTTAACATTTTGAAGGCTCAATCGATGGTACCTTTTCTGGACGCTCATTCTTATTTAGCCGCCTCCTGATTGCTAAAAAAAATTTCTTCATAATTTAGGCTCCCTTCTTTCTGTAGCTTGCATTTGTACATTTTATTTTGGAAGTTAACCTTGTATATAGTTTGGTAGGCTTATATTGATTCATGTGTTGGTTTCTTCAACAGTCAGCTATGGAGCAAGCACTTGTTCGTATTTTGACTCCTAGGCGCTCAATTGATATAATGAGGGATGTGCATGCTGCTAGAGAGCAAAAGAAGCCATATGTGGTTGTTTTTGTTGGTGTCAATGGGGTTGGAAAGTCGACCAACCTCGCGAAGGTGACAACATTTCTATCCTTCGAAGTATCAAATGCAGAATCAATTTTTGGTTTTCCATCAGAGCAGGAGTTGATAAACTCTCTGTTTCAGGTTGCATACTGGCTTCTGCAGCATAAGGTCAGTGTTATGATGGCTGCCTGTGATACTTTCCGTGCAGGAGCTGTCGAACAACTAAGGACTCATGCACGTAGGCTCCAGGTACAGAAGATCCTCCTTATTATTGCCTTGTCTTTTGACACTTTGATGAAACAGATCTCCCATTGGTTTGGCATCTTATTGTGTTAAAAGCTATAGCTTACCTCTGTGCGCTTTTCTTGCTAGATCCCGATTTTTGAGAAGGGCTATGAAAAAGATCCTGCTGTTGTGGCGAAGGAAGCTATTCAGGAAGCCACACGAAATGGATCTGATGTTGTTCTTGTTGATACTGCTGGTCGTATGCAGGTGTTAAGATGACTCAAGTTCAATTTTCATATTACTTTTTGTATGATAATATCTGAAACCGAACCTTGCCCCTTTTGTGTCCCTAATTCGCCTTATTTTCTCAGGACAATGAACCATTGATGAGAGCTCTTTCAAAGCTAATTTACCTAAACAACCCAGATTTAGTCTTGTTTGTTGGAGAGGCGTTGGTTGGAAATGATGCAGTGGATCAACTATCCAAGTTCAACCAGGTTCAGTTTTCTTAACGAGTGACTTTGGTACCGCAGGTTCTATCTCAACCCGTTTCTCACGTCTTGTATTTCTTTGATTCAGAAACTAGCTGACCTCTCCCCTTCACCTAACCCAAGGCTGATTGATGGTATTCTGCTCACCAAATTCGACACCATAGATGATAAGGTAAACGCCGTTCCCGCCATCGCAACCACCTGCTTTATGTCCTGGTTTGGGATGCTCGCTCAGGAATGATCTGGTTCTGATAATGTGTTGCGTGTAGGTTGGAGCTGCACTGTCGATGGTTTACGTCTCAGGTGCGCCAGTGATGTTCGTTGGTTGCGGCCAGTCCTACACCGATCTCAAGAAGTTGAACGTGAAGTCAATTGTGAAGACACTTCTCAAATGATTTATGTCCTCTACTCTTCCAGTCCGAGTGCTTTCCCTTTCTCTCATAAACTGAATAAGAATTTGCCAAACCTCTATGTTTGATCTGTTTCTGCTGTGTTGTGTCGGTGGTGAATGTGTTCCTTGTGAGTTCTTAGCATATACTAACCGATTATGTATGTATGTATGTATTTTATAGGGTGAATTGCTTTTCTTTGTGCATCCTTCTGGTGTCTCGTAGATATTTGCATCGTTCTGTGTCGAGATGAATCAAATGATTATAGGCCAGACTTCACTTTCGTACCATATGTCAGACGCATTTTTTGACCGAGAGCACATAACAAATGTTTTCTCAATCTGATGCAATTGAGGTACGGAATATCAAAACCAACTACCAAATGCTAAAAAAATTACCTTTCAAAAAAATTGCAAGTACTTTTCTTTGTACCTTGTTGAACTTTGGTTCAAATCAAGTTCTCATTTCTATTCAACCAAATGCTTATTAATTTTAGAATTTTACGTCAATATAAATAAAATTATGCTAATTTTACCGTCGACTCCAAGACTTTGGACTCATTCCTCGCGTATAAAAAGAGTCCTTCGGTCCCTTAACTTTGTCGAATTTTTGCTTAGCCTATCCTCTCCTCCACACTATAAATAATCACATAATAAACTGGTCTCGTCCCAAGTCCTTAACAACTGTTTAGATCAACCGCAAAGTTATTCGTTGAGAATAATTTACGGCAATATACTCTTGGAAATGCTGCATTTTAGAATATTTGTTAAAAAAAAATTTACTATCAATAATACTGTCTCAAATCTAAACTAATTGGACAGACACCAACCATTATCAGCAGGAAAAAAAAAAGCCATTAACCGCGTCAAAGTCTTTACATAGTTGGATACTTGGAAAGAAATATAATTCTGTTACCACAGTTGGACACTTGGAAGCCTATATTTTATGACAACAAGTTAAGTTAATTTTTTTTAAAAAGTAAATTTTTATTAATAGTATATGGCGAAAGGAGAATTCGCAATCTCGCAGCCGCCGGCCTCATCAAATCCGATACGGAAAAAAAATCGTACCGAGAAAAGAGTACCGTTGATAATACCACGAGTACAAAGTTCTTTTTTGCCCCTATAATTACACGATCCACGATAATACAAATTACAACAAAAAAAACCCTGAACTTAGAATTCCAATAACAATTAAACCTGAAGCCAATTACAATTAAAATCGGAAAGTCTAATATGAAAAGCCCACGCCTATAATAGATCCCTGGCAATCGCTAAGTTAAGTTACTTCTGTTATTGTTTTCTCCCACAACATCTGATTCCACATTCTTCCTCTATATCATGACTTTCCTTTAAATAGGCAGTCAAAGCCCCCTTTGCCTCAACACAAGAAAGAACACACTTGCATCGTGGCGTCATTCTTTCCACAAAAAAAGTTCAATCAGCAAGGTCCTGACTATGAGCTGTACAGAAGAGACGGGTCGGCATGGCACACTGTAGTTAGATCTGAACTGGTCGGATCGGGAATGGCTGATGCTGCTCATCCGACACCAGGTCTCTCTCTTAATGTCCAGAACCTTCTCTGTCTGTTGCCTATTGTATAATGTTTCTCAGTACACTCCTTTTACTTTGCCTGTTGGCAGAAGCTTTAAGTTCATTAGCAAGACCAGCATCTTCCGGTATCCGATCCATTGGGTGGGCCAGGCCATGACTATGTTAGGCCTGGCCATGACCAAGTGGCTTGACATGCAAAAGTTTCAACATATATCAGCAACTGATTCGAGTTCGAAAGGAGAAGAAAAAAAAAGCATAGAATCGACAGTAGCGTAGTTTCCGTACATGAAGAACGGCTGATTGCTTTACTAACCAGTTCCTTCCTTCCTTCCTTCCTTTTAAGGGAAATTATTTCACTAACTAGTTGGATTACTATTTCCTTGTTCGTCTAATTTCTTCTCATCGTAATCACTATGTTATGTATGGTTAGCAACAAAAATCACCCTTAAATCTATCGACACATCTATTGAATCGACTAATTCAAGTTCAAACTGAGTTGAATTACAGTGATAAAGCTCTACTGTTGTGTTCCCAAGAGTACCTAAGAGTATGAACTCAATATTTTACCAAAGGTGACGGACAAGAATAATCTTTCTAAATTTTTGAGTCTCCCGAACTGCACAAACAGCACCGAGTACAAATTCTTCTTCCATTTATAGGTACGAGCTGCCGTGCTTCACAAGTGTGCGCGGTGGGGATTCGAGGCTTCGAACCTCGAGTCGTGCCCCGCATGACATTTATATAGAGCATAACCAGCCATTTTGGGAACAGAGAGTCATTGCTCAAAAAGTCACCTCTATAGAAAAACGATTGACATTTCCTTTTAGCTAACATTGGCTTTCCTTCTGGCTAACTTATGACATCTGAATCACATAACAAGAAACCAAGTACCTGAGCTATAAAAAGTACATTATATCCTTGAACTAACACTACGAAATCGTTTAATCGATCTTCACAGACGAATATATGAGCCTGGTAAACCAGAAGCATGCATAGAAACCAATTGTGCCGGTTAGCACGAAGAAGGCGAAGGAGACGATGAGCATGTAGCCGAAGTACAAGGCTGCAGATACCAGCTTTGTGATCTCGAGCTTTGTAAAGAAGTAGAAAGCTGCGTAGAGAAACAGGTAAAGAGCTGAGGAGCCCGAAGTCAGGTAGGACCTCCACCACCAATTGTAGTCCTCGCTGCACAGCTGAAAGTAGCAAAGCACTATAGTGATCTCAGCACATGTGATGAGAAGGATGACGAAGACGATGAAGAGGAAGCCGAAGATGTAGTAGAACTGTTGCAGCCATATTGAAGTGAGGATGAAGAAGAGCTCGATAAACACGGCTCCAAAAGGTAGAATTCCTCCGATGAGGATGGAGAAGGCTGGGTTCATGTACCATGCCTGTTCCGGTATCTGCCTGGGAATTTTATTGGTTTTCACTGGATGCTCCATTGGTGGCTTCTTGAAGCCAACATAACTACCAACAAAGACAAGTGGGACTGAGATACCGAACCACATCAAAACCAGAGCAAACATGGTTCCAAAAGGCACTGCCCCAGATGATTTTTCTCCCCATATCATGGCATTCAAGACAAAGAAAATCGTGAATGCTATTGCAGGAAACATGAAGGCTGTTTTTAGCGTGACTTTCTTCCATTCCGTTCCCTTGAACATCTTGTATAGACGAGATGAAGAATAACCAGCAAGAATGCCCATAAATACCCAGAGAAGAAGCATGGCTGTCATCAGCCCACCTCGGTTTGACGGGGAGAGGAAACCAAGGACGGCAAAGATCATAGTAATGAGGATCATTCCAAAAAACTGTACCCCGGTGCCAACATAGACACAAAGCAGATCGGAGTTTATCGGAGGCCTGAAAACATCCCCATGAACCAATTTCCATCCAGTCTCTTCTTGGGCTTCCTCTTGTGTCTCCAGTTGGTTGTACTTGGAGATATCACGGTAGAGTGTCCGAAGCATGATCATTGCCACCATTCCGGAGAGGAAAAGAACAATCATCAAAGAGTTGACAATTGAAAACCAATGGATCTGGTCATCGGCCATCAAAAGATAGGTATCCCAACGTGATGCCCACTTCACATCACTTTCCTGTATAATAAAACAAGATGAAAACCAAGAGGCGAATAATGCTGCTGTAGACCAGAATAACAGTATTTCACACTGAAAGAAAGGCATGAAGGACATCGAGCGCACCTTGAATTCGACATCATATGTGAATATTATCTGTTTCTTATCTTCAACCTCCTGAGGAGAATCTGAGTTCGTGACAAGTTTTTTAGCATGAGGATCACAAGTTGTTAATCGTGTCTGCTCTTCCTTCCAATCCCCAACATATTCATGCTTAACACTAAATTGAAAGAAGAGATAGTCTCGATGTCAGTTGAGGAGATCAGTAATTGAGAACTTAAGAAACCAGATAAAGAAAATAGATGGTAACTGAGAATCACAAAGTAGAACCTGTGTGGTTTGACTTCAAATCCAACAATTCGAGCTGTATCGGTCTGCAGATCTCGGTGATATCTTACTGTAAAAGCTAAATGATTGTTGATGAAATGTTTCTGATCTTTGCTCTGCAGGACAATTATATGGGTAGAAGGTCAAAACCCTGCATAAGCAACTACTAGAGTCCAATTAGTAATACACAGAATAGGTGACTGGTGAACTACTCACACCACTATACTGCCCTTTCAGACCAACAAAGAAACCCTGTTGATACACAAGGGAATTTTCGCGATCCTGCCTGGGAATGGGGATAACCAATGGAAGATTATCCAAAATCCTGCAGCATGCACAAGACGAAGAGTTAAGCAAAGTTGGCGTGTCTTAATAAATTGAGGAGCAGCTTAGGCCAATAGGTCAGTATCTCACATGTTCACCCGATACTCATCATTTATCTTTTCCTTGAATTCCTTCGCCGTTTTAGCATTAAGTGTTTGCTTACACAAAATTTTGCACATCTGGGGTTCCCTCATTTTGAACTGCAGCAAAAGCTTCTTTAAGGTACAAAAATCCTGTTACCATGACCAAGAAACAACAAACAACTAACTTAACCTACCACATATAGGGAGTTCTCAATGCGATCACCACGAAGAATTTCTCCCAGATTTTCTACACTGTCAACGATACTCGGGGGAGGACAGTAATCAAGAGTGTAATATGAGTAGGGAAGTTGGGTCTTCGTAGAGGTCAGTTTATTGACCTTCACCTTCAACTCATCCCCCTGAAAAGTGTGAAGACAGTAAGGAACCAGAGGCAATAAGCATAAATGTCCGGAAGAAAACACTGACATAGTTCTAAAATTCACACATAACGCTCAAAGGGAAACTTCAACAACTGCTTATCGAGCTTTATCTGTCCAACAAAGCAATCTAAGCAGAAACTTTCAGTCATTTTGTCCAAACCCAAACAGAAAAAAAGGGACTACAACAGAGGCTCGCATCTCTTTTCATGTTTTTTTCCGAGGAAATTCGCTCTTGGGTTAAATGCCATCGCTCAAATTACACAGCTCAAAAGCCATTGAGCCTGAAGAATCAGACAATCCACGAGTTAGTTCATTCGGCAAGTTGATTTCCGATTGAGAAAACACTCCCGGGACTGATAATTCTCGCGTCCACCAGACCGATGTACGAGAATGATCAGCCTAAAGATCGCCCAAGAAGCTTTTTACGCGACACAAACCCGCGGTCACAACCAATAAACAAGCTAACCACAACAGATCAAACACGACGAATCGCCTCCCGGACCACTCACCATCAGCTTCAAATTACTCCACCCCTGTACTAACACGACCCCCAAGTTCAAAACCGGAAGGAACCCAGAAAGGGTAAAGCACCAGACAGATCTAAAACAACCCACAACCCAAAAATTTCTCAACTTTTTCAACGATCGGGGAACCCACTAATTGGGAGAAAACAGGATTGATGAAAGAAATGAAAAGGGGAAGGGGAAGACCTGGCGGAAATCCTGGGGGGCGACCCCGGGGAGGTAGAAGGAATGGGCGGCGTTGACCAGAAGGAGCGCCGCGAGGGTCCAGATCCATTGGAGGCTGCTACGACCTCTCGACATCGCTCTCTAAGTCTCTGTCTTCTTTCTTTCCTTGGATTGGGAAGAGAGGGTCTTGGGTCTACTGTTTTATATGGGCCATTTTGTGTTTTATGGATTTGTGGAGTGGGTGATTTGATTTGGGGATTATTGTAATTTTAGTTGTCAAGGAAATGAGAGGAGACAGATTGAATCAAATTGTAATTTGTCGCGTGACTTTAATTTTTTTTTAAAGATATATTCGATTTAAATTTTATAGTGCACTTTAGTATTTCGCGAGTATTGTAGAAAATTACTTTAGTACGCTATGGTATAAAATCGATCAATTGAGTCAAATTTCTTCCAATTAAAATTAATTAGGTCCACCGGTAACTGCTCCGGACTCTGTCCGGCCAACTAGACTTGCCACATCAGCTTTTTACTTCTATGTAGCATGTCACATCTTAGATACTTGTAAAATGACATGGCAAGATGACAAACATATCTTATAAACCCCAAAAATAAAAGTATGAATATGATAGTGAAATTCTTTTAAGAACAAAATATGTTATGAATTCAAGTCTCCAAATTAAGGTATACAAATTAGAGTATGAGTAGGGTACTTATAAACCCTCCAATTGTCATCCCTAATTTGTTCAGCGGCATTAAAAACCATGTAATCTACAAGTTTGACTTTAGAATTTCCAACCAAGTCAATAAAATATAATTTTTAGGTTAAATTATATTTTAATATCATGTAATGTTGTTTTAAATTAACTGACTAGGTGATAAAAAATTTACTCACTAACAATCAAATGACAATTCTTAGTCTTAGTTATTTGAGTTATTCTGCACATCATTAATTTTATCTAACTCAAGCAGCATCAAAATTATATAATTTGTGTGTGATGTCACATACTAATTCAATGTGCAAAGTATGTCAATGGTCCCAATTTAACATCGTCTATCTCATTGCAATGTAAGATTAAATCTGAATGCTACCAAATTTGTCCCTTTTTTCAAATCAGTGAAGAGACAATTCACACAAATAAAAATTTTACTGTGCCCTGATGCACAGACAAAATTAATAATGTAGCAAGATATTTTAATTAAACCGAAATTAAGATGAGTCATAAAATCCAATCACCAGTTAGAAAATTTAACTGGGCCAACCTTGAATGAGAAGAGAACATACTATTTTTTCATAATATCCTATATTATTCAATTGCGAAGATGAGAAAAAGCCCTTCAATCAGCCTAACTGGAAAATATAACAACGAAATTTGTATAATCCAAGCTAGGAAATATGTTCACCGGTGCATGATTTCCAGATCCTTCCCTCTCTAACTCATCTTATTCAGGTCCACTCTTGTCTTGTAAAGCAGCCAACAACCTCAAAACTTCATCCTTTTGAAGATTACAACTTTCAACTTTCAAACTTGCTTGGTGCTGCTGCTGCTGCTGCCATGAACATGCAAGTTTTATGACGAGTTTCGAGACACCCACTCCACAAGGGTAGCGATGCCGAATCCCGTTGCGCATCGCTTCTTATCGTTCCACACAGGACCAGCCATGTCAATGTGCATCCATTGAACCTTCTCATTCACAAACTGCACCAAAGATGGAAGGAATATCAGCTCATCAGCAACAAGCAATGAAATTGCAGATGAAAATATTGAGATGCTGAAAACTCATGCCATTTGATCTCCAAACTGCAGATATCCTATGTATTTGACTTGAGCAGTCGCGGTGTCAGTAATTTTTGCCAGAGATTACCTATGTGAATTTAAACGACGCCCCAAATCTTATTCTCAGCAGATTAGTCTCCTGAACTTGGTATATACCTCATCTTAATGAATAAAGATCCACTTAAAAGCATCAAAAGAGTAGCTGTCCCGAGTTTCTACGCGTCCGTCCATAATTGAATAGAGCAAAATACTAATCAATTAGTCCATGTAGTTTGCTAAAATGTACTATTAAGGTTCATACTAGCAGTTGAAATCATGGAATTGATGTGTTTCTTCCCAAATTACAAGGACTGGCTACTATTTTGAAGACCTTTCCTAGTGGTGTCTCAACATCCTCAAGAGCTGCCAAGTAGCCCTTTAGACTCCATGAGATTTGTATTCAGTGTGAACAATCAGACTTCGAATCTTTGCTAAGCACTAAAAGTCGGATGTTTTGGACCAAAGGTATTCAAGTATATCTCCGTGAACTCCGGATGGCAAGCTTAGGAAGTAGATAGGGGAAATAAGAGGCACAGAAGGAGATGAAAAACCTGACTTATTACCTGCTTCAAAAACAATGCTGCCGTGATAGCACCACCCTGACGACCACCAGTATTGACCATGTCAGCTACTCCTGATTTCATGGATTCCCAATAACTTTCCTCCATAGGCATCCTCCAAAATTTCTCTCCAGTGGCTTCTGATGCCGTGAATACATCCTTTGCCAACTCGTCACTGGGTGTAAAGACACCTGTATAAAAGGGTTTTTTTTATGGTCAGCATGTTACAGACCGAATAAACATTCACTTGAGTCGGGCACACTAATGTCAACTCCATTGGATAGCTCAACAGACATGTGCAAAATGTCCCATGACTCCTTGGTATTCATGCATATAGGTAGGTCATAGACTCACAACTTGCTTCTAAAGCTAACTTTCCCATCCCCCAACGTAAATGCAAAAGGTAAAAGACCTAAAAGTACAATCTCATGGAAAATTGACTTCCAGCTAAAGAAATCAGGCCTACCTGCAATTGATGGTCCAAGAGCAACTACGCAAGCACCAGTTAACGTTGCAAGATCGATAATCTACGATATCAGCAAACATGTTAGTGCAAAAAAGAGGAATTAGATAACCTCGTACATCTGTTAACGACAGGTTGAATTTGATGTTACCTTGTCCACTCCCTGGTTACAAGCATAGACCAAAGCATCAGCAAGTGTAAGTCTGCCTTCAGCATCAGTGTTATTAACCTGTAGTCAATACAACACGCAACTTTAGTCTGGTAAGATAATTACATAGGTGACCCATATTTTGATCCTTGACGTGCATTGTGCGAGATGCGACCAGACTGAGTTCAGATAGCTGAACTGCAGCACCGAAATTTACAACGAAGATAAGAACAGTATACAGTACAGGTTGTCGGAAAGATCAACGAAAAAATGTCATTCGTAAGAGGGAAACACCTAACTACCCCAACCTCATATTAAAAGCTACATCATGAGAAAGCATGCTGGCTTAAACAAAACCAAGCAATCATGGTGAACGCAATGTCAAATCCATATTAGATAGGATCATTCTGCAAAGGGATGGATGCAATGATCTGATAGAAACAGATCTTTATTTATTCTTGTAATTGTAGAAATATTCAACAGATTGATGAATCAATTGCATCGGGATAATGTAATTAAAACCAGAGGGTTTTCATTTCAGACTCAAATCGACACAGAAAAGTAGACAATTTCATATCAAAATATGGTCAGCAGCTATCTATTAGCACTACAGACATCGATCAAGTCAAGCAACCTCTATTAGCTCAAGGTCAAACCCATCCCACAGTTACCTCAGTTCACAAATGATTCAATTGCACCGTTAACAATTTTCAAGAATGATAACTCGAATTTCAGAGCTCAGAGCATCTTCTGTGAAGGGAAGTACCTCAATTGTTTTCCCATTAGAAGCAGTAAGAATGTCTCCTGGTCTCATGCCAGTTCCACTAATCATATTCTCACAAGCCGCAACTATGAAATGAACCTGCACGCAATAGGTTCCATAAGGTTTAATTCAATGTTAGGTTAAACTTTGAAGGATAAACATTGGCTATGAAACGCAAAGTAAACTGCATCCCAGATTTCAGAAGAGCATCCTAGCAACCAATACATTATCAGCATCAACAATGAGCTTACTTCTACTCCAGAAGGCTTAATCTGGCCGATGGCCTTTGCTGCACCAATAACTGCTGCAGAACCTCCCATATCAAATTTCATTAGCTCGATAGAACATCCAGGGCCTGTCTTGATGTTGTAACCGCCACTAGAAACACATAAAAGATGCAGAGTCAATGACCTCTACTGCAAGGCCAGAAGCAAACAATTGAAACTCTTAAAGATCACACTAGCACGTGAAAAATCAAGTTCATACATAGGCAGGACGTGTGAAAAATTATAAAACAAAGAAATGGCATGAATGCCTTGGTCGAAAAATCTCAGTTTAAGAACCAGGTCCGACACAATAACTGAAAAACTGAAGTAAACCTTATCGGCGAAGTACAGCCTGTTGGATTCTTAATGAAAGCAAACATCAACAACAAAAAATCACCTGTCAAAAGTCAGCCCTTTGCCAACCAATGCCAACTTAGTTTTTACCGGTCCACTAGGAGGCTTGTAACATAAATGGATGAATTTAGGAGGATTAGCAGAGGCTGCCGCAACACCAAGGTAGGAGCCCATTTTCAATTCTTGGCATTGCTCAGCATCCAAGATGGTAGCAGTGAAAACATCGCTGTATATGGAAGCAATCTTTTTGGCCTCTTCTGCTAGGACAGCTGAAAAACAACCAGTTCAAAGAATTACAACAGAAGTAGCAATTGGACAAATGACAGGGATCTTCTAGCTATCACCCGAGAAAAGACCATAAAATCCATGTTGAAGGATCACAGTGCTAAAACAAACCAGGAGTGAGCACGTTTGCCGGCGAGTTCACTAGCTCTCTTCCAAGAATTATAGCTGAAGAGACATCTTCAGCATGCTTAAGCTTCTTTTCCACTTCCGGGCCAGTTCCAAGTCCAAGAATATCCAAGGATTTAAAGACCGGCATCTTAGACTCTGACTTAAACCTGTTATCTTCATATATTCCTAGAACGGTCCCTGAACATAAAAATATAAATGCTATTGATCCGAACAACTCTAGACTATTCATTCATAATCTGAACAAATACAGAAATGCTGCAAATGACTACCAGATGCAATTGCTGAAGCAGTAGTTGGCTTGACTTCATCTGAGATGCTTTCTGTCGATGCAAGGACAACACCAACGTTGCTGGCATGTGCGCTCTTTGCAGCAGCAGCAACTGCTTCGCCAAGGCTACGGTAAGCAGAAGTGGATGAAGCAGATTGTCCAAGCCCAATCAAGCCAACCCTCTTGGAACCAAGACCAGGAAGTCTAAGAACCAGCGACTGGCCTACTTTTCCAGTGAAATCCTCCTCCGAAGATGCGTCACTCAAGAGACCATCCAACTTGGCGTCAAGCTTCTTCAGAAGTGTATTCTCAAACTTGGCGGTCTCACTTTTCACCATATCCTTCTCAGTAACGCCCACTGCAAGTATATCTCCTTTCCATTCGGCCACATCAACCTCTTTCGCCGCGAAAGCAATCTACCAAGAATCACCACAAACATTCAAAACTTGCAGATTCAGCCAAATCAGAATAACAAAAAAGTCAAACCGACGATTGACCAACAAGAAGAATCATCCAAAACCATACACATGAAACCCTAAACCCAACAAGGATCATCATCCATAACAAGATAAAAGACAAGATTTTTAAGGGTTTTATGAAGGAAACAAGGGGAACCCAGTTGCTAGAATCATACCCCCATAAGTAAAGCAACAAACTTTGAACATAAAAACACAAACCCATAAAAAAAATCCAAACTTTGGATGATACAAACAGAAAAAAGAGGCTCAAACGTCAGAACACCATCAAAAGAGCCGTATCTAAATAGGGTCCGAAGGTGCTAGACCGTAAATACGAGAGATTTAGAATAACAGAGAAAAGAGGCCAAGGAGACCTTAGGGATGTCCAAATTGGCGGGCTGAGTGAGGCCAAGAGTGGCACGGGCTATAGAGTGAGCCATGAGCTTCCCTCCTCTGAAGGGCAAACCAGTAAAAGAGAGTGTTATTCCAACGGATGTCCTAAATCTAGTGAAGGGGAAGCGAGAGTTGAAGCTATTGGTCGGCGGAGAGACAGAGAGTGAGAAGCCAAGTGAGGAGAGGGAATTGGCCAAGGAGACTAGTGTGGCGGCCATTTTCTGGTGCTGGTCGCGTCCACGTACATATAGTGAGGCAGTGGCGAAAAGATAGGACCGATCGATGACGAGACAGACCGTGTCCATTTGACTTGGGAGTTGGAGTGTGTGTTGAGCCGTAGGGGATGGGTCCCCACGTGGGAAATGTTGTTGACCTTTTGAAAAACTTGCAATGATTGTTCGATATACTCGACGGTTAAGATTTTAACGAGTGACAATTTTACGTTGGTTCACTTTTTTTCTTAAATTTTATTGGAATCAATGGTCTAACATAAAATGTGATAGTAGTCATTTCGTGTGTTATTATTTTCGACGGTTAAGAGTTGAACGAGTGACAATTCTATGCTGATTCATTTTCTTAGATTTTATTGGAACCAATGATCTAATGTAAAAGGTGATAGTGATCGTTCCGTGTATTGTTATTCTTGACGGGTTAAGATTTTAAGGAATGATAACTATGGTGATTTACTTTCTTAGTTTTATTAGAATCGATGGTCTAACATAAAAGGTGATAGTGGTTGTTTTCTGTGTTGTTATTCTCGATGGTTAAGATACAAGATAATAGTGGTCCTTTCGTGAGTTGTTATTCTCGACGGTTAAGATACAAGATGATAGTGGTCCTTTCTCGACAATTAAAATATTAACAAGTGACAATTTTATAGTGATACTTTCTTTCTTAAGAGTTTATTGAAATCGATGGTCTTAAACATACTACAAGAGGGAACCCGAGCGTTGCAAGTAAAATCCGGCAGTTGAGCTATGATTGGAACAGATTTCCAATCCAAAAGAAACAGCTCCAATGGTTGAACAAAGATAAAGACTAAGAATACAGTGACTGCTCTTCTTCAGTTCACAGCAGTTTAGGCTACACCATCTATACATCACACAACAGGGAAAGCAAGGCCTTTGGAGAGACTATCAACTCGAAATCGAAGCGAAGCTTTGGCGACGTTGGACTGGGGGGTGGAGAAGCAAGATTGTAGCTAGAAGATTATAACTTTCAACTTTCGAACTTGCTTGGTGGTGCTGCTGCTGCTGCCATGGACATGCAAAATTTATGATGAGTTTCGAGACACCCACTCGACGAGGGTAGCAATGCCAAATCCCGTTGCGCATCGCTTCTTATTGTTCCACACAGGACCGGCAATGTCAATGTGCATCCATTGAACCTTCTCGTTCACAAACTGGACCAAAGATGGAAGGAATATCAGCATCAAGCAATGAAATTGCAGATGAAAATTTTAAGAAGCTGAAAACTCATGGCATTTGATCTCCAAACTGCAGATATTCTATGTATTTGACTTGAACAGTTGAAATAATGGAGATTGACAACCAGGCATATTACCTGCTTCAAAAACAATGCTGCCGTGATCGCACCACCCTGAGGACTACCAGTATTGACCATGTCAGCTACTCCCGATTTCATGGATTCCCAATAACTTTCCTCCATAGGCATCCTCCAAAATTTCTCTCCAGTGGCTTCTGATGCCGTGAATACATCCTTTGCCAACTCGTCACTGGGTGTAAAGACACCTACATAAAAGATAAAAAGGTAAAAAATTTAAAGACCTAAAAGTAAAATCTCATGGAAGATTGACTTTCCCGCTAAAGAAATCAGGCCTACCTGCAATTGAGGGTCCAAGAGCAACTCTGCAAGCACCAGTTAACGTTGCAAGATCAATAATCTACAATGTCAGCAAACATGTTAGTGCCAAGAGCAAGCAGCACACTGGAATTAGGTAACCTCGTATATCTGTTAACAATGGATTGAATTTGATGTTACCTTGTCCACTCCCTGGTTACAAGCATAGACCAAAGCGTCAGCAAGTGTAAGTCTGCCTTCAGCATCAGTGTTATTAACCTGTAGTCCATACAACACGCAACTTCATTCCATTTAGATAATAACACAGCTGAGCCCATATTTTGATCCTTGGCATGCATCGTGCAAGATGCGGCCAAACTGAGTTCAGATAGCTGAATTGCAGCACCAAAATTTACAACGAAGATAAGAACAGTATACATGTTGTCGGAAAGATCAAGGAAAAATGTAATTCGCAAGAGGGGAAACACCTAACTACCGCAACCTCATATTTTAAAAGCTACATCATAAGAAAGCATGCTGGCTTAAACAAAACCAAGCAATCATGGTGAACGCAATGTCAAATCCAAATTAGATAGGATCATTCTGCACAAAGGGATGCAATCCATCTGATATAAACATATCTTTGTTTATTCTTGTAATTGTAGAAACATTCAACAGATTGATGAATCAATTGCATCGGGTAGATTAATGTAATTAAAACCAGAAAGTTTTCATTCAGACTCGAATCAAGACAGAAAAGTAGACATTCTCATACCAAAATATGTTCAGCAGACAACAATCTATCCGTACTACAGACATCGATCAAGTCAACGCAAACTATAGTAGCTCAAGGTCCAACCCAGCCCATAGCTACCTCAGTTCACACTTCACAACAACTGATTCAATCACACCGGCAACGGTTTTTGTTAAAATCTTCATACCCAACCCAAAATCTTAAGGCAATGGTTGGTGGATTTTTCACACTTATAAAATTGCCCCACACTCGTGTTTTAACCGATGTGGGATTCTCAACACGCCTCCTCAAATGAGACCCACTTCGGGTCGAAGATTGCACTACTGGCTTTGACTTCACCAAAGTGCGAGAAATGGGAGTCGTGCGAGTTCAACAATGGGCACGGGATCAACCTAGCTCTGATACCATGTTAAAATCTCCATATCCAACCCAAAACCTGAAGGCAATGGATTGATGGATTTTCCACACTTATAAACTTGCCCCCCACTCGTGTTTTAGCCGATGTGAGATTCTCAACAGTTTTCAAAATGATAACTCAAATTTCAGAGCTCAGAGAACATTATTTGAAGGCAAGTACCTCAATTGTTTTTCCATTAGAAGCGGTAAGAATGTCTACTGGTCTCATGCCAGTTCCACTAATCATATTCTCACAAGCTGCAACTATGAAATGAACCTGCACGCAATAGGTTCCATAAGGTTTAATTCAATATTAGGTTAAAGGATAAATATTGGTATGAGACCAAAAGTAAACTGCATAATTTGAGAGAGTATCCTAGCAACCAATACATTAGCAGCATCAACAATGAGCTTACTTCTACTCCAGAAGGTTTAATCTGGCCGATGGCCTTTGCTGCACCAATAACTGCTGCAGAACCTCCCATATCAAATTTCATTAGCTCGATAGAACATATGGGGCCTGTTTTGATGTTGTAACCGCCACTGGAAACACATAAAAGATGCAGAGTCAATGATCTCTAATGCAAGGCCAGAAGCAAACAATAGAAACTCTTAAGATCACATAAGCATGTGAAACACCAGGTGCATGCATAGGCAGGACATGTGAAAAAGGAGAGAAAAAATAAATGGCATAAATGCCTTGGTTGAAAAATCTCAATCCGTCTGAATCAATAAAACTGAAAAACTGTAGTAAAACTTATCGGCGAATCACATCCTGTTGGATTCTTAATGAAGCAAACATCAACAAAGAAAATCACCTGTCAAAAGTCAGCCCTTTGCCAACCAATGCCAATTTAGTTTTCACTGGTCCACTAGGAGGCTTATAACATAAATGGATGAATTTAGGAGGATTAGCAGAGGCTGCCGCAACACCAAGGTAGGAGCCCATTTTCAATTCTTAACATTGCTCAGCATCCAAGATGGTAGCAGTGAAAACATCGCTGCATGTGGAGGCAATCTTTTTGGCCTCTTCTGCTAGGACAGCTGAAAAACAACCAGTTCAAAGAATTACAACAGAAGTAGCAATTGGACAAATGACAGGGATCTTCTAGCTATCACCCGAGAAAAGACCATAAAATCCATGTTGAAGGATCACAGTGCTAAAACAAATCAGGAGTGAGCACGTTTGCCGGCGAGTTCACTAGCTCTCTTCCAAGAATTATAGCTGAAGAGACATCTTCAGCATGCTTAAGCTTCTTTTCCACTTCCGGGCCAGTTCCAAGTCCAAGAATATCCAAGGATCTAAGGACTGGCTTTTTCGACTCTGACTTGAACCTGTTATCTTCATAAATTCCCAGAACAGTCCCTGAACATAAAAACATAAATGCTATTGATCCGAACAACTTTAGACTGGTCAATCATAATCTGAACGAATACAGAAATGCTTCAAATGACTACCAGATGCAATTGCTGAAGCAGTAGTTGGCTTGACTTCATCTGAGATACTTTCTGTCGATGCAAGGACAACACCAACGTCGCTGGCATGTGCGCTCTTTGCAGCAGCAGCAACTGCTTCGCCAAGGCTACAGTAAGCAGAAGTGGATGAAGCAGATTGTCCAAGCCCAATCAAGCCAATCCTGTTGGAACCAAGACCAGGAAGTCTAAGAACCAGCGACTGGCCTACTTTTCCAGTGAAATCCTCCTCCGCGGATGCCTCACTTAAGAGACCACCCAATTTGGTGTCAAGCTTCTTCAGAAGTGTATTCTCAAACTTGGCGGTCTCACTTTTCACCATATCCTTCTCAGTGACCCCTACTGCAAGTATATCCCCCTTCCATTCGACCACATCAACCTCTTTTGCCGCGAAAGCTATCTACCAAGAACCACCACAAACATTCAAAACTTGCAGATTCAGCCAAAT
This sequence comes from Hypericum androsaemum, assembly GCA_963995505.1. Lineage (NCBI taxonomy): Eukaryota > Viridiplantae > Streptophyta > Magnoliopsida > Malpighiales > Hypericaceae > Hypericum > Hypericum androsaemum. The sequence continues at coordinate 2,503,094 of OZ023190.1, read as the reverse complement.
CAGAATAACAAAAAAAGTCAAACCAACGATTGACCAACAGGAAGAATCATCCAAAACATATCCAACAACGATCATCATCCATAACAAGATAAAAGACAAGATTTTTAAGGGTTTCATGAAGGAAACAAGGGGAACCCAGTTGCTAAAATCATACCCCCATAAGTAAAGCAACACACTTTGAACATAAAAACACAAACCCATAAAAAAAATCCAATCTTTGGATGATGCACACAGAAAAAAAGAGGCCAAGAAGACCTTAGGGGTGTCCAAATTGGCGGGCTGAGTGAGGCCAAGAGTGGCACGGGCTATGGAGTGAGCCATGAGCTTCCCTCCTCTGAAGGGCAAACCAGTAAAAGAGTGTTATTCCAACGGATGTCCTAAATGTAGTGAAGGGGAAGCGAGAGTTGAAGCTATTGGTCGGCGGAGAGACTGAGTGTGAGAAGCCAAGTGAGGAGAGGGAATTGGCCAAGGAGACTAGTGTTGCGGCCATTTTCTGGTGCTGGTCGCGTCCACGTACTTATACTTATAGTGAGGCAGCGGCGAAAATATAGGACCGACCGATGACGAGATTCACTCTTTGGGTTTCGGATTCAATTGGGACTACATAAAATATGTTCATACGGAAGAGATTAAATTTAGATCGTCGGATTATCTTTAAATTTGATAGTCAATAACTTATCAGGTAATATTAATTTGCATATAAAATAATATTGATTTAACACAGTCGCACCAAATCTGACCCGACTCTGTCCATGTGACTTGGGAGTGGGAGTACGTATTGGGCTGCAGGGATGGGTCCCCACGTGGGAATTATTGTTGACCTTTTGAAAAACTTGCAATAGATACTCGACGGTTAAGATTTTATAGAGTTTTCTTTATTAAATTTTATTGGAATCAATGATTGTTTCGTGTGTTATTATTTTTGATGGTTAAGATTTTAACTAGTAACAATTCTATAATGATTCACTTTTTTTCTTAGATTTTATTAGAATCGATGGTCTAACATAAAAGGCGAGCGGTTATTTTGTGTGTTGTTATTCTCGACGGTTTAAGATTTTAACGAATAATAACTATAGTGATTCACTTTCTTAGTTTTTATTAGAATCAATGGTCTAACATAAAAGATGATAGTGGTCGTTTGGTATGTTGTTATTCTCGACGGTTAAGATACAAGATAAAAGTAGTCATTTCGTGAATTGTTATTCTCAGTGGTTAAGATACAAGATGACAGTGGTCCTTTCATGAGTTGTTATTCTCGACTGTTCCTTTCATGAGTTCATAGAGTTTATTGAAATCGATGGTCTTAACACACAAGAGGAACCCGAGCGTTGCAAGTAAAATCCGGCAGTTGAGCTATGTTTGGAACAGATTTCCAATCCAAAAGAAACAGCTCCAATGGTTGAACAAAGATAAAGACCAAGGAAACAGTGACTGCTCTTCAGTTCACAGTAGTTTAGGCTACACCATCTATACATCACCACACAACAGGGAAAGCAATGGCCTTTGGAGACTCGATCAACTCGAAGTTGGGGCCATCAAAATCGAAGCGAAGCTTTGGTGACAATGGACTTTGGGGCGGAGAAGCAAGACTGTAGCTGGGGGTTTCCATCTGCATCTCTTCTGGTTCTTCAGGGAGCAGTGGGATGTCCAGAGCCTGAGACAGAAGAACAGGTCTTGTTTAACGTATGATGTGACCTGTGGCAGTCAAGCCTCTACCACAATATGCACATCTTTTGTCGAAACTACCCGTATCCGGACACCTAGCAAGATGACTAATCCGGATTCGAGTTGGGTAGGATGATAAATAAGCACATTGACTGATAAAAGAAATGAGAAAGAATAAAACAAGTTCACAAGATCACACAAAATTTCGGGTCAGGGTAGAGACTGACCTCTGCCTTAGCTCCTCCAGAATTTGCACGAGGGATCTCCATCTCTTTGGGCGGACCTGGGAAACATTCATATGAGTTGACAGATCTTCATTTAATCGCAAGGAGATGGTTCCACGGTCTTACATTGGGGAACAGAGTAAATACCACTTACCATGGTGTAGACCGAGTGTCTTCAGAAACTGATTCAAGTTCATAGCTCCAGCATTTGCTTTAATACACTCCTCATGATTATGCAGAAACCCTTCCTGGGAAACGTCGAGGTCTTCCGGTTCCTCAGTGACAACACTCAACTTTCTGTTCAAGTTCTTTCGTGTCTCATTCACGGGAGGCTTCCCGGAATTGGAGATGTCTGATAAAGCCTTCCTCCTAGCACCACCATCCTGCCCTTTCTTCTTCCCCGTAACAGCAGGATTCTCGTTCTTGACGAAGGAAACCTTGCTCGGTGCCCCCCGATTCGCTGAAGGCTTCAGCGAATTGGACAAATCACCAAGCGGCGTCCTACCCCCTCCACGCAGCCCCCCACTCTTCCACCCAACAGAAGCACCACTGCTACTGTCAACAATATTAGTCCTGTCCTGAAGAACACGGCCGACGCGCGACGCCATCCTCAACGATTCAACAACACAACGGGTATCGGACACGATAATCTGCCACAAAAAGAGAGATTTAATTTCAGACCTCAGATCCCACTTAATGCACAAAAAGCACCACACCACCCTAAAGAAACAAGAACCCAACAAGCCATCTGTTCAAACCCTAATCTCTCTAACAACAAAAAACGCGACACAATCTCTCTAATTTGCAAAAAATGAAAACTTGTTACAGCGTGGGAAACCCTAATAATAAAGTTTGGACCTTTTTATCTTCTATGTTCAAACCCTATTTTCCAACAAGAAAAAAAAGACATAATCTCTCTAATTTGGGAAACCCTAATAATAAAGATTGGACCTTTTCATCTTCTCCTCCCTCCTAGAGAGAAAATGCATTATGTTTAAGGGAAGTAAATGAATAGAAAGAGAGAGGGAGAAACTCACGACCGGTCGTCTTCCGGATCGAAATTCGCTTCTTCCTTAACCTTGATCTTCTTCTTCTTCCTCCTTTCTTTGTTCTTTACTTTCTTTCGGTTGTAGAGAGAAGCTATAACGGGAAATTGGGAATTGGAAAAATTGGGGTTCCCCCCACCACTATATAGCAGAGCAGAGGGTAGAGGCTCCCAACGGCTACATTGTTTATTTTTTATGTGGGCCTTTTATGGGCCTGGCTTTATTTTGGCCTTTCTTGCGTTTTACTTACTGGGATGGACGGCCCCGCTGTAAGGAGTCATTGCTTTTGTGTTTTTTTTTATCTGTCTTATACCCGAAATCCAGTACTGTTGGTTCTTATTTTAAGAGTGATTATCGTAATAATATTTTTGTTATTTGTGAAGTTCGATACTACTTTAAGCTCTCAATGGTATATTGCTTCTCAGTTTAACTAATAAAAGATAATTAAATACTTGGTGAGGGCGTTCTTATAGCTCAACTAGGTCTCGAGTTCGAGTCCTTGGAAACGAACAATGTTAAATAATTGTTGGGAGGGCCCGGATTGAATTAGATTAGTCCACCCGGTGAGCCGGATATCAGATATTATAAACAAAAAATAACTGAAAATTTAAAAATTCGTTAGTGATAATTTCGTCGTGTTTTATTATGTATTTATTCAAATCGATTGATCTGATTAATAAATATTTAGATACTTTTGGATAAAACACGTACTTATCCATTGCAAAGTTATTTATACCTTTAATAAGAATAGGTTTTGGTTGGTAAGGAAATGAGTAGCATGTTTGGTAAGGGACGCCCCCTTTATTTTTCTTAAATGAAGTCACACTATTGATTATGCAATAATACGTATCAAATTTGCCTTGCTATTCTTTCTTTTTTCGGAAAGGTGGCTTGCGATTCTAATCCTTCTTCGTTCGGGGACTCGGGTAAATTACGTGCAAATTACAAAAAATATTATAGATAGATTTAAGAAAAAATATGGAAAATTTGAAGAAAAATTATGAACATTTGAAGAATCAATTTCTGCAAGGGAAAAAAAGGAGTTTTTCCTACTGTTATTGTTCTCTCTCTGTATATGAGGAGCTGCATCCCTCGACAATGTATTATTTTTTGAAATTAATTTTGTCAACAGAACAATAATGCAAATTGATCAAACAATGGAGGAGGATATACTGCGAATCCAGATACTGTAATTGTATTTATTCGAGCAACAAGTTGTGCTTAAACACAATATCATTACAAATAAGTTCGTCCGAAGAAGTCTTTATATTGAACAACAAACTTATATAGTTCACTCTAAGAGACGACAAGACAAATGTTAGAGTGAACACACAATTTACACGTAAATTTTTATACCATGACACATGTGAGAGTTTAAATCCTGTACCTGCTAGATATTTATACCGTCTTAAGTCATTGGCCGCACTCTCACACAGACTGTTAAGACAATAATTTCATCGTCGAAACAAATCTCGAGCACGGTGAGATATCCATGGAATGGCCTTCAATTGCAAAGGAATTTTCCTTCCGATTGTAATACCAAAAGCTTCAGACATGTCCAAACTCTCGGCCTTCAGACCATCAGGAAGCTCCCAATCAAAATGGTAAAGCAAATTGGCGAGAACCAACTCTACATTGGTGATG